>JAJQQW010000024.1:10964443-12164443 GCA_025583905.1 Ia io | reverse complement strand
TAGAGCATCAGCCTGCAGACTGCAGGGTCTCAGGTTCGATTTCGGTCAAGGGTATGCAAGAGGCAGCTGATCAATGATTCTCTCTCATCCTTGATGTTTCTATCTCTCCCTCACCCTTCCTCTCTGAAATCAATAAAAATACACTTTTTTAAAAAGAAGAAAAATAAATAAAAGCTTTACTGTTGAAAGTATTACATATGTCCCCTTTTTTCCCCATTGACCCCTTCTAGCCCCAGGCCTTCACCACCCTATTGCCTGTGTCCATGGCTTATGCACATCCTATATAATAAAAGGCTAATATGCAAATTGACCAAACATCAGAACAGCCGGTCGCTATGACACATACTGACCACCAGGGGGCAGGCGCTCAATGCAGGAGCTGCCCCCTGGTGGTCAGTGCACTCCCACAGGGGGAGTGCCACTCAGCCAGAAGCCAGGCTCACGGCTGGCGAGAGCAGCGACGGTGGTGGGAGCCTCTCCTGCCTCTGCGGCAGCACTAAGGATGTCCAACTGCGGGGAGCGGGCCTAAGCCATCAGCCAGACATCCCCTGAGGGCTCGCGGACTGCAAGAGGGCACAGGCCAGGCTGAGGGAGCCCACCCCCAAGTGCATGAATTTCATGCACTGGGCCTCTAGTGTGCATATAAGTTGTTTGGTTAATCTCTCTCCCCCTCCCCAGTCAGTCTGTGCCACGCTTCCCTGCCTCTGGACCTGTTGTTTTTTTTTCATTGTCGGGGCTGACCAGCAGACCCTGAGCAATGGATGAACAGATTACTTTGACATACGTTTCTGTGAAAGAGAAGGCTAAGGGACTCGTTTGCTTTAGTAGCAAACAGCCCTGATTGCCTGCCCCGTTGGCCTTTTATTGTAACAACAGCTTGAACTCAACTTCATCTCTAGATACAACCAGCAGGATAAGCATCCTTGAGAAAGCACATGCTTTTACAAGGTCGGGTCTTTAAAGACTAAACATGGAGATTCCAGCAAAACACCCCCGGGGGATCGGACTTGTTTGGAAAAAGTCAAGGCAGGGGCTGCCGCCTTCGGCAAGGTCCCCTCGGAGGCCCCCGACCTTTCGGAGAATCCTCCTTACAGACTTTCCAACCAAGTCCTGTGCTTCCCCAACTTTCACCAGTTTATTTTGTTCATTAGCGTCCACATATAAGTGAGATCAGGTGACAGCACTTTCAATGAATCGTTTGCGATCCTCCATCACAAAGCACAGTCTTCTAGATTTTCAGAGCGTTGAGAACCTAACAGTTAAACCTTCCATCGTGAGGCAGCAGCTGGACCTGTACGGAGGCACAGACCTTCATTTCCCCTCCACGACAGAGTGCCTCCGGGGCAAAGTGCCTTATGACTATCGAGAAAGAACGGCTTTGCAGGCGTTTTTACTTGTCTTGCCACGTCTCTAGAAGTTCTAATGACAAAAGGGTTTATTCTTCGTGGTGCGGATGCAGAATAACCAGGAGGCCCGGTGGCTTGTGTGTCTGAGGGAAGACGTGGTGTTTCCGCAGCACTGTTCCCAGCACCCTGGAATAACACGGTGAAAGGAGGCAGCAGGGCACTTTTAAAATCAAGCTTCTCCTTTGTAAAGGGAATGCTGTTCCGGTGCTGGCGACCTGGAATGTTCTGTTCGCAACATGAGCAGCGGCACCATATTAGGTCACGTCTTCCCGCCTGGCAGCTTGGCACGAGCAGCCAGAGCGAACAAGTCAGATTCTGACTGTGCAAGTCCGAACGCATCTTCCTCCCTTGGAGGACACGTTAGCCTGCAGAGGGTTTGCTGACCCGACGGACGGCAGGCACGGCTGAACTAAGCCGAGAACCTGATCGCCACCTTGGGACTCGCTGCGGCCTTGGCCTTGGCACCTGCCTGTGGGTAGGCTGTTCTCCAAGTCTGCTCCGCCACCTAGTGGCGGGCTCTGGTCTTGCTCTGACCAACGTGACTCATGTTAGCTAGCTATTCATAGTAGTAATGAATTAGATTATTAGAACATCCCTTAGCAAAGAATGCAGTTCAAAGAGAGACCCGAAAACAAGTCCCTTTAACTCTTACCATTCTCAACAGCATGGATGGGCCTGGAGAGCATTATGCTAAGCCAGTGGTCGGCAAACTCGTTAGTCCACAGAGCCAAATATCAACAGTACAACGATTGAAATTTCTTTTTTTTTTTTAATTAAATATATTTTATTGATTTTTTACAGAGAGGAAGAGAGAGGGATAGAGAGTTAGAAACATCGATGAGAGAGAAACATCGATCAGCTGCCTCTTGCACACCCCCTCCTGGGGATGTGCCCGCAACCAAGGTACATGCCCTTGACCAGAATCGAACCTGGGACCCTTGAGTCCGCAGGCCGACGCTCTATCCACTGAGCCAAACCGGTTTCGGCTGAAATTTCTTTTGAGAGCCAGATTTCTTAAACTTAAACTTCTTCTAACGCCACTTCTTCAAAATAGACTCGCCCAGGCCGTGGTATTTTGTGGAAGAGCCACACTCAAGGAGCCAAAGAGCCGCATGTGGCTCGCAAGCCGCAGTTTGCCGACCACGGTGCTAAGCGAACTAAGCCAGTTGGAGAAAGATACATATCACATGATCTCAGTTATTTGTGGGTTATAATGAACAACATAAACTGATGAGCTAAAATAGAGCCAGAGACATAGAAGCATCGAACAGACCGTCCAACCTCAGAGGGAAGGCAGGGGAAAGGGGGGGGCGGGGGTGAGAGATCAACCAAAGGACTTGTATGCACGCATATAAGCATAACCCGTGGACACAGACTGTAGGGGGGTGAGGGCATGTGCTGGGGGGTGGGAATGACTGGGGAGAGGTCAATGGGGGGAAAGCATATGTAATACTTTAAACAATAAAGAATTTTTAGCCCTAACCCGTTTGGCTCAGTGGATAGAGCGTCGGCCTGCGGACTCAAGGGTCCCAGGTTCGATTCTGGTCAAGGGCGTGTACCTTGGTTGCGGGCACATCCCCAGTAGGGAGTGTGCAGGGGGCAGCTGATCGATGTGTCTCTCTCATCGATATTTCTATCTCTCTATCCCGCTCCCTTCCTCTCTGTAAAAAAATCAATAAAGTATTTTTTAAAAAAGAATTTTTTAAAAACAAGTCCCTTTGATACTGTACATACTGGGCTCCGAATAGGGAAGAAGCACAAACCATTGCTCTTAGAATAAAGCGTGGTTGCAAACTGCAAAGATCATTTTTCTCCTGGCTCCTCATGGTTAAAATTATAATAGAGGTAGCGTGGCATTCATTTAGGCTTCTATTAAAAAGTGACTTACACATTTTCAATTAGTTTGGGAGGTTTAAGAATTGGCAACTCCCAATGTTTTTTGTGGGTTGTTTTTTCCCAGGATAGGCACGGTTAGGCTGGTTTAGAGGAAATGAAGTGAGCTCATCTTCTTGGAATTCATCACAGAAAAAAAAAGGTCCCACGTTTATATAGGCCTTTAGGTTTCTCTGAGCTCTTTTCCATGTGTTTTTCACGTTGGGTATTTACACACATTTTTTTTAAATATATTTTATTGATTTTTTACAGAGAGGAAGGTAGAGGAGAGATAGTTAGAAACATCGATGAGAGAGAAACATCGATCAGCTGCCTCTTGCACACCCCCTACTGGGGATGTGCCCGCAACCAAGGTACATGCCCTTGACCGGAATCGAACCTGGGACCCTTCAGTCCGCAGGCCATCGCTCTATCCACTGAGCCACACCGGCCAGGGCTTTACACACATTTTTTAATTTAAAAAGGTATCTATCGATTGATAATCCCCGAAAAGTCTGTTTGATCACTAGGGGAACGGGAGCAGATTCCTCATCACCATTTTTCACTTTTCCCTTACCGTAGTCCTCTCGGATGACTTTTACACATTTTCTGCTTCACTGTCTCCTTTTAAATATGAATGAAAGGGGTCAAACTGTCGGCTGCAGGGGCTTCTGAGCATTGTGGCCCCTGATCCACAGCACAAGACACATGTTACATCATGACTGCATACGCATGTGTATTTTTTTTTTAATTGATTTTTTTAAAGAGAGAGAAACACTGATGTGAGAGTGAGACTTCAATCAGCTGCCTCCTGAACACCCACTTACCGGGCCTCAAGCCTGCCACCTGGACATGCACCCTGACTGGGAATCGAACTGGCAACCTTCCGGTGCACCGGGCGACTCCCAGCCAGCCGAGCCGCACCTGCCCGGGCTGTGTGTGTGTGTCTCTCACACAGAAACGTTATGAAACAATTTTATTTACTGTTATTAGGTGGAATGCGGTCTGCTCCGGCCTTTCAATTCTGTTTCTTCTCCTTTTTTTTATTCTTTTTTTTAAAAGACTTGTACATTTATTTTATTTTTTTAATATATTTTATTGATTTTTTTACAGAGAGAAAGGGAGAGGGATAGAGAGTTAGATACATCGATGAGAGAGAAACATCGATCAGCTCCCTCCTGCACACCTCCTACTGAGGATGTGCCCGCAACCAAGGTACATGCCCTTGACCGGAATCGAACCTGGGATCTTTCAGTCCACAGGCCGATGCTCTATGCACTGAGCCAAACGGGTTAGGGCTTTTTTTTTTTTTTTTTTTTTTTTTTTTAATTATTATTCTTGTATTGGCCCAATTTTGGCCTCCTGACTTACATTTTGCATCTTAGAGGATCATTTCTGTATGGGATCTTAAATGCAACGTAGGGATAATGGTCTAGAAAAAAAATACATGCTCGGAGTTGAAATCAAGAAACCAACCTGTAGCCCTAACCGGTTTGGCTCAGTGGAGAGAGCGTCGGATCTGCGGACTGAAGGGTCCCAGGTTTGATTCCGGTCAAGGGCATGTACCTTGGTTGCGGGCACATCCTCAGTGGGGAGTGTGCAGGAGGCAGCTGATCGATGTTTCTATCTCTCTATCCCTCTCCCTTCCTCTCTGTAGAAAATCAATAAAATATATTGGGAACAAAAAGAACTAACCTGTAGGTACCCACATGGTAGGATGGAGCCTTCCTCCCCAAATCCGGGGGTGCTCTCCAAAGGGCTCCTGTCACGCACCAGCAGGTCCCTGTTTGGTTTCATCCTCTTTGCGTGAGGGGTGGAGCCTGGAGCACTTGGGTGGCTCTGCCCGGAATGTCTCACCAACCCGCAGGCCCCGGCTCCCACCGGAAGGGTCAGGAACCTGCTCTGAATCCCAGAGAGCAACTTGAGCTAGACCCCTGCCCCCATTCCGTTCCTGCCGACCCCCCTCTCCCCTCACACAGGCTGCATTCCTCCTGGGACCACTTGTAGGGGGCGAGGATCAGAAGGCTTATAGGAGTGTCTGTTCCCACCCCCTGTTTCTCTCTGAGGATTAAAAGCATGTCTTCCCTGCCCTAGCTGGTTTGGTTCAGTGGATAGGGCATCGGCCTGCAGACTGGACGGTCCCGGGTTCAATTCTGGTCAAGGGCACGTGCCTGGGTTGCAGGCTCCATCCCTAGTAGAGGGTGTGTGGGAGGCAACAGATCAATGATTCTCATCATTGATGTTTCTATCTCTCTCTCCCTCTCCCTTCCTCTCTGAAATCAATAAAAAGATTTTTTTTTTTAAAAAAAAAAAAAAAAGGTATGTCTTCTCTTAGGTGTCTGCACCAATATGTCAACTCAGTGCCTATCTATATATATAAAAGGCTAAGCAACCGTCCGACCAACCTGTAGGTATGACACGCACTGATCACCAGGGGGCAGACACTCAACGCAGGAGCTGCCAAGCTCTGGTGACTTGGCAGTGGCAATTCTCCAGCGATGCACCCCGGAACTAGAGAGGAGGGAGCCCGATTCCAGGATGCATCACCTGAGAACCATCCTCTCGCAATCCGGGACTCCTTGGCGGATGTCAGAGAGCCAGTTTCAGCCCGATCCCTGCAGGCCAGGCCCAGGGACCCCACCTGCCGGAGGGACCCTGTTCACTCTGCAGAGGACCTTCAAGCCGTGTGGCTGCCCCAGGTGCAGCAGCCAGGGAGGAACCGCTGGAGGTTGGCTCCAGGGCGTGTCAGGCCGTCTTGCCCAGTCCCACCCAGCCGGCCAACTTCTAATTAATTTCCTTCCGATGTGCACGAATCCGTGCACCGGGGCACTAATAGAATACGAACTCTCTTGACTCAAAACATACTAACTCCAGGGCACATAGGCTGTGAGCCAAGATAAGGAAAAGAGCATTGAGCACAGAGATGATATTCTCTTCTCAGAAAAAAGCGCCTTAAACAGAAGGCTTTTGGCCTGGGTTCATCATTATTTCATTTGGGTCTCACCTAGAACTCCTGATTTTTAGGAAGTTACGTGTTCCTTGTGAAACGATAACTCTTCTCTCTCTCTCTCCTTTCTCCCCAGACTATGTCCGAGAGTCACAATGAACTTGCATAATAACCATACAACGTTGCCGTTGTTGCCAAACCTCAGCTCTCTTTGGGTCCCTGGATCCCCAGATGGGGGGCTGCCCCCGGGAACGGCCACTGATTCGGGCAGCTACAACGTTTCTCAGGCAGCTGGGAATCCCTCTCCCGCCAATGGCACCCTCAGCGACCCTCTGGGAGGCCACACCGTCTGGCAGGTGGTCTTGATTGCAGTCCTCACCGGGGTGGTGGCCCTGGTGACCATCATCGGCAATATCCTGGTGATCGTGGCGTTCAAGGTCAACAAGCAGCTGAAGACCGTCAACAACTACTTCCTCTTGAGCCTGGCCTGCGCCGACCTGATTATCGGGGTCATTTCCATGAACCTGTTTACGACCTACATCATCATGAACCGCTGGGCTCTGGGTAACCTGGCCTGTGACCTCTGGCTTTCCATCGACTACGTGGCCAGCAACGCCTCCGTCATGAACCTGCTGGTGATTAGCTTCGACCGGTACTTCTCCATCACCAGGCCGCTCACCTACCGAGCTAAAAGGACAACCAAAAGAGCCGGCATGATGATAGGCCTGGCCTGGGTCATCTCCTTCGTCCTCTGGGCGCCTGCCATCCTGTTCTGGCAGTACTTCGTGGGCAAGAGAACCGTGCCCCCGGGGGAGTGTTTCATCCAGTTCCTCAGCGAGCCCACCATCACCTTCGGCACGGCCATCGCCGCCTTCTACATGCCCGTCACCATCATGACCATCTTGTACTGGAGGATCTATAAGGAAACGGAAAAGCGCACCAAAGAGCTGGCCGGGCTGCAGGCCTCGGGGACGGACGCGGAGGCGGAAAACTTCGTGCCGACCACGGGCAGCTCCCGCAGCTGCAGCTACGAGCTGCAACAGCAGAGCGTGGCGCGCTCGGCCCGCAGGCGGTGTGGCTGCTGCGACTTCTGGGTCCCCGCCAAGACCTGGGAGCCCAGCGCCGGGCGCGTGGACCCGGACCACAGCAGTAGCGACAGCTGGAACCACAACGACGCGGCGGCCTCCCTGGAGAACTCAGCGTCCTCGGACGAGGAAGACATCGGCTCGGAGACCAGAGCCATCTACTCCATCGTGCTCAAGCTGCCGGGGCACAGCACCCTCCTCAACTCCACCGCGCCCCCATCCCCGGACAGCCTGCGGGTGCCCGACCCAGAGCTGGGCACGGCGGGTGCGGAGAGGAAGGCCAGCAAGCTGCAGGCCCAGAGGAGCATGGACGATGGAGGCCGCTTTCCAAAGAGCTTCTCCAAGCTGCCCATCCACTTAGAGTCGGCCGCGGACCCGGCCAAGACCTCCGACGGCAACTCCTCCGTGGGGAGGACCACGGCCACGCTACCTCTGTCCTTCAAGGAAGCCACTCTGGCCAAGAGGTTTGCTCTGAAGACCCGGAGCCAGATCACAAAGCGGAAACGGATGTCCCTCATCAAGGAGAAGAAGGCAGCCCAGACCCTCAGCGCCATCCTGCTCGCCTTCATCATCACCTGGACCCCCTACAACATCATGGTCCTGGTGAGCACCTTCTGCAAGAGCTGCATCCCCAAAACCTACTGGAACCTGGGCTACTGGCTGTGCTACATCAACAGCACCGTGAACCCCGTGTGCTACGCCCTGTGCAACAAGACCTTCCGCACCACCTTCAAGACGCTGCTGCTCTGCCAGTGCGACAGGCGGAGGCGGCGCAGGCAGCAGTACCAGCAGCGGCAGTCCGTGACCTTCCACAGGTGTGCGCCTGCGCAAGACCTGTAGAGTGAGCTTGGTCAATGGCCATGACCTTCTGCAGGTGTGCGCCCAAGCAGGGCCTGTAGAGTGAGCTTGGCCAATGGCCATGACCTTCTGCAGGTGTGCACCCAAGCAGGGCCTGTAGAGTGAGCTTGGTCAATGGCTGTGACCTTCCATAGGTGTACACCTGAGCAGGACCTGTAGAGTGAGCTTGGTCAATGGCCATGACCTTCCGCAGGTGTGCGCCCAAGCAGGGTCCGTAGAGTGAGCTTGGTCAATGGCCATGACCTTCCATAGGTGTACACCTGAGCAGGACCTGTAGAGTGAGCTTGGTCAATGGCCGTGACCTTCCACAGGTGTACACCTGAGCAGGCCCTGTAGAGTGAGCTTGGTCAATGGCCATGACCAAACGCACACACCAGCCCACAGGCCTTCGGAGGGTGCCCGTCGGGGGTAGGGGGGGCGCAATTCCTGGTAATGTTCTTATCACTCAGATGAGAAAGCTGCCTGTTTACTGAACCATTGGATAAACCCATTTTAATACAAAAAGTCAAATATCAATTCAGAAAAGAAAAAAAAGCGTATTACTGAATATAAGGAAAGTGACTCAAATAGACTTCAAGTGTTTTTTCTTAAAGAGGAAAAATGTTGCTTCGTGGCCATGATACACCCATGCTTGCCTCTCTTCATTTCCATGAGTTCTGGAATCTCAGGTGCACACAGCTGGCTGCCCTCGATGCCACGTCCTTTCCACGGATCCCAACAGCGTGGACTCGGATTCCACGCGGACAGGGCCAGGCGCGTGCCTCCGTGGCTCTGAGGTTTATTTCATCCGTTGCTAAGCTGCACCTCCTCGCCCCAGTAGAGCTGTTTGTCTCCTCTCTTGGTGTGTTGTGAAACTCTGTGTGTGGACTTGATTTTTGATTCCTGCAAAGTACTGTTTGGTGCAGTTCCAGTTTTGTACAATTAAATATATATATATATATAAGTATATGTATATGTATGAGTGTGTGTGAGTTCCACATACACACACACATCATGTGTATGATATAGTGGGAATCCTTGAACCAGCAAGTTGTTCCCACAATACATGCTTTCAGTACTTGGGTAACTGAAGTCCTCCAGACCCTAACACAACAGAAAGGCGAACCAGACCCAGAGTCATGCTTTCAAACCCGGGGCTGTTTTACAAAGACCACCCTGGAGAGGGTGCCCGGCCCTCCCACAGATCTGGGCCGAGGTTGGCAGCCTGGGATCAAGGTCAAGCACCAGGACTTGGCCGGCCTGAGTGTCATCCATCTCCTTCTTTGATATCCTCAGCAGAGCTCAACCCACTGGGGCCCCTGTGAGCGCAAACCCTGAACCCCAGCCCCTGGTTCGAATTGAACTGCCCGATGTCGAATGGGTCCCAACCAAGCTGCTGCTACCTGAGCTGTTTCCCGCTCAAGGACAGTGTCACGTGGGAAAGTCACGCACAGCTGTGTGTGTGTGTGTGTGTGGGAAAGCGGGACAGCACGTGAGGGCGGGCGAAGGAGCGGCTGGCATCATCCGGGTGAAAACTTTCCCCCTTGGTCACAGCAGCTCTGCCCCGTGCTTCCTGGCCCCTCCCGTGGCCTCACCTGGTGGGTGGGCCTTAGGCAGTCACGTGTCTTCTACAGAAAGAATGACACTTTGAAAAGTCAGGTTTCAAATGGATTTTTTTGGGGGGGGCGGTTTGCATTTTTCAAAATGATTTTTTTATTCTTCTCTGAATTGACCAAAACGTTAAATGTTCTATGTGGGCGTGGGGTGGGGGCGCTGCTGTTGGTATCATTTTTGTTGCTGCTATCATTGTTGGGGCTGTGTGGGGAGCGGGTGGGGAGGGGAGGGGGGCATCTCACCTTTGTATACAGGCCTCCGTGCGGAGGGCGGGGCCAGAGCTGCTTCTGTGTCCGTGTGAGCTGATGTTTACAGGTGACTTTGACGACCGTGGGGGGGGGGGGTACTTATGGCGTCTGTGTTTCTGATCTATTTAATTTTGTGTTCTGTCTCTATGAAGAACTATTTATGCATCCTTTCACCACACGTCCGTTCGTGTTGATCAAGTTTCCTCTTTGGGCTTCAGCTGGGGTGCCTTGAAAGTGACTCCCCGAGGCCCCGCTGGAGCACTGAGGAGAGTGCACCCAGCTTTCGCAAGGCTGAGAAGAGAACTGTCGTTCTGTGGGTGTCGGCAAGAACCGGACTCGCTCGGGGTAACAAAAAGTCAACTGTAACTTCAACATAAAGGTTTCACTCTGTAGTGATGCTTGACCGGGACTGGACAGAGCCCTCGTCACCCTTGTGTTTGAAATCACATGACAAAGGGAAAGCAGCAAATCAGTGTTATTGAAAGATTTTTTTTTTTTTGGGGGGGGGAACCACATTTAACCAAAGAACAAGAAAAAAAACAAACTATTTTCTAACGTGTATAGCCATCCACAGGATGTTATGTTACCCACCCATGAAGTGTCTCGTGAGTACCTGCATCTATAGTTCATGACTCCGGTTGGGCTGGCACTAATAAACATGTGAATGCTAATCCACGTCTCCCTGTTCTTCAGTGATTTCCATCCGTTTTGGAACTGCCTTTCCTTCAAAGGGCTGTTTCTTGTAGTAAAAAAAGAAAAGAAAAAAAAAAACCGAGATCGACAGTTAGCATTCCCTATAAGAAATGGAGAAACCCTGAGCTTTGGGCAAACTGCAAAGGTTCATCATGATCCCTGTTCTAAACTATGTTTCTGTTGATTTTAAAGGGGGGGAGAGAGAGAGAAACATCAATGAAGAGAGAGAATCATGGATCGGCTGCCTCCTGCACACCCCACACTGGGATCGAGCCCGCAACCCGGACATGTGCATGGATGACAGGAATTGAACCTGCAACCTCCTGGTACATGAGACAAAGCTCAACCAACTGAGACGCACCAGCCAGGGCTCATCACAATCCTGACCCATGATTATCCCGTGTCCTCTCATGAGGCTGACACTGACAGAAAATAAGATCCCAAGACTACCTCTCCTCTTTTGCTGGTTAAATCACACTGTTGCTTTCACATCTCTTATGGAGGAGAGCTGCTTTGAAATACTACTGACTGCTGACAGAAGGGTATGTCCAACGTTTAGGTCATTGACAGCGAAGGAGTAGAAGGAAAGCACACTATTTTGAATAGGGACGATTTAGAAGGGAAATCGAAGACGTAGTGAGTGTTTGTAACTGGACGTGGTTGCGCCTGCATCTCCCAAAGAACTCTCATGGGAGAAGGTATTGAGCATTTACACACGGTCGCCGTGTCTTCATCCCCCAATGGGAAATCACACTATTTTGTTCCATAAGAATTAGGTTTCAAGAGCGTTCATGATCACTCGCTTTATTTAAAAGAGAAAACCCTAGCTGGTGTTGCTCAGTGGATGGAGCGTCGGCCTACAGAATGAAGGGTCCCAGGTTCGATTCCAGTCAAAGACCTATGCCCAGGTTGCGGGGCTCGGTCCCCGGTAGGGGGTGTGCAGGAGGCAGCTGATTGATGTTTCTCTCTTATCTGATGTTTCTAACTCTCTAGCCCTCCCCCTTCCTCTCTATAAAAAATCAATAAAATATATTAAAAAAATTTTTTTAAAAATACAGATAACATTTTCCTAAAGGCAGGGAAAGTGTTATTTGCTGCCATCTTGTGTGCATACTGGGAATAACACCGTGGTGGACATAACTAGAGATACCTGTTTTCTGCTGGCATCTTGCAAAGAACAGCTCAGGGAAGGTCACTAGGAAAAGCTTTTGTCTGCTGCCATCTAGTGTACATGCCGCTGACAAACTGCAGATGGAACATCTCTCTTGAAGCTGTAAGCTGAACAGCTACTGCAGCCATCACAGTGTGTGGAAGGACTGAATTGCTGAAGGAAAAGTATCCCAGTTAGAAAGGTCTACTTTAACCAGGAAAAGAAAAAGTGCCAGACGTGACTTCCTGGCTGGGCACCATCACCAGAGGCAACTCCTATAGCAAGAGGCCGCTGCTGGCCCCACAGGCAGCTACCTAACCAGGCCCTATTGGGAGAGGCAGCCAGTACCTGGAGAGGCAGGCACAACAAAGTGGGTCTCCCTTAAATCTGCAAGAGTTGGCAGCAGAGGTAGGGACATCTAATCCAACTAGTAGAGGCCAAGGAGACCCCTGCCCAGCCCCTCCCTGACAGGTGGGCACAGAGCCAGTATGGGAGCCCATCCCCACCGATGCCTTCCGCCATGTGCCCAGCACACCCTGGGTACAGACCGTCCTGCTATTAGGACCTTTATTTTAATGAAACCAAGACATCATTCCCTATCATTATGACCTTTGGTTCATGATTTCCCTTAGTATACGTGTATGGTAAGAGGGAACATGGCCCCTTGGGCAAATTTTCCATTCTGCCTTGAGACCAGTAGGTGGGGGGCACAGCGGGTGTTTGGCTAAGGGGTGAGGAGAGAACTGGAGACCAATATTTATCCCCTTTGCTACACACCTTTGGAGGGGGTCATGAGTCAATGGGCAAGAAGAGGCCTGCAGGCAAATTCTCCCTCCCTCCTCCAACCCGCTGTGGGGAGCACAGTGGTGGTTGGGGTACGTGGCCAGGAAGGACCTGAAGCAGAATTCTGTATCAGGGCTCTAGCCAGCTTGTGTGGTTACAGCGGTTGCCTGGCAGAAGGAGAAAGATCTGGAGCTGACTTTCCCGTCCCTGCTTTCGCCAGGATGTGATGGGAAGGAGGACATGAGGATATGAGGAAAGGGGACACGAGGGCCAGCAGAGACCTTGAGATGAATTATGTGTCCCGACTCCAGCCCAGCATCTCATGGGCAGCTGGCGCCTGCGGAAACGGGCCAGGCGAGACCCGGATGCCATCTCTCCACCTGGTGCAGGCAGTGTGGCGGGTAGAGGGGGTGCCTGAGACAAGGGTGGAGTTCCAGGGAGTGTTTGAGGACCAGAGGGGATGCCTGGGGTAGGGTGCACGGCGGCAGCTGGAGTCTGTGGGCACTTCCCCAGGACCAGTTTCCTGGGGAGCATCCTTCTGATTCCAGTTGGACCCCTTCTTGCGATCACCAGCTCCGGACAGGATTCAGGCATGCACTACTTGCAAATACACACATTTTTTTAAAAAATATATGTTTTATTGATTTTTAGGGAGAGAGGGATAGAGAGATAGGCACGTCAATGGGAGAGAAACATTCATCAGCTGCTCTACAGTCTCCTCCCCGCACAGACAGCAGGCGTGCCCGCCCCCGCCCCGCCCCGCCCGGCACCCGGACCGCCATTCAGGTGGCGCCACGGAGGGCGCAGCCCCGCCTCTGGGAGGAACCGGGCCGGGAGGGCGGGCTGGGCACCCGGGACCGGGTTCCGGACCCTCGGGGCCGGGGCGGGGGGGGGGGGGGGGGGGGCGCGTGGTGGCGGAGGCCGCTGACAGCCCGGGTCTGAGGGGCGGGGCCCCAGGACTCCGCCCCTTTCCCTGGAGCCGGCTCAGCACCGGAAGTTCCGGTGTCGGCAAGTGGGGGTGAGAGGTCAGCAGGAAGTCGATACGTGGCCGCCGCCTGTCCCCGCCGAGGAGGCGCAGCAGCCGGAGATGGCGGCGGTGCTGAGCGCAGAGCGCCTGGAGGTGTCGGTGGACGGCCTGACGCTGAGCCCCGACCCGGAGGAGCGGCCCGGCGCGGAGGGCGCCCCGCTGCTGCCGCCGCCGCTGCCGCCGCCCTCGCCTCCCGGGGCCGGCCGGGGCCCGAGCGCCGCGGGGAGGCAGCCGGAGCCCGGGGCGGCGGCGGCGGGGGGCGCGGCGGAGGAGGCGCGGTGCCTGGAGCAGCGCTGGGGCTTCGGGCTGGAGGAGCTGTACGGCCTGGCGCTGCGCTTCTTCAAAGGTGAGCCCGCCGCCCCGGCCGCCCCGCCCGCCCCGCCCGCCTCGGGAGCGCGGCCCGGCGGGGGCCTCGGCGGGGCTGGGCAATCTCACCCGCGCCGCGCCGGGCCGGGCCGGGCCACCCGAGCAGGGCTCCGTCCTTGGGGGCTCCCGAACTTCGTCACTCCCCGCTGGGCCGCTGGGTCACAGCCCTGACGGCCTGGAGCCTCGGTGTAGCCGTCCGAGTGCCGCCTCCCCGAGGTGACCGGGCATTTTCCCTGATTTGAGCTTCTCGCGTTTCCGTGAGCTGGGATGGAAGCATGAGCCCGCTCTCTCCCAGAGGATCCCGTTCTGGAGTTTATTTATTTTTATTATTATTATTGTTTTCTGTTTTGCCGTCGCATTTCTTACTCTGTCTCTATGGCGTGGCGCGTCACACCCCACCGACCTGCACCCTTTTCCGTTGGGTCCTGCACACCCTTTCCCGTCGTGCCGGGGGACCACACGCTCCCGCAGGATTTGATCACCTGGCGTTATCGATGTGGCCGAGAGGAGGAAGCCTTCAGCCAGCACGTCCCCCTCTGGCGGGCCAGACCCCCAAGAGAAAGGATGCTCGCTCTGTCCTAGGAACGTCTAGAAGGTTAACATTTTACCCCGCCAAGCAATGTGCCAAGAGTGAATTCTCAGAGTTGGGTTTAAAAGTGACGCCCCCACCCCGCCCCGTGCTTCTCGCAGAATTGTAACATGTCTCGTCTTCGAGCAAGATTGTGGTGTGTGGGTTTTTGTTTTTTTTAATTGGGTGATTCACTGAGTCAAATGGTGGTGATAATACCAGTCACATGAGCTTGTCGGTTGGAAAAAACGGATGAGAAGCCCGTTAGTTTGATTTCTTCCGAGATAGTTCCGTCTCGTGGGCCGCCTGGGCGAGGGGAGGCATCAGCAAATGAAACTTGAAAAGTGGTTGCTAGGTTCCCTACACGTTCCAGAGCAGCGTACTTGTAACCCTTTCCCCAGAGGGGGTACCTTCTGGTGCACATGTTTTACTCAACTTCTAGCTGAGGTTGAGCAGCTCAGCGTAGTGGTGTGCATGCATGCAAAAGTTATTTGCTTTTTCTCAAAATCAGTTTTAATTGTGCAGACTAATGAAAGTGTCTCTCTCTCTCTCTCTCGTAAATTTTCCAGAACAGTTGACCGTTCCACACTCATTGCACTTTTTGTTAAGAAGTTTACCCTTGAGATACTCATCATCATTTGCACAATGAATCCAGCCTTGGATTTTGGATCTCTTGGCCCTTGAATGGAGAGTTTCCTGTAGTGATGATACATTCTCACATGTATAAAATTCTGATGGTTTTGTTACAATTATTAATCACTACATTTTACCTTAAGTTTTTATTCGTAGAACGTAATTTTCCAGATTCAGTAAGGTTAAAGCAGTGGTCGGCAAAGTGTGGCTCTTCCACAAAATACCACGGCCTGGGCGAGTCTGTGTTGAAGAAGTGGCGTTAGAAGAAGTTTACGTTTAAACTTGGCTCTCCAAAGAAATTCCAATCGTTGTCCTGTTGATATTTGGCTCTGTGGACTAATGAGTTTGCCGACCACTGGGTTAAAGTATATTGTAGCGGAAGTATGTAAGAATAGAAAAGAACCAACTTCTAATCCTAGCTTTTGCCACTTGACTGATCCTGTCTTAATTTGAAAGTGGTAGTGATATCATCCTTGAAAGATTAAAACACTGTGCAATGTGCAGTAAACTTAGCATTGCTTTGGAGTCAGGAAGCCTTGGGTTCCATTTACTGTGTAAATTCCTAGACAATTAACTTTTCTAGACTCCGTTTCCATCCATTTATATATAGGGAGCTGGGTTTGATGCCTCGGATTTAAGATTTAGTGGTCTAAACCTAATATTATTTTGCCGAGTAGTAGGACTCCTAGGGGAACCTATAATTTGCGGCCCTAGTTATCAGTCACCGTAAAGGAAAAGGCTTACCTTGATAGGTTTGGTTCACTCCCTTCCTAAGTTGGGCTTTGAAAGCAGTACCCAATACTTACTACAAGGAGAAGAGCAGCGTAGCAATCAAAACTACCTTTCTGCCTGAAGCATTACCTAGTTAGCGATGAAGAGGCCACTAGGATATGAGATGCCTAATTGGGGGAGAGGAAAGGAAGGGTCCTAAAGCGGTCAGAGGAATCATGGGAAGTGGGATAAGGGGTTGCTGCCTTTGTTTTAATGTGAAATTTCCCAGTGTGATACTTGGCATTTTTATCAGTCTTGCAAGGACTTCTAATAGATCACTATTTTGTGGATTTGTACTAGTATCTCACAAGAATTAAAAATAGCATTACACTTTTATCTTCCTCTGTGGGAGAAATATGAATCTTGAAAGCGTGGATATCTTTTTCCACTGAAAATAACTTGGGTTGGGAATCAGGAACCCTGTTTCTCATTCCATCCCTGTCGCAGTGGTCCCAGGCCAGTGACTGAACCATTATGTCAATTACCTATCCTTTTAATCTTCTGAAGGTAAAAGTAAAATAATAGATGAAAGTGCAGATAAATGTAAGTTAGCATTTCCCCGTCTCAGCTGCTGACCTTGGGGAACCCTTCTTATGGATAAAGGTTTATATTAGGTTACCACTATAAATGAATAGTGCATTCCCTTTTGCGGTTAAGGAATGTAGAGGCCAAAGGAGGAGTTAAAGACCCAGCGACAACTGCAGTGCACTGGAGGATCCAGGGAGCAAATGCCATTCCAGAGGGGGGAGGCAGGCGTCAGTGGGAGGGCAAGGCCTGTGTGTCTGGGAAATGGCAGTAGGAAGTGGTGGGATGGAGAGAGCGGGAAAGGTAAGTTGTCGGGTCCGTGGACGGATTGGAATGCCATTGCAAAGAGCCTTTTCGTTAGTCCACAGGAGGCACAGTGGCGGTTTTACACGGAGGAACCAAGTTGCCCAGTTCTAGGTTAGCAAGATGAGCTGGTTACGTACTAAAACAGTTGGCTTTATTGTGGCCTTCATACTTCTTGGATGGCGTTAACTTGGGGGGTTGTATTTGGTTCTCAGAGTTCTTAGGGGTGAATGTTTCCGTCTGTAACACTTCATTTACCTCATTCTATTAAGCTGGTAGGTGGTGGCATTAATTTAAAATTCCAGAGTAATCATTGCCACCAGTTACTGAGCAGATGTTCACTAACAGTGTGGTGCTGTTTTGAGAGCTGTATATACAGTTTTCTTTCATCCTGCACAGCCCTTCAGTGCGGGGTTACCCTGGTTTCTTAGTTGAGGAACTTGCCCAAGGCCACTCAGTTATTATTAGTTCCAAAGACAATTCTTCCCACAACCGGAGGTAAGCGGCAAGTGGAACCCTGTTCCTGGTGGTGCTCTAAGGGAATATTTTAAAGTTTCTACCCTACTGCCTTGTCACATCTTGGCACTTCTTTTTTTCTTTTTTTTTAATTGAATTTCTTGGGATGACATTGGTTAATAAAACCATACAGGTTTCAGGTGTACAGCTCAGCAGAACACCTGCACACTGGGTAGTGCTCCCATTGCCCACATCAAGTCTCTCTCTCCCCCCTACCCCCCCTCCCCCTTTACCCTCTCCCACCTCCCCCCACCCACCCCCTTTCCCTCTGGCCATCACCATGCTTTGTCTTTGTCCCTTCACCTTTTTTCACTCAGCCCCCCAACCCCCTCCCTGGAACTTCTTGAATATATTTGCTTGAAAATATTAAGGGATGATGGAAAGATTCATTTTGTTTTTCTTTTGTTTTTCCTTTTTTTTCCACACATGATCACTTTCTTGAGATTCACTTCAGATATCTGGAAAAGTAAAGTGTGAGAAAAGCATCTACTCTGAATTCCTACATAACATTGCTGTCAGGTTTGAAATATTGATTGTAGTGGCGGGGAATCCCCTCCAAAGGACTGAAGTAAATGTGCCCATCAAAAATATTCGTATTAATAGTATATTCCTATTAATATATAGTAGACCTTTCGGGAAGCCTGCATTTAGCTAACCTAATGATTATTTCTCACTCGTATAAATTGAAAATGGATGTGTTTTAATTCATTAGGGATTGAAAAATGTTAATATTCTAATTGTCTTTCCTTCACTGTAATACTTATCCTCATATACTATTTGGTTTGGGGTACCGTTCAAATAGGAAAGGAAAGGAAATGCTTATTTCTCGTTATTTATTTTCTAAATAATGAGTGTCCCTAATAACCTCAAAAGGTGACTCTTTTTTTAGTATACTTTTATTGATTGCAGAGAGTAAGGGAGAGGGAGAGAGAGATAGAAACACCAGTGATGAGAGAGAGTCATTGATCAGCTGCCTCCTGCATGCCCCCTACTGGGGATGGAGCCTGCAACCCAGGCATGTGCCCTGACTGGGAATCAAACCATGACCTCCTGCTTCATAGGTCAACTCTCAACCACTGAGCTATGCCGGCCAAGCAAAAGGTGACAGTTTTTTAATGTCATTATGTACTCATGCTTTTAAACATATTTTATTTTATTATTTTAGCTCTTATTATGGATGCTCATATTATAGGATCTTTAGAAAGTGAGAGCCTTTTCAAATTGGCTTCTAAGTTCCTTTGACCTGATGACTACTCGTCTTCCATAGCTTCCTTACTATGGGGTATGATGAGATGTCCGAGATCCATGTTACACATATTCTGCCTCAGAGAATCAGCCATTTCTCCAAGGAGACCTGGTTCCCTTTAGTGAGAAATGGCATTTGCAGAGCCATAATCTGTGTGTTAGGAGCTGGGTGCCCATTACTGGATTGGTCATTATTTCTGGGCCTTTTCAGTAGACAGATCTAGGGTGTGTATGTGTGAGGGGAGTATTTTTGAGGGTATGATATGTAAAAGGAAACTAGTTTAGTTTGGAGGGACTTCAGTCTTGGACTCCGTTTCTGAATTGACTATGGAATGTTCATGCATTTCTGCTAGCATTGCTGTAGCTTGCACTGGGTTATATTACTGCTAGCAGAGAGGTAATCATGTGGTCATGCTGCAATGGTTCCGTTTCCTTTTGCCTTCCTTAAGCATAAGCATCTATAAGAACTTTTATAAATGGCCTCATTAATGCTTCAAAATACTGTACAGCTGGAATTTATTCTTTGGTCACATATATAATTAGTGTGTGCCTCCTGGACTTAAGTGGCAACCTTAGATCATTTCAACTTTTATTGTTACCATTGAATGTCTCATTAAGTTTTGAGTTTATTTTTCCCTTCTTTCCTTATTGTCTTTCTCTTTAGACCTAAGTGTGTACTAGTACAGGAGAATGTATAGACCTAAGAGACAGTTGTAAGAAAGAAAATTATAGCCACCAATAATAGTGATGCCTCTTAAACATCTGATTTTTTTCATTTGCTAGTTCATATTAAATTTGAGCTGAACTGAAATTTTCCTTTGAAAACTGAATTCAAGGGTATGTTTATATGTGTATATACAGGGGTGAGCAAAAGTAGGTTTACAGTTTGTATGGAAAATAATACAATAATTGATAGATAATTATACAGTACCCAAGAGTAAACTGTGGCCCTAACTGGTTTGGCTCAGTGGATAGAGCGTCGGCCTGCGGACTGAAAAGTCCCAGGTTCAATTCCGGTCAAGGGCATGTACCTTGCTTGCAGGCACATCCCCAGGAGGAGGTGTGCAGGAGGCAGCTGATCGATGTTTCTAACTCTATCCCTCTCCCTTCCTCTCTGTAAAAAATCAATAAAATATAAAAAAATAAAAAATAAAAAGAGTAAACTGTGTTTTGCCCAGTGCACGAAATTCGTGCACGGGTAGGGTCCCTAGCTGGCTGCCGGCCAGGACCGCCCTTCCCCCGGCTGCCTTGTCGGGCACCACCTGCTCACCTGCTCCACCATTCCACTACAATCCTGCTCTCTTCAGGGCCAGCAGCACCTCCACTGCCGCCCACTGCCAGCTGCATCATCGACACCCGCCATGTTCCGTGCCGCCCCCTGGTGGTCAGCACGTGTCTAACTCCCGGTCGGTGGAACGCCTGCCCATGGGGACAATTTGCATATTAGGCTTTTATTATATAGGATATATGTATGATTTTAACATCTGCCGGAGGATTTGTGCAAAAATACACAAATTATAAGTGTATGGCTTGATGAATTTTCACAAAGGGAACATACTCTGGTAACCAACACCCAGAAGGAGATAATGTTTACTTTTATTGGTTAACTAAAATGAGAGCTACTCTGGCTCAGTATTTAGGAAGTTGAGTCTGGAGTCACACTACCTGAGGTGCTCTTTCCTAGTTCTGCCGCTCAGTTGTTTAAACTTTGTGCTTTCCTTTACTCCAAGGGTTGTAAGAATTATAAGAAATTACATATATAAACTCATAGATAGTACCTGGCAATTGGTATTCTGTGGCCAAAGACATTACTTAAACTTATTATGGAGTGTGTTGACTTAATGGGGGGGAGTCAACTTTTAATAAGCTCTTTGTACATGACAGGCATTTCCCAGTGTTTTATACTCATTGACTTGGCAATGTTGCATTGTATTGTACTTTCTTGTAAGTAGTATAAGAATTTATCATTCAGGTTTTTTCTCAGCTCTATATGGGAGAGATGTGGTTGTTGTTTTTTTAAATATGTTTTTATTGATATTAGAGGGGAAGGGAGAGAGAAAAAAAACATTGATCGCTGCACTGGGGATCAAGCCCACAACCTGGGCATGTGCCCTGACCGGGAATGGAACCCGTGACCTCTCAGTGCATGGGAAAATGCTCAGTCAACTGAGCCACACCAGCCAGGGTGAGGTGTGATTTTAATATTTCTAAAAGTAGTATATTCTCTGTGAGGCAGAAGTGTGATAAGGGCCACGCAAGAAAACAAATTTGATTGTAAGCTGCTGTGGTAGGAACACGGTGTCTAGGATGAGGGAAGGGGGAGATGGTCTTGCTGTCCTCTGCACAGAGGAGGCCATCCCTGGATGCTGCTTGCACTTCTGCTCATTCAGAAGAGAACAACTTGTACGGTGTGGGAATTCCCTGCCCTCATTATCATACTAGTAAGAGCTGCTGTTTAGCCATTGACTGCGGAACCCACAACCTAGATATATACCCTGACCGAGAATTGAACCCACAACCTTTCCGTGTACCAGACAAGGATCCAGCCAGCTGAGCCACATGGCCAGGCCTTTTGTGGCTTCTCTGAGGTCTGGTCTGTTAGATGGGTTTATTTAATGCTGAAGACTAGAAAGAGATCAACTCGTAATACAGAAGTGAAAATCACAGCTATCCAGTGATGGAATAGACTGCTTTGGGACAGTGAATTACTACCACGAGGAAGTGTTCAAGCACGGGTTAGTAATTACTAGGTGGATATGCTTTGATTGCTTTTGTGTATCTACCACAGGTTTTTTCTTTGTGGTTACCATGAGGCTTATATAAAATGGTTTATAGTTCTAGTTTAAGCACATAACTTCCACAGCATACAGAAACTCTACACGTTTATTTCTCCCTAGCATTTTAGGTTATTGATGTTACAGTTTACATCATTTTTATACTGTATATATAGTAACAAATTATTGGAGGCCAAGGTAGATATGTAGGGCAGATTTGAACTTTGGTTGTGCAATTCAGTCACCTGTCTTTAATATCCTTCCCAACCCATATATTTTATGGCTTTCATTTCATCAAGTAAAAGCTAGACAGGACATTGAAATAATTTGTTGCATCCTCTACCGTTACCTCCAGACAGAAGGGAAAATATGATTTCTCGTAAATGTACTCTAGCAATTGAGGTGTGAGACTAATAACCTTGTGTATGATTAATTTCAGGTGGAAGGGACTTAATTTTAATCTTTCAGACCTTAAGGCTTGGTAACAATGATTATAAAGCTGCTATCAAGTTATTTATGCTGTCTTATTAGAACTGTAAAGTCAAGTACTTGTGAATTTAATAAGAACATGATCTAGAAGCCATTTCTATTTTTAATTGCTTGGGAAAATGTGTTTTGTGTATTGTATTGGTTTCCTATTGCTCCTGTAACAAATTACCAGAAAATTCATGTCTTAAAACAACACCTCCTGTGTTATAGTTTTGGTGGTCAGAAGTTCAGAATAGGTCTCACTGGTTACAAGAAAGGGGGTGGTCGCAGAGCTGTGCTCCTGGAGGCGCTGGGAAAGCAGCTGCTGCCTGGCCGCCTCTGGCCTCTAGAGGCCGCCTGCATGCTTTGGCTCCATGGCCCCCTCCTCCCTCTTTGAGGGACGCATGCTGGGTAACAGCTTCAGGTCTCCCTCAGGCCCTTCTTTCTCTCCTTCCATTGATGGGGACCCTTGTGATTACGTTGGGCCAAGGCGGGAAAGGCCAGGGTCAGGCAGTTGCAACCTTAATTCCCCTTTTTCATATAATCGAACATATCCACAGATTTGGGATTAGGTTGTAGACATCTGGGGAGGGGGGCAGGAGGGGGAGGAGGGCTATTATTATGCCTACCACATGTCATAAAGTCTTCCTGTTCCTGGACAGCAGAATATTCATCAGTTTTCTAGGCATGCTCTTTCAGGGTCGTGGTCTCCTCTGATTGGTCAGTGCTAGGGCAGGGGGTCCTTGGGTATTGCAGCTCGTCCTGGCATTGCCCGCCGGGTTTTGCTGCTTTTCTTCCCGTCCTGGAGGTGAAATACAACTGAGGCTCTGGGGAGGTGGCCTTCTGTATCTGGCTGTAAATTGCT
Source organism: Ia io (assembly GCA_025583905.1). Lineage (NCBI taxonomy): Eukaryota > Metazoa > Chordata > Mammalia > Chiroptera > Vespertilionidae > Ia > Ia io. The sequence goes on along the minus strand of JAJQQW010000024.1, from coordinate 12,141,747 downwards.
CTGCCGATTTGCTCAGCTATCTGTCTCAGTTTCCCTATTCCACTGACCTAGTTTACTGGCCTGTCTCGTTATGAATTGACTACTGAAATTTAGCATATTATTAACTCATTTGATCTTTTTACCAAGTGGAACCAAAGCAATTACAAAGGTCAGGTTTATGAAGGAAGGAAGAGGATCAAATAGTTATTACTCTTGGTGTATCAGGACAATGCTCTAACCGACTGAGCTACCCGGCCAGGGCTAGTTATTACTCTTAATAATAATATCTATTACCTCTGAAGTTGCATTGGACCCCTCACTTTATTGATGAGTCAGAGAGGTTAAACGTCCTACACCTAAGAAGTGTCTGAGACGAGATTTAAACCGAGGCTGTCTGATTCCAAAGCCCCTCCTACCACGTCATACTGCATCAGTGGGCTGGAAACGGTTGAATATAGCCTTTCAATGTATATGTATGATCATATTGAAAATGATTGATACAAAATTATTTTTAAAAAAACCTTTTAAAGAATGATTGTTGAGCATGTTTAATATGTATAAAAGATGTCAGTGGTACACTTATATCTGTGTGCCTGACTGTAGCTTAACAGACTGGTTTCTCTGGAGTAGTTTTAACATAAATATTGGTACTTGGCTTCATTTTTTTTAATTCTGCATAAAGGTTATTAAAATTTAGTATTTGAGAAAAGGCTCACTATAATAGTGTTTCTGTCTATCATAGGCAGTTTGGACATACCTATAGTAAAACTTCAGCATACAGCTGAAAATTATGTGTTTTTCCAGTGCTAATTATTTTCTTTTTGGGTTTTTTTTTCTTACAGAAAAAGATGGCAAAGCATTTCATCCAACTTATGAAGAAAAACTGAAGCTTGTGGCACTGCATAAGCAGGTTCTTTTGGGCCCATATAATCCAGACACTTGTCCTGAGGTTGGATTCTTTGATGTGTTGGGGAATGACAGGAGGTAACAGTGTTTTGTTGTATAATTAATTTAATGAGAATAGTGTTGAAAACGGTACAAAGTAAATTGGTTAAGATGTAAATAGCTGGTTCATTAGCTTAGAACTGAAACAAACATTTTTGCTTGCAGCTTCTGGAGTCTTCAGATGTTTATCTCTTTTTGGCTTGGAGGTGTTTATGGCTAAATATTGTGGAAGAAGCTTACTCATCTGATTATGAACATAAGACAAGTACAGCTTCATTTGATTCTTCCTAATAATGATAAAAGCTGCCATTTAAAATATGTAGTAATTGATTTCCTTATTGGAACATATAGAGAGCTGTGACAAAAAGGAATACATTGACTATTCAATTAAGGCTAAAATATAAGTAAAACTCAGATACGCTTTTGCTAGTACAGAAATGATCAGCAATGCAGTTAAGTTGTAGTTTAAAAAGTAAGTTTGGATTGTAATTTAGTAAATCAGTACATGCTTGTTGAAACTGGAAGTTTTGCACCTTTTGTGTATAATAGAATTATTCTTTGTTTTCGTTATGATTGAGAATTGTTCATGTTTAGGTTTCCATTAAATGGAATTCTCATCCTCTCAAGAAGAGGAGGTGACTTTTCCCGTTATTCCTTCCAGGAGAGAATGGGCGGCGCTGGGAAACTTGTCTAAAGAGGATGCCATGGTCGAGTTTGTCAAGCTCCTGAACAGGTGCTGCCATCTCTTCTCCACATACGTCACCTCCCACAGAATAGAGAAGGAAGAGCAAGAGAAGAAGAGGTGAGGTTGGGAGCATGGAACACTTGGTGCCTTTGCTTTGTGGGGTGTTCTAGCTCAGGTGTCTGGCTGCTTTTGGCTCCACAGTGATGGCAGTTGGCAGACTTCCTCGTGTGAGAGACATTCCTGAGTTTGGGGCTTGCTGCCTGTCTGGCTGTACCTGTGAGGGAACCGCCTATCCATCGGGCAGCATTCCTTCTGTGTCATTACACTGAGTTTCTGAGCACGCCCCGTAAACTCAGCCACCCTCTCCTCCCGACCCTCTGGTCCGACACACCCGTTGCAGCTCTCTCCCTTGTTTCTAGAATATTCGTACTTCGTATCATGGTTATCGGCTGTGAAGCCTGGTAGGCCTTATATACACGTTCCATGTTGGTTCTGGCTTCCAGAGGGCTCAGTCGTTGTTTCTAGGGGCCGGAGGGAGCTGCTGGATGCGCTGTTTGTATTTGTGGATTCGCTGTCATGATTGTGAATGCAGCAGGATGGTAGTTAACACTTATTATCTAGAGGTTGTATTTTCAATAACTTTGGCTATCTAAGTTTTCTACATAATGAAAATGACGCTTTATATAAAACCAAATTTTTTCAGACTCTATTATACTTACTTTAGAAACAGTTGGTTCTTTGGTTTCTCACCTTAACCTGGATTGGAAATAATAGATGAGCAGAGAAAATAGCCTGATAATGAGGGAAAAGCCAGAAGCCATGAAAAATAGACACAAGAAATATAAGCGTGTGGCAGTTTGGCGCCATTTAATATAAAGGTAAACTTCGCCATCACTGTATTATGGCACATGCAGTTTTTATGTTTATAGTTGTAACTCCAGAGTCATTAAAAGACAGAGCACTGGGTATAATTTATTCCTGTTTAAGAGGATAGGAAGTAGCTTAATACATTTTCAAAGGTCATTTTTATCCAAAGGAAGAGTTTGGATTCCTGTAAGAATGGAATGAGGTCTCTTTACTGGAAAATTAATTTATGTGCTACGGTGCATTGTGTAGTGACGTTGGACCAATGAGGTGTAGCTATAATGTCTTTGGAAATAGGCTTTTTTAAGTTCCTTTTTAACAATAAATTGAATATTTAAGTTACTATTCAACATAAAAATTATAGTGTTGTTTTTTTAAAAAAAATAAACTTCTGTCATGAGATAAAGTCCATATAGAATTCCTTTAAGGCATTTAAAAGACTAGACTTCCTTGCCCGGCTGGTATGGCTCAGTGGTTAGGCTATGAACCAGGAGGTCATGGTTGGATTCAGGGTCAGGGCACATGCCCAGATTGCAGGCTTGATCCCCAGTAGAGGACGTACAGGAGGCAGCTGATCAATGATTTCCTTTCATCATTGATGTTTCTCTCTCTCTCTCTCTCTCTCTCTCTCCCTCTCTCTCTCTTTCCTCCTCCTTCCCCCTCTCTCTCTCCCTACCCCCCACCTTCTTCTCTGAAGTATATAAAATAAAAGAGACTAGACTTCTTTTATCCTAAAGCTTAAGCTCTGGCTTGTGGAACATCTTGCCCTGTATACCAGCTTTGAAATATTAAAAGTAGGTCATTTTAGCCCTAACCGGTTTGGCTCAGTGGATAGAGCACCAGCCTGCGGACTGAAGGGTCCCAGGTTCGACTCCAGTCAAGGACATGTACCTTGGTTGCGGGCACATCCCCAGTAGGGGGTGTGCAGGAGGCAGCTGATTGATGTTTCTCTCTCATCAATGTTTCTTTTTTTTTTTTTCCCCATCAATGTTTCTAACTCTCTATCCTTCTCCCTTCCTCTCTGTATAAAAATCAATAAAATATATATATTAAAAAATAAATAAAAGTATTTTTTTATTACTGTATGTTGAGTCTTGGCTGTGGTTCAGGTGTGTGGTTAATTATTTAATAGGAATTTGGAAAGAAAGGTGGGATAACCAGAAACGGTGCTCATGGCAGGACCAAGAAACTGTGTTTTCTGAGAATCCTCAGAAATCTTCTCTTTCATCCCATCTTCAGCCTCCCTGCCCCCCACACCGCTCTTAGACACGGGTGGCCTCCACTCCTGGTGCCAGAATCCGTTCTCCTTTGGGGAGCGGGTCATGGGGAGGGAAGAACTGGGGAAGAATGCACCTTGATTTCCAAGTGTTCTTTTCTTTCTTAAAAGCTTCCAAATTATTTTTTAGTTTCTGAAATAATACACAAATGAATGCAATATAAATCATTTTTATGTATGAAACACAATCTGAAAACCTTCCTTCCCACCGTACCTTTAATGTCACTCCTCTCTCCATAGATAATAATTGATACAATTAAGATGTATACATTTTCAAAGGTCTTTTTTTTTCTTTTTCTCTAGACCTTTTTCTGTATATTTACCTGTTTTTTGGTGGGTGTGTGTGGGTGTCGTTTTTTTTCCGTGAAACAAATACGTTAAATGTCTTTACAAATTAGACCGTCAGTTCTAGCCTTCTTTTATGGGTGCATGGCATTTCAGGGTGGATTACTCATTTCTCTAAAATGTGTTGGCTGCTTGCTCTTTCCAGCCCTTTGCTAAGCCCTGAGAACGCAGTGGTGTGAGCTAGGCTGTCTCTGCCCTTATGCAGCACGTACCTTCATGGGTAAGGCAGACAGATGTAGTGCTGAATTTATCACACAACTTTAATTGCAATTACAGGAGCAGTCTGAAGGAAAAGCTTGTGGTGCTGTGAGCATATATAAGAGGGGAGCCTCAGGGCATGGGTAGGCATATCATCATGATTTGAGTAGTATCTTAATGATGGATGCCTTTTCCTATTGCTGTGCAGCAGTAATTATTCTCGCCGAGATCATGTATATTGTGTGATTGATTCTATATGTTAAGTGTATGCATTTCAGATTTTGGTATTGCGTGGTTTTCTGCAAAGTTTCTGTCCATGTTCACAGTGAAATGAAGTCTGAAGGTGCTTTAAACAGGGTTTTTTGTATAGGACTCATTCTCTGTCTCCTGCACTTGGTAGGAAGGAGGAGGAGGAGCGCAGGCGGCGTGAAGAGGAGGAAAGAGAACGTCTGCAGAAGGAGGAAGAGAAACGTCGGAAAGAAGAAGAAGAGAGGCTCAGGAGGGAGGAAGAAGAGAGGAGGCGGCTGGAGGAAGAGAGGCTTCGGTTGGAGCAGCAGAAGTAAGCTGGCTGTGCGCTCCTGTTTAAGGGAGAGAAACGGACCGTCTCACTGCTGTGGCCTGACCGTTTGCCAGTGTGTGCCTAGGATCATTCTCACTTGGGTGGCTGGGAGCTGGACCAACGTTAGCTACTTAGCATTTATGCCAATGATGTGTTGCCAGAGAGGGCCTCATCATAAGCGGCATTTGGCTGCAAAAGGAGTGAAGAGTATTGAAAGGGTTTGGGATTCACTCCCAGAGCCCAGGGACTGAGGAGCTGAGGTTGCTCTCTTGCTCCCTGTTGCTCCCTGTCCCTGAGTCCGCATGATCTCTCGTCTCTGATGTCTCTTTTCCAGCCTTCCTGTTCTCTGCAAGTCGTCGCTGTCTGCCTTGGCACCACAGGCTAGTCCAGCCTGGATTTAGGTGGTTTTTGTTTTCATGCATCTGATAAAGAGAGACTGGCTAGAATCTGAGAGACCCAGTTTCACATTCCTGGGACAGGGAATGTGGTTGTTTTAGCCTCTGCCGAGTGTCCTCCAGTACAGGGCTGGGAGCTGAAACCGTTCCTAGTAAGGGCTGGGAGAGCAGCTGTCTCAGAAGCTGCTGCTCTGGAGGGAGCTCTGGGTACAGGAGGAAGGACTGGAGCATAGGCTGGAGCCAGTCTGCCTAGTCTTCAGCGCTGGCTCTGGCATCTACCAGCAGGGTAATCTCGGGCAAGTTACTGACGCCTCCCTTTCCTCTTCTGTGAAACCCTACCCCCAAAGGCAGTGGAGACCTGCTGGGTCAGTCCAGGGAAGGGCCTTGAACACTGCCTGGTACATAGTAAGGCACATAACCATTAACAGATGTGCTGGTGATGATGATGTGTTTATTATTATTCTCTCTCTCCATCCCAGGTTTTCCTTGGAAACCTAAGTAAAAAATTAGAGATCATGCTTATTTTCTTAAATTGCTTCTGGGCCTGGGACACATGCTGATTGGTATACATTACTAGCTGAGTCATTTTTAAGAGGTGTAAATTATAAAAATAAGTAACAAGGGCATTTTATTTTGTCATGACCGATCTCCTGTAGCCAGACTGGTGTATATTTTTTATTGTTTTTAGGCAGCAGATAATGGCAGCTTTAAACTCGCAGACCGCTGTGCAGTTCCAACAGTACGCCGCCCAGCAGTACCCGGGGAACTACGAGCAGCAGCAGATCCTCATCCGCCAGCTGCAGGAGCAGCACTATCAGCAGTACATGCAGCAGCTGTATCAAGTCCAGCTCGCCCAGCAGCAGGTATGGGCGACAGCTCAGCCTGCAGCCTCGGGGGGTGTCTAGTTTCATTGGAACCCAAGTTCTTTTTTAACAGTCACTAATGAATTTTGCATTAGCCTCAGATATAAAGTAACTTTTATGTGACCTTTATTAAGGGAGACTTTAATGTTGCATTGGCAATTATGAAAGAAAATATAATCCTTAAGCAACAGGTAGTGTGGCCGCTGTTATATTGTCCGAGGTGTGTTTGGGAGTTGTGTGGACTGAGTGTCATTCCAGTGAGTCTACGCAGATTCCAGTAGTGGTCCTGGAACCAGGAGGACTTGGTAACTAGCATTAGTTCAAGGATGTCCTTCAGGCAGTGTGCTGTCATAGGCCTGGGCAGCTTCCAGGGGGAGGACCCCGGCCCTTAAGGCTATTGGCTGGTCCATCTTGACTTTTGTGTAAGTACAGTAGCGAGACACTGCTCCCCTACAACACATTGCTAGTCCTCCACCCACTTCGCACCCCCAACAGTTTGCTTCCACATGTGAACTGGTGGTTTAGGGGCTAGAACATGGGACCAAATCAGGTAACACTTGGACTCTGTCCTGGCTTTGTAATCATCTTGTTCGATCTCAGACAAGGTAACTACTGCTCTGATTTTTCTGCCTTTCTCCCAGTCAGTAAGAAAGGGTATGAAATCCTGGCACCTGTCCTGTTCACCTCACAGGACAGTCAGAGGGATAAAGTGAGGCAGTAGCTGCTCTGTGCAAGTTTTTGTGCAGTTGGAAGGTAACTGTACATTCTCTTAGTCATCTTGCAGTGGCGTGAAATGCCTCTTTACACTCAATCTAGCTAAGTTGTACTTAATCAAGTAATTTTCACTTACAAAGCGGTTACCACCTGTCAAATCTGAGTGAAGAAATTCTTGTTAGATGAAGTAATCTTTGTTTTGCCAAGCTCTTTAAATTCCTTGAAATTTAATACTCTAACCTAAAATACCTTCCCCCCCGAGTCTTCAGCATTAGTGTTTAAAAGCATGCAGACCCGTGTGATCCACGAGAAGAGGAAAAAGGTGTCAACCCAGAGCTTATTCAGGAAAATGAGTGGTATTTTTGAGGGATTTCTTTTCTGTCCTCTAAAACCTATTTCTAATGAGCACATCACTCCCTTTCTCCTGCTGATTTGATGGACATTGAGATGATTTTCTATTAAGATAGCTCCCACACACTGTCCTGTTTATTGTGTCCCTTAATGAGAACCAAGTCAGTCAAGTAGGGCAAAAGCAGGAAAGTTTGAAACCTAATGGAAAGCCACAGTTTAGATTGCCATGCTCAACCCGGATTATCCAATTGATTGGTTGTCTCTGGGAAGAGAGAAGGAAAGGGACTGCAGAAGGAATAAAAGAAACTTGAGCCCCATAAAGTAATTAACTTTTATATAAATATTGAGCAAAATGACAAAATGCAAATGAACATCTTGTTAATTTGGGGATGTGGTTACATAGGTGTTTGCTAATTTGTTCCTGTACCTATCTGTGCTTTTAAAGACTTCCAGTAGTACAGAAGAGAGATTATGCATGTCAGTAATCAGAGGCTATCTATCTTTATATATAAAAGGCTAATATGCAAAGTGTCCCCTCAGGAGTTCGACCGGGAGAGTGGGAGTTCGATCACTCACTATGACGTGCACTGACCACCAGGGAAGTGTTGAGTGAAAGAAGTCAGACACAAAGAGCATATATTACACAATTCCATTTATATGAAGTTCAGTAATAGACAAAGAAGACTATAGTGGCCGAAACCGGTTTGGCTCAATGGATAGAGTGTTGGCCTGCGGACTGAAAGGTCCCAGGTTCGATTCTGGTCAAGGGCATGTACCTTGGTTGCGGGCACATCCCCAGTAGGGGGTGTGCAGGAGGCAACTGATTGATGTTTCTCTCTCATCGATGTTTCTAGCTCTCTATCCCTCTCCCTTCCTCTCTGTAAAGAATCAATAAAATACTTTTTTTTTTAAATATATTTTATTGATTTTTTACAGAGAGGAAAGGAGAGGAACAGAGAGCCAGAAACATCGATGAGAGAGAAACACCGACCAGCTGCCTCCTGCACACCCCCAACCGGGGATGTGCCCGCAACCAATGTACATGCCCCTGACCGGAATCGAACCCAGGACCCCTCAGTCCGCAGAGCGACGCTCTATCCACTGAGCCAAACCGGTTTTGGCAATAAAATACATTTTTTTTTAAAAAAAAGAAGACGACAATAGTGTCATGAATCAGAATAGTTGTTACCCTTGGGGGTGGCTAGAAAGGGCACCAGGGGCAGTTCTGAGATGCAGATAATGTCTTGATCTGGGTGTTAATTACATGGGTATGTTTGATTTATTAAAAACGATCAAGCTGTACATGTATGATTTGTATACTTTGATATTTCTAGTGGTATTAGTATCTATCATCTTGATAGAAGAAAAGGAATGCCCTGCCCTGGCCGATTTGCCTCAGTGATTGAGAGTCGGCTCGCACAGTGAAGGGTCTTGGGTTCAATCCCCCGTCAAGGGCACGTACCTGGGTTGTGGGTTCAACCCATCCCTGGTCAGGGTGCGTGCAAGAGGCAACCAATCGATGTGTCTCTCTCACGTCAATGTTTCTCTCTCTTCCCCTCTCCTTCCTCCTCCCTACCTCCGTGCCATTCTCTCTAAAAGAATCAATGGGGAAAATTATCCTTGGGTAAGGATTAACAAAAAAAAGAAGAAGAAGAAAAAAAAACATGAACGGGGATATCACAAAATAATTGTCCTTTGGGTTTAAGATGTTTTTACTCTCCCATTTTGACTCAGAGGGCATTTGATTTCATGTATCTGAATTTTATCAAGATTTTCTCTCAATTTTAATCACTTTTAACTGTTGGTTTATATTGTACTATTCGTATTCACTATAGATGGGATAAAAACTGATGAAGCTTATTAGTAACTTCTTGGAGCAGAATGTTTGGTAGTGTTAAAACACGGGTCAGAATGCATTCCAGAGCAAGTGTCTCCTTTATTAGCCTTCCGGGTCAGTGACTCTTCACTTTTTCTCGACTTGCAGGCAGCATTACAGAAGCAACAGGAGGTAGCAGTAGCGGGGGCTCCTTCGCCGACTTCCTCGAAAATGAATGCCGCTGTCCCAAGCGATATTATGTCAGCTAATGGACAGGCCAAAACCCACACTGACAGCTCTGAGAAAGAGCTTGAGCCCGAAGCTGCCGAAGAGGCCCTGGAGAATGGTCCAAAAGGTACTGCATCCACATGACCGCAGCCAGACGCCACGAAAAGCAAAGTCGGGAGGTCAGGCTCACTGGCACCTGAGAGCAAGTACATGTTTGCACGCGTTGCATGCATTTTCACTCTGTTCAGTCCGCATCTGTGCTTCCGGTGACCCTTAGACCCTTAGTGTAGAGGGCAAATCAGATCTATACTCACTCTGTATATTGATTATCTGATGCTGTGTGACAAATGGCACCCAAATTCAGCAGCTGAAAATCCTAATAAACATGTCTCATCTCACGCAGTTGGTGTGGGTCAGCTGAGTGCGGTGGGCCTGGTCCCTCCTGAGGCTGGAGTTGAGGTGTTGGCCGGGGCTGTAGTCCTGTGACGCTTGACTGGGCCAGAGGCTCTGCTTCCAAAAGGGCTCCCTCGCCGACGGGCAAGTTCAGGTTGGCCGTGGGCCCAGGTCTCCGTTCCTGCCTGGGAAGCCGCTCCTTGGAGCCGCTGAGTGTCCGCACCACGGCGGCAGTGGCTTCCTCCGGAGCCCGTGACCTGAAGGTGCGCGGAGCTGGCCTGGCTTTGGGAGTGACACACCCACATTGGCGTGCGTTCTCTTGGCCACAGGTACCGCCTGATACGTTTCGGATGGTGACCTCACAAGGGCGTGAACACCCCGAGGCAGGGGTGACGGCGGCCAGCTAGGAGGCTGGCTCCCATATACCACAGTATATTTTTTGAGACTGAAGTACCATGTTAGCCAGAAGATAATGGAGCATTTTCGAGGTCTGCTGGCTTTTTATGGGCAACTTGATCATTCAGTCAGCAGTTGGTTGAAGGTTTCCTGTGGGCCAGGAGTGCAGGGCTGAGGCAACCCGCACACACGGGTGTAAATTGTCTCTCTGTTTAGCACCGTGATGGAGAGGGGTTTGTTATAGTTTGAGCACATGTAACATGGGGGTGTGGCCTAGTCAGAGAGGTCACCAGAGCTTTCCTGGGAAGGGACCATTGAGCTGAGAAATGTGAAGCGAGAGTAGCGTCAGCTCAGTAAGAGGGAGAGAGAGGTGCACTCGGCGACAGTGATCAGGGACGGCGGGTTCCGAGATCTTCCTTGTCCTTTAGAACAAGTAACAGAAAATGGTGTCCAAACAGACTTTGAAATGCCGTAGCTTACACCCCCCGCTTTTCCCCCTAAAAACAGTATACCAGTATTTTGAAATGAATCTTGATCGAAAGCTCTGTGATGAACTCTGGGAAACCAGTGCGTGTGGAGACTGCTCAGCAACAAGCCTTGACTCCTCTTTACTGAGTCCCTGGCAATTCCACTTCTGCCCGAGTTTCTCTGTTTCTCTGAGTTCCTTGAGAATAACTTCTAGGACTTTGAGATACTGAGAGATGAAGACTTTTTTCAAAGTCCACATCCAAAAGTGAATTTATTTCTAAGTCCGGATCCTTCTTTTCTAAGTCCAGATCTTTCTTCTTGGTTATAGATAAGATAAAAACTGATCAAGGCCCAGCTAGGAAGTTCCCACAGTTATTTCTAAATCCCCATATGTAATTAGAGTGTTGGGGGGAAATCACGTGTAAGATTATGGATCACATGTCTTACTTGAAGTGGTGTGATGACCTCTGAGTACCTGTGACGTTGTGCAGTGAATTAACTTGGGGAGACCTCCGTCCAGGTAGACCGTGTTGCCCTTGGTGCCTGCGTGCGGCTGGGCGCCTGCAGATGAAGCTCCTCCTCTGTAGCTGTTGTAATTTCTGTTGTCTTTAGACTCTCTTCCAGTGATAGCAGCTCCATCCATGTGGACGCGACCCCAGATCAAAGACTTTAAAGAGAAGATCCGGCAGGATGCAGATTCCGTCATCACGGTGGGCCGAGGAGAGGTGGTCACTGTTCGCGTACCCACCCACGAAGAAGGATCGTATCTCTTTTGGGAATTTGCTACAGACAGTTATGACATTGGGTTTGGGGTGTATTTTGAATGGACAGACTCTCCGAACACTGCTGTCAGCGTGCATGTCAGTGAATCCAGCGATGACGAGGAGGAGGAAGAAGGTAGAGCCATGGGTCCATATTCAGTAGCTGCCGGGTTGTGGCTTGGCAAAAGGGGCAGCAGATCACTCCCGACGGTGGGACCTTGGCTGGGAAGGTGGTGAGAGGGAGGGCGGCTCCTGGAGGGGACTGGTGCCTGAACAAGGTCTGTTTAGCCATTGGTTTTCCGCTTTCTGAATAGTATTTTACTTCCAGCCTTGTGTGTGTGACAGCTAATGTGCAGGGTGATTTCAAAAAATGTTAAAGGAGCAAGCAAGAAATTCTGCCAACTTTGGAATTGATTTAAATTTGTTTCTGGTGTTAGTTTTTTAGGTCATTATTCTAAAAATTTTTAATGTAAATACAGAAACTGACTAGAACATCATACAAGACATAAAATTTTAAAAATCATTCACTTCCCTATTTCACTAGAGGGTAGTTTTTTATTTGCTCTAAGTGGACAAAATTGTTCCCAAGGACAGTCTAGGAAGTAGGTTATCAAATGTATTGCTTATTAATTGCGAAGATGGTCTCCTTGATAATGTTACATTGAAGGTTAGAACTCAATGGTCCTATGTAAGCACTTCCATATTTGCTGCCTCGGTGGAGAGTAATAGGGAGGGAGCGCCTGACTGTGAGAACCCACTGTTCGGCCGCCTGTAGACAGGCTGCTTGTTCCTGAAGAGGCTGGGAGACTAGATCGGGGTAACCTTATTTATTTTTTTAATATATATTTTATTGATTTTTTACAGAGAGGAAGGGAGAGGGATAGAGAGTTAGAAACATTGATGAGGAAGAGAAACATCGATCAGCTGTCTCCTGCACACCCCTTACTGGGGATGTGCCCCCAACCAAGGTACATGTCCTTGACCGGAATCGAACCTGGGACCCTTCAGTCCGCAGGCCGACGCTCTTTCCACTGAGCCAAACCGGTTAGGGCTAGATCGGGGTAAAGTTAAAGAGGCAGTCGGTCAGAGGAGGTGTGTGGAGGGCGGCTCAAAGTTCCATGTACTTCTAAGCGGCACAGCGCGATCATGTCACCACACCGTGCGCAGCCTGGGGCCACGCGTGGAAACATACGGGGCAGCATCCTTTTGGAGCTGCTGTGTCTCACATGGCGTTTTGTCTTCAGCCGTCTTCATTTCTGAGGGCCACCAGCGAGATAAAGCATTGTCCACACATACTCCTGACGGAACCCGAAAGAAAAAGGACAGGAGGGAAAAACGAAAGGGAGACAGAGAGCCGAGCAGGTGCCGTGTCTCAGCGGCTCAGGACCAGGCACTGAGCCTGTATGGCCTTTCTGGTTCATTCATCTCGGGCTCATTGCAATCAGACTTTGCAGAGGTCTGCGGAGGAAAGTGTGTGCGTGTGTACAGATTGTTCTCCTTACAGAGAGCTTTGTAAGAATCAGAAGAATTCTCTGTTCAGAAGCAGGTACAGGAATGTATTTCTCCTGGCTTGCCTGCTGAAGTGCTTCTAAAAGAAGGTTACTACCTAGTCTGAGCCCTCAGCTATAATAATTTGGGGGTTATTGCTATTGGGAGGGGCACTGGTAAAAAGGGCTGGGGTCCAGGACCTTTCTAGAGGTGAGAACCCTGATGTCCCACATCTAATCTGTAGTGCCCCTCAAGTGGAAGATGGCGTTCTCTTCCTGGTGCTGTTTTGAACCGTAAAACCAATGGCAGCTAAAACTAACCCATGAACCTCTGTGTTAATGTTAAGTAGCCAGAGTGCGGATTGATTGCTCCCAAGAAGTGTTTGCTGGGCGTGAGTACAGCTTCCTCTTGTTGGAAGAGGCAACTCACAAACTGCATTGGTTCCTATGGGTGTGCTCCTTATGGAGGCCACTGAGCCACCAGGGCTTGTCCACATTGTGCTTTATGGGGATCCTATAGCTCAGGTACATAGGAGTCCAGTTTTCTGTTTGTTGCTTTGTTTTTTTTCTCCGTTCGGTCTTGAAAGAGGAGTTTGTTTTCTCTGAATGTGGTGGGTGTGACCCATCTTCCTACTGTAAGTCTCCACGGTCTTGCCTCCGGGTCCCAAGTCTTTGCTTAAAGTGATGAAAGAAGCGTTGTTCATCCATCCTAGTGGCTTTAGATTCGGAACAAAATTTGCATCTTGAATTAATGGGCCAATAATCTGTTTCTTGGATATCCTTTTAGGCAACAGTACATTTGGAATGGCTTTGTAATTTCTCATTTGTAAATGAAGAACATTAATTTTTAAGTATTGCTGTGATCAAGCAAATCTGATTTGGGCCTATTTATGTCATGTATTTTTTTTTAACAACTTTCTTTTTAGAATATTTTTTAGACTTACAGGAAAAGTTACAAAGATAGTACATGGAATGCCCATATTACGCCCCCACCCTCCCCACCCCTGCACCCAGTTTCCCCTGTTATTAATATTGTACATTACACTGGGTTACATTCATCATAACTAATGAACCAGTATTGATACATTATTATTAAGTACACAGTTTTTCACATTTCCTTAGTTTTTACCTAATGTCCAGGACCCCATCCAGGATGCCACCTTATATAGAGTTCATGATCATGTCGCCTTAAGCTCCTCTAACTTTCCTTGTTAAAATTCCTGGTAGTAGCCATTGACAATCACCATGCAGTTAACTCAGTCACCAGATTCACTCTGCCGTGTTATAAACCTGAAAGTCTTCTATCTTCTATGCTGAATATTCCCTTGACCTCTTTTCCTTGAGGCTGTTCACATTTAATATGTTAAGCTGAGACTTAAACTGGTGTATAATTGTCTCGTTCCGTTAGGTTTCTATAGGCATTTTCCTCTCCTCTAACCTTAGGTCATTACAGTGAAACTATTGACTGGGGCCAGCCTAGAATCGGAGCTCATATTTTTGTCACTGGGACCATCCCAGGATTACACAGGCCTAGTGAACATAATTGTGTTTTCAGAATGTCTCTGAATGCCTGCCTCTTATGGTTTTCTCATCTCATTCCTTACATTTAAGGTGCCCTCCCTTCCTACAGCAGAGAGGACTTCCAGGTTGGTGGGTGGGAGGAGGATTCTGTGGTCTTAAGCGGATGAGGGAGATTCTTCCAATTGGGAATTGAATGGATTGGAAGGGGAAAGTGAGGCTCACAAATAGGAGCAATGATTAGAGTACAGAGAGAGAGAGGATGCAGCCGCTCCTCCGCCAGATGTTCACCACTGGGCTCCCAGGGCCCAGGCAGAGCTGGACACAGCAGTGACGCGTGTGTGTGAATGAATGAGTGAGCAAACCAACTAACCAATATACGCTTAAATGCACATAGGCCACAGAATGGGTCAAGTGAATTTTTTTAAATATATTTTTATTGATTTCAGAGAGGAAGGGAGAGAGAGAGAGAAACATCAATGATGAGAGAGAATCATGGATCGGCTGCCTCCTGCACGCCCCACACTGGGGATCGAGCCCACAACCCAGGCATGTGCCCTTGGCCGGAATCAAACCCGGGACCCTTCAGTCCGAAGGCCGATGCTCTACTCACTGAGCCAAACCAGCTAGGGCAAGCGATTTTTTTTTTTTTTTAAGTGAATTCCTAACAAGCAGTTTCTGAAAGAAAGGGTGGAGTTTCAGTGCTTGATGCAAATGCAGTTTTCCTGGATCTGTTCATGACTCGTCTCTCTCCGTTCTCACAGAAAACATCACTTCTGAAGAGAAAGCCAAAAAGAATGCCAACAAGCCGCTGCTGGATGAGATTGTGCCTGTGTACCGACGGGACTGTCACGAAGAGGTGTACGCCGGCAGCCACCAATACCCAGGGAGAGGAGTCTATCTCCTCAAGTTCGACAACTCCTACTCCTTGTGGAGGTCAAAGTCAGTCTACTACAGAGTCTATTATACAAGATAAAGGTGTCACTCAGAGTCTGGAGTCTAGGGTTGGGCAGAAGGTGGTATTTAGTTGGGAAGTTTCTTTTGACTTTTGGTGGAGCATTGCAGTCAGTGGGTGCCCGTTGGTTGTGGTCTGCTGGTTTGTGAACTCTTGTTGGGGCTCAGGACTTCCTGGAGACTCTTTAGCATTAATACTTTGGGGTTAAAGGGATTCCTCAGACTTACCCAGCTGTTAGGTGCCGACCAGCAGCATCCCTAGAGGATGCTGAAGTTCCATGAGCTGCGTGTTAAATCTGCTAAGTCTCCAGAATAAACATCCCACGGTGGAGCCCCGCTGGGTTAGTCCCCTGCTCCCTGCTCAATGTGTCTATGAGAGCCCAGTTACAGCGCCCTCTCGGGAAATCCTTGTGTTCGTGTTCTACATGAGGTACACAACTTGGAAGATCACGATTTTTAAAACTTAAAAACTTGAGACCTCACAGATTATAATAGGAAATAATTGCTTCAATTTGATGTGGTTGTGAATGACCCAGATTGGTTTTTGCTTTGGGAACAGCTGTTGAGTTCAGTTACATTACAGGGAGTTATTTTCTGAGATAATCTGAAAATAGAATGTCCAAACCTGATTGCTGATTAAAGTATCAGTACACATAGACCACCTCAAACATCCCTCCACAGCTCATGGTCCTCTTCATTTGGCATTTATACTGCCTGTAGCAGACTAAAAGTAACTCATTTTTGTCTTGATTTGGCTTTATATAAGAGCATCTCAAATTGAAACTGTTTTCTACACAAGCATATAGTTACATAAACAGTTTTGTTAAACTCAAATTGCCACCTTCTGAATTAAAAATATATAAAATCATTTCAATATAATTCAGTGTATGAAGAATAACATTGCACTAATGTGGAAATCACTGCCAGAAACGGTCCATTTTTAATTTGTTACTACTTAGGCACAAACCCTACATGATTTCAGTTTGGAATTACTAGAGAATTGGAAGTGCATATGCCCAGGCTTAAATTCTTTATGGCTGTAATCTGTATTATGTCTTTATTGATGGGAAGAGGTACACCTTCGTTTTCTTCACTGAAAACAAATGTGGGTTAATTAATTGCCTCAGATATATACACGTGATTGACTAGTGTAGAGATTCTTGTTTTCAAAAGGGAGGGTAGTACAGATAGAAAATGACAACGATGGCAATATACACACGTAATGTTACTATATGTTGTTACTGAAATACTTCGATTTTTTACATGTCAGATCAGAATCGCTCTGTGGGAGGGTTTCCCTGCAGCGGTTACAGTGCACTACATCAGGAAGGGGCTGTTGGTTTCGTGTGCTGCGTTCTCTCTGTTTTTTTTAATACCTGGTTTTGTACATACATACCTTGTTTGGAAACTGGATTATTTTTCCTAAGAAGTGCTTAACCTGTGTGTTTTCCATTTTGATTAGTTCCAGCTCATAGACGTTCACGCTGTTACATTAGAGCACTTGTCTGCTGTCCGTCAGCTCTCATGTATATACGGGCTAGAAACCACGGGGTTAGGCACTTCCGGGCTGTTTTGTTGTGTTTTGTTTTGTTTTTTAATGAGAAAATACTGTATTTAAAATGTAAAATAAACTTTTAAAAAGCAGGCACTAATATATATTTCTTCCAGCCTTTGATTACAGACTTGTCCTTGCACATGTTAAGATGAATTATCTTCTAAAAATACCATTGTTCTTGGGAGCAGTGTGTGTGACTTCACATAATAGCGGTTCCTGTCACGTGTCCGTGTCAGAACATTTTGGGTTTCAACTTTTATATTGCCTTTGGCTGTTGATTAGTACAGTTCAAATGCGATTTCAAAGAGATCTTGAAAAATATATATTTAATCATTAAAATGTTTATCTGTAACTTGTTGACGTTTCATTGATAAGTTCCTCTGAAGCGTTAGTTCTGCACCTCATCACTTGAGTAGGACAAGAAGAAATGTTTTAAATGATCTTTTCTGTTTTAAAAAATTAAGAAAACGAGCAACTTCTTTCTGGTTGATTATTTAAGTTTTGCTGTGAATTAACCTCATGAGTTAAACAGATGGAAAATGTTCAGGCTTGTTGGTGAAAAGGGACAGCACTGGCTTCTGTAAGACGATTTCCCCTGCCCCCCGCCCCCTTGTGGGCGGCAGGTCCTGCCGCTTTAGAACAGCCCCTGAGCGTGGCGCCGAGGAGCGTGCCCAGGCAGGGTGGGGTGCAGTGCCCACCCCGCTGACGACCCCGCTGGCGTGCAGGGGCTCAGACACTGATTTTTTTTCTTCTGAGATTTGGAGACAGAATGAGGAGATCATCTTGGCGTTGGCTGTGCTGGGGACCCTGAAGCCAGACAGAGAACGCTGCAGGAAGCAGGGCTGTGGGAGCGCATTGTGGAAGCGTGCTGCCGACGCTGAGCCTCCCGTCAGTCAGGGCAGCGGGGAAGCAGCCGGTTCAGGGTTCAGACCATAGCGATCGCTAATAATGGCTTGGGGCTTAGCAGTCTGCAACCAACACCGCTCTGCGGCTGTCCCAGCTTTCGCTCAGTTCAGCCTTCCTGCCAGCAGCCTAAGGTGTGCGTGCGTGTCTGCTTGCGGGGAGGCGATCTTCATGTCCCTTTACCGACTTCATAGTCTGAATGGGATCCGTGTTGGGCTTCTCTCGCGCATAGATGTGCCCAGGATCCTTCATCTTCCTTAGTGAAAGCTTTTAAAAGACCAGTTGCTTGCTGTCCTTTTTAACACCCTTCTTTTGGCTGCGTTGTTATTATTTCGATGCTTATTTGGCTTGGCCTGCTTTGGTCATGGAAGAGGAAAGCACTAGTTCCATTTTTATCAGTTGACATGCCACTTGTAAGTTGTGATGTGATTAGGGCACTTAATTCCATGCCAGGAAACTAAGTGGCTGGCTTTCCCAGGTAGACATTGGCATTTGGACTCGGGCTGTCAGGCATGGGGGGCGAAGGTATAAATTGGAGCGGTTAACTCATCTCATAGCCATAACCAAAGCTTCTGTGTGACTGCTAGTTCAGCCCGCCAGTGAATGGCGGCTGCCAGTCTGTTTTTGAAAAGAGCAAGTACAAGTTCGATTACGCATGCTGCGTTTTAAAGACCTTTCTTTAATGGCATGTCTATACAATTACAACAATCTCTACTCTTGGCCAAGATTAAATATCTCCAGTTGTAAGTACATACAGCTGGGGGGAGGGGTGCATGGCAAGGTACAGAAATGGAAACAGGATTCAGAAGGCAAGTCCAGGTTGTGTTGGAGAATTTTTCCTGTGAGTATAGTCTGCTGTGTTCTTCAAATCTGCTGTCATCTGTAGAGCCGATCTGTTGCCGTTTTTCTGTTCATGAACATTTTAGGTTGCTTCTGGGTTTGTTTGTTGTGGGTTGTTTTTTGTTCTTTGTTTCTAATGATTTTATTGATTTCAGAGAGAGGAAGGGTGAGGGAGGGAAAGATAGAAACATCCATGAGAAAGAAACCTGGATCGCCTGCCTCCTGCATGCCCCCCTCCTGGGGATCGAGCCCACAACCCCGGCATGTGCCCTGACCAGGAATCCAGGAATGGAACCACCTGGAACAACATGCAAGCACCTGAGCCCACTGGCTGAGCGCTTCGGTTTTTTATTATAAGTGGTGTTCCAGTGAACACCCTTGTGTATGTCTTCCTGCAAATCTGCATGAGCTTTCGAAGAGTAGGTACCAAGAAGTGGAGCTGCTGGGTCAGAAGTTCTGTGCGTTAATTTCCATCGGCCCTGCCTCGCTGTCTTCCAGAGCGGCCCTCCCACTGGTGGTCCAGCCCTGACAGCACTTGATATTATCAGACTTAAAGTTTGGTCGATCTGATGGGTGAAAAGTGAGGTTTTATTTTAATGTGTGTTTCCCTGATAAGTGGGAAGATTAAGCATCTATTTATTTGTATTGGTCATTTGTGGTTCCTCTCCTATAAATTGCCTGTTTGTGTCCTTGACCCATTTTTCAACTGGGTGCTCTCTCATATTGATTTATGAGCATTTAAAACAGTTTTTACACTAATCATACGTTACATATAAGTATTTTCTCCTGCTTTATTGCTAGTCTGTTAATTTTGTTTATGGTGGTTTGTGTGTATGTGTGTGTATGTGACTGTTTAGTCATAGAGGTTATAAACTATGTTATCGGTTTTATCCCATTTTTTTCTTTATGGCTTTTGCTTGATTCCGCATATAGATGAGACTGCTTCTGAATTCTGTTCCATTTCTGTTTTACATTTTAAATTATAGTTTTAAAATATATTTTGATACAAGCAAATCTGCCCTGTTCTTCTAATGCTTTTTCTTGACTATTTTGTGCCTTTCATATGAGTTTAGTTATTAGCTTGTCATACTTCATGAAAAATCCTTTTATGTTTTTGTTTTGTTTTGTTTTTTTCAGAGAGGAAGGGGGAGGGAGAGAGAGAAACAAAAATGATAAGAGAGAGTCATTGATCAGCTGCCTCCTGCACGCCCCCTACTGGGGATCAGGGCTGCAATCTGGGCACGGGGCCCGACCGGGAATCCAACTGTGTGACCTCCTGGTTCGTAGGTGGACGCTTCAGTCACGGAGCCCACGGCCGGGCTTCAGGTTGTCCTTTTACTTTATTTATAGTATCTTGTATTGTTTAGAAAGTTTTAAGGCACATTTTAAAATACAGAAGATATTCTCGGCCGGCGTGGCTCAGTGGTTGAGCGTTGACCTAATGAACCAGGAGGTCATGGTTCAATTCCCGGTCAGGGCACGTGCCCGGGTTGCGAGGTCAATCCCCAGTGTGGGTGTGCAGGAGGCAGCCGATCAGTGATTCTCTCATCATTGATGTTTCTGTCTCTCCCTCTCCCTTCCGCTCTGAAATCAATAAGAACATATATAACTTTTTCACCTCAGGACACCCATAACCATTAAACATCACTGCCCATTCCCCCCTCCACCCATCCCTTGGCAGCCACTAATCTGTTTTCCTGTCTCCATGGATCTGCCTCTTCTGGATAACTCTTGTATAAGGACTTACACAATATGTGTCTTCTGTCACTTAGTGTAGTGTTTTGAGTTAATTTGAGTTCCAGCATGTGTCAGCACTTCATCGCTGCTTATGACTGAACTAGAGGCCTGGTGCATAAAATTTATGCATGGTTAGGGTCCCCCTAGGCCTGCCTGGTGATCAGGGCCCGATCAGGTTCCCCGCCTCCCACCCTCTCTACCTCCTCCTTCCCTCGCTCCCTCAGTGCCCCACCGTCTTTGCTGGTCACCCACCACGTTCCACGCTGCCCCCTGGTGGTCAGCATACATCATAGCAAGCACTCTAATTCCTGGTCCAATTCCCAAGGGGACAATTTGCATATTAGCCTTTTATTATATAGGATGGAAACGCATGCTGTGGGTGCACTAGCATCTGTTGATTCATTGGTTGAGGGACGTTGGGTTGTTTCCCTCTCTGGGCTGTGTGACTAGTGCTGTTAGGAACATCCTGAGCACGTGTATGTTTGGATACAAGTGTGTTTGGATACCTGTTTCCATTCCCTTGGGGCAAATACCTGGGAGTGGAATTGCTGGGTCCTGAGATAATTCAGCCAAGCGTTCCCCCAGTGGCCGCACCATTTCACGTTCTCCCCAGTGGTGTCAGGGCTCCTGCTCCCCCACACCCCCTCCAGCGCTTGTATTTGTCTGTCTGTTGGTGGTTTCATGGCCGTCATAATGGTTGTGAGGGGATGTCTCATTGTGGTTTTAACTTGCAGCAGAGCCAGTACTGGATTTGGAGCGACCCAGTCGTCTTACATGGAAACTGTTTTAAGTCCCTTCTTTCCTCCGGCCATTTCTGTGGGGCCTTGATATTGTTGTATCGAAAATCAGTGAGCTAGACGAGACGCCTTAATGAGCCAAATAGTTAGGAGTCATTTTTATTGCGCGCAGTTTCAGAGCAGATCACCTCTGTCAAATTCTGAACAAACACAGGAAGGAGTATTTCCTTTTTATATCCTTCTAGTTCTTTGTGTAAGTTATTTTTGTAGACAGCTTGTAACCTTGAGTACATATCATATCTAGCAAACACCTGTCATATCTATACAGACAACTTGTAACCTTGAGTACATATCATATCTATACAGACATCTGTAACCTTGAGTATCATATCTGTACAGGCACTTGGCATCAATATCAGCGTATCGGTCCCTTATGTTAGATGGCTAGCTTGCAAGGTCAGACAATTAAGTTTATCTTCTCTATTACTCAAGCTAAAAAACAAAGTTATATTCTACAGAATAAGAGACTGTCTAAGAATAACAGAGTAGTTCGAACAGCAGTTTTTCCAATAGAGGGATTACTGTTATGCTTCAGTATGTCTGCTTCCATGCAATCATGCTCTCCTAGCTGCAAATACAGGCCTGTGACCACCTTTTGATCTGTTTGCCAGCTTTTTTGTTGGCTTTTATGGATCAGTTTTCTTCTGTGATCCATGTGTTTTAGGGTTAAAACCAGCCCTGGTGGAGACGGCCACCTCCATAACAGGGTTTGCAGGAGAAAAGCCTCAGCCTGGGACCTGTTGAGACGCGGCTGAAAGGGCTGCTGGAGAGTCTCTCCCTCCCCTGTCCAGGGTCCTGGTCCAGGCCCTGTGGCCCCAGTGCCCCTTGACCCCACCTCCAGCAGGTGAACCGGCCTCCTACTAGCAGGGGAGAAGGCGCTGGTCTCCGCTGAGCATCCCTTCCCCTGTCCCCCGGGGCCTCCCTCATCATTGAGGTCTTCCTGGCCACGGAAGCAGGATCAGGTTTCACCTTAAAGGCAAAAAAGCTCACTACCCTGAGCGCTGTCCTCATTAGCTCTTGCCCAGCCTCCGTTTCCTCTACTCGGAAAGGGGCGAGGCTCCTGTGTCCCTCCCAACACCAGGCCGGCTGCTGCCCCTCCCAAGGTCACCAGCAGCCTCTGTGGGTAAAGCTCTGGGCTCCTTTGCGCCCTGGCCGCCCTGCACTATTAGACCCTGGTCGCTGCTTCCTTCTTAAAACCCGCTGCCCACTCAGCCTCCAGCCTCCTCTCCTCGTTTCCTGTGCGCCTCTGGGCTTCCCCCGCCCTGGCCTCCATTGCCCCCATCTGTCTGCTATGGGCCAGAGTGGCCAGGAACCTGGCTGCAGCCCTCTCCACCCCCAGCGCCAGGGAAGACGCCCCTGGTTTATGGGCTTCCTCTTGACAGGCTGAATGAGGTTGTGTGTGTAAAACGCCTTTGGCAACCAGTGGGTAGTAAGCAGTGTTATCAGGTCAGAGGATCCGGGAGAGGGAGGCCCCTGACGTGGCTCTGGACCCATGGCGAGGGTGCGGCGACACGTGGACCCCCTGGGAACTTGTATGCAAGATTTGGACACACGGGCGTTTTCCTCGGCTTGCACCCTGTTCTCACCGACTAACCAGGAGGTCAGTGCTTGCTGCTCAGTGCTCTGCATGCCCACCTCCCCTCCTCCAGCTCCCCCCCGAAGGTGAGGAAAGTGAAGTCGGAGCGGGTGGTTCCCTAAAGGGGGTGGCGTTTCCCCAGAGCCGGAAGCGGAGTGAGTGGACTCTGGCACTGGGAGGGGAGAGGTGCTGGAGATAAGCTGGCCCTCGTTCAGCCTGGCTGGGCAGGAGCAGACCCCCTGCCCGGCTGCGGGGGGATGGGCTGCCGGCACAGGGCACAGTGGCACTCACCCTCAGCCTGGGTGCTGTCTGTGGGGCAGGGCTGTCCCCAGGCGCCCACCAGGGCTAGGAGGCATCTGGACCAGGGCCTCGGCAGCATCCAGCGAACAATTCCTTGTCACCTGCTCTCCCAGTGTCAGGCGCTGGTGATCCTGGGGACATGGAGCCGCAGGGCCACGCAGAAACACCCAGTAGACCAGGAGGAAATCAGGCCAGATCGTGGAAGCGGTGAAGGCAGTCACGGCGATGTGCCGCGGCCGGGCCGGGCCAGTCGCTCAGCTGTGCGGTCAGGATCAAGAATGGCTTCTCGATGGGGATGTTCTGCCTGAGGGTCCCGCCCGTGCCGATCGGGGGCAGCAGCCTTCCGGGAGGGGACAGCACATGCACATCTGGGCAGCAGCCTTCCAGGAGGGGACAGCACGTGCAAAAGCCCCCCCCCACCCCCGCCAAGGGGGGACCTGTTGTCTGTGAAGAAAGATGCCAGTGACCTGGAAGGGAGCTGGGCAGAGCAGTGGGGCCGAGGACAGAAGCAAGCGGGGACAAGGCAGGGTCAGGGACTTGGGTTCTGGACGGGTGCAGAGGGAGTGATGGCGGGAAGGCCTCACACCGAGGACTGACACGATCTGGCTTAGTTTCAAAAAGATGTCCTGGTTGCTCTGCCAGAGTGGGAAGGCAGGAGCAGGAGGCCACGGCAGCGGTCCCGGGAGCGGGGCTGGAAGTGGGGTGCAGGAAAGACGGGGGGTGAATTCAGGATACATGTTGGAGACAGTGCTGACAGGTGACAAGACCTGCCTGCCCGAGGGGCAGTTTGCAGGGCACTGCCGGCTGCAGGTTATACCGAGGTCACCCCACCTGCCGTGGAGGGCCCTGGGCAGTGTTAGCGAGTCCTGGGGGCTGTCTACCTGTGGTCCCCCCACTCCGGCCGCTGCAGGCCCTTTCCGAACTTGTGTGAATTGGGAGAAAGCAGCCCTCCCCGGGGCTGTCACGGCCTGGCCCCCGGCCTGGGCCTCAGCCCCCACCTTGGCTCTCCTCTGCAGAACCGGCCATGGCTGCCCACGCGCGGGAGAGCCCGGCCCCGCGTTGGAGAAGCTACGGGGTCGCTTGCTGGAACCTCGCAGGCAGAAACGGGGGCTCTGCTGGCTTTGGCGCCATCTAGTGGGCACGTCTGGGCCTGCGCGGACCACAGCCTTTTCCGGCCCAGAAGCTAAACCAGCAACTTGCTGCTCACAGTCTCTGAGTCTAGACTTCGGGGTCTCAGGCCACAGCTCCACCGGGCTCCCCACCCCGCCCCACGCCCCCCGGCTCCGCACGCACTGCCCGCTGCCCGTGCAACACGACGTCAGCACGCCCTCACCCCCGGCCAGCAGGGACTCAACCTGCCACCTCCCCCGGACGCACATGTGTGCACAGATGTGGGTTTGATGACGACAGAGCAGAATGCAACAACCCCAATGGCCGTCAAGATGGGGAACACGGACCCGATGGGGCATTTGGGGATGTGCCTTATGAGCGTGCTGGGCCGGCAGCATCTCCAACAAGCACGTTGAAGAACAGTCGTTACAGTGTGATTCGTCACTAAAAGAAACAGGCCCAAACCTGACCTTTTATTCAGTGTTTAAAACGCATGGGGGAGGGGGTGCTGGTCAGGACACCCTCCTCTGGGGAGGGAGGGAGGGAGGGAGGGAGGGAAAGAAAGGGGAAGGAGGCCTTTCCTTTTGCAAACCCTTACAAATGTTTACCTTACGTTTTTAAGTCAAAAGGAAAATAGCTGAGAACTGCGCGGGGGCTGCAGCCGTCCCCACGCC
This sequence comes from Ia io, assembly GCA_025583905.1. Lineage (NCBI taxonomy): Eukaryota > Metazoa > Chordata > Mammalia > Chiroptera > Vespertilionidae > Ia > Ia io. Next base: position 12,117,060 of record JAJQQW010000024.1, on the reverse strand, counting down.
ACCGTCCTCAGCCTCTAGGAGGCGCCGGAGAGCAGGGGCCGCCCGCCTGCGCCCACAGGTGCTGCTGCTGCGCCGTTCGCGCTTGTGCAGGAAACACCTGCGAGCAGCGAGTGCTCCTCCCCCCCCACCCCCACCCGCCGGGAGGGCCACGCTCCGGCCCCCTGCCCCCCGGGACCCTACGCAGCCCTCAGGCTCCCCTCCCCCTCGGCCCTGCCCGGCCACCCTTCTCTCCAAGGGGTCCCAGTCTGCAGCCTCTCTCCGGCTGGACCCTGTAACCCCCACCCCACCCCGGGCTCCGCCAGGCTCAGAGAAACCCCCTCCCATCTTCCCACCCCCCTCTGCTCAGCCAGCGCCCACCGGCTCCAGTCGCACCTCCGTCACGCAACACAAATTGGGTATTTATTTATGGAGCACCCGCCGCGTGCCAGCTTCTGCGGACTGCGGAGGGGCGCCCTAACCCGCCCCCATCTCTCTCCCTAGGGAGACCCCCCTCCTTGGCCCGCCACCTCCTGCTGCTCCCGGGGGCGCTGTGACTGTCCCGCTCCCGCCCTGGGCTGGAAGGCGAGGCAGCCCCCCCTCCCGCCGGGGTGGCCGCTGACCCCCCAAGGTAGGTGCCCGGGGTCTCGGGCCAGCACCTGCGCCGCAGCAAACACGCTTTCTGTTCTGATGCCACCGCCAGAAGGCGGCGCCTCTGACCGGCCTCTGCAAAGAAAGGCGGCTCTCAAAACTCGGGGTGCTGGGGTCATCCCGCAACTGTGTCCCCCGCGGGGACCCGCGGCGCCTCCCTGCCCCCTGGGCCTCCGCCCGCGCAGGTGGAGGGGCCCGGGGAGGCCGGGGCGGAGGGGGCGCGCTCTGGGCTGGGTCCTGGCTGCGCGGGGTGCCCTGGAGCCAGGCCTCTCCCTCCGGGTGAGGGTGCTCTCCCTGCAAAGCCGCCGCGGCCTCGGGCGGGGCGTCGCCCGCGGACAAAGAGGGGCGGGCGCGGGGCGGGGCTCCGCGGTTCCTCCTCGCCGCCCCCTCCATCCGCCCGCGCCCGGGTGGGGCCCCGCGGCCGCCGCGACAATAGCCACCGCTTCCTCCCCGCGCGGCTCCCGTCGCTGCTCCCGCGGATCGGGGGGGGCGGGGGGGGCGCTTCTCCCTCGTTGAACCAACTCGGTGTCCCTATCGATTGCATTGATTTTACAGAAGGTCGGCTTCGCTACCCATGCGCCTCCTTTCCGTAGGGAAAAACCGCGGCGCGAGGTCCCGCCGCCCCCGCGAGCAGGGGTCCCCGGTCGCTGTCGCCCCCGCCCGGCTGCGAACCCCGGGACACCGCGCTCCGGGCCTCTGCGCGCAGCGGCCACCAGAGGGCGCCCGCCCCCGTCCGTCCCCTCGGCCTCCGGCTCCCAGGCCGCGGACACCCGGCGGGGGGCCCGACCCGCCACCTCCCGCTGCTCGCGTGGGAGCTGTGGTCCTGCCATCCTACAAACGGCCTGGTTGCAGTATTTTAAAGTCACAGGCATTTGGGGATGGGAGCCAGCCCTCTAGTTCCCACCTGTACCTGCTCCCTACGGGCAGGCATGGGATTTGGGGGAGCCGGCTCAGGGCTCACCTGATAGGGGCCCGAACAGACTGCAAAGGACCCCCTTTCGGATAAGGACCAGTTCCCAGACATAAGGGGGGGGTCATAGATCGAAGTCTAGGTAATGCTAAAACGGAAACAGCCCTGGCCGGTTTAGCTCAGTGGATAGAGCGTCCGCCTGGGTTCAATTACGGTCAAGGGCACATGCCCGCCAGGAGGGGGCGTGCAAGAGGCAGCCAGTCAACGATTCTCTCTCACCATGGATGTTTCTACCTATGCCTCTCTCTTCCTCTTTGAAATCAATAAACATATTTTTTTAAAAAAGAAAAAGAAATAAACCGAGGCAAATTACACATGTTGAGAGTTTATTTGAGCGAATGTCCATCTGAATGGGGCAGTGGCAGAGCAGAAGCGGTGAGGAGGGGCCCGCCAGGAGCCAGGGAAAGACTCCTGCAGAGAGGAAGGGCGGAAATGATCCCCTTGGCTCCAGCTAAAAGCCTCATTGGCTGTTTGTGATTAGCTGTCTGTCTGGGTTTGATTTCATAATCCTGAAGCACTGACAGGCTTAGATTCCGGTTTGCTTATGTGGGCCTGGCCCATGCATCCGAGCCACATGGGTCCAGTGGCCCCCCTGGTTGAATTAGTTTAATAGCGGGCACCCCCGGGGCATCTGCCACCCTGGCTTCCCTTCTTAAAGGGGAAGCAGTGACGTCCCAGGAGCACAAAGGCACTCAGATGTGTTCCCTCCCCGCAGAGGGCCTGGCTGCCGGCCACGTCCTAGGCAGGTGCTTCGCAAGCAGCCATTCTCCCATGGAGGGCGGGGTGGAGAGCGGGGAGGGGGGACACGTGGCGGGAAAAGGTCTCATCACCCCAAGGTCCTTTTTATTTTTTTTTTATTGATTTCAGAGCGCAAGGGAGAGGGAGAGGGAGAGAGAGAGCAACATCAATGATGAGAGAGAATCATTGACTGGCCTCCTGCACACCCCCTACTGGAGACCAAGCCTGCAACCCGGGCATGTGCCCTAATCATGAATCTAACCGTGATCTCCTGGTTCATAGGTCAACACTCACTCAACCACTGAGCCATGCCAGCCGGGCCGTAAGGTCCTTTTTAGTTACGTCTGGAAGTGGTGCCATCGTTCTATTTAACAGAAATTGTACTCAAAGAAATGGCTGCTGGGCCTTGTTCCTTTTCTTGTCTCTATTCCCTCTGACTCTGTTCCAGCCGGTGACCAAGCCTGGGCTGTGAGTCCACGGGACACGGGTGGGAGCCCTGACAATATTCGGGGTGGGCCCCGTATGAAACCCAGCTCCCAAGTTGCAAGGGGAAGACAAAGGAGCCAGGAACGAGGCTTTAAAATAGGCTCCGCTACTTTGGGGTTTCCCTTTGTGTGTATTTTTAGCGAGGATTGTGCGCCTAACTCTGCATTAAAATAGCTGATGCCACAGTCATTGTTCCAGGCCCGCCCTGGCACACCGCAGCCTGGCAGGCTTTCTGCAGCCACAAGTGAAGGCAGCTGCCAGGGCCTGCCCTCCCCCACGTTGGGGAGAAGGCATTGGTTCGGGGACCCTGCTCCCAGGAACCTCAGCAGCGTGAATGCAAACAGAAGCGGGGCCCTTTTTGGAGCGGACTCAGGCTGGGCGAGAAAGCTCCCTGGAGGCAGCCATGTGGGAGGACTGAGGCCGCCCGGAGGCCTCCCCTGCTGACTGCAGCCAGCAGAGGGCTCCCCTCCCTCCCCTGGATCACCAAGCCTGGCAACCCAGGAGGACAGCACAGAGGTCGGCGGCCAGCCCTCCTCACCTGCATGAGGGCTTTCCTGGGAGAGCTTTTCCTAGCAGATGGGCGTCAGGGAAGACCCTCTCTCTTTTTTTTCTTTTCTTTTTTTATACTTTATTGATTTTTTACAGAGAGGAAGGGAGAGGGATAGAGAGTTAGAAACATCGATGAGAGGGAAACATCCATCAAGCTGCCTCCTGCACACCCCCCACTGGGGATGTGCCCGCAACCAAGGTACATGCCCTTGACCGGAATCGAACCTGGGACCCTTCAGTCCGCAGGCCGACGCTCTATCCCACTGAGCCACACCGGTCAGGGCAGGGAAGGCTCTCTTAAGCAGCAAGTCCTACTTTAAAACACCTGGCCACCTGGGAGAACCAGGCGAGGCTGGGGAGGTGGTCAGAGGGAGGAAGGCGAGGGGCCTGGAGACCAGTGAGAAGGGGCATGAGACACTTTCCCTTTGCCCAAGTCTGGGCCTGGGGGGTCAGTGAGCTCCAGGCAGTCCCGGGGCAGAGCGGGGCCGACTGTCCTGAGCAGGAAGGTCCCGGTGTCCAGGGGTGACTTGAAGAGACAGTGCGATGGTGCTGTGTGCGAGGACTTACGTCCACCCCGGGGACAGTCCCTTAGCTTTTGAAGGACCCCGGTCGGGTGCCCACACTCTGGAGGTGGCTATGCTAACCCTTCAAATGTGCCCCCCGGGGGTGTTAAAACGTCCTTTTCTTTGGCAAAATGCTGGGTGCTCCTGAGGCGGGATCGCCCGGAAGCCTGAGCAGGCTCTTTGGAGGCGAGGGCAGCGGATTATGAAAACCTGGCAAGCTCCGAGGTGCTGAGGCCCGGAACCCTGGCCCTGCGGTTCCCCGAGCGCATGACCCGCGCTGACACTTGCATTCGCCTCCGGGGGGGCCCTTTCCCGCAACAGAAGTCAGAACCCGGGGCCGAGAGGCGGGCAGCAGCGCCGTGACCTCGGTGACCTCGAGCAGGTGACCGTCTCAGCTCCCTGCTCCGCTTGCAGATCGGAGACCCCGACAACCCTGCGAGGTGGCGCAGAGCCGCCCGGAGCGAGAGGGTCCCATTCCCGCGGCAGCGCCCGCCCGCCCGCGGGGAGGCCGACCCAAGGTCAGAAGGCGCGTCCCGACATCCTCGGGGCTCGGGCCCCCCCGCCGGCTCCCGGGAGGACGGATGCCCGGGGCTGCTTCTGCCGAGCCCGGGTGGGGAGGGAGGAACCCTCCCCGCCCGCTGGTCGCCGACACCCGGTGGCCCCTGCTCCCTCCGTCGCCCCCGCCCCGGGAAGCCTGGCTCTGGCACCCTCGCTCTCGGCGTCGCTGCAGCCGCAGGGCCCGCCTCTCTCCCCGCGGGCACCGCTCCGGAGGGCACCTGCCCGCCTCCCACGGAGGGGACGCGCCTGGGGAGGCCCCGGGCTGCCCCCTCGGCCCCGCCGCAGCTCCGCGCCCGCAGCGCTGGACTTGGCCCTGCCCCTCCCCCCGCGCCGAAGGCAGCTGCCAGGAGCCGGAATATTAATAGGCACCAACTTCCCGGAAAGATCCTCCTCCGCCAAAATAAAGCAGCGAAGGGCAGCCGCGGGGCCGGGCGGCGGGGGAGCTGGGGACACGGGGCGGCGCGGGCGCCCGGCGAAGGGCGCTCCTTTGTAAGCACCGCCCGGGCGCGCGCCCCGGCCACGCGCCCCGCCCCCGCCCGCGCTGGGCAGCCCGCGCGCCCGGCTCCCCCGGCCCGGCTCCCCGCGCCCGGCTCCCCGCGCCCGGCTCCCCCGCCCCCGGCTCCCCCGCCCGGCTCCCCCCCGCCCGGCTCCCCCCGCCCGGCTCCCCCCGCCCGGCTCCCCCCGCCCGGCTCCCCGCGCCCGGCTCCCCGCGCCCGGCTCCCCGCGCCCGGCTCCCCCGGCCCGGCTCCCCCGCCCCGGCTCCCCCGCCCGGCTCCCCCCGCCCCCTCCCCCCGCCCGGCTCCCCCCGCCCGGCTCCCCCCGCCCGGCTCCCCGCGCCCGGCTCCCCCCGCCCGGCTCCCCGCGCCCGGCTCCCCCCGCCCGGCTCCCCCCGCCCGGCTCCCCGCGCCCGGCTCCCCGCGCCCGGCTCCCCCCGCCCGGCTCCCCGCGCCCGGCTCGGAGCGGCGTGGCCTCGGCCGCCCTCCCCAGCCTCGCCGCCCCTCGCCCGGCCCCATAGCCCCGTGCCGGGGACGGCGGATCCCGCGAGGTCGCGGGACTGGAGGGGTTGCGGGACCCCAGAGGGAGGGTCCGGGGGAACCGGCAGTCACGTGACGCGCGCTCCTCCTCCCGGGACAAAGCTGGGCCCGCCCTCCGCGCCCCGCCGTGGGGCAGTCACCCTTCAGGATCCCCAAAACTACCCGTCCCCAGCTCCCCCTGCGTTTTAAAAACGCGATTAGCTTTTCGGAGCTGATACTCGGGTCTCCCGGTCTCCCGGTCTCCCGGTCTCCCGGGAGCAGGTGGAGCGGAGGAAGCACCTGCCCGTCTCCTCTCCTGGCCTCTCCGGAGGGGACGGACGGGAAGCCCCGCTCCCGGGCGCTGCGGGTGCAGAGAGGAGGGTCCCGCGCGGGAGGTGTCAGGGCCACCCCACACCACGCCACCCCCGCACCCTGTGGCTCCCAGCCCCCGCCTCAGGCTTGGGAGCATAGCAGCTGCCCTGGCTTTGCTGCAGCTCTCCTCCCGCCCGGAGGTCACGCGTTCATTCCTTCGTTTAGATTTGGAATGTTTACTGAGCGTCTAAGGTTCCAGGCACGATTGTAGGCGCTGGGGATGGAGCAGCAAAAACAAACGCAACGCCTCCGCCCTCCGGGAGCTTATATTGCAATAGAAGAGGCAGAACAGACATAAAATATACGTTACGTGGCAATAAAGGCCGAGAGAGAGAGAGAGAGAGAGAGAGAGAGAGAGAGAGAGAGAGAGAGAGAGAATGAATGGACGGAGGCTCTGAGCTGCGCATTTAGGAGGTGGGGCTTTTGGACAGCGTGACCGGGGAAGCCTCGCTGAGAAGGCGACAGTGGGTTTTGAGTAAAGGCCGAGGGAATCGGGTGAGCCAGCCTTGCAGATGTCTGGCGACCTACTTCGTTCCAGGAAAAGCCAGGAGGCCAGCGTGGAGGAGGCGTCTAAGAGCTGGAGCGGGCAGGGGCAGGTGAGGACTTGGGCTTCTCTCCGGCAGGGTTCGGAGCGGAGGAAGGACCCGTCTGACCTCCTTGAAAAGCAGCCCTCGGGTTGGCGAACCGACCGCAGGGGCAGGGCCCGCAGCGCCCGACCAGCCAGGAGGCGCTAGCAGGAACCCGAGGCGGTGATGGGGCGTGGCTTAGGAGGTGATGGGGCGTGGCTTAGGAGGTGATGGGGCGCGGCTTAGGAGGGGTGGGGCGTGGCTTAGGAGGGGATGGGGCGTGGCTTAGGAGGGGATGGGGCGCGGCTTAGGAGGTGATGGGGCGTGGCTTAGGAGGTGATGGGGCGCGGCTTAGGAGGGGATGGGGCGTGGCTTAGGAGGGGATGGGGCGTGGCTTAGGAGGGGATGGGGCGTGGCTTAGGAGGGGATGGGGCGTGGCTTAGGGGGTGATGGGGCGCGGCTTAGGGGGTGATGGGGCGCGGCTTAGGAGGGGATGGGGCGTGGCTTAGGAGGTGATGGGGCGTGGCTTATGGAGTGGTGGGCGTGGCTTCGGTGGTGGCAAGAAGCGGTGGGATTTTGGAAATGCTTTTTAGGAAAGACTGCCAGGGTTTATTGCCAGATACGAAGCAGGAGAGAGGGAGGGAGAGAGAGAGGAGTCAAGGAGAGTACCAAGGTTTTGGCCGGGGAAGGAAGACTTGCTGTTAACCGAGATGGGGAAACTGGCCTCGCTGGTTTGGTGGGTGGGGGTGAGCCTCTCTGGGCACAGCGTTGAACAGGTTAGGTGGGAGGCGCCCTCAGTCTGACGGCCAAGGGCAGGGCTGAGCAGGTACTTGTTAGACAGGTCTGCGGAGCAAAGGATGTGTGCTGTCCGCAGGTGAATGTGGGAAGCTGTCCGCACAGGCTTGCTGGTGTTGGGATGCACAATTTTCCGACACTCTCTAGCCCTGTGCTGTCCAGGGCAGCAGCCACTAGCCACCTGGGGCTACTGAGCCCTTGCAACTAGCGGAAATTGTGCAACGGAAGAACTACGTTTTAATTAATTTAAGTTTTAAAAAAACACAACTGCTGTTTGATTCAGTTATTGGAAATAATTCAAGAATGTTTGGAACAACTTGGTTACGTAAATCTACGTTTTCAACTGTCAAGATTATCAAATCTAAAAACAAGATCAAAACCGAATTCCGTCGGCCCGGACTAGGGTCCCAGGTTCGATTCCGGTCAAGGGCATGTACCTTGGCTGCTCATTCAGATGATATCGATGTTTCTAGTCGGTCTGCAAACTGAAGGGTCCCAGGTTCCATTCGGGTCAAGGGCACGTACCCTGGTTATGGGCTCAGTACCTGGCAGGAGGTGTGCAAGAGGCAGCCAATCAATGATTCTCTCTCATCATCGATGTTTCTCTCTCCCTTTCCCTTCCTATCTGAAATCAATAAAAATATTTTTTTAAAAGAAGAATTCCCGCCGAAACCGGTTTGGCTCAGTGGATAGAGCGTCGGTCTGTGGACTGAAAGGTCCCAGGTTCGATTCCGGTCAAGGGCATGTACATTGGTTGCGGGCACATCCCCAGTAGGGGGTGTGCAGGAGGCAGCTGGTTGATGTTTCTCTCTCATCAATGTTTCTAGCTCTCTATCCCTCTCCCTTCCTCTCTGTAAAAAATCAATAAAAATATTTTTTAAAAAAAAGAATTCCCAATAAAAATGTGGTGTCCAATTTGAGATATGCTGTGTCAAATATACACTGGATTTCAAATGTATACCAAAAAAAGTAAAATGTCTCAATAAGTTTTATATTGATTACATGTTTAAGTGTTACTCTTCGGCTCTATTTGGGTCAATATAATGGTATTAAAATTAATGTTACCTGTTTTCTTTTTTAAAAATGCGACTGGGAGCCCTGGCCAGATAGCTCACTTGGTGGGAACGTCCTCCTGATTCTCCAAGGTTTCTGGTTCAATCTGTGGTCAGGGCGCATACGCACAGCAACCAGTGAATGGATGGGTGGAACAACAAATCGATGCTTCTCTCTCTCTCTCTCCAATCAATCAATCCATCAAAATTTAAAAATGGCGACTGGGAAATTTAAAATTCTGCATGTAGTTTCATGTTAAATTTCTTGTGGAGCCCTAGCTGGCTTGGCTCAGTGGATAGAGGGTCGGCCTGCGGACTGAAGGGTCGCGGGTTTGATTCTGGTTAAGGGCACATGCCTGGGTTGCCGGCTTGATCCCCGGTGTGGGGTGTGCAGGAGGCAGCCAATCAATGATTCTCTCTCATCATTGATGTTTCTATCTCTCTCTCCCTCTCCCTTCCTCTCTGAAATCAACAATTTTTTTTTTAATTTCCTGTGGATAGCGCCAATCTAGAGAGGGAGGGTAGGTAGGCTCAGCTCACCATTACAGACCAGACCCCGCTGCATCAGCCCCTGCCAGGCTACAGATTGGCCAGTTAGGACCAATCAGCTGTGCTGGGGGAGGGAGTGGGCCTCAGGGTCTGCTTGGAGCTGCCCCTTCAGTGGGGACTGTGGGCTGGACAGTTTCACTTGCAGGAGCCTGCGGGGTGAGAGGAACCATCCTAGATGTCCGTTGGCAGGTGATACGCTGTGGGAGGAGTCTGCAAGCCTTTATGCCCGGATGTGGTGGTGTTTGAGATGGGCCCAAAGGAAATGAGGCAGCGTTGGGTTGAGGCCAGGCTGAGAAGGGACTACATTGTAGGAGGGGAGGCACCTGGCACAGAGCCCTCTGCATCCTTTGTCATCCATCCTTCCATGTCCAGGCGGGGCCAACCTGCCCTCCACCCTGGCACTCACCAGGCTGAACAGAACTGTGGCTCCTGAGGTCAATGCTCAAGGTCACGGGGAGCTGGAGTCCCAACACTTGGCTCCCTGACTCCAAAGTCCTGAAGCCGTGTTTTTTTCCAGCCAGCTCAGCTGCTCCGGGGGACTGGAAAGCCTTCTTAGACGTGTCTTTCTGGGGTTGTGAGCAAGTGTTTGTGTCTGTGTCTGGTGACAAGGGTGACATGGTGACATAGCCAGGTCTCAAGCCTTTATGGAGGCTCGTGCCCTCCAGAGCATGAGGAGGGAAGTGGACAAGTGTAGGGTTTGGCTGCCTAGAAGGCTCCTGGGAATGAAATAGTTTCCCAGGAGGTGCGATCACCCCGTTTCTCTGTGTTCCTGAGGTCTTTCCCGGGCTCCAGCTGCCGGTCACTCACCTCTGGGTTTGCACGCCTGGTGGTGGCGTGGGTGGAGGGTGGGAGGGCTGCCGAGGTTGAGCTTCCTGAGATCCTGTTAGGCAGCTCTCTGCAGACAGGGGCCCTCTCCGCTGTCTCCCACAGGACCCTGCCCAGATGAGCTGACTGAGTAGTTTCTAGAAGCAGTGCTTGCTCTAGCTCTTCTCCAGGATGTAAAAAAAAGAGTGTTGCCTCTCCCAGGAGCCCAGGAAGAGCAGCGCTATGGATTTAGAACTGGAGCCACAGGCAGATTTGAGAAGAGCCACCATTTCTTTTTTTAATTATATATATATATAATTATATAAATAAAGAATATATATCTTTATTGATTTCAGAGAGAGACGGAAAGGGAGAGGGAGAGTCAGAAACATCAATGATGAGAGAGAATCACTGACTGGCTGCCTCCTGCACACCCCCGACTGGGGATGGAGCTTGCTACCTGGGCAAAAAAAAAAAAAAAAAAAAAAAAAGAACTGTGACCTCTCCCAGGAGCATAGGTCAATGCTCAACCACTTAGAACCACACCAGCAGATTTTCAGAACATTTTTTTTTCCTTTTTTTTTATTATATATATTTTATTTTTATAAATAAAGAAAATATATTTTATTGATTTTTTAGAGAGAGACGGAAAGAGAGAGGGAGAGTAGAGTGTGATAGAAACATCGATCAGCCTGACACCCCCCCCGACTGGGGATGGAGCTTGCAACCAAGGTACATGCCCCTGACCGGGAATCGAACTGTGACCTCCTTTCAGTCCGCAGGCTGACGCTCTATCCACTGAGCCAAACCGGTTTTACATTTTTTTCCCTTTTTTAAAAAAATATATTTTATTGATTTTTTACAGAGAGGAAGGGATAGGGATAGAGAGTTAGAAACATCGATGAGAGAGAAACATCAATCAGCTGCCTCCTGCACACCCCCTACTGGGGATGTGCCCGCAACCCAGGTACATGCCCTTGACTGGAATTGACCCTGGGACCCTTCAGTCCGCAGGCCGACGCTCTATCCACTGAGCCAAACTGGTTAGGGCTTTTTTTCCTTTTTTCTTCTGGATTTAAAAAAAATATATATGGAACGCCTCACGAATTTGCGTGCCATCCTTGCGCAGGGGCCATGCTAATCTTCTCTGCATTGCTCCAAGTTTAGTGTATGTGCTGCCGAAGGGAGCACGTGTCCTAATGATCGGAATTCATCCTACCAAGACTGAAGTGAAGAGCTGTCTTAGGATTCCGCCTCAGCCCCTCACGAGCTGTGTGATGGGTGCCTGTCGTTTCATTGCTCCAAGCGTCAGTGTCGGGATGGCTCCAGCAGGGAAACGCTACCTATTCCTCGGGGTCGCTCCGATGATAGGAGAATGGGAGCTTAGCATGGCGCTTGGCACACGCAGAAGAAGATATTCAAAAACATCTGTTCACCCCGAACATGAAGCCAAATAATCTCCTCTAAACGGTTTGTCAACCGTTTGCAGCATGAAGTCCCAGGGTCCCTGGAAATCTGGAGCTAAGCGGTGGTTATTTTCCTCTTTTCGTTTGGCTGCGAAAAGCTTTATTGTTTCCATTTGGTCCAAGGCATGGGCCAGGGCTCCGGGGCGATTAGAAGGCTGCCCAGTGGTTGCAGGGAGCGGCTCAGGCAGAAGCCAGACGCCCCGGGGTGCACAGGGACCCCTCAAAGGCCTCTGGGCTCCAAGTTGTGCTTGAGGTTGAGCCTTTGGAACAGGCGTCCTCACACTACGGCCCGTGGGCCACATGCGGGTGTTATTGCCGTTTTGTTTTTTTACTTCAAAATAAGATATGTGCAGTGTGCATAGGAATTTGGCCTTTAAACTATAGTCCGGCCCTCCAACGGTCTGAGGGACAGTGAACTGGCCCCCTGTTTAAAAAGTTTGAGGACCCCTGCTTTGGAAGAGATACTCGACCGGCCCAGCCTGGGGGCCGGCAGCCGGAGGGGGGTCAGGTGTGGCCCAACTTCCTGATGAGCCTCACCTCCTCGCCCCGGAAGTGGTTCTCCCGGAAGTCACAGCCTGAGGGTCTCTGGGCAGAACTGGGGCCTGCAGACCCGAAGGGCCTGGTCCAGGCTCTCCCCAGGGCCCTGGCGGCTTCCACGGCGGCCTGCGTGTGGCCCCATTCTCCGTGGGAGGCCCTGCCTGTCCTGGAGGAGGGCTCGGCTGCTCCCCTGGCTGTGCCTCTCCTGGAGCCGCTGGGCGCCCTCGGCTTCTCTCCGCTGGGCGCTCGGGAAGGAGTGGCCTTGCCCGCCAAAGCCCCGCGTGGAGGTGGAAGCAGAAGCCCAGAGAGAGGTAGGCGAGGGCAGCCCACGGATGCAGGGGGCGCGGTGGCTAACGGGGCCTCCACCTGGCTGGGAGGATTGAGGGATTGGGGAGTTCATGGTTGCTCGGCAACAAGGAGTTGAGCTCAAAAAATGGTGTTGGCTGGTCTGGAATGGTGTTGGCTGGTCTGGAATGGTCTGGAACGGTGTTGGCTGGTCTGGAACGGTGTTGGCTGGTCTGGAAAGGTGTTGGTGGTCTGGAATGGTGTTGGCTGGCCTGGAATAGTGTTGGCTGGTCTGGAAAGGTGTTGGCTGGTCTGGAAAGGTGTTGGCGGTCTGGAATGGTGTTGGCTGGTCTGGAATGGTGTTTGGTGGTCTGGAATGGTGTTGGCTGGCCTGGAACGGTGTTGGCTGGTCTGGAAAGGTGTTGGCTGGTCTGGAATGGTGTTGGCTGGTCTGGAATGGTGTTGGCTGGTCTGGAAAGGTGTTGGTGGTCTGGAATGGTGTTGGCTGGCCTGGAATGGTGTTGGCTGGTCTGGAACGGTGTTGGCTGGTCTGGAACGGTGTTGGCTGGTCTGGAACGGTGTTGGCAGTCTGGAATGGTGTTGGCTGGTCTGGAAAGGTGTTGGCTGGTCTGGAATGGTGTTTGGTGGTCTGGAATGGTGTTGGCTGGCCTGGAATGGTGTTGGCTGGCCTGGAATGGTGTTGGCTGGCCTGGAACGGTGTTGGCTGGTCTGGAACGGTGTTGGCTGGTCTGGAACGGTGTTGGCTGGTCTGGAACGGTGTTGGCTGGTCTGGAACGGTGTTGGCTGGTCTGGAAAGGTGTTGGTGGTCTGGAATGGTGTTGGTGGTCTGGAATGGTGTTGGCTGGTCTGGAAAGGTGTTGGCGGTCTGGAATGGAGTTGGCTGGTCTGGAATGGTGTTGGCTGGTCTGGAATGGTGTTGGCTGATCTGGAATGGAGTTGGCTGGTCTGGAATGGAGTTGGCTGGTCTGGAATGGTGTTGGCTGGTCTGGAACGGTGTTGGCTGGTCTGGAATGGTGTTGGCTGGTCTGGAATGGTGTTGGCTGGTCTGGAACAAAGGTGGCGACAGGAAAGAGGTTGAGGGTGGTCTGAGGCTGGAAGAGGGGGCGTCTCTAGGTGTGTTCTGTCCAAACACGGCTGAAGCCAGAGGCAGACGGAGGGGTCTGCCGAGGGCACTGAAAGGTGGTTATGTCCTGAGAGTGGGATAGCTGGTAGGCTTCGGGGAGTGACAGCTCCCCCACCCGCCAGTGGAAGGAAGGGGGGCTCTGGGGAGGCTCCCCAGGTAGATAGACTCCAGCTGAAATCGCCAAGCGCGGAGGTACCGTCCTCTGTCTGGAGGCGCCCCGCTCAGCTGAGGACTGTGCCCCGGATTTGCTCCTGACTCGGTACCCAGCTCAGTGCTGTGAAGCCGGGAAGCTCTCGGATTTATGATGGGGTTGGGTGAAAACTTCCGGGGAGGGCTGGGGTGGTGCAGAGGCCTGGGTGTCTGTCCTGGGGTCCTCCCCAGCCTGCACCCCAGTCAATGGGAACACCCTTTCCTCTTTGTGTCCCCAAGCCCCGGCTCCTCCGGCTCTGAGGACTCCCTCTTCCCCGGGGGGCAGCCCCTCGGGCCTTTTTGTGACCTCGTCTTGGACCCTTTAGGAACAGCCCCGCAGGCGGGACTGCCCCTTCAGTAAAATCGGATCCTCTAGTGGTGACCCGTGTAAGTCCCGCTCATCACGGGGCCATCGGACACGCTAACCCGGGGACCCTCCGGCCCCTTCCCTCAGCGCTGGCCTCCCTCTCCTGAGTGTCCCCCCAGGACGCACCTCCTCGGTCCTGGGGACCGCGGGGTCACCCCTCCTCCCATCCTGTAACCTGGAGGACTGGGAATCAGGCCGGGCGGAGCGGGTTCGGGGCGGGGGGTGGGGGGAAGGCAGACTGTCCCCCAAAGGCCTGGGCTTCCTGACCAGCTCAGCCAGGTCCAGGTGGATTAAAGGCTGAGGCCCACCTGCTCGGGGCAGAAGGGACAGGGCTGCGGGAGACAGATGGGAAGGGCCGCTCCCCAAGAGCGCGGCCAGAAGGAGCGCAGTGTTGACACGCTCAGGGGTCTCCGGTCGTAAACGTGACAATTGCATCCACCTCCCCGGGAGGCGGAGCGGCCGAGCACCCGCCAGCTTTGTTTTCCAAAGGGCCACGTGCGGCCCCTCCACCGGAGGCGCGGCAGGCCGCAGCTGCGGCTCGTGGGCCTGCGGGAGGCCCTGAGCTCGGGGGGCCCCGCGGCCCGGCGTCCCCTCACTCAGAAAAGGGCCCCAAGCCCCGAGGGCCAGGAGTTGCGGGGACAGCGTGCAGGGGCCCTGCCCGCCGCGAGGCTGAGGTCTCGGGAACAAGCCTTGTCGTGGGCGCGCGCGGCCGGGGCCGTCCAGGGTCGTGGGGAGGGGGGCGTCCTCCAGGGGTGCTGGCGGGGAGCGCGTGGGGAAGCTGGGGAATGTGGCGAGATCGCGAGGTGGTAACCCCCCCCGCGTCCCCCCCGCAGCCTGGGGGGCGGTGGGCGTGGCGGGGCCCCCAGGGGCGGGGCCTGAGTGGGTGCCGCCTCCGCCGGCCGCGGAGGACCGGGTTGGTGGCGCAGCGCCGCGACGCACGAGGCTGGCGGAGGCCAGGAACGTCTCTGAAACGCGTGGAAAAGGGTCCAGAGCGGCGGCAACACGGCCTCCGAGGGAAGGGGATGGGCTCCACAGGCATCGGGGACAGGACCCCCGAATCTAACTAAGATCGAGGATGTGGGTGCGAGGGGCGGGGCGGGGCGGGCGGGGGGGACCCTGAACGCTCCGTTCTCGAGGCCCTGACAGCCCCCACCGCCGCCGCCGCCGGGCTGCTCCCGAGGACGGGTTGGCAGGGGCGGCCTTTCGCACCCCCGATGTCCCGGGGACTGGCAGTGCCGCCCAGGAGGCCGTCCTTGGCCCGGCGCTTTGGGTCCGAGAGCCTCGTGGCCCGCGATGCGCAGGACGGGCCGGATGTGCGGCCACCTGCTGGCCAGCCGGAGCCGGTGTGGTGGCCCGGCTCAGCGGGCAACAGGAGACGGTTCTGCCCGTGTCCTTCTGAGAAATTGTTTTGCAGGACGCTGTCCACTTTGCATTCCTCTGCTTGTTCCCTCAGGATCACATTCAGGTGAAACATTGGGCTGTGCCCTCGGGTTTACATTAGGAGGCGCACAGCCTCGGCCTGTCTCCTCTCTGACGAGGTGCAGTGTGATTAAGTCAAAGCCCCAGTCTCTCTTGAATCCACTCGTCGCCTGTGTTCTCTGTTCTCACCCAAACTGTTCTTATCAAAATCACCAGTTACCTCCACGTTGCCAAATCTAACGGTCAATGCTCATATCTCGTTTTCAAATGCAGAGGGGTGTTCTTATGATTTCTGCATTGTCCATTCTCAATTTTGTCTTTTTCCACCAGTTGTTACTCCTGTCAAGACTCTTAAACTTCTAGCAACCCTCTCCCCAAAATGAACTAATTTATTTCACATTTAGAGCGCAGGAATTAAAAGAGCAAGGCCCTGGGTATTGTCTATTGGGGAACATATCCCATCTCAATTTACTGTGATCTTGGCAAGTTTCTTACCTATAAAACAGGGTGTATGATAGTACCCATCTTATAGGGTTAAGAATTAAATGAGTCCGAGCACCTTTGTGCCTTTACATTCTCAGCATCCAGCTGCCCTAAATTTGCATATTTGAATTTCCTGTTTCTAGGCTGTTAAGGATTGGGTACTGTTCATTGTTCAAGCATTAACCCAATCCTATTAGCAAAGGAGCTTCTCCTAATTTGCTTAAAAGAACCCATTTTAAGAGAATGATTCCAAATTCCTTCCTAAATGTTCTTCCAGCTACAGTAATTCCCCTGGTTTCTCCAAGAACTTAAAATTATCTTGCCGGGGCCCTGGCTGGGTAACTCAGTTGGTTCGAGCATCATCCCATACACCAGGTTGGAATCCCTGGTGAGGGAGCATACAAATGCATAAATAAGTGGAACAACAAATTTGGTTTCTCTTCCCTAAAATCAAGCAAAAATTACCCTGCCATATAATTTTATATGGTTTGTTTGTATAAAGTTACTTTAGTATTCAAGAGCTGTTTACCTTGAAGATGCTAAAAACTAACCCTAACCAAGTGTGGTAAATTCAGCTAGTTCCCACTCATCACTTTGGACCCCACACAAATTCACTAAACTTTTCCTGAGCTGGAATGAGTTGCTTGCCTCACGGGAATGAGAGTACATGTCAAACAGGAACAGACCATGGTTTATCGAGACAAGCTCAGCACATTGACCAAACATGTTGATATAGTGCCATGTTCATCTACTCTGCCAGTTTTTTCATCTTTTTGTAATGGATGACTCCTTGTACAGTACCTGGACAGTGAGCAGCTAGGACTATTGGAGACACCCATTCCCGTTTTCCTGAATAGGGCTCCTGTGTCCCTTTGCACTGCAGAGAACTGAACAGGGGGCATTCCATTCAACTGACTTAGTTTACACTGCAATGAATACACTAGATGCTCTTGCCAATACTTCTAGTGCCTGCCTGCGGCAGCATATGCAAAGGGTCACATTAAGATCCCTAAATGGTAGGCTCTAAAAATATTCCATAATTCTCTCATTAAGGGACTTTATAACAATCAACAATATAAAAATTGTTATAGCTATAGTTTACAACCAGTAAGAACGTAAGCTCCATGTTACACTTTGACATGGGCCTGTTCTTAGTACACTGGTTTAATATTTCACTTCACTTCCAGCAGCTTAACTCACTCAAATGGTTAGCCCTGGCTGGTGTGGCTCATGCCCTGAAAGGTTGCCAGGCAGGGGACATCTCTGGGTTGTGATCAACTCCCCAATAAGGGGCATGCAGGAAGCAGCCAATAGATTCTCTCCCTCCCTCCCTCTATAAAAATCAATACAAATGAAAACACTCAAGTGTTACAACTAATGGTCAGTATCAGGGAGGTGTTATAGGTCTTAAAAGGTTCGTTATCATCATTCCACTACTAAAAGTCCTAAGAATTAATTATTGGTGCTTGATTAATAACTTCAGGGTTAATACACAGCATCTTAAAATTTTTGGACTGGACTATGTTTACAAATGTACTTTCACTACTTACAGACTTCCACTATTTCCGTGTGATACTGTTAGCTGGCTAGTTTTGAAAGTTATTGGTTTAGAATACAACATATCCAAAGAGGTAAGATCTAGTTTTGGCAAAAAGATTCACTATACAAGGATTATACTTTCCCTCTCAATAGTCTGTTTCAGATATAAGGTGACAAAACACTTGATACTAAAATTATTTCGAATATGAACATTTCAAGTGAATTATAAGGGTAAGGTTGATAATAAAGACCAAAAGCAGGTATAGTTTAATGTATTTTAATAGCAAACTTACAGGAACAGCACAGAAGACAGACAACATTAAAAACATGTACTTGCATGTAGGACAACTAAGTTAGAAAAGTATAGTGAATGGATGGAATCTACTGTATGATAAAAATGCTACAAACACCATTTAGTTGCCATCAATAAGAAATTTACTTGTTTTAAAAAAATCCAAATGCTGGCATTGTCCAGAAAAATTTAACAGGTTTATTTATATTGTTATAAAGTTGAACTGCTGAAACTTGTTCACTGAAACATTTGACTTGCATTAATGCTTTATGTCCCCGCATTTATATTAAAAAAATTCACACACAAATGAAAATGGAAAAACTGCCAATACCTGATTTCTGTCCCCTATTTTCAACTTGCAATCATATACTTAGGTACCTTTTGACCCCATGGAAAAAAAAAACCTAACGTTCAGAACTACCAATAACAGGAAGAAGAGAAATTTTTTAAAAGAATGAAATGTTTTCCATCATAGTGGATTCTTAAGCACGTTCTCCACGTATGCGGCGTGCTAGCTGGATGTCTTTTGGCATAATTGTTACACGTTTGGCATGGATAGCACACAGGTTGGTGTCTTCAAAAAGGCCAACCAGATAGGCCTCACTTGCCTCCTACAACAGGAATGAAGAAAAAAAATATTAATGGTATTCCCAAGTTTAAAAAAAGTTACAATGATGGGGTTATTGAACCCTTTAAAAACATACTTCAGAGACATTAACTATTTTACCAAATCCTTACATTTAAAAACCTAGGGGACAAAGCTAAAAGGCAGCTTATAAATGGAATCATATAACCAATCCAAATACTCCTTCTCTACTCAGTGTCTAATTCTGAATCCCACTCACACTCCAAGATAGGTCTGAACTTTGCCTTGCCAAATAATGCAATATAGCTGACAACTGGTGTTCATCTTATGGTCCTCCCTAACCCACCTCTCCTTTTACACCTCATTGTACCACAAGAGTATTATAGGTTCCAGAACACATACGCTGACCTATTTTGCCTAGCAGCTATCAAGCATTCCTTCCTCTATATACCCCAGTATATAATGGCATTAATATTGATCCATTGGGTTTTTCCTATTACACTGTAAGAGACTCTGAAGGCATCTTCTTATCCCTACTATCACTCAAGAACTGCTAGTTGTGGGAATCATTCATTGACATTTGGTATACAAAGTGGGAAGGGGGGAGCTTCTACTTTAACTCAACTCAAAATGTTAGTGCATCTTACAGCTGTCTGAAAAGTTGGCTCAGTGGGTAGAGAGTTGGTCTGCGGACTGAAGGGTCCCGGGGTTGATTCCAGGCAAGGGCATATGCCCAGGTTGTAGGCTTAATCCCCAGTAGGGGATGTACAGGAGGCAGCTGATCAATGATTCTCTCTCCTCTCTGATGTTTCTATTTCTCTCTCCCTCTCCCTTCCTCTCTGAAATCAACAGAAATATATTTAAAACAAAACAAACCCAGAAATACTTGAGCAGTTCAAGCCCCATATTACATAATACATAAGACACATAGATGGGAATAGCCAGGTTTGCCTTTTACAAACGTTTTGACTATGCAATAAAACCACGAAGATTCTGCTTTTAAAAGCATTAACACAGCAACACTTAATTCAAATGGTTTACATTATTTCATCTTACAAAAAATATTTCTTCACCTTCATACGCTTAATCTAATCTCTCCTATAAAAACCAGTTTCACCCAAATTTCACTATCCTACATCTTTCTGCAGCATTTGTTACCGTAAGCCGGGGCTTACGGACCTGCCTTAAGACCGTCCCATGAAGGAGAATGCAAGCACTCCTCCTGCCCCTGGTTCCCAGGTGCAGGTAACCTTGAAACGCCTCCATCCTTGGCACCCATTAGTCTTGTGTACCGGCCAACTCTTAAGGCCTTCAGTTACTTAATAGGGATTTCATTTTATACTCATAATGCCTTGCTCTTAAGTAGATGTTTAATATTTGCTTGTTGCATTTTTATATTTAACCCTAACTTAAATTTGCATCTTTTCTATACAATGGGTCCCTCATATCAAACTCATTCCAAAGAATGTATTAACAGCAAAAGTCCTTAATATTCAGGGATTCATTCTTGAGATATTCTAGGAAAGGGTAAAAAGTTTGGAAAATACAGCATGCTGTAGCCTACTCTTGGGAGGTTCGAAGTTTACCCACCTTACCTCAGCATTATGCATATCTAGAATGCTTTTGCAAAAAGAAAAGAAAAAGAAAAAAGCAGTAATATGAGCTGGTATATGGCCAACAGGTCCTGTGATTCAGAGCCCATTTAGTTGAGACTCCCCCCTGTACTACTCAGGTGTGCCACATGGCAGCCAGGGCTCTCAGTCCTGTCTTAGAACCTGGTTATCAGTTTTATGGGATTGTGTCTGGTCAACGCTAGAAGATTCAATACTCACAGGGGATTTGACTATAACCCATATATTTTGAATTCTATAAACAAGTCCCAGTTTCCTAAACATTAAGGCTGTGATAAGAATTAAAGACTGTCATGTTAACTTATAGCCCAATGAACATAATTTTGATAATAACAAAAGAAATAATATCTTACAACTTGAAACATTTACAGCACTGTTAATCTTGTCCAATGTCTGACTCTTCCACCATTTCAACAAACCTTTGTCCGTTTTTAACATAAAAATACCTTAGTTCAACCTCTCAGATATTAAAGGCAAAGGCTAAGTTTTTAAGTTAGTCCATTTTTTATTATATCTATGGCAAACCTAGACGAACTTTTCTACCATCCTTACTAAACTACCCTCCCACCCTCATTTAGTTGTATTAGAAAAGTTGTAAATTATGTTAATTCTGAAGCAAAAAACAAAGAAACCTTTGTAAATTCATTGCTTTCTTTTATTACTCTATTTTTATTAGCCAATTCCCCATCTCTATATCTTTAAGAGAACTGAAGTGCATATATAAGAAAACACAAAACAAGAAACGTGTAATAAAGATTACTTTCCAATAAAAATAAGAGTGATCTAATACTAGAATATTATGGGCAGCAGAGGTGAACATTTCCTCAAAACCGATACAACTATACTTACTTAACAGCAACAATAAAAGTTTACACATGCATTTTAAAAAGACAATAGCCTTTTTATCCAGATTGTTTAGTAATCATAATTTACAAGGCTGAATACTGACATTTAACCTCAGTAACAATGGAAGTTTACACATGGAATTTAAAGACAATAGTCGCTTACCAGACTGTTTAGCAATCTCAATTTATAAGGCTCTATATCACTGACAAAATTAAAAATGTTGAATTTTCAAGTATAATTTATATTCTCAAAAAGCATAGTTCTGTTAACTCTAACTAGAAAATAAAATTAGCAGCTTTGAATCAATGCTAAGATTCTTAGTAATATTTCTGTATTAAGATGGTGGGGAAATTGTGATTTGCAACGGCAATAATAAATGAAACAGGACCTGAAGATGATCAGTGATGAAAACAGAAAATAAAGTTTTAAGTAACAACACTGGAAGATTTTAGTAGTTTGAAATTTCAATTCATTGACAATTAATGGCTGCCCACGCCTGGAATTCACCAATCAAATGAAGTTCAGACTACCATAGAAACAGCTCAACCAATTACACTTCAGTGTAGAATCCACCTATCACATCCTTCTCACTTATAAAGCAAAAGCTTGGCACAGCAACAGCAGCCTTGAAAATCACCCAATGGAGTGCATGTAGATTCTAGACCCTTCCCAAAGAGATTCTGATTCAGATCTGTGGTGGTGCCTAGCAATCTGCATTTTTAACCATCTCCAAGCCCATGCTCTAATGGAAGAGGTAGTTTTATGGTCTTTTGAGACACACTGATCTAAAGAATGCCAAACACATAATAGAAAACAGGGTTACTTAAGCGATGTTAACTATTCCCATGTACCTAATCAAATTATCTCGATTCTGGGCATTTCAAGTTCAATCTCAGCATAAACCACAAATATTTCAAATACACAACCATCCCTAAAATAGCATTTCTCAAAGTTCTGACACCTTGGACCCCAGATTAAATTTAATAATATGCTTCCCATTAAGTTGAAATACCTAATCCCCTCAGCAAAGGGCACATCTTCAAAACCTCGTTCCTTTACAAGCTGGTGTCTTTAAGCTTGCCAACCCTAAACCACCACTCTGTTTCTCCTACCTCACCACACAATTCTCTGGTACTGAGTCCCATCCTAGCTAGTGCGCTCTCTCCACTTTCACCCGCCTCTTCAGTACCAGCAAGACATTTATTCTAACATTCCTTTTCAGCAGCACCTGAAACTACCTACCCACATAGACCATGTCTTACTGTCCTACAGCATCCATCAGCCAAATCCAACGGTGCCTTTCCCCCTTAAACACTGCGTTTACTGCAATGTTACACATTTTTAAATGGTGTAAATGGAATGCACACTAGGCTTTGGAGTCAAATGGGTTCAAATTATATTTTGTGTGTATGACCTAGAGCCGTGGTTGGCAAACTGCAGCTCCCGAGCCACATGCGGCTCTTTGGCCCCTTGAAAGTGGCTCTTCCACAAAATACCACGACCTGGGCGAGTCTATTTTGAAGAAGTGGCGTTAGAAGAAGTTTAAGTTTAAAAAATTTGGCTCTCAAAAGAAATTTCAATCGTTGTCCTGTTGATATTTGGCTCTGTTGACTAATGAGTTTGCCGACCACTGACCTAGAGCAACTTAACCTTTCTGACACCTCAGCAATGGAAAAAAGGCTTGTGATGATTTAACTATGTAATATTTACATGTGCAAGGACTTAGAATTGTTTGTTCGTGGCACCCAGCAGATCCCCAACTCTTGGGAGCCTTCCCGGCTGCCATTTTACCTGCAAAGCACCAATCGCTGCACTTTGGAAGCGCAGGTCTGTTTTGAAGTCCTGAGCAATTTCTCGCACCAGACGCTGGAAGGGAAGTTTGCGAATCAGAAGTTCAGTGGACTTCTGATAACGTCTAATTTCACGAAGTGCCACAGTACCGGGCCTTAAGAAAAAAAAAAAAAATTCTTTAACTTAAAGAAATGGTTACCAAATACATAAAAAACATAAAACAGTAAGTAGTCAGCCTTAAAAAAATGCAGTCTTTCCCCCTCTCCAAAAAACCAAACCACCCAATTTTCTTCAACTTCTGTATTAAATTTCACTTATCAATTTAAAACCCAAATATTAAAATGTCTGTTAAGAGTAACAGAATATCTTTAAAGCAAAAAGCATGATATTAGAATCCTGGCAGGGAGTTTATCAAAATGCCAGTTATTCATCTTTAACATATACATCACTAATTTCTGTTATAATGACAGCTTAGGAAGGTATGAGGGCCACTAATAAAGCAGCCAAAATTGTTCAGACTCTTCTCAATCTGGCAACTCTCCTTCCCACCCACACCCTCTATTCTTCTATCAGACCCAATAAGCTTCATTTAATAATACCCTCGTGGCATTTAACTTTGATTTCCAAGAATGCCTTTACTTTGCCACTGCCCATCCCCTGTAATTCTAGATTGTGCAGTTATCCATGGGAGGTGTTGTGTTTTTTTGAAAATAAGTATCTGTCATAAGAAATTACCTCAATTCTGACTTACTTCTTCCACTGCATGAGCTTTTATTTTTGCAGAGGCTACCTAAGTATGGGCAACTTCTGCCCTCTAATGGCAGATGCCTTTAATAACACTGCTCAGGGTAGTTCCAAACCAAAGGCATCAATAGAATAAGCAAATTCAAGTAAATGAGGGATGAGAAATGGGACTAAAAAATGACCCCAATCTTGATTAAATCATTACTTTGCCAAAAGCAAGGGTATTCTCAAAATGTATTTTTAACACCTTACTATTTAAAAAATGTGTATCCCTAAAAGCTAAATTGTTAGCCCATTAACTTTATTAGTGATGTAATAGATCTCCTTTGGGTTATGGGTACGATGGTGGCTTAAAAATTAAACATGGTCCCAGTAAAGCCTAACACTAAATTTTATGTAAATTTTCAAGTATTAGCAAATGTTCCAAAAAAGAAAAACGGTTTCTTTAAAGCCAAAGTTTGATTATACCTCTTTTTATTAGATTATGTGGATACTGCGCTTCGGGACTATCCTATTTTTTTGTTTTTTTTTTTTGACGCGGCAAAAAAAAAAAAAGTGTGTAGATGTGCCTTCCTCCCCCCGCCCCCCCCCAATTCCTGTTATGATGATAGCCTCCCGGACCTGGCCATCATTTCCTTTCCTTTAATACCTGTAACGATGGGGTTTCTTCACCCCTCCGGTGGAGGGCGCACTCTTCCGAGCGGCTTTGGTAGCCAGCTGCTTCCTCGGGGCTTTGCCGCCGGTCGACTTGCGGGCGGTCTGCTTGGTACGAGCCATGGTGCAGAGACCTCGTCACTGACCTACCGGCGCCAGAGAGCCAGAAATCACCGCGTACTCCCCACACGCAAGTTTCCCTGCCACTGCCAACCAACCAACCCCCCAACACACACACACACACACACCCCGCAAACAAAAAATAAAAAATCTGGAAATACGATCAGCATTAAAAAAAAAAAAAAAAACGTCGGTAATGTTATATAATTCGAAAAGGCGCAGATGACACGTTCAGCCACCCAAATAACGACTTCTCTGAAACAAACCGTGGCAACGACAAAATCATCACCATCACACACCAAACCACCTCTCCAAAAAAAAAAAAAAAAAAAAAAAAAAAAAAAGCCACAAAAATCGGAGCGACGGACGGCAAAAAAAAAAAAAAAAAAAAAAAACACAACAAAAAACAAACAAAAAAGACCCCTAACGAGCCTTTGCTTCCAATTCCATCAATTACAGCAGAAAATTAGAAATGCCTGCAAACATTCGATCCACAAACCAGAGGAAGGCCGAGTCAAATTACAGCCAAAAAAAAAAAAAAAAAAAAGAAAAAAAAAAAAGATTTTCAGCCTCCGCGACCCCCCCCCCCCCCCGCCCTTCGGCGTCCGGCAGTTGATAAATCGCCGTAAATATCGGAGCGCGTTCCCGCTTTAGCATCCCTCGTCCCGATGGCAAAAGGGCGTCTGGGGGAAAGGGAAAAAGCAGCCACCACCAGCGAGCCTTCCACAAAGCGCCGGCCTCCGCGATGAAAAGGAGGAGGAAGAAAAAAAAAAAAAAAAAAAAAAAAAAAAAAAAAAAAAAAAAAAAAAAAAGAAAAGGCGCCCGCACCCCGGCTCTAATTAACGCGCCGGCCGCCCGGCCGCCCGGCCGCCCGGCCCAGCCCGGGCCCCGCGTAAACTTTTGGTTCCGCCGCCGCCGGCCCCGGCTCGGGGTCCCCCCAGCCGCCCCCGCGCCCCGCGCCCCAACTCGGCCGCGAGACCAGAAACAAGATGGAAACACAATCGCCAAACGTCTCCAGTTCCCCTTCCTCGGAGGCACACACACACACACACACACACACACACACACACCCCCCAAAACGCTCGAAAATACCCCGATCCCCTGCCACGTGCCGCCCTCCAAAATGCAAAAGTTTTTTTTTTTTTTTTTTTTTGGCATTTCAGATGCATCAAGTTTCCGCTTCTCCAAAAAAAAGGAGGGTAAGAAAAAAAAAAAATGTCCCTCTTCAAAGAATTTTCCTCCTTTTCTGAAATGGGGAAGAGAGAGAAACAAGAGAGGGGGGGGAAAAAAAAAAAAAAAAAAAATATGGTCGGTGACCAGAGAAGAGAGACAAGATGGTGAAGCTTAGCAACAACTGTGGGGAGGCGGCAAGGAAGCCAGGTCCCCCGGGCTGCGAAGTGGCGGCGATTTGCACCCTTTTCCCGCCCGAAAACGGGGGGCCGGGGCGCGGGGCCGGTGGTTGAGGGGCCCGCGCGGGTGCTGGGGAAGGTCTGGGGTCCCGAGGAGGGCTGGCGGGCGGCATTTCCCCGAAGAAAGGGGCGCGGGAGGCGGAGGGAAGGCTCGGCGCCGCGGCCGTGGCTGCCGTTGGGCTGAGGCGGCGAGAGGCTGGGGAGCCGCCGCCTGAGGGGAGAGGGAACTCGCTCCTCACCTCCATTTCTGGGCCAAAAAGTTTGTGGGCCGAACCGGAGGGGCTGGGGGGCGGGGGGTCCCCTCCCCGCACCGCCTGGGCCCGGCCCGGGGCCGACGGCAAGCGGGGCTCGGTGCCGGGGACGCGGGCGGACGGGGAAACTTACCCCCCTTCTCCTTCGGCTGGAGCTCGGCGAGCTGGAGGCGGCGCAGGCGTTGGGAGAGCGACGGCGGCTGCGAACACAATTGAAAGATGGCTGACACCGAGGTTATCCCCCAACACACGCCGCCCCGCCCCCGCGCCGCGCGCCAGCCAATCACACACAATGGAGGGAAGGCTCGGCCCCGCCCCGCGCCCCCGCTCGCGCCCCGCCCCCGCCCTGCCCCCCGCGCGCCCGTTCGCCGGCGCGCGCTCGCCCCTCCCCCGCGCGCCGTCGCGCCCTCCTCCCGGCCGCCGCGCTGTGTGTACAAACACAAAAGACGTGCCGCGGGGCGACGGCTCCCGCCGGGAGGGCCGCGCGTCCCGGGGCTCAGTCCCGCGCCCGGGCCCCGCACTCCCGCCGGGCTCCGTGCGCACACGTCATCGAAATCGCGAAGCCCTGGTTTGGGGCGCCGAGAGGGAGGGAGCGGCGAGAGGGGGGGGGGGGGGCCGGAGGAGGCTCGGCGGGTGAACGCCCGGTCTGCGGGCGTCTGGGGCCACGGCGGGAGGAGGCGGGGCGCCCCCGCTCCCGCGCGGGCCTCGGCGCGCGCCCCCGAGGCGCCCGGACGGCGTGGGGAGCGGGCGGAGGACGCGGCCGCCGGGTCGCCGCGCCCCGGGGGGAAGCGCCCCCCGCAGGAAGCTTGCACACCGAAGTCTGCGGTCCCGCTCCCACGTTCGGGTCGGGCTGCTCGGGCAGCTGGCGGGGCGCACAGCCCTCTGCTGGCTTTCGCTCCGGGCCAGGTGCGGCCGGTCCGCCCGCCCGCCCGCCCGCAGACAACTTTATCCGCTCAGACACCGGCCCCGGCCGAAGCGGGCCGCCCGGGCTGCGGGCCGAGCAGCGACCGGTCCGCACGGCTCGGCCCCCCGGGGACTGCCAGCCCCTCGCAGGTGGCATCTCCCAGGCCAAGGGGTCGGGCTCGCCGTCTTGCTGGGCCGGTGCCTGATGCAAGATGGCTGTAGTTCGGAAGCCTCTGCAACAATGTAGCCAGCTCCCTGCACCAGGGCCGGCCGGCCTGCCTGCCTGCCAGCCCCGCCGCTGGTCTTCCCAGCCAGTGGGGCCTTTTCTCGGTGTCCGTCGTGCTCGGTGGAGTTGCCCCATCCGGGTAATAAAATGCCAGCGTCTTCTTGCATAGTTTAGATGTGGCAGGAAGCGGCAGAGAGGAAGAACATGTGTTTTAGGGATTGTTAGGTTTCCCCGTTTTCCAGTTCTCAGTAGCCTGGGGAGCAGACTTGACAGCTCAAGTTATCCACCTTATTATCAGTGCATGGGCCTGGAAGATGGGAGCCGTCCGCAGATGGTACTGACAACTGTGTGTGAAGGTTTTCTGGGGACGTGTCATGCAGGCAGCCCATAGGACAGTGACGGAGGTACATTTCAAGGATGAAGGGCACTATTTGTCATCTGAAGATCTTGGAAAGCATCTCAGTCGTAAACATTATCCTGGAACGGATATATGGGAATGAGGGAGGGAATAGATTTGCCCAAGGTCACTTAAGTGAGAAGCAGTCCCAGGAGAAACAAACAATCCAAAAAATCCAGGCCTCCGGCTTCATTATTATTTCATGAAAGTTAAGTGTCCCTGGTCGCTGTGCAGAGCACAGGCAGTCTGCTTGCTTATCCGAACAGCACGTATGCAAAACAGCCCAGACTCAGCTGCCAGCTCCGGGTTGCCATAATTCAGACCAAGAAGAGTTTTTTGGTTTTGCTTCTTTTTTTTTCTTCCCCCCTCCAGAAAACCAGAATATTTGTTGGGTTTATCCAGGAAGGCTGTTCTACATCAATTAAATTCCTCACGTCTTCAAGAAATGCTAAACGACGTGGGTAACGTTCTCTTTATACGCTAGATTTTTCTATAGCTCCTATTTTCTGGCTTAAAAAATATTCCTAAAGAAGGGAGAGACTATTTGAGGTGAAAACAGAACTTGGACGAGGGAATAGGAAGGAGGGCCTTTGAAGTCCCATGAGTGGCAAAAACGGTAGCGAAGCGGGTAGAGGACTTCAGAGTCCAGATGAGGGGAGAGGAGAGCTGCTAGGGAAAAAGATTTTATTTTATTTATTTTTTAAAATATATTTCATTGATTTTTTTACAGTGAGGAAGAGAGACGGATAGAGACTTAGAAACATCGATGAGAGAGAAACATCAATCAACTGCCTCCTACTGGGGATGTGCCCGCAACCAAGGTACATGCCCTTGGCCGGAATCGAACCTGGGACCCTTGAGTCCGCAGGCCGACGCTCTATCCACTGAGCCAAGCAGGTCAGGGCAGGAAAAAGATTTTAAAGGGGCACCGGGGTCAGTTCTGAATCGGCTCTACTTCTAGAACTCAAGCTAATAATGGCCTCAAATTTTGGAATTTTAAAAATAAAAAAGGAGCCCTAGCCAGTTTGGCTCAGTGGATAGTGTCGGCCTGCGGACCAAAGGGTCCTGGGTTCGATTCCCGTCAAGGGCACGTTCCTTGGTTGCAAACTCCTCCCCAGCCCAGACCCTGGTCAGGGCTCGTGCAGGAGGCAACCAATAGATGTGTTTCTCTCCCATTGATGTTCCTCTCTCTGTCTTTCCCTCGCTCTTCTACTCTCCCTAAAATTCAATGGGAAAATATCCTCGGGTGAGGATTAACAACAACAAAAAAATAAAAAAAGAGAGGATGGGAGCAAAAGCTTTTAAGTTAAAACATTTTTTCCCCGTGGCATAAAACAAGTATGGTCACTAATTTAGATTTCTTTGTAAGTAAGAGTGAACAACATACAATGGGAAAGATTGTAAAAGCGCCATTTATTATGTAATGTCAAATGCAAAGATTACTGCCTCACGGAGCCGCTCTCTCTGGACACTTTAGTGTTATCCTCATGCCCACTATCACGTCACCCTTTTTCCTTTATCACGTTGGTTTAAATCTATCATGTTTGTCTTTAAATTCATTTTTTAATTTTTCAATTCCATATTATCCATTTTGATTCTGTACTTGACCTACTAAAATAGGGGGGCATTGTTCAATGAAACTGTTACAAGAATACTTTCAGAACTTCACCTCAGCACATTGGTTTGTTGTTGGTGGCGAGGTACATGGAACAGACACACTCAGATGCTGTTGA
Organism: Ia io; assembly: GCA_025583905.1. Lineage (NCBI taxonomy): Eukaryota > Metazoa > Chordata > Mammalia > Chiroptera > Vespertilionidae > Ia > Ia io. The sequence continues at coordinate 12,088,406 of JAJQQW010000024.1, read as the reverse complement.
TGGTGGTGTTTGTTGGTATAACTTTTTTTTTCTCTTTTTTTGTTTTGTTGGTACAACTTTTGGGAAAGCAGTTTGCAATACGTACCAAGAATAGTAAGCATATTCATACTCTGAGCCCATAATTCAACTATGAGAATCTAAACTAAGGAAAAATAAAAAAAATACATATACAATGATCTTTATTGCAGATTTATTAATATCAATGAAAATTATAAACAAGCAGAAATATGATTAATGTATTGTAGTAACCTCCTGAATAAAATATTATCTTCCCATAAACATCTTTAAAAATGTTTATTAGAAATGTTTTTTTTTTTAATATATTTTTATTGATTTCAGAGAGGAAGAGAGAGCGAGAGAGAAACATCAATGATGAGAGAGAATCATTGATCGGCTGTCTCCTGCACGCCCCCTACCCGGGACTGAGCCAGCAACCCTTGGGCATGTGCCCCTGACCAGAATCGAACCTGGGACCCTCTGGTCCGCAGGCCGACGCTCTATCCACTGAGCCAAACCGACTAGGGCTAGAAATGGTTTTTTTAAAATGCAATGTTGATTAGAGAAAATAAGATACAAAATTGTGTATTTATTTTGGTAAATGCTGAGAAAACTGTTCACTAGTAGTATCTATACACCAGGATGGTGGTTTGTTTTTTTTTAAATTTTTATTAAATCTTTATTGTTCAGATTATTACAGCTGTTCCTCTTTTTCCCCCCATAGCACCCCCCCCCACCCGGTTCCCACCTCACCCATGCCCTTACACCCCCACCACTGTCCTCATCCAAGGTGTATGAGATTTTTGTCCAGTCTCTTCCCGCATCCCCCACACCCCTTTCCCCCCGAGGTCCACTCCCTTTCTATGCCCCTGATTCTATTATATTCACCATATTATTCTGTTCATCAGATTTTTTATTCACTAGAATTTTAGATTCACTTGATAGATATGTATTTGTTGTTCATAATTTTTATCTTTACCTTTTTCTTCTTCTCTTCTTAAAGAATACCTTTCAGCATTTCATATAATACTGGTTTGGCGGTGATGAACTCCTTTACCTTTTTCTTATCTGTGAAGCTCTTTATCTGCCCTTCAATTCTGAATGATAGCTTTGCTGGGTAGAGTAATCTTGGTTGTAGGTTCTTGCTATTCATCACTTTGAATATTTCTTCCCACTCCCGACTGGCCTGCATAGTTTCTGTTGAGAAGTCTGCTGACAGTCGTATGGGTGCTCCCTTGTAGGTAACTAACTGTTTTTTCTCTTGCTGCTTTTAATATTCTCTCTTTGTCTTTTGCTCTTTTTAAAAATATATATATTTTATTGATTTTTTACAGAGAGGAAGGGAGAGAGATAGTTAGAAACATTGATGAGAGAGAAACATCGATCAGCTGCCTCCTGCACACCCCCTACTGGGGATGTACCCACAACCAAGGTACATGCCCTTGACCGGAATCGAACCTGGGACCTTTCAGTCTGCAGGCCGACGCTCTATCCACTGAGCCAAACTGGTTTCGGCTGTCTTTTGCTCTTGACATTTTAATTATGATGTGTCTTGGTGTGGTCCTCTTTGGATTCCTTTTGTTTGGGGTTCTCTGCGCTTCCTGGACTTGTGTATTTCCTTCACCAGGTGGGGTAAGTTTGCAGTCATTATTTCTTCAAATGGGTTTTCAGTATTTTGCTCTCTCTCCTCTTCTGGCACCCCCATAATTCGGATGTTGGTATGCTTGAAGTTGTCCCAGAGGCTCCTTACACTATCTTCATATTTTTTTATTCTTTTTGCTTTTCTGGTTGGGTGTTTTTTTTACTTCCTTGTTTTTCAAATCTTTGACTTGATTCTTGCGATCCTCTAGTTTGCTGTTGGATCTCTGTATATTATTTTTTATTTCAGTCAGTGTGTGCTTAATTTCTATTTGGTCCTTTTTCATATCCTCGAGGGTCTCGCTAAATTTATCCACATTTTCTAGAAAATTTTTGAAAAATCTTATAACCGTGGTTTTGAACTCTATATCCAGTAGTTTGCTTTCCTCCATTTCTTTCATTTGTGACCTGTTTCTTTGTCTCCGCATTTTGGCTGCTTCCCTGAGTTGATAGAGTGGCTTTGTGTGCTAGGTGTCCTATAGGTGGCTCAGCCTCCCCAGTTACCTGAGGCGGACACTCTTGGTGCACCCCTTTGTGGGCTGTGTGCACAGTCTTGTAGTTAAGCCTTGATTGTTGTTGGGAAGAATTGACCTCCAGGCCAATTGGCTGTGCGGATCAGCTTTGTCTACGATGGGAGAACTTCTGTGCTGGAGACACGCTTATGAGGCAAGACTTGCTTCAGTGGGGCTTTGGTGTTCACTGAGTCTGCCCCTGAGTGTGTCCCTTATGGATCTGAGGAGTTGTAATCTGGATGGTCCCACTCTGACCCCTGGGTACACTGGCTCTTGGATCTCCAGGGAGGTGCTAATTTAGCCTCTGCCTGAGGCCACCCAGCAGGAGCTGTGGAGAGATCTGCAGATTCCTCTTCTTTGTTTGGGTTTTGGAGGTGCCCAGATGAGGCCCAGCTGTGAAGCAGTGCAAGCTGCTGTGGGGCCTTGAGCCTTCTTTTGGATGTTCTGGGTCTCTCTGACTCAGCTGCAGATTGTTAGGTAAGTTTAGATTTCAAAGGACCAGGCCATTCATATGCAAAAGCCTCTGCACACAGCTGGGGTGGGGCGGCGTCTCAGGACGGAGCAAACAGCAATGGCTTCCTGCCCTAAGAGGCCCTTGGGTCTCAGTGTCCTTCGGTAATCACTGCAAGCATCTCTGAGAGAAAGCCGCCCTGGAGTTCTACCCGCTGCCAGACAGTCCGGTTTCTTCCCGAATGAGTCTGGGTCCCCAGAGTCTCGCCCAGAAGTGGAGTTCAGAGCAGTCGGGAGCTTGTGTCTCCCTGCGGATTGAAAAAGCCAGCCGCGTATTCAGTTGCCAGCCCTCTCCACGTGCGCCTCCGTACCTCTGCACTTTACTTCTGCAGCTCCTCTGAGTCTCAATGTGCTTTTCTCTTTCCTTCTAGTTGTAGATTTTCCACTCAGCCAGCCTTCCTGTGGTTCTGGATGATGTCTGTTTTGTCTTTTAGTTGTAGTTTTGAAGTGGTTGTGTGAGGCAGCAAGTTCAGGTGTCTACCTATGCCGCCATCTTGATTTCTCTCTGGGATGGTGGTTTTTATGGGTGATACATTTTTCTATGTGATTTTCTAAATTTTAATAATATGGTTATATTATCTTTATAGTGAAATTTTTAAAATAAAAGCTCTTAAAAGTACAGTTACAATCACATGACATTATGATGAGAATCTTCACACCTAAAAACACCAGGACACATGGCCTGGCTTATGGTCTGGCCATAAGTCACAGGGTTTTTGAAATTGTAATTATTCCCCCCCAGATCTAGGACTCAAACATATATATAAACTGGCAATTGATGGCAGTAAGCCAGAAATGAGTAGCACCACTCAGCTGTATTTGAGGCAACCCCTCGGGACACTATGTTGTGGGCGACTCAAGGCCACCCACAGTGCCATAGTCCCAGGGCAGTACAAGCTGTCAGAGGACCAAATAAAATTGATACCTTGCTGCGGCTAAAACAGTGCGTCTTTTCAGCAATGGTCCCACCCAGGAAACTTCTGTGTGAGTGGCATCATCATTCCATACAAAAGGAAGCCCCATCCGTCCCAGCTGAGGTGAACATTATACAAAAGCATGGTCGTGTCATGGCCATGATTTAGAAGCTTTCCAGGGGGCACAGGAGCACATTCTGTGGCTTTGCTCCTCTGCTGGCACATTCATCGTGCCTGTTCTGGAAGAGGAGACTTCCTCTCGCCCTGCATTGAGTACAGCATCCAAGGTGGTGCCTGGACAGAAAGCCAGATGTCGTTGTTCTCTCTCTCTCTCTCTCTCTCTCTCTCTCTCTCTCTCTCCCCCCCCACCCCAGCACATAAACTCCAAATTAAGTCTTTTCTTTTTTTTAAATATATTTTATTGATTTTTTTACAGAGAAGAAGGGAGAGGGATAGAGAGTTGGAAACATCGATGAGAAACATCGATCAGCTGCCTCCTGCACACCCCCTACTGGGGATGTGCCTGCAACCAAGGTACATGCCCTTGACCGGATTCGAACCTGGGACCCTTCAGTCCACAGGCTGACGCTCTATCCACTGAGCCAAACCGGCCAGGGCCCAAATTAAGTCTTAATAAGACGTTATTGCGGAATGTCCTAAAGACGCGTTCATTCAGTCATTTGTTCACTTCCTAAAGGATAATTAAAACAGGCACAATTTATTACATCCTGGTATTAGCACAGAAAAGCATCCCTCTCCTTCCAGTGTATAGGCTCGATCAGAGTCACAGAAATTGCTGGAGAAGGTCGGGGTCTGTGGACGTCAGACCTGCGGGTGAGTGTGAGATGGGCCACATGCTCCTTGGGGAGTAGGGCTGGGGCGGCGGGCGGGGGGAGGACTTGGGGAATTGCTAGCAACAAGTGGTCCCCATGGGCGTGCCCCCAGGGCGGCCTTGGAGGCTGGTGACTCCTGGCGTGCTGCGATTAGGTGGAAGTTTAGAATGTTTAGAAAGGGGAAGGAGGCACCGAGGGCGAGCGTCTCACACTAGTCTGTCTCCCGAGTGAGGGGCAGTCAGACTGGCTTCTCCTTTCAGAATCCACTGCTGGTGTTTGGCCTCTTTTGATTGGCTAACAGGAGAGTGTTCATGGCCACCTGCTTAGGAAGCTTCCTAGAATTTTATTTATTTATTTTTACATATATTTGTATTGATTTCAGAGAGGGAGAGAGAGATAGAAACATCAATGATGAGAGAATCATTGATTGGCTGCCTCCTGCACGCCCCGCAACCCGGGCATATGCTCTGACCGGGAATTGAACCGTGATCTCCTGGTTCATAGGTCGCCCCTCAACCACTGAGCCACACTGGCCGGGCTCTAGAAATGTATGAGCAGATTTCTTGGATGCCTGAGAGCTGATGCTTAACCAAGCATTAGTCGGAGCACATTCCCAAGTATTGGACCTGAGAAGGACGCCCTTGGGGTCTGCAGGAGCTGCGAATGCTTATCCTACTAGAGACCTGCACTAGGACAGGCTCCCTCTTCATCCACCGAGAGCATGTCTGTCCGCCTTCGGGGGCGGGGGGGGCGGGGCAGGGTGGCCTAGCCTGTTCTTGTCTTTGAGAGGATTTCTGGAGTGTACAAACCTAGTGATGCTCAGCAGCCTAAAACGCTTTGTTCTTCTGCAAATAAGAAGACACTCCTCTCTGGAAGCATGGTTGTGGAAAGGAGCGATCCGCTTTAGTTCTAGCTGATCCAGCACAGTCTCTGCATCTTAGCTCATCAGGAAAACCGAGGGGATCCAGGGTGAGCTCCACTGACTCCTCCCCGTAGACATCTCCATGGGACCACCCGCCCCTGCCTGCCTCAGGCTCAGAGAACGGGGTCCCTCCTGCCTGCTGTGGGGCTCGCCTCATCAGACACATCAGGTCCTGGCAGAGGAGAAGTGGCTGCTGAGCAGGGCTGGGGCTGAACTAAGGGGTGTGGACGTCATAAGACAGGGCCCTTGGGCACAAGCCACAGCAGGGAGCCTTCCCTACCAGGCTTTGTGGGGAGGGAAGAGCTGGCACGGTGAGGGGGGTGCTGCTGAGATAATGGGGACCTTAAAATGAAGGGAGTGGAGTTGTGTTTGAGAGTGGCAAGCCTTGCCTCTCTCCTCTTGCCCGTTAGTCGTATACAGAATTATGGAAGATGAAGGGCAAGGAGCCGGACTGAGGGCTAAAGCATGCCGAATACTGGCCCAGCCGGCGTGGTCAGGAGGTCACAGTTCGATTCCCGATCAGGGCACATGCCTGGGTTGCAGGCTTGATCCCTAGTGTGGGGCGTGGAGGCAGCCGATCGATGATTTTCATCATTGATGTTTCTATCTCTCTCTCCCACTCCCTTCCTCTCTGAAATCAATAAAAGTACATATTTAAAAAGAGAACATGCTGCCGAAACCGGTTTGGCTCAGTGGATAGGGCATCGGCCTGCGGACTGAAGGGTCCCAGGTTCGATTCCGGTCAAGGGCATGTACCTTGGTTGCGTGCACATCCCCAGTGGGGGGTGTGCAGGAGGCAGCTGATCGATGTTTCTAGCTCTCTATCCCTCTCCCTTCCTCTCTGTAAAAAATCAATAAAATATATTAAAAAAAAAAAAAAAAAGAACATGCGGAATACTGTGGGCAAATGTAATGTGCTAGGACATTACAATGGCTATGATTTCACTAGGCGATAGGAATTTTTCAGCTCCATTATAATCTTACTAGAGGCCCGGTGCACAAATTTGTTTTTGGGTGGGGTCTGGCCAGCCACCCCACTGGCGGCGGCGGGGGCGGAGGGGGAGGAGGATGCTGGAGGTTGGCCAGCTAGCCCTGCCTTCATTGAGCTGGTTGGCCAGTCTCAGTGCAAATCATAGCAACCGGTCATTCCGGTTGCTTGGCTTTTATATATATAGATGGGAGCCATGTTGTATATATGGTCCATTGTTGACCAAACTGTCATCATGCAGCACATGATTGTATTTGCTCAGTGTTACTTTCTCCCACTTGATTGTAGTTCCGTTTTCTCACCATTGAATCTACAACAATGCTTGATTCTTAGTGGGCTCTCAATATACATTTGTGGATGGAGTGAATAAAAGCAACCTTTCTGCTCTAGATAAAGATGGGACTTTTATTCTTACAATGCCTCAAACCAAGTATCATTCATTTTTATTTAAGCCACTTTGATTCCATTCAAGCCAAGAACATCTTGGTCCTTCGGCAGTGGATTCAGGAGGGAACCTCAGGGAGTTTTCATAGTCTCATTGTAGAAACATAGCAATGAGAGCGCTCAGTTCATCTTTCTCTTTCTCCCATTCTCCTCCCAAATACCAGAGCAGAACTGGGGCCAGTGATGCGGACCAGAGACTACCCAAGCAGAGGCACAAATGCACTGACGCCTGTGGGCTCACCTGCTAGCATCATGAACATCGAGCCCCGGCCCTTAGAGATAAAAAAAAAAAAAAAATACAGTGGGGGAACACATGGCTTCATGTTCCTGGGCCCAACTGGGCCTGGAGAGGCAGTGCTGGGCTCTGGTCTACTGGTCTACCTGAGCAGTGCTGCCACTGCTAGAGGCTTGGGATGAGAATATATGAAGCTTTGGGGTGGGAGGCCCAAAGTACCCCCGAGTTGTTGCCACAGAATGAATAAGGGTGCCCAATGCCTGAGACTTTCTCTGGGACACTTTCTCCCCGCCCTTCCCCCTCCCCCCCTTCTCCTTTAGTCTCTTATGGAGGAAAGGATGTGGCTGAATAAACCTCCGGTTAGTTGTTTCCAGATATACAGAGGGAGGGCATAAAAAGGAAGCAAACTCCTTTTCAAGTGGTAATGCCAGCCTGTCTGTCTACTCCGGACAGAATGGTACCCTGCCATGAGAAGGGTCCAAAGAACACTGTCAAGTCATCATCTTCGGTCAGGAATGAAGTTAGTGAATATGGAGAGGCCACGGACCCCATGGCCTCATGTCCTCAGCGCACTTGTCTCCTCCCCCTAGAACCCAGCAGGTCCACTGCGCTCCATCACAGAGAAACTGAGAGCCAGCCAATACCCAGGTGGGGGGGATGGGCAACAGCCTCTGTTTGTCTATAAAACATAGACTTTTTTTTTTTTTTTTTGGTGGAAAATGAGGAAGTGGAATTGAATGTGACCTTTGGAGTCGGACTGCCCTGGGTTCCTCTCCTGGCACTGCCTCTTCCCGGCTGTGTGTTACTCAAGCTTTAGTTCCCTCTTTTGTCAGGTGAGGAGAAAGGTGTCCCCTAACGACGCAGGAGAGAGAATTAACGAGTGCCGTGTCCTTTTGTCTGGATTTGGAGGAAGAAAAAGTTCTGAGCCTGGATTGGGAGATCCGATTCTGACAACTCCGCCAGCCGGTGTGGTCCCCTGGCCTCCGCCCTCCGCTGGGGACTGGCAAGGGCCTGCTGGCGAGAGAGCTGGCTTTGTTTGGATCCTACGACGTGAATAAGCCACAGGGATGGCTCAGTGCTTGGGAGTGGCCGCCTTTCGTCATGCGCTGGGTCACCTGGCCCAGGCGGGACTCCAGTCTCGGCCCACACGGTGCTCCTCACGTTTGGACAGAGAGGAGTTTTCCTTCGCAGAGGAATGTGGATGCCATGACCACCGGGAGGACACAGAGCGCCCACGCTGCCGAGGTCTCCAGCTGTAGCCTGTCCTCAGTCACAAAGGCTCAAGACACTGCTGCCAGCCCTGCAAGGGATGTGTCTGCCCGCATGAGCCAGACGGGGCAGGCAGGATGGCTTCTCCCTGTCCGCCGCTGGAAGAGCCGCCTGCCCACCTGCCTACCAGCCCATCACCAGCCCACACTCTTGCTTTTCCTCCGAGAAACGTTCTCAATGGGCAGGACAGCTGGGCACTGTAATTCCACCTCTTCCTCCGCCGTCACCCATGCGTAACTCGAGGCTGCCAAAGGAAACATACATTATTCAGGGAATGCGAGCTGGTCGGTCCCACGCCCATAGCATGTATCATGCAGAGGCTGAGTTTCGTCTTGTTTCAAAAAGCAGGAAGCTAGCAATCACTGGGGGAAGATGCCCCCGTGACACCCCTATGGACACTTCTTGTCGGCAACTCACACACAAAATTTGGTGGGCAGAGTTCAAGGCAATAACCTCTCTCCCTAACCTGTCCTGTTAGTCCTTTCAAGCTGGTTCCACAGGTTTTAAACAAGTCACCCAGTGGTGGGTGGACATTATCTTCTGGGGGACTCCTCCCAGGCACCCGAAGCACCATTTGAGAATGAGCAAGGCAAGTTCCCAAGGCCAAGGCCTTCTTTAGAGCGACAATGACACTTCACTCTATGCTGATCACACGTGGATTCTTGGTGTGACTTGTACACCGTAACAGGTTGTTGGTTAGCAATCCAAATACATGCAGAACCAGAAAGGATATGATATTTATCCTTCCCTTTTTTTTGTTGTTAGAATATTATTGCCCTGGCGTGAAGGTGGCAGGTATCAGCAATGTTTACATCGGGTCCATGTCTCGTATGGCGTGTACATTCTAGATCCGTGCTTTGGCACCGATGCCAACCACACAGATGCCAATTAGGAAACTCAAATCCAGTCATTACTCAGAGATTAAATATTTCAACACGGTGTCTCAAACTATAATTAAAGGCAAAGGCAGTGAGCCCCACTTCTGGGCGGACAGAAGTCCAGAGGGGCAGGCACCTACTTTTGGAATTGTTCTCATCTCCAGTACAGTCTACTGTACAGGTGACCGACCTGTTGACGGTGTTTCCCACCTTACAAAACAACCGGAATAGAAGCCATAACATCACACATTTGGGAAGTGGCCGAGGGCTGAGGGAGGAAGCAGGTAGAAGAACGGAACCAGGCAGAGGGCTAGGCCTCCCCTCTCCCCAAAAAGGTGACGTAAGGAAATGAAATCACGGAAGTCCATAGTGTGGCTCACATTTTAAGGGGTGGCACAGTTCAATTTTGACCCACATTTTTGCTCTTTGTACTTTGTTGTAGCATCCAGTTCACTGTCCCTCAGACCGTTGGAGGGCCAGACTATAGTTAAAAAAAAAAAGAAACAAATTCGTATGCACACTGTACATATCTTATTTTGAAGTAAAAAAACAAAACGGCAAAAACACCCGCATGTGGCCCGTGGGCCTAGTTTGAGGACGCCTGGTATAAAGGATACACACTATGTGCATATCTTGAGCATATACTCATGAAATTCATTACTTTATGAATGTCAAGGTTGCTGTCATTTTTACAAATGACGGGCCATATATAACAGATATATATATATATATATATATATATATATATATATATATATATATATATAGAGAGAGAGAGAGAGAGAGAGAGAGAGAGAGAGAGAGAGAGAGAGAAAAATGACTTGTTGAGTTAATTTTTAAAATTCCATTTCCTATCACCTAAACATTTGGCCAACTATCTTCTCATGGTTACATTCTTCTCTTTTTGGCCTGCTGTTTTGGTATTACTTAAGCACTTTTCTTCCTTCCTTCCTTCCTCTCTCTTCCTTCCTTCCTTCCTTCCTTCCTTCTCTCCTCCCTCCTCCTTCCTCCCTCCCTCCTTCCTCCCTCCCTCCTTCCTTCCTTCCTCCTTCTTTCTTTCTTTCTCTCTTTCTTTCTTTCTTTCTTTCTTTTTCTTTCTTTCTTTCTTTCTGTCTTTCTCCTCACCAAAGGACATTTTTTATATTGCTTTTTAGAGGGTAGAAGCAGGGGGGGGGGGGGGGGGGGGAGGAGAGAGAGGGAAATACCGATGTGAGAGAGACACATCAATTAATTGCCTCCCGCACGAGCCCTGATACAGGTAGGGATCAAACCTGCAACCCAAGTACATGACCTTGACCGGGAATCGAACCCATGACCCTTCAGTACTCAGGCCAGTGCTCTAACCACTGAACACACCAGCCAGGGCTACGCAGGGTTTTTTTTGGTTTTTTTTAAAATATATTTTATTGATTTTTTTTTTTACAGAGCGGAATAGAGAGTTAGAAACATCAATGAGAGAGAAACATTGATCAGCTGCCTCCTGCACACCTCCTACTGGGGATGTGCCCGCAACCAAGGTACATGCCCTTGACCGGAATTGACCCCATGACCCTTCAGTACTCAGGCCAGTGCTCTAACCACTGAACACACCAGCCAGGGCTAAGCAGTTTCTTAATGGTTTTTAAAAAATTAAAAAGAGTTAGTATAGGTAAAGTGCTTAAAAGCGCCATATTAGTGTGTATAATTACTATTTCTGACTCTAGAAATTGAGAGGACTAAGACTATTTTGAAGGTACTGAGAACAGTTTACTATATTTTGAATACGTACGCAGCACAGGCATTTCCAAAGCAGTGTCAGGAAACACCACGCATTTCAACAACACTTACCAGTATGTTGACAATTCCGAGAGTGGGGCAGACAGACATATGGCAGGAAGCTATACTTACACCCACTAAGATTCATCCTGGTTAATTACTTTTTCTGGCAGCAGCATGCTATCACAGCATCCAGAATGGAAACTTGTTTCACAGGTAACATTATGAAGTCCATAGATAATAAGGAACTTCCCTCAAATACTTACAGACTTATCCCTCCTTAAAAGGAATGTCCTTTTTAAGTGATATCTTACAAAGAAAAATGTCTTAGTCAGTATCCCTCTCGATTTCATTGTTGTAGGTGGGCATCATAATATAGAAAACAGCCAGCTATTGCTGAAACCGGTTTGGCTCGGTGGATAGAGTGTCGGCCTGCGGACTGAAGGGTCCCAGGTTCGATTCCGGTCAGGGGCATGTGCCTTGGTTGCGGACGCATCCCCGGTGGGGGGTGTGCAGGAGGCAGCTGATCGATGTTTCTCTCTCATCGATGTTTCTGGCTCTCTGTCCCTCACTCTTCCTCTCTGTAAAAAGTCAATAAAATATATATTTTAAAAAAATAAATAAATAAATAAATAAATAAATAAATAAATAAAAAGAAAACAGCCAGCTACAATAGAATTAGACTCTATTTCAGTTACAAAAAAAATTGATAATAGTCTGGGTATTAGGAGAAACCAGGGAAGTACTGTTCTTTCTGTTAGGCTGATATTGACATTGTGGTCACATAAGAACATAAGTAATATATACATACTAGAGGCCCAGGGCATGCGATCACACAGCCCCGCCCACCCACCTGCCTCGCCACGCCCGCCCGCCCGCTGGCCGCCAGCCTTGCTGCGATTGGAGCCTGTGGGCCACGGGGGAGGGTCCAAGAGGTGCTTCATGCACCTCATGGTGACCGGTCGTTTGGTCGTTTTGGTTGTGACGCCTCTTGGCCTTTTATGATTATGACTAGAGGCCCGGTGCATGAATTAGTGCACAGGTGGGGTCCCTCGGCCTGGCTGGCGGTCGGGGACAATCGGGGCCGTCTTGCCCAGTCCTGATTGGGGCCGATCGGGACTGGCCGGCTGGGGGAGGGGCCGCGGGAGGTTGGCCGGCCATGGGAGGTTGGCTGTTGGAGCTCACTGACCACGAGGGGGCAGCTCCTGCATTGAGCGTCTGGTCGTCAGTGCGCATCATAGCGACCAGTTGACTGGTTGTTTGGTCATTTGGTTGCTTAGGCTTTTATATATATAGACTAGAGGCCCGGTGCACGAAATTCGTGCACGGGGGCAGGGGGGTGTCCCTCAGCCCAGCTTGCACCCTCTCCAATCTGGGACCCCTCGAGGGATGGCCGACTGCCCGGTTAGGCCTGATCCCACCGGACATCCCTCTGACAATCCAGGACTGCTGGCTCCCAACTGCTTGCCTGCCTGCCTGCCTTCCTGATTTCCCCTAACCGCTTCTGCCTGCCAGCCTGATCACCCCCTAACCACTCCCATGCCAGCCTGATTGATGTCTAACTGCTCCCCTGCCAGCCTGTTTGCCCCCAACTTCCCTCCTCTGCCGGCCTGGTCACCCCTAACTGCCCTCCTCTGCAGGGTTGATCACCTCCAACTGCCCTCCCTTGCAGGCCTGGTCCCTCCCAACTGCCCTCCCCTTGCAGGCCTGGTCCCTTCCAACTGCCCTCCCCTGCTGGCCATCTTGAGTCCACATGGGGGCAGGATCTTTGACCACATAGGGGCAGCTACCTTGATCTTGTGTGTTGGAGTGGTGGTCAATCTGCATATTACTCTTTTATTAGATAGGATGGTTCTTTGTTTGGTTTGATTTTGTTAATCCTTGCCCGAGGATATTTTTTCCATTGCTTTTTAGAGAGAGTGGGAGGGAGTGGGAGGGACAGAAGCATCTGTGAGAGGCTCATCACACCCCAATATCTACTCACCTCCAAGCAGCGCTCTGAGAAGCATCGCTGCTCGTGCGGGTCTTTGCGAACCTCGGCCGAAAGGGGCTTGAAAAGAGTCCAGGATGCTGATGGAGATTCCTGTGACTCTCTTAAAGCCCCCCTCCCCCGCCCCACATTTCCCAGCACCCTCTGCATTTCTCTGACTGGGCAGAGCCTGCAGGGTTTGTCCTCCGATGGCAGTGGACAGGTGACTTCCCAACACTGCTTTGGGGTTGTCCGGGAAAACAAGGTTACAATAAAACGGGAGGCGGTGGAAATGCCCACAGAACACTTGGCTTCCTGAGCCAAAGGGAAGCTGAGATGCTCCCGGTCACCCTCCAGTGGGGAGACGTTGGGCCCTGGAGCCGGGTCTGGGCTTCTCCCCCTTGTTAGTCTCACTCCCAGGCTCCCAGGCGTCAGGATGCTGCTGCCTGATCCCTGGATAAAACATCCCTGTTCGAGCTACTGCCGCGCAAAGTCTGAGTGTGTAGATTTTGGCCTGTGTTTCTTCAGGGAGCATATGGCTCTCTCTCTCTCTCTCTCTCTCTCTCTCTCTCGCTCTCGTGGAATAGCTCAAGTGGTCTATTGATTCATTGCATATCTGTTGTGACCCACGCTAGAGAATGTTCCATCCACCCCTAAGCTCGGGTTTCTCGAGCCTCCATTTTCCTGGATAACAACTTTCCTCTCTGCTTTATTCCTGCATCCCTGGGGTTGAGTTGGCTTGGTACCACTCGAGAAATCATTCATCCACCATAAAAAAAAAGTCCTCTGAGTCCGTAGCTGTAACTGCCTGGGTTGGACGAAAAGAATAGGGCTCCAGTACTTGCACAGGCCCAGGCAGACATGGGCACGGCTGTAATTAAGCAGTAAATCACCAGGTGCTGTTAGAGCATGCCTCGGATGGGCTGGGGGAAAAAAAAAAAGTTGAATGTCCCCACCTGCCAACAGGAACGAAAACAGAAGGAATAGCCCGGTCAAGCGTGACCAGGCAGGGCTTCTGCCTGGCATGACCACAGAGCCAGAAGGAAGACTTCTAAGAGCAGAGAGCCAGGGTTCTATTCCTCGCCAGATGCTAACTCCCTCCTGAGCCGCAGGATCAGGGCGAACACTTCCTGGTTGGCAAAGAGCGACTTCGGTTTGACTAATGCGTGAGATTAGACGTCCTCGAGAACGGCGACCGCCGGTGTGTCAAGGAAGCCTGCAATTTCAGGAAAACAACAAAATTCACAGCAAGACTCCCATTCCAGAACCTCGATCAGAAGGTGCAGGCTTTTCATTTTTGCTAATCCTCACCAGAGGATATCTCTTTTTGCATTGCTTTTCAGAGAGAGTGGAGAGGAGGGAGGGAGGGAGAGAGAGACAGAGGAGAGCGAGAGGAACATCAAGGTGTCTCTCTCTCGATGTGAGAGAGACACATGGATTGGTTGCCTCCTGCACTCGCCCCGACAGGAGCTGGGGATTGAACCTGTAACCCAGGTCGTTGCCCTTGACGGGGAATCGAACCTGTGACCTTGGAGTGAGTGGGCCGATGCTCCAACTGCTGAGCCACCCCGGCCAGGGCAGAAGGAACCGGGGTCCGCCTTCAGCTAACCAGGCTCTCAGGGCACCGTGGCTGCCGGCTGTGGCCTCCAAGGCTGCCTGTTGGCATTTGTCCCTGCACAGGGACATCGTGGTGGGTGGCCCGTGATTCCTGACTCAGACGCCGGGGAAACAAACAAGCAAGCCGCGAAGGAGGCCCTGGCTCCTGGTCCCCAGCTGCCCTTTGAGCCCAATTCAGGACACACTTCCGTGGAATAAGGCCGCTGTCCTTGGCAGGTGTGAACCAGAGGGTTTATTGAGGCCTCCTCCCCACTGGACTTTTATGGGAAATGCATCCCGAGGTCCCACAACGGGCTCATCACCTTTGGAGTCCAAGTCCCTCGATACATGGCCGACTGTGTCCTCCTCAGAGGACTGGGTTCAGGGAGAGACCCCGGAGATCGCATAGCCAAACCCCGGGTTTTTAGTGCCTTCTTCTAGAATGTTCCAAGGTAAAAGGATCAAAGGGTTTGTCACGGCCGACAGGTTGCCACGTCTGGTGTCACAGCGTGTCATAGCGCCACAGTCCGAAGCATGTTCTCTACATGTGGCCCCTGACCACCTGGCAGCTGGAGCATCCCCAGGAATGTGTTAGAAATGCAGGTTCCCAGGCCCCGGCCCAGACCCGCAGAGTCAGAAACCCGGGGCTGGGGCCCAGCGATGCTCTGACAGCTCCTTCGGATGGCGCTCAAGTTTGAGAGACACTGGTCTCCAAGAAAAACATATATTTCCATAGGGAGGAAGTCGGGGTGGGGGGGTTTGGGGGAGGTGGTTATTGTCTGCCTTGAGTGTGCTTACTATTTATATAGCCACTCCTAACCCTTCTTTACAACTTAGTTTTTTAGCCGGTTTGGCTCAGTGGATAGAGCGTCGGCCTGCGGACTGAAGGGTCCTGGGTTCAATTCCAGTCAAGGGCACATGCCTGGGTTTCGGACTCCATCCCCAGTAGGGGGCGGGCAGGAGGCAGCTGATCCATGGTTCTCCCTCATCATTGATGTTTCTATCTCTCTCTCCCTCTCCCTTCCTCTCTGAAATCAATAAAAAAATATATATATATATATATATTTTTTTAAAGAAAATTAGAAATGAACTTCATTTGCTCTCTTGACCAAGAGAAGGGTGATGCCATAGGAGCAGGGCCTTCTCTTCTTCCCTGTCCTTCATCTCATGGTGGAGCCAAGATCCTCGCAGAGCAGGGGGTTCCCGCGGGTCCCGGGCCCTGGAGGCCCCCAGGCAAGGAGCTTCCCGAGCAGTTCGGAAGGGCCAGGCCAGCTGAGGTCAGGGGCACAAAGGCTTGGCCGCCACCCCACAGGAAAGAAATCTGGGAGTGTGCTCAGGGCCCCGCCTGGCCTCGGGGGAGCCCGCCAGCTCGGGAAACACCTGACCCACATTGGGTCAGAGGGCTGGGGGCCTGGGGCCGCGCGAAGCAGGGACAAATGTCCTCAGTGTCCTTCCACGGGCTGTGAGCAGGAGGAAGTGGGGAGGCAGGTATGCCAGAGGCCCTGGAGCCCTTTTGGAGGAAGGCCTGGGACCAAGACTATTCATAGCACATGCGCCGTGTGTGTGTGTGTGTGTGTGTGTGTGTGTGTGTGTGTGTGTGTGTGTGTGTATATGTGTGTATGACATGGGGGTGACACATTCCTATTCCTCTTTCTGCCTTCTCCCAGTTCAGCTGCCACGGCGTGTCCGGTGACGTCCTTCGCCATTGTGTGTGGAGACGAGTCACCTGCTTATGGAAACACCTGGGGAAGGACGGTCTAATGGTTAGGCGTGGCGATCCAGACTAACTGGCTCTGCATTAACTAGCTGTTGGGACTTGGGGAAATTACTTAATCTCTTTGGGCCCCAGGTTTCCACAAGAAAAAAATATATATATGAGTAATAGTAGTGTTTACCTTGTGAGCCTCAAAGGAGATCATCTCATTCTACTGGAATGTCGTCAGCACTGAAAACACTCAAAGTCCCCAAACACATCCTGGCCCCTTCTTTTTGTTTTCTAAGATTTTTCAATTGGTTTTTAGACGGAGAGAGAGAGAAAGGGAGAAGGAGAGAGAGAGAGAGAGAGAGAGAGAGAGAGAGAGAGAGAGAGAGAGAGAGAGAGAGAGAGAGAGAATGAAAGAGAGAGAGAGAAAGGGAGAAGGAGAGAGAGAAAAACATTGATCTAGGCTGCCTCCTGCACGTCCCCTACAGGGATCAAGCCTGAAACCCAGGCATGTGCCCTGACCGGGGGAATGGGACTGGCAACCTTTCGGTACCTGGGACGATGCCCAACCCATCGAGCCACACTGGCCAGGGCGGATCTTGCCCCTTCTTGCATCTCTGGGTCTGCCATTCTGCTCTGTGGAGTCCTCCTTGCCCAGCCCCCACAGGCACAGATATTGCCTGTGCCTCCTTATCCCCCAGAGTTAACCTTTAATGTCACTTCCTCCATAGAGCACCTCTCAGCCACACAGCACTGTGGTTTCTGTTGGTTTGGTTCATTTTAAAACACGTTTTTTATTGATATTTTAGAGAGAGAGGAAGGGAGAGGGAGAGAGAGATAGAAACATCAATGATGAGAGGGAATCATGGATCGGCTGCCTCCTGCATGCCTCACACTGGGGATGGAGCCCGCAACCCAGGCACGTGGCCTGACTGGGAATTGAACCGTGACCTCCTGGTTCCTAGGTCAACGCTCAACCACTGAGCCACGCCAGCTGGGCTAGTCTAGTCACTGTTCACTTGTGAAAAGGGTATCATGATGCATGCAATCTTTTGGGATTTATTTTTTAAATTTAATATGTTGCCCCAACTCAGTGGTATCGTTGCATGCCGCTGTGGTTCATGTTGTAACCGCTGAATCAGATTCCATTGTGGGAGTAAAGCATAGCTTACCCGTCCACTCTTCTCTCGATGGGCATCGGGGTTGTTTTGGGTTTTTGTTACTGTGAACAGGAGACAGGGTGGTTGTAAAAGAAGATCCTCAGGAGCAAGACCTACTATAAAGCCACAGTGACGGACACAGTGCAGTACTGGCCCAGGGACAAACTGACCAATGGAATCGGATGGGATGGTGGGAAATCTTGCTGTATGTCCGAGGTGGAATTTCAGACTGGTGGGGAAAGGAGAGAATATTCAATAAATGGACTTGGGCCGAAGCCGGTTTGGCTCAGTGGATAGAGCGTCAGCCTGCGGACTGAAAGGTCCCGGGTTCGATTCCGGTCAAGGGCATGTACCTAGGTTGCGGGCACATCCCCAGTGGGGGGTGTGCAGGAGGCAGCTGGTCGATGTTTCTCTCTCATCGATGTTTCTAACTCTCTATCCCTCTCTCTTCCTCTCTGTAAAAAATCAATAAAATATATTTAAAAAAAATAAATAAAATAAATGGACTTGGAAAAAATGATTATGCCTATGAAAAAGGAGGAAACTTCAATGTTTCTCTCTCATCGATGTTTCTAACTCTCTATCCCTCTCCCTTCCTCTCTGTAAAAAATCAATAAAATATATATATTTAAAAAAGGAGGAAACTGAACCCCTGAGACTCTGAATAAAAATCCACACCAAATGGACCAAGAACTTAAGTATCAAAACAAAACATAAGCCGAAACCGGTTTGGCTCAGTGGATAGAGCGTCGGCCTGCGGACTGAAGGGTCCCAGGTTCGATTCCGGTCAAGGGCATGTACCTTGGTTGCAGGCACATCCCCAATAGGGGGTGTGCAGGAGGCAGCTGATCGATGTTTCTCTCTCATCGATGTTTCTAACTCTCTATCCTCCCTTCCTCTCTAAAAAAAATCAATAAAATATATTAAAAAAAAAAAACCAACATAAAAAATACAGGTGATACCCTGACTGGTTTGGCTCAGTGGATAGAGCATCGGATAGAGCATCGGTCTGTGGACTGAAGGGTCCTGGTTTCGATTCCAGTCAAGGGCACATGCCTGGATTGCGGGCTCCATCCCCAGTAGGATGGGCAGGAGGCAGCTAATCAATGATTCTTTCTCATCATTGATGTTTCTATCTCTCTCTTCCTCTCCCTTCCTCTCTGAAATCAATAAAAATATATTTTTAAAAATACAGGTGACTCTTTTAGACCTTGGAGTTGGAAAAGACTTCTTAAATAAGATAGGAAAACATGTATCTAAAAAGGAGAAACTGATCAATTGGACTATATTAAAAGTAAGCACATTTGTTTGCCTATAGATGTTATGCAAACAACGTCCAGGACTAAAGATCATTCTGCTGCCTTTAACCCCACCCTCACAATAAATCCCGCTTATAATTTGAGATTAGATTTAAATATACATAACATTTCAGATGAGTCAGTAGTCTTAAAGGGGACCATTGTTTCCTTCGAATGATAAGTCTTATTGGCGCCCAGGTGTTCCCTTGTGCTTCCTGGTTGCTCTCCCTCCCACTTGGAATATGAACTTCAGAGCCTTTGTAGGCCGGATTAAGCCACACAGGACTTTATCTCCACCCCCAGAATAAAAATTCTAAGTTCCTAGAAATAAAGTTTCCACGGAGGCTAGTGACAATAAACACGCCTTCCTCAAATATTTACTGAGCACCAACTATCTGCCGGACACTGTGCTAGAAGCTAGGAGTACAAAAATAAGATACAGTCCGGGTCCTTAAGCGATCCTGCACCGCCATCCGTCACGGGAAGATCAGGAGGTGACCGTGCTCTTGTCCCTGTGTTAGAATTGTCGTGGGCAGGCCGAAACCGGTTTGGCTCAGTGGATAGAGCGTCAGCCTGCAGACTGAAAGGTCCCAGGTTCGATTCCGGTCAAGGGCATGTACCTTGGTTGCGGGCACAATCCCAGTAGGGGGTGTGCAGGAGGCAGCTGATCGATGTTTCTCTCTCATTGATGTTTCTAACTCTCTATCTCTCTCCCTTCTTCTCTGTAAAAAATCAATAAAATATATTAAAAAAAAAAAAAAAAAAAGAATTGTCGTGGGCAGAAGGAATCTGGGCTTTGGGTGGTAAGCACACAATGGAGTATAGAGATGTTGTAGTTTAACGTTGTGTACCTGAAATCTATGTAATGTGCCCTGACTGGTTTGGCTTAGCGGATATAGAGCGTCGGCCTGCGGACTGAAGGGTCCCAGGTTCGATTCTAGTCAAGGGCATGTACCTTGGTTGCAGGCACATCCCCAGTGGGGGGTGTGCAGGAGGCAGCTGATCAATGTTTCCCTCCCATCTATGTTTCTCTCCCATCGATGTTTCTAACTCTATCCCTCTCCCTTCCTCTCTGTAAAAAATCAATAAAATATATTTTTTAAGAAAAGCAATCTATGTAATGTTATTAACCAGTTACCCCAAGAAGTTTAAAAAAAAAAAAAAAAGAAGAAGAAGAAGAAAAGTTGCCCGGCTGGCGTGGCTCAGTGGTTGAGCGTCGACCTTTGAACCAGGAGGTCACAGTTTGATTCCTGGTCAGGGCACAGGCCCAGGTTACGGGCTCAATCCCCAGGAGGGGGTGTGCAGGAGGCAGCCGATTGATAATTCTCTCTCATCATTGATGTTTCTATTTCTCTCACCCTCTCTCTTTCTCTCCCTTCCTCTCTGAAATCAATAAAATCAATCAATGAATCAATAGAGTTTGTCTCGGAGTCTAGTTAGGGCACCCAGGAAGGGCCAGAAATGCTGAGGAGAGGTAGGCATAGGGGAAGCTTGAAATTTGAGCGAAGATATGAAGATACGAATAATGGGGTGAGTATGGGGAAGCACAGAGTCTGATGGGGAGGCTAGGTGAGACCAAGAAGTCACGTCAATAAGGCAGGGGCCCGTTTGGGCGTCTGAACTTCCGCTAGGCTACCAGCTGCCCTAGGAGAATTTGGGGCAAGAGAGTGACATCATTAAACTTGATTTCAGGGAGATCACTATGGCTGGAGGGGTTGGATGATGGAGGCAGGAAGCTCACCCAGGCCTTGAGGCCATGATGGCCGAATGGTGGCATTAGCCTTAGGGGGTTAAGGGTGGCATTAGCCTTAGGGGCAGAAGGGCTGGGAGAGAGGTGTGAAGGATTTGGACATTGATTAGATTTGGGGAATCACAAACATGGGAATCTGAAACGACTTGCGATTTTGCAAATGAAGCCTGCAGTAGCTAGATGGTAGTCACTGAGTTAGGGAATGCAAAAGATGAAGCAAGCTTAGGGGGAAAGGAAATTGACCTTGAGATGCCTATGGGACATCCAGATGGCAGAGAGCTGAGAAAGCGCCCTGGGCGAGGGAAGGGGCAGGGCAAGCAGGGAGAACACCCCTGAAGGGACATCAGAGGGCGGAGTGCTGGGGGTCGAGAGTGGGAGTGTCAGAAGAACACAGGATTGAGGAGGGTTTTTAGGTCTCAGACCTGTGAAGCGGAACTATGCCTCCGGGCTGCGAGAAAGAGGCAGGCAGTGGTGGAATGGCTCAAAATACCTGACGGAGGGATCTCAGTCTTTCTGCCGTACATCTTGTGAGTGTTGAAATTGCAAAGAAAAGATCAGGGTGATTCCAGGAAGCCACTCTTCCCCTAAAATAAGTCCTAGACAGGATTTGAATTGTAACATAGACCACCCTGTCTCCTGGACAGCAAATGTCCATTTCCACGCGCACACAAGGCCGATGTCCAATATTGTGAGAATCACACAAAGGAATGTAACTCGGGATGACAGTGCAGGCCTAATTGTCTTTATCCACATCTGCACTTCATGAATATTATAAGAGCACCCAGCCCTTCTCATTGGGTTTTCTATTTACACAGATCGATGACGCAAACACGCAAGCGTTTTCCAGATTCATGCCGATAATAACAGAGTATCATTATGAATTCATAACAGACCACGGCAGGCTGCACATGGAGCCCAGATATACACAGGGAAAGGCAAAGAGAAGGAACCTGGAAGACGTAAATGAAGACAGATACAGCAGAGCCTGGCCGGGGTGGTTCAGTGGTTGAGCATCAACCTATGAACCAGGAGGTCACGGTTCCATCCCTGGTCAGGGCACAAGTCCAGGTTTCAGGCTCCATCCCCAGTGTGGGGAGTGTGGGAGCAGCCGATCAATGATTCTCTCTCATCATTGATGTTTCTATCTCTCTCTCCCTTCTTCTCTGAAATCAATTAAAAAAAAAGAATGATTTTGATTTATTATGGTGTTAGAGCATCAGGAGCATAGGCCGTTACCCTTTTAATCTTGGCATCTCTCTGCCCAGTCTCTCCTCTCCTTTCCTGCACTTAGGAAGGAAGAAATAGAGTTGTTAAACTGAACTGAACAGCCCACTCACGCTGCAGGATGAGCCATGATGATACAGAGGCCCATCTTGACACAGTAAATTCCTCTGTGTGTATTGACTCTGCATATGGGCACGAAGAAGACAAGTTATCACTGAATCCTCCAAGAGGCAGAAAGAGAAAGACTTAAAAAAAAAAGAAAAAAGACTTAGCTCACCAGCATTGGTCCCAACAAGAAAAGTATAGCCCTAGCTGGTGTGGCTCAGTGGCTAGAGCATCGGCCTGCTGACCAGCGGGTCCCGGGTTCGATTCTGGTCGAGGGCACGTACCTTGGTTGCAGGCTCCTCAGGCCCTGGCCCTGGTCGGAGGCAACCAACCAATGTGTTTCTCTCACATCAATGTTTCTCTCTGTCTTTCCCTCTCTCTCCCACTCTCCCTAACAATCAATGGGAAAATATCCTCGGGTGAGGATTAACAAAAAAAAAATAAAGAAAGAAAAAAAATATATAAGGTAAAGTGGATTTTGATGGCATGTGGAGAAAAAAAGTGTTTGTTTTTTAAAAATATATATTTTATTGATTTTTTTACAGAGAGGAAGGGAGAGGGATAGAGTTAGAAACATCGATCAGCTGTCTCCTGCACACCCCCCACTGGGGATTCGCCCACAACCTAGGTACATGGCCTTGACCAGGATCGAACCTGGGACCCTTCAGTCCACAGGCGGACGCTCTATCCACTGAGCCAAACTGGCTAGGGCCAAGAGTGTTTGTTTTTATGAATTAAATGAATTGAGCTCCAGAATCCCCTCAGGAATTGCAGGCTGTACCCCCCGGGTTTTATTTGGAAATCTCACTATGTTTAATTTTGAATGCTGTGCTAGGGCATTCTTGGCTTGCAATCGGTGTAACTCGAAGAGAAGTTCCATAGTCAAATAGGTTTCTGAAATACTGGATTTAATAAAGATAGAATTTCTCAGGGATTTTTTAATCATGTTAATGAACTTTGTGAATCTCTAAAAGGGGGCATATGTATGGGAGCGTTCCCAAACTCATTTGAAAATGATCTCCTTATAATAGCGCATTGTGGTGACCTAGCGCTTCACGAAACACACTTTGGGGAACACTGCTCTGATGGAATATTAATATCATTTTGAGACTATATGTGAAGTTTCTGCACCTCCTAAGAGCAGCACAAAATGTGAATTACTCCTCTCCTTCTACCAATGCCCAGAGGATTTTGACAACGATTACAGGATACGTATGCATTCGGATCCTCATGGACCCTTTCTATAGTCCATCCACGTTGGATTGCAAATTTTTAGTAATTAGTCCAAGGAGAGCCCTCTGCTAACTTGTGGGAAATGAGAGCATTTTTGTATCATTTCCATCCTTATCTTCTTATCCAGAGCAGCAAAGATGGTCTGTCTCTCAAGGCCCTGGGTAACCAAAGGAGAAGTCCTGTGTTGAAATAACGTGGTACTACAGTAACAAGGAGGAAATTGTTTATTTGTACCCAAGTCAGTTTGTCTTGTCCTCTCTTTGAAATACATTAAAATAGAAAAGTAGCCCTAGCCGGTTTGGCTCTGTGGACTGAAGTGTTCCGGGTTCGATTCCGGTCAAGGGCACATGCCCAGGTTGCGGGCTCGATCCCCAGTAGGGGGCATGCAGGAGACAGCCAATCAATGATTCTCTTTCATCATTGATATTTCTCTTCCTCTCCCTTCCTCTCTGACATCAATAAAAATATATATTAAAAAAAAAAAAAAAAAAAAAAGCATGCCGAAACTGGTTTGGCTCAGTGGATAGAGCGTCGGCCTGCGGACTCAAGGTCCCAGGTTCGATTCCGGCCAAGGGCATGTACCTTGGTTGCGGGCACATCCCCGGTGGGAGGTGTGCAGGAGGCAGCTGATCGATGTTTCTCTCTCACCGATGTTTCTAACTCTCTATCCCTCTCCCTTCCTCTCTGGAAAAAGTCAATAAAATATATATTAAAAAAATAAAATAATAGTTATTCCATATTTTATTTTATTTATTTTTTAAAAAATATATATTTTATTGATTTTTTACAGAGAGGAAGAGAGAGGGATAGAGAGTTAGAAACATCGACCAGCTGCCTCCTGCACACCTCCTACTGGGGATGTGCCCGCAACCGAGGTCCATGCCCTTGACCGGAATCGAACCCGGGACCCTTCAGTCCGCAGGCCGACGCTCTACCCACTGAGCCACACCGGTTTCGGCCATTCCCTGTTTTAAGTGACAGGTGCCTGCTCAATATTTGTTTCTTCTTAAACAATAAGAACTTAAGCGCACCGAAGAGATAAAAAGGGAAGGACTTCTTTTCTAGGGTTTTTGGCAAGGACTAGATACAACGTCAGCAATAAACAAGGAGTCCCCGGTTCTCTCCCGTGTTGACGCCTCCGTCCAGGGAAATGAAGACAACCGTTAGAATCTCTCACATCACAGGCCTCTGAATTGTAGGCCGGAGGGTTTCTGAACGTCTCTGCGGCTTTCCCCTTGGCGTGGCCGTTTCCTTTCGCCAAGCTACCTTAGCAGAGAACCCGTGTCTGTGGGCCCAGCTACCTCCAAACCCACCCTCCTAGCTCCGCTCCAGTGGTTTTTAAGGTGTCCACGGCATGTTGGGGAATGCCCTGACCTCGGCGTACGAAGTACTAAGAGGCCTCCAGACTCCCAGGGCCTCCGCGTGAAACGCCGTGCAAAGCAGCGCGCGTGCGTGCGTTCCCATGGCGACGGCCGGGGTGCGGCGAGCAGCGTCACCGGAAGCGGCTCTCCCGCCACCCGCCTGGCACGAGGGCCCCACTTGCTGCGCAATTATTTTGGAGACGGAGCTCAAGCGGCGATAACACAGGAGCGCGAACGGGCGGAAATGAGAGAATACACGGAGCGTGTCTGGCAGAAGGCGAGAGGCTGGCGGTTTCTGCAAAGGAAGAGGATGCGTGGTACACCCGGAGGGGAAAAGAAAACCGCGCGGCGGCCGTTGTTTCAGAGACCTCCCGAGGTCGTTTCCTTCCCCCGCCCCCCCCTCGGGTAAGGGGGAGCTCCCGGGGGCCGAGGAGGCAGCCCCCCCACCCCCAAGCCGTTTCCGGGATCGCAGCCTCTCCCCTCCCGCCCCAGGAGCAGTGCCTTCCCAGGCCACGGTTCCCCGCGACCCAAAAATAACTGCACAGATGTGAGGGCCGGCGCCAAGGCCCGCGGCTCGGGGCGGTGCCCAGCGACCGCCTTATCGCTGACAGCCAGAGCCTGGAAACCGAACCCCGCGCCAGCCTTTTATACACGGTCCCCGGAGCCCCGCCCTAGCAACCTCCCCTAGCAACGCCTCGCCCCGGCGCTCCGCGCGCTATCGGCCTCCGCCAGGCTCTTCCTGTTCCCCTCCCGCTGCCAGCTCGGCTGGGCGGGCGGGGGGCCACGTGACCTGCCCCAGGAGAGGGGCGGGGCGAGCGGAAGACCCGAGGGGCGGGGGCCGCCGGGCGGCTGGCTGACGTCATCAAGAGGCGCCCCGGGCCAGTTGTGTCGCAGGGGCCCAGGGAGTCTCTTGTTTCCGGGACTGGGTGAAATGGCGGAGGCGGCGGCGGTCGTGTGGGTTCGCGGCCCCGGCGTTGGGTGCAGGGCGGTGCGGGATGTCTCGGCCGCATGCTCCGTCCAAGACCTTATCCACCGCCATTGCCAAGATCAGGTGAGGTTCGCGGTTCCCGGAAGGAAGGGGGAAGGAGCCGGCCGGCCAGGGGACCGACCGGGTTGGATGCGAGAGGGTCTGTCTGGAGTGTTTCTTTTATTCTTTGGGGCTTTCGGTTTTTTTAAGACAGAGGGTTTCCTCCGTTTCAGGGTGCTTCAAACTGATGCTGAGGCCTCCCTTTGCTGTTTGGTGGTGATGGTGGTTTTCTCACCCCACAGAAAAGGGGGAAACTCCGCTCCCAGACGCCTAGGCCAGCCCTCAGTCCGGACTAACAGAAGACACTTGGGTATTGGGTATTTTCATTCCTAAACGGGGCATTTGGACCAGATGACTTTTGAGACTCATTCTGTTACCTTCATTCTGTGATGATTTGATGTGGTCACATTTTGTCCACAGATCAAACATTCCAACGAACTCCAGCCTAGAGGAGAAGTATATCAGATCCAAACCCAGGCCCAGGGATGGTTGGGGAGGGAAATGGATTCACCTGGTCACTCACTGGCTGGGACAGCCAAACACACGTGTCTGTTGAGGGTATGGAATTCTTGGGTTCTTAGGACCTGACATTTAAAAAAAAAAAAAAAAGATTTCAGAGAGGAAGGGAGAGGGAGAGAAACATCAATGGTGAGAGAGAATCACTGATGGGCTGCCTCCTGCACGCCCCACCCTGGGGGTGGAGCCCACAACCCCGGCAGGTGGCCTGACCTGGAAGCAAATGGTCGATGCTGGTGGAGCAGGGTCTGTTATTTAGATGTTTTCACCAGTCGTTTGATAGTCTCATTTGTCCATGCATATATTTGAAAACCTATGTTGGGCTTCTAAAGTTACATGTGTGGTTTCCTTAATTATTAAGCAAGCAAGCTTTTACCAACTAAGATATTAAACCTGTTCAGTTATCTAAAGAATTGAGTGGTCTCCCTGAATCTAATTTTAATGTTGGCTCTTGATCTAGTATTATTTTTCTTTTTTTTTTTAAGTTTTTAAAAATATTTTTATTGATTTAAGAGAGGAAGAGAGAGAGAGAGAGAGAGAGAGAGAGAGAGAAACATCAATGGTGAGAGAGAATCATTGATGGGCTACCTCCTGCACATCCCACACTGGGGGTTGAGCCCACAACCCAGGCATGTGCCCTGACCAGAATCAAACTTGGGACCTTTCAGTCCACAGGTGGACGCTCTATCCACTGAGCCAGACTGGCTAGGGTTTGTTTTTCTTTATTACCACACCGCATCCTTGTTTCCTTAGGCTGTTTCCTCTGCTCGTCACTTATAAGCTTAACACACATTACGCCACAGTCTAAACCAAATCTTGGACAGGTTCCATGGAAAAGCAATGTGTGTTTGCAAATAATGTGGTTTTTCAGCTTTCCTCTTTTTCTTCCTACACTGCAATCCAAAAAAAACAAAACAAACACAAAAAACAAAATAACAACAACTGTCAGAGCTGTTTTTGACCCTCTGAATGGGGAAATGTTTTCCAAAATAATTAGATTATTTTTTTTCATGAAGCATTCCATATTTATTTATTTCTCAATAGTTCACTTTTGGTTTTTATTTAATGTTTAAATCTTGGTTGTTGAAAGTGTTGCATATGTCCCCTTTTTTCTCCAATTGACCCCTTCTAGCCCAGCCCCACCTCCTGCCCCGGCCTTCACCACCCTATTGTCTACGAACATATGCACACAAGTTCTTTGGTTGATCCCCCCGACCCTTCCCTCTGACCAAAATAGTTGGATTTTAACATCTCTGATAACAACTCTTATCTCATGAGTAGTTTTCAAACTTACAATTGATCCAAGGTTCGACCAGAAGAAAAACAGGCACTTTGTTCGTTGCATGAATGAGTGGTTCCCATTGAAGTAGCTGTGTGGTACGGTTCAGAATGCACGTTCATCGTTCCCACTTCAGGAAGAGACCAGTACGGAATGCTCTTGTCCTCTCTGATGGTGTTGAGATCTCTGCTTTCTTGACGATGTAAATGTAATCGAGTACTTCCTAAGTTCTACGTAACTGTTGGAGAATACTTCTCTATTGTCTTAAGTTTACAGCATGAAAAACTAGTTCAGAAAGACTTAGAGTTTTTATCATTTCTTTTCATCACTTGATCTGAGAATACACAGAGTGGCTTTGGGGGCGTGTGGGCTTCTGCAGTGCTTGGCTGTAATTCGGGGGGATGCCAGCGGAGCAGACGAGCACTGGCTCCCAGTCAGCCCTAAGACTGTTGAAGCTTAGCTAGGGATATTGAAAACCAGACCCTTGTCTCCCTCCTTCCGCTCTTCTTGTCCTTCTACCTACACTTCTCAGGATGGATATTTTCACTTTGAAGTTGGGGGCCAGTCTTGATTTTACCTGTTTCAAAAAGTCAGAGGACGTAGGGCCTCCAGAGTTACCAGATCTACGCCCTGTATAGTCTTTTGCCTCGACTTTGAATTCCCATTAGAGAGGGGCAAAGAAGCAGTTTTTATTTTCACCCAAAAAATGGAAACTTCTTCTGTACATCGTGTCTATCAGGAAAATACGGTACGCAGAATACATCACATGACATGAATTTTTTCTTTTACTGGTTTTATTTTTATTTTTCATTTTTAATTAAGTAAGTATGAATTGAACACACTACCTGCTTGTCACTGGAGTAATAAGACGATAAGCTAGGACCCTTCCTTCAAAGAACTTGTATTTTCTCGTAAACAGCATTTTTAAAGGTCCTGCTTGTCTCCAGGGCGTTCCTGCGGAATGCTTCTTTGTGACGTGCGACGGCTCGCTGGCCGACACCAGGGACCCAGTGCGGCATGGAGCTGTGTACAGTTTGGAGCCCAGACTTCGCGGTGGAAAAGGAGGTAGGACATGAGTGTCGCCTGCTTGCTGAGTTGTGTCACCTCTGCAGATGCATTAAAGGGAAAAACTCTGGGTCCCTTTACTCTGCCAGCCTTATGTTTTGCCTTATGAAATCCTTTACTTACCGGGTTTTGAATATATTCTCTCTTGTTCTTTCTGAGGGAGATGCTATGTGATATAGTTCCCACCTTCTCCAGCTGGGTAGCTCCTAGGCAACCGAGGCGTAAAGCTCTCGGGAAGATGGATGAAGAGAGATGGTCCTTATTCTGTCCATTTTGCTGAAGAAATCATGTAAAACATCCAAATCCGCTTTATGAAGATTTGGTCTCATTATTGTATTTCCAAGGGAGGTCTTAAGTCACTTTATGAAATACAACTCTTTACATGTTGGAGTAGATTAAGGTCCCGGTTGTATTAACACATCTAAGAAAAGAGGAGAAACTAGATGAGCAGACACTAAATATGCACAGTTCTTAGTCTTTCTCCCGATGCACTAATATGCACTCCCTCCGCTTTCTCAAAATCTACCGTGATTTTCAGAGAGGGGACATCTCAGAGGATCATCATCCTGCTGTTTGAAATTGTGTTAATAAGAATGAAGTGTGTGATACCAGCCAGTGACACCTCCAAATTGATGATACACGCACCATGCATATCAGAAATATAAACTTGTGTTCTCATTTATTGTTATCAGATTTACCTTTCCTTTTAAACTCACTATGAAATCTCACCATCTACTTTTTAAAGGTCCTAATCTGGGAATCCTGTGTTTTTTTTTTGGCACTGGGTCCGGGCCTTTAAAATATCTCAGTGTTGCAGGTACAGTATTTCAGAAATAGAGGAAGCAGGAAAGACATGAGGTTGAGTCAAGTTCACTTTGACCTTTGTTCCCTGGGTTCGAATCTTGGTGTCCATTTCCTTTATTAAAAGAGAAAAAGAAAAAGGAAGCAGAGATCACCTTTGACCTTGTGCTGCATCACTGTTTTCACGAGTTCAGCACTTACCATCCTTGAACGCTTTTTAACCCGCTCTCCCCACATATGTTTGCTCAGGCTTTGGGTCTATGCTCCGAGCACTCGGTGCGCAGATTGAGAAGACAACCAATCGAGAAGCTTGCCGGGATCTCAGTGGCAGGAGACTACGAGATGTCAATCATGAAAAAGCGTAAGATGCCATTTGTATTTGTTTTTCTAAAATATATATATATTTTATTGATTTTAGAAACATCGATGAGAGAGAAACATTGATCAGCTGCCTCCTGCACACCCACTACTGGGGATGTGCCCGCAACCAAGGTACATGCCCTTGACTGGAATTGAACCTGGGACCCTTCAGTCCACAGGCCGACGCTCTACCACTGAGCCAAACCGGTTAGGGCTCTAAAATATATTTTTATTGATATCAGAGAGGAAGGGAGAGAGAGAGAGAGATTTAGAAACATCAATGATGAGAGAGAATCATTGATCGGCTGCCTCCTGCACGCCCCACACTGGGGAGACGAGCCCGCAACTCGGGCATGTGCCCTTGACCAGAATTGAACTGTGACCTCCTGGTTCATAGGTCGATGCTCAACCACTGAGCCACACCAGTCAGGCTGTTTTTGTTTTTGTTTCTATCAGTGGTGATGAAACACGCGCCATGCATATCAGAAATATAAACGTGTGTTCTGATTTATTATCAGATTTACCTTTTCCATAATTTAATAGTTATCTCTAGGTCTTAGTTAAGCCCGTTACCGTATGCTGGTAGTAAGCGAGGCACACCTTTCTGAGGGAGCAGCACAGTATGAGCAAGAGTGCGTTGCTTTGTTGGGGGAGGAAATGCATATAAGAGAGCCATTCAGTTACATCTCTTTCTCCCCCCGCAGAATGGCTGAGTGGGTGAAACAGCAAGCTGAGCGAGAAGCTGAAAAGGAGCAGAAGCGCCTAGAACGACTGCAACGGAAGCTGGCGGAGCCCAGGCATTGCTTCGCCAACCCCGACTACCAGCAGCAGTGCCACGAGATGGCTGAGCGCCTGGAGGACTCCGTCCTCAAAGGTGGGGGTGAGGGTGAGGGGTCCTCGGCGTGGGCAGCAGGCACCCTGAGGCCCGCTGTTCCTGACTCGCCCACACTGTGCACAAAGCGGTTCTTCAGGTTTCTGGGGCCACAGGCCTCTGGGAATCTGTTTTTTGTTGTTGTTAATCCTCACCCAAGGATATTTTTCCCATTGATTTTTTTTTTCTTTTCTCATTTTTCTTTCTTTTTTTAATTTATTATTTTCTTTTTTCATTGATTTTTTAAAAAATATTTTTATTGATTTTTACAGAGAGGAAGGGAGAGGGATAGCGAGTTAGAAACATCGATGAGAGAGGAACATCAATCAGCTGCCTCCTGCATGACCCCTACTGGGGATCAAGCTTGCAACTGAGGTACATGCCCTTGACCAGAATTGAATTCGGGACCCTTCAGTCCGAGGGCCAACGCTCTATCCACTGAGCCAAACTGGCTAGGGCTCCATTGATTTTTAGAGAGAGTGGAAGTGACGGGAAGAAATAGAAACATCGATTGGTTGCCTCCCGCTTGGGGGCCGGGATAGAGCCTGAAACCAAGATAGAGCCTTTGACCGAAGTTGAACCCAGGACCCTTCAGTCCATGGGCCAGTGCTATATTCACTGAGCCAAATGGGCTAAGGCCGGACCTCTGAGATCTGATGACAGCTGTGCAACCTCTCCCAGCACCTGGAGATACCTGATCACGGTGTATCTTACAGCCCAGAAAAAAAAGGACCCCAAACCCACATAACATTTGGTATCTTTAATGCCTGAATCCCGTGGGCCCCAGTTAAGAACAGTTTTTGTGCTTCATCGATATAAGTTAAGTCTTTAGGAGGTGCCTAGAGCTTAACATATTTGCTTCCTGTTTTAGGTTAGGTTTTTTTTTTTTTTTTTTTGAATGGTTTTTAGTAAGAATGATTGCCATGAACTTTTATTAGAATCCAGAGCATTATGCTAGGGTTCTTGTGGGTACAATTGAATAAGAAGGAATTTTTCCCATCAAAAAGGTTCTGACACAACAAGGGAAAGACAAATGCATGCAAATAATGAACACAAGGGGTGAAGCGTTGAGTGTGGGGAGGGCGAGGCCTGACCCTGTCGGCCTCAAAGTTGACCAGTTGGATATTGTGCTTTATAATGCTGGTTCAGGTCCAGCATGCTTACTGTTTTACTTCGGTGTGAACTTGAGGTTAATCTCGTTTTCACCATCTTGAATATGACATCTCATGAATTTAAATCTAGAGCTCTAGATTGCTGCTCTTTCTGCAATCTGGACTACTTAGAGTCTTTCATTAGACTTAGTCCTGATAGTAGATACTGAGTTGTTAACATTTCTGGTTAGGTATGCAGGCTTCCTCCAGCAAGGTGGTATCAGCAGAAATGGGTGAGACTCGGAAGCGGCCCAACAAACCCGAAGCAGACAGAGGATCCAGTGCCCCGAAAAGGAAATGCTTTTGGTAAGTCTGTTTCATTTTCATTCCAAATTGATCCTGGAGGACTGCCCTGGGACATGGCCTCCTTGTCCGTCTGGGATAAACACATCTTTCAGTGATGACTGATGGCAGCTCCGACATTTCTCCGAGTGCTTCCCCCTCCAGAGGTCAGTGATTGTCACGTTGTACCCACCAGTGGTGGTTTCCGCTGTGAGTGCCATTAATAGAACCTGAAGGACAGTATTTTCCCGTACATGAAAGGTCACACAAACTGCTCTATGCTGGAATTACTGTTTGGTGTTGAAAGGGTTAACTTTCAAGAAGTCCAAGTGGAGCCGAAACCGGTTTGGCTCAGTGGATAGAGCTTCAGCCTGCGGACTGAAAGGTCCCAGGTTCGATTCCGGTCAAGGGCATGTACCTTGGTTGCGGGCACATCCCCAGTAGGGGTTGTGCAAGAGGCAGCTTATCGATGTTTCTAGCTCTCTATCCCTCTCTCTTCCTCTCTGTAAAAAATCAATAAAACATATTTAAAAAAAAAAAAGAAGTCCAAGTGGAAATGCCAGAGCTGTCCTTGCCAGGTGGCTCTGTGTTTTCCTGGGGTTTTTTACAGTCATAATCGAGGTCTTTGGTTGCTTTGCCAGACCTCTCTTCATCGCCCTTGCACTCGTGGGTCAAGAGCACAGGAGGACTTTTCTTAGCCTTTCTTCTGCTCGCTCTCCCGCCCTCCCCAGCTGGTCCTCCGGTTTCCAGCTCCGTTCCCTGGGGCCATGTTCTAGATAAGTCCAAATGGATCTGGCTTCCTTGTAGGCCTACCCTTGGGGACAGAAAGATAATCATTAACCAAAGACCATGTAACTCTGTGAGTCCAGCATAGAAATTTATGTGTTCTTTCTGAAATGGGCATGAAATGTTTCTGGGAGAAAAGGCATTGTGTGTTTCTTCTAATCGGGTTTATTGAGGTATAATTTACATACAGTCAAGTGAACCTTTTTTCATGGAACAGTTCTAATAGTTTTAAAAAATACAGTCACGTAACCACCACCAAAACCAAGATACAGAATCTTCCCATCACCCTAAAAATTTCCCATGTGCCCCTTTGCAGTTAATTCCCTTCCCCTGCCCCCACCCCTGGCCAGCTCCGATCACTGGTACAATGTTTGTTCCTGTGGTTTTATCTTTTCCAGAATGGCATATGACCTTTTGTGTCTGGCTTATTTCACTTACCACAATGCTTTTGAGCTCTGTAGACAGTATTGTATGTATCAGTAGTTTATGCCTTCTTCTGCCAAATATTATTGCGTGGTGTGGCTGTGCCACAATTGTTTATCCATTCTCCAGTTGAGTAATTTCTAACAGTTGAAATCTATACAATATGGGGAGGAAGCTTTACCTGGACTCAGTTTTGTTTTACGAGATTCACAGCTTTAGAAAGGAGACCCTCTTGGATCTTGGGGATGGTTGATTCCAGGCTCATTGAATTTCCCCCCTTCTGTTTATGCCTGTGGGATATCTTTTTCTGAAACTTAGCTCCTCCCCCTCTCAGGTTGGATATTTTTATTCAGACGGAGTCTGATCCCTGCACAAACCACGGCCCCTTTTCAAGTAGCAGCTGTGAGTGGCGCTAACCTTTCTGTGGTTTCTGACAGGCTGGGCATGGAAGGCTTGGAGGCTGTGGAGGGGTCCGGCTCTGACAGCTCCGATGACGACAGTGACGAAGCCCCTGGCACCTCGGGAATGAGCTCGCCTGCTCCGAACAAGGACAGTGCTGGAGTGGAGAGCGCAGCCGGGTTTCCCAGGAGTCCTCAGAGGGCAGGAGTCCTGAGTACAGACTGTCGCTCACCAGAAGCACTTCAGAGCCCCGGCGCTGGCTCTGGGCACGGTCTTTCAGACGACCTGTGTGCCCAGTGGGGGGACACAGCTGCGCAGGAGCGTGTGGAAAGCAAGGGGGCTGCAGAAACGGAGACAGCCCAGGAGGAGGAGAAGGAGGCCGAGAGGAGAGGACCCGTAGAAGCAGCAGCAGCCGGGCCCGGACCGGGTACGGAGAAAGAGGCAGAGGAAGTGACTGATGGGGAGCGAGCTGCCAGGGCAGCACCTGGAGAAGACGGCGAGAGCATTGCCAGCACCAAACGGGGGCACAGCCAGGCCGGAAGCACAGTAAGTAATTGGGGGTCGTGTGTAAAGCCAAGTCCGTTTAGGCTCCACAGAGGCAGTGGAATGAAGGCGCTTTTCCCATGGGCTGCTCAGTGGGAAGGCTTGTTTGATCATCAGAAGTGAAGTGCAGGTTGATGGTGGCTGGCCTTGGCCCCTAAAAACCCTTATACTTTTTTTTTTTTTTTTAATATTTTTTTATTGTTTTGTGAGAGGGAGAGTGAGATAGAAACATCAATGATGAGAGAGAATCATTGATCGGCTGCCTCCTGCACGCCCCCTACTGGGGATCGAGCCTACAACCCAGGCACGTGCCCTTGGCCGGAATCGAACCTAGGACCTTTCAGTCTGCAGGCCAACACTCTATCCACTGAGCCAAACCAGTCAGGGCTAGACTTTTTTTTTTTTAGCTCCAGAATTTGTGTGTTTTTGCCACTAGGTGGTGTCCTTTCATTAATTCTATGCTTTTCACATGTTAATCTGAATTTGGATGTATATCCCAAATTATAGCATAATTGTATTATTTGTTCTTTCTTAGTAATGCATTCAATCGGAAGCCATATTAAGGTAGATGGTGTTTTAGATTGGATGAAAGGAGCCTGTTTTAAGTATTTTCTCTGTTGTGTTATTCTCCCCTCAGGCTTTGGGTCAGGAATCTGTAGATTTGCTGGCCTTCAGCTCCGTTGCAGAAATGGAGTCGCTGGGTCTGGAGAAGCTCAAGTGCGAACTGATGGCCCGGGGGCTGAAGTGCGGGGGCACCCTCCAGGAGCGGGCTGCCCGGCTCTTCTCCGTCCGGGGCCTCGCGCAGGAGCAGATAGACCCCGCGCTGTTCGCCAGGCCCCCGAAAGGGAAGAAGAAGTGAACTCGTGAGCGGATGTCTTGTTTCTGTCTGGTCCAGCACTTACAACCCTGGCCCTGATTCCTGGTGATGCTTAGCTGACTTTTTAATGAGCCAGTTCTAATCGTCGCTTTCCCGTTAAGACATTTATAGAATTAATGGGTGAAACCCTCTGAGCCTGACTTTGTGGGAAGGGTTTTTAATAACAAATTTAATTTAATAAACATAACTATTCCGATTTTTGGTAAGTTATATTTTCAAGGAATTTATCCATTTGACCAAGTTGTCACATTTTAGGTGTCTGTAGGGGCTGCAGTGGTAACTTTTCACCTGGGGTTTCTTTTTTTTCTTTTTTTCCATCTGAGTTTTTAAATGATTTCCTGAAAGGGAGACAGCCATACCATACTTCTCTCACAGTACTAGCAGGGATCCTCTTGTTTACGTATGGTTATCACAGAAAACAGCTAGTCAATGAAAGGTCTTGGGCAAAGATGGATGGTAAATAGTTCTTTAGGAAGTCACGTGGCTATTCACAGAGATCACAGGCTTAAAGTCGTAGCGAAAGAAAAAACATTTTCTGTGATCCCAAATTTTGTTGAAATTTGCCAGCTCGATTCAGTGGGGGCAGGTGGGAGTTTGTAAGCGTGAGTGAAATACATATGCTCAACATTTGGCTTAATCTTTCTGAGAGTGGTACAAACTGCATTTGATCTTAGATGTGTGGAAAAGGCTAAAGCTTCAAGAAGAACTGTGTTTTGTTTTTTCTTTATTATGATCTTTCAGTAATATTTTGGACACTTGCCTTGTTTCATGATGATAGTAACAACCGTATGAAGACATTGCTCTTCGTTTTTCTTGGTTTCTATTCATTTTCTTGGTTTGAACTAGATCTGAGCTCCCCTCCCCTCCCTTTTCTGTAATGTTTTAAGTTTTTATTTGGGCCCAAATACCATTCTGTGACATGGTTTGGCCAATCCTTTCATTGTTTTTATTTTTTGTCTCCTGGTATTCTTACAGTAATTTCTTTCTTTGTTTTTTTATTGATTTTTTTAGAGGAAGAGGGGGGAAGGGAGGGAGGGAGGGAGGGAGGGAGGGAGAGAGAGAGAGAGGGGGGGGAACATTGATGTGAGATCAGTTGTCTCTTGCATGCTCACTACCAGGGATCAAACTCGAAACCTGGGCATGTGCCATGACTGGGAATTGAACTGGTAACCTTTCAGTGCCCAACCAACTGAACCACACCAGTCATGGTTCTTTCTTTTTGTGTGTATGTGTTGTTTTTAATTTAAAATTTTTTTATTTATTTTGGGGGGTGTCTTTTTTCCCCAAAAAAATAGAGTACATGGGTACACTTTCTGAACCCTCACATATCTGACAATGTTTTTCTGTTGCCTGTGCATATGCAATATCTTGTCTTTTCCTCAAACAATAGACATTTGCTATTATTTCCTGGTATATGTGGAAGAAAAGCTTTATGCCTGTTTTGAGTTTCTTTTTTTTAGTGTATATAATGAGAGTTTTTCTCCTTAGACACTTCAATATTTTTTCTTTGTCCTTCAAATGAAAAAATGTCACCAAGAACCCTAGCTAGTTTAGAGCATCAGCCTGTGGACTGAAGGGTCCTGGGTTTGATTCCCATCAAGGGCACGTACCTCGGTTGCAGGCTTTTCCCCGGCCCGACCCTGGTCAGGGCGCATGCAGGAGGCAACCCATCGATGTGTTTCTCTCACATCAATGTTTCTCTCTCCCTCTCTCTTCCAGGCTCTCTAAAAATCAA
This sequence comes from Ia io, assembly GCA_025583905.1. Lineage (NCBI taxonomy): Eukaryota > Metazoa > Chordata > Mammalia > Chiroptera > Vespertilionidae > Ia > Ia io. Next base: position 12,051,998 of record JAJQQW010000024.1, on the reverse strand, counting down.
TGGGAAAATATCCTTGGGTGAGGATTGAAAAAAAAAAAAATGTCCCCAGATTATTTCTAGGTCTGGTCTCTTCCTTAATATTTCTTAGTATTGGGTGACCCTTTTGAGGTCTGAAGACTAGCCTTTTATTTTAAACTATCATTTTCCTATTAATTGATTATTGCTTTTATTCTCTGCCCGGTTCCCAGGGAACCTCATTTTCTGTTGTATCCAGTTTGCCCTTTGCCACGCCTCTTGTGTTTGTCAGTTCAGCAGTTAGTTTTTCCCTTAAAAAAAGCTTTCTTGCCAGGCCGGTGCAGCTCCGTGGTTGAGTGGCGACCCATGAACAGAGGTCCCAGGTTTGATTCCTGACCAGGGCACATGCCCCTGTTGTGGGCTTGATCCCAATGGGGGCATGCAGGAGGCAGCTGGTCTATGTGTCTCTCTCTCTCTCATGTATGTTTCTATCTCTGTCCTTCTCCCTTCCTCTCTAAAATCAATAAAAACGTATTTTAACAACAGAAACACCTTTCTCACTCTCAGATGAGTCCCTCTTCCTGCTTGCTTCTGTTTTTTGTTTTAATATATTTTTATTGATTTTAGAGAGAAAGGGAGAGGGAGAGAGAGACAGAAACATCAATGATGAGAGAGAATCATTGATTGGTTGCCTCCTGCACACCCCCCACTGGGGGTCAAGCCTGCAATCCAGGCATGTGCCCTTGATCAGAATCGAACCTGGGACCCCCCACTTGGCAGGCTGACACTCTATCCACTGAGCCAAACCAGCCAGGGCTTGTTTCTGTTTTTATAGATGTGTTCTCTTGAAACTCTGTGTATATGCTTCAAGGATTTGGTATATCTTGTGATCCTGCAACTGATTACAATTACTCCTTTTTTAAGGATGTCCAAATGTGCGTGAATGAAGGCCTAGGGTGGAATTAGGGGTATGAGGGGTTTGGTGGGGCCAGTGCAGAAGACAAGGGGGGGTGTGCAGAAATGGGGTAGGATTGGGGAGGAAGAGTCTGCTGCAGTGTGGTTTCAAGGGAGGTTCAGCCAGGTAGTCTAGGCATTTGAGAACAGTTTTCTCTAAATTATGTGGCTGTCTGCACTTTTTAAAAAAAATACGTTTTTACTGATTTGAGAGGGAGAAACATCAAGGATAAGAGAGAATCACTGATCCACTGCCTTCTGCAAGTCCCCCACTAGGGATTGAGCCCCGAAACCCTGGGCGTGTGACCACCTGGTTCATAGGTCGACGCTCAACCACTGAGCCACACCGGCCGGGTTGTGCAAATCTTAAAGACGATGCTCAAAGAGGGAAGGGGAGCGTTCAGATCGAGCGGAGGTTTAGTACTTTGCCAGATCAGAGGTTCTTTCACTGTGGGAGTCGGGCCGCCACGCCCAACGCATTTTCCCGTGGCGGCAGCATGCTGTGGCCGGGTCAGCGCCCCTTCCCTAATTGGCACCGAGAGGCCCTTCCGGTTGCTCTCTCCTGCTGTGCCCTGCCTCGTTGACCTTGACTGGCAAAGTGAAAGGACTGTAGTTCTGAAAGTGCTCCTTTCCTGTAACATGAAAGGCGGGAAGCAGGGAGGTTCACACCGCACAGAGCGGGCCGCCTCGCCATCCTCCCACGCAGCTGTCAGTCCAACGCTCGCGGGTCCACGCGCCGGGGTGTTAATGGGCTGCTGCCTCCGGTCCACGTCACGTGATGACACTTGGATCTGAGTGTCAGCCTTTCTCCTTCCCCGGTTTCTGGTGCTGATAACAGGTTCCTCGTTACATTTCTTCGCTTCTTACTCCAATGGGAGTTTGCAAGAGGGAGTTAAGTAGATGTGCTCAGATTACCACCTAAACCAGCACCTGTTAGTGGATTTTCAAGATTAAAAGTGCCCCCCAGCCCTAGCCGGTTTGGCTCAGTGGATAGAGCATCGGCCTGCGAACTGAAGGGTCCCAGGTTCAAATCTGGCCAAGGGCACATGCTCGGGTTGCAGGCCAGATCCGCAGTGGGGGGCGTGCAGGATGCAGCTGGTCCATGATTCTGTCTCATCATTGATGTTTCTATCTCTCCTTCCTCTCTGAAATCAATACAAAAATACATTTTTTTTAAAGTGCCCCCTCCCCCCCCAGATGAAGGTTGTTGAGGAAAATGACTGGGACTGACAGGTTGTATTTAACAAAATGCAACCTGAGAGCAATTAAAGTGCAGCCCGAATAGCAGTTCTGTAGGAAGGGATTCTGTTGCTCACCACCTGCCAACCCTCAAAACACGCTACCAATTTCCGGGAGCAAAGACAGACCCTTCCTGCTGCCAGTAGAGGGTGCTGGGCGCTAACAAACGTGAGCAGGAGCCGGGCGGGTTCCCCGGGCCACTGCTCGGAAGGTGGGTCCCTGCGAGCCCCGTGACGGCCCTCTTCGCCCCCCTCCTCCAGGGTAAGTGGTGGACAGATGGTGGGGTGCAGCTGGCCTGAACTTGACCGGGTTCTATCTTTTCTGATTCCTGCGTTCTCATATGTCGCTCCAGCTCTTCGCTCTGCCAGGCGTGAATAAATCATTTAGAGGCTTGCTGGGTAGCCCATGCAACGAATTCCTTCTCAACAAACAACTCCTTTCTAAGCGTTTGCTGTTGTTTTCTGAGGGGTTTGAGTCTCCTGGAGACGGGGTTCGGGTGCCCGGGCGCCCTGCAGGCTGAAACAGGTTGGGCTGGAGACTTGCATGAGGGTTTTTTAATCTTGTCGAACAAATGATCGGTAGCATGTTGAAGACAACAGTATTAAAGACAGTTCTGGAAATTCAAACATATTTCAATACCAAGCCGGTGCAACCCTTTCTGAAAATGCTTCCAAGTTGCTCCATCCTGTATCCTGTTACTGTCATTCGTTAGGAGGTCACAGCATTGACCTCCGATCCACGCCATCGCCAAGTCCTAGGGACCTGGATGGCAAGCCTGCCCACTTCGCCCACCCCCACGGCCGCTGCGCAGTCAGGCCTCCAGCCCCTCACAGGCCGCCCACTCCTGTGGCCTCCAACCTCTCGCTGCTCCCCCTCTTTTCCTGCTTTTCCCCTTCAGCCCCAGCCCTGCTGCCCATCCCCCACTCCCCCACACACAGCAGGCACAATCATCTTGTAACCATTCTTTACTGCGGTAAAATACACATCATAGAAAATGTACTATTTTAAACACTTCAATGACTGCGGTTAAGTGCATTCACGCTTGTGCAAACAGGACCTCCATCCATCTCCAGAACTTTCTCATCTTCCCAAACTGAAACTCTATCCCCAATGACACACTCACTCCACACTGCCCTCCTCCAGCCCCTGGTAACCATCATTCCACTCCCTGTCCCTGAGTTTGCCTGCTCCAGGGACCTCATGTAAGTGTGATCATACAACACTTGCCCTTCTCTGACTGGCTTAATGTCTTCAAGGTGCATCCATGTCGTGACATGTGCCCGAATTTCCATCTGTTTTAAGGCTGAATCAATATTGCATTGCATGTGTATACCGTGTTTTGCTTATCCCTAAGGATTATCTTTCAAAATGCAAATCGGATCAATTCCCTTTTTTGCTTAACACTCCTTGGTGGCTTCCCCTGGCTCCCGGTGTGGCTCAGTGGATAGAGCGTCGGCCTGCGGACTGAAGGGTCCCGGGTTCGATTCCGGTCAAGGGCATGTACCTTGGTTGCGGGCACATCCCCAGTAGGGAGTGTGCAGGAGGCAGCTGACCGATGTTTCTCTCTCATCGATGTTTCTAACTATCCCTCTCCCTTCCTCTCTGTAAAAAAAATCAATAAAATATATTTAAAAAAATAAAAAGGTGGCCTGGGACCCCCTCCCCAGGCCCCACCTTCACCCTCTGCACTCCAGCCAGCCGACTGCTTCCGGACCCAGAACAGCCGAGCCCTGTCTCAGCCCCACACTCACCGCTCCCTCTGCCTGGGACCGCCTTCCCCACGCCCTTCCATGCGGGTTCGCTCTCATCCCAGGCTTCAGCCTCCTCCCTGAGGCCTCCCAGTCACCCTCGCTCATTGCCCAGCTTCCTTCCTTCCCGTTATCTGGCTTCCTGATGGCTTGTTTACCATCTGTCTCCTCTCACTGGAACGGGCTTCAGGGACAGGGGCCTGGCCACCTGGGCCGCGAGGCGCTCAGTTCTGATGCGTTCAGGCTGGGCTGGTGTGGCCTGGAATGTCACTCGCTCACTTGTCCTAAATGCTCATTTAAAAAGACTCCTTGCCCTGACTGATTTGGCTCAGTGGATAGAGCATCAGCCTGCAGACTGAAGGGTCCCAGGTTGGATTCCTGTCAAGGGCATGTACTTTGGTTGTGGGCACATCCCCAGTAGGGAGTGTGCAGGAGGCAGCTGATGAATATTTCTCTCTCATCGATGTTTCTAACTCTCTATCCCTCTCCCTTCCTCTCTGTAAAAAAAATCAATAAAATATATTAAAAAATAAAAAGAAAAGGTGCACATGGCCTGGGAGGGGCCTGAACACGGTGGTTAGGAACCTGGTTTTCTCCTTTCTTTCTGGTGTCCAGACCCTCCTGACCTTTAGCCGGACCGAAGGTTACTCCTCACATCCGACCATGGAAGGTGATGCTGACACCCTCCGTCCTCCCTCGCTTCCTAGCAATCCTTTTCATCCTCATTGGAGGATATGTTTTTTAAATATATATTTTATTGATTTTTTACAGAGAGGAAGGGAGAGGGATAGAGAGATAGAAACATCGATGAGAGAGAAACATCGATCAGCTGCCTCCTGCACACCTCCTACTGGGGATGTGCCTGCAACCAAGGTACATGCCCTTGACCGGAATCGAACCTGGGACCCTTCAGTCCACAGGCTGATGCTCTATCCACTGAGCCAAACCAGTTAGGGCTGTTTTTAAAATTGATTTTAGAGAGAGAAAGGGAAAGAGAAAGAGAGAGAAATGTTGACCGATCACCTCCCATACATACCCTGAACGGGACTCGAACCCACAACGTAGGTACGTACCCCGACTGGGAATCTGACCCACCACCTTTTGGCATTGGATGATTTGTTGATGGCCGCCATTCCAACAGGTGTGAGATGGTAGCTCATGGTCGTTAGCTCCTGGATTCTTGACCCATAAAAACCGGGAGGTAATCAACGCTGGGTGTTTTCACCACTGACTTGAGATCATTTGTTACGCAGCATCCTCTCTCTCGAGAGGTTTGGGCCGACCTTTCCACTGGTTTGCTGGGTGTCCTCCTCCTCTATTATGTTCCCTGGGGGGTGGGATCTGCCTCATGGCTTCAGGCACTGCCTCTGTGCCAGGGACTCCGGGGCCTATAGCTCCTCCCACCGAAACATCTTCCCAGAGTTTCCAGCCATCACGGCTGCTCCCAGGTTCCCCGTGATTTATGAGGTTAAAATCCCAACTGCCACAGCCAAGAGGAACCCAGACAGTTAACTGGAATGTATCCTGGGACAAAAGTATGACGTCAGGGGAAAGCTAAGGTGATCTGAACAAGTATGCCGTTTACTTAATGATAATGTATTACCGTTGGTTCAGTGATTGTAACAAAAGTGCCAGACTAATGGAAGACGTTGATAATAGGGGGGATTGTGTGGGATATACTGGTATGGTAACTAGCTGTACTGTCTGCAGTTTTTCTGTAACTATGAAACTGTCCTAAAGTACAAATGTGTTTAAAAAGCAGCAACCGAAGGGCTACACTATAAAGTCACGAATATTTCAGAATGTATAGGTGAGTGATATATATATATACAGGGTGTCCCCCCAAAATGTATCCACACTTCAACAGCTGATAGCTCCATTTTGAAAATGAAATGTAGTATTTTAATAAACACTGCCTTTTATAATTATTCAAAATGTGTGTATACATTTTTGGGGATACTGTATATGTATAAAGGGTGTGTGTGTGTGTGATAATAGATCATTAGAATGGCATTTAAATGTGAAATATAGAGGTTCAATCAGTTCTAGGGAAGGAGACTAGGAGAACAGAAACCATGGAAAAGGGTTGGGAGGATGGATTTTATTAAAGAAAAAAGAAGAGGAAGAGATTTCTTAAAATTAAAGAACTTCATAAGAAAAGGACTCACAGATCTTGGAGTAAAGAAGGCATTGCTTTTTAAAAAAATATATTTTATTGATTTTTTACAGAGAGGAAGGGAGAGGGATAGTCAGAAACATGGATGGGAAAGAAACATTGATCAGCTGCCTCCTGCACGCCCCTTACTGGGGATGTGCCTGCAACCAAGATACATGCCTTTGACCGGAATCGAACCTGGGACCCTTCAGTCTGCAGGCCGACGCTCTATCCACTGAGCCAAACCAGTTAGGGCAAGCAGGCATTCTTAAATATGATGAAAAAAAGAAAAGGTTAATAAATTTCACTTCAACAAAATACAAAGCACTATAAACTTGAAATGAAACTATAAAAGTTGGAGCATCCTGCCATGGTCTGGGAGAATATGTTTGCCATGCATACATATATAATCAAGAGAGGCCCTGTGTCCAGGATGCATACAAAGTTGCTGCCAATCGATAAAGAAGGACAAAGCACAAGACAGAAAAGCTTGAGGAGGAAATCCAAATGCCTCACAAACATTGGAAAAGCCATTCAAGCCCACTTTAATCAGAGGGATAGAAAATAAAGGCAATACAATTCCCTCCACTCCCATCCCACATTAGATTAGCAGATTACAGGAACTTAAGAGAGGGTGAGGACATGAGGACACAAATTTTCTCAGACACGGTTGGTTGGGTCTGTAAATTGGTAGAGAGTTCTTGGAAGGATCTATAAATGTATGTTAACATATATACACATTATACTAATAGGCCACTAGAGTACCAATAGAGGAATACCCAGACAGAGGACACAGAGAGGAATGCTCAAGAACTTGCATTGCAGCATTGAAGATCCAAAAGCTTTAAGAGAAAACATTCATCATCATCATCATAGATCATTAGAATGGCATCTAACATTTCATGAGCAGCCCTAATGGCCCTGATCTCTGTAAGTTAATGGAGCAATGCCTTAAACATTCTAAGAGGAAGTGATTTAAAATATATATATTTTTTTATTGACCTCAGAGAGGAAGGGAGAGGGAGAAAGGGATAGAAACATCAATGATGAGAGAGAATCATTTGCTGAGCTGCCTCCTGCACGCCCCCTACTAGGGATTGAGCCCACAACCCAGGCATGTGCCCTTGACCAGAATCGAACCCGGGACCTTTCAGTCTGTAGGCCGACGCTCTATCCACTGAGCCAAACGTGCTAGGGCGAGAAAGTGATTTTTGAAACTAGAATTCTACACCCAGCCAATCAAATCAAAGGAAAGAGTGAAGACATTTTCAGACATTTAAGCTTCCTTTCTGAGAAAGTTACTTGAAGATGTAGTCCAGCAAAATGAAGAAAACAGAAAGAGGAAAACAAGGGGTCTAGAAAACAGTGCATTTGGCCAAGATAGTAGTGGAGGGAAATACCAATGACAACAGTGTAGCAGCCCCTGAGAAGAGCCTTATCTATGTTTAAGCAAGAGAATGAAGACCCTGGAAGAAGGGATGATGCCTCTGGGAAAAAAGAATTGAATCCCTGCCATGGACAGATGAAAAAAGGCTGAATGATTTTAAAGATGTGGTGAAGGCACGTTGTTCTTTTGTCAACGAGAAGAAAAATAATCAGCACCTCTAAGAAAAATGAAAGGCTGACCAAGAAAATCGTGGTCCAAAAATGAAACAAATTAAAATGAAGTGTATTGGGGGTCACTGACTGGCTATATAAGAAAAGTGAATTCATTTGTCTTTAATGCCAATAACACTTTTCTTTGAGTGAGCCAGGGTTTATTTTGGATCCATGGTAAAAAAAAAAAAAAAAAAAAAAGTCATCTTAGCATCCTTTTTGTCTCTATAAGAAATAATATTTACATAATCACTAGAGGCCTGATGCACGAAATTCGTACAAGGGACTCGGCCCTCGCAGCCCCGGCTTCGCCAGGAAGGTCCTCCGGGCCGTCATTCTGCTGTGCTATTCGGCCATCCAGTCTAATTAGCATATTATGCTTTTATTATTATAAATGGCAACATAAATGTTATATTTATTAGTTTTTAGCATTTAAAATCATCTTAGAAACAAAGGACCAGGCAGAATGTTAAGGTTACCAACTTTGGCAAAGCAAAAGGGAGGGTGTAGCTGGTGGAGGTTGGGGGACAAGGGTGAGGGAGAAGGTGGGGGGGACCGTGGCAGTTTCATCGTCTTGTTGGATGGGTTGGTTCCTTGTTTCCTGAATGGATGCCATCTAAAGCTCGAGGCACCGGAAATAGAGGTTTTAGTCTGTTGTTTGCATTTGCAAAAGTGAGAAAAAGAACTAAAGCGAGCAATGTGTTTATTAAAAACTTGAGAGGAGGATGACAGAGAAGTGACCTAAGACTTCTGTTCGTGGTTTGGGAGGTAAACCATCAGAAGCGGTGGTTAAAGAGGGAGAAAGGATGGCGTGGGAGGCTGGCTTTTCTGTATAAACCCTTCTTTGCTATGTGATTATGTGCAATAGATATGTCTTTGAACACACACACACACACACACACACACACACACACACACACACACACACACAGCCTCTGGAAAACCCATCCGCTCCCACCAGGCAGACCAAGAGGCAGGCCAAATGCTCTGAGGACAGCTTGCAGCTGCATCGCAGAGGGAAGCAGAAAGTGTTTGCAGGAGGTGTGGGGGCTGCGCGGTGGCTGGAGTGTCACGTTCCCTAATGAACCTGCAGGGAGGGGGTCAAACATGCCCCAGCTTCTCACCTGAGCTGCCGGACGGGCAAAAGCTCAAAAGCTCGTTTCCTCCCCCAACAGCTGCTGCGCGGAGCCGTGTTGATAAAGTGCTTAAGTTTGTGCGAAGAGGATCCTTCCCAGCAGGAGGGCGCTAATCCTCCTGATTTTCAGATGACTCCGCACTCGTTGTTATGTATTTTGTTTACTCTGCCCGCCTTTCCAATTACCTCTCCGAATGTGCCAATCTGTCCTCCAGGCTTCGTCAGCCGAGCCCTGGAGATTAGAGAGCAGGGGAACGGCCCTCATCGTCCATCCCACGGCCCGCGGCCGCTGATGCTCTCTCCTGTACAGCTTGCAGCTCTGACTCAGCGGTCGGCAAACCGCGGCTCGCGAGCCACACGCGGCTCTTGGGCCCCTTGAGGGTGGCTCTTCCACAAAACACCACGGCCTGGGCGAGTCTATGTGGAAGAAGTGGCGTTAGAAGAAGTTTACGTTTAAAAAAGGTGGCTCTCCAAAGAAATGTCAGTCGTTGTCCTGTTGATATTTGGGTCTGCGGACTCATGAGTTCGCCGACCCCTGCAGTCTGGCTCCACAAAGATGAATGAACTGGGTACCTGCAGCCGAGAAAACATGATTCAATCCGGGCCTTTAAGAATTTGCCATCTGGCCCGGCCCGCGTGGCTCAGTGGCTGAGCATCGACCTGTGAACCAGGAGGTCACGGTTTGATTCCCGGTCAGGGCACATGCCCGGGTTACAGGCTCCATCCCCAGTGTGGGGCATGCAGGGGGCAGCCAATCCATGATTCTCTCTCATCCTTGATGTTTCTCTCTCTTTCTCCCTCTCCCTTCCTCTCTGAAATCAATGAAAATATATATGTTTGTTTGTTTTTTAAGAAATATCCATCTAGAACAGGGTGGTCGTGGAGAAAGGCCAAAGAAGTCATGTGAGGTCAGGAGCATTGGGCTCAGCTCAGGCCCTGACACCTGCCTGCTGTGTCTCCAGGGGCAGAGAGACGATGGAGGACATGCTGTCAGGTCAAAACAGGAGAGCCCAGCCGGCGTGGCTCAGTGGTTGAGTGTCAACCTATGAACCAGGAGGTCATGGTTCAAATCCCAGGAGGTCACGGTTCAAATCCTGGTCAGGGCACATGCCCGGATTTCTGGCTCGATCCCCAGTAGGGGGCGTGCAGGAGGCAGCCCAATGATGTTTTGCTCTCACATCGATGTTTCTCTCTCTCTCTTTCTCCCTCTCTCTCTCTAAAAATCAATACAAAAACCTTAAGGGAAAACAAGAATTGTAGTGAAGGAAGTGAAGTTTCTCTGGGGCTTAGCAGATGAGGACATTTCAAAGGTAAAGAAGCGTGGAAGGGCTTTTAGGCCGAGGGAAGAGAATGAGCCAGCACGTGAGCATCCAGCGGCTGTAGAGTGTGAGAGGCCAGACAGCTAAGGAGGGGCTGATGAAGCAGGAAGTGGGGTGGGAAGGCCAGGCTGGGCCTGGGAAATGACAGGTTAGGGGCCACTGGGGCCGAGAGGCAAAATACAGAAGTAGCACCCTCGTCTCCTGCCTGCTACGTCAGGGTTCTTTTTTGTTTTCTTTAAAATACATGTTTATTGATTTCAGAGAGGAAGGGAGAGGGAGAGGGGGAACTATCTGTGATGAGAGAGAATCATGGATCAGCTGCCTTCTGCACGCCCCCACCGGGATTGAGCCCGCAACCCAGGCATGTGCCCTTGACCAGAATCGAACCTCGGGACCCTTCAGTCCACAGGCCGACACTCTATCCACTGAGCCAAACCAGCTAGGGCCATGTCAGGGTTCTTGAAAGTGAAAATATTCCAAGTATTGGAGCTCTTGGGCAAGACATACATGGGTTTTATGCAGGAGAGGGAGGTGGAGAAGCCACAGAAATGTGCAGGGAATGTCCGCTGAAGAGGGTTGGATAGTAAACATAACTTGCATGTAATGTGATTCTATTCGGAGCATTTAGAGAGAAACCGCTTCTGTTCCCTTGTTCTGACTCCCCCGATGTTCAGGGAAAGCTCAGGGAAGACCTCAGGGGAAATGTCCTTTCCGATGTTATTTCCTGATCACCTTCTTTATCCTCACAGCCCATCAGGAAGCCGAGCCGCCTTCTGGACCCGCCTGGAGTGTGGACCCGTAACCCTCGTGCTGTGGCGGGTCGCCTGTCCTCACAGGCCTGCTATTGCTCTCCCTTCCCCTCCCCTCCTTCCCAGACCTAACGTGGGAGAAGCTCTCACAGCCGATGCCTCCGGTGCCCCAGCCAAGCCCCCTCAGCAGGCCTGGGCTGGCGTCCAGGAATCCCAAACTCCTCAGGGTGATCCCGGGCAGAGAGCAAACTCCAGGACCAGCCCAGGACAGGGGCTGTGGAGAAGCTGCCTGGGGCTGAGGGGAGGGGAGGGGAGGAATGGGGGGCCACCCCAAAGCTCAGGGGCAGCTGCACTGTGGCCCCGGGAGGGCCAGGCTGCGTGGTGGCAGGAACCAGGGACTGCAGGCCAGAGGGCAGGGCCGGCTGGGAGGCTGGGTGATCGCCAGGCCCTCGCGGGGTTGGAGGAGACCTGGTTTTGTTTTTAATAAAATATATTTTTATTGATTCCAGAGAGGAAGGGAGAGGGAGAGAGGGAGAGATAGAAACATCAGTGTTGAGAGAGAATCATGGATCGGCTGCCTCCTGCACGCCCCGCACTGGGGATCCAGCCCGCAACCCGGGCATGTGCCCTGACCGGGAATCGGCCCGTGACCTGGGGGAGACCTGTAAGCATCCTCAGTCCTAATGGAAATGCAAGGGAGCCTCCTGCAATTTCATTTAGGGCCGTGGTCGGCAAACTGCGGCTCGCGAACCACATGCGGCTCTTTGGCCCCTTGAGTGTGGCCCTTCCACGAAATACCACTGCCTGGGCGAGTCTATTTTGAAGAAGTGGCGTTAGAAGAAGTTTAACCTTTTGCACTCGGATGTCGAGTGTGACTCGACACGGTTAGCATTAGAATAAAGGAATCCAGAAAAAAGCAAGTGAGTGCAAAGGGTTAAGTTTAAAAAATGTGGCTCTCAAAAGAAATTTCAATCGTTGTCCTGTTGATATTTGGCTCTGTTGACTAATGAGTTTGCCGACCACTGACTTAGGGCATCCGCAATGTAGTATCTCCAGGGGAGCCCTAGCCGGTTTGGCTCAGTGGATAGAGCGATAGCCTGTGGACTGAAGGGTTCCGGGCTCGATCCCCAGTGTGGGGTGTGCAGGAGGCAGCCGGCCCATGACTCTCTCTCATCATGGATGTTTCTATCTCCCTCTCCCTTCCTCTCTGAAATCAATAAAAATATATTAAAAGATCTCTCTGGGGGAGAAGTCTTCACCACATTAAAAATCCCTAACAGCCGAAACCGGTCTGGCTCAGTGGATAGAGCGTCGGCCTGCGGACTCAGGGGTCCCAGGTTCGATTCCAGTCAAGGGCATGTACCTTGGTTGCGGGCATGTCCCCAGTGGGGGGTGTGCAGGAGGCAGCTGATCGATGTTTCTCTCTCATCAATGTTTCTGACTCTCTATCCCTCTTTCTCTTCCTCTCTGTAAAAAAATCAATAAAATATATTTAAAAAAAAAATCCCTAACAACGTGGGTTTGTTAACACCGTAGGAAGCCTTGCGGGGAGAGGTCTGCTTTGGGCAGCTTTAGAAGTCTCCCCTCCCCCCTCCGAGGTCTGAGAGCCTGTTTTATGGTTTTTCTGCTTTTCAAGCCCGTCCTGACCCCACGACTGACCGACTGACCGACTGTCCAGACGCTCCGCCCAGATCCACACTCAGAGGGGAGGCCGGGTCCCTCCACTGCATGACAAAGGGCAGCTGCCTCCTCCCGAGGACTAGGCCCCTCGGAAAAGCGCCCCAATCCACACTCCTGGCCTTCCTTTGGCCACTGGCTAATTGCCCAATTATTTTATTTCCCCCGAGCAAAACGTCAGGCCGCCTGGAATCCACATTCGGGGCGGGGAGCCTGTGTCCGGGAAGCCACAGGGGTCTGGAGATTGGCCGCGTCTGTCTGCTTCTCGCGCCTCCCCTGCCCAGCCCTGCCCAGCCCTGCCCCACCCGGCCTGGCTGGTCCCCAGCTCACCTGGCGCTGCTGGCTGCCTCCCCCCAGCTTTGGGGGTCGGGGAGACTGTGCGCTGGAAATAGCTCGGGGTGTGGGAGGAATTTAGGGGAGACTCGGCTTTCTGCAGACACCCCATCCAGTGTGTGAGCTTGGGGACATCCTCACATCTCAGCCTCCGTCTTCTTAGCTCTAAGCGCGGGGGGCAGGACTATGGCCTGATGGTCCATTTCAGCTCTGATTCTACAAAGAATCGGCTCATCTGTACAGTACGTCCTCGCCTACAGTGGTGGCGAGCTTCTCAGATCAGGGAAACGGTGTAGAAGGAAACCAGTGTTCCCACAAGCTCATCGGTAGAGACACGTTAAATTCCTACGGTGTATTCCTGGTCACAGAACACCCCCAAACTTCTAAATAAAGACCCCAAACACTTCCTTTTTCTAAAAAAAAATATATACATATATATATTTTTATTGATTTCAGAGAGGAAGGGAGTGGGAGAGAGATAGAAACATCAATGATGAGAGAGAACCATTGATCGGCAGCCTCCTGCACGCCCCCACTGGGGATCGAGCCTGCTACCCCGGGACCCTTCAGTCCGCAGGCCAACGCTCTATCCACTGAGTCAAACCGGCCAGGACAGGAAGTGACAATTCTCTCAGCAACGTTACAATGAGATGGCAGCCAACCAAACCACGTTATTGGACCGTTTCCCTCTGGTTCCCCAAGTCACAGGGAGAAGGGGGAGGGTATGACGCCTTGCTGGGCAAGCCCTCCGGGGTGCTGAGTGCTCCCAGGCCCCCCCCCCCATTCAGGGAGGTCCCCAAGACTGGGAAGGGCTCTCAGTTTCCCAGCTGGGCCACTTGCCCAGGCTCTCAGCGGCCCCTCGGAGCCCCTGAGCACGGGGACCAGAAGGCAGGCAGGACTGGTCCTCAGTCAGGCGTTGGGAGTTGGCTGGGCAGTTCCAGTCCCCACTGAGGACACAGCTCTGGAGGGGGGCTCCGTGCTGGGAGGCCAGTACAGGAGCATCTGAAAAAATGGGGGAGGGGGCCCTAACCGGTTTGGCTCAGTGGATAGAGCGTCGGCCTGCGGACTGAAAGGTCCCAGGTTCGATTCCAGTCAAGGGCATGTACCTTGGTTGCGGGCACATCCTCAGTAGGAGGTGTACAGGAGGCAGCTGATCGATATTTCTCTCTCATCGATGTTTCTAACTATCCCTCTCCCTTCCTCTCTGTAAAAAATCAATAAAATATATATTTTTGAAAATGGGGGGGTGTTGAGGGGGGCCAGAGAATCCCGTGGAGGAGGGACCTTCCCCTCGACCTTGTGCTCTGGAGAAGGAGGTGTCTATGTAGCCGGTCAGTTACCCCCAGTGCAGAGGGGCTCCTGGCCACTGGGGACTCCCATGGGTCCTCAGCCCCGGGCATGTCCTCGGTGGGAGGGAGCCTCGTGGAGGCACGTGCTGGTCAGGGAGCAGCAGCCCCAGGGGCCCGGCCCCCCTCAGCCTGGTGAGGGCAGGTCTCTGCAGATCCTCCAAGGCTCTCAGCCCCAGGGAGCTCCCAGGGGTCTAGCTGCTGGGGCCCGTCGAGGGGCCAGGCCTGGGTGTTAGATCCTCGGCACCACCCTGGCCAGTGATAAGCCACGGGGATTCCTCTCCCGCAGCGCCAAGGGTGGCGGGCTTCGCATATTTATGGAACACCAGCCCGGGGACAGCTCCCCGGTCCCGGGTCGCCTGTCAATGGGATTCTTCTGCACCTTTTGGCCTGACTCGAGGCCCAAATGTTTGCATCCAGTAAGTCCTTTCCCCGCTAATCGTCACTTGCAAAGAAAAGCAACCGCCGCCTTTTGAAGAAGGCCACGCTTGTCACAGAGAGAGCGCAGGAGGGCCCGTGTGGGCGCAACCCGAGTTCCGGAATGGTCAGACTCTGAGATAGGAGCCCCACGATGGGCTCTGAGTTCCTCCCTGTGAGTTACACAGATTCCCTGGAAACAGAGGAAGGAGAGGAGAGGGCAGGGGGGCAGGGGAGGTCGCCATTGATTCTGTCGCCCCCTGAGTCTCCCCTCGGGGGCTCAGCTGTCAACATTTCTCAGTTTCCTCTTACCTCGTCCCTGGTATTTGTCAGGATCCGATCCGTTTCCTTTGCTCCAAACAACCCTAGCTCTGGCGCGTCCCAGCTGTGTGACCCTGGGCGAGTCAGGTAAGGGTTTATGCCTCAGTTTCTTCTTCTAGGAAATGGGTACAATAACGGCAAGCAGTGAGGATAAAGAGTTAAAGTATGTAAGATGCTCAGAACCGTACACAGCCCGTAAGCACTGTTAGCCACTATGACCATTATCGGTGTTAATATTATTCCTCCCCGTCCGCAGTTTCTTTGTTTGTTTTTTTCCCAAATATATTTTATTGATATTTACAGAGAGGAAGAGAGAGGGATAGAGAGTTAGAACCATCGATGAGAGAGAATCATTGATCCACTGCCTCCCGCACACCCCCTACTGGGGATGTGCCTGCAACCAAGGTACATGCCCTTGACCGGAATCGAACCTGGGACCCTTCAGTCTACAGGCCGGTGCTCTATCCACTGAGCCAAACCGGTTAGGGCCCCGTCCGCAGTTTCTAAGCCTCCCTCTACCCCCACACATACACCTCACTACTAAAACCCCTCAATGTACATGCACATTTGCACATGGTGGCAGTTGGTGTCTGATGCCCCTGGGCTTATGCAGGGGAAACCCTGCCCTTGAGCACCAGAAGGTTCTCTCTGCCTGTGCCTGGGATGTGTGGGAAGCACAGGGGCAGGGGGGTGGCACCAGCCACCGGCCATGACACAGGTCACCTAAAGGGAAGGAGAAGCAGGGGTGCTCCCCGCCTCCCGGGCCCCTTGGTCCTCACCCACATCCTGTCCTCCTTCACCCTCATCGCTCGCCTCCACGCGACGGAACATGGGTCTGGGGAAGGACTTCCTCCTGCACATCCTCACATCCCCTGGGCCAGGGGGGACCTCGGGGGACAGGGGACCTGCCGAGCCCTCCATGTGCTGAGTGGGTTGTGGCAGGTTCGCCGGGTGCTCTTCTGACTTTGCATCCGGAGGAAGATCAAGTTCGGGGGTGGGGGGCGCTGACACCTGCCTCCCAGGCGGTTGTGAATCCATGCCCAGAGCCTAGAATGGTGCCTGGCACACAGCGGGCTGCCCGGGTTATAGAACAGCCACGCCCAGAGAATGCAGTGGCCTGGCAGGTGATGAGGACAGCAAACCCTTATAAGGGCTTACTATGCCCCAGGCACCGGGCTAGGCCTCTTACACGTGCTCACCCATTTCCTCTTCCCACTGGCCCTTTGCAATAGACCCCGTGACCATCGCCCCTCCTTCAGAGGAGCACACCGAAGCGCTGAGTAGTTAAGGAACTTGCCAGCAGGTCCAACAGCTAACAAGCAGCATATCTGAACCCAGCCAGGCTAAGATGTGTGTTTGAGCTCGGCCGGCGTGGCTCAGTGGTTGAGCGTCGACCCATGAACCAGGAGGTTATGGTTCGATTCTCAGGGCATGTGCCTGAGTTGCGGGCTGGATCCCCAGTGTGGGGTGTGCAGGAGGCAGGCGATCCATGATTCTCTCTCATCATGGATGTTTCTCTCTCTCTCCCTCTTCATTCCTTCCTGATATCAATTTAAAAATATATAAAAGCAAACATTGGTTAAAAAAACTGTGTGTGTGAGGAGGCACAGGGGGCTCCCGCCCACCCCGTGTGCCCAGTCCCTGCGACTCTGGACAGGACTCCGGGCAGCTCTGGTCTCTGCTTTCCAGGTTCTGCCCCGTGACCGCCGCCTGGGCGTGACGTGGGCTTGAGCTGAGTGCGGGCGGTGGGCCCTCGGCCGGGCTCCTTGCATAGTGCTCTGCCCAGAAGATGCCGTGCCTGTGGGCCTTGCCCTTGGTGGCAGTGTGACCGCAAAGACACTGCCGAAATCTCGGTCCCTGGCACTTCCCGGGAGCCGAGCTGCCAGATTCCTGTCCCGACAGCATCGAGCCTCCTTCTGTCACAGGGAGGACAAGGTCCCCTTGAGGGGAGGGGGGGGGTTTGTGGGGACTGGAGGTGGAGGGAGAAATCGGGGCTGCTGTGAGATGCCCTGCAGGGGCCTGGCCGGAGTGGGCAGGGATCAGGTGTGTCCCCGCATCCCTCCCAGTGGGCACAGCTGCCCCAGGCTGGTCTCCAGGGAAGAGACGTAAGCGGCTGGGCTGGCTCGTGGGCCTCACCTTTTCAGCGGGGACTGGCTTTTCCATGGACGAGGACTGGGCCAGGGCCAGCAAAATTCAACAGGCACGAAAGTTATCACTGAGCCGCCAGACAGCAGCGGCCAGAGGCCCAAGCCGGGGCACAGACGGCCTTTGTGCCCTTCCTAGACAGCCCCTCCTCAGGCCCAGGGCCCTGTCTGGCTGATGAGCTCCCAGGAGGGCGAGGGGTGTGACCTCCCTCCCTCCCTCCTTCCCTCCCTCTCACCACCCAGGCCCAGCCCAGGGCTGGCTATAAAGCTGGCCCAGCCTGGCCCTCAGCACGCCCAGCTGGGACCCTCCTGGAGCCTCATCAGGGGACACAGCCGCTCTCCTCCTCCCAAGTGGCACCATGAGGGCCCTGTGGCTGTGCTGGGCGCTGTGGGCGCTGCCCCTACCCCGCCCCGGGGCGGCCGTGACCGAAGAGCAGATCCTGGGCAGCCTGCTGCAGCAGCTGCAGCTGCACGAGATGCCCGCGCTGGACCAGAGGGACGCGGAGCGGCCGGTCCCCCCTGCCCACGTGCGGGCCCAGTACGTGGCCCTGCTGCAGCGCAGCCACGGCGTCCCCTCCCGTGGGAAGCGGTTCAGCCAGAACTTCCGAGGTGAGGCCCTCCCTGCACCCTGGCCCGCGAGCGTGTGTGTGTGTGTGTGCGTGTGCGTGTGCTAAGACTGGATGTGCCCATCTGGGAAGGCTGTCTGGGGCCCCTCTCTGGGCCTGAGGCTCACCCCACTGGTGCCCCCAGACAGACCCAAGTACCCCAAGGTGAGAATTCTGACCCTCAACATCTCAGCTGGCCCGTTAGTTAGCTCAGAGCCCCCGAGCTGCCCCTTCCTGTTGATGGAGATGGGTACAAAGGAGGCCCAGGGTCCCAGGGCAGTGAGGGGGGCCACGGACTGTAAGGAGGGCAGGTCTCTGCGCTGAGGTCCCCACCCAGTGTGCCAGGCTGGACCCTGCCAAAGCTAAGGCATCAGAGCAGAGGAGGGTGGAAGGATGAAGCTGAGCTGATGGGGGTGGGGGTGGGGGTGGGAGAACCCAGGCTCAGCTCAGAGGCCTGGGTAAGATTGGGGTTCCTTGGCATCTGTTTTCGCACGGCCACTAAAGGCCTGACCTTGAGCAAGTGGCTTGAAAATCACCCCTGAACCTGTCTGCATCTCTGCACCCATGACTGAGGCTGCCCTCCCTTCCAAGGGCTGGGGACATGCGAGCAGGTCGCTGTGGCGGGGAACATGGGGGGGCCTGGCAGATGCTGAAAAGTGCAGTCACTCCGTGGTCAGGGACGCAGGGGCCTGAACCCTACCTGCTCAGCCCCTGCCTCTGGGCCTGGGCTCACCCCTCCGCGCCCAGTGCCCCAAGGTGAGGGTCCTGACCCTCCACGGCCCAGCTGACCCCAAAGCTCAGGGCCAGGGCTGCCCTTCCGGCTGTGGAGGTTGTTAAAGACCCCAGACCCCAGGGGGATCTGTAGGTAACCGGGGAGACGGAATAGGGCTGTTCTCTCCCCCCGCTGGCTGCCCCCTCCGTGGCCCTGCCCCCTCAGAGCTGCGCCCTCGGCTGGAGAGGCCCCGCTGACGCTGCCACTGTCCCCAGAGGTGGCCGGCAGGTTCCTGGTGTCCGAGGCCTCCTCGCACCTGCTGGTGTTCAGCATGGAGCGGCGGCTGCCCCCCAACAGCGAGCTGGTGCAGGCCGTGCTGCGCCTCTTCCGGGAGCCGGTCCCCAAGGCCGCGCTCCGCAGGCACGAGCGGCTGTCCCCTCGCAGCGACCTGGCCCGGGTCACCGTCGAGTGGCTGCACGTGCGGGCCGATGGCTCCAACCGCACCGCCCTCATCGACTCCAGGTGGGAGGGTGCCCGGGGGTGCTGGGGGGGGGAGGACAGAGGAAAAGGGGAGGGCAGGAGGGGGCGAGGGGGTCTGTCTCGGGGAGAGGGATGGGAGGCGGGTGGGGGCAGAGGCTTCCCGGTCCCCACCCCTCAGCGCCCGGGTCCCCGCCTGGCGTCGCAGGCTGGTGTCCGTCCACGAGAGCGGCTGGAAGGCCTTCGACGTGACCGAGGCCGTGACCTTCTGGCAGCAGCTGAGCCGGCCCGGGGAGCCCCTGCTGCTGCAGGTGTCGGTGCAGCGGGAGCACCTGGGCCCGCTGGCCTCCAGCGCCCACAGGCTGGTGCGCTTTGCCCCCCGGGGGCCTCCGGACGGCGCACAGGGCGAGCCCCAGCTGGAGCTGCACACCCTGGACCTCGGGCACTTCGGGTAGGTCCTGGGGGAGGAGTGGGGCCGCTGGGTGGGTGAGCAGACAGCCCAGGAGGCAAGCCATCCCCACTGCACGTCGGTTTCCAATGGTAGAACTTTTTATTCAACCATTTTACTGACAAATACCTTCAGATATTTTCAATGGGTTTTTATGTTGCCATTGACACACACATTATTCCAATCATCTAATTTCATTTTACCCTTTTCCACGATTAATTCTTTTTGTTAGATATGTTTTTATTGATTTTTAGAGACAGAGGAAAGGAGAGGGAGAGAGAGATAGAAACATCAATAATGAGAGAGAAACATCATCCATTGGCTGCCTCCTGCATGCCCCCTACTGGGGATCAAGCCCACAACCCGGGTCTGTGCCCTGACCAGGAATCGAACCAGTGACCTTCCGGTTCCTGGGTGGACACTAAGCCACACCCAGCCAGGCACCCATGATTAAGTCTTTGAAAACAATGAGCATGATGCTAAGTTGAACAGCTTTCCCCGGACATCCTGGCTTCTTCAGGGAACAAGGCCCAGGCCTGTGGGATCACACAGCCTGCGTTCCACGGAGCTGTGCCTGCGACTGGCTGCAGGGCCTCTGGCATGTCGCTTCACACGTTTGGGTCCCCGCGTCCTCGGGGTCATAGGGGTAATGCTGGACCTTCATTAAGGTGTATGTCAGAATAAATGTAGGTGCCAGCTGAGATAACACGTGAAGTCGCTAGGTCAGTGCCTGGCAGACTAGGAGACCTTTAATAAACGGTAGCTGAGTTATGTTTTGGATGTTTATTCATTCACCATTTATCACACACATCCAGCTTTTTGAACATCATGTGAGATGGATCACATATCTCCCTTCCAAATCCCCCATTGGGCCCTGTCCTGGGTACCCTGACCCTCAGCCCTCCCCACTGACCTCTGACCCCGCCTCTCCTTGACCCCCACAGAGCTCAGGGCAACTGTGACCCCGAGGCACCCGTGACCGAGGGCACCCGCTGCTGCCGCCAGGAGATGTACATTGACCTGCAGGGGATGAAGTGGGCGGAGAACTGGGTGCTGGAGCCCCCGGGCTTCCTGGCCTATGAGTGTGTGGGCACCTGCCAGCAGCCCCCGGAGACCCTGACCTCCAAGTGGCCGTTCCTGGGGCCGAGGCAGTGCATCGCCTCGGAGACGACCTCGCTGCCCATGATCGTGAGCGTCCAGGAGGGCGGCGGGCCCCGCGCCCAGGTGGTCAGCCTGCCCAACATGCGGGTGCAGAAGTGCAGCTGCGCCTCGGACGGGGCGCCCGTGCCGAGGAGGCTGGAGCCGTAGGCGCTGGGCACGGCCACTGAGGCCTCTGACTCAACACGTGCACCGAAGCAGGTGTTGATGTAGGTTTTAGTTTTCTACTTAGCAAGTCACCCCTGCCCCAAATAGGGCCCCTATTTTTACCTTTCCGCGTGTTCTTCCATTTCTTGTCCTCCTGTCCGTCCCCTAAGCACTTACATGAGTAACTACTGCCACTTGTTGTTGCTGAGTAGATCCTGGCTCCTTGCTAGCCAGTGTGGCTGAGCCTGGGCAGACGGTTCTCTGGCAAATTCCCGACCGACTTTGGGACAACACACCCTAAGATAAGAACTGGGGAAAGAACTCGTTTACTCTATTACATGATGAATTAAAACCAAACCCTAAAATCCCTCTGTTTCCCCTAGATGGGGAGGATGCCTAAAAATGAACCCCATCTCCCCAATCTGGAATCCTTGTGGACTTTTGTAAACACGCCTGGGTTCCCCTGCCAGGGCGCTTGGAGGGCGGAGGAGGGACTTCGGGCCAGGGGCGGTGCACAGGGGAGCAGGACCCCTGGTTTCTGGATAGAACAGGGCCCCAAGGTGTGACGTCATCGTCCTGGGGACCCCCGCAGCCCTTACCTCCCTCCTCCTCTGCCCCCCTAATCCGCCTGCCTGCGCATGCTTAGTTACCTACCCCCTGCTTTAGAGAACTTATCACGTTAGCACCACAGGTATTTACGTTGTGTTATTCTTATTATTTAGGGGAAAAAAAACACAATTGAATGTAGACAACATGCAGGAATAAAAGTGGCTTCCCGCTGTGTCCCCGCATTTCGTTTGCAGCCTTTAGGCATCTCTGTATTTAATGACTCCTTTACAGAGGAGGCGGGCGCACAGCCGCGATGCGACCTCGGATTGGCCCGGCTCCGAGCTCCCGGCCGAGGATTGGCTGCGGGGGCGGGCGCGGGGCGTGGCCCCGTGGCCCCGCGCGCGCGGCTGTGAGTGCGCGCGGAGGGCGTCGGGATCCGGGCGGAAGCTGCTGGGCCCGGCTTCCGGGGCGCCGCTCGCGGGGCTCTTCCGGCCGCCGCCGCCTCCCCTTACGGTCGCTCCCGCCCGCGTGGGGCGGTTCCTGCGGCCGCCGCGGGGGCACCGGGCCCGGCACCATGAGCGTGGGCTTCCTCGGCGCGGGCCAGCTGGCCTGTGCCCTGGCGCGGGGCTTCACGGCGGCGGGTGAGCGCGCGGAGGCGGGGACGGTGCGCGGCGGCCGGCGTGGGGACCGAGCGGGGAGCCCGGCGCCGCGGGAGCCCCGTGGGCTTTTGGTTCCGCTTGCCCAGCGGGAGCACGGGGGCGGGCCGGGCCATGGCCCCCCGCTGAAACGCCCTGTCTGCTGCAGGCATCCTGTCGGCTCACAAGATCATAGCCAGCTCCCCGGACATGGACCTGCCCACGGTGTCCGCGCTCAGGGTAGGTGGGGCCGAGGGTGCGGGGAGGCCCAGGAGGGTGGCCTGGTTCGCTCGAGCCCCCGAGCTGGCCATCGGCCGGCTGACTACCCCCCGACCCCCATCTGTTAGCATCAGGGTCCTCCCCCTCCCCCCAGGCGAACAGGCGGGGGTTCAAATGCAGGCGCCGGGGCGCTTAGATTAAGCGATGTTTATGCATGGGAAGCACCTGGCACGTAGTAGGTACCCCGCAGATATTCGTGTGTCTTCATGGGCTGTCTGCGTGTCCTCAAGGCACTCAGCCTCAGGTTCCTCCTTTATACAAACGGAGAGCGCAGTAGCCCGTTTGCTGAGTTACACACAGTGAGGCGGGAAGGAGCCAGGCCCCGTCGATGTTCCTCTCTCCAAAAGGAGTATTCCAAGTCCTCAGCCCAAACCTGGGCCGCGTGGGAGGGGGCGTCCAATGAGGCAGGTGACAGGCAGGGCCTGTGCCGGGGACGATGGCTGATGTCCCCAGCACGGGAGTCCTGCAGGGACGGGTGTCCTCCCACCCGCCCTGGACCACGCAGAGACCAGGTGGGTTGGGGCCTGACCCAGCTCTGATTCCCACCGTTGGGCGCTAGCATTTCCCTTTGTCGCTTCCCAGCCCTGGAGATTTCTTTCTTTCTTTCTTTCTTTTTAAAATATATTTTTATTTTTTTACAGAGAGGAAGGAGAGAGGGATAGAGAGTTAGAAACATCGATGAGAGAGAAACATCGATCAGCTGCCTCCGGCACACCCCCTACTGGGTATTTGCCCGCAACCAAGGTACATGCCCTTGACTGGAGTCGAACCTGGGACCCTTGAGTCCGCAGGCCCATGCTCTAGCCACCGAGCCAAACCGGTCAGGGCCCAGCCCTGGAGATTTCTTAGCTGGCACAGGGCTGCCTGGGCTGGCAGACACTGATGGGGATGTGGGACAGCCCTTTCCTGGTTGCCATGGAGACGCTGGTCCATGCTCGGCACCTGTGCTCACTTGCCCAGGAGCAACATGTGCCAGTGGGGTTAGGGGCAGACCCTGAGGGGACAAGGCAGGGCATGCCAGGCGGCGGCGGCTGGCAGAGGAGTGGTGGCAGGGGTTCAGCGGCTGCCCTCACTGTGAGCCGGGCCGTTTCCTCCCGCAGAAGTTGGGGGTGAACCTGACCCGCAGCAACAAGGAGACGGTGAGGCACAGCGACGTCCTGTTCCTGGCCGTGAAGCCGCACATCATCCCCTTCATCCTGGACGAGATCGGGGCCGACGTCCAGGCCCGGCACATCGTGGTCTCCTGTGCCGCCGGCGTCACCATCAGCTCGGTGGAGAAGGTGCCTGGCTCAGCTCCCGTGCCCCGGTGGGAGGGGAGAGGGGGGTGCTCGTGGGAGCAGGGCCCTGGCAACACTCTCGCCCTCTTCCTCGCTCCAGAAGCTGACGGCCTTCCAGCCGGCCCCCAAGGTGATCCGCTGCATGACCAACACACCCGTGGTGGTGCGGGAGGGTGCCACGGTGTACGCCACGGGCACCCACGCCCTGGTGGAGGATGGGCAGCTGCTGGAGCAGCTCATGAGCAGCGTGGGCTTCTGCACGGAGGTGGAGGAGGACCTGATCGACGCCGTCACGGGGCTCAGCGGCAGCGGGCCTGCTTACGTGAGCCCTCACTCACTTACATAGACTGACGCGGCCTTCTGGGAACTCGGAGCAGGCTGGGCTGGCAGACAGCGGGGGCGGGGGGCCCCCACCTCTGGGGAGCTGGTGGAGGACACTGGTCCTTGTCTCTAGCTCCAGTCATGGGGGAAAGCAGACCCTCAGGGTTGCCCTTGAGTGCCTGCTGCCCCAAGACTCACTGAGTTGTCTCCACAGGCGTTCATGGCCCTGGACGCGCTCGCTGACGGCGGGGTGAAGATGGGCCTCCCGCGGCGCCTGGCCATCCGGCTGGGGGCCCAGGCCTTGCTGGTCAGTACCTTCCCTCTGTGTGTTCTGAGCCCCTGTGTGGCCTGGGGTTCTTGTGGGTCAGTGAGTTGGGGCAGGCAGGGCTGGGTTGGGAGCTGGGGTAAGGCCTGGGGAAGGTGTGTTCGCTCATTTTCTGCTTGTGCTCCAGGGGGCTGCCAAGATGCTGTTGGACTCGGAGCAGCACCCAGGCCAGCTCAAGGACAATGTCTGCTCCCCCGGGGGGGCCACCATCCATGCCCTGCACTTCCTGGAGAGTGGGGGCTTCCGCTCCCTGCTCATCAATGCAGTCGAGGCCTCCTGCATCCGCACACGGTGGGTCTCTCTCCTCCGCCCAGGCCCCATTAGCGGTGTTGGGATCTGTGCTGTTAATAGCCACCACTTAGTAGCTAAAGGTTTGCAGGCCTTACGTCATTTAGTTCTCCCCACAGTTCCATTGTTGGGATTATCTTTGATTGGTGTGTTGGACTTGTAATTTGGAGTGGTATCCAGTCAGCAAGGTGGGGTGTTACGTGGGTGGGGAAACCTTGAGACATTCTGGCTCCAGGGTTTAATGCCTTCCTATCCTTCCCCCTCGGGCTCCATCTGCAGAGAGCTGCAGTCCATGGCCGACCAGGAAAAGGTCTCCCCAGCCGCCCTCAAGAAGACCCTCCTGGACAGAGTGAAGCTGGAATCCCCAACAGTGTCCACGCTGACCCCCTACAGCTCCACGAAGGTGCTCACGAGAAGCCCGGCCCCAGGCGGCAAGAAGGACTAAGTAGCCCGCCCCTCTGTGCAGCCCTCGCTGCGGGGCCGGGCCGGGCCGGGCAGGCTCAGGTTGTCCTCAGATCCTTGTGTAAAACCTCTTCAGTCTGTTCAGACCAAGCAGCCCCCGTTGGAAGATGCTTGGCAGGGGCGGTAGATGCTAGGAGCCAGGTGAACCCCGCACATTCCCGCTGTCAGAGCCCCAACTCAGGTGGGAAGGCCTGGGAGGACCTCCCAGTGCAGTCCTCCAACAGGAGCCCAGAGCGGCGTCAGTGCGATGCCACGTCAAGGAGGTGAAGGGTACAGCCCATGACAAGGGCACTCCTCTTCGCATGAGCGTGAGCAGCGTGGAACTGTCCCCAGCAGGCACGCACAACGTGAGACTGTGCTGGATGGAGGAAGTCTGATTCGGTCCCGCTTAAGTTTAGCCGCTTTAATAAAGTTTTATTTTTTATTACCCCGCTTTTCTGCTTTTTAAAAAAATATGTATTTTATTGATTTTTTTACAGAGAGGAAGGGAGAGGGATAGAGAATTAGAAACATCGATCAGCTGCCTCCTGCACACCCCCTACTGGGGATGTGCCTGCAACCAAGGTACATGCCCTTGACTGGAATCGAACCTGGGACCCTTCATTCCCCAGGCCAACGCTCTATCCACTGAGCCAAACCGGTTAGGGCGCGCCTTCCTGCTTTTGCCCTGCTTAGTTGTAAGTCATCGTGCAAAGTAATGTGCTCACGAGGAAATAACCAAGAGTGAGGTCCAGGATGTGAAGGGCCAATGAAGGGCTGGGTGTGGGGGCAAGAGCTGGGGGAAGGGGTGAGGAGAAGGGGGAGGCACCCCAAGGAGGTGAGCGAGAGCAGGGAGGCAGGGTCTCAGCAGAAGCAGACACATCTGTTTAGCGCAAAGGGAATCTTGACCGGGAGAGGCGGGCAGCGCTGTTGGAAAAGGAAGTCCATGAATGCTCATTTCTTACTCTTTCCTCTTAATGCAAAAGGCAGGGAGGAATGATGGTTTGATTTGCTTCAATCAAAGCAAACAAAATGTCTGCTTCTCTGAGCAGGTTTCCCAGTCTCTCAAAACAATGCCCCCACCCCCTGAAGGTCAGGAGGGGGCCAGTCCCGACCCCACTCTGAGGTCTGGGTCTCCTTCCTCAGGGACCCCTGCAGCCTTGTCCCCTGCCTAGACCCTCCCCAGCTCCTCATTCAGCCTTCCTCTCACTGGCTGTATTCCTAACCTGCCCAGGCCTCAGTGCTTCCATCAGTGAAATGGGGAAACAAAAAGTACATTATAATTGTTCAATGAAAGATGAAATGAGAGTGTGTATCTTGCACGCAAAATATGGCGGCCCGGCACTTGGAAAGAAAACACTTTGTTTTGTTACGTAGGAGGGGAAGCTGCTTGACGGAACGTTGGCTGGGCTCGCACCGGAGACAAGAGGAAGCCCTGCAGTGTGGGCCGCAGAGAGGGGAAGCGGGGGCTGTGGCACCTGCTGAGGGGCCGCCAGGCTGTGGACAGCAGGGGATGCCGTCAGGCTCTCCAGCATCCCAGGGAGCGTTGCTTAGCAACGGTAACCTAGGGACATGGATGCAGCCTGGTGTGTTTGTGCTCCTGCAAGGCCAATGGGGAGCCGTAGAGACATTTTTTTAACCTTTTAACTATGGAGATGGTACCTACGTAGTATGGCAACCGGCAATCTAAAGTAAAATAAAGAAAAAATCAAGTGAGAAGCCAACCACAATCCCACTGCCCCAACGTAACTATTGTTCACAGTGGGGACGGAGCTTTGGGGTCCCGAGAGGAGGGACTTATGAAATGGGGACTGAGGCCTGTTCTAGGGGGAGGAGCAGGGGGGTGGTTAGCCCCTCCCTCTCCTCGCGCTGCCTTTTCCTCTGCCTTCCCAGTCTTTTCCTCATCTCTCTGTGTCCACATCTGTCCTCGGCCCCTGGGCAACTCAGAACAAGGCGGGATTGTTACTGACTAGGGCAGTGATGGGCAACCTTTTGAGCTTGGTGTGTCACACTTCGCCAAAAAACTGAGCATAACTCGGGTAGTGTGTCACTTTGAGGAAAAGACATTATTTCGCGATTTTATAGTTTAAATAACATAAATGTATAATTGTTATATATAATTGTATTTAATAAACCTCGGCGGCCGTGTGTCATCAGAAATGGCTACGCGTGTCAGTGCTGACACGCGTGTCATAGGTTCGCCATCACCGGACTAGGGTGCACTGAGGTCTCACGGGGCACTTGGCACGGAGGGAGGGAGCGTTCAGTGCGTTTATTCAAAACGCTGCGCTGACCTCGAACAGCAGCCCTTCTCCTAAAATGCCTGCAGGGGGCATTCAGCTGCTTTCCTGAGGCTCAACTAGGGGAGCTGGGCCAGGACCCCAGCCTCCGGATTCCAAGGCCTCCTTCCGGTTTCCCTCCCAGGCGTCTGAAGGCAGCAGGTGGCACCTGGGGCAGCAGGCCCTAAGGAAGGCTAGTCCTGGAAGCCCAGCTCTGTCCCGCCCCACTGGCCAGCTGCAGAGGGAAGGCTCGCCTGCACCACTAGAGGGCGCCAGGCGCTAACCAGTGAGGGCCCCAGGCCAACCAGCGGGGCTACAGCATCCAGGGTGCGGGGTCCTGGGGAGAAACTCTACCCAGCTCGGTGCCCCGCGTGCCAGCTGTGGCAGGGGATTCATGTGTTTACAGAGCAAAGCAGCTCAGCGTTGGTTAGCGATGGGGATCTTTTTTTATTTTTTTTATTTTATTGATTTTTTACAGAGAGGAAGAGAGAGGGACAGAGAGTCAGAAACATCGATGAGAGAGAAACATCGATCAGCTGCCTCCCCACACCCCCCACTGGGGACGTGCCCGCAACCAAGGCACATGCCCTTGACCGGAATCGAACCCGGGACCCTCGAGTCCGCAGGCCGAAGCTCTATCCACTGAGCCAAACCGGTTTCGGCAACGATGGGGATCTTTTTTTTTGGAACAGTGCACAACGCTTCCTTCCCCTCTGCCCCTCGCTGTCCTCTTTTGCTTTTTTTTGTAGTGTTGTTGTTTTTTTATTTTGTTTATATATATATATTTACAAGGTTGGCACCTCCAGAGCCAGTCAGCCAGTGCCTTTGATATTCTTTTTTTATTTTTTAATATATTTTATTGATTTTTTTACAGAGAGGAAGGGAGAGGGATAGAGAGTTAGAAACATCGATGAGAGAGAAACATCGATCAGCTGCCTCCTGCACGCCTCCTACTGGGGATGTGCCCGCACACAAGGTACATGCCCCTGACCGTAATTGAACCTGGGACCCTTCAGTCTGCAGGCCGACGCTCTATCCACTGAGCCAAACCGGCTAGGGCCCCTTGCCATCCTCTTGGCCATCCCAGGAGGCCACCCTCCTGGCTGCCCCCACACCTGGGCCCTACCAGGGCGCCCAGGGCTGAGGAAGAGGAGTCTCATGGTCTGGCAGGTCATCTGATGAGTAATGCCAGTCTTGCTCCAGAGGCCTTGAGAGTCAGATCTGTCACTGGTCACTTGACCTTGGGCTACCTCCTCACCCTCCAGGAACTTACCTGCAACAGGAGGACAATGGCCGTCCCCTCCCACCTGGAAGGGCTGAGCCAGGATCAGGTGAGCTTAGGGGCGGAGCTGCTGTCTGGCGGGCGGGGAGGATAGAGTGAGGAGGGCGTGTGGATTATATGGGCATCGCTAAGGAGCTGGAGGCTCAGAGGAGGTGGCTAGGAGGACTGGCCCCAGAGCCAGGGCCTGGTGGAGCCAGAGCTCTGGTCCGGGTGGGCACGTGAGCCCTCTCCCCGGGCATCACTGGCTCCAGACCTGGTTCTCAAAAGATTTATTTTTTATTGATTTTAGAGAGTGGAAGGGAGAGGGATAGAAACAGCAACGAGAGAGAAACATTGATGGGCTGCCTCCTGCACGCCCCCTACTGGGGATGGAGCTTGAAACCCGGGCATGTGCCCTGACCAGGAATCGAACCCAGGACCTCTTGGTTCATGGGTAGACGCTCAACCCCTGAGCCATACTGGCCGGGCTCAAAATCTTTTTTTTTTTTTTTTTAATATATTTTATTGATTTTTTACAGAGAGGAAGGGAGAGGGATAGAGAGTCAGAAACATCGATGAGAGAGAAACATCGATCAGCTGCCTCCTGCACACCCCCCACCGGGGATGTGCCCGCAACCAAGGTCCATGCCCTTGACCGGAATCGAACCTGGGACCCTTGAGTCCCCAGGCCGACGCTCTATCCACTGAGCCAAACCGGTTTCGGCTCAAAATCTTTTAAATGAAGGAAAATGGAGAGGAAACGCATGTACTGTATTGAGTTCTCTTTCCAATCTTACTACCCTCAGCTCTCCAAAACACTCTCTGTCTGGACCCCAGACATACCCTAACCGTACGCTCCCCACTGTTTCTGCTCACCCCATTGCCTCCTCTGGAAATGCCGCCTCATCTTTCTGGCCTAAGTGCGGCAGGGGGGGGCGGACGCTTGTTAAATTGAATGGAGCTGATCGTGGCCCGAAGCCAACATTCCCGGGTGTCCAGGGAGACGGGTGGAAAGCCGAGAAGAATCCCTGCATGATTGCCAATCCATATGCATTTATTTAGATCTTATTACGGGCCCATAAAATGCAGTTCGCTCATGTGTCAGGACCCTTCCTGGGAAATGGAGGCCCAGGTCAAGAGAAGCCCCAGGGGTCACGGGGGGCGGGGAGGCAGGGAGGGTAGGGGGAGAAGCTGGCCTTCCTGCAAACCCGGTACTTGCTCAGCCGCGTGAGGATTGCACGGGATGAGGTGTGAGAAGCACCTGACTCAATCCTACTCACGTGCATTTGTTCGTGCATTCTCCCAGCCCGCAAACATGGAGCCACACTGTGTGTTAGACACAAGCCTCTCCTGACCCGGGGGTGGGGTGGGGGGGAGACTGCTATGACAGGCGTTGCTGCAGAGTCCACCCTGCAAGCTGATCAGGGCTCGGATGGAGGCAGTACTTGGGGGAGCAGAGAAGAGGGGTTCAACGGGACTCGGGGAGACAGCTCTCGAAAGTTACGGTGAGTTTTCCAGATAGAAAGAGGTGGTAACCGGCCAGGGTGGGCTCAGGAGGGACCCCCGGGCGATGAGGGTGGGGCTGATGCCCAAGGGAGTGCGTGCTGGCGGGCAGGGCAGCTGGCTGGGTACGGGGCGGGGGTGGGGGGAGGCAGGGGGGCAGGAAGGCCCAGGTGAGGCGGGACCATGCGGACACGGGACTGGGCCCGTTGGCTGGAAGGCAGGTGCAGCCTCGGAGGGTGTTAAGCTGGGCGGGATCAGGCCTGGTTCTGCCTGAGAAAGAAGACTCTGGAAGCCGTGCGGAACAGTCGTGCAGCCAGCTGGGTGTCAGAGGAGAGAGGCCAGTTGAGGAGGGTAATCCACGAGGCTTAAGGACCCCCCTTCCCCCCGACACATCCCTTTATATCGTAACTGATTGTGTAAAACCAATTTGTTTACATGGATAAGCTGCAGCCGGTAAGCCAAGCTCCTCGCTCCCCAAGCTCCTCGCACCCCAGCCTCCCCCGCAGGTGCTCTGCAGACCACAGTGGCTATCGGTGAGTCAGTGCTTCGGGGATTGTTGAGCTAATGAAGCAAACAGACGCCTGATACGGGGCGGTGGGGGGGCAGGTGAGGGGAAGCAGGTGTGCAGGCCGGGCCAAGGTCCCAGGGTGGCGACGCTGTGAACAGACTTGGGTATTCCAGGAGGAGAGGAGGTTGGTGGGAGATGATAAAAGTAACTGCTGCCATCCACTGAGTGCCAAGCGTGGATCCAGCCCAGAGCCAGGCCCTGTGCCCACCTTCCCAGATCCTCACCAACAACCCTGAACCCACTTTTACAAACGAGGAAACTGAGGCTTGCGACTTTGCTTGGGGCTGTGGCCAGAGCCCATGCTGGCCCCGCTCTGCCCGGTTGGAGTTCCTCTTGGGGTGAAGCGAGCGGGTTGCGGCGGGGGGGGGGGGGGGGGGGGCTGCAGGTGGGGACAGAGGCTGTAGGTCCAGGTGTGGATTTGCAACCTGGCCTCGCATATGAGAGCTTCGGGGGCACCTGTGTGGGAAGAGCAGCTCGGGCTGCTTAGGCAGCTGGCATTGATTCTCACAGTCCTGGAGGCTGGAGGGCTGAGGTCAAGGTGTCGGCAGGGTTGCTTTCTCCGTGGGCCTCTCTCCTTGGCTTGCAGGCGGCCACCTTCTGCTCACTGTGTCCTCACATAGTCTTCCCCGTGTCTCTGTCCTAATCGCCGCCTTCTATGAGGACACCGGTCAGATGGTTGCAGGGCCCATCCACGAAGACCTCCTTTTAACGTAGCTACCTCTCTGATGGCCTGTCTCCAAACCCAGCCACATGGGGAGGTGCTGGGGGTCAGGGCTCCACGTAGGAAGTTGGGAGGACAAGATGTAGCCCCAAAACAAGCAGAGTCTGGGGATGATGAGGATGCAGGAGCCGAGGGGAAGGACCAGAGACAGCTGGTGAGAGCGAGGAAGGCAGGCCCGGGAGCCGGCGGGGAGCTGGTGGGATGAGGGTGGAGGAGAAGTCGGGACCGAGGCCATACCGGGAAGCTATGGGTGAGAGAGGGTGTGTTCCTGAACCCAGAGCTTTGAAGAATGGAAGGATGGCCCTGGCCGGTTTGGTCTGTGGACTGAAGGGTCCCGGGTTCGATTCCGGTCAAGGGCAGGTACCTCGGTTGCAGGCTCCTTTTCAGGCCTGGGCCCTGGTCAGGGCGTGTGCAGGAGGCAACTCATCGATGTGTTTCTCTCACATCGATGTTTCTCTCTGTCTTTCCCTCTCCCTAAAAATCAATGGAAAAATATCCTCGGGTGAGGATTAGCAACAACAAC
Organism: Ia io; assembly: GCA_025583905.1. NCBI lineage: Eukaryota > Metazoa > Chordata > Mammalia > Chiroptera > Vespertilionidae > Ia > Ia io. The sequence continues at coordinate 12,020,393 of JAJQQW010000024.1, read as the reverse complement.
AACAAAAACCCCACAAAAAACATGGCCGTGGAGGGTGTCTCTGGCCACTGCAGCCGGGCTGTGATGTCTTCACCAGAGAGTGACCCCCACCAGCACCCCCCTGGCTGTAAGGGCAGGGCCCCTGCTGCAGGACCTCTTCCCAGCAGGTGACCAGCTGGGAGTCCCGGCCACGGGGGGCAGTCTCCAGGTGTGTCCTCCCGTCCGTGCATAAGGTCTGCTTCAGGCCCCACCCAAACCTGGCACAAAGGGGGTCCTGGCTACCACTGACCCTCTGACCACAGGATCCAGGACCCCCGCCCACGTCTGGGCTCCACGGTGAACGCTCTTCAGCCCGCCCGGCTCTGAAGGGGCCCGTTCTGTTTGTTTTCTCCGCCCATGCTGTCCACCTCTGGAATCTACTAGAGCTTCTCCCTCCAGGGCCCCAGGGCCCCTGGCCTGTGGGATGGGAAAAGGCCGGGTCCTGTTACTGGGTCCGAGGTGGGGCCTCCAACCTGCCCCCCACCCCGCCCTCCAGCAGCTCCCTCCCTCCCCTGACAGGCTCTCCCACGTTTAATTACCGATTCAAGGCGACAGGGCCTCGAGGCTGAGCCAGAGAGACTCAGCTTCTTAATTTGCTTTTTGTTCTCTCAAAGGAAAGCCTCGGGGGCCCACTGCACAGAACATGGGGCACCGAGAGGGGCTCCGGGGCCTGGAGCTGGAAATGGGGGGACCGATCCTGTCACCCAGACATTCCACTCCGGCCTGGCGCTGCCGTCAATACGTAGGGCTACCTCTGCAGCCTTGGTTTTCCCCTCTGTGAAATGGGCTGGTCCCACGCTTCCTCCCTGAGCCTTCCTAGCAGTAAATCGGTAACTCGTCACGCACATGCGTGTGGCTCTGCGGGGTCCCTGCCCTCCGCTCCATTTCTGGGCTCTCATCCTTTATTGGGATGACAAACCTCTTCTTACCTCCCTGCCCAGGGCCCTAGCACCAGCCTATGGCTCTGGGGGGTGTCTCCTGCTTCTCTGACAGTTCTTTTCTGTCCCATGGGGTCCCCCCCCGCCCCTTCCCCCCGCATCAAACCTCAGCTACTAACTACTAACCATTTCCAGTTTGCCCTTGGCCCTGGCTCAGCCCCTGTCCCTCCGCACCTGGGCCTGCCATCTCCCCTCTCCTGCTGCTGCCTCCTGCTGACAAGGCCCCCCCCCCGCCGACCTCCAGCGGGTTCCTGGGTTGGCCCCTGGACTCCCCCAGCTCCTCAGACTGACCTGTCCACTCTCTTCACATTCCCACACCCCTACCCGCCCATCCTCACTCCTTCCCGGCCTCCATGGTGCTACCACCTGCCTGGTCTCAGCTGCGGGGTCCAGGAAGAGCAGGGGGGGGCCCCCAATAGCTCGATCCTTTTGCAGCTTTCTTACTCCAAAAGGGAGGGGACACTTGAGTAGCAGCCACAATGGGGACGCCCGCGTGTCCAGGACCTGCAGGCAGCCTCGTGGGTTGAGGGCAGGCAGAAGCCAGGGCGCTTTGACCTTGCGGTCCTGCCACCAACCGCAAGGACCCGGATTCTGACGACAGCCTGAGGGAGCACAGGCGTGGCTCCCGCCCCAGCCCTGGCTGACACCTGAACGGAGGCCTGCGAGGCCCTGCAGAGGCCCCGTGACGCTGTGCCCGCCTCCTGCCTCACGGAATCTGTGAGTCATACATGTGTTTGTTTTTAAGGCTGGGGACAGAGCCTTATTTTTGGAACCGTAGGCCCTCTGTCCCGCAGGCCCAGGGAACAGAAGTGTCTTCGTTATGAGCTGGCAGCCGGGCCAGGTCAGATCCAGGCCTCCAGACTCCTACCCAGGGTTCCCTTCAGCTGACTCTGCCTGCCATGCCCTGTCCCCACGCCCCCATGAGGGAGGCCAGGCCCCTGGTGGGATAGGAATCAAGAGTGACCCCTGGCCAAAACCGGTTTGGCTCAGTGGATAGAACGTCGGCCTGCGGACTCAAGGGTCCCGGGTTCGATTCCGGTCAAGGGCATGTACCTTGGTTGCAGGCACATCCCCAGTGGGGGTTATGCAGGGGGCAGCTGATCGATGTTTCTCTCTCATCAATGTTTCTAACTCTCTATCCCTTTCCCTTCCTCTCTGTAAAAAATCAATAAAACATAAAAAAAAAAAAGAGTGACCCCTGGCCCTCGCTGGTGTGGCTCAGTGGATAGAGTGTCAGCCTGCAAACTGAAAGGTCCCAGGTTCGATTCCCGGTCAGGGCACATGCTCAGTTTATGGGCTCAATCCCCAATGGGAGTTGCAGGAGGCAGCTGATCCATGATTCTCTCTCATCATGGATGTTTCTCTCTCTCTCTCCCTCTCCCTTCCTCTCTGAAATCAATAAAAAACATATTTAAAAAAACACACACACACAGAGTGACCTCTAGGTTTGGAGGCCTGGCTGGGTGTGGGGTGGAGCCACACTGCGCGGGAGCGGGTAGGGTGAAAGGGCAGGTGGGAGCAGTTCCGGTGCCCAGTGGAGGCTCAGGCCACAGTCATCAGGAATGAATGGCCCGCGCAGCCATGAGCCTGGGCAGGGTCTCTTAGGAGGAACAAGAAGCAGTTCTTCCCGGGACTTGTTAGCCAGGCTGCTGGCCGGGGCTCGGAAAGCTGGCGAGACGCCCTTCCTACAGGAGTGGGTGAAGGGAGGGCATCCGCAGAGGCAGACACAGGGCAAATCCCCCAGACCGCCGATCCCTCCGCAAACACGGCCCTTTCCCGAATGTGGATTCCCCATGGGTGCAAGCGTCCTGCCGGGGAAATAAGCGGGCAATCAGCCAGAAGAGAGCGGATGTGGATTGGGGCTTTTACTGAGGGCGACTAGCCGGGCGGGTGGAGGGCAACCCTCACCCTTTGTCATGCAGAGGAAGGAGCCCTGCTGCCCGGGCTGTGCATCTGGGGGAGTCTGGCCTCTGCAGGTTGGATTGGGCCTGAAGGTCAGAGGTCAGGAGGTCATCCCCAAGCTCGATCTGCAGTGCTGGAGAGAACAGCGGAGTCGGGAGAGGTGAAGGTCACCGCCTGACCGAGGGCCTAACCTTGGACTTGGAGTTGAGGACATGGTGGGGAGATGGGTTGTAGGGGCTGCCACAGGCGGGTGGAGATCCTGCCCCTAAAGGCAAGGGTTTGACCCCCACCAGAGTCCAGGCTGCCAGGGGAGGGCCACAAGGAAGGGTGAGGTCAGAGGTCATCTCCCAGACTCCATGGGTGGGGAGGGGCTGAAACTGGGCCCGGGCTCAGAGTCAAAGGGGACGCTGAGGTTGGGGACTGCTGGGTTATAGAGCCCAGCATCTGGGGCCTCCAGGGTGGCACGTGTCGCCTTCACAGCCAGGGGCAGACACTGCTGTGGGTGCTCCAGAGACGCCCCGAGGCCCAGCCCCAGGAGCCCTGGGCTGCCCCAAACCTGCACCCATCACCCCCTGACCCCAAGCCCATGTGGCTCCTTGGAATCTGCAGACCCGCCCCTGGGAGGGCCTCCCTGATCTCCCCCAGCAGCTGGGCCTCTGGCATCAGCGGGCGGCCCTTCCCTGGCTCCCTGGGCTCCCTGGGCTCCGGAGGGTGGGGGCAGGGAGGAGTAAGGACCCCTGTGTCAGTCCATCCAGCGCCTTCCTGGCATGAGCGAGTCCTGGGCTCAGTCTTGGCTGTGCCATTCACAGGACAGTCCTTGATCCTCCCTCTGCTAGTCGGTGGGGTGGGGTGGTGGGGCGCGGCCCAGATGCTGAGAAGAGGGCCTGGGAGGGGGCCTTGGCATGCAGATAGGAGTGATGCTGTTGGGGTGTGGACGCTGGTCCTCTTCTAACCCTCACACTGAGCGCAGGGGCGTGTTATTAGCACCCCATCTCCCACCATAAGGAAGCCCAGGCCCAGGCAGGTGATGAACTTGTCCAAGGTCACTGGCCAGGATGGGCCCCCTCCCCTCCGTGCTCTCATTATCAGTCCGTGACCTTGGGCAAGGGCCTAAAGAGCTCTGAGCTCCCTTGTCAAATGTCAACACCGTCTTCCTCTGAGGGTGGAGGGGAGAGGGAAGGTGAAAGGGGATGGGGGGAAGGACGCTGTGGGGCCACCTGAAGCAGGGGCGGTTAGGGTACCCTCGGGCTCCCCGCCTTTCCCTGGGGTCCCCACACTGCTCTTGAGCTTCCTTCCTCTTTGTCTCCAGGTGTGAACCCAGGACACATCGGAGAGGCAACATCATCAGTAAATATTTGCTGAATTAATTGAAGAGAAAAGGAGGCAGGAAGTGGAGCTTATGGAGGTGAACGGCTTTTAGAAAATCCCTTTTCCAGGATGGCTTTAGGGAGAGGGGCTGGTGGAGGTGGGTATTTTTCTCTCTTCCTTTTTACTTAAAATTCTTTTTTTTTAAAAAAATCCTCACCCGAGGATATGTTTTTTTGTTTTTTTAAAAGAATATATTTTATTGATTTTTTACAGAGAGGAAGGGAGAGGGATAGAGAGTTAGAAACATGGATGAGAGAGAAACATCGATCAGCTGCCTCCTGCACGCCCCCGACTGGGGATGTGCCTGCAACCAAGGTACATGCCCTTGACCGGAATCGAACCCAGGACCCTTCGGTCTGCAGGCCGACGCTCTATCCACTGAGCCACACCGGTTTCGGCCCGAGGATATGTTTTTTAAACTTGATTTTAGAGCCCTGACAGGTTTGGCTCAGTGGACAGAGCCTCGGCCTGAGGACTGAGAGGTCCCGGGTTCGATTCCAGATGGGGGCAGGTACCTTGGTTGCGGGCACATCCCCAGTAGGGAATGTTCAGGAGGCAGCTGATCGATGTTTCCCTCTCATCGATGTTTCTAACTCTCTATCCCTCTCCCTTCCTCTCTGTAAAAAATCAATAAAATATATTTAAAAAAAAATAAAATTGATTTGAGAGAGAGAGGGGGAGCGAGAGAGAGAGAGAAAGAGAGAGAGAGAGAGAGAGAGAGAAACGAAACATTGACTGGTTGCCTCCTACTGGTGCCTCACCTGGGGATTGAACCTGTGACTTAGGTATGGGCCCTTGACTGGGGATTATACCCACATCTTTCAGTGCACCAACCAACTGAGCCACCCAGCCAGGGTAGGGAGAGACTCTTCACTGTGTCATTTAAAAATAAAACCATAATGAAACATTGCAATTGTAATTTTGAAGACAGGGTACAGAGCGTGTTGCTAGATTAGTAAGATTCGCGCCGTGGGAAAAATACTTCTGTGTTTCTCTGAAAAGCGCAGACACTCGAGGTGGAATGAATGGGCAGTGACTTTTCTCAAGGACACCCTCTGGTACCTTTTGACTTGTGTGCTAATTATAAAAATAACTAAGAAGCACTGCTAACTCAGAATTTAAAAGGCGCCCTAATCGGTTTGGCTCAGTGGATAGAGCATCGGCCTGCGGACTGAAGGGTCCCAGGTTCGATTCCAGTCAAGGGCATGAACCTTGGTTGCAGGCACATCCCCAGTGGGGGGTGTGCAGGAGGCAGCTGGTCGATGTTTATCTCTCATCGATGTTTCTAACTCTCTATCCCTCTCCCTTCCTCTCTGTAAAAAAAAAAACCAATAAAATATATTTTTAAAAAAGAGAATTTTAAAAGGCGAAACATCGTCCAAGTTACTAACCATGTGCAAGACTCCTCTTTCTAGAGCACCTACTGTGTGTCAGACACGTTCCTGGTACAAAAAGCACCTTATCCCCATCTCATAGGAGACGTCTCCTATTGCAGATGGTGGCAGACTCGTCCAAGGACACACAGCTAGCCAGCGGCACAGCCCGGGCGGAGCTGGAGGAACGGAAACAAGGGTCCCGGTCCCCTGCCCTCGTGGGCTCTGGGGAGCCCCAGGCCAGGCTGCTCTGGGAGATCAGGGAGGCCCTCCCAGGATTCTGTGTGGAGACTCCAAGGAGCAACCAGGGACCCCCAGGCCTGGGGTTCAGGGAGGCTGATGGGGGAAGGCTGGCTCTCGAGGCATCTGCCCCTGGCTGCGAAGGGGACCTGTGCCATCCTGGGGACCCCCCAGATGCGGGGTTCTAACCCAGAAGCAGCCGTGCTGCTGGGCTCCGGCCTTCCTCAGCCTCACAGCTGCCTTTGATCTGAACCCCGGCCCTGGTCCTATTTGTCCCCCACCCACCCATGGAGTCTGCAGGGTGACCTCTGACCCCCACATCCCTCATGGCTTCACCAGGCAGCCTGCTCCCTGGTTGGGGTCAAATCGCGGCCTGTTAGGAGCAGGGGGGCAATGGTGGACATGACCCTCTCCTCACCTGCAGGCAGAGCGCCCCCAGGTTGGGCTCAGGGCCTGGTCCAAATTGGTCCTCAACTAGGGCCCCCCATGACTTTGCCCCCCCCCATGACTTTGCCTCCCTTTCCTCCCTCAGGATGGAAGATCTGATACCCGGGCCCATGGACCACCTCCAGCCACCAGACCTGGGCGAGTTGGGCCAGACATAGGTGGGGGTGAAGGCAGGGTGGGGGTGGGTGGGTGGGAGGTTGGGGGAGCCGCCCCTCCTTCTGCATGACAAAGCCTGGGACTCCCTCCCGCCGCGGCCACATTGTGAAGGGCCTCCCAATCCACAGTCCTTCATCCTTTTGGCCTCCAGCGCGGGCGGCCAGCTTTAGCAAATAAAAACATACAACTCCCAGGAAAATTTCCATTTCCGATAAACGACGAATAATAATGTGCTCATGTCAGGACGTCCCACGCGGTGTCCTGTATTTTAGTCACCCGTCCCTGGCTCACCGCCCAGGTGTTTTATTTCCCCCGGAAAACTGTTCCACTGGCCTCAATCCACATTCAGGCCCAGGAAGCCGGGGGACGGGTCCCCAGCCTCCACCCGGACCCCCCACCTGCACGGAGGGTACCGGGCCCAGCTTCAGGGGCCGGGCAGGGCCTGGCTGGAGATAGCTCGGGGGAGTGGAAAGGACTGTGGGCTGGGAAGCTGAAGACTTGACTTGGTGCATCCATCACTAACTGTGTGGCCCTGGGGAGGTTGTGCCCTCGCTGAGCCTCGGTTTCCTGGCCTCAAACATTGGAGAAGGGGGTGCACTGCCCCCTGCCCATGGGACGTACCATGTAGGGTCCGATCCCGAGGCAAGAGCCTTTCCACTCTGACATCTAGACCCACAAAGGGCCAGGAAGAGGAGAGGACGCGGCTCCTTAGTGGACAAGACCCCCCTGGCGCCCGCGCCCCCCGACAATGGGAAACACTGGGTTTCCTCTCCATGGGCAGCCCAGCAGCCCCCAGGCGCCCCCTGGGCACTTGGCCCTGCAGGCAGGTGGGTCCTCAGGGAGCCCTGACATTGGGTGGGCAGTTCCCTTGCAGCAAGGAATGGGCTCAAAGTCCACACACCAGAGACCCCGGCTCTGTCCCTGGGAGACGGGATGGAACAGAGAATGAGGTGCCTACCTCTTCTCCAGGGTACAAACGGCCTTTGTGCCCTTCCTAGACAGCCCCTCCTCAGGTCCAGGGACCTGTCTGGCTGATGAGCTCCCAGGAGGGCGAGGGGTGTGACCTCCCTCCCTCCTTCCCTCCCTCTCACCACCCAGGCCCAGCCCAGGGCTGGCTATAAAGCTGGCCCAGCCCGGCCCTCAGCACGCCCAGCTGGGACCCTCCTGGAGCCTCATCAGGGGACACAGCCGCTCTGCTCCTCCTCCCAAGTGGCACCATGAGGGCCCTGTGGCTGTGCTGGACGCTGTGGGCGCTGCCCCTGCCCCGCCCCGGGGCGGCCGTGACCGAAGAGCAGATCCTGGGCAGCCTGCTGCAGCAGCTGCAGCTGCACGAGATGCCCGCGCTGGACCAGAGGGACGCGGAGCGGCCGGTCCCCCCTGCCCACGTGCGGGCCCAGTACGTGGCCCTGCTGCAGCGCAGCCACGGCGTCCCCTCCCGCGGGAAGCGGTTCAGCCAGAACTTCCGAGGTGAGGCCCTCCCTGCACCCTGGCCGGTTGTGGGTAGGGGGTGGGGGTGGGGGGAGAGACTGTATGTGCCCATCTGGGGGGCCAGGGACCTGCTCCCCGGCCAGCCAGGCGGGGTGGCTGGGGAGAGGAGGAGGCCGGGCACGAACACCTCAGCTCCTGTTGCCAACCTGGAGTCTCGGGTGCTGGGGACGGGGTGCCTGGTACCCCATGTCCCTCTGGGCTCAGGCGTCTGAGAAAGCTGTTCACCGGCCCCTGGCTCCTCTGCGGCTTTGGGGGACATTTCACCGAAGAGGAAAATGAGGTTAAACTCAGGGCTCTCCCCTGGCCCCGTAGGAAGAGCCAGGTCCAACTGGTACCAGATCCCACTGCCCCGGTCCTCTGCCTCACACGCCCCATCCCTCCTCACCGGTCCTGGTGCCGCCACCTCTGCCTGGGAAGGCTGCCTGTCCATGTTCACCCGCTCCGGAGCCCCAAGCGGCCCCTGCCCACGGAGGGTGGGGCCGCTAGCAAATAAGCAACAATGCAAATGATTGTACAAAAATCAAGAAAAAAATTTATTTAAAAAAATATATTTTATTGATTTTTTACAGAGAGGAAGGGAGAGGGATAAAGAGTTAGAAACATCGATGAGAGAGAAAAACATCGATCAGCTGCCTCCTGCACACCTCCTACTGGGGATGTGCCCGCAACCAAGGTACATGCCCTTGACCGGAATCGAACCTGGGACCCTTCAGTCCACAGGCTGATGCTCTATCTACTGAGCCAAACCGGTTAGGGCAAGAAAAATATTTAAAAATATGTTTTTATTGATTGTTAGAGGGGAAGGAAGGCATAGAGAGAGAGAAACATCAACGAGAGAGAAACTTCATCATCGGCTGCCTCCTGCACGCCCCTCCTGGGGATCCAGCCCACAACCCAGGCCTGTGCCCTGACGGGGAGTCGAACCCTGACCTCCTGGATCATGGGTCAATGTGCAGCCATGGAGCCCCACCGGCAGGGCCGGGAATATTTTTAAGGTGGAGGTGCCCTCTTTCGCACCTGGCCCCCCCCCGTTTCCCAGGCCCCGGGTTCTCCCTGTGCGTTACTGGGGAGACCCTGCCTCAGGCTCAGCCCTGCCCCCTCAGAGCTGCGCCCTCGGCTGGAGAGGCCCCGCTGACCCTGCCACTGTCCCCAGAGGTGGCCGGCAGGTTCCTGGTGTCCGAGGCCTCCTCGCACCGCTGGTGTTCAGCATGGAGCGGCGGCTGCCCCCCAACAGCGAGCTGGTGCAGGCCGTGCTGCGCCTCTTCCGGGAGCCGGTCCCCAAGGCCGCGCTCCGCAGGCACGAGCGGCTGTCCCCTCGCAGCGACCTGGCCCGGGTCACCGTTTTGCGGGCACATCCCCAGTAGGGAATGTTCAGGAGGCAGCTGATCGATGTTTCCCTCTCATCGATGTTTCTAACTCTCTATCCCTCTCCCTTCCTCTATGTAAAAAATCAATAAAATATATTTAAAAAAAAATAAAATTGATTTGAGAGAGAGAGGGGGAGCGAGAGAGAGAGAGAGAGAGAGAGAAACGAAACATTGACTGGTTGCCTCCTACTGGTGCCTCACCTGGGGATTGAACCTGTGACTTAGGTATGGGCCCTGACTGGGGATTATACCCACATCTTTCAGTGCACCAACCAACTGAGCCACCCAGCCAGGGTAGGGAGAGACTCTTCACTGTGTCATTTAAAAATAAAACCATAATGAAACATTGCAATTGTAATTTTGAAGACAGGGTACAGAGCGTGTTGCTAGATTAGTAAGATTCGCGCCGTGGGAAAAATACTTCTGTGTTTCTCTGAAAAGCGCAGACACTCGAGGTGGAATGAATGGGCAGTGACTTTTCTCAAGGACACCCTCTGGTACCTTTTGACTTGTGTGCTAATTATAAAAATAACTAAGAAGCACTGCTAACTCAGAATTTAAAAGGCGCCCTAATCGGTTTGGCTCAGTGGATAGAGCATCGGCCTGCGGACTGAAGGGTCCCAGGTTCGATTCCAGTCAAGGGCATGAACCTTGGTTGCAGGCACATCCCCAGCGGGGGGTGTGCAGGAGGCAGCTGGTCGATGTTTATCTCTCATCGATGTTTCTAACTCTCTATCCCTCTCCCTTCCTCTCTGTAAAAAAAAAAACACCAATAAAATATATTTTTAAAAAAGAGAATTTTAAAAGGCGAAACATCGTCCAAGTTACTAACCATGTGCAAGACTCCTCTTTCTAGAGCACCTACTGTGTGTCAGACACGTTCCTGGTACAAAAAGCACCTTATCCCCATCTCATAGGAGACGTCTCCTATTGCAGATGGTGGCAGACTCGTCCAAGGACACACAGCTAGCCAGCGGCACAGCCCGGGCGGAGCTGGAGGAACGGAAACAAGGGTCCCGGTCCCCCGCCCTCGTGGGCTCTGGGGAGCCCCAGGCCAGGCTGCTCTGGGAGATCAGGGAGGCCCTCCCAGGATTCTGTGTGGAGACTCCAAGGAGCAACCAGGGACCCCCAGGCCTGGGGTTCAGGGAGGCTGATGGGGGAAGGCTGGCTCTCGAGGCATCTGCCCCTGGCTGCGAAGGGGACCTGTGCCATCCTGGGGACACCCCAGATGCGGGGTTCTAACCCAGAAGCAGCCGTGCTGCTGGGCTCCGGCCTTCCTCAGCCTCACAGCTGCCTTTGATCTGAACCCCGGCCCTGGTCCTATTTGTCCCCCACCCACCCATGGAGTCTGCAGGGTGACCTCTGACCCCCACATCCCTCATGGCTTCACCAGGCAGCCTGCTCCCTGGTTGGGGTCAAATCGCGGCCTGTTAGGAGCAGGGGGCAATGGTGGACATGACCCTCTCCTCACCTGCAGGCAGAGCGCCCCCAGGTTGGGCTCAGGGCCTGGTCCAAATTGGTCCTCAACTAGGGCCCCCCATGACTTTGCCCCCCCCCATGACTTTGCCTCCCTTTCCTCCCTCAGGATGGAAGATCTGATACCCGGGCCCATGGACCACCTCCAGCCACCAGACCTGGGCGAGTTGGGCCAGACATAGGTGGGGGTGAAGGCAGGGTGGGGGTGGGTGGGTGGGAGGTTGGGGGAGCCGCCCCTCCTTCTGCATGACAAAGCCTGGGACTCCCTCCCGCCGCGGCCACATTGTGAAGGGCCTCCCAATCCACAGTCCTTCCTCCTTTTGGCCTCCAGCGCTGGCGGCCAGCTTTAGCAAATAAAAACATACAACTCCCAGGAAAGTTTCCATTTCCGATAAACGACGAATAATAATGTGCTCATGTCAGGACGTCCCACGCGGTGTCCTGTATTTTAGTCACCCGTCCCTGGCTCACCGCCCAGGTGTTTTATTTCCCCCGGAAAACTGTTCCACTGGCCTCAATCCACATTCAGGCCCAGGAAGCCGGGGGACGGGTCCCCAGCCTCCACCCGGACCCCCCACCTGCACGGAGGGTACCGGGCCCAGCTTCAGGGGCCGGGCAGGGCCTGGCTGGAGATAGCTCGGGGGAGTGGAAAGGACTGTGGGCTGGGAAGCTGAAGACTTGACTTGGTGCATCCATCACGAACTGTGTGGCCCTGGGGAGGTTGTGCCCTCGCTGAGCCTCGGTTTCCTGGCCTCAAACATTGGAGAAGGGGGTGCACTGCCCCCTGCCCACGGGACGTACCATGTAGGGTCCGATCCCGAGGCAAGAGCCTTTCCACTCTGACATCTAGACCCACAAAGGGCCAGGAAGAGGAGAGGACGCGGCTCCTTAGTGGACAAGACCCCCCTGGCGCCCGCGCCCCCCGACAATGGGAAACACTGGGTTTCCTCTCCATGGGCAGCCCAGCAGCCCCCAGGCGCCCCCTGGGCACTCGGCCCTGCAGGCAGGTGGGTCCTCAGGGAGCCCTGACATTGGGTGGGCAGTTCCCTTGCAGCAAGGAATGGGCTCAAAGTCCACACACCAGAGACCCCGGCTCTGTCCCTGGGAGACGGGATGGAACAGAGAATGAGGTGCCTACCTCTTCTCCAGGGTACAAACGGCCTTTGTGCCCTTCCTAGACAGCCCCTCCTCAGGTCCAGGGACCTGTCTGGCTGATGAGCTCCCAGGAGGGCGAGGGGTGTGACCTCCCTCCCTTCTTCCCTCCCTCTCACCACCCAGGCCCAGCCCAGGGCTGGCTATAAAGCTGGCCCAGCCTGGCCCTCAGCACGCCCAGCTGGGACCCTCCTGGAGCCTCGTCAGGGGACACAGCCGCTCTGCTCCTCCTCCCAAGTGGCACCATGAGGGCCCTGTGGCTGTGCTGGGCGCTGTGGGCGCTGCCCCTGCCCCGCCCCGGGGCGGCCGTGACCGAAGAGCAGATCCTGGGCAGCCTGCTGCAGCAGCTGCAGCTGCACGAGATGCCCGCGCTGGACCAGAGGGACGCGGAGCGGCCGGTCCCCCCTGCCCACGTGCGGGCCCAGTACGTGGCCCTGCTGCAGCGCAGCCACGGCGTCCCCTCCCGCGGGAAGCGGTTCAGCCAGAACTTCCGAGGTGAGGCCCTCCCTGCACCCTGGCCGGTTGTGGGTAGGGGGTGGGGGTGGGGGGAGAGACTGTATGTGCCCATCTGGGGGGCCAGGGACCTGCTCCCCGGCCAGGCGGGGTGGCTGGGGAGAGGAGGAGGCCGGGCACGAACACCTCAGCTCCTGTTGCCAACCTGGAGTCTCGGGTGCTGGGGACGGGGTGCCTGGTACCCCATGTCCCTCTGGGCTCAGGCGTCTGAGAAAGCTGTTCACCGGCCCCTGGCTCCTCTGCGGCTTTGGGGGACATTTCACCGAAGAGGAAAATGAGGTTAAACTCAGGGCTCTCCCCTGGCCCCGTAGGAAGAGCCAGGTCCAACTGGTACCAGATCCCACTGCCCCGGTCCTCTGCCTCACACGCCCCATCCCTCCTCACCGGTCCTGGTGCCGCCACCTCTGCCTGGGAAGGCTGCCTGTCCATGTTCACCCGCTCCGGAGCCCCAAGCGGCCCCTGCCCACGGAGGGTGGGGCCGCTAGCAAATAAGCAACAATGCAAATGATTGTACAAAAATCAAGAAAAAAATTTATTTTAAAAAAAATATATTTTATTGATTTTTTACAGAGAGGAAGGGAGAGGGATAAAGAGTTAGAAACATCGATGAGAGAGAAACATCGATCAGCTGCCTCCTGCACACCTCCTACTGGGGATGTGCCCGCAACCAAGGTACATGCCCTTGACCGGAATCGAACCTGGGACCCTTCAGTCCACAGGCTGATGCTCTATCTACTGAGCCAAACCGGTTAGGGCAAGAAAAATATTTAAAAATATGTTTTTATTGATTGTTAGAGGGGAAGGAAGGCATAGAGAGAGAGAAACATCAACGAGAGAGAAACTTCATCATCGGCTGCCTCCTGCACGCCCCTCCTGGGGATCCAGCCCACAACCCAGGCCTGTGCCCTGACGGGGAGTCGAACCCTGACCTCCTGGATCATGGGTCAATGTGCAGCCATGGAGCCCCACCGGCAGGGCCGGGAATATTTTTAAGGTGGAGGTGCCCTCTTTCGCACCTGGCCCCCCCCCGTTTCCCAGGCCCCGGGTTCTCCCTGTGCGTTACTGGGGAGACCCTGCCTCAGGCTCAGCCCTGCCCCCTCAGAGCTGCGCCCTCGGCTGGAGAGGCCCCGCTGACCCTGCCACTGTCCCCAGAGGTGGCCGGCAGGTTCCTGGTGTCCGAGGCCTCCTCGCACCTGCTGGTGTTCAGCATGGAGCGGCGGCTGCCCCCCAACAGCGAGCTGGTGCAGGCCGTGCTGCGCCTCTTCCGGGAGCCGGTCCCCAAGGCCGCGCTCCGCAGGCACGAGCGGCTGTCCCCTCGCAGCGACCTGGCCCGGGTCACCGTCGAGTGGCTGCACGTGCGGGCCGACGGCTCCAACCGCACCGCCCTCATCGACTCCAGGTGGGAGGGTGCCCGGGGGTGCTGGGGGGGAGGGCAGAGGAAAAGGGGAGGGCAGGAGGGGGCAGGGGGTCTGTCTCGGGGAGAGGGATGGGAGGCGGGGGTGGAGGCAGAGGCTTTCCGGTCCCCACCCCTCAGCGCCCGGGTCCCCACCTGGCGTTGCAGGCTGGTGTCCGTCCACGAGAGCGGCTGGAAGGCCTTCGACGTGACTGAGGCCGTGACCTTCTGGCAGCAGCTGAGCCGGCCCGGGGAGCCCCTGCTGCTGCAGGTGTCGGTGCAGCGGGAGCACCTGGGCCCGCTGGCCTCCAGCGCCCACAGGCTGGTGCGCTTTGCCCCCCGGGGGCCTCTGGACGGCGCGCAGGGCGAGCCCCAGCTGGAGCTGCACACCCTGGACCTCGGGCACTTCGGGTGAGCACTGCGGGCTAAGGGTGACCCTGATGAACACGGCGAATAGGGAATTACACCGCCATTGAAATGGGCATCTTTCCTCTGGGCGCCACGGGAATGGATGAGTGTGTAACGTTTCTCCTTTGAATCTTAGGAGCAGTAGCTCCTGATTATCTATATTTTGGTTATTTCCAGTTATCTATCTTGTCACACACATCCAGCTTTTTTATTTTATGTATTTTTTTAATTGATTTTTTTACAGAGAGGAAGGGAGAGGGAGAGTTAGAAACATCGATCAGCTGCCTCCTGCACACCTCCTACTGGGGATGTGCCTGCAACCAAGGTCCATGCCCTTGACCGGAATCGAACCTGGGACCTTTCAGTCTGCAGGCCGACGCTCTATCCACTGAGCCACACCGGTCAGGGCCACATCCAGCTTTTTTAACATCATGAGAGATGGATCACACGTCTCCCTCCCAGATGCCCCACTGGGCCCTGCCTTGGGTCCCCTGACCTCAGCCCTTCCAACTGACCTCTGACCCCGCCTCTCCTTGCCCCCACAGAGCTCAGGGCAACTGTGACCCCGAGGCACCCGTGACCGAGGGCACCCGCTGCTGCCGCCAGGAGATGTACATTGACCTGCAGGGGATGAAGTGGGCGGAGAACTGGGTGCTGGAGCCCCCGGGCTTCCTGGCCTATGAGTGTGTGGGCACCTGCCAGCAGCCCCCGGAGACCCTGACCTCCAAGTGGCCGTTCCTGGGGCCGAGGCAGTGCATCGCCTCGGAGACGACCTCGCTGCCCATGATCGTGAGCGTCCAGGAGGGCGGCGGGCCCCGCGCCCAGGTGGTCAGCCTGCCCAACATGCGGGTGCAGAAGTGCAGCTGCGCCTCGGACGGGGCGCCCGTGCCGAGGAGGCTGGAGCCGTAGGCGCTGGGCACGGCCACGTGGGGCTTGACTTGTGTGTCTTGGAAGTGTACTGGGTGCCAGGAGAGATGGGGGCTGCGGATGGGCAAATGCTCTGTGCTCTCTGCTGAGCTCTGAATTCGCTTCCTCCGACCAGTCAGCTCACCTCCTAATATTCACTCCCCTGGTCACCGGCAGCCCGTCCAGGCTTCTCGCTCCTTCGTATTATCCGCTGCACTAGATCCTAAGCACTTACCTGGGTAGATTCTGTCCTCTAAGAGCGCAAACGCCAATTTGTCATTGTTTCCCTACCCCAGGAGCTGACCCAGCTGCCACTCTGGGCTTCAAACCGAGGCTCAGGTATGGGTTGTATAGTCTCATCTCAGACACGGAGGGCATTTTGCAAGAAAGAAAGAAAACGCATCTTATTCTGCATTTTTATATTTTACCAAGAAGCCTGCCCGTGGTTGAGGAAACAAAACGTTCTAGAGGGGCAAGGTTAACATGATTAGAAAGACATGGTCAAGCCCTAGCCGGTTTGGCTCCGTGGATAGAGCGTTGCCCTGCAGTCTCAAGGGTCCCAGGTTCGATTCCGGTCAAGGGCATGTACCTTGGTTGCGGGCACATCCCCAGTAGGGGGTGTGCAGGAGGCAGCTGATCGATGTTTCTCTCTCATCGATGTTTCTGACTCTCTATTCCTCTCTGTAAAAAAGCAATAAAATGTATTTAAAAAAAAAAAAGAAAAAAGAAAAAAAGACATGGTCAAGGTCTCCGTTCAGAAGGACAGGAAAGCTCGAGTTGAAATGCATTCGGATTCTAGGGCCCCGACGGCTTGGACTTGAAGCAGAAACTTGTCATTGTTGTCGACATGTTTACTCGTTTCAATCCGACTTGCGATCTGATCCTCAGGACCACCCGTAATGTGGGTCACTCCTGTCAATGTTGGGGCAGGTAAGGGGAGCCAGGGTTGAAACTGTTAGATATCACACTTTAGAATGCCAAGATTACAGGGGCTTTTGAGCCGCACGGATGCCTTGGATTCCTGGCTAGTCTGCACAGCTCCTATAAGCTGCCATCTCCTTCTCTTGTCAAGTGAGAAAACCCCGGCCTGCCATACATTTACTGGAGCGTTTAGGAAATAATAATGTTTTTTACAAGCACTCCACACCTGCGTGATACGTAACAGGGGCTAAGGTTACCCGAACTCACACTCGGACTCACTTGGGACTCCTGTTGATTTTGAAATAAACTTAACCCCCTGAAAATCAGATTTAGAAGCCCCTTTCCCTCTCGGAAGGCAAAGACCCTAACTTTTTCTTTCTGTCAGTGGCTTCTCATTGCTGGGTTCGAACCTTGCTCTTCCCAGGGGGCGCCGTGGAGGCCGGAAGGAGTGAGGACGGGCGGGTAGGGGTGTGGGGATGTGAAGAGAGTGGACAGGTCAGTCTGAGGAGCCGGGGGAGTCCAGGGGGCCACCCCAGGAACCCGCTGGAGGTCAGGTGTGTGTGTGGGGGGGCCTTGCCAGCAGGAGGCAGCAGCGGGAGAGGGGAGATGGCAGGCATAGGTACCCAGGGACAAGGGCTGAGGCCAAGGGCAAACTGGGAAAAGGTTAGTAACGGGTTTGGGGGGGGGGGGGGGGGAGAAGGAGTAAGCCCGATGGGACAGAAAGAAACTGTCAGACACAGGAGGAGACCCCCCTGAACCCCCCTCGAACTACAGGCTGGTGCTAGGGTCCTGGGCAGGGAGGTAAGGAGCGGTTTGGCACCCCAATGGAGGATGAGAGCCTAGGAATGGAGCGGAGGGCAGGGACCCCGCAGAGCGGCGCACGTGTGCGTGAGGAGTTACCGGTTCGGTGCTGGAAGGACCTGGGGGGAAGCTCAGGTCCAGCCGCCAGGTCTGGCAGGTGCGGAAACCCAGGCCCGGGAAGGAGCGCAGTTTGCGCGTCCTCATGGAGCCGGGCCCCGCGTCCCGCGTCCCGCGTCCTGCCGGGTGCGCCCCCCGCGCCCCCCGCCCGCTTACCCTCCAGTTGGGAGGAAGCACCCCGGTACCCAGCCGGGGAGACAGGCCGCGCTCAGCGAGCTGGGCCGGATCGGTGACCCCGGTGGCCCGGGCCCGGGCAGTACCGCGCGGCTTCCGTTTGCGCCGACTCCGAGGACCCTCCCTCGGGGCGCTCACGGCGGCGCGGGAGCCGCGGCCTTTCGCAGCGGCACCGAAGGCCGCCGACTGCGGGGAGCGGAGGTGCTGAGCGCAGCCGAGAGCCCCCCGCTCCGGGCGGCCTAGGCGCCGTCTAGGAAATCGAGTGCAGAACGGGGGCGACCACGAACGTGGGCGAAGGCTCCCCCGGCGCCGCCTCCGCGCGGCGCGACCACCTGTGCGCGGCCGGGTCTCCCCGAGGTGCGGGGATCGGGCCGCGCAGGGAGGGCGCCGAGCCGCGGAATTAGCCCTGGCGACGGCGCCCTCGGCCCCTGGACGGGAGCTGGCGGGGCGCAGGGCGAGCACGGCGGAGGGAGCGCGGCCCGCGCGCAGGTGGCGGCACCGGGACGCCCGCCCCGCGGCGGCTGCAAATGGGGCGAGCAGAGGCCGCTCTGCGCATGTGCGGCGGCCGGAGTTTCACTTTGTAACTTTCAGGCGCTCGGGACGCGCCGCGCCGGCCAGGGCGGCGGACGGCTCCCTCCTCCCTCCTCCCTCCTCCCTCCCCCCTCCGGGCGCAGCGCTGCGCCCCCGCCGCAGGTAACGTGGGAAGGGGCCGCCGCGCCGCGGGTGTCGCCCTCGCCTCCCCGGACCTGCGGGACCTGGCTCGGCGCCGGGTGCCACGCAAGTGTCAGGTTTCGGGGCGCGGCCCTCGGACCCCGCAGCCCCGAGGCCCGAGCAGGGGGGGCGGGTGGGGTGGGCGCAGAGGGTCAGCCCGGGCCCCGCAGCCGCGCGCTCCTCCGGACCACCCGGCTGCGTCCCCCGCCCTCCCTCTCCGAGGTCTGGCTCCAAGCCTCCCCCTCCCCCTGCCCCTCCCCCAGGCCTCCCGGACTTGGGGGATTTGTCAGCGGGAAGCCCACCTCCGCGCCAAACCGGGAGCGCAGCCTGGAGCTCTTCCTCCTGGCACCGCGCGCGGCGGGCCTGGGGAGGGCCGGTGCCTGCGTCCCCCGCGCCGGGAGGCTCGGTCTGCCCCTCGGTGACCACTCCCTGCAGTCCCGGCGGCGTCCGTCCCGCGGAGGCGGCGGGAGGCTGGGGAGGGACGGGGAGAGAGGAGAACTCCGCTCAGCAGACGGGCGCCCCGGCCCCTGGGCGGCCTCCATCTTTCAGCCCAGGCAGTGCCCACAGGGGTGGGAGTCCACCTGGTGGTTGACCAGGTCACCTGGGAGCTTCCTTCTTCCCTGAAGTTGTGCGGCTGAGTCCCAGTCCCCTGAGTGCAGCCGGTGGGTCATGCGCACCAGGCCCGGGCGCAGTGGGCGCAGTGGGCGCAGTGGGCGGCATCCGGGGTCCTCCCGGCCCCTGCAGGGTGACAGGCTCCCACTGGGGCTCAGGAAAGACGCCGGGGCAGGGGCATCCCTTACACTTTTCCCCTCGCCCTCCACAAGCCCCGCTGTCTTTCTCTCCTTTCCCCTCCTCGGACACCTGGCCGAGTCCTGAAGGGAATGAGGAGCCCAGGCCCTCTCCCCTCTCCCTTCCCTTCGTTTGTGTAGAGCTGGGACAAAGGTCTCTCTCCGCTGTTCACTGGGCTCTACCAGGGAACACATCCATGGGGTCCTGCCGTTTCCCATTCGCTGGAGAAAAGCTTTTGCTGGCCCGTTGTGGCTCAGGGGTTGAGCTTGGACCTGGGAACCAGGAGGTCAGGGTTGGATTCCGGATCAGGGCACCTGCCCCAGGTTGCAGGCTCTGCCCCCAGTGGGGGTGCGTGCAGGAGGCTGCTGGTCAGTGCTTCTCTCTCTCCCTCTGTCACTTCCTCTCTGGAATATAGAGAGAGCGAACGGCTTCGAAGTGTTCACAGGGCTGGGCCCTGGGCTGAGAGCTTTGTGGGTTCATGGGCATTGTCCCAGGTGTGTGCCTGCAATTGCCAGGCGCACTGCCTCTCGTGACTGGGCCAGGGTCGACGTGTGTGTGTGTGTGTGTGTGTGTGTGTGTGTGTGTGTGTGTGTGTGTGTGTGCTGGGTCCTGTTTGGCGGCCCTTAGAAGTTGGTGTTTACTTTGTAACCTTCCTCTGCGGCAGAAGGGCTCCCGCCGCTTGTAGCCCCCGCGATCGTTGTGACAAAACCTGAAAATGTGGTGACTGGGTGATGCTGAGAAGACACTGAATTTGTGCAGGGCCTTCTTGTGAGAGCCGGTGATGCGTACATGCCTCCTGCCTCCTCCTGCTGGTTTTTCTGGAAGAAATAGAGACCCTCAGGGGAAGTGTACCCCAGGGTCGGTCCTTGCTGCCAGGTCAGATGGGCAGCGGGCTAGCCTTGGTGGCTGACTTTCTTTCTTTTTTAAAAAATATATTTTATTGATTCTTTACAGAGAGGAAGGGAGAGGGATAGAGCGTTAGAAACATCGATGAGAGAGAAACATCGATCAGCTGCCTCCTGCACACCCCCTACTGGGGATGTGCCCGCAACCAAGGTACATGCCCTTGACTGGAATTGAACCTGGGACCCTTGAGTCTGCAGGCCGACGCTCCATCCACTGAGGCCAGGGCATGGTGGCTGACTTCCTTTGGCAAGTTTGAGAACAGCTGTTGGACTCGGCCCTCTGTCCCACTGGCCACAACCAGATTCTGGGGGCACGTGGGCTGAACTTGGAGTTGGGGGCGGGAGTCACCGGCTGCCCACCTGGCTCAGCGGGAATTCTTGGATCTCGTCCGCTCCGGGTCTTGGCTAGGAATGAGCCGAGGAGGCATGGGTAAGCGCTAGGCATTGGCATACACGTGTCAAATAAATATCAGGTAACTGAATATTGCGAAGGTCGCGGCCAGGCAGGGCTCCTGTACCACAGGGCCTACTTGCTGGCTCGGCCCCTGCCCAGAAGGGTCAGTGTTTCAGCTCCTGAGCCAGCTCCCTCCTGATCTCTGTCCCCTGAGTCCCCTCTCCCCCGACCACCTCGTCAGCCCCGCCTGGAGGGGCCATGATGTTTCAGCAGACGCTGGACTTTGTGTGTGTGTGTGCCGGGCAGGACAGGCTACAGCTGAGCTGAAAGGCCGGGAGACTGAGGGCTTCCCAGCTGGGTGCTCAGTGGCGTCACCTGGAGGGGCTGGCGGGAGGGCTCTGGCCCAGGCCCCAGGCCCCAGGCCCCAGGCCGGCGGTATTTGCTGGCTGATCTCCCGGGCCCTTCTTATCAAGGGATCCTGTTTGGCAAGAGGAAACTGACAGAGAGGCATGACGGGGGCTGATGGAAGAAGGGGAACCACAGTGCCTTCCTCCTTTGGGGCCTGTGCTCCCCTAAAGCTCAGCATGCAGCAGCCTTGGTGCGGGCTGTCCCCCGGCACCGCCCAGCCCCGCCGCCCCGCCCTGCCCAGCGGCGGCCCGCTCCTCCGGAACAGTGCTCCCTCTGTGAGCATTTAACGAGGAGGTTCTTTTCGTACCATTTCACTTTCAAGCCTTCCTTGTCTGGTCTGCCCTGTCCCTGGCAGCAGTCACCCGTGGGGCTCCCAGGGCTTCCGGGGAGGGGGGCAGACGACGGCCCTGGCCCCAGCAGGGCCTCCAGCCACAGGAGAAGAGGGCGAGGCTGGAGCCCCCGTGGTGCTGGGGGAGGCGGGAGGAGCGGGGTGGCCCAGAGGAGCCGGCCCAGAACCAGTTCTGGGAGAGGCCAGGGCAGGAGGGCGCCCATGGGGAGGACAGAGGGTCCCTGTGAGCGTTTGAGATCAGAGACCCAGGGGCAGGCGGGTGGGGGAGGAGGGGGGCGGGGGGGGGAGTGTCCGCGGGGCCCAGGCCAGAGCTGGGCCGGGAGAGGCAGCTTCTCATGCCAGCTGTCTGTGTTCCTCAGGAAAGCCCGCACAGGCTGGTGCCCCAGGCCCTGCGGGCAGGAGACCCTGCGGGAGATGAGTGGCGGCCTGAGAGCCAGCTCCAGCTGAGGGCCTCTCCGAGCGGCTCATCCCCAGGCCGTGCCCCCCCTGGTGTCCGGTGAGTGTGGGGCCAGGAGGAGGGCGGGCGCTGGCTGGGTGTTCGGTTGGGCTGGTGCCACTGGGTGCGGTGTGAGGGAGGGGAGCCAAGACCATCTGTCTCCCAGAGCAGCTCTCATGCCTCTGCCCCGTCCATGGTTCTGGCACCACGCCCTCTCGCTCTTACAGGGGAGAGGCCCCCCATGACTTGAACCTGTCCTCCCCAACACACACACACACCCTGCCTGCACTTCTGGTCCCCGGGGTCAGAACTGGGAATCACCCCCACCCACAAGCCACCAGCACTACCTGGGTCCAGACTTCTGTTTGGGTCCCCTGTGCCTTTTCTTCCCGTCCCAAGTCCCAAGATCGGGGTCCCTGCTGCAGGTGGAGAGACCAGCCCAAGCAGAGGCCCCCTGGGAATGTGGTTTAACCAGCTTTGGGGAGGGGAGCGGGGAGCGGAGGAAGCGGTGCTGAGCATGTCCCTGCTCCTCGGCCACAGCCGGCGTGGACAGGAGGCCAGACGCGGGCACTGGCTCTGGGGCCGCCGGGGTCAGGGACAGACACTGGGGCTTTTCATGAGCTTCGACCCCGGGGGTACCAGGAGCCAGGGAGGCAGAGGCCGGCCGCCCGCCTGGGGCTGTTCATGTTTGCTTTGGACTTGTCCGCCCTTTCCCTTAGACCAAAGGTCCTCAGGGGGGCAGGGGGCAGAGGGCGGAGCTGGGAGGGCTCGGTGGGTGACTGGAGGGGTCCCTGTGGAAGTCCTGAGACTCTCTCCATATCCTCTCCCTGGACCACCCCCTCCCCTCTCTTCTCCGTTCCCACATCTGCTTCCGTGGGCCCCTTCCCCGGCCTTTCATCTCTCACTGAGCTCACCAGCTTGTCTGCCAGCTGGGGCGGGAGCGTGTGAGTCAGGAGTCTGGGCCTGAGACCCAAGTCTGCCAGGACCAGCTCCTTGGTCTTGGGGCAGGTGGTTCAGCCCCTGAGCCTCAGTTTCCAAGTGTGTGGAATGGGCCTGTCTCTGACATCCATGAACAGTGGGCGCAGGGGCTCCCCCGTGGCTCCCATGGTCAGCAGCTATTGCATACTTAGGGGCCCCTTCTTCCTTATTTGTCCCCCTCCACCCTCTCCCGGCCTGCACTGGTGCTCCCAGGGCCTCCCCCGGGAAGGAATGACCTTGCCAGCAGGAGTCCTGGAGGCTGGAGGCACGTGGGCACCCCCTAAGCAGGCAGACACGCAGCGCCTGTCCTTCCCTTTCGTGCCGTGCCCCCCCACTCTAGGGAGGGTACCAGCTGTGTCTTGCAGGAGCCATCCGCCCCCTCCATCTGACCCTGGGACTGTTCGCACGATGGAGCTATTTTCCGTAGACTCTGCCCAGCACGTGGGGTCTGGTGTCTCCTCTCCCCAGCCCCTTGCTGCTGGCTCCCCGTGCCCCCCCCCCCCCCCCCCCCCAGCCAGGAGACACCCGCCATTGGCTCTGCCAGCACTGGCTGGGGACACGATGGGAGAGTTTGAGCTCTGACCACCCACCTGGTCCCGTTCTTCAGGGGGGACAGGCACCATGACCGACTCCCCGTTCCTGGAGCTGTGGCAGTCCAAGGCGGCGTCCACGCGGGACCGGCTGGGCATCAGGGAGCACCCCAATGACTCCTACTGCTACAACTCGGCCAAAAACAGCACCGTGCTGCAGGGCGTCCCCTTTGGCGGCGTCCCCATCGTCCTGCTCATAGACGTCAGCTGCTTCCTGGTGAGACCTTTGTGAATCATGCCTCCCTCCCCCTCCCCCGGTTATTTGTTTATTTAAACCCCACCCAGGGCCTCATGGGAAACTCAGGGGAGGAGCCAGACCTGGCTTTCTATCCCAGCACTGCCACTTGCCGGCTCTGTGCCCTTGGGTACGTTACGTAGCTCGTCTGGGCCTCAGGCTTCTGCTCTGTAAAATGGAACTAATCATTCTTTTGAAAAAAAAAATATATTTTTTAACCCTGGCCTGTTTGGCTCAGTGGATAGAGCTTCAGCCTGGGGACTTAAGGGTCCCAGGTTCGATTCCGGTCAAGGGCATGTACCTTGGTTGCAGGGACATACCCGGTGGGGAGTGTGCAGGAGGCAGCTGATCGATGTTTCTCTCTCATCGATGTTTGTAACTCTACCCCTCTCCCTTCCTCTCTGTAAAAAATCAATAAAACATATTTAAAAATATATATATATATATTTTTTTTATTGATTTCAGAGGGAGAGGGAGAGAGAGACAGAGAAACATCAATGAGGATTGAGAGAATCATGGATTGGCTGCCTCCCCGCACACATGTCCCACATGGGGGGATCGAGCCCACAACGTGGGCATGTGCCCTGACTGGGAATGGAACCGTGACCTCCTGGTTTATAGGTCGATGCCCAACCATTGAGCCACGCCAGCCGGCCTTGATTACCATCATTTCTGAGTTACCAGTCTGTTATTGTCCCCAAAGATCCCCCAATTTGAAATATGCCATCTCTCCCCCCTCCCCCCGCTGACTCAACATGGGCAAGGTGGAATTTATTGGGGCTAAAGAGCACAAATGTCCATGCGATGGGTGGTCCCTCTGATGCCTTCTCCTGCCATGGAGAGGAGACATGTGACTAAGTGAGGTGTGATGGGGCAGAGGGGGTAGACACGGGCCGGCTTGGGGCCAGAGGCTAGGTGGGGGGCTGGGGGAGACGGAATTAGGGGGAGCATGAGGGCCCCAGTTCTCGAGGGAAAGAGGCAGGTATCAGACACGTGTGCAGGCACAAACACAGCCCATGGGATGGGGGTGGGGGAGTTCCCCCTCTTCCCAGTTGGGTCCCTAAGATTAAGGTCTCAGTGTGTGCATTCGAGTCTTGCTACATTGTTGGTCCTTTGCGGGCTGATGTGCAAACAGGCATGCTACTCGTGTTGCTGTTATGGAAAAGGCTCCTTAAGTGCCCGGCCACCCATGTCTTGGCTAAAACTCGCTTGTAGATTGAGAACACTGTCGTATGGACCGGTCTTGGTTGAGAGGGAAGAGTGGGCCGGAGTGAGGTGGTGGGTTTGAAGGTGCTGGGCTCATGGAGGAGGGTGGCCTGGAGCCGGAATGCAGTGTGTCAGGGAGGGGAGAGTCTGGGAGGGACGATGGGCAGGGAGCCCAGGCGGCTGGTCGGGGAGGGGGGCGCGGAGGGGTGGGCAGGCGGGTATGTTTGGAACAGGGTAGGTTGAGAAGAGCGAGTTGCTGTCCAGGGGAGTGTGCTGGGGGGCGGTGTATTTTAAAAAATATATATATATTTTTATTGATTTCAGATAGGAAGGGCGAGGGAGGGAGAGAGAGAGAGAGAGAGAAACATCCATGATGAGAGAGACCTATGAACCAGGAGGTCACGGTTGGAATCCCAGTCAGGACGCATACCCATACCCCCCAGTAGGGGGCGTGCAGGAGGCAGCCAGTCTGTAATGCTCTCCCATCATGGATGTTTCTGTTGCTCTCTCCCTCTCCCTTCCTCTGTGAAATGAATAAAAATAGATTTTTTTTAAAAAAAAAGAAATTCCACGTAAAGTGAAGAAGAAAAGTTAAGCTGCTCCCCAGGGCTGCTGGTGGGCAGACCTCCCTGCTTAGGAGCCGCTGGAGACAGCTCAGGCCTAGGGAGGCCATGGCCGCCGATGCCGCCTTGATGGCCAAGGCCAGGCCAGAGTGCTTGGCTAGGGGGGCGCCAGGGCAAGCTCAGCTCAGCGTTGCCAGCCTTCGTGACTGGGGAACAAGTGGCCGGACCTGGGGTTGGGGGGGGTGTGTGAGCACAGCATCACGGCCTTGAGCTGAGTGGCTCTGGGCAGCTCGGGGCCCTCTCTGGGCTAGGGTCCCCTTCTCACCCCGCTGAGGCCAGGCAGGTGGGCTTTGCCCCTCAGCCCGCTGCCTCCTCTCATTACAGGCCACCCGAGGAACTTTCACTTGGTTTCTTCTTTTTCTTTTCTACTTTTAGTTTTTAATATTGGCGTTCTCCATCATACGGAGAAGATTCTGGGATTATGGACGCATTGCCCTGGTGTCGGAAGTGGGCAGGTAAGGGAGTCATATTACCTAGAATCTCTGTGTGTGTGTGTGTGTGTGTGTGTGTGTGTGTGTGTGTGTGTGTGTGTGTGAGAGAGAGAGAGAGAGAGAGAGAGAGAGAGAGAGAGAGAGAGAGAATGGGAGAGGGAGGGAGAGAAATACTGGGATGGGCTGGGGGCTGGGGGAGGGGGGGGGGAGGGAGAGAGGGAGGGAAGGAGAGAGAGAGAGAGAGAGGGAGAGGGAGAGAGAGAGAGAGAGAGAGAAAGGGATGGGCTGGGTGCTGGTAGACAGAGGGGGGGGAAGAGAGAGGGAGGGAGGGGGGAAGAGGGACAGAGAGAGGGAGAGAGTGGGGAGAGAGAGACTGGTATCGGCTGGGGGCTGGGAGAGAATTGGAGGGGGGAGAGAGAGACTGGAATGGGCTGGGGGCTGGGAGAGAATTGGGGGGGAGAGAGAGACTGGGATGGGCTGGGGGCTGGGAGAGAATTGGGGGGGAGAGAGAGACTGGGATGGGCTGGAGGCTTGGGAAGCCCAGCAGGCAGGATCCACCCACGATGCTGGAATCACATCACGTTCACCGTGTCCATCCGCCTGGTCGGTAGCAGATGCCGTCTGTCTGGTCCGCGGCCCAGTCCCATGAGGTCAGCCCTGTGGGAAAGCCGAGGCCCTGCGCCCAGGTCTCCTCCAGGCCTCGGCCCTGCGGTGGCCACGAGCCTTGCTGGCTTCGGGCTCTGGAGGACACGGTGCTTCTTCAGATCATTGGGGCTTCGGAACCAGCAGGAGGAGGACGCCCATCTTCTGTCCGCCCGGGATATGTTCTCGTGCCTCTGCCGCAGTTCATTCGCTCAGGGCTGGGCTGGCTACGCAGGGCTGCAGGGCCCTGACCTCCTCCTGGCTTTGTGCTGGCCCTGGGCAAGCCTGCTCTGCACCGCAGGCTCAGGCCTTCCGCTTCCATCTGGGCTCGGAAGGCTCTCCGCTCACATCCCCCGGAGGGGCACCTGGATTCTCCATCTGCACCACTGGTGTTCCCAGCGCGAGCTGGCTGCCACCCCCCTCAGTCCTGGCGTCAGTGGGAAGTGACTGGGAAGCGCTCGCTGGCCCAGGCTGCCCGCCCAGCGCCTGCCCTGCCATCACCAGGCAGACCCTCCGCTCGCTCCGCAGGCTGCCCCGTGGGGAAACGTGGTCTTTGTGGGAGGGGCGAGGGGTGCGTGTGTAAATGCACCTCCTTCTCCACAGTCTCTGGCATTTGCAAAAGCCCGAGGGTGTTAGTGTTGGGGTGAGGTTGGGGGGCCCCTTGCTTCAGCTGAGTCGGAGCCTGTTGGGATATCTGATGCTTTTGGGGACATGCACCCCGAGGAGGGGCTGAATGCCACAACACAGTACAGCTCTTGGAAATCAGCGGGCCTGGCTGTGTGATCTTGGTCAGGTCCCTAAACTTTTTTGGGGGGTTAACTCCTGCACTCTCTTCCCTGCAGGCTTACAGGGAAGGGCCAGTGAGAGAGGTTCCACGGTGTCTTAGGCCAGTGGTCGGCAAACTCATTAGTCCACAGAGCCAAATATCAACAGGACAACGATTGACATTTCTTTGGAGAGCCAAATTTTTTAAACTGAAACTTCTTCTAACGCGACTTCTTCAAAATTGACTCGCCCAGGCTGTGGTATTTTGTGGAAGAACCACACTCAAGGGGAGCCACATGTGGCTCGCGAGCCGCAGTTTGCCGACCACTGTCTTAGGCCATTAGGAATAGGAGGGCAGAGCCAGGAGTAGGGAAACAGAAGCAAAAATGCAAACAGCTCACAGCGCATGGGTGTTCTTGCACGTTACTCAGAAGAAGGGATCTGACTAAAATGCCACGATATAAAATCCTGGAGTTCAGCCCTGGCCGGTTTGGCTCAGTGGATAGAGCGTCGGCTTGTGGACTGAAGGGTCCCAGGTTTGATTCTGGTCAAAGGCACATGCCCTGGTTGCAGCCGATCAATGATTCTCTCTCATCATGGATGTTTCTATCTCTTTCTCTCTCTCTCTCCCTTTCTCTCTGAAATCAATAAAACTATATTAAAATGCCGGAGTTTAGCAACTTTAAAATGCACGTTTTGGCATTTTCTTGTCTCTGAAATCGGAAGGCAGCTTATCATCATTGGTAGTTATAGTTTAATTGGTAGCATTTTTTTTCATTCTTCGTGGTTCATAATTATACCCCTGACACCAGTGGTGTCTTAGAGTTGATAAAATACAGTGTTTATGCCAAGCGTTGTCTGCTCTGTTGGGAAATACCTTGCAAACAGGCCACATTTAAAAAAATATATATATATATATTTTGTTGATTTTTTACAGAGAGGAAGGGAGAGAGGGATAGAGAGTTAGAAACATCGATGAGAGAGAAACATCGATCAGCTGCCTCCTTGCACACCTTCTACTGGGGATGTGCCCGCAACCAAGGTACATGCCCTTGACCGGAATCGAACCTGGGACCCTTGAGTCCGCAGGCCGATGCTCCATCCACTGAGCCAAACCAGCCAGGGCAACAGGTCACATTTTGAAGTCACTTTAGGTAAACCAGTCCTCGTGCTGGGAGCCAAGGGTGACCTGACCCACGTTACAGCCATGCATCGCAGAGTTCTGTCTCACGTCCCTAGGCGTGGCTATTGCCCCGTGTCTGTGTTTCTCACAAGGGCGCGTTATGCTTTGCCCCGGTCATTGAGGGCTAGTAGCTTTGGTCCTGAGCTCTGTGAGGCAGCAAGATCCTGGGAATGAGTTTTCAGGTTTTTAAAAAGAATTATTTTCCCTTTTGTGCTTCTAGTGAGTCCAGGTTCCAGAGATTGTCATCGTCGTCTTCCTCCCAAGGGCCACAAGATTTTGAAAGTGATCTGGTCAGTATCTCAGGGACGGCTGTGGCTGTGGCCGTGGCCGGTGGGGCGCGTGGCGGGCAGGGGAGGCCGGCGGCGATGCATCGGCGGGGTGAGGGCAGTGGTGCTCCTGTCCCCGTCGCAAGTCGGGGGTCAGAGCTCTTCTCCGCACTGACAGTCACCTGGACTTGGTACATACCACGGGGTGGGGGGGACGCGCGGGGAGACCCAGGATTGTGAGATTTGGTTGCCTCTCAGGCAGAGGGTTACAGGATACCCATGTGGTCCTAGCACGCGTCTCTGTTATCATACTTACAGCTTTGTGTGACAGTCAGTTATCATTATTTCTTTTTGAAAAAAAATGTTTTTATTAATTTTTAGACAGAGAGAGAGAGAGAGAGAGAGAGAGAGAGAGAGAGAGACATTGATGTGAGATCAGCTGCCTCCTGTACGCACCCGACTGGGGATTGAGCCCGCAACCCAGGCATGTGCCCTGACTGGGAATCGAACTGGCAACCTTCCGGCGCACGGGGTGACGCTCATCCAACTGAGTCACAACGGCCAGGGCCAGTTAATTGTTGACTTGCTTGCTAGTCTGTGGGCCACATGTGAGCAGGAGCCTTGTCTCACCCAGTGCTGTGCCCCATCACCTGATGCCCAATAGGGGCTGTTTAGTCATTGTCAAGTGAATGATGAACAAATACTTGTCTTCCAACAAAGACAAGTTATGCTGGGTAACCGTCCCGCTTCAGGGAGTCTCCGTGGATGATCAGACCTGCAGACACCTTTTCCTTCTCTAGGTCCCCCTCCACGCTCTTGTCCCATGTCTCGCTCGGTCGTTTTGAAACAAACAGGAACCCACAGCTGTTTCTCCAGAGCGGGCCTGAGGTTTCATCAGCTGTTGATTCAAGTTTCATGATTTGACCCCGGAACCTGTGTAACCCCACAGATCGTCAAATTTGAGAGGGTTTTGCAAGAATTCCAAGCCTGCACCCCAGCTGGCTTGGCTCAGTGAATAGAGTGTTGGCCTGTGAACTGAACGGTTCTGGGTTCGATTCCAGTCAGGTGATATGTGCCTGGGGTTGCAGGCTTGATCCCCAGTGTGGGGAGTGCAGGAGGCAGCCGATCAATGATTCTCTCTCATCATTGAAGTTTCTCTCTCTCTTCTTCTTCCTTCCTCTCTGAAATCATTTATAAAAAAGAAAGAAGGAAGGAAGGAAGAATTCTAAGCCTGTAGTGCATATTGGGAACTATTGGGAGCATCTGGACTCTGCCATGTTTGGAACAAGTAGCTTGCTGAATTTGGGGCAAAAGTGCTGTTTTTATACAGAAGAAGGTTAGCTTGTTATTAATGTCAAAGACGATGGTTATATCTGCTCTCAAAGACAGACACGCTCGAAGCTAATTCCCGATCTCTTTGTTTCCAGGGATGCTGCCCCTGGCTCACTGCGATCTTCCGTCTGAAGTGAGTACAGCGTGGGCAGGTGTGCATGTGTGTGCATGTGTGTGCGTGTGTGCGTGTGTGTGTTTGTGTGTGTTTGAGTGTTTGGCCAATAAGGAGGAAAGGGCCCAGAGGCCTGACCTTGAGATAGGGCCTCTTAGGTACTTCCTTAAGTTCAGGTTCAAAGCTGTACGTGGGGGCTGAGAACAAAGGAGTCCCAGGCAGTTCCTGCACCAGCCAAGTAACTGTGCTTCAGGCGGTAATCCTATCTCCTCAGTAGTTAACAAGGATCTAGTTGGGTGGAAGCTCTTCTAGACAGTTCTACGTGTCTTTAACTGGTGAAAATTGGAGAACTAGTGATCGCTCGATGCAGTCAGCTCATTGGGTTAGAAGTGCTCATTTTTTCAAAACTTGGAGCCTGTGGCAAGAAATCCTAAAAGTGGTGCTGGGTGGTCTGAGCTGGCCAGTCACCTCCAGTGTGGTGGACGGGGCTGGGATGTGAGTCTGGGTGCCACCTGTGGGCCATCAGATTGTCGTGAGATGCACATTATCTGAGACAGCACTAAGAATGGGAAAACGCTGCCCAGTGAGCCGCCATCAGCTATGCTCATGGAAATAAGAGGAGGACATCGTAGAATTGGTGGAATATGGTAGTTTCAGGACATTGGGTAAGTCCTTTTCTCTGGGCCTCAGTTTCCCCAATTATAAGAAAGGTGCCGAGGATGAATGACCTGCTCTGGGTAATTCAAATGAATTAATACGTGGTGTATCAATGGTAGAGTTTTGGTGGGAGGGTGGGGGCGTGCCGTTGTTCCCAGGGGCACTGGCAGAGGGCAGAGCTTCTATAGAAGCCAGTGAACCCCGGGCTGGAGCAGGAAGAAGCTGGAGAAGGGGTCTCGGGGAGCAGGGGAGGGGACAGAGGTGGGAGGTGCCCACCACAAAGCCAGGTCCCTGGGACACGCTTCCTCCTGACGTGGGACGTCATGCATGCATCATGCAAGAGGTGCCGCGCACACAGGAAAGAATGAACAGGAGGACGTTTAAGTCACCTGTACCCCTGCCTCTAAGAGATGCCCATGGCATGCTTTCCTTTGGCTGGCCACGCTCCATGGCCACTGCTGGTCGGGGCCCAGGCCACCCCCACCCTGGGCTGTGGACCCCGCTCTCAGCCTGGACCTTGGGGGGCAGAACGAGAATCTGCGACTCATTGTTTTCATGGGAACGAGCAAAGGCTCGGCAGTTTTGCACTGAAGTCACTCCCCTCTCCACGCCCGCTCCGTGGTTCCCTGTCCCCCCTGTCCTCTCTGTGGGGACGCTCATTTCTCACGTGGGTGCGGCTGTGTACTCTGCTTCGTCATTTTAATGGTCTTGCATTTCGACCTCCATGGTTTTTCTCCTCCATTCTAGCCCCAGAAAGGACTACCCTTTGATGTATTTATTTATTTGAAAAAAATATTCGTATTGATTTCAGAGAGGAAGGGAGAGGGAGAGAGAGACAGAAACATCCATGCCGAGAGAGAATCACTGATCGGCTGCCTCCTGCACGTCCCACACTGGGGATCGATCCTGTAACCCGGGCATGTGCCCTGACCGGGAATCGAACCGTGACCTCGTGGTTCATAGGTCGATGCTCAACCACTCAGTCCCACCAGCCGGGCTACCCTTTGACATTTTTTAAAGTTTCAATTACATTTAAAAAAATACATATGTTTGTTATTGGTGGTGGTATTACAGATGTCTCCCATTTCCCCTCCCCTCTTCCCCCCCCCCCCCACAATTAAATTTTAAGAAGCTGCTCACAGCCAGAGTTACAGCTGACATTGTAAGAGGCCTTTAGGTTTCCTTCCGACTTGCCTTGGTCCAGGAGATGGGGGAGGCAGAAGGAGGTCTCGGGAAAGACAGTATGAACCTTGCTCATTTGTTGGTTTTAATCTCCATCATGTGTGTTTAGTCAGCACGGATTGTGCAAAAGTCTGTGCGTTTGGGAAGTCCATTTTGAAATGAAAACAGTGTAGTTAACGGCAAAGTGTGTCCTCCAGGTAAACAGTCAAAAGACGTGCCTTAGGCCGGCTGGTGCGGCTCAGTGGTTGAGTGTCGACCTAGAAATTAGAAGGTCACGGTTTGAGTCCCGGTCAGGGCACATGCCCGGGTTGCTGGCTCCATCCCCAGTGGGGGGCGTGCAGGAGGCAGCCAATCCATGATTCTCTCTCATCATGGATGTTTCTCTCTCTCTCTCTCTCTCTCTCTCTCTCTCTCTCTCTCTCCCTCTTCCTCCCTCTCCCTCCCTCTCCTAAAAAAAAAATGAGAGAAGTAACCTTAGCAAGCATGCCTCTGAGGGTGTGCCAGGTGCCAGGCTCAGCACCGGGGGCCGGATCCTCATGGCCTCTGGTGCCCCTGCTGTCACCAGGCAGCTAGCAGGTGGCACCTGCCCAGCCTGAGGGGAGGCCTGTGCTGGCTCCGGAGGGGGCTGAGCTGGAGTCCGCTGTGGCCTGTCTGTCTGTCTGTCTGATGCCCACGTGACACACCTTTCAGACCTGCCTTTCTGTGCCTCCCGCGCTCCACCCAGAGCAGCGCTCTCCCAGCCTTCTGGAAGGAGGACCTGCAGGGCACCACCCCATCAGGAGCCTGGGAAAGAGCGAGACCCCCCCTCCCCTTCTCCCATGGAAACCTGGCTGTCAGAACCCAGAATTTTCTAGGTCCCCGGATGACCCAGAACCTCCAAATACAGCATTGAGGGTGGGACAGGCCGGAGCAGGTCCCCTCCCATCTGTGGGGTCATGGCAGGGACACAGGGAGGAGCCAGGGCAGCAGGAGGGACTGGGCCTTGCCATGTGTAAGCAAGGTCTCCATCTCTCTCTCCCAGCTTGGCTGGGGGTTCGGGGGACGGGGGAAGGATCGGGCTGTGAGCTTCAGAGGGAGACTCCCAGCAGCCCTCTCGCCAGTGGCTGCTCACGGGAGCAGGACGGGGCTGTGGGATCGGGGCACCTGCTCTTCTCACCCCGCACAAACATGGGCACCAGTGTTTCGAGAGACAGATGGAGAGGCAGCAGGTTCCTCTGCCCGGGAGCTGGGGGTGGGGCTAAGAGGTCAGGCTCTGGAGTTCTCCTCCTAGCTCCTCTGTTGCGAGCTACGTGATAGTAAAAGTTATGCAACTTTAAAAAATATATATTTTTATTGATTTCAGAGAGGAAGGGAGAGAAGGAAAGAGGGATGGAAACATCCATGATGAGAGAGAACCATGGATCGGTTGCCTCCTGCACGCCCCCTACTGGGGATGGAGCCCGCAACCCAGGCATGTGCCCTGATCGGAACCGAACCCGGGACCCTTCAGTCCGCAGGCGACACTCTATCCGCTGAGCCACACCGGCTAGGGCAGTGGTTGGCAAACTGCGGCTCGCGAGCCACATGCGGCTCTTTGGCCCCTTGAGTTTTTAGCAACGGCCAGCTTAGGAGTACCCTAATTAAGTTAATAACGATGTACCTACCTATATAGTTTAAGTTTAAAAAATGTGGCTCTCCAAAGAAATTTCAATCGTTGTCCTGTTGCTATTTGGCCCTGTTGACTGATGAGTTTGCCGACCACTGGGCTAGGGCAATGCAGCTTTTCCGTACCTCTGTTTCCTGCTGTGCTAAGAAACGGGGATGAAATTAGAACCCCCCTGGAGGGATGGCCAGGAGGGGTTAAAGGAGACCCTCTGTGCAAGGCCCCGAGGGCCGGCCTGGGGCTGCTGCTCATCACGGTCCCGTGCCTGTGTCTTGAGCAGCGACGACCAGATCCTGGAGTGGTGCGGGGAGGACGCCATCCACTACCTGTCCTTCCAGAGACACATCATCTTCCTGCTGACAGTGGTCAGCTTCTCGTCCCTGTGCGTCATCCTGCCCGTCAACCTCTCGGGCAACCTGCTGGGTAACTGTTCTTCTTCTTTTTTAAAAATATATTTTATTGATGTCAGAGAGGAAGGGAGAGGGAGGAAGAGCTAGAAACATCAACGATGAGAGAATCATGGATCGGCTGCCTCCTGCACGCCCCACACTGGGGATCAAGCCTGCAACCCGGGCATGCGCCCTTGACCGGGGATCGAACCCTGACCTCCTGGTTCATAGGTCAACGCTCAACCCCTGAGCCACGCCGGCCGGGCTGTTTTTTTCACCTGCGTGGGGCGCAGGCGGAGCAGCGGGCCTCGGGAAAGGGGCTCACTGTGGGGGAGCCACGCTCACACTCAGATGTGAGAAAGTCTCGGTGGCTTTCTGGACTTTTCCATCTGATTAAAAATCCAGAGAAGAATCCACCCCAAACCTAATATCCACTTGTGGTTCTAAGTAGGAGGAGGAAAAAACCCCAAGATTTATAGAATCGGGGGCTCCCAAGGGTATTTGACATCTCCCTGCCCCCACTCAGCATCAAAACCAGAGCCCGGAATTCTATTTCCAAGCGTCCGCCGGAGCTAGCTCCCCAAATGCCACCATGACCCCAGTCCTTACGCCCCGGGATTCCCCGCCCTGGTTCTGGGAACAGCTGAGGATGGGTCCAGATTTCCCAAGAAAAGCCACCAAAACCTCACAGCCAGACGAAGGCAGGTTGTGACTCGACCCCCGTGACGGGTTGAGAAGTTGCCGGGGAGCATCTGGGGCTAAAGGAGAGCCTTGTCGGGGTGACTGGGAAGCCTGGACGGCTCTGTGCCCCAGCCCCTTCCTCTGAGCCGCACTCCCTGAGGCTGGCTTGGGTGACCCTAGTGCTGATCCCTGTGCTTCTCCGCAGAGAAAGACGCCTACAGTTTTGGGAGGACGACGATAGCAAACCTACAGACCGAGTGAGTAGGGGTGGACGGGTCTGAGGGTGCCGATGGGTGAGGCCAGGGAGAGGGCGGGATCTGGAGCTCACCGTCGGCGAGAGGTGCCCCATGTGGGCGGACTGATGCCCTGAAGCCCCCTTGCAGCCAGCTTGTGGCTGGGTTTTGGGCACGGACACCCCATTAGCAGCTGCTGTTTTGAGGGGCTTTAGGAAACCAGGGGGGGCCCCTGCGTCTAGGGCTCATTTGCCAGGAAGGGGCTTTAAGGGGGGCTGGCCCCCCAGCCTCATAAGGTAGCCCAGGACTTATGCCCCTGCCCTACCTGGGGTTCCCCCCTCCCCTCCCCCCCGCTGATCCCAGACGGTGTCCCCGCAGCAACGACCTGCTCTGGCTGCACACCGTCTTCGCGGTCATCTACCTGTTCCTCACCCTGGGCTTCATGCGGCACCACACCCAGTCCATCAAGTACAAGGATGAGAGCCTGGTGAGTGAGGCTGGGGTGGGGGTGGGGGTGGGGTAGGCAGGGGCTGGGGAGGGGGCGCCGAGAGGAATGGCACCCCCAGCTCGATCCCCTGGCATGACAGCAGGGAGCGTCAGGAGGGTCCTCTGGAACCCGGCTTGCGTGTTGAAACTCAACGTTGGCTTTGTCTTTTTTTTTTTAATCATCACCAGAGGATATATGTATTGGTTTGTTATTGTTAATCTTCACTTGATTTTCCATTGATTTTTAGAGAGAGTGGAGCGGGGGGGGGGGGGAGAGAGAGAAACATCAATGTGAGAGGGACATATCGATGGGTTGCCTCCCGCACGTGTCCCGTCCAGGGCCGGGGATCGAGCCTGCAACCTGGGCATGCACCCTTGACTGGAATCGAACCCAGGACCCTTCAGTCCCCGGGCGGATGCTCTATCCACTGAGCCAATTCGGCTAGGACGTTTATTAATTTTTTATTTTTTTTAGAGAGAGAGTGAGAAACAAACATGAATGTGAGAGAGAAACATCGATTGGTTGCCTCTCATACAACGAACCCCCACCTGGGATCAAACCCACCGCCGAGGCATGTGCCTGACTTGGAATCGAGCCCACTACCTTCTGGTGCCCAGGACGATGCTCCAACCAACCGAGCCCCCCAGGCCAGGGCCTGGTATTCCCTTTAACACCTTGTTTCCTGGGTAGGTCGTTTTAGGATTTAGGGCTTAAGGGCCAACTAGCCCTTAGATTTGTGGCTTTGAACTTGCAGTTCCGATTCTGAATACGATTCCGTTTCGGTGACTTCGCTGCAGGCCTGGCCCTCCGCTGAGCTGCTTTGTGGCCCCACCTGAGTCCCAACCCCTCCCGGGTTCTTCCTCGGTCCCCGGTCATGCCAGGGGGGCGCGTGGCGTTGCTTGGGAAGTGCGCTTTGTGTAGCTGGGAGGAAGGCGC
This sequence comes from Ia io, assembly GCA_025583905.1. NCBI lineage: Eukaryota > Metazoa > Chordata > Mammalia > Chiroptera > Vespertilionidae > Ia > Ia io. The sequence continues at coordinate 11,984,673 of JAJQQW010000024.1, read as the reverse complement.
CCTTCCCGGGCTCTGCCGGCCAGGAGGAGCGCCCAGGGCCCCGGCACGGCTCGTCCTGCTGACCTTCCTCTCCGCGTGTTTCCCCGGCAGGTGAGGCGGACGCTGTTCATCACAGGACTCCCCAGACTTGCCACGAAGGATGCGGTGGAGAGCCACTTCCGGTGAGCAGGGCCCGGCCGAGGGGGGGCGAGCCCTTCCCGGTGGGACCACCCAGTCCCGTGGGCGGGCGCCGGGGTGAGCGCCTTGTGTCTTCCAAAGGCCCTGCTGGCCCGGGATGGGCAGCGAGATTGCTCTGCGGCCCTGGGAGATGGGGGGTCCCGCCTGCCTGGGGGTTCCTTTTCCAATGCCGTCCTTTGCCTCCGGCCCGCCCTGGGTGCAGGGACGCGTATCCCACGTGCGAGGTGGTGGAGGTCCAGCTGTGCTACAACGTGGCCAAGCTGATCTACCTGTGCAAGGAGAGGTACGGGGGTGCCTGCACACGCGCACGTGTGTGTGTGTGTGTGTGTGTGTGTGTGTGTGTGTGTGTAAGTGGGTGTGCATGCACAGGGAAGGGTTGTGCGCAGGTGAGTGGGTATGCGTGCACGTGTGTGTGTGGGGAATCAGGCATGAGCGGGTGTGCGTGCACGTGTGTGTGTGTGTGTGTAAGCAGGCATGCGTGGGTGAGCGGGTGTGCGTGCATGTGTGTGTGTGTTGGGGGGAAGCAGGCGTGCGCGGGTGAGCAGGTGTGCATTCATGTGTGTGTGGGGGGCGGGGAAGCAGGCATGCACAGGTGAGTGGGTGTGCGTGCACGTGTGTGTGGGGGAGAGCAGGCATGCACAGGTGAGCGGGTATGCATGCACGTGTGTGCGTGCACGTGTGTGTGTGGGGGAAGCAGGCATGTGCGGGTGAGCGGGCCTGCGCCTTCTGACCCTCCCCCCCGGAGATGCCCACCCTCCCTCCTTGCTGGCCTCCAGCTTGTTCAGAGGCTGGGCTCCCCGCTCTGGGTGACTGAGGCTGAATGGAGGATGCGGGGTCCGTGCTGCAGGATGGTGGGTCTGACGTCCCTCCCCCCGACCTCCACCTGCAGAAAGAAGACGGAGAAGAGCCTGAACTACTACACAAACCTGCAGGCGAAGACGGGCCAGCGGACCCTCATCAACCCCAAGCCCTGCGGCCAGTTCTGCTGCTTCGAAGTGCAGGGCTGTGAGCGGGTGAGGCCCCCGCCCCCCGGGCCGGGCACGGGCGCTGGGGGCCCCTGCCTCCCGCACGGGGCCACGGCCTCACAGGGACGTGTCCTCTGGCAGGAGGACGCCATCGCTTACTACACGGGCCTGAAGGACCGGCTGACGGAGAGGGTCACGGAGGAGGAGTCCAGGGTCCAGTTCCAGCCCCTGGGCATGGCCTTCGTCACCTTCCAGGAGAAGTCCATGGCTACCTAGTGAGTGCCCCGCCCGCCCCCCTGGGCTGGCCCCCTGGTCCCCATCCAGATGCCCTGCTGGCCCTCTCGGGGAGAGATGATAATGCCGAGTCACATCGCTGGGGTCTGCCGGTGGCGTGTCCATCTGCCTCCCCAGGTCTGGCTCGGGAGGCACCACCATGCTTACCCCTCGGGGGGCCCAGCCTGGTGTCTGTGGGACAGGGGGCTCGGGTGACTCTAGCTGAGACCCTCTCGTGGATGTGGCCTTACCCGGCTGCGGGGCTCGCACCAGCTGCCCCAGGGGTCCATCGGCTCTGCGTCCCAGCATCCTGCCAGCAGAATGGATGCCACCCTCCTTCAGATAGCCACTCTGCACCCCAGATCCTGCTTCTGTGCATGGGCTCCCCATCTTCCTACAAATGGGCACTCGGGGTGCTCACTGCTGCAGGCAGCCTGGCCCTGGGGAGGGGGTTTGCATAACGCACCTCCGCCTGCCTGCGGTCTGGCTCTTAAAGCCCACCCGTGCCTGGGGCCTCGGCGTCCCCGAGCCTTGGGAGCTGCAGAGGTGTGGGGTCAAGAGATGGGCACTTTATGGAAGACAAAGGGGGGAAGAGGAGGAGCTGGCGAGGGTTGAGGTGGGGTCCGAGGGAGGGAAATCTTGGATCAGAATGGGAGACACCTCATGTACTGTGGTCTGATAGCGACTCTGGGGCCTGGGAAGTAAGCGAGAGCCTTGAAGGGTGAAGCCACTGGCAGCAGGATCCCGGCGGGGGATGGAGGAGGGCAGTGCAAACAGCATGGGGACTGGAGCCAGACAGATTGGGCGTAGAACCTGATCGGAGAGCCTCAGTTTCCTTATCTGTAAAATGGGAATAATAATCCTTGGCTTGCAGGGCCGTTCTGAGGATTAAACAAAACCCTCCACATAGCAGGCCACGCATGTTGTCTCATAGCATCTACACTAATAAAAGAGTAACATGCTAATTGACTGTACCTTCATGACACCCACCAGCCAATCAGGAGCAAGTATGCATATTAACCCAACAAAGATGGTGGGTTAATTTGCATACACAGGCGCCAAGTGGCCGGGGGTGGGACACAGGTGTTCTGCACCGCCCCAGCTGCTCCAGGCCTCTGGGCAGCGTATGAAGGCGTAAAGGCGTCTCCGGGCCGGAGCAAAGGTGGTGCCAGCAGCCACGGGAAGGAAGGCCCCTTCTTGCACGAATCTTTGTGCACTGGGCCTCTAGTTAATTATAATAAAAAATCCATAGTAATAAAGCCAGGGTCCTGCATCAATTATAATAAATCAATAGTAATAAAGCCAAGTCCCAGTCTATCTCGGCCCCGTGTGCTGGACATGTGCCTGGCCCTGGGTGGCCTGGGCCCTGGCATGTCTGCCTTCCCCGCAGCATCCTGAAAGACTTCAACGCTTGCAAGTGCCAGGGCCTGAGGTGCAAAGGGGAGCCCCAGCCGTCCTCCTGCAGCAGAGAGCTCTGCATCTCCCAGTGGACAGTCACCTTCGCCACCTACCCCGAGGACATCTGCTGGTGAGCTCCCAGGCCGCCGGGGCCACAGCCCAGTGCTCAGGAGCCACTCGTGTCTCGTGGCTACTGTCTTGGACAGGGCAGCCTGAGGTCAAGTGTCACCTGCTTCGTTTGCCTGGGGGCACATTAAAAGAGTAAAAAGAAAAAAGTGGAAATTAATTTTCGTAATAGTATCTGTCTCTCTGTAGATACTAAAATATTATCCGTTCGACAGTTAGCGGAGAATAACTTGTATCTCCTCTGAGCTCCTAAGGCCCCAACATTTGACCTTCCAGTGGCTGAAGGTCGGTGCAGAGACCTCGTCTGTACGCCCAGGTCGAAATGAGCCCCACCCCAGAGCCCCTGGCTTGACTCACATGGGCTTTCTGACCCCCCTGAGCCACGGGCGCTGTTGGTAGGGTTGGTGGCCGGGTCCTGGGAGTTGAGCCTCCAGGGCCCGTGTCCTCTCCTCCGTAGGAAGAACCTCTCCGTCCAGGGCGCCCGCTGGTGGCTCCAGTGGCTGGGCATCAACTTTGTGCTCTTTGTGGTGCTGTTTTTTCTGACCACACCTTCCATCATCCTCTCCACCATGGACAAGTTCAACGTCACCAAACCCATCCACGCGCTGAATGTGAGTAGTGACCGTTCTGCAAGGCCCATCCCAGGAGGGCTGGTGCGGGGAAGGGTGGGGGCCCCTGTACCAGGGACAGCGTTGGTTCTGGGGGCCAGGAGGACCAAACCCCAGCCCCGGAGTTCACTGAGCCGCCATGCCAGTAGGTCGTGGTCTCACCCCCACTCCTCCCCGCCCCAACCCTCCCCGCTGTGGGTCTTGTTTTCCAGGACCCAATCATCAGCCAGTTCTTCCCCACCCTCCTCCTCTGGTCCTTCTCCGCTCTGCTGCCGACCATTGTCTACTACTCCACACTGCTGGAGTCTCACTGGACCAAGTGAGTGCGGGGGGGCGCTGACCGCTGTGCCCTAGGGCAGCGGGCACACGGCCTCCTGGGGGCCCCTGGGACACCGGGGCCTGGGAGTGCTCACGCCTGACTTCCTGCAGGTCCGGGGAAAACCGGATCATGGTGACCAAGGTCTACATCTTCCTGATCTTCATGGTGCTGATCCTGCCCTCCCTCGGCCTTACCAGGTACACGGGGCCACCGCCTGCTCGCCATTCAGAATCAGGGTCGTAGCTGGAGAGGACTGTCCCCCAGAGAATGGAAACTTTTTTTAAAGTATAATTATGCTTGTTCCTCACTTTATTTTTATGTATATATATTTAACGTTTTTATTGATTTCAGAGAGGAAGAGGGGGAGAGAGAATCATTGATGGGCTGCCTCCTGCACGCCCCCTACTGGGGATCATGCCTGCAACCCTGGCATGTGCCCTGCCTGGGAATCGAACTATGACCTCCTAGTTCATAGGCCGATTCTCTCAACCACTGAGCCACACCAGCTGGGCTGGAAATGGTTTTGGAGTGGATGCATATTCCTGACAACATTGAAGCCTGTCACACCCACTTGGAGGGCAATTGGGCTGCTCATTGATTCTCATGGAGACAGGATCGCTCTACATTTGAAAACAAATTTATCACGAGGGCTGTCCTCTTAGGGAGAGGGTCTGATCCTGGCTTCGTTTCTCTCCGGGGAGGAAGTTTCTGGTACAGTAGGCCCTGGTACGTCACACAGTAGTAAGCGGCTTTTATTTTTTTAATTTTTTAATTTTTTAAAATTTTTATTGATTTCAGAGAGGAAGGGAACAGAAGAGAGCGATAGAAACATCCATGATGAGAGGGAATCATTGATCGGCTGCCTCCTGCACGCCCCCTACTGGGGATGGAGCCCGCAGCCCGGGCATGTGCCCTTGACCAGAATCGAACCCGTGACCCTTGAGTCTGCATAGGCCGACGCTCTACCCACTGAGCATCACCGGCCAGGCATCAGCGGCATTTTCAAGGACACGTGGATCTGGAGATGTGGCCTGTCTTTGGAAGAAGAAGAAAAGGGATGTCTGTGCTGTGATCGCGAGGTGGTTGGAAGTCGGTTCTGACGGGATCTGTTTGTCTTGCAGCCTGGACTTTTTCTTCCGGTGGCTCTTTGACAAATCCTCCCCGGACACCTCCATCAGGCTGGAGTGAGTATCGGCCGCGAGGAGGGGATGGAGCCCCGGCCCCGAGCACATGCCCCACGGGGCTCCGGCTGCCCCGCGGGGAGGGTGGTCCCCGTTTCGGAACAGGCCACTTCCTCCCGGCGACCACAGGGCCTGGGCCTTCCCGGCTCCCCAACCCGGTTCCTGCTGGGGAGGCGGGGCAGAGCCTTCGGCCACACTGGGGGAGCTGGCCCAGTTTGTGTGCAAAACATGCGGTTCACTTTTTAGGCCGAGACTCAATTAGTCGCAGCCTCATTCTGTCTCTGAAACTTACTTACCGAGACCTGAGCCGCCGGGGAGAAGGAGGTGCTGGGCCCCCGTGGTGCCGGGGGGCAGGAGGGGGAGGAATAATTAACGTTGCAGCCAGAACGACTGTCGGGACTGTGGGTTACCTTTGCCAGGAGAACGGAGCTCAGCTGATGGCTGATGTGGGTCCTTGTTTGTATTTCCAGCTCGCACCCCACCCACTCAGCAGTAATGCTTATTACTTAAGAAGGCACCGCGCTACATGCTGGGTCCTGGGTCTCGTTTCACCTTCACAGCCACTGAGGAGTGGGTCCTGTCATTGTCCCCATTTTACAGATGAGGAGACTGAGGCCCCGAGATGTTGAATAACTTGCCCAAGGCTACCCGGCGAGTTAAGAGATGGAGCTGGGACGTGACCTCAGCCCCTATTGCATTGGACTTTAGGTCCTGAAATAGGCTCTTAGGCCCATGACGGATTTTCCCAAAGAGATATTTATAGTGAGGCTGGCTGCAATTTCCTTTTTTTATCTTTTATTTGTTTTCCATCACCATGTAAGGGGTGAATTATTACTATTATATTTTTTGTAATCCTCACCCGAGGGTATTTTTCCATTGATTTTTTTTTTTTTGAGAGAGAGTGGAAGAGAGAGGGAAAGACAGAGAGAAACATCGATGTGAGAGAAGCACATTGATTAGTTGCCTCCTGCATGAGCCCCAACCAGGGCCCTCTCCCTGTCCGTCCTGTCCAGCCCCGCCTCTTGTCCCGCGGACATCCAGGCACACTCCGCGGAGAGCCGTCATCTGTGGTTCCCGCGTCTGGACTTCTCTCCCCCTGCTTCTAGATGGCCCTCACTCTTTTTTTTTTTAATGTATTTTTTGTATTGATTTCAGAGAGGAAGAGAGAGAGCGAGAGAGAGAGAGAAACATCAATGATGAGAGAGAATCACTGATCGGCTGCCTCCTGCAGGCCCCCTACTGGGGATCGAGCCCACAACCCGGGCATGTGCCCTTGACCGGAATCGAACCCGGGACCCTTCAGTCCCCAGGCCGACGCTCTATCCACTGAGCCACACCGGCCAGGGCGGCCCTCCCTCTCCACCTTGTCTGCACATCCCCTTCTCGGGAAGGCTCTCTGACGCCCGCCAAGCAGGGGAACATTGCCGCCCGCTCTCCCCTCGCACCCGCACACCCGGCACCCATGTGTTTGCGTGTCTGTGGGTGCCCCCCGCTGGGATGTGAGCTCTGTGAGGGCAGGGGCAGGGGCTTTGTTTCGCTCTCAGCGCCTGGCACAGCGCCTGGCACACGTGGGTGCTGCACAGGCATCTACCGGGGCCTCGGGTCCCGGCTCGTCTGACTCGGCCCCCCACCCTGCCCGGGTCCCCAGGTGCGTCTTCCTGCCGGACCAGGGCGCCTTCTTTGTGAACTACGTCATCGCCTCGGCCTTCATCGGCACCGGCATGGAGCTGCTGCGGCTGCCCGGCCTCATCCTCTACACCTTCCGCATGGTCATGGCCAAGACCGCCGCCGACCGCAGGAACGTCAAGCAGGTGCAGGCTGGTGTGGAGGGCGGTGCGGGCTCCCCCGCCCCCCACCCTGAGCTGCCCCACTCAGCACTTCCCCAGCCGCCTGCTCAGTGCCGGGCACTTAGCCACGTGCTTTTCACCGGGGCCCAGGCCGCCTGTGGGGGCGGAGGGCCAGGCCCTGCTTGCCAGGGGCAGGTCTTCATAAACCTCCGTCCGCTCCGACTCACCAGCTGGAGGAGAGGGTGTGGATTTTTACATTAAAATTTTTTTTTTTTTAATTGATATCAGAGAGGAAGGGAGAGGGAGAGAGAGAGGAACCTCAATGATGAGAGAGAATCATTGACGGGCTGCCTCTTGCACGCCCTCTACTGGGGATCGAGCCTGCAGCCCAGCCATGTGCCCTTGACTGGAATCGAACCCAGGACCCTTCAGTCCGAAGGCCGACGCTCTGTCCACTGAGCCATGCCAGCTAGGGCTGGATTTTCACATTTTATTTTTATTTATTTATTTTCAAAGTATATTTTATTGATTTTTTTATAGAGAGGGAGAGTTAGAAACATCGATGAGAGAGAAACATCGATCAGCTGCCTCTTGAACACCCCCTACTGGGGATGTGCCCGCAACCAAGGCCAAGGTACATGCCCTTGACCAGAATCGAACCTGGGACCCTTCAGTTTGCAGGCTGACGCTCTAGCCACTGAGCCAAACCAGTTAGGGCTGGATTTTCACATTTTAACCAGTCTTATACACACACACACACACACACACACACACACACACACACACACTCATCAGCATGTCGCTTATTTGGGGGCATCCATGTGTACAAACCCTTAAGATGATCACAGTTGTCAAAGGCGTTTGGGGCATTGGCACTGTCCCCACATGGGTAACGTGGGTTCTCTCTTATTCTCCTTTGCCGTGTGGGCACCCTGAGAGGACAGAACCCTCTGAGACGGGCCCTGCTGGTGCCTTACCTGGCAGACGCACAGCCTAAGCCGCAGGCAGGTTAGGAGCCCCGGACACATGCCAGAACAGGCAGAGCTGACGTGGCGTCTGAAGCCAGAGTCCATAGGGGTCACGGCCCTCCGGGGGCTCGGGGGCCTGCTGGGGAGACACCATGAAGACAGAGGTGACCCTGGGGCAGTGGTCGGCAAACTCATTAGTCAGCAGAGCCAAATATCAACAGCACAACGATGGACATTTTTTTGGAGAGCCCAATTTTTTTAACTTAAACTTCTTCTAACACCACTTCTTCAAAATAGACTCACTCAGGCCGTGGTATTTTGTGGAAGAGCCACGCTCAAGGGGCCAAAGAGCCGCATGTGGCTCGCGAGCCGCCGTTTGCCGACCACGGCCCTAGGGAAGCATGAGGCACTGCACCGTGGAGGTCTGGGCACGGAGTGAAGCTGGAGAAGGCTTGTGGAGGGAGGAAAGGACCTCACACCCGGCCGGTGTGGCTCAGTGGCTGAGCATTGACCTATGAACCAGGAGGTCACGGTTCCATTCCCTGGCACGGCACATGCCCAGGTTGTCGGCTTGACCCCCAGAAGGGGGCATGCAGGAGGCAGCTGATCCATGATTCTTATCATTTATGTTGTTCTCTCTCCTCTCCCTTCTTCTCTGAAATCAATTAAAAAAAAAATTTTTTTTTTAAAAAAAAAGGACCTCGAGGTGGGGGAGCTGTGAGTCTCCCATTTCCAAAGTCCTTCTCACCCGGTTTGCCCTCACCACCTGGAGAGCCATCCGAGGGGCTTGGGGCCGAGCAGGCCTGGCAGCACCTCACCACCTCCTCCTTCTTCTCCTCCTCCTCCTCCTCCTCCCCCCAGAACCAGGCCTTCGAGTTCGAGTTTGGAGCCATGTACGCGTGGATGCTGTGCGTCTTCTCCGTCATCATGGCCTACAGCATCACCTGCCCCATCATCGCGCCGTTCGGTGAGCGGCCCTGAGGCCAGTCCAGGGTGGGTGGGTGGCTGACTCCACCAGGCGCCCCAAGACAGCCGTCAGGGGGCATTCTGGGGCCCCACAAACAGGGGACCTCTTGAAGGCACAAGAGCCACACGCTGTCAAGGAGCCACGGGTGCTACCAAATTTAATTCACTTCTCATGAATTCCTTCCCCTGGCCTCCCAAACTGTGGCCTCACTCAGTACTTCTGGTCTGAGCTTCTCCGCCAGCTGACCACTTCACTCTTATTTTTATTTTATTTTCAAAATATATTTTTATTGATTTCAGAGAGGAAGGGAGAGGGAGAGAGAGATAGAAACATCAATGATGAGAGAGAATCATTGATTGGCTGCCTCCTGCACGCGCCCCACTGGGGATGGAGCCTGCAACCTGGGCATGAGCCCTGACGGGGAATCGAACCGGTAACCTCTTGGTTCCTGGGTCTACACTCAACCGCTGAGCTACACCTGGCGGGGCTTCACTCTTATTTAAAAAAAAAAATGTTTTTATTGATTTTGGAGAGAAGAAGGGAGAGGGAGAGAGCGATAGAAACATCAATGATGAAGGAATCATTGATCGGCTGCCTCTTGCAAGCCCCCTACTGGGGATCAAGTCTGAAACCTGAGCATGTGCCCTGACCGGGAATCGAACCAGTGACCTCCTGGTTCATAGGTTGATGCTCAACCACTGAGCCATGTGGGCGGGGCTGACCACTCTATTCCTGGTGGATTCTTGAACACACTAAGGCAGTAATGATCGAGGTTCTCGTGCGTGCTGTCCCTCTGGCCGTCACCTTCGCTCCCCCCATGGGGGATCACACCATCCGACCAGCCAGGCCTTGCTTCTGTCCCCCTCACAGACGAAGCACTCGGTACCTGTCCGTGAAGGGTAGAGTCAGGATTCAAAACGTGGAACAGTTCAACTTTAAAGGCCAGGGTCTGGCAACTAAAATAAAACATCGGGAACGGGCCGACAGGTGGAAGGCTCTAGAAGGAAACCCAGCACCAGGAGACGGTTGGCAGTGCGAGCTGAGGCTGGGCGGTAGGAGGAAGTGGGAGTTTTCCCTGTTGGATCTCTTGTACTATTTTTAAAGTATAGGATTACTCTCTCAAAACAAAGCAAAACCAGCCCGGCCAGTGGGGCTCAGTGGTTGAGCGTCGACCTGTGAACCAGGAGGTCATGGTTCGATTCCCGGTCAGGGCACATGCCTGGGTTGTGGGCTTGATCCCCAGTGTGGGGCGTGCAGGAGGCAGCTGATCCATGATTCTTTCTCATCATTGATATTTTTATCTCTCTCTGCCTCTCCCTTCCTCTCTGAAATCAATTAAAAAAAAAAAATATATATATATATATATATGAAAGCAAAATCAAAAAATGTCGAAGAACCTGACATAAAAGGCAGTGTGATGCCCCTTAAGATCCTTGAGCATCCATTGGCCCAGGGCAGGAGGTCACTTGGGTGGGAGAAGGAAAAGAGGGTGGGAGCATTGAGGGGTCTGGGGTGCTCAGCGTGAGGGGGCCTGTGCGTGTAAAGTAGCCTCTTTCCCCGAAACCATGCTGGAATTTCAGTGTTCCGTGGGCCCCAAGTCACAGACACTTCCACTCCTGGAGTCAGGAATAGGGAGGGGAGGGGGAAGAGGGGAGGGGGGGGGAGGGGAGGGGAGAGACCAGGAACACTGGCAGCCAGGATATGCATTTTGCCCCCCTCCTGGTTCATGGGGTCAAAGAGCTGCCCCACCCCCGGTTCCATGTACAGCCACCCCTGTGGCCACGCCGGGTCCCCGCTCACAGCCTCCCCTCTGCAGGCCTCATCTACATCCTGCTCAAGCACATGGTGGACCGGCACAACCTCTACTTTGCCTACCTCCCGGCCAAGCTGGAGAAGAGGATCCACTTCGCGGCCGTGAACCAGGCCTTGGCCGCCCCCATCCTGTGCCTCTTCTGGCTCTTCTTCTTCTCCTTCCTGCGCCTGGGTGAGGGCCCCTTCTGACCCAGTGTGGCCCCAGGGGGGGCTGGCTGGGTGTCCCATCAGAATGTGGCCCCCAGGGAGGGCTGGCTGGGTGTCCCATCAGAATGTGGCACCCAGGGTGAAGGTTGGCTGGGTGTCCCATCAGAATGTGGCCCCCGGAGTGAAGGTTGGCTGGGTGTCCCATCAGAATGTGGCACCCAGGGTGAAGGTTGGCTGGGTGTCCCATCAGAATGTGGCCCCCGGAGTGAAGGTTGGCTGGGTGTCCCATCAGAATGTGGCACCCAGGGAGGGCTGGTTGGGTGTCCAATCAGAATGTGGCCCCAGGGAGGGCTGGCTGGGTGTCCCATCAGAATGTGGCACCCAGGGTGAAGGTTGGCTGGGTGTCCCATCAGAATGTGGCCCCCGGAGTGAAGGTTGGCTGGGTGTCCCATCAGAATGTGGCACCCAGGGTGAAGGTTGGCTGGGTGTCCCATCAGAATGTGGCCCCCAGGGTGAGGGCTGGCTGGGTGCAGCTGGACCACCTGAGCTCGCCCAGCTGGAGTGGAACCGGTGAAGGCCAGGTGGACCGCCCCAGGCAGCCGAGAGAGAGGATGGTCCTTTCATCTGCCGTGTGGGAGGCTGAGCCAGAGGAGATGGGGAGCCGGGTCCAGACCCCTCACACCTCACCTGGGGACGTGCCGGAGGGAAAGCCAACACTCTTGGGAAAACGGAAAAGGCAGGGGAGATGTGTGACTGCCCGAGTCTTGGGGGCCTCCACCTGCCTCACCGGGACAAGAGGCTGCAAGCACCTGACCCAGCGGGAAGCTGGCAGCTGCCATCACTGGGGATCCCAGCTGCTTGAGGGCGGGGAGGGGGCGGTGCCTTCTTTATTTTCTGCCCCAGAGAGCGGTCTCCTGCCCAGGTGTGGGCCCTCCTCAGCAGGGTGAGGCAGCCCCCCGCCTCCCTCCATCTCTAAGGCCGCGTCCCTCTGTCCCCAGGTCTGACAGCCCCCGCCACCCTGTTTAACTTCCTGGTCCTGCTGCTCACCATCCTGGTCTGCCTGGGCTACACCTGCTTTGGATGCTTCAAGCACCTCAGCCCTCTGAACTACAAGGTAAAGGGCGCCACCCCCATCGCCCCCCACAGCCAGGACCTGGGCGGAGATGTGGGTCCACCCTCCACCTCTCCTCCCACTCACACATCAACAACCTTCTCCAGGTTTTACTGATCCCCGCCCCCCCCCCCAAAGGTGTGGGTAGCTGGGTGCAATGTGAGACTTCCCTCCCCACCCCCTTTCCTGCTCCCTGCCCCCCGCCCCATGGCCCCTGGGGCTGTCGCTGGGAGCCCGGTGCCAGCTGGCACTGTTATTCTGGGTGTTCATAGTCAGCCTGTTTGGAGGGTGTTGTTCGGGACGATCATTGTTGCTAATCGTGGGAAGTTTCTGCTGTTTCTTGCAGACGGAGGAGTCGGCCGCTGACAAAGGGAGCGAGGCCCTGGCCCACGTGCCCCCTCCGTACACAGTAAGTCACGGTGCTCCCCCAGCCCCAGCCCCGTGGGCCCAGCAGGCACCCTTCCATCATCTCGTTAAGAAGGAAGCCCCTCGATCACGTGTCGTCGGGCAGGTGGCTGGATTGATGTCACTTGAATGGCGTCCCAAGTGCCTCTGGGGCTGTAACTTGGGTCCGTGCAGCTGCATCCCCCACGAGACGAGAGGAGAGTTCGTTTTGCCTGGATGTGCGCCCATCCCCTCGGGTGTCAGCTTCCGGCTCACTTTCCTCCTCTGCATATTTAATGCCTGGAGAGCCGGCTCCATCGCCGGGCCCTGTGGTTTGGTGAAGCCGATCCCCAGCGTTCCAGCAGCCCCTGCCCGGTGGGTCCCCCTCGCTGCCCAGACCGGCTCCCCGTGGAGTTCCTGCTGCGTGCGGGCACCGGCTAGACGGTCTCCTTTCCTTCTGGGTCTGCCTGCTCCTGGATGGGGCTGGGACACGGGACCCCAGAGCCGTGACCACTGCCCCGTGACAGGGTGGGGAGGGGGGGGAGGGGCAGCGGCCCCTCTCATCTCTCTTCTTTCCCGAGGCTGCCTCCCAGGTGTCAGGCCCTCTTATCAGTGTCTGTCTTTGGACCGGCCCCAGGGAAGGTTCTGGGGAGACGCCTGCCCCAGAGGCACACCTGTGGCTGTGCCTGCCAGACCCAGGAGGAGGCAGAGCAGATGGATGATGGATGGCCCTCATGCCTTTTTATTTAATTCTTTTTTGTTTGTTTTTAATTCTCACCCAAGGGTATTTTTTCCATTGATTTTTAGAGAGAGGGAAAGGGAGAAGGGGGTGGCGGGGGAGGGGGCAGGGAGAGAAACATCGATTAGTTGTGTCCTGCAAGAACCCCGACTGAACGGACTGGGGTGAAGGACAGGGAAGGAGCCTGAACCCCAGCTATCTGCCCTCGATCGGGAATCGAACCTGCGACCCTCAAGTGGGAAGGCCGACGCTCTAACCAATGAGCACACCGGCCAAGGCAGGAAATCCCTTGATGTCAGCCTGGGTCTGGGGAGGGGCAGGGCAGAGCAGGGCTGTGCCGCTGGGTCTGCAGCTGGAGCCGGGTATGGGGAAGGGAAGTAGCCTCCACGGATTCGCTTTCCAGGGTCCCACTGGCAGCTCCTAGGCCTGTCCTGTGCGGTTTCATGTCCAGTATGACGCGGGAAATCCCCGGGGATCCCGCGCCAGAACCGCCGTTTCCTCTGAGGAATGGCAGGCGTGTGTCCTCCTTCCTGGTGATCGTGAGAACTGTGCAGTTGACGGCATTTTCTGTTTCGCTCTGGCTGCTCGGAAACTCTGCAGTTGGCATGTTTTGGGTCCTGATGTCCTAAATTGATGTTATTTCTTTTTCTTTTTTTTTTTTTTTTAAAGAGAGTATGGGAGTGAAAGTTTTATTTTTAAAATGCTCCACATTTTACGCATCATTCTGCAACTTTTTTTTTTAATATATTTTATTGATTTTTTACAGAGAGGAAGAGAGAGGGATAGAAAGTTAGAAACATTGATGAGAGAGAAACATCGATCAGCTGCCTCTTGCACACCCCCTACTGGCGATGTGCCGGCAACCAAGGTACATGCCCTTGACCGGAATCGAACCTGGGACCCTTGAGTCCGCAGGCCGACGCTCTATCCACTGAGTCAAACCGGTTTCGGCATATTTCTTTTTCTTATTGACTTCAGAGAGGACGGGAGAGAGAGAGAGAGAAACATCGACGATGAGAGAGAATCATTGACTGGTTGCCTCCTGCACGCCCCCCACTGGCTATCGAGCCCGCAACCCAGGCACGTGCCCTTGACCGGAATCGAACCGGGGACCCTTCAGTCTGCAGGCCGACGCTCTATCCACCGAGCCAAACCAGCCAGGGCTTGGTGTTGTTTCTTTATGTGTCCCTCATGAGCATTGCGTCCCCTCCTGCTGGGAGGAGGGGGGACAGTGGAGGAGGAACGGGGTGCAGCGTCTCGTGCCCGCCCCAGCCGAGCACTAACGCCCCCCTTTGTCGGCAGCCCTACGTGCCCCGGATTCTGAACGGCATGGCCTCGGAGAGAACAGCTCTGTCCCCACAGCTGCAGCAGACCTACGGCGCCGTCCGCAACATCAGCGGGACCGTCCCGGGGCAGGGCCCGGCCCCGAGTCCCGCGGACAGCGTGGCTGCGGCGGCCCCGCAGGAGGCCTGAGGGCGGGAGCGCGGCGGGGCTGGGCAGGGCCCGGCGCGGGGCCCGGAGGTGAGGAGACGCAGGCGGAGATGTAGCTTGACATGGACCCCAGCCACGTCCAGGACGTCCGTCCACGTTTTGAAGCCCCCCCCTGCTCCGAACGCATGAAACCAGCTGGGAAGGGGCTCCAGCCCTTGGCTGAGGGGTTTGGGGCGGGACCAGGTGCAACCCCGACCCTTGCTGGTGGGTCTGGGGCCCTGCTCATGGCCCGTCCCCTTCCGCGGCGTCCAGCTCTGTCGCTGGACGATGTCCCCGTGCCTTGTAGCGAGATCACGTGTTGGAACGGTGTCCCTCCAGGCCCTGGTGGTGGCTCTCAGGTAACAGGCAGAGGGGACGATGGAGGACCTCCCTCTGAGCACGCACCACCCCCCTGTCTGGGCACACGTACGCCCCACGGATACCCAAAGGGCCTGAGATGGGGTCATTCCGGACCCCCCTCTCTGCAGTCAGCCGGGCACCGGCCCTGCCCCCGGCGTGAGCCGCGGGGAGCTGCCCACACTCTGCACCCTGCTCTGGTTCTCTGTCTCTGTATCATGTTGCCGGTGAGGCTGTGGCTGGGCCAGGGTCACCGCGGCAGCCAGGGACAGCGCGAACCCTAATAAAGTGCCCGTTCAGCCAGACGGTGAGGTCCGCCCTTCTGGCTCTCAGGGCTGGTGCGTGGGCTCGGTCTCCAGTCCTCGCCGCCTCCTGTCTGCTCCCTCCTCGTGGGGGGCGGGGGAGGCGTGCGCAGGGCCTCCTGGGAGCCACGGGAGGACTGTGGCAGGGGAGGGGAGTCTGGGCCGGGTGCAGGGCTGTGGCCGAGGCAGCAAGGATGGGTAGTGTGTTACCCCCCCCCCCCCCCCCACCATCCCCAAGGATCCCAGGGCTGAGAGAATTTGGGCACTTGCTGGAGACACCGCCTTCCTGCTGCCTCCAGGGGGCGCCAGAGTCGCAAGTGGTGGGCAGAGCCAGGGCGGCTAGCTTCCATCCCCGGAGGTGGGCCCGGCCAGGTTGCCAGGTGGGATCTGGGGCACCTGTGCGGACCCTGCCCCCCCCACCCCCCCTCTGTCACTCAGCCCCTCGGCCTCTGCTCTGAGCAGGACGTCCTGCCCTCCCGGCCAGGGGGATGGCATCCCCTCCCCGGCCCAGGCTGCAGCCCTGCCAGCTCTGCTCAAAGGGGAGCCCCGAGTGCAGTCGGGGCACGTGCAGGTCACTTGGTCCCAGCCACTCTTAGAAGTAAAATCGTTTATTCTCAAAGCTGTGCTGCTTAACGTGTGCGGGGCGTGTGCAAGGAGGCGGTGCGCGTGGGGGAGGCGGTGTGCGTGCCGGGATGTACACGAGGAGGCGGTGCGCGTGGGGGTCCGGGTGGGCAGGGGGCCAAAGCAAACCCATTCCTCAGGAAAGAGGGGTTGAGGCCGCGCCTCCCGGAGGGGAGCTGGCGCTGGGCGACCGCGGGGCGGGGGGAGAGGCCTTGCAGGAAAAGGGCAGGTGTCCGCGAGGGAGCACCCCCGGGCAGGCGCTGCCCCCAGGGGTCACTGCCGCTCCACCAGCCCCACAAACTTGCAGATGTCCCGGGCCAGCAGCTCCGGCTCCTCGAAGGCGGCAAAGTGGCCGCCCCGGGCCATGTAGGAGTAGGAGACGAGCTTCGGGTACTTGAACCTCACCCACTTCTCCGGGACGTGCATTAACTCACACGGGAAGGCCGCGAAGCCCATGGGCACGTAGGCCTTCATCCTGGTGGGGACAGGGATCCCACTGAGGGGCAGGCTCGGCCGGCAGCCTGTCCCCGCAGCAGGGGGCTCACGGGGGTGTCATAAGCCACCCCCCTCGATTCCGATCCACTAAGAACCCTCTTTTCTGGAAGGGCTGCCCAGGCTGGAGAGTGGGGTGGGACAGCCTCTCCCCCACTTGTCCCCCCCCTTTGCTGCCCCCAGGGTCCTCAGATGAGATTAGGAAAGGGGGACGCGGCCGTCCCAGCACCCTGGCCCCTCTGGGTGCCGATTCTAAAGGCCAAGGGATTTCCCCGGACACCCCGCCCTCGCCCTCCCCGCCCAGGGCCCCGCAGGCCAGGCTGTCTGTCCTTTCCCGAGTTCAAGAGCAGGCCCTCCCCGCCTCTCCCCCTGCCCCCTGTCCCCTGCCTGGGCGGCCCCCTCCCCGAGGCGGCTCACCGCTGGTGCCGGTCGCTCAGGAAGCTGTGCCCCATGTTCTCCTTGTAGAAGCGCTGGGAGGAGGCGATGGTGCCCGTCGTCCAGTAGATCATGATGATGGTCAGCAGGCTGTCCAGGGAGAACTTCCTGGGAAGGCAGAGAGAGGCACCCTCAGCGCCACACACGGGCTGCCCCTCTCGGCTGCGAGCAACGCCAGGCCCCGTGCCCGCCCGGCTTCCTTCCTCAGGCCTCCCTGCAAGGTGGGGGCGGGGTCCCCACGCCACGGGCAGGCCAGCGCCACCGGCTACCACGATGGCAGGGGATGCATGCGGAGTGCCCACCACGTGTGAGGCCGGCTAGCTGGTTCTCACCGTCTTCCTGGGGGGTGTCAGCCAGTCCCTCGCCCCCTGAGTTTCCACCCAGGAGGTCACTGATCCCAGAGCCCTGAGCCGGTTACCAGCAGGGGTCCAGGGGCCTGCGGCAGGATGCTGCACCCCCACTCCTGTGTCCTCAGTACAGGCCGCCCCGCACCATCCTCAGATGGCAGTGCCCCTGCCAGGCCCTGGGCAGACCCCGCCTCCAGGCACCCCTCAGAGACCGGGACCTGCCCAGTCTGGCCCCAGGAGCAGGAGGGCAGAACCAGCAGTTCTAGGCATTTTGTTGTTGTTAAATATATTTTTATTCATTTTTAGGAGGGAGGGAGGGAGGGAGGGAGGGAGGGAGGGAGAGACATCAGTGATGAGAGAGAATCATCGATCAGCTGCCTCCTGCACACCCCACACTGGGGATGGAGCCCGCAACCCGGGCATGTGTCCTGACCGGGAATCGAACCGTGACCTCCTGGTTCAAAGGTCGACGCTCAACCACTGAGCTATGCCGGCCAGGCTCCTAGGGCATTTTTATTCACCAGCCCCCAGCTTGCTCACGTGCCTCCTGCCAAACTTGGGTCACCCCAGGTGGGAGCCCTGGGCCCTGCAGAGATCCCCCACTCCGCATGAGACACCCCTTTTGTTCTCCAGCCTGGGACTGCCCCCCACTGCAGGAGGAGACAGAACTTGGCTCTCTCTGTTGGAGCACGTGGTCTGTGGACCCTGGAAAGCCCCTCCCTCTCCTGGTGCTGGGCTCCCTCACCCCACCCTGTGTCCAGGGCCCCCCTGGGCCCTCCATGACCTCCCCTGTTCACTGGTGCCCACTGGCTATGCCTTCTGGGCCCCCACTTTTCCCCACTACTCTCCCCACCCCATCACCCACCCCACCAGCTTCCACCCTTCACCCCCAGAATGACCACCCACTGTACCCCGCACTCTCCAGCCTCCGTGATACTCACCCCTTCCGTGTCCTCCCCCGTGGCCTTCCGCCCCCTGCACCCCCTGGTCCGCTCAGGAACCCGTGCTCTCCAATTCCAGCTGCCACCTCAGAGGGTCCCAACCTCACCCAGTGCCACCCTCAGCCTCTGCCCTCCTGCCTGTGAGGAAACCCAGGTCCCTGGAGCAGCTGCGCCCCCCCCCCCCCAGGCCTTCTCTGCTGGACCCTGACTCGGGGCTCGGTGCCCCGCGCAGTGAGGATGGAGAGGAGGTGATGGGTAAGGAAGGGGTGCTGGGACCGGGGGTGGGGGTGAGGGGGTCACATTCTCTTACTTCTCCAGGCCGCCGTCCTCCAGGTCCCGGAAGTCGGAGTTGGTCCAGGTGGAGAACTTTTCCAGAATGTACGCAGCCAGTCCCACGGGGGAATCATTGAGGGCGCAGCCTGCGGGGGAAGGGGCGCGAGGGACTCAGGCCCGGGCCCAGGGAGCCCGTGGTGGGGCCCAGCTGTGCCCTGGCGCTCGGGGTGCGCCTGCCCCTCATTCCTTCACCCTCGCCTCGGGGTCCGCATGTCTGGTCAAAGGGGCAGCACCTCCCCGCGGCCTCAGGGGGACCCTCACCCCGTCTGGGCAGCTTCCTTCAGACAGAGAAGGGGTCTAGGACTCTGGGTTTTGTGAGCTCCAGTATATGATGCTGGTTTTTAAAAGGCGGTGTTTGTTTTAAAATATGCTATGATGAGTACAAATATGAGCAACAATCTACACGTCCAAACCTGGGGATCAGTCACAAGGAAATACTGATCCGCCCACAAGCTGAGACGCTGGGCAGGCATGACCCGTGGCTGGGACTCCCGCATGGGGGAGCGGGGTGCGGGGGGGGGGGAGGGTGGTGAGAGGTGACAGGGGACGGTCATTTCTGTTTGTGCTTTTTGCGTCCTTCGATGTTTTGCCGAGTGTGGTCACGTTTACATCCTCACGGGGAGAACCGGTTTTATGAAGGAAGCGCTGTTATCTCCGTGAGCGGCTTGGCGTGTGTGGGGCATGGGGCTGCCCTGAAAGCTATCCGGGACTTCGAAGTGGGTGCTTTCTGAGTGGGATTCGGGGAGTCACCTAGCGGACGCTCCCAGGGTTAGGGGACTCTCTGGGGTCCCCTCTTCCCTGGTCTCAGAGCTGGTTCAGAGTGCTGTAAACGGCAGAAGACGGGGGTGCGGGGGGGGGTCACGCCAGCAATGCTTGTTCATAGGGAAGCCAGTGGGGGTGTAAACGGCGATTACGGTGGATGCTGACGCTCTGCGCCCACTCCAGTGCTCGGCAACCTCATTCGTCCGCAGAGCCAACTATCAACAGCATGACGATTGACATTTCTTTGGAGAGCCACATTTTTGAAACTTTAACTTCTTCTAACGCCACGTCTTCAACATAGACTCGCCCAGGCCGTGGTATGTTGTGGAAGAGCCACCCTCCAGGGGCCAAAGGGCCGCATGTGGCTCGCGAGCCGTGGTTTGCCGACCATGGCCCTAGCCCCTTAACGTCAGGGTTCCTAACTGCCTGTGCGTCGTGCCGGTTTACATTCTGCTGGTTCCTTTATCCATCGGCGAGGGAAGGAAATCCTGTAACCTGTGCTCCTTGTGCCTGGGTAGGACCTTATCTTTTGAATTTCTCAGCCTTTTTTCCCAATGATCCTTGAACAGGATCCTGGTGGCAGAAACAGTTGCTAGGTCCTCCCCTGGTGTCATGGGGACCCCCCTTCTGTGCCCTGGGGCACCCCCTCCTCTGCCCCCCCCAGGCTTCCTCCCCCCCCCCCGCACCCCTCCACCCCCCACCGCTCTCCATCCCTCAGGGGTGGAGGGATCAGGAGTCAAAGCCCCCAGGAATATGACAGCTGCTCAACGGGAATGTTCGGGAGTTGGATGGCGACCCAACATCTCAACTCGCTTCTATGGAAAACTGCAGTTTAAGGGTCAGAAGAGCTCCAGGTTCCTCCAAGAGGCTGTCACCTGTGAGCAGGGCCCCTGGGGGTGCTGGGGGTCCCCTGGTTGGGAGCCCTCCCGGATGGAACGGATGTAAACCGCCTCCCCCTGCCCCCCCCCCCCCCGAGCCCCTCGGGCACGCACCCACGGTGTCGGGCTTGGTGCACTGGATGTGCATGTAGCCGCTCTCCCTGATGAGGCTGTAGAACAGCTTCTCCTTCAAGGGGTACAAGAGCTCCATGTCCCGCTCGGTGTAGCCGAAAAGCTTCCGGAAACGCGGCCCCAGGAACAGGGTCAGGGTGTGGAAGTTCCTCAGCACGAAGGCCATGTTCAGGTGCAGGCCTTTCACGTGGCTGGGGGCGGAGAGGGGCCGGTGAGGCCCGGCGGGTGTCGGGGGGCAGCGGGGCGGGGAGAGGCAGAGCAGGGAGAGGACGCCAGGGCCAGCCCCCTGCGGCACCCGCCCCCTGGGGTGGCCATCGGAGGCGCAGGGGCAGGTTGGCGAGAAAATACAGAGTCTCTAGAAAGTTCTGCTTCGGCATTCGGTCCGTCAGGAAGGTCTATTCCCTGACCTTGCCCTTTCTGCCTGGGCATCTGGCCCGGCGTCACCAACCCTGGCCGGACGGTGTCCCCAGTGCCCGGGTGCAGCTGGGTGCCAGGGAACCCCCCTCCCCTGGGCTCAGCATCCCAGCACCCTCCAAGGCTCCACACTGTGTCCCGGGGGTGGGAGGGGGGCAGCGTGAGCCTCCCCGACGGCTGCACAGATGGCCGACGGGTGGGTGCCGTGCCCACACACGCGTGCTCACACCCCCCCGAAGGACCCTCACCTGGGCACCAGCTGTGCTATGTTGGTGCAGATCAGGGACCCCCAGTCCCCTCCTTGGGCATAGAACTCCTGAAAGCCCAGCCGCAGCATCAGCTTGTAGAAGATCCTGGCGGTGGCCACCGAGTTCAAGCCTGGTTGTGGGAAACGGGGGGCGGGGGTGTGTGTGACAGCGTCATGGAGCCGTCTCCCCCATGTCCTGTGAAATTCCTCACCCCTGGCCCTAACTGGTGTTGCTCAGTGGATAGAGCGTCGGCCTGTGGACTCAAGGGTCCCAGGTTCGATTCCGGTCTAGGGCATGTACCTTGGTTGCGGCCACATCCCCAGCAGGGGGTGTGCAGGAGGCAGCTGATTGATATTTCTCTCATCGATGTTTCTAACTCTCTATTCCTCTCCCTTCCTCTCTGTAAAAAATCAATAAAATATATTAAAAAGAAAAAGAAAAAAAGAAATTCCTCACCCCTGGTCCCAGGCTAGCCAAGAGCAGCTCAGGAGGAGAGCAGGAATCCTGGGGATCAAGCCCGCAACCCGGGCATGTGCCCTGACCGGAATCGAACTGTGACCTCCTGGTTCATAGGTCAACGCTCAATCACTGAGCCATGTCGGTCAGGCCCACCATACTTCTCAGACCCTGAGAAGAGGCCTGGGCCCTCCCCTAATGGCAGTGCCCTCCTTTGCCCTCCTCCCTCCGTGCCCCGCACCCCCTCCCCCGCTCAGGAGGAAGCTTCCCCGCTGGCTCCCTGCCCCCGCCTCCCTCTGTGCCCGGAGAGCTGGTGGGAATGCCTGGCCCCACGGGGGGAGGGCGGCCCCCAGGCCCCAGCAGCTCCTACCTACCCTTCTTGGAAGATGCCTCTGAGAAGCCATAGCCGGGAATGGAGGGGCAGATGACTTCGAACACGTGCTCGTCGCTCAGGCCGTGGCTCTTGGGGTCCGTGAGGAGCGGGATGATGTTGTAAAACTCGTAGAAGCAGCCGGGCCAGCCGTGCACCATCAGCAAGGGCTTGGCGGTGCGGCCGGGGGGCAGCTGCGTGGGCTTCACGTGGATGAAGTGGATGTCCAGCCCTGGGGGAGGGGGGCAGACCACAGTCACGGGGGGCGGGGGGCGGGTTCTGCCACCTCAGCTCCCCACCCCGGGGTACAGATCACAGTGGTAACAGCAGGAACCACCAGCACTGGCCGGGCGCTTATACTCGCGCCAGCTGCATGGGCCCTCGCTCAGCCTCCGCGGCCTTCCTGTGAGAAGGGGAACTCCGTGAGGCCCCAGTGCCCAGCTAGGGCCAGGGCCGGGGCCAGGGCCGGGTGGTCACGCACTGTTATTTCCCAGAACAGGTCCTGGCTCCTGGCAGGGCTCACTGAACACTTGTTTAACAGTTTAAGTATCGGGGGGAGGGGGGGGCGGAAATGCCCATGTGTCTTAGCCACAGAGTAAGGGATACATTGAAGTCCAGCAGTGCCCTGGAATGCAATACCGCTGTTTAAAAAGACAGCATGTATGTGTATTTATCCGACAGGACACAGTTCATGATATATTGCTCTGTGGGGGGACGTCTGGTCCAGTTTTCATAAACAGTCCTATGTCTGCACACATTTCTTCTGTGTGCGTGTGAATTGTAAAGTCTGGGAGGATAAGTTACCAAAATGTAAAACAAACAAACAAACAAAAAAACCCAATTGCCGGAAGCCAGTTCCAGCATGTCATAATTGCAAGAGTTTCATCGAAAGGTTGATGGAACTTGGGGACTCAACAAGGGCTGAGTCGCATATGTTATTGCCTGCTGGAATGGCTGAAAGGCATTTCCCCAAACCTGAAAGGGATGATTGTTTGCTGCCAGACAGCTCAGGGCATCTTAATCTACATGTTATTGCCTCCTACTGGCCAAACACCTGAACAGCGGAAGGCAATTCCCCAATCTGACAATGGATTCTGTTCCTAACCCTGGCCTTTGATGTGTCTATATCTCCGCCTTGCCTTAGGACAAATTGTGTTAATAAAAAGCAAGGGGTCCTGAGACAAGGAGAACTTGGTTTCTTCAGCCAAGCTCCTCTGCCCGCACCCCCCCTCCCAAATGCCTTTCAAAATTATGTTTTGTCTCTGGACTCTTAATTTATGCACAGCCCCTTCTCCAGATTGCTGAACCTTTCTAGATGCCGGATCAAGACCACCGGCGCTAAATGGTGCCCAACGTCCGGCATTACCCAACTCTCTCTGAGCAGGAGAATGGCAAGTGCTTTCATGTTGTTTTGGGGGTTACATGTGCTCTCTAATTTTTCTGCACCATGAAGTGCATACTTAATGCATCTTAACAGCATATTTTCTATGTATATTAAATGCCTGATTTTATTGTGTAAGTGGAGGCCTTTTTTTAAGGTCGAGTGCTGGGCACTGGGGACACCATCTGACCGGGGCAGGTGGATGGATTCCCGGCTCCCAGGGGTTCCTTGAGGGCAGCCCCTTCCCCAGCGAGGGGCCCGGGCAGCACCTAGGGGGACACGGCAAACACGGCCAGGCCGCTGTCCACCCCTGGGACCTCTACCACCGGGGCTGGAGCTGACGGCCCTGCCTGGCTAACGTTCTGTAGTTATTTCATTTCATTAGTAACGTGTATTTAGGGTAAAAACAGAAAACAGCCCTGACCAGTTTGGCTTAGGGATAGAGCGTCGGCCTGCAGACTGAAGGGTCCCAGGTTCGATTCCGGTCAAGGGCATGTACCTTGGTTGCAGGCACATTCCAAGTAGGGAGTGTGCAGGAGGCAGCTGATCAATGTTTCTCTCTCATCATTGATGTTGCTCTCTCTCTCTCTCGCTCTCTCTCTCCCTGCCTTCCTTTCTGAAATCAACAAAAATATATTTTAAAAAAAAAATGCTTAGAGAACATCCCTTCCTTTAATCCAAACAGAACCCTACACACATTCTATTTTGGAACCTTATTTTATTTTTTTTTTCACTGAGCAATACGTCCTGGCCACCCTTCTATGCTGCTCAAGTTACCCCCATCCTCCGGTTTATTTTAGTTGGGAATCTTGCCTCCTTTGAGGCACATTGCAGGATGGGAGGTTATTTTTAATTCAAGTTTGATTGCATTGTCATTTGGGGATAAAATTAGATAAAAAGCACAAGACCCATATAGACATACGTGCTTGCATGTACACAGGTCTCCCTGGAAGCGGATGTCCCTGGGCTGGGGGCTGGGGGCTGGGGGAGATTCATTTTCACTGCGTATCCTTCTGTACTTTTTGAATTTTAACTATTTGAATTTTCAGAATTTCCTCCTGTGAGGAGGACATGTTCTCCTGGTTTCTCTATCAGCTTGTGGTGCCCGCAGGCTGCTCCAGGCCCAGGCTGCTGGGTGAGGAGCCACGCTGGGCTCAGTGCTGGGCCTGGTGGGTGGTGAGGGGAGGGTGTGGGGAGAGGTCATGGCCTTGGGCCTGAGCTGGAACGGGCTGGGAGTCTGGAGAGCCAGCTGGGTCGGTGTGGGAGGCCCAAGCCGGGGGCTAGAGCCAGAGGCTCACCACAGACCAGGGAGGATGAAATGGTGAGGTCAGTGGGAAGAGGACAGAACACTGGGGTGGGGGTTGAGCCTTGAGCAGCCTGGAGCACAGAGGTCAGTGCAGGGCTGGGAGGACCTTGAGGAGATGGGAACATGAGGGAGGACAGCAGCATACAGAGGGGGAGGAGGGAGGCCTTGGACCAGCCCCAGGCTGGGGGGCCAGGGATGGGGGTGGGGGGGGGTGGGGGCCAGGGACGGGAGGCGGCCAGCTCAGCATTGTGGGGGCTGGGCGGATGGCGTGGGAACCTGGGCTCCAACTGTTGCATTTGTTGGGATTCTGCATGATGTCTGCATCTTGTAATAACTTTTATTTTTTAACTATTAAAAAATATATTTCTTTATTGATTTCAGAGAGGAAGGGAGGAGAGAAAGATAGAAACATCAATGATGAGAGAGAATCATTGATCGGCTGCCTCCTGCACACCCCCTACTGGGGATCGAGCCTGCAACCCAGGCATGCACCCTTGGCCAGAATCGAACCCGGGACCCTTTGGTCCGCAGGCCGACGCTCTATCCACTGAGCCAAGCCGGACAGGGCTTGTGATAACTTTTAAATAACATCTCAACGACCAATCCCTGGGGCCTGGGTCTCAGCCTTGTCTGAGTCACGTCCGGCGTCTGCGAAGGCCATGCCCATGATGGCGGCCCCCCTCCCGCTGGCATGTTGGAAACTTACCTTCGATCTTGGTCTTGAAGTGCGGGTATCTGTTGAGAATGGCCACCTGCTTCCTCCAGTCGAATCCGTCCCGCCAGTAGGAGAGGACTTTCTTCAGGTAGTTGGAGTTGAAACCGTAGTGGAAGCGGCTGTCCTCCAGCGGCGGGGTTAGACGGACCTTCTCGATCCTTCGGTACAAATCCTGGAGCAGAGTGAGGGCCCCAAGGAGAGAGGGGTGGGTGGGCAGACCACAGAGGAGGTGTGTTTCCGGAGGACTGAGCAAGCCCTACGCTCCCGCAGAGGCAAAGCCAGAGGGTACGGAGGCCACTGCCCTGGCCTTTCGCTCCGGGGTGCCCGGTGTAACCCAGAAGACACCTCCGTGTTTCCCATCACAGTGGCTGTTCCTAAAGCTTATGTTCTTTCCTTATTTAAAAAAAAATATATATTTTTATTGATTTCAGAGAGAAAGGGAGAGGGAGAGAGAGAGAGAGAAACATCAATGATGAGAGAGAATCATGGATCGGCTGCCTCCTGCACGCCCCATAATGGGGATGGAGCCCACAACCTGGGCACGTGCCCTGACTGGAAATCAAACCTGGGACCCTTCAGTCCTCAGGCTGATGCTCTGTCCACTGAGCCAAACTGGCCAGGGCTCATGTTCTTTACTTTTTAAAATATATATGTTTTTTTAAAAATATATTTTTTTATTGATTTTTAGAGAGGAAGGGAGAGGGAGAGAGATAGAAACATCAATGATGAGAGAGAATCATGGATCGGCTGCCTCCTGCACGCCTCCTACTGGGGATTGAACCCGCAACCTGGGCATGTGCCCTTGACCGGAATCAAACCCGGGCCCTTTGAGTCCACATGCCAGCGCTCTATCCACTGAGCCAAACCAGCCAGGGCTAAAATATATGTGTTTTTATTGATTTTTTTTAGAGCGAAAGGAAGGGAGCGTGATAGAGAGCTATGCCCTGACCAGGAACTGAACCGGTGACCTCAGCCACCGAGCCACACTGGCGAGGGCCCATGTTCCTTGCTTTTGACTTCAGGTTTATTTCTCATCTTTCAGTTTTTAAATGTATGAACAACATGCATCTTTAGTTGATCTAGGTTTGTACGTCCAGGAGCTGGCCAGTCTTTTCGGTAGAGGGCCAGGTAGCCAGTATTTTAAGCTTTTGACCTGCCACTCCTCCACTGTCCTCAAAGCACCATGTACGACGGTACGTGGAGGAGTGGGTGTGGCTGTGTCCCAGCAAAACTGTATTTATGGACCTGAACCTGAATGTCATGTCATTTTCACGCCATGAAACATTCTTCTTCTTTTGATTTTTTCCAACCATTTAAAGATATAAACACTGCCTGGCTGGCGTGGCTCAGTGGTTGAGCGTCGACCCATGAACCAGGAGGTCACGGTTCGAGTCCCGGTCAGGGCACATGCTGGGGTTGCGGGCTCGATCCCCAGTGTGGGGCGTGCAGGAGGCAGCCGATCCATGATTCTCTCCCATCATGGATGTTTCTATCTCTCTCTCTCTCCCTCTCCCTTCCTCTTTGAAATCAATAAAAATACGTTAAAAAAAATAAAATAAGCCCTGGCTGGTTTGGCTCAGTGGATAGAGCATCGGCCTGTGGACTGAAGGGTCCCGGGTTCGATTCTGGTCAAGGGCACATGCCTGGGTTGTGGGCTCAATCCCCATTAGGGGGCGTGCAGAAGGCAGCCAATCAATGATTCTCTCTCATCATTGATGTTTCTTTCTCTCCCTCTCTGAAATCAATAAAAAATATATATATATATATAAAAAAATAAAATGAGAAAAATCATCTTTAAAAAAAAGATAAAAACTATTCTTAGCATGGGGGCTGTATGCAATCAGATGGCAGGAGGGGTTTGTCCCATGAGCTGTGATTCACCCACTATGATATACAGCACCGAATAATTAATAGATTATAACTGAGTTGGGATAAAAGAGGGCTCAAGTCTGATGGGCGTAAATCGGACCAAGACACCAGCCCCGGCTGGGGGAAGTTCGTTTAGCTGATGGAGTCTTCCCGGAGTTTCCCCCTCCAAGCATTGGGGTCACCCCCAAACAGATTTTGGAAAGTTAGGCTCCGAGTCTAAGAACCCACTAAAGGAGCTATCCTCAGGGCTCGGCCTCCGTCCTAAACAGCGAGGCCTATCAGGTGCTCCAGGGACCTGCAGCTGCCTTCTCCCGGGGGCGGCCCGGTTTCTGCTTTTCAACAATCCCTCCTTTCTCAGAACTCCTGTGACGTTTTTCTCAGCACGTCTGAGGGCATTTATCCCTTTTAACCTGATTTTAGTTAACTTTTCTCTCTGCATTTCTTTCCTCAACGACTGAACTCCGAGCTAGGTGAGGGGAGAATCTCTGTCTTCCAAGCACCCAGCATAGCGCCTGCGCACAGTAGGTGCTCCCAGACCCCCAGAAGGAAAGCAAAAATGGGTGGGGACATCCCAGGACCCACCCACCCGCGTGGGGCTGCTGGGGCCCGCCTCTCGGATCAGCCCACCCCGCTGGTCACGTCCTTCCTGCCTCCGGCCTGTGCAGAGGCTGGGCAGATCTCTGCCGAATCCCGCACACGATCTCTGTCTCCTGGGATGAACTGCTTTCCCTCTCGGAGCTTCAGTTTCTGCAGCTGTGCGCTGAGAACAAAGACCTCCCCCCACGGGAGGGCTGCAGGGCCTGGACGGGACCGTGAGTGGCTGGCACACAGTAGGTGCTTCACCAGCGATGGCCCCGCAGCAGGTTCTCTGTGCTTCAGCGTCTGAGGTCACCGTGGCCCGCTCTCCGCCCGGGGCCTGACGACAACCCGCTCGCTTTCTCCTTTAAGCTCCTCCCAGGTTCCAGCTGGCCACAAAGGAGGTGAGACACGAAACTGGGTCCAGCGGGCACCCCCTCTCCCACCCGGGCACTCGCGAGGAGCGGCCCTTTCCGCCGCCAGGCCCCCTCCCCAGTCTCAGGGAAACGGGAGCTTCCTGCCTCCCTCTGCTCAGCCCTGCCCAGGGAAGAGGGGCCTTACGTTGATCTCCTCGTCCGACGTTTCCACCTTGAAAGGCCGGATGCTCTCATCCTCCGGGGCTGAGGGCCTGGCCCCGGGCCCCCACCACCCATCTCCAAGTGGCAGTGTGTCCTCCTTGTCCCGGGAGGTGAACCAGTAGATGATGAGGCCCAGCACCGAGGCGAGGAGAATTTCCAGCCACATGACGCCTGTGGGGACGGGAAAGGCCATCAGCCCCTGAGACCACTGGCCTGGACTTGAGCCCTGGGGGAGAGGCCCTCCTCCTGACCTCTCCCACCCAAGTCCACGCGGGGCGGGGGGGGGGGGCCTGCTAGGAGACCCAGCCTAGGTGCCCTCTGTTCCCCGCAGGACCCTGGGGGGGGGAAGGGGGGACATGCTAGGAGACCCAGCCTAGGTGCCCTCTGTTCCCCACAGGACCCTGGGGGGGGGGAACCTGCTAGGAGACCCAGCCCAGGTCACCTCCATTCCCCACAGGACCCTGGCGGGGGCTTGCTGAGGCCCCGAGGTTTGCTCCTGCCGAGAGCTGCCCCCCTAATCAGAGCATTGGGCCCTGGGGGCTGTTACGGGAACAGTGGTACAGAAATGGGACTTCCTGCCGGGGAACCCCTGGGGT
This sequence comes from Ia io, assembly GCA_025583905.1. Lineage (NCBI taxonomy): Eukaryota > Metazoa > Chordata > Mammalia > Chiroptera > Vespertilionidae > Ia > Ia io. Next base: position 11,956,132 of record JAJQQW010000024.1, on the reverse strand, counting down.
TGGCTCCCCTGGCTTCCTGCACCAAATCCAGGGCCCTGTTTCCGGACCGTGACCCTGCTGACCTCCTAGTTCCCATACTCAGTCCCTGGAACCATCTGACTCTCCCCTCTTGTCCACCCGTCACCAAGTCCCCATGCCACTCCGACCCAGCCCCCCCATGCCCAGTGCCCTCCTCTGGACCACAGCCCTTGGCACCCACAGTTTGATCACTGCGACAGCTCGCCAACCCCATCTCTCAGGCCGTGGGCGAACTTCCAAGAATCCGCTCGGCAGAGCATTTTTGCTGGGACCCGTACCCAGCACGCGTGCCCCCCATTAAACGGCCATCTCCCCCTTTCGGCTGAGAAGCTCTGAAGGGGCTCAAGGCCTCTTTCCCTTCGTGCGAGGAAAGTCTCAGCCACGCCAGAGAGCAGGCCTCGGCCATCCCAGCCGGAGATGGGATGTGGCCAGCGATGTGTCAGCCTGGGCTCCCCGTGCCCTCCTGCAGACGGGCCACGGCTCTCATCCTTCAACCCCACGTGCAGCAGTGCCTGGCCTATATGCCAGCTGGGATTCAACAGGGCGAGGGACGGGGGGAGGAGTCCCTCCTGTTTCAAGGAATTCAGAAAAGACAACTTGCAACAGCTCCTTCCATTTCTACAGAGACCCTCTGTCCCTGCCAGGAAATCCCACCTTTTAAAAAAATATATATTTTTTATTGATTTCAGAGAGGAAGGGAGAGGGACAGAGAAAACGTTAATGATGAGAGAGAATCATGGATCGGCTGCCTCCTGCACGCCCCACACTGGGGATGGAGCCTGCAACCTGGGCATGTGCCCTGACCGGGAATCAAATCTGGGACCTTTCAGTCCACAGGCCGACGCTCTATCCACTGAGCCACACCGGCCAGGGCTGGGAAAATCCTCCCTTTGAGAAGATGGAGCGGGGCCAGCGCTAGCCTTCCGGATAGCTGCAGGCTGGGTGGGGCTCAGGCCCTGCGGGGAGCGTGCGGGAGGGGATGGAAGACAGTGAGCCGAGCTGCCCCGGCAACAGGAGCAGGTGGACGCGGTTCCCCGGGCGGGCGGGCGGGCGGCACCACAGCCGTCTGGAGCTTGTCTGCCCTGGCCGCTGCCCTGCCCCCAGGGCCCAGCGCGCTCCCTGGCACGGCGAGGCACTCCGCCGATATTGGTGCAGCCCCCTGGTGGAAGTGAGTCAGACACATTTTGCACAGGGTCGTCAGGGGGGCTGGAATCAGAAGGAACAATCTAGAAGGGTCCACTTCTTTAGCGTCTGCGGTGAGCTTGGCAAGCCACCCTCCTGGCCTGAAGTCAGCACAGAGAGACGGGAGCACCATGGCCACTTCCCTCTGGGATTGGTGACCAACATTCTCTTTCTGGGCAGGATGATCCCAGCGCTGCCCCCTGTCCACGTGGGAGCCGCCGCCGCGGCCTCGGCCCACGTCCTTGGGAAGAAGGACGCTCAGCGGTGGAGCTCCACGCCCCGGGGAGGTAGGCCCGGCCTTGCTTGCCGAGGTCTTTTCACAATTGCACGGTCCTGCCGCCTCGGCTGATCGGAAGGGTGTGCGGTGTGTGGTTCTCGCCCGTCGTCTTCGGGCAGCAAACGGAACCCCAGGCCCAGAGAGAATATGAGAAGGACACAGGAAATCCAGCCCGGCCGGCGTGGCTCAGTGGTTGAGCGCCGACCTGTGAACCAGGTTACGGTTCGATTCCCGGTCAGGGCACATGCCCGGGTTGTGGGCTCGACCTCTGATGGGGGCGGGGAGTGGCGTGCAGAAGGCAGCCGATCGATGATTCTCTCTCATCGTCGATGTTTCTATCTCCCTCTCCCTTCCTCTCTGAACTCAATCAAAATATACTTTACAAAATTAATCAATAAACGCAGGAAATCCGGGACGAGGGGCGTAACGATGGCCCACTCCAGCACCGTCCGGGCAACATAACAGATTCAAGGAGATTGTTTTCCATGTTAGTGTTTCTTTTTTTTTAAATTGAATTTATTGGGGTGACAATGGTTAATAAGATTATGTAGGTTTTAGGTGTACAATGTATACTACACCATCTATATATTGTATGTTCACCACCCAAGTCAAGTCTCCTTCCATCACCATATATCCCCCTTACACTCTCTTCTACACCCCCCCCCCCACCTCCCAAGGAGAATATTTAAAGCCCCTCTCTTGCGTCCTAATTAAGATAATAAGAATATTGATATTTAGCTCAGGGGTGGTGCTGTAGAGCCACTGATCACAGATTACAAAGCAGGCGTTAACATGGTGTTTGAATTACCTAGTAGTCCCGCCCTCTCCCACCCAGGAAACCCACCCCATGTGCTCTCTACTCCCCACAGGGCCAGGGGTGGTGGTGGTGGTGGTGGGTGGGGGGCTTGCTGAGGACCGGAGGCTTGCTCCTGCCAGGAGCTGCCCCTCTAAACAGAGCAATGGCCCCCGGGGAGCTGTTCCTTGAAATATGCCTCCACAGCGGTACAGGAATGGAACTTCCCTCCCCCTTCCTGCACCCCAAGTGCAAATCCAATGTCTGTTTCCTCCACTGATAGCCTTTGTTTTAAAGTCTATTGTGTCTGATACAAGTATTACTACCCAGCTTTTTAAAAACTTTCCATTTGCATGAAGTAGCCTTTTCTATCCCTTTACTTTTTTAGTTTGTGTGTCTGTCTTTCAGAGGTGGGTCTCTTGTAGACAGCATATACACTGAGTGGCCAGATGATGATGATCTCTGAACGCATAATTTGGCCACTCAGTGTATATCCTATATAATAAAAGGCTAATATGCAAATTGTCCCCTCGACCAGGAGTTCGACCAGCAGGCAGGCTGGCCAACCACCCATGTCCCCTCCCCCTGGCCAGGCTGGCCGGACCCCACCCATGCACGAATTCATGCACCAGGCCTCTAATATATATATATATATATATATACACACACACACACACACACACACACACACACACACACATACTGAGTGGCCAGATTACTCTGCGTTCAGAGATCATAATAATCTGGCCACTCAGTGTATATGGGTCTTGTTTTCTTATCCATTCAATTCCCCTATGTTATTTGATTGGAGCATTTAATCTATTTACATTTAAAGTGATGATTGATAGGTACATACGTATTGCCATTTTATTCTTTTAACTATATCCTCTTGCTGCTGCTGCTGCTTCTCCTCCTCCTCTTCACTCTCCCTCCTTCCTTCTTCTTTTATTCCAGGCCCTTTAACATTTCTTTTTTTTTTTTTTTTTTTCTGCCTGAGGCCGGTTTTTTATTAAGGTATTATATGTGTACATATCTTACCATTGCCCCCCCCCACCCCACTCCCATATATGCCCTCACCCCCCAGAGTTTTGCGTCCATTGGTTATGCTTATATGCATGCATACAAGTCCTTTGATTGATCTCTTATCTTCCCCACTTCTCCCTAACCTTCCTGCTGTAATTTGACAGACTGTTTGATGCTTTACTGCCTCTGTATCTATCTTTTTGTTCAAGTTTTTAATGTTCTTTATTATCCATAAATGAGTGAGATCATGTGGTATTTTTCTTCATTGACTTGCTTATTTCACTTAACATAATGTTCTCCAATTCCATCCAGGTTGCTGCAAATGGTAAGAATTCCTTCTTTTTTATGGCAGCATAATATTCCATTGTGTAGATGTACCATAGTTTTCTGATCCAGTCATCTGCTGATGGGCACCTAGGCTGTTTCCAGATCTTAGCTATTGTAAATTGTGCTGCTATGAACATAGGGGTGCATATTTCCTTTCTTATTGGTGTTCCCAGTTTCTTAGGATATATTCCTAGGAGTGGGATTACTGGGTCAAATGGCAGTTCCATTTTCAGTTTTTTTGAGGAAACTCCATACTGTTCTCCACAGTGGCTGCACCAGTCTGCATTCCCACCAGCAGTGCACGAGGGTTCCTTTTTCTCCGCATCCTCGCCAACACTTGTCGTTTGTTGATTTGTTGATGATAGCCATTCTGACAGGAGTGAGATGATAGCGCATTGTTGTTTTGATTTGCATCTCTCGGATAATTAGTGACCTTTGAGCATGTTTTCATGTGTCTCTTGGCCTTCCTTCTGTCTTCTTTGGAAAAGATTCTATTTAGGTCCGTTGCCCATTTTTTTATTGGATCATTTATCTTCCTTTTATTAAGTTGTATAAGCTGCCTGTAGATGTTGGAGATTAAACCTTTATCAGTGATGCCATTTGCAAATATGTTTTCCCATGCAGTGGGCTTTCTTGTTGTTTTGTTGATAGTTTCTTTTGCTGTAAAAAAGCTTTTTATTTTGATGTAGTCCCATTTGTTTATTTTCTCTTTAGCTTCCATTGCCCTAGGGGCAGTATCGGTGAAGAAGTTCTTTTGACATATGTCTGAGATTTTGCTGCCTGTGGATTCCTCTAGTATTTTTATGGTTTCCCGTCTTATGTTTAAGTCCTGTATCCATTTTGAGTTTATTTTTGTGTATGGTGTAAAGTTGGTGATCTAGCTTCATTTTTTTTGCATGTGTCTGTCCAATTTTCCCAACACCATTTATTGAAGAGACTGTCTTTATTCCATTGTATGTTCATGCCTCCTTTGTCAAATATTAATTGAGCATAGTGGTTTGGATCAATATCTGGATTCTCTATTCTGTTCCATTGATCTATATGTCTGTTCTTGTGCCAGTACCAGGCTGTTTTGAGAATAGTGGCTTTGTAATACAGCTTGAAATCTGGTATTGAGATCCCTCCTACTTTATTCTTCTTTCTCAGGATTGCTGTGGCTATTCGGGGTCTTTTTTTATTCCAGATGAATTTTTGGAGAGTTCTTTCAAGGTCTGTGAAATATGCCGTTGGTATTTTAATGGGGAGTGCATTGAATCTATAGATTGCTTTGGGTAGTATGGACATTTTAATGATGTTGATTCTACCAATCCATGAACATGGTATGTTCTTCCATTTGTTTACGTCTTCCTCTATCTCTTTTTTCAGTGTCCTGTAGTTTTCCGTGTATAGGTCTTTTACCTCCTTAGTTAAGTTTATTCCTAGGTATCTTAATTTTTTTGGTGCGATGGTAAATGGGATTGCCTTTTTAGTCTCTCTGTCTGTAAGTTCACTATTGGTGTATAGAAAGGCCATAGATTTCTTGGCGTTAATTTTGTATCCTGCTACATTGCCGAATTCATTTATTAAGTCTATTAGTTTTTTGACGGAGTCTTTCGGATTTTTTATGTACAATATCATGTCGTCTGCAAATAAAGACAGCTTTACTTGTTCTTTTCCAATTTGGATGCCTTTTATTTCTTCTTCTTGTCTAATTGCATTAGCTAATACTTCCAGTACTATGTCAAACAGGAGTGGTGAGAGTGGGCATCCCTGTCTTGTTCCTGTTCTTAGGGGAAATGTTTTTAGCTTTTGTCCATTGAGTATGATGTTTGCTGTGGGTTTATCATATATAGCTTTTATTATGTTGAGGTATGAGCCTTCTATTCCCACCTTGTTGAGAGTTTTTATCAAGAAAGGGTGTTGGATTTTGTCAAATGCTTTTTCTGCATCAATTGATATGACTATGTGATTTTTATCTCTCAATTTGTTTATGTGATGTATCACGTTTATTGATTTGCGGATATTGTACCATCCTTGCATTCCTGGGATAAATCCTACTTGGTCATGGTGTATGATCTTTCTGATGTACTGCTGGAGCCGATTTGCTAGAATTTTGTTGAGGATTTTGGCATCTATGTTCATGAGGGATATTGGTCTGTAATTCTCTTTCATTGTGTTGTCTTTATCTGGTTTTGGTATTAGGGTGATGCTGGCTTCATAGAAGGAGCTTGGAAGTGTTCCTTCCTCTTGAATTTTTTGGAATAGTCTGAGGAGGAGGATAGGTTTTAGTTCTTCCTTGAATGTTTGGTAGAACTCTCCTGTGAAGCCATCAGGCCCCGGGCTTTTGTTTGCCGGAAGCTTTTTGATGACTTCTTCAATTTCGCCCATAGTTATTGGCCTATTGAGCTGTTGAGATTCTTCTTGATTGATTTTTGGAAGGTTGTATTTTTCTAGGAATATGTCCATTTCCTCCAGGTTGTCCAGTTTGTTGGAATAGAGCTGTTCGTAGTATTTTGTAACAATCCTTTGTATCTCAGCGGGGTCTGTTGTTATTTCACCTCTTTCATTTCTGATTTTGTTTATTTGGGTCCTCTCTCTTTGCTTCTTGGTGAGCCTGGCTAGAGGTCCATCAATCTTGTTTATCTTTTCAAAGAACCAGCTCTTGGTTTTGTTGATCTTTTGTATTGTTTCTTTGGTCTCTATGTCATTTATCTCCGCTCTGATCTTTGTTATTTCCTTCCTTCTGGTTACACTGGGCTTTTCTTGCTGCTCTTTTTCTAGCTCTTTGAGTTGTAGGGTTAGGTAATTTATTACCATTGTTTCTTGTTTTTTGCAATAGGCTTGTAGAGCTATGAACTTCCCTCTCAAGACTGCTTTCGCTGTGTCCCATAGATTTTGGATTGTTGTGTTTTCATTGTCATTTGTTGCCATGATGTTTTTTATTTCTTCCTTGATCTCTCTGGTGACCCAGTCCTTGTTTAATAGCATGCTGTTTAGTCTCCATGTGTTTGATTTCTTTGGATTGCATTTATTGTAGTTGATTTCCAGTTTTATGCCACTGTGATCTGAGAAGATGCTTGATATAATTTCTATCTTCTTGAATTTGAAGAGACTTTGCCTGTGACCCAGCATATGGTCTATCTTTGAAAATGACCCATGTGCACTTGAGAAGAATGTATATTCTGTGGCTTTGGGGTGAAATGTTCTGAAGATGTCAATTAAGTCCATCTGGTCTAGTGAGTCATTTAGGATTGCTGTTTCTTTGCTAATTTTTTGTTTAGAGGATTTGTCCAATGGTGATAGTGGGGTATTAAAGTCTCCTACTATGATTGTATTACTATTAATCTCTCCCTTGATATCTTCCAGGAGTTTTTTTATGTATTTGGGTGCTCCTATATTGGGAGCGTATATGTTTACCAGAATTATTTCTTCTTGTTGGATTTCTCCCTTTTGTATTATGAAGTGGCCTTCCTTATCTCTTGTTATGGCATTTACTTTGAGGTCTAATTTGTCAGATATAAGTATTGCTACCCCAGCTTTTTTTTTTCATTTTCCATTTGCCTGGAAGATATTTTTCCATCCCTTCACTTTCAATCTGTGTGAGTCTCTTGTTCTGAGGTGGGTCTCTTGTAGACAGCATATATATGGGTCATGCTTTTTTATCCATTCAGCCACTCGATGTCTTTTGATTGGAGCATTTAGTCCGTTTTTACATTTAAAGTTATTACTGAAAGGTATTTGTTTGTAGTCATATCTACTTTTGTGTCTGTATTCCTTCTTACCTGTTTATTTCTTCTTTTTACAGTATTCCCTTTAGCAATTCTTGCATTTGCTGGTTTGGTGGTGATAAACTCCCTGAGTCTTTTTTTGTCTGCGAAGCTCCTGATTTCCCCTTCAATTTTGATTGATAGTCTTGCTGGATATAGTATTCTTGGATTCAGTCCTTTGCTTTTGCAACACTTTGTATACCTCCTTCCATTCACTTCTAGCTTGTTGTGTTTCCGTTGAGTAATCATTTGACAATCTGATGGGTGTTCCTTTGTAGGTAACTCTCTGTCTCTCTCTTGCTGCCTTTAAGATTCTCTCTTTATCATTTATATTTGCCATTGAGATTATGACATGTCTTGGTGTGGGTCTTTTGGGGTTGATCCTGCTTGGGACTCTCTGTACTTGCGTGACTTTTATCTTTCCCATATCCGGGAAGTTTTCTGTCATTATTTCTTCAAATAGGTTTTCTAATCCCTGCTGCTCTTCTTGTCCTTCTGGCAGCCCTATTATACGCATGTTACTTCGCTTCATGTTGTCCCGAAGCTCCCTTAGGCTTTCCTCCTGCTTTTTAATTTTTTTCTCCAATTGCTGTTCAGATTGAGCTTGTTTCTGTACCTGATCTTCTAACTCACTAATTCGGTCCTCTGCTTCTTGTAGTCTACTGTTGAAAACTTTCCATGGTGTTTTTGATTGTAGCTATATCACTTTTCATTTCTTCCTGATTCTTGCATAAGTTGTTGATTTTCTCATCCATCCGATGTATAAATTCCACGACCATTGCTCTGAACTCCTTTTCGGTCATGTTGCAAGCTTCAGTTTCACTAATTTCCTTTCTTGGCGACTCCACATTTTCTTTCCTCTGTGAGTTATTTCGTTTCCCCATTCTGGCTATCACCAGAAAGCTCAAGCTTCCGTTAGTGTGAACCTCGGCCGTGTGCTGTGGGGACTTCGCTCCACCCGAGTTTCACTGAAGTGCTCTGACACTAGGACGTATGGCTGTTTGGTTGGTGGGAACCAGACTTGCCCAGGGTCAGTGTCCCCAGTGTTCCGTGTGGTCTCGTGTGCACACTTAGAATCAGGGGCCCTGTCAGCACCACACTGTTGGTATGTGCCGAAAATGAGATCCTTAGCATGTGCCAGGAGTCAGAGTTTCCCTGTATCTGCACCAAGAATCGAGTGTCAGAGTTGACTCTGTTGCCTTGTGCAGTTTCTCGTTGAGAATCAGGGTCCCTGTGTGTGCATGCACCAACAATTGGGGTCGTTGGCTCTTAGTGTGAATGCGCTGTGAGTCAGGGATCCCAGGCAGCTGTGTCCGGCGTGCCAAATTCCCTGAAGTGGAGCTGCGTCCTGTGTGTGCTCTCACTACTGAGCCAAACCGGCTAGGGCGCACACTCTCAAATCCCTGAAGGTGAGCTGCCTTTGTGCGCTCTCCCAGAATCCCCGAAGAGGGGCGGAGTCCGTCCTGCGCGCCAAATTCCCCAAAGGGAAGCCCCTTTGTGCACGCTCTAAGATTCCCCGAAGGGGAGCTGTGACCCGCAAGCCAAATTCCCCCCAATTCCCCAAAGGGGAGCCCTCTGTGCGCACTGACAGATTTCCCCGAAGGTGAGCTGCTTCTGTCCTGTGCGCCAAATTCCCTAAGGCGGAGCGTGCGTCCCTGCGCAAAGCTCTGCAGCTTGAGTGAGGGGCGTGCTATTAGTTACTATGGCGCTATCCGCGTGCGCCTGCGGGGAGGGGGATAGGCTCTTTGACTCACGGGAATCTGCCGGGAAGTCTGGATTCTTGTTGTTTCTTCCACTGCAGCTGTGATAGCAGTTCTCTGTCCCCAGTGGCTGCAGGGTCCTGGTTTGTGTCAGAAGCCAGGATCCGAGTCTCAGGCAGCTCTGTTTCTCAAGATGGCGTGGTCTCCGCGTCCTCACCAGCCACCGAGATGTGTCCGCTTTGTGCGCGGGGCTCCGCCGTCTAGGACTGCCCGGTTAGGCAGCCCCTTGGAAGCCCTGCAGAATCTATCTGACCCTAGCTCATACCCACACACACACCACACACGTCTACACGTCTACACTCTCCTCTATGGGTTCCTCACTCACACTCTCTCTCTCCCTACCTTCTTGCCGGTCGCCATCTTTCCTTTAACATTTCTTATAATGCTGGTTCGGTGGTAGCAAACTCCTTTAGCTTTTTCTTGTTTTGGGAAGCTCTTTATTTCTCCTTTAATTTTAAATGATAGCCTTGCTGGGGAGAGTAATCTTGGTTGAAGGTCCTTGCTTTCCATCACTTGGAATAGTTCGTGCTAACCCCTTCTGGCCTGAAATGTTTCTGTTGAGAAATCGGCTGACCGTCTGTGGGAACTCCCCTGTAGATAACTGTCTTTCTCTTGCTGCTTTAAAATTCTTCCTTTGTCTTTAACCTTTGTCATTTTAATTATGAGGTGTCTTGGTGTGAGCCTCTATGATCTTGTCTGTAAAATGGGGGTAATCATGCAACCTCACGGGCTGTTTGTGAAGATTGCCTGGCTCAGAGCAGGTGCTCTGCCAAATCCCTTACTGCCGTGGGGGATCACTCTGTGCTGGAGGAGACCCCAGAGGGACTCCGTCCCGATTAGATTATGCAGCCCATGCCCCGGAGCCCTGTCACGGTCTGTGTGCATTCGTAGGCTGGATGTAAGGAAGTGCGTGGCGTGGACGCCTGGGGTCCGCTCTCCTTCCCCACCAAGGGCTGACTGGGAGGAAGAAGGACAGCAGGTGGACCCGTTGCTGCAATGGACATCCCACCCTGTGACTCTGGGTAAACATATGGAGACACGTTGGTTGGGTCCAGACCTAGGAGTGTGCACATCAGCCTTTTGCCAGCCACGTCCCTGGGGGTGGGCTCAGGCCTCACTTTCTGTCCGCCCTGAGAAATTGCATTCGCAGCATCAGGGGGCAGAATCCCATTTGCTACGCCTCCACGTGCCCAAGGAGAGCTCTTCTTACCTCTCCCGTGTGGTCAGCCCCTGCTGGTGTAGGAAATTCCCTAATCACTTCAAGAGGCAGTCTCACCATTTAGGAGGCACGGTGAAAAATCCCGCAGTGACATGGTACAAAATGGGAGTGCCCGCTTGGTGATGCCAGCCCGTGCCACGAGGGCTGAACTCCCAGAAACACACGGTATCCAATGAGATTGTTGTTGTTGTTTTCCGTGCACTTTTCCGGAATTCTGACAACATACTTTGCTGAGGGGGTGAGGGGGGGCGGGGGACAGGAAGCCTTTGTGAATGAAAGCATTTTTTTTTCTTGGAATCACAATACTCTTTCTGAAAAATGATGAGCTAACCTAGTAAGGAAAGTGTAGTTTTTGTTGTAAAGCGGCCTAATTTTTTCTTAAACACACTAACTGGAGGACAGTGGTCATCCTATATGATAATCCTATATAATAAAAGCCTAATATGCAAATCGACCAAACGGCAGAATGACTGGTTGCTATGATGTGCACTGACCACCAGGGGGCCGACGCTCAATGCAGGAGCTGCCCCCAGCTTGCAGGCCCCAGGCCAGCCAAGGCAGGTGCCAGTGGGGGCCCCCCCGATTGCCCTGCTGGTTGCCCCACAAAGGGAGGTGACCAGTAGTGGTGGTGGGGGCAGGGCCGGTGAGCAGGCAGCGCCAGGCTAGCCAAGGTGGGTGCAAACGGGGGGAGCCCCAATCACCCTGCTGGTCGCCCCACAGATCGGCCCTGATTGCCAGCCAGGCCTAGGGACCCTACCTGTGCACGAATTTCGTGCACCAGGCCTCTAGTCCTATCTAATGAAACAGTAATATGCAAATTAACCACCACTCTGCTACACCCACAAGCTGCACCCACCAGCCAATCAAGAGCGATATGCAAATTAACCCAACCAAGATGGCAGTTAACTTGCATATCCAGGCGTAGAGCGAAGACTGAAGATAGTCGAGAAGGAAGCCAAGCACTGCAGAAGGGAGCAAAGCTGCAGAGAAGTAAGCAAGCGGGGCCATGGAGAAAAGAGGGAAGCAGGCGGGGCGGGGGAGAAGGGAGTGAGCGAGGCAGCAGAGAAGGGAGGGAGCGAGGCAGAGGAGACGGGAGGGAGCGAGGCAGCGGAGACGGGAGGGAGCGAGGCAGCGGAGATGGGTGGGAGCTTCGCTCAGGCTGCAGGAAGCCCTATTCTTGCAGGAGTATTCCTGCAATGGGCGGCTAGTTTTGTTATAAGAGGCTAAACGTGATGAGTAATAACTGGCTATTCAGATAAGAAATAAGATCAAATATAGTGCAATCCCCCCAGTTCTGTAGTGAGGTCAAGCTCTGGGCACGCAGTTATGAAATGTGAGGAAAAATTAGGAATGAGTTCAAGTGGAAAAAGCTGTTTGAGGAATGTGATGACCATGACCCTCAGGAGGCGGACGCAATGTAAACTGTTTGGAAGTGACAAATGAAGTGATTTATTAGTTTACTTCTGTCTTTCTGGGGATAATTTAAATATAGGAGGCCAAATAGAGTAGGTGCTTTGTTCTCTGGCACTGTTAAGAGGCATATAAGTTTCATAACCGGAACATAATATTTCTGTTATGCTTGGAGCAAAAATGCAAGGCTGAAAACACACGATGCATTTTAAGATGGATAGTAAAAGCTCAAGTGAACTCTTTTTCCTGTTACCTGAACTTGGTCTGTGAAGTATCAGGGAGTCGTTTGTTTTTTAAAGTCAGTAAGAGAGTTGGACCCGTGCCTTAGCTAAGTAAGTATAAATTTGGTCTCGGGCCAGAGGGTGGTTCAGCAAATACTGTGTGTGCCTACGACCCGGGGAATAAGATACAGCCCTGTACCTGCAGCCGTTCATGCTCCATGGAGACAAACAGATGAACTAATAATACTTTTTGGTGATCGATACAGCATATGTACAGTCAGGTGCCGCGTAACGTCACTTTGGTCGCCGACGGACCACATGAAAGACCGTGAGATTACAAAGGAGCTGAAAATTCCTTATCACCAAGTGTCCTCACAGCTCAGTTATGACTCACATGTTAGCGGTGATGCCAGTATAAGCAATCCTGCTGCTCTGACCACACTATAAAAACACAGCACACATGCCCTGACCGGTTTAGCTCAGTGGATAGAGCGTCGGCCTGTGGACTGAAGAGTCCCAGCTTTGATTCCAGTCAAGGGCATGTACCTTGGTTGCGGGCACATCCCCAGTAGGGGGTGTGCAGGAGGCAGCTGATGGATGTTTCTAACTCTCTATCCCTCTCCCTTCCTCTCTGTAAAAAATCAATAAAATATATTTTTTAAAAAAATACAGCACATAGAATTATATACAGTACATATTACCTGATAATGATAAATGACCCTGTTACTAGTTTATGTGTTTACTATCCTATACTTTAAAAAAAAAAATATATATATATATATATATATATTTATTATTGATGCCAGAGAGAAAGGGAGAGGGAGAGAGGGATAGATACATCAATGATGAAAGAGAATCATTGATCGGCTGCCTCCTGCACGCCCCACACTGGAGATCGAGCCTGCAACCCAGGCATGTGCCCTGACCGGGAATCGAACCATGACCTCCTGGTTCATAGGTCGATGCTCAACCACTGAGCCATGCCGACTGGGCCCTCCACAGATTTTAAATGCCCCTGAGCTGCCCCCCCTGCCTAAACTCATTCATACACCTTCCAGCTGTGAGTTGTATAACGCAAGATGGACCAGACTGTCCCCGCCCAGAAGGGCTCACGTGGTCATCCCGGGGAGTTTCATGCGACGTCCTGGTCCAGCTCATGTTCTGCCAATTAAAATAAGAGCTGTCAAGGTTTCCACTGGTTCTGAATTACCAGGGAACACAACCCAAGTGGAACACAGTTCACCACCTACCAGGAAAACACAGGACGCTTGTGGCCTTTCAATACTTGGCAGTTCTCTGAGTAGAGGACTCCTGTGTCAGGGATAATAGGAGTGGCCATATAATACGCCTGTTAGATTCCTTTCCCACCATCCACCGCGCTCTGCCCCTCCCTCCTCTCCTTTCCCTCCCCTCCCCAGGCCGGCTGGTCCTCAACAGTGCTCCTTCCTCAATCGTGAGCAACAGGATGGGCTGTTGGCTGGGCCCTGGCTCAGAGCCACCTTCTAGCCTGGGACGTAGTGAACGGGCTGATGCTTTAAGTGGAACAGCCCTGGACACCAGGCAGCCCGGCCGGCGTGGCTCAGTGGTTGAGTGTTGACCTGTGAACCAGGAGGTCACCGTTTGATTCCTGGTCAAGGGCACATGCCCGGGTTGTGGGCTGCATCCCCAGTAAGGGGTGTGCAGGAGGCAGCAGATCAATGATTCTCTCTCCTCTTTGATGTTTCTCTCTCTCCCCCTTCCTCTCTGAAATCAATAAAAATATATTAAATAATTTTTTTAAAAGACCAGGGCCAGGGTTCCTCGGAATGTTCCAGGCTGCCAGTATCTTGAGGGGGGGTGGAGGGGTTAGCGTGCTTGCTGCCATGTCTCGGGGCAGTGGTCGGCAAACTCATTAGTCAGCAGAGCCAAATATCAACAGTACAACGACTGAAATTTCTTTGGAGAGCCACATTTTTAAAACTTAAACTTCTAACGCCACTTCTTCAAAATAGACTCGCCCAGGCCGTGGTATTTTGTGGAAGAGCCACACTCAAGGGGCCAAAGAGCCGCATGTGGCTCGCGAGCCGCGGTTTGCCGACCACGGGCCTGGGGGACAGCCCTGCCTCTGTGCGAAGGAGGCCGGGAACCAGGCCAGGGCGGGCGCCTCCCCCTCCCCTGGTGGCTGGGCCCGTCTCTCCTGCCTCCTCCCCGGGACAACTGGGGCCTCAGGCAGAACCACCAGTGAGCGGGGACGGAGCCCCATGCCCCCCGAGCTGGCCTGAGAGCCAGACTCCGGAGCTGCCCTCGTAAACAGGGCCTTGGCGCTGGTGCCAACTATTTCTTCCTTTCCCAAAGGCCCAAGTGTCTGCAGTTCTCATACGAAGAGGAACACACCAGAGACACCACTCACTGTAGCAAAGGTCACACAGCCACAGGGAAAGGCAAGTCCCAGGCTGAGCCGCCAGGGGGGGGGGGGGGGGGGGGGGGTGGGGAGGTGGGGAGCGGGGGGACGGGGGGGGGGGGCACCCGAGGTGGTGGCCCAGGGGGAGGGTGGGGAGCCCACGCCCTGGTCTCCAGAGGGGCCTGCGCGGCTCTCAGACTCCACACAGGGACACGCAGCCCTCCCGCTCCTGGGCCCTGCCTCCCTGCAGCTCTCACTGGCTCACAGTAGGGCCACAGCCAGCCAGGTGGGCCCGTGGCAGGGACATGCGTGTGTGTCTGGGCCCCACAGCTCCGTGAGGAATCCCAGAGAAGCCCTGGGCTGTGACACAGGACAGTAAACACATCATCTCCTGTACTACAGTAACCCTGAGAAGCAAGGGGTATTTTTTCTGGTTTAAGGAGATTTAAAAGTGAAGCTCAGAGACGCCAAGTAGGCGCCAAGAAGACATCTGAATTCAGTGAGTCTGCGTATTCATCTTCCCAAGAGCTAAAGGCAGCACGCACTTCTGTTCCTGACCGGGACAAGGCCTGGGGTCCTCTGTGGGCTAGCCAGAGAATCTTCTGGAAAGTCTCTGAACTCCCCAAGGAGAAGAGCATTTCCCCGCCTCGTGCAAGCACATCCCCTCAGGCCTGGGGAAGCCGAACGGGCTTGGCTTGGCTTTGCTTCGCCTGGACCGGGCACGGAGTGGGCTCCTCAGGAGAACAGTGCCCACCCGCCAGGCAACAAAAGCCGAAGACGGAGAGGCGGGACCCATGGGCACGAAAGCTGCACCCCAGGTCCCAGCCGTCCGTCCGGAGGGGGCTGGAGGCCAGCCTTGGAGGGAACCTTCTCTCTGCCAAGGGCCATTTGGGTGTTTACCACATCATCCCCGGGCCATACAAAACCATCAACTTGAACCTGAGCCTGCTGTACTTGGTTAAACATTTCATGAACTCACCCCGGATGCCCCGGCAGGGCCAGACCACAGGATTTCTCGGGCCCTACCTGGCCCCTGCTTCAGAGAGGGAAAGCAGCCCTATCAGGGAGAGAAAGGATGAACTCTGACCCCTCGGGAAAGTAAACAGACCTGGATGGGAGAAGAGGCTGCTACCCTTTGAACTTGGTTTTCACAACTGTGTGTGGAGTTACACAGTTCACCCTTGGACAATGTGGGGGGTTAGGGGCACCGACACCCCACGCCGTCGAAAATCCACATATAACTTTGGACTCCCCCAAACCTTAATTACTAGTGTTGACCGGAAGCCTTCCCGATCACATAAACAGTCGATTAACACATATTCTGTGTTATATGCGTTACATACTGTATTGTTCCACTAAAGTAAACTAAGGGGAAGAACATGTGATTAAGAAGATCAAGGAGTTTCATCTGCGAGTTTTTTTCAAATTGTCGCAAATCTCCAAAACATCTTCCAAAATAAAAGATTCGTCTGAGAATCTTTTCAAATTGTTGCAAATCTCCAAAAAAATAAAATAAAATAAAAATCTTCCAGTATATTTATTGAGAACAATCCACGTGTAAGTGGACCCGCCCAGGTCAAGCCCGTGGGGTTCAAGGGTCACTGTACAACCTCGAGTAGGCTTGCACCCTTCTCTCTTGGTGAGAGGGAGCTGTTCCAAGTACCCACCGCTCCTCCCTCCTCAGAGGTGGCTGTGTCCCTGGCAAAGCTTTGGCTCCCTCTGGGGCGGGGGGGTGGCGGGGGGGACTGCTGAGGTGCCTGCTCCCTGCTGCAGCCTCCCCACCTTCCCCACACAGCCTCTGCTCCTAAAGTGCTGGCCCAGACCAAGAGCACCGGCAGGCGGCCCACCCACAGTGACCCCAGCAGGCCAGCTGGGCTGGGCAAGGGACTCTTTGGCCTCAGTCTGGGCCCTTGCTCTCTGAGGTTTGCCCCCCGCCCCCCGCCCCGGGGCCAGACTTTGCCTCTACTGAAGCCGCCCTCAGTGGGCCTGGCATACGCTGCAGGGCCCACCCAGGCCCCATCAAAACGGCCCACTGCCCTCCCACATGATTCCTTTCCCGAAGATCCCGTTAAACTTCTTAACCACAGAGCCATCACACAGTAGGGCTGCAGGGCCTTGAGGATTGGAGAGCCCAACCTCGCCGTTTTATGAGGCCCTGAGAGAGTGGCGTGAACGGCAGGCTAGGACATGAGCCGTCTCCCGTGCCAGTTCTCTTTCCACATCGGCATTAGCGCTCAAAGGAATGCATCCCTAACGGTGGGATCGAGGCCCTGTGGGAGGCGGGTTTGGAGTGTGAGATCCGAGGCTCCGCAGGTCGCCACGGGCCTGCTCTGTGCCACGCCGGCCCCCAGTGGGTGTGCTCGGGGCTGTTCCTTCAGCTGTGGCGAGCAGCCCGCATTGGGCCCTTCCATACTGCGGAAGCCCAGCTGTGTTCCATGTCTGAGGACTGAAGACATGGAGTCTGGGGAGCTCCTGCCTTCACGTGTCTGGGCCTGGGCAGGACGCTGGGCGGGGAGAGTCAAGGTGTCCAGTAAACAACCACTAAGCCCCGGCATGTTGGGCTCCATGTGGAGGGAGGGCCCTGGGCATTGGTGCTGGGCCTAGACACCGCCCGCGAACCAGGACGCCGCGGGAGGAGGTTGGGGAGGCACTGCACTTCCTCCAGTGGCGGGATGCTCTTTCTCTGAAAGTCTGTCTGCCGCCCTGGCTGGTGTGGCTCAGTGGATAGAGCACCGGCCTGGGGGCTGAAGGGGCCTGGGTTCGATTCCAGTCAAGCGCACATGCCCAGGTTGCGGGCTCGATCCCCAGTAGGGGGCCTGCAGGAGGCAGCCAATCAATGATTCTCTCTCCTCCTTATTTCTCTCTCTCTCTCCCTTCCTGTCAGAAATCAATAATAATAAAAAAAAAAGGGGGGGGGCGTCAAAATTAGGATGACAGCATTGCTAGCCCCCCACCTCCCACCCCCAAGGCTGCAGAAGCGACCCCACGTTTGAGGCCAGGAGCCCCCATCGATCCACAGCTTGTGGGTCAGTGCGCGCTGCCAGGGCGGGACGTGGCGTCCTGGCACTCCCCCCCCCCCCCCCCCCCGGAGGATCCCATTCCTGGGCTTCTGCTACAGGAACTCTCACAGCCCCAAGGCCAAGTTCCCTCTGCTGCCGCAGGGCCAGCCCGGCCCTCCGCGAGAACAAGGCGGGCCGCGGGCAGAGCCATCGCGACTGCAGGACGCGAGGCAGGCGGCAGGCCTCGGGGGACACGCGCGTGCACGTCCCCGTGGGGTCCAGGGGCACCGGTGGGGTCACCACCTCCCGCACAACCGGGCAGTGCCCAGCGCGCGGCCCCGCCCCCGGCCCCCCGCCCCGAGCGCGATCGCCCCGCCGGAGCGCCCTGGGCCCCGCGCGGCGCACCACGCGCCCCGCCCCGCCCCGCCCCGGGCGCTTACGGTCGTCGGTTCCCGGCTCGCAGGCTCCCGCGGGGACCCGCACACGGTCCCTCCAGCTCCCGGTTCTGATCTGCGGAGGACAGGCGCTGACCCCGCCCAGCCCCCCCCCCCCCGCCCCGACGGGGCGTTCCCGGCTGGGCCCAGGGCGGCAGCGGGACATCCGGGTCCGGTCCCGCCCCTACTCAGGGGACCTGAGGGGGCCGCCCTAAGGGTTCCCCTAAACCTCTGGACCCGCCGGGAACTCTGCCAGCAGTTGGATGCAGGGACTTCCATTCTGAACTTCGGTACTGGTCATGGCTGCATCACCACACGCTGAATTTACGGAAAAAAAAAGATTGAACTGCACACTTTATGGGGGGAATTTTTGTAGTAGGTGAGTTATATCTCAAACTTGTTATGTAAAGTAAACTGCGGAGAGATTGTACCCTCCCTCCTTAGGATATGAAATCCAAGACACTAAGACACTCTACATATACGCGGTCCGTAAAAAAGATACCGAGTCCAACTCAGCTGGGCCAGATGTAGACACAAGTCTACCGCTTTTGGTCCGAAGCCGTTGGTATGGAGCAGAAGAACGCGTATGATGTGCTCTCTGGAATAAACTATTTTTAAACATCAGAACAAAGGCTGTTCCTCTGTCCAAGCTTCTGGCGAGTTCCCAGGTACATCGGGCAGAACGAAAAATAATGTGCGAAGGGAAAACTTTGTGTAAAAACTAGACCGGCCCCTGATTCACTGGGAAGAAAACAACGTTCTCTACGCCCAAAATGTGAGATATGAATCAACCATGAGGAAACATCAGACTCTGAGTAACCGTGTACAAAGTAACAGGCCTCTATGCTTCACAATGTCAAGGTCAAAAGTGTGAATGCCAGGAAAGACCAGGCATGGGGCATGAAAAGGAACTGCAACGCTCTATTCTAGACTGACCCTGGACCAGAAATGGTTTCTATAAACAATGTTTTTGGGCCCTAACTCGTTTGGCTCAGGGGATAGAGAGCGTCGGCCTGCGCACTGAAGGGTCCCAAGTTCGATTCCGGTCAAGGGCATGTACTTTGGGTGCGGGCACATCCCCAGTAGGGGGTGTGCAGGAGGCAGCTGATCGATGTTTCTCTCTCATTGATGTTTCTAACTCTCTATCCCTCTCCCTTCCTCTCTGTAAAAAAATCAATAAAATAAAATAATGTTTTTTAAAAAGTATGTTTTTGGGACTACTGGGGATACTTGAAGATCTGTAGGTTAAATAATAGTGTTATGTTAATGGTTACTATCTTGATTTTGAATTTTTTCTAAACGAATATCCGTGATCTTAAAAAAACACATTGAAGTATTTCAGTAATGGAACATGTCTGAAATGGCATCTATATTAATACGAAGCAAACATGCATTGGGGCTTTATAACTCTCTCTCTAGATATGTATTTCTCCATCTGCTCCCACCTCAAGCTTTTCCTTCCTTCTTTTTCACCAGGGGGCTCCTCCGGGGCACTCCCTGCTCTTTAGATTCTTACCAATAAATTGCCAATGGAAAGATCAGTGATTGCACCAGACCCTGTATGTATTTTATTATAGTTAACTTGTCAAAAGGGCGTATCACCCACTACTCATTATACAAGTACTAGCAGCCTGGTGCACAGATTCATGCACCAGTGGGGTCCGTCAGCCTGGCCTGCACCCTCTGGCAATCTGGGACCCCGCGGGGGATGTCGGAGAGCCAGTTTCAGCCCAACCCCAGATCCCCACAGGCCAGGTGGAGGGGCCCCACCTGCATATAAGTATGTATATAAGATCTTTGGTTAATCTCTTCCCCCCTCCCCTTTGAGATTCATCAGTCCATTCCATGTTTCCATGCCTATAGTTTCCGCTTCTGCCTTGAGCATCTGCCCCCTGGTGGTCAGTGCATGTCATAGCTACTGGCCTGTTGGCTGGTTGGCCAGTCGCTTAGGCTTTATATATAGATTACCTATTTCAGGATTAACAGATTATAAATCCAATTGACATTAAAGGAGTGGGTGGGGGTGGCGATACTAAATGGCTAACTTACAAAATGTCCTGCAGAGAGAATATTTTGTAAGAATATTACATAGCATTTTCATATCTGTCTTCTCACCATTTTTATAATCAAGTATATTTACCACTTATCACCAACCAGTTCTCAATCACTTTATTTTGTGCAGCCACAAATAAACACAAGTTTTCGACACACCCCCATCCACCCATAAGAACACTCTATGAGGGCAATCTTGTATTTCCCAAATGCAAAAAAAAGGGCATTTAGTAACAGACATAGCTTGGCAGAAAAGGCAGATATTACCAATAAATAATCGTTCAATTATAATGATGAGAAAGCGTAAGAGCTAGCCACTTATAGTAATGGCTACCATTTATTGAGCTTACTATGTTCCAGGCCCTGTGTTATAGGATTATGCCATTTAATCCTCAGAAAGTCCTGAGTATTGCTAACCCAATTCACAGAAGAAGATGGAAGCTTCCAGAAGGGTCTTAAGACCACAGAAGTAGAAAGCAGAGGAGACGGAACTGCGGCCCAGCAGTCTGCCTTGGGATCTCTGCTCTTAACGACTCTGCTGTCAGCTCCTAAGGATGCAAAGGACCCAAATGGTAGCCCTTCCCTTCCTGGTTGCCTTTGTAAAGGAGTGTTAACAAGTGGAAGATGTAAATGAGAAAGAAAAAAGGCCAAAAAAACTCCTGATCCCATTAATTATGGGGGAAAAAACGCCACAAACGCACCCTACACTATTAGATCACTTTCCTTAATCAAGAAAAGAACCTTGCCATGGAAACTCAGGTCTTGAGCTTTTAATTAACACAGGACAGCTCAGAGAAATGTAGAGTACCAAGAAACAAAACAAAATTTAATTACAGTATCATTATGCTCAATTTAGACTAAATGAATACAGTATATGCCAGTCAAGAAATGAGTAATTCTTGTGAAGTTAAAAATTTCAAGAGACACAATATATATTCACATAGTTTATTTACTGACCTCTTTGAAACATGTCAGAATTCATATGGCTCATAGAACTTTCCATATTAAAATGCTGCTCAACACGACAAATTCCTAACAAAAATATTTTAATGTAGGAATCAACATATGACATTACATTGGTTGGTAAAATTCAGGTTACAGATACAAGATAAATATCAAATAATATTCTTCTGGCTTAATGGAAGCAAAAACAGTTGTGACAGTCGTGCTTAACCCCTCGGTTAAGTAATGAGAGGAATGGGCAGGGGTATCCAAGAGGTACACAAAGTGTTAACAGTTGGCATAATCCTTAGCCCTTCTGAGAAACTCCACATGGGAAAGATGTGACAAATGCCCTGTAATGTGGTGGCTTCAGTCTATCAGTGACCGTTCTGTTCATGTGATTTAAGCACTGAAAACTAGACTCAAAGTTTGCTCAACAAGCTTATAATACTAACAATCCCTTATATTCAAAAACAGTTTAAATTTGGAAAGTTCAAGATAAAGCATACTTGTTTTCATAATTACTTTTAGATACAATTGAGACTAGACTATATTGTACATAATCAGGTATACTGCTCTGCACAGTTAATTCTAGTTACCATAGTTTGTATTGGTTGGTCATCAACTGCACAAATGTTACGCCCCAAAAGAAATGATCAACCCAGCAAAATGGTTACATTTAATTTTTTTAAAAGACAAATAAACTAAACTTAAGGAAGAATAGGCTTTTCCTGATATCTCATTTTCAAATTATTGCTACAAACTTACTGAAAGAAATAATTACATATTTTCCCCAGCATCAAATAATCTGCAGAAAGTTTCCAAGATAGACACATTTCTTGTTCCATTTCCAAAAATAAATAAAGGCTTTCTCACGGAAAGCATCTGCATTCCTAGCTCTCTAAAGTAAACATTAAGAAGCCAAGTACAAAAAAATGGCCTCTCGGCTTCTGAATAGCCCACTTAGTTACAGTAAGGATTTTCTGTCCCAACACTGCCTCAAATTCAAAAGGTATTTACTTCCCAAGAACATGGCAAACAGTCTTCATTTCAAACCAGTCAGTCCGTTTCCATGGCAACACTGCGGGATTCCTTGGCTACCATAAGTCGCATCAGTTGACTGTGGAATTTCTCAATCTTCTTTACATCTTGAGCTTGGTCTGTTCTATACACCAGACACTGTCAGAAATTGTGAAAGCACACATTAACTATGCAAAAGCAGATGATCAACAGTGTACCAGATGTATGACTGGGTAAAATGTATGTCTTTGCTAACGTTGTGCGCTCTGTTGTCTCTGGAGGGGATACTAAGAAAATCACATTCACGTTTCCAAGCCTCCAGCAATCACATCCCTTAATCTGTCACTGCTGTGGGTAAAAACACTGCATGAACTCTATCAGAAGCTTCTCAGAAATGACCAGTTAGGCAACATGTTAAACACTGCTGTGGTCTGATGAGAAGAACTTGTCTTGAGTTTTTAATTCACAGGGAAGACAGAGCTTAGGGGGTGTGAGGGTGGAGTGTACTGAGCGATGAGGAGCACTGGAGGTTTTAAGGGGTTAGAACAATCAGATTCGCATATTTGAAACCACTCCGGCAGCCGTCCAGGACGACTGAAGGTGAACTGGAAGCAGGGAGTCAGGAGACTATTCTAATAGTCCAGGCAAGTGATGATGACAAGACCCTAACCTTAAGAGACTAACAGTGAAGATGGAGAGTTCATGACAGGAAATAAATGCGGGGCTCGAATCCCCAACTCCCAAATGCACAGACAAGTGGACAGAATGTACCAGAGGTTCAGGGTTCTTCAACTGAAGAAAGAGTGGACACGAGAATGACGGACAGGAAGGGACCACATGATCCTCAAGCAGGAAGTGCAACTGAAACTAGGAAGCAGGAGGAGCCCGTTTGAGAACAAGTGACGTTCCATTCCAGACAGGCTGACATGAGGAGTACTGAGGTTGGGGTGCTCAGCTTAGAACTAGTCAGAAGTCAGAAAACAATACGAGTTAAATGTGCAAAACTGAAAATAGACAGCTACAGGCAGCATTGCATTTAATGGCTGGACAGATTATTCCACAAGTGGTTTCAAAAGACAACCAAGGACAGAGTCCTGGAGAAATCAACCTTGCTGGGGGCACACCAGTGAAGCAATTAGCAAAGAATCAAACAGAAACATAGAAAAAGAGAACAAGAAAAAAAAATTTTTTTTAAAGAAAAAGAAAACAAGATATAATGGAGCCACAGACGCCAAAGTAATGACTTCTAGGAGAGTGGTTTTCTGTATCAAAAGCAGCCAGAAGGTCAAGTAAGGTAGGAGGCGAGGAGACTTCTGGGCTTGAAAATTACGAGCTGCCGTGGTGTGGGCTCTCCCAAGAGCAGCCGCAGCGGAGGGAGCACGGCCTGCAGAGAGCGCATGGCAGAGGCACCGAGTGAAGGGGATGGAGGAAGTGACAAGAGTGAGCAGACAGCGAAGGAGAAACCTGTATCTTGTGTTCCAATACCATCACTTACTTCTCACGTGCCCGTACGAAAACATTTGTCCCCTCATATCCAGCTATGGCCTCTATATTCCTCTGGATTAAGGTCCAAATAGAGCAATTATAAAACTACACCCAGCATGCTATCTTAATGAAGTTAAATTAATTCCTCAAGAGCCTATGAAAGTAGCTTCTAATCTAGAATGTGGTTCTTGACTTCAGAATGAAGTGCAAAATAAGAGTCCTAACGGGCAAGCTGCATAAATCCTATGTAAGTAATTTTAAACAAATTATTAACTCAAATCTGAAAGTATCCAAGAAATAAAAAATGTATACTTACAACTAAATCATCTGTTACTTTAATACACAAACTCCCATCAGAATGCCTATATTTGAGAACCACACGTGCCTGAAACAAAAAATACATATTTAGAAACAGTGAAGTCAGAAGAACTTTCTCATAAATAATTTAGTCTTCAGGTTGGCCAAAATGATCCTTTAGAATTAATAGCCGAAATGTTCAAAGTCACCTTTACTGTAAACTTACTGAAATGGGCAGATACACAGCATTCTCGTTCACTCCTATTGCTACCATTTATTTTGTAAAAAGATTTAAGGTGGTTTGGCATTTCCAGCCAATAAAAACATATACTGAAGGGGATCAAAGCATGCCACCTCCAAACAGCCACTAGGCCTAAGGACTGGACGAGCTGAAGGCAATAGGGTGCTGCCTTTTCTTGCCAACAGCAGGACATAAATCAACTCTAGTGAAGGTGACGTAACTGTCCCCTCTCCTTTACACAGGATTCTCACCTGCACAAAAAACTGTACCAATCAACGACTATTTACCATACATTTTCTCCCCTCCCAGGATCCCAAAACCTTTTTTTTTTTCTAGCCTCAGTTCTGCACTTCATCACGCTTTGTTAAGCTGGTATATAGGCTCCTAATCCTAACGGCCTCCTCATATTTCTTTATGAACTCCAGTTCATAGGTAGTATTTCCCCCTGTTAATCTGTCTTTTGTCAGTTTAGTCTGCAGGGCCCCAACATTAAACCTAAGGGGATAACTAATCCAACACTCAGCCACAGAGGAATGATGGAAAAAGAAGGGGGCGGGGGAGGGAGTGGGGTCACACAGCAGAAATGGCGAGTTAGGACCAAATCTATTCCTCTGGAAGCCAGTTCACACGCCCTTTCCCATGGCTCAGGAGTGCACTGAGGCTAACGTATTCAGCAAAATCATGTCTTTACAGTGAGGCCACATGATGCACTGTTACCAAAAAGCAGAATTCTGCCTTGAAAAGAAGCCTCCCTCAACAATTTTCCCAAATCTAGAATAACTCCTATATCAAGTGCCATGCTACACAACACTTTTTGTTGTTCAGTATTAAATAATTAGTAGCCATGAACATGGTTTAGATATTAGCATATTTCAATAAAAGACATTTCCCAAGAGAGTTTACAATTTCCATGAACATTATTTCTTTAAATGATGGATTCATAATAATGTATTAGTTTTTTTGCTAACCAATATAAATAATTCTTGTTTAGTTGTTTCAAAAAGTGCTAAGTATCTATAAGCTAAAACAGGAACATAGTTTAAAAATGGTTACAATGCAGTACCAGAAGCCTCAAGACAATTCTAACTGCATCATAAGGCCTACCAGAGCTGTAACCTACAGATCTCCCATTATGGGGGCGACAGAGCCAGGAAGACTGAGAGGGTCAGGCTGTAGATAGAAGTCTGGACTTGACCCAGCCATCAACAAAGAACTCGTTTTTAAGCAGAAAACGAGAGGACTGGATTTTCGTGTTTTACAGGCAGTTGTGGGGTACGAGTGAAGGAGGGCTCAAAAGGCAGACAGACCACATGGTCCAGCAGTAACACCACCTCCAATTAGAGGGAAGTCAGAGAGGATGGCGACGGGGACGTGTACCAGCTGCAGGTTCACTGTGGTGGGGCGGGGAGAGAGAGAGGACATGTTCAGAGAGTTCTGACAAAACTTTTTTTTTTTTTTTTAAATGTATTTTTATTGATTTCAGAGAGGAAGGGAAAGGAAGAAAGAGACAGAAACATCAATGATGAGAGAGAATCATCAATCGGCCGCCTCCTACTCACCCCACACGGGGGATTGAGCCCGAAACCCAGGCATGTGCCCTTGACCGGAATCGAACCCGGGACCCTTCAGTCCGCAGGCCGACGCTCTATCCACTGAGCAACACCAGCCAGGGCCTGACAGAACTTATTTACTTCTTTATTCCTGGCAGGTAGAGAAACGGACTTGGGGTTGAGAGTTCTGGGTTCAAACTGGAGCGTCGTCGTGGACTACGGATGCCATTTAATTGGTCTAAGGTGGTTTCATCATCTTCCTAAAGGGGCGAACTGCTCACATAAATTACACATATAAACACAGGCAACAAGCCCACCACACAAAAGGCACTCAATAAAACTGAAACTCACTCTCTCTCCCCCCCCCACCACCCCCCCACATCCCCTCACCTCCCTGTAAAAAAAGGAAAAGAAAAAAAAGTTAATAAGAAACCAGGAGAAGGCTGTCATGGAAATGCAGATGTTTTCAGGCCACTGGCACTTTCTGAGCTGCGTCCCCTCCCCTGCTTCTTCTAGACACGCTTCCTGCACGGCGGGCTCCGTCGCATTTAAACAGGGGTGGCTCTGGATGGGAGCTGGTCTCCTCTGGCTTCTGTTAAAATAGTCTAGGTTTGGACAAAAACGTCCGTCCCGCCCAGTCTCCCCGGGGCCGGGGCCGGGGCGTGAATGAAGAAACCGGCGAAGTCACCCAGAGAGGGAAGCCCGGAACCGCGCCCTCCACAAAGCACTCCTTTACGCGAGCGAATGAATCGGGAAAAGCGTCCAAGGCCTCTCACCGTCCATTACCATTTCACGGCCAAGAGCGGAACAAAAAGCCCTACAGCCTTCTTGCTTTCTTACCAAGGCTGGGAGAGCTGGCAGGGCTTTCTGGTTAACAAGCGGGTGTCCCAAGGACTTTACAGACCATGACCATAAAATAAACCTTGGCTTTTTAAAATAATGGCCTAAACTTCTCTGCTGGGGGGGGGGGGGGGGGGGGGGGGAGCCCTATGAATCCATCAACTCCCCCTAAAATGGTTTGCAAACCTTGACGTTTAAGGGCATCGTGCTGAGGGAAGGGTGCAAGCGCCCTCACCTTCTCCAGCTGATTAAGCAGCGCTATTCTCGGGGGTGTCGATGCCTCCAAACTGGGGGGGTTTCCCAGCACGTTTACCGTTTTATTTTGCACGAGGAACCCTACCGCCCGGGCGTCGGGGGGGGGGGGGGGGGGAATGGGCAGCAAATCCAGGCACAGGAAGTGAGGCTGTGGGGGAGGAGCCCGGCCCTTAGAGACACGTAAACCCACGCAAGTCCTGGGGGTTGGGGGCCGGGGCAGAGCGGCTTAGGACCCGAGAGGACCCCGATTTTTGCCCATTTCAAGGCCTTCCCGGGCCGCTCATCAGAGAGGAGGCAGTAGGCACAGTGGGACTTGGACGGGTCCGTCTCTCTCAGCCCCAGCGCCCCCGCCGCCCTCCCAAGTGCAGAGCAGCCTCCGGGGGCCGGGGGGACCCCTGGCCGGGGGCCGGGCACGGAGGCACCGGCCCGCCGGCCACGTACCTTCATAGGGTCGGCGAGGTAGAGCTTCTCGGCCGCGCGACTGAACTCCTCCCAGGCCTGGAACTGCGGCATCGTGGGCCCGCGGCGGAACCGGAGAGGGTGGCAAGGCCGGGACCGGAGCGGCTCGACCCGGCCCACCTACCTTCCTACCGCCCGCTACCGCCACCCGACACCCGGGCCCCGCCGACCCAGAGGGTGGCGCCTCCTCGCACCAACGCCTCGTCTCATTGGGCGGCCGGGACGGCCCCCGACCAATGAGAAGTAGGGTTGTTGCAAAGGGGCGTGGCCCCGGGCGTGTGATTTTTTTTTTTTGGGGGGGCGGGGAGCGGCCCAGAGAAGTCGAGAGCAGGGAGGCAGCTGGCCGCTCCCACAGCGCCCCCTGCAGGACTGGAGGAGCGTCCGTCCCGCCGCCCTGTCGGGAATGGTAAAGGGCCCAGGTTCCTTCAACAACACCACAGTCTAGTAAGGAGAGGGGAGACATAAACAGAAGCGTGCAACCGAAAGCTCTTTATTTTTTTAATTGGATTTATCGGGGTGACATTGGTTAATAATACAAGTGTACAGCCGAAACCGGTTTGGCTCAGTGGACAGATCGTCGGCCTGCGGACTGAAGGGTCCCGGGTTCGATTCCGGTCAAGGGCCTGGACCTTGGCTGCGGGCACATCCCCAGTAGGAGGTGTGCAGGAGGCAGCTGATCGATGTTTCTAACTCTCTCTCCCTCTCCCTTCCTCTCTGTGAAAAATCAATAAAATATATTTTAAAAAAATGATGCAAGTATACAGGTTGCACGTGTACAACTCCGTCATCCAACATCTGTGCGTTGTATCGTGTGTTCACCACACGCAACCGAAAACGTGACATCCCTCACGTCAGGGTCAGGGGGAGCACGAGAGAAGAATGATCACCTGTGGGTCAAGGAGATCTAGGCCCATGTTAGATCTGCTGTGCATTTCATGTGACCCGTGTTTAGGAAACGGGGTTGGGGAGAGGTGGGTAAGGGGGGGAAAAAGAGCCAGGAAAGAAGCCATATCAATACTTCAGCCAGGATAAGGAATTAGAGCTTTGTCGTCCAGGCAATGGGGTAGCCTAGAAGGGTGTCGTTCTTTAATTACGTGTATTGAGCATATTTTACATACAATAGAACGTTTTGGTTTTAAATGCCCAGTTGCATGCATTTTGACAAACGGACCCGCTGAGTGTTTACCCATATGCCCAATACCACAATCCAAACACAGACTATTTCTTCACCTCCCAAACGTTCCCTAATGTTTCTTTATATTCAATCTCCCCACCCCCGCCCCTTGCCCCAGACGATCACGAATCTGCTTTCTGCTACTATAGATTTCGTTTTTCCTGTCCAGGGAAGGGCTTTAAGCAGATTTGCATGTTATAAGGCTCCAGCTGCATACCCAGCCTGGCAGCCCGAGACCTCTTTTTTAAAAAATATGTATATTTTTATTGATTTCAGAGAGGACGGGAGAGGGAGAGAGAGATAGAAACATCAATGATGAGAGAGAATCATTGATCAGCTGTGCCTCCTGCATGCCCCTGCACTGGGGATTGAGCCCAGGTATGTGCCCTTGACCAGAATCAAACATGGGACCCTTCAGTCCGCAGGCCGACGCTCTATCCACCGAGCCAAACCGGCTAGGGCCACTGGCAACGTTTTAGCCACTCATAAACTAGATCCGCCTGCCAGGGATTCAGTAACTCTGTGTTGCAGACCTTTCTCGGGCCAGTCATTGTGCGGGACAAAGTGCTTACAAGCTAACGAGGTCAGGGGCAAGGGGAAATAGGGCCGATTCTCCAGCCCCTGTCATTGAAGACAGAGACGTGTCCCAGGGAGGGAGGGGAGGTCTCAGCCACAGGGCTTGGCAGTGCCCGCGTTCCTTTTTCCTCTATCTTTTCCCAAAGGAGGAAGGTTCTGTTGTTGAGACACAGAGAAATGACTGGTTGTTTTCGAATTCTCCTTCCCGGAGCTTTTTGCTCCTCTGTGCGGTTCTCCACTGTCTTCCCCGAACTGTCCATGCCGGAGCTGTTCCAGACTCAGAACAGGGTGGGCTCTTAAATGGATTCTTGTATTCATCGTCCTCATCATGCCAGGAGCGCTTGCCTGCCCCCACGGTGCGCCCTGTGCCCCGTCCCTTCCCAGGTTACATGGACTCAGTGCTGGCAGCCAGGGGCGGGGGGAGGGGGGCACAGACCTGGGAAGGGGAGCCAGCCCAGAAACCGGTCTGCCCAGTAGCTGTGCCCAGACAGGATGGGAAGTGTGACACGGAGCGGGTCTGGGCCGCTTTGGCCCGGCGTCCAGCGGAGGGCAGTGGTGTGCAGACGGTCGCATGGAGACGCCGGTCTCCCTGAAGGACATGGTCCCCATGGGGCCCACGTCCCTGGTTTAGCTGGTGGGTGGTGGTGCGTTTGGTTACCTTTTGCTCCATCCCTTCCTTTCGGGACAGAGCCGGGCTCCTGTTTGATGGGCTGGAACTTCCCAGCCGGTTGAATTCATGGTGTACTTACTGAGCACCTCCTCCGTGTCAGTCCCGTCACCAGGGGAGCTGCAGTGCAAGCAAAGGCACTTGCATGCTCCTGAGAGCAGAGGGGCGTGCAGGGAGGCGTAAGGCAAGTTTGCAAACAAGCCAGAGGCAGAGATAGGCATTGATGGAGCACCCCCCTGCGGCTCCCCCAGATCCTGTGACGGTGGGCCCTGGAATTGCCCTGGGACGGCAAGGATAAGGACTCCCTTGAGGCTGGGGGTGGGGTGGGGCGGGGCAGGGAGGGAGGGGCAAAGGCGGAGAGAGAAGTCACCCTAAGAAGCAAGGCGCCTTCCCAGAGCCCCCTGCAGGGGATCAGAGATCCAAGACTGCGCTGGCACCCTCATGCCACCCGCCCCCAAGAAGCCACCCCTCAGGTGCGACTCAGAGCGGTCTCTCTCTGCCCCAGGTCCACCCCACTCCAGGAATGCTGGCATTTCCCTGCTTGGGGCAGGTGAGGAGCCCTTCCAGGTGGAACAGAGCGAGTGCACCTCAAAAAACAACAGAGGAAAGATGCCTTGCTTTTTTCCAGGGTGTTGCGAGAGAGCAGGCTCCCCCTGAGCCTCGGGGATGGGAAAGGCCACCCGCAGCGCTGCCTCCTCCGGGGAAAGCTAGGCCAGGCCAGGTCACACACTGCCCAACCCCGGGCCTGGGTGCTTGGGGCCAAAGGCCAAAGGCCAAAGGTGGGGCCCTGAGATTCCAGAGGCTCCTGGCTGGTCCGTTTCATCTGAAACTGATTAAAATGAAATGCAAACCCAAGTCCACTGGGAAGAAGAGGTCGGGATTTTATCCCCACCTGCTCCCCTCCCTCCTCCTCAGCACACTGCGCCCTGGCCGGGGTCCCGGGGCATCTCAGATTTCCCACATGCCCATCAGCCCTGGAGAATGGCCCCATTGTGGGCGCGACAAACCAAAATAGCAGCATCTTCTGTTCTCTGCCTTCGCTTCAAACCCCAGAGTCCCACATGTGGACCACAATGGACGTTGTTGTTGCAAATGAGTGATCCTGGAGCAGATGAGGGGCAGGTAGTCGGAAAACAGCCAGGGGGCCGGGTTGGACTACAGAGAGAGAACAATTGGGTAGTCACTCCATTAACCCAATTAGCCCTCCCTGGCAGGAGTTCTGTTACTCATCAAAGGCAGCACGTGGGCAAGGTGGGCACGGTGGGCAAGGTGGCAACCAGTTGGTGGGGGCTGACGCAGGCAGGGAGGCGGGGACATGGGGATTGATGCTGGGACCAGAGCACTGGGAATAAAGTTCAGCTATTTCTAGACTGCGAAATGCTATTTTTATCATTTTTGAAACGCTCTGGGTCTTTTTTTAAACCAGGCCCTGGAGCTTTGGGTTGAATGGTGTTCACTTTAATTAATAAATCAGATGACATCGCTACCCAGCAGTGAGCTCTGCGGTGGAAGCTCTCCGGTGGCTGGGAAATGGTGACTCTGGACTCTTTAAAAAAAAGTATTTTTATCGATTTCAGAGAGGAAGGGAGAGGGAGAAACATCAATGATGAGAGAGAATCATGGATCGGTCCTGCCCGCCCCCTACTGGGTATTGAGCATGCAGCCCTGGCATGTGCCCTGACCAGGAATCAAACCGTGACCTCCTGGTTCATAGGAGGATGCTCAACCACTGAGCCACGCCGGCCGTGGCTGACTGTGCACTCTTGATTGATCACAACTGTCATGTCCCCAGTCATGCAGTCCAACCGGTCAGTCAACATGACCTGAGCATCTGCCTGGGACTCACCTGGGTTTTGTGAAGGGAGGGGAGCGGGCACAGCACGGAAAGGCAATGTATGTTCGCGCTGCTGGCCGCACTGAACAGCCTTCACAATCAGGTCACAAAACTCCGCTGAGCAGAGAAGGTGAAGTGAGGGCAGGCATCCGATAAAGCTGCCCAGAGGACCTGGATTTTGAAAATCAAGGTCCGATGATGACCTTTGGACGGAATGGCTTGGCTTTTGGGTAGAGAGAGCGTGTGAGCAAAGGTACAGAGACTCGATTTTAGGGAGCAGGCTCAGCCCTTCCCTCCTGGGAGGCCAGGGTCCCCAGAACATGGTGGGCTTTGTGGCAGAGGTGCCCGGAATGACCAGTTGGGAAAGCGGGCATTGGCGTGAGCAGTGACCACGGGAAACACGGGGAGCAAGGTCTTCCCCCCCTCTTTCTCTTTAGAGGCCACGAGTCAAGGGCTGGCCGCCTGGGGTGGCAGGAACCAGGCCACCCATCGCAGTCAGGAAGGGAGACAGGGAAAGTGACCAAGCTCCCAGCGCTGGGTGGCTGTGGGAAGGCAGATGCAGAGATACGCCGGCCCCGGGGGAAATCAGGGCTGATTGGGTGCCTGTCTGGCCTCCTTCCCCATCAGGCCTAGGAGCCATTGTCCCCCAGTGTCCCCCCCCCCCCCTCCGCCGCAGCCTCTCGCTCCATTCTCACTCTCCCCACACGTCATTAGACACTCACCCCATTCCTCTCCTTTGCTCCGTTCCCTTCTCACGGTAGCCGGCCTTCCCGCCACAGTGAAAGGAAACCTGCGTGAAACATGCGAAGCTTTTGTCTTCAGAACAAAGACACGGTGTCCCATGTCTCTGGTGTTTGACCAGTGGCAGGCCGGGGTGTCTGGTCGCTGGAGCTCCTGCCTGCTCCCCTGGGCTCCCCTTTATGGTCTGTCTGTGGGGCTGCAGGGCCGGGAGGGCAGCCGCTGACCTCTGTCACCAAATGCCCCGGGCAGGCCCGCTCTGCCCACATTTGCTGACGGCCAGCAGGAGCCATTCGGGGAGATTGCCTCCCACACGTCTGTTGGGAAACGTTCTTCTTTAATCACGGCCTCGTGGAGTGTCTGATCTCCAGAGCTATCATGGGCATAGGGGTCAGGGCTGAGAAACGTGTCCATCTTGGCTTCCAGAACTCCTTTCTTCTAGATGTGGGTCACTAACCCACCCTGATGGGCTCAGTCTTCTCTCTCCATTTCCCATCGGAAGGCACCCAGGCCCTCCCTCCCCCTCTCCCTCCCTCTGCGAAAGGCTGGGATGGGGTCTGCGTGTGAATGGGTGGATGATCTCTGCTCTCCCTGCACCCAGCCACACCGTGCCCACCTCTTCTCAAAGCCCCATCCCAAGACCCCCCCCCCCCCAGCTTCCTCTCGGGTTGCGTAACTGCCCAGGAACTGCAGCTGGCTGGCTCCCCCACTCCCTGCTCGGGCAAGTCCAGACCCCTGAGGCGACGGGTTTGGGAGGCTGGCTCACCGGGGCGGGAGCCAGAGCCTGGTGCTGGGGGCATCCTCAGGCCTGAGCTGCCTCCTCTCCATCCCGGAAGAGACCACAGGCCTCAGGCTCACCCACGGGCGACGTAGAGGGAGAGCAAGTGGCGATATGGTGCCCAGAGAGTCCATCTCCCCGCTCTGCTCAGCTGGGAGGACAGAAATGGCCGTGGAGTGCACCCTGACCTTGGAGCCCCGCCCCCCCTACCAGCACAAACAGGCCTGTAGGAAGCCCCCCAACTCCCCGGGGCAGGGGGGCAGCCAGGGCAAGTGCCTGGTGATTGCTGTCACTTCCTGGTGCAGCTCCAGGTGGCCGATGCCAGCCCCTCGCCTCCGGGGCCAGACACAGAGGCCAAGGGGCCCGGGACACAGCCGCTTTGAAGCTACGGGCGGGCGTTGAACTCCTGCGCCCCGTCTGGGTGTCAGGACGCCTTCCAGCTGCTCGGGACCAGCGCAGCCTTCTCCCGCCGCCCGACGTGGGCTTCTTGGACCAGGCTGTGGGTGCAGCGGAGTTTTGGCAGGAGCCTGGGCAGCTGCGGCCAGGAGGAGGCTGCGGGAGATCGGAGACCTGGTCATCGGTTTGCTTTTTGTTTTTTTCAGGCAATGGTGACTCACGGCAGCGGAGAGAAGAAGACACAGAAGGACAGTGGTCTCCAGGACCAAGGCTACGTTGTCCCCAGCGAGGCCAGCACTTCTGGTCACATCTTGCCTTGCACAGCTGGACTGGCTGCAAAATGATGGCCTCCCACCCGTGTTGCCCCCGACACAGCAATGAAGGTTTAGCACACCCAGGTCCCTGCTCAGCCAGGTCCATGTTCACCCAGGTCCCTGCTCAGCCAGGTCCATGTTCACCCAGGTCCCTGCTCAGCCAGGTCCATGTTCACCCAGGTCCCTGCTCAGCCAGGTCCATGTTCACCCAGGTCCCTGCTCAGCCAGGTCCATGTTCACCCAGGTCCCTGCTCAGCCAGGTCCATGTTCACCCAGGTCCCTGCTCAGCCAGGTCCATGTTCACCCAGGTCCATGCTCAGCCAGGTCCACGCTAAGCAGGCCTGGTCCACGCTACGCCTAGTCTGCGCTCAGGCCAGGCATCTTGGAACTTGGAGTCCTCTGTGATGGAGTTACCCAACTCCGCCTCCTCCAAGAATAGGTTCTGCGGGGCCTGTTGCGAAGGACTTCACGAAACGTTTTGTCGTTTTCGGGCTGACTCATCGTTTCCCCAGATAAGGGTGCGCTCTGGGCGGTTTCCAGGCCCCCCGTGCCTCCAGTTGGCCAGTCCTCCCAACCAGATGGCTCTCATTAGTCGCGATTTGCCATGTGCCACCCTGTGTTGTCACATGTGCTGGACGGGTCCCAACCTGAGCAGCTGATTCCCTCGGATGTTCTGCAAGCCCTCCCCTCCCCACGTCCGTGTGGAAGCTTGGGAGCCGCTTCCCCGTTTTTGTGGGGGGCCTGCTGAGTCTAAGCACAGACACGGGAGATTGAACCCCCAGGAACTCTGCACCAGGTCCTTCAGAGCCCGTACTGCCTTAGGAGGGCTGGTTCCTCCCAGCCCATCTAAGGATAGACTAGTTTGCAATCAGTGACCCGTTTGTTTGTTTGTTTTTAATACATTTTATTGATTATTTACAGAGAGGAAGGGAGAGGGATAGAGAGCTAGAAACATCGATCAGCTGCCTCCTGCCCATCCCCTACTGGGGATGTGCCCGCAGCCAAGGTACAGGCCCTTGATCGGAATTGAACCCGGGACCCTTCAGTCCACAGGCCGATGCTCTATCCACTGAGCCAAACTGGTTAGGGCCAGTGACCTGTTTTTATGGCTGTTTAATATCTTGGGTCACAGCAGAGGGAAGAATTCATGACCAGTTTGAGCTCTGAGAGTTTAAATGAAACAGTAGGACTTCCCTCTGGCTTCCTTAGTTACTGCAACGTTAATTCCCTGGCTAGTTAAGGGGCATAGACTGCATGCCAGATACTGTGTTCAGGGCTTGGGAATAAGGATCAAAAGGCAGTTCTTGGCCCAGCCGGTGTGGCTCAGTGGTTGAGCGTCGACCTATGAACCAGGAGGTCACGGTTCCATTCCCTGTCAGGTCACATGCCTGGGTTGTGGGCTCCATCTCCAGTGTGGGGCGTGCAAGAGGCAGCCGATCCATGATCCTCTCTCATCATTGATGCTTCTCTCTCTCTCTCCCTCTCCCTTCCTCTCTGAAATCAATAAAAGTACATTAAAAAAAAAAACACAAAAGAGGCAGTTCTTGCTTTCAAGGACTTACCAAGTCTGAGACAGGGAGGCACTTACAACAAGCCCAGGCTCAGGGACCAGCCCGCCTGGGCCTGCGTTCCTCCAAGCAGGTGGACTTTGGGCAATGACTCACTACTACGTGCACCCGTTTCCCCCGCCGTGGAATGAGAATCATGATGATGCCCGCCTGAGGGTTCGATGAGGATTCGATTCGTGAATAGATTTAAAGGGCCTTGAACTGCGCCAGGAATAGTGAGGATGGATGGTACCCATTTGAGAGATTGTAAAAGCTGTAGCATCCACAGGACTGATTGGATGGGGATTTAAGAGGAAGGAAGGGTCATGTATCAACCCCAGGATTCTAGGAGCTGGGCATTGCAGCCAGGAAAGCTGTACTTGAGTGTAGGGCCCGCGACTATATATATAGTTAATCTTGAATCTTGAATGATGGCCTCGGTCTGTTGTTTGCTTGTGTGTGTGTGTGTGTGTGTGTGTGTGTGTGTGTGTGTTTTGGTGATAAAACGGGGATAACAATGTCTTCCCTTCCAACCTCATTGGGAGAGACACCCACATTTGAATCTACTGTGGACCAGATGTCCTTTTATTCTGAGGATGGAGAGAAATAACATAAGCATGTGTGTGTGTGTTTTTAAAGTATAATTTATTGATTTTTTTTTTTTTTTTTTTTACAGAGAGGAAGGGAGAGAGATAGAGTTAGAAACATCAATGACAGAGAAACATGGATCAGCTGCCTCCTGCACACTCCCCACTGGGGATGTGCCCGCAACCAACGTACATGCCCTTGACTGGAATCGAGCCTAGGACCCCTCAGTCCACAGGCCGATGCTCTATCCATTGAGCCAAACCGGTTAGAGCAAGCATGTGTTTTTATTTTTTAAAAAAAGAAAATACTTGGGAAGTGTAAGATACAACAGCCAAGGTCATTGTCATTTTCCCTCTACTTTCTCCCACCCTCCTGGCCAAGAGCACGGATAACAGAGAGGTGGCGGAGGAGAAGACGCTTCCGTCCGACTTTCATCATAGCGGGCGCCGCTGTGGCCAGAGCTTTACGGGGTGCCAGAGGCTGGTGGTCTGGGAGCACCCGGTGCATAGGGACACAGGCTGAGCTTCTTAGGGGGAGAGCTTCATGGATGATTCGGTCAGGTAGGTGGAGCACACTGCCCTTCCCTCCCCCCAGCGCAGACCCAGGTTCCTCCAGGACCTGGGAGAGCTCAGCTTCCAGGGGTGGGGAGCAGTGTCAGCCCTGCTGTTGGTTCGCGGTCCCAAGCTGCCCGCCTGGAGAGACTTCTTGGCGAGGGCTGCAGAGCTGGCCACCAAGAGGGCAGGCGGGCTGGCCTGGCCGCAGTGTGGGGGAGGAGGAGTCTGCCGCAGAGGTAGCAGCTGTGGGACCTGTTTGGGGCGCCGGACCAACACTAAAGGGGATTACAACCTGATGCCCTGATAGCAGCCAGGTAACTGTGAAATGAAATTTCAAGGACCCAACAGAGAGTCAGAGGGTGTGTGAGGTGACGGGGCTGCAGCAAGACTCCTGGGGGAAATGGGTCCATTTCTGGGGCCCTCAATGAGTCCCTTTGAAGAACAGAAGCTCTTCCTTGGAGACCAGCGTTGGGCAGCTGTCCCCCACAGCTGGTCAGTTCTCTGAAGCCTGTGGCCTTGTGGGGGACAAGAGAGGGTCCCCTAGCAGGGTGGTGGGGGACAGTGCAGTGCCATGAAGGAGTCCGTGGGCTGGATGCCAGGGACCAGAAAACCATTCTCAGCCTCTCCCAGGCCTCTGACAACCCTAGACTGCAGGTACAAGATGGGACAACCGTATTGATTTCAGGGAGAGAGAGGGAGAGAGAGAGAGAGAGAGAGAAAACATCAATGATCAGAGAGAATCACTGACTGGCTGCCTCCTTCACACACCACCCTGGGGATTGAGCCTGCAACCTGGGCATGTGCCCTGACCGGGAATTGAACTGTGATGTCCTGGTTCATAGGTCGATGCTGAACCACTGAGCCACACTGGCTGGGCCAACCTAGGAACCTTTGCTCCAGCGTTTCAATGGTCCACGTTCCTGGTTGGAGGCCCTGCCCAATCACCTAACCCAGTGGTCAACAAACTGCGGCTAGTGAGCCACATGCGGCTCTTTGCCCCTTGAGTGTGGCTCTTCCACAAAATACCACGGCCTCAGCGAGTCTATTTTGAAGAAGCGGCGTTAGAAGGAGTTTAAGTTTAAAAAATTTGGCTCTCCAAAGAAATTTCAATCGTTGTACCATTGATATTTGGCTCGGTTGACTAATGAGTTTGCCGACCACTGACCTAACCAATCAGAACCTCCCTCTCATCTGCTTGTCGTGGGAGGTCCGTTGAAACAATGCCCCTGGAAAGACTTTGTTCCTGTAAATAAATGGAAGGAATTACTCCAGGCACAGCTCCAAGGCCCAGAGGTGAAGAGGTGAGTGGAGCCTGGGGGCCCGAGCCTTTGGCTAGGCCAGGCTGGCTCTTGTCCTGAAGACAGAGGCGACCTTTCTGCGGGCCTTCTCGCCACCTTCCTCTGGTCTGAGCAGCCCGGCTCTCATCAGGGGTCTGGGGTCCTGGACCACAGGAATTTGCAAAGATCTCAGAGCTGACTGGTCCTCGTGGGGAGAGGTGTCCTGGGACCCCACAGCCACTGGTCTTTGGACAGCCTGGCGGCACCCGGGCCAGGGACCAAAGGGAGTCTGTTTGCAGCAGGATTTAAGTGTATCCCACGACAGCGTCTTCACCTTTTATCTAGCAAGAGTGACTAATCTACGGGGGATATTTAACCCAAGCCAGACGTGACCTCACTGGTGTCTTATCTAAAGCTGCTCCAGTCCCCTCATTAATCCCAGTCATCTGGGGTCTCTCACCACGTTACGTGGTGGAGGGAGAAACCCGTTGACTCTTTTCCTCTGAGTATAGGGACTCACAGCACACACATTGGAGAAGCCCAGTTCTAGTATTTATATTCAAACTCGGGCTTTTCTGCCTTCCTGCTGCCCGTCTTCCTGCATTTTCCATCCTGAGCGGCGTTGACCTCCCAGCTCGGATCAAATGCCTTCTCCACAAAGCCTCCATCCAGTCTCCTGCTGGAGCCAGTCCCGCGTGTTTGCTGCCTCAGCTACAGGCAATGCTCCCTTTGCACAGAGCAGGGCAGGAAGGTGATTCCCACCTGGCCGGTGGGGCTCAGGGGTTGAGTGTGGACCTGTGAACCAGGAGGTCACCGTTCAATTCCCGGTCAGGGCACAGGCCCGGGTTGTGGGCTTGATCCCCAGTGTGGGGTGGGCGGGAGGCAGCCGATCAATGATTCTCTCTCATCATTGATGTTTCTGTCTCTCTCTCCCTTCCTCTCTGAAATCAAACTCCTGTGGTCCAGGACCCCAGACCCCTGATTGATTTCTTTACAGAGAGGAAGGGAGAGGAATAGAGAGTTAGAAACATGCATGAGAGAGAAACATCGATCAGCTGCCTCCTGCACGCCCCCCCCCCCCCCACTGGTATGTGCCTGCAACCAAAGTACATGCCCTTGACCGGAATCAAACCTGGGACCCCTCAGTCCGCAGGCCGACGCTTTATCCACTGAGTGTAGTGGTTAGGATTCCTGGTCTTCACTCCGAGCTCTTTATGCATGCCTCTCACCAGGACCGTCCGGGTTATCCCGGAGTCACTCCAGGCATGTGTGGGGACAGCGGAGGTGGCCTGACAGCTTGGGCAGGAATTCACTCTTACCACTTGTATCCTTTCCTAGCTGCTTCCCACCGGCCCCAGATCGCTAGCGCCGGGGAGGTAAGGCAGACCAGGCCCTTCCATTGTCCTCTGTCACCTGCTCATACCACTTCTCCCAACCCTTGGTGAGGCCCTAAGGTAGGTCCCTGTCCCTTAACTGGTCACCTTCTGCCTTCCTTGCCCATTCTGTCCTAATGGCTCAGGTAGTCAACTCCCCGGGGGAGGGGGGTAAACCTGCGTGGTCACGGGAGCCGCTGGATGCAGTACGGTTCCCCATAAATTATTAACTGTTGTCATTGTAAAGCAGGGAGCCCTGAGTAACCAGAGAGGGAGGGCAGAGAGGGGTTTGAAACACACATGCACATGCACACGCACACACACACACGCACACGCACACATGCACACACACATGCATACGTGCGTACACGATGAGTTTTCTCACTGCCTTTGTCATATGGTTTTCTGTTCTGCCTTTTTCCTGAACTTGACTGCTTTTGCAGACACACGTGAGCGGTTGCCAACTGGGTCCTGTGTGCTTGGGCAGGGGACTGGCCGCAGAGGTCCTTCCCTGGTTACAGGAGCTGCCAGGGGACTTGCGGGTCCTTCTCAGGAGCTGGTGTGAGCGCAGTGATGGAGAAAGCAGCCGAGGTGGCGGCCAGAGGGGCGCGTCCACGCAGAAAGGCCGGAGGTCAGGGGCCCGGCGTACCAGCCCTTCCACGTGGCACCGCGGGGCACCCTCTGTCCCTCTCACCGGCATCGGCATCGCGGGGGAATGGAGGTCAGGGAATACTATTTTGAGCGCTCAGAGGGGGACAGGAGGCTGCTGGGTAGATCAGCCCGCCCATGGGAGGACGAAGGAACAGAGGCGTCCTCGGGGCCTCGAGAAACACAGATGCTGGGCTTTGACCTTCACTCCGGTGGCTGCATCCCTCCCGGGTGCGTCATCTTTGCCAAAACCACAGTGGGAGGAAGCCATGGAGACAAAGAGGTGGCGGGGAGCCAGTTTCTATTTCCAGTCTGTGGTTGACCCTGGCAGTGACCTTGAGCCGGCCATTCACCCCTAGGCCCGAGGGTGATTCTACTGGATTCCAAACTATGTCAAGGAACGCCTGTGAACACAGATAAGTGGAGATTTTTAAAAATATATATATTTTATTGATACTTTACAGAAAGGAAGGGAGAGGGATAGAGAGCTAGAAACATCGATGAGAGAGAAACACCGATCAGCTGCCTCATGCACACCCCCTACTGGGGATGTGCCCGCAGCCAAGGTACATGCCCTTGACCGGAATCGAACCTGGGACCCTTCAGTCCGCAGGCCGACGCTCTATCCACTGAGCCAAACCGGTCAGGGCAAGATAAGTGGGGATATTTTTACAGTGCTCCGAGATCTCAGAAGAGATATGCAAACAATCTCCCTGTGTTTTGGCCAGCGTTCGGGGCTGCCCTTGAGACCTGGCCCTTCCCGCACCGACCATGCCCCCCCTGCTCAGCCAGCACAGAACACACTCGGGGTTCATCATAAAAACAGCAAACATTACGTGTGCACTGTGTGCGGGGCACTTGAGTGCTCACAGCACCCGTGTGAAGCCCAGTGGAAGGAAAGAAAGCCCAGAGAGGGGAGGTCACTTTCCCAAGACCACACAGCCAACGGGCCAACGCCAGCTTGTGTCCTGGGTCTGCCCCGATTCACGACGTCGGAGCATAGCGCTTCGGGTCACGCGTCGTCAGGGAGCAACTGCCATGTGTTCCGCACGAGCTGGCTGGCATGAGGGGTGGAGCCGTACAAACAGCAGGAGGCGGGGGTGGGTGCTACGTTGGGGACACACATGGGCTTTAGGAGATCTGAGGACAGAGGGAGCAGCACGGGCGGGGCTTTCGAGAAAACTTCAGGGGGAGAAGGAGGCTCGCGCATTCACGCGCACTGGTTGTGGGAAACCGGGCACGAAGAAGGATGGTTTCGAGGCCACAGCTGGGACCGGCTGCACACCCTGTCTTGAACTGCCCGGTAATGCACACTGGCTCCTGAGGCCTCGTGATGCCCTGCGTAGGATGTGCCCCTAAAACTGTCACAGTGTGGGTGCCAATGACATCTCCATTTCAGACAAGGAAGCCCTCTTGTCTCCCAAACGCGTTGGGCCATAGGACACTTTGTGTCAATAATTCACTGCCTGGCAGTTTGGGAACCGCTGATTTTATTTTATTTATTTATTTATTTTTTTAAAATATAGACTTTATTGGTTTTTTACAGAGAGAAAGGGAGAGGGATAGAGAGTTAGAAACATCGATGAGAGAGAAACATCGATCAGCTGCCTCCTGCACACCCCCCACTGGGGATGTGCCCACAACCAAGGTACATGCCCTTCACCGGAATCGAACCTGGGACCCTTGAGTCCGCAGGCCGACGCTTTATCCACTGAGCCTGACCGGTTAGGGCGGAACCGCTGATTTTAAAGGGATGCTCCTCACTGGCAACGATTCTATGTAACTTTTCTTTTTTTCTTTTTCATATATTTTTGTTGATTTCAGAGAGGAAGGGAGAAGGAAAGAGAGATAGAAATATCACTGATGAGAGAGAATCATGGATCGGCTGCCTCCTGCACGCCCCACACTGGGGGTCGAGTCCGCAACTGGGGCATGTGCCCTTGACTGGGAATCGAACCCAGGACCCTTCAGTCTGCAGGCTGACCCTCTATCCACTGAGCCAAACCGGCTAGGGCTCTTTGGGCATTTGTGGTTTTTTCCCCTGTCCTGTCCATCTAACGCCCCTGGCCAGACCACAGGTGTCTCAAATAGAAATACTTGGTGGGCGGGTCTTCTTATACTCCATGGCTCCTCGTCCATCCCTTGCCTAGAGAAGGTACAATAAACATAGATGGGTTTGAAAGCAGAGAGCAGCGAGAAGGAAATGGAGGAGAGAAGAAAAAAACACCACGCTTGAAATTATTGGCAGTTATTGGCAAGTTGCAACTGATTACGTGGTTGTTAATGGCTACGCATCCACCATTTGGGGCTGACACCTCGGACGGGTTTCAATGCACATGGGCAGGGACTTCACTCCTTTTCTTAGAGAAGGGAGAGCGGAGAAGGTTCCTGAGGGGGCGTAGAGTCCTTGTACAGGTTAAAGAGATCTCTGGCCAGCCATGGCTGGTTTGGCTCAATGGATAGAGCATCCGCCCACAGAGGGTTCAATTCCAGTCAAGGGCATGTACCTGGGTTGTAGGCTCCATCCCCAGGAGGCAGCCAATGGGTGTGTCTCTCTCACATTGATGTTTCTCTCTCTGTCTGCCTCTCCCCCTCCCTTCCATTCTCTCTAAAAATCAACGGAAAAACTTTCTTGGGTGAGGATTAATAACAACAACAACCAAATAGATATCTCTGACCATTGGTCGCTTTGGCTACCGAAAATTCTGGCTCCTGTGGGCGGAAAACTGATCTTGTTTCTTCTTTCTTTTGTTCTTCTTGGTTGAATTCCCAGGGTGGGTCTTTCAGTGTCGAGCTTTGATGTCGGAACCACCCAGGCTCGGTCCTCACTGAGCCTAGGGACTCCTCTGTCCCCTTTGCACCCCACCTAAGGAAACCAAGCTGCTCCCTGGCCCCCACAGCAGGACGGGTGGGGCTCAGATTCCCTCGGAGCCCTGAGGGGTGCCTGTGGCCACCGCCCCTCTGAGGGGTTCCAGTTCAGGCAGCTGCTAAGGGAAGAATGGAAGAAGGGAGTGGAGAGACTAAACGCCTTGAAATTGGATCTGTGGTTGTTTTTCTGCAAAAACCAAATGCATTCCTGCCCACCACCTGGCCTGCTGTGCCCTTCAAGGCCACCTCTTACCCCTGGGAGCTGCTGCGGAGGCGGGGCTGGGTGAGCTATGTATCAAAGCCAGTCCTCCACAGCCACGGCTGAGCCCTGGCCTCAGTTTCCCATTTAACTGCCTGCTGATTCCCACAGAGCTTTGCACACAGTAGGCCTCCAGGGAAGGCTGCTGACAGACAGGGCAGGACTTGCAGGTCAGGAGGCTGTTTCTTTGTTTTGTTTTTACTGATTTCAGAGAGGAAGGGAGAGAGAGAGAGAGAGAGGCATCCGTGATGAGAGAGAATCTTGCCACCTGGCCTGCCTCCTGCACGACCCCCACTGGGGACCAAGCCTGCAACCCAGGCAGGTGCCCTCGACTGGCGTCGAACCTGGGACCCTTCCGTCCGCAGGCTGACGCTCTAGCCATTGAGCCACACCGGCTAGGGCTGAGGCGGTGCCCATCTTAACAGCCACACGATGGTCTCACGTCTACGATGACTGTCCTCCATCCTGGAGGAAAGCCTTTACATGTTACCAAATCTGGGTTGTGTGTGGAATGTTCCGGCACAGGAGGCCTGGGGGCCACATCGAGCCATCGCCTGCTTTTGTAAGGCCGGCACAAGAATGGATTTTTGCATTTTTATTTATCTATACTTTTAAAAAATTTCTTTCTCTTTGTGTAAAGGATTGTTACACAAACAAGGAATTGTACCCATAATGTGGTTAAGATGGTAAAATATTTTTTTCTGGGTAGGGCTTTAAATGTTTTTTTTTTTTTTTTTTTTTTAAATTGTGATGGTCAAAACACATAACAAAGAATGCACCCATCTTAGCCATTTGTTGTTGTTGTTGTTGTTGTTGT
Source organism: Ia io (assembly GCA_025583905.1). NCBI lineage: Eukaryota > Metazoa > Chordata > Mammalia > Chiroptera > Vespertilionidae > Ia > Ia io. The sequence continues at coordinate 11,912,794 of JAJQQW010000024.1, read as the reverse complement.
TGCAAAAAAAGCTTTATTGTTTCCATTTGGTCCAAGGCATGGGCCAGGGCTCCGGGGTGATTAGAAGGCTGCCCAGTGGTTGCAGGGAGCGGCTCAGGCAGAAGCCAGACACCCCGGGGTGCACAGGGACCCCTCAAAGGCCTCTGGGCTCCACAGGCTCCTAGTCCTGCTTGAGGTTGGGCCTCCTGGGGGCCGGCAGCCGGAGGGGGGTCAGGTGTGGCCCATCTTCCTGATGAGCCTCACCTCCTCGCCCCGGAAGTGGTTCTCCCGGAAGTCACAGCCTGAGGGTCTCTGGGCAGAACCGGGGCCTGCAGACCCGAAGGGCCTGGTCCAGGCTCTCCCCAGGGCCCAGGCGGCTTCCACGGCGGCCTGCGTGTGGCCCCATTCGCCGTGGGAGGCCCTGCCTGTCCTGGAGGAGGGCTCGGCTGCTCCCCTGGCTGTGCCTCTCCCGGAGCCGCTGGGCGCCTCGGCTTCTCCGCTGGGCGCTCGGGAGGGGGGCCTCGCCCGCCAAAGCCCCGCGTGGAGGTGGAAGCAGAAGCCCAGAGAGAGGTAGGCGAGGGCAGCCCACGGATGCAGGGGGGCGCGATGGCTGATGGGGCCTCCACCTGGCTGGGAGGATTGAGGAATTGGGGAGCTCATGGTTGCTCGGCAATAAGGAGTTGAGCTCAAAAAATGGTGTTGGCTGATCTGGAATGGTGTTGGCTGGTCTGGAATGGTGTTGGTGGTCTAGAATGGTTTTGGCTGGTCTGGAACGAAGGTGGCGACAGGAAAGAAGTTGGAGGTGGTCTGAGGCTGGAAGAGGGGGCGTCTCTAGGTGTGTTCTGTCCAAACACGGCTGAAGCAAGAGACAGACGGAAGGGAGTGTGGAGGACCTTGTTGCATCTGAGCCATTTGTAACTGTCGAAGTCAGGGTGTTAAGCACAGTCACATTATTGAGGCACAGCTCTCGAGAATTTTTTTGTCTTGCAAAACTGAAACTCTAGACCAGCGGTTCCCCACCTTTATTGGCCATGCCCCACCTCAGCATCTCTAAAATCCTGATGCTCGCCCCCCCTCGTGACATAGAATTCTTATTCTTCAGAAAGTGAACTCCTAGTCATGTGGAGGAAGCCTAAAAGGCCATGAACTTGGTCTAAACAAGCTTCCAAAGAACATGGCATCCATGAAACAGAAAAATACAAGAACGAAAGGACAGCTGCTGAAGTCCTGAGGAGGAAATCACTAAGAAATTGTTAAAAATAATAATATGAAGTGATAGGAAAAAATAGCAAACAAAGTTTCAAAACATATACTAGAGAACTGAAATGCATAAATATGTCACAATATTTATATACTGTATGTGAGGCCCCTAGAACCATAATGAATGCAAAAAATTCACTGTTAACAACTCCTTCTCAAACTGCCCCCCTTAAACATCAAATTGCCCCCCTGTGGGGCGTGTGCCCTGTGTTGGCAACCACTGCTCTATACCCATTAACCAACATCTCCCCGTTTCCCCCTTCCCCAGCCCCGGGCAGCCACCGTTCGTCTTTCTGTTTCTATGAGTTTGCCTACTTTCGATGCCTCATGTCAGTGGAATCTCATGTTTCTTCCATGTTGTAGGGTTTCCTTCCTTTTTGAGGCTGAATATTATTCCCTTGTGTGGATACAGCACATTTCATCTCTATTTATCCAGCGATGGACATGCGGATGGTTCCCACCTCTCGGCTACTGTGAATAGTGCTGCGGTGAACATGGGTGGGCAAATGTTCCTTTGAGATCCTGCTTCCATTCTTCTGGATGTGTACACAAAGTATATATAATTTTTGAGGAACCACCATACTGTTTTCTATCGTAGTTGTACCCATTTTATAATCCTACCAGCAGTGCCCAAGGGTCCCTATTTCTCCGCATCCTCACTAATGCTCATTATTTTCAGAGGGTGAAGTGTGTGTGCATTTATAGTGGTCATTCTCGTGGGTTTGACGTGGGATCTTTTTGTGGTTTTGATTTTCGTTTCTCTGGTAATTAGCGATGTTGAACATCTTTTCAGATGCTTGTTTGTATATCCTCTTTGGAGAAAATGTCTATTCAAATCTTATGCCTATGTTTTCATTGGGTTAATTGATTCTTTGTTGTCGAGTTATAGAAGTTCCTTATAGATTCTGGATATAACCTCCTATCAGATATTTTCTCCCATTTCATAGGTTGTCTTTTTAATCTGTTGATTGCATTCCTTGATGAACAAACGTGTTTAAGGTTGATGTCTCATTTGCCTATTTTTGGTTTTGTTGCTTGTGCTTTTGGTGTTTTAGCGAAGAAATCCAATTGCAAACTCAATGTCACAAACTTTCCCCCTATGTTTTCTTCTTGGAATTTTATAGTTTTGATTTTTAAAGCATGTTGAGTTTTATAGTTTTATGTTTTTAAACCATGTTGTGTCCATTTTTCTATATGGTGTGAGGTAAGGGTCCCCTTCATTCTTTTGCATGTGGATGTCCAGTTTTCCTATGACCATTTTTTTTTTGAGAGACTGTTTTTCCCCGTTGAAAAGATGGTAAATTCTGTGTTATATGTATTTTCACACAATTTTTTTAAAGTTAAAAAAAGAAAAGAAGAAGAAGAATATGCAACAGAGATAGTATTTGGCCCGCAAAGCCTGAAATATCTACTAGTTACTATCTGGCTCTTGACAGAAACATTTGTTGACGCTGGAGCTAGTGCAGGGCATCCTATGGGACCAATGTTGTCTGTAGATAGTAACCATTTCCGAGTTCCCCATTCTCTTTGGACGAGGCCAGTGGTCGGCAAACTCATCCGTCAACAGAGCCAACTATCAACAGTACAACTATTGAAATTTCTTTTCAGAGCCAAATTTTTTAAACTTAAACTTCTAACGGCACTTCTTCAAAATAGACTCGCCCAGGCCATGGTATTTTGTGGAAGAGCCACACTCAAGGGGCCAAAGAGCCACATGTGGCTCGCGAGCCGCAGTTTGCCAACCACAGGACTAGGCCTCTTCCAAGAGTGCACTTAACATCCTAGCTGATTTTGCTCAGTGGATAGAGCGTCGGCCTGCGGACTGAAGGGTCCCAGGTTCGATTCTGGCCAAGGGCACATGCCTGGGTTGCGGGCTCGATCCCCAGTGGGGGGCATGCAGGAGGCAGCCAATCAATGATTCTCTCTCATCGTTGATGTTTCTATCTCTCTGTCCCGCTCCCTTCCTCTCTGAAAAAAAAAAAAAAAGGGTGCACTTAACAATGAAAAGCTCAATGTATTCATTCTGTGCAGGAAGATGGAGGTACTGGGGCAAGGGGGAGTGGTGACCTGGGGGCGGGGGAGGATTTTAAATCTTTGGCTGCACCTCCCAGTCTGTGTAAACCTGGGGCCAGGTGCCTGGCAGACCAGCCTGTGGACCGTTTCCCGACTTCCTTGGTTGTGAAACGAGGATGAGAAATGTTGGCTTTGGGCTAGAGGGGGATGAAGGAGGAGACTCTGACCAAGGCTCACAGAGCGTTGGCAGGCAGCTCTGAACCCTTCTCAGAAGGGAGATCCACTGTGAACCACAACATGACTGTCTCAGCAAGTCGGTGAGCTCCTGTCTAAAGGCGTGAGGCAACGAGCTCAGGCTCAAGGGCACGCCTTTTCTCCGTTCACACTGGATGCGTAAACGCCTGATCCTGCCAGCTAATGGATATCTTGCCTCATCTCACCTCTGGATATCTTGCCTCGTCTCACCTCACGGTGAGCTCCCCGGGGCTAGTCCGGGTGCCGTGTCTTACTTGTATCTTCTCTGAGCCCTTGGTACGGTGCACAAAGCGCATAGAGGCTCCCAGTCCTTGTTCACAGCCTGACGCGTGTGATGAAAAAACCCTGAATGGGGCCCAGCTGGTGTGGCTCAATGGTTGAGCATGGAGCTATGAACCAGGAGGTCACGGTTCCATTCCCGGTCTGGGGTTGCAGGCTCCATCCCCAGTGTGGGGCATGCAGGAGGCAACCGATCCAGATTCGCTCTCATCATTGATGTTTCTCTTTCTCTCTCTCTCCCTTCCTCTCTGAAATCAATAAAAAAATTTTTTTTTTAAAAAGACCCTGAATGGGAACAGGCCTTCAGGAAGAGGGCCTAGGGAAATGAGAGCCTGCTCTCTGCCCCCCAGAACAATCCCAGGCCCAGCGAGCCTGTGAGGGAGCTGGGGAGGGCCCCACTGCCCCAGTTAGGGGTACCAGTGGCCCAGGCCCCACTTGCCCTGCCCAGGTATTCCCTCCCCTCCCCTCCCCTGCCGAAGCCAAATGCTTCCGCACTCACAGCCTTTTGGGCACTCAACCGTCTTTGGTGCTCCTGGGAGCACCAGGAGGGTTAATTATTCCTGCGGCTGACTCAGACAGCGTTTTTCTGCCAAAGGATTCTTCTACCAGCCAAGCACGGTCCTGCTGTGGCCCTGAGAGGGAGCCTTTGTGAGCCGGGTCAGGGAGGAAGCCCCGCTGGCTGGGAGGCCCAAAGCTGAGAGCTGGGGTGGGGTCCGGGCGATCTGGGTGGGGCTGGTGGCGGGGCAGGGCTGTTGCTGGGAGCGGGGCAGGCCGTGGGGAAGCCAGCTCCAGAGCCCTCTCACCACCAGGCTGCCTTTCAGCCGTCCCTGTGGGGCCAGGGCTCGCCTTTCGTTTTGTTGATTGGAGATTGTGTCCCTGAATAGAGCTTAATGTCCTATTGACACGGTCTGTTCTTTTTCCCCCCTCTTTTTCAAATTCCTCCTGCTTTCTCCATTGGGGTGTAGATTGTCACTGTGTCCCTAACCGCTCAGGGCAGGTAATGGGACATGGGGAGGGTGGGGATGGTCCTCAAACACAGACGTCTCCCCTAGGAGGCCAAACTGGGGGGCGAGGGGGCGTGGGAGGGAGGGAGGGGTGGAGGGTTTCCCAGTCCTGGTGGAAGAGGACTGGGAAACATTGTCTGTCAGGTCAGTGTGGGTGGGTGGGGCGTGGGGGCAGGGCATTAAAACCAAAGTACAAGAGACAGTGAGCCAGGGGCGCTGGGAACGCTGGTCTGGAAGCAATCGGAAGGATTGGGGTGGCGGGTGAAACCTGGGACCCGAAGCCAGGTGGGAAGGGCAGAGTGAACAAGGCCAAGGGCTCACTCCATCGTCACCGTGAGCTTCATGCTGCCCTCGGACGGCGTGGTGGGTGGGAAGGCTTACACACAGCGCAGACTCACTCATCCCCCCACTAACCCATGCTGGGTTCGGGCTGCTACTGATGGGCCAAAGCTTTGCCTTCATGCAGCATCAAGAGCACATGTTACAGCAGGAGCCAGGGCCAGGGAGGGCTGCTCTTGAACGAGAAGCGCTAATGATACGAGACAATCCCATCTCCTCCAAGGACCCAAGACCTTATTCCCCCCCTCCCTTCCCCACAACACAACAGAAAACCCAACAGCCATGTTTTGCAAGAGCCAGTACATATTTATAGAACAGCTACTATCTACAAGGAAGTATTTAATGGCATTTAATCTGTTCAGTAACCCTGTGATCTGGTTACCAATAAACAAACGAGACTCCGGCTAAGCGGCAGCCAGGAGTCACAGGACCAGAGGAGGTGTCCAACCCAGCCCGTCGGTGCAGGGAGTACAGTAGGGTTTGCTATCTAGCGAACAATGCCTCGTTGAACCAATGAATGTGTCTACTGGGCTCCAAGATCAGGGCCCCTCTGCTGTTCCTTAACCACGTCCAGAGCCTAGAAACGGGGTGCCGATATGCCTAGACCAGTGGTCGGCAAACTCATTAGTCAACAGAGCCAAATATCAACAGTACAACGATTGAAATTTCTTTTGAGAGCCACATTTTTTAAACTTAAACTATATAGGTAGGTACATTGTTATTAACTTAATTAGGGTACTCCTAAGCTGACCTTTGCTAAAAACTCAAGGGGCCAAAGAGCCGCATGTGGCTCTTGAGCCACAGTTTGCCAACCATTGGCCTAGGGGTGTTTTCTATGATTGTATTTTCGGCCTCTCTCCTGTCTTTCCCCCTCCCCAGCTGCCATCCCGCCCCCCTTCCCTTCCCAAGAAGGCATCACGCGGAGATGTTAATTTCATTATTTGATGTGCCAAGTACTTGAGTGCCTACCAGGGTCCCAGCATTGTTCTAGACACTGGAGTTAAGAGAATGAACAGAACAAACAAAAAGATCTCCCCTGGTGAAACCGGTTTGGCTCAGTGGATAGAGCATCAGTCTGCGGACTGAAGGGTCCCAGGTTCGATTCCGGTCAGGGGCATGTACATTGGCTGCCAGGGGCATGTACCTTGGTTGCGGGCACATCCCCAGTGGGAGGTGTGCAGGAGGCAGCTGGTCCGATGTTTTTCTCTCATCGATGTTTCTAGCTCTCTATCCCTCTCCCTTCCTCTCTGTAAAAAATCAATAAAATATATATTAAAAAAAAAAAAAAAGATCTGCCCCAGCGGCGCTCACATTCTAAGCAGAGAACAGACATTGGAGAAGCGGGTTCTTGCTGAGACTTGTCAGTCCCCGCGAGGATCGCGAGGGTTGGGGTGAGAAAGGTCAGAATTCTGGGACTCCCCCACGACTGTGCTGAGAAGGCAGTGGGCACCTGCTGGGTGGTCTGTCCACCCTCCCTCCCCAACTTTGCCCGCTCCCATTCCTGTGGCCGCAGAGGGCTCTGCAGCTCTGTCTGTCTGCTGGGACCCCCTTCCCTGGCCTTGGTTTTCATGGCAGGATGGGCTCCTACACCACGCTGGGCTAATCAGCGTGTTTGCCGTTGGACCTGGCATTGAGACTAACAGACTCAGTTGGGGCTGATCTCTTAACTGTGTAAAAACCCAGGAGCTCAGGCACGACCTTTTGTTTATTATTTTATTATTATTTTTTTTTTTTATTGGTTTGCCATGTGGACTGGAGAACATAGAGATGCTGAGGTGGGGCGTGGCCAACAAAAAGGTTGGGAACTACTGCCCTAAACAGAGCCTCCTCTGAAATTAGAGAAATCTGCCACAGACTTAGAGACATTAGCTGGCATCTTGGCTGGAGTCCCAGGGAGGGATGGGCACTCACTGGGCAAAGCCAGCCCCAGCCTGAGATGCCCGGGCCCCAGAGGGCAGGGCCGCTGCCCATCCAAGGGCAGGTCCCGCTCAGGGAACAAATTTCCATCTTGGCCCCCGGGGACATGCACATGAACTCGGTGGTTTGTTTGCAAAGGGAGGAAGGAAGGCCACGTTTCATTCCATCAAGCCTGACGCCTGCTGTGCTTTCTATCAGAGAGGCACTAGGCATTCATTTTCTTTAGTATCTCCTTTTTTTTAATTAAAAAAAAATTTTGTATTGATATCAGAGAGGAAGGGAGAGGGAAAGAGAGAGTAACATCAACGATGAGAGAGAATCATGGATCGGCTGCCTCCTGAACACCCCCCACTGGGGATATGCCCGCAACCAAGGCACATGTCCCTGACTGGAATCGAACCTGGGACCCTTCAGTCCGCAGGCCGACGCCCCATCCACTGAGCCAAATTGGTTAGGGCTAGTATATCCTTTTTTTATTAAAAAATTTTTTTTGTATTGATATCAGAGAGGAAGGGAGAGGGAGAGAGAGAAACATCAATGATGAGAGAGAATCATGGATCGGCTGCCTCCTGCACGCCCCACACTGGGGATCCAGCCTGCAACCCGGGCATGTGCCCCGAGCGGGAATCGAACCGTGGCCTCCTGGTTCATAGATCCGCGCTCAACTGCTGAGCCACTCTGGCCAGGCTCTTTAGTGTCTCTTTAAAATAATCTCAGAGGTAGCTTATTTTAAAAAGGCGGCGGACACTGGCCAAGTAGCAGAAGTTAGAGTTCATGACTCCCGGGTTTCTGGCACGTTGCTCAGCTGAGTGAGCCCCAGCGTCGGCTCCCCGGATGCCTGGTGGCGGCCGCTGCTCCCTCCTGCTCCATCCGCTGCTCTTCATCATCAGAGAAACGCAGACACGTAAATCTCGAGTCCATGACTGCTTTCCCTCTCAGCTGGAGACAAGAGGTGAAAAGTGACTTTTCCAACCCAATCGCACGTGGGCCCGCCGGCCAGCAAGTCTTGGAGCAGGGCCCTTGGCCCTGTTCCAGGACGAGCCTCACGCGATAGAGCCTCGGAGATGGGGGAGGGGGGCGGGCTCAGGAGCCAGGGCCGTCCTATGTTCCAGCACCTGAAAAAAATCCTCACTGGAGTGTGGCTGCAGGGGGGCTGTGGGGGAGGTTGAGGACTGGAGCACATCTTGGGTCACGATCAAGGCAGCTCATGCTTACGTTGCACCCACTACGTGCCAAGTCCTGCTCTAAAACTTTGCATATATGAGCTCATGTCTTCTTGGCGTTGACTCCGAAGTGGGGATGATCCTTGTTCCCTTTTATTTTATTTTTAAAACACATTTTTATTGACTTCTGAGAGGAAGGGAGAGGGGGAGAGAGAGAGAGAAATATCCATAATGAGAGAGAATCATGGATCGGCTGCCTCCTGCGCGTCCCCTACTGGGGATTAGGCCTGCAACCCGGGCATGGGCCCTGACTGGGAATCAAACCCGGGACCCTTCAGTCCGCAGGCCGGTGCTCTATTCACTGAGCTAAACCGGCAAGGGCTGGCGGTGGCCTCTTTTAGACTGAAATGTGAGGCCAGGGCGTTGCCAGGAGAGCTTTTGTGCTGTAACCTGGATGCCCATCCACATGGCCCTGCCTGGTCCCATCCCTGGCTGGGCCTCCCTCCGGTCCCACTGCTCTCCATTGACTGCTAACACGTCCTTTCCCTGCCCTGTTCACACTGTGGGGTAAGCACCAGGGACCAGCTTCCCAGGCCTCGTTCCCCGCTGCAGGAAGGTGATGTGTTTGCCCGTCAGTGTGGTGGGGCGGCGTGATCTGGAAGCCGGTTCATTCTGCAGTTCGTCACACGCCTACTCGCTGGGAAACGCTGAGCCAGCGATCTGAAACGCCGCTGGCGTTGTGACACCCTCCTGTCACTCATGTTATTTCATCAAACATCCACCCACCCCTCTTAAAAATGCCTCGAGGCATGCGTTTCTATCGAAGAGGAAGGGGAGTTGAAATTGGGAAATTGCCTCTGAACTTTCTGCCACTGGTGTTTGGAAATCAGAACTAGGGATCGGCACGCTTCACAGGGACGGCGTTCGACCACCTGGGGATGAGATTTTCTTTGTGATTTACCCTCCTCTAACCACACAGTTCCTTCCCCCTGTGGACATCCCCTCCCCTGGCATCAGTGCCCCCGGGCTGTTCTGTAGCTCTCATCATGGTACCTCACACAGGACCAGCCCTTACCCACTGTTCTGGACCTTCCAACCCACCCATGAACATTTATCTAATGCCAACTCCTCTGCAGATGGCTCCTGGAGGCTAGTTGTTGCTTTGGGAAGAAGCTAATAACTTCTGAGTTTCCTTCTAGCACGAAAATTTTAGTAGGGATAGCTGTGGTGAAAATTAAGCCCTCCCAGAGATAGTTGTAACTTAACTAGCTTTATTTTTTTGTTTGTTTGTTTGAATCCTCACCCAAGGATATTTTTCCATTGATCTTTTTGAGAAAGTGGAAGAGAGAGGGAGAGACAGAGAGAAACATCGATGTGAGAGAGAAACTCATCGATTAGTTGCCTCCTGCACGTGCCCTGACCAGGGCCCTGGCCACAGAGGAGCCTGCAACCAAGGTACATGTCCCCGACCGAAATCGAACCCGGGACCTTTTGGTCTGCAGGCCGACGCTCTATCCACTGAGCCAAACCAGCCAGGGCACTTCACTAGATTTAAATCCTCTGTCATTTAACTGGAGTGTAAATGCATTAGATAAAAATGTGGTTCAAATAATTTATAAATGAATGAGTTTAATACCCCAAGGAATGAATTTGCACAGGTAATTTGAACAGGTAACAGAGCTGGCTGGTAGGGAATTGGGAGATTAGCCGATGCTATGGTCATGGCCATGTCCATCGAGCTATGCAAGCCTTTGCCTTGGGACAGTATAAAGGGCAATGGATAAGAGTAGGGCAGCCTGAATCTATTTTGACTCAATCTAATTCAAGCAATGGATACAAAGCACCTGGCATTGGGCTAGCCCCAAGGAAGCCAAGGATGGATGAGACATCTTCCATGTCTCCGTCTATTAGGAGGGAACCAGTGCCATGACGAATGCTTTCCCAGAAGTGAAGAAACAGAAGAGAGGATGATTAATTCTGCCGGGAGAAAGCTACAGAGAATTCATTTAAAAAAAAAAATTTTTTTTTTTTTTTGAGAATGAATATTTGCACTGGGCCTTTAAGGATGAGAAGGACTTCAGCAGACTGAGAAGCAGAGGACAATGGGGGAATGAAACACTGGAACAGAAGCTGCATGAGACAATTGCTGGAGAGATAAAAAGCAACACACACACACACACACACACATCTGGATACAAGAAGAGAAGTGGCAGGGATGAAGCGAGGGTCAGATTCGAAGGGCCGGGTCCCCTCCGTGTCTTGCCCCGGAGTGGAAACCGTCCCCTGTGGACCGTGCAGGACCGTGAGAGATTTTTGGAACCTCCCTGGGAAGACACATTCTGGAGACCGCCACCTTCTCCCAGGCAAGAGGCAATGGAGATGCCACCCAAGGCGGTGGGGACGGGAAGGAGGGTGGACAGAAGAGACACTCTGAGGTGGAATAGATGCAGATCATTGGTAGCTTAGCTGTTGGTGGTCAAGGAGAAGTTGTGAGTGGCTGATAAGGTTCCATGCATAGGCTGCCTAGTTAATAATGGTGGTGTCACCCTAACCGGTCTGGCTCAGTGGATAGAGCATTGGCCTGCAGACTGAAGGGTCCCAGGTTCGATTCCGGTCAAGGGCATGTACCTTGGTTGTGGGCACATCCCCAGTGGGAGGTGTGCAGGAGGCAGCTGATCGATGTTTCTCTCTCATCGATGTTTCTAGCTCTCTATCTCTCTCCCTTCCTCTCTGTAAAAAATCAATAAAATATATAATCAAAAAAATATATTAAAAAAAAATAATGGTGGTGCTGCTCATGGCAGATGGGAGCAAGTGCTCATGGGAAGAACACCAAGTTTGGTTTGGGGCTTGTTGGGTTTGGAGACCAGGGTGTGAAGGGAAGGAGGCTGTGGATGTTCCCACAAAGGATTCCGCTGTTTATGATTTTGGTCTTCTTAAAGGGACACCAAGTCCTCTCGACGCCTGTGCCAGCCACACGTCCATCCCTGACCTGGCTCTCCTTCCTGTGCCACCATTTCTTCTGTCAGCCAGCAGAGCGTTTTCCTTCTGGAAGCGTCTTTCCAGACTGAGCGTTTTCCTTCTGGAAGCGTCTTTCCAGACTGGAGTGAAAACTTAGTGATGTAAAACAGGGCTGCACGTCCTCACCGGCGAAATACTTGGCAACCATCGAAAGCAACGTTTCAGACTAGTTGGTAACTCTGCCGACTCAGTCTCCTTCAACCAGTCGTTCCTGAGCAGCTAGCCTTGGGCGAGGGGCTGTTTGGTGAGAAAAGCTGGCTACGAAACACCCGTCGTGCCAGCACCAGGGTGGCCAGGGACCCAGGCGGCTTGCCCTCCGCTGGTTGAGTCCCTTTCGCCCGCCTGGTTGTCCAGTCCTTCTTCTTTGGTGGGTGCTGTCTCGCAGGAACGAGTATGGCAACCAGTGATCCCTGTCCTCCAGGCCCGCGCCCATAGGCCCATCCGAGGGCTGCTGCGTGGACTTCCTTGTCCCGATTTTCCCATCTTCCTCTTTCACGGCTGCTGACCCAGCCATTCCCCACGCCCCGCCCCGTGAGTCCTGCTCATCTGAACCCAAGCCACTTCTTTTCTCACGCGAATGGGATGGCGGATTCACAGCCCGAAGGCCTGGCCATGGGGAGGGTCCCTGCTTTTCCCATTGTCTTGTGAGGTCCCTCCCGGAGGATCCTGGGGTGCAGCTACCACCCATTTCAGCTTGCACCCACATTCCAAGCCCACCCACCCCACAAACCACACTTGAAATGTTGGCTCTGCTGTTAACCATCCACCACTAGTTAGTTACCCAGAGGTCCATACGGAGCCACGTAGGACTGAGCGGAGGGGAGGCGCTGATGGTGACAGGTGTGCCTGGGCTGCCGACGCGTGCAGATCACTATGCCCTTCATCCCTGCTAGCGGTCAGTCCTGGATGGGATGTACCATTTGCACCTGTTGGTGGGGCCGCCTGCACTGTTTCCATGGGCCTCCCAGAACCCGGCTCCTGATGGACAGTCCTGGCTGTCTGGTCACTCTGATGTCCCACGGTCAGGTGTTCCGTCTCTATTAGGGCCGGACAGCCCGCCAGGAACTTCCTAGAAGGGACCTAATTCCCTGCTACAGATGGCATGGCCTTGCTCCAGAGCCCTGTCGGGACCTGCATAAATCCCACATTGTCTCCTCTCCTGCTGCTGATGCCTCTAGTAACGGAGGGTCTGCCAGGTCATGTGGCCCCAGCAGCCTGGACGTTCTCTGCAGAGCGTCTGGGCCCTTAGTTCTGCTTAAAGTGACAGGGTTTCATACGCCTGGTCTGGGGGTTGACGCGATGTCCCCACATTTGGAATGTGCTGCCTTCAGAACTCCAAGAGGCCCCGCAGGGGTCAAGCTTGCTTCTTTGTGGTGGGAAGTGCAAGAGTCGATAATGTGTCCCTTACTTTTTTTTTTTTTCAATTTGAGAGAGGAAGGGAGAGGGAAAGAGAGAGAGAAATATCAATGAGGAGACAGAATTATGGATCGGCTGCCTCTTGCACGCCCCCAACCTGGGGATCGAGCCCGCAACCCGGGCACGTGCCCTGACCGGGAATCGAACTGTGACCTCCTGGCTCATAGGCCGATGGTCAACCACTGAGCCATGCCGGCCGGGCAATGTGTCCTTTACTTTGGGGGATGCCTCGGCGTGCCCCAGATGACTGGATCCCTAAAGGTGTTGCTGACATGGCAGATCTCTGAGTGTTCCCAGGGCATTGCTCCCGGGCTCAGGAACGCACGTGTCAGGAAGGCCTCCGATGCACTCGTCGCTTCTTGCTCAGCGGTTCCCGTTAGCATGATGTCATCCGTTTCCAGCCAGCCCGGGTCTCGGGGCCACAGGATGCCAAGACCGGGAACGTGAGCACAGCCCTGGAGCAAGACTGTAGATGCGTATGTTGTCAGTTCCAGATGAATCAGCTGTTCTTATCTTCTCTGTGGCGGGGAGGGGCCGGAACGCACTCGCTGGCTCGGTGGCCGCGTCGGCCTGAGGGTATGTCCATCTGGCGGCTGCGGGTGGGCTGCGGGCTGGCAGAGGTCAGTTATCTTAGGGGACCCTCGGGATCTGCCTGACTTCTGCAAGGTGCAGACGGGTGAGTTCGTGGAGTCACGGTGGGCACCACCAGCCCCGAACGCTTTTGGATTCTGGATGACACTTGTAATTACTTTGTGTGAATTGCTCTTCTCCCTCCCCCCGCCGCTCCGCCGGACATGCTGCTGTTTTTGACTTACCACCTTGGCTCCTAAGGGCAGGAGTGGTGCAAGAGAGGGACTTTGCCAGGGCTTTCCTCTAAACAGCTTTTACTCCGAGATCAAGAAACCAAGATATGCCCGTGCTAGCATATCGTCAGGACCTGGGGACGTGACCGCCTGGTGGGCTGCGGGCCCAGTTAGCCTCCTCTGCACGGGCCCCCTCTGCACGGGCCCCCCTGTATTCTGCACTCACTCTACAGGGGTCTTGAAAGAGTCTTCCCAATTTTCAGTCGATGGCTACCCACGTTAGTGGCCACAGTTCCCTTTAGGGAAAGACTTGGGAAGTGGCTGCCATTTACACGGAGTGGCCAGGTGATGATGATCTCTGAACGCATCTGGCCACTCAGTGTCTATCCTATACAATAAAAGGCTAATATGCAAATGGTCCCCTCGACCAGGAGTTCGACCAGCAGGCAGGCTGGCCAACCGCCCATGTCCCCTCCCCCTGGACAGGCTGGCTGGACCCCACCCATGCACGAATTCATGCACCGGGCCTCTAACACACACACACACACACACACACACACACACACACACACACACACACTCTAAGTGGCCAGATTATTATGCGTTCAGAGATCATCATAATCTGGCCACTCAGTGTATGTCCTCATGGTGTTACTGGGGACTTCCTACTGGGAGCCGGGCCTCTCTTTCAACCCAGGGGTTCTGGGTCTGAAAGCTAGTTTCTTTCCGGAACCGGAGCAGGGAATCACGACTCTTTTTGGAGGCGGCTGTTCTTGGCTCACTGATCATCCCTTCTGGATGTCTTCGATTGCTGGTGTACAGGCTGAGCAGAACCCTCGGGCCTGAACACTTCTGCTGTGTTCTATGAACAACCTCCACAACCCGCTGAGGGTCAGGGTCCCCTTCCCGGCTGCCACTCCAACCTAGAATCACACCCACTCCTGCATTCCCGCCCATCAGAACACTCTCCCCCTGCCCACATGGCGTGCTGGCTCTGGGCCCTTGATCACAGTGCTAAGTGGCTTTCACAGCCTGAGTTAGCCGGCAGGCACGTGAGCTGCCAGCCACGCTGAGCGACTTTTCTAAAAAGGGCCTGCGCTCCCTTTAAACAAGCCCATGTAGAAGGTGTTCGTTCGTTCGTTCATTCTCGTCCCTGGAAGTTCTCTGCCCCCAGCCCCTCCTTCTCATGCTGCCCCCACCGGCCTCTGGATTCTCCACAGAATCCCAGAGGTCATCTTGACCAAATATGGTTGATCAAAAACCCCATGGGGGGAGATTTTCCAAAAAAGCAAGACTCCTGAGGCTCACCCCAAGAAATTCCGAGTCAGCAGAACTGGGGGTGTGGAGGGACTGGGAGCCTCGAAGCTCTCCAGGGGCTTTTGATGATCAGCCAGATTTGGGAGCCTTCCATCCAGCTCACCCTCCCACCCGGTACGACAGCATTCTTGCCAAGAAGCCGACTCAGCTTTTCCAACAGCATCCCCTGACTTGCCTCGCCTGAGGTTGGTACTCCACCCAAGCGCCTCCAAAATCCTGTGCTCATCCCCATCCCCCTCTTCGTGCAAATCACGGATTGTCGTCACCGCTTAGACGTCTCACTCCCCCCACCAGACCGAAAGCTCTTTGAAGAAGGGGATGGTGTCTTGTTTAATGTTTACCTCCCGATGCCTGACTCATAGGAAGGGCTCAATACATTTGTTGAATGAATGAATGAATGAATGAATGAATGTCACCTGAAATCTACTGCGATAGTCATTATCTACAAGTGTAATGATTGTGTTTGTAAAGCACTCAGTGCACAGAATTGAGCAGAGGTCCTGTTTATTTGGATGTTACCTCAAGGGAATTAGAATGGGATGGATATTTCTGTTCTGGAGATCCAGTGGGAAGATAGCTGCCCTTTGGAGGGTCTGGCCCAGCATCATTTAGGAAGATGGTGGATTTCCCCGAAGGACTTGGGGCATTTTCTAGGACAAAGAACAAGCTTTGAACTAGACCTTGTTCTAGAGGAAAGTCAAGTAGGAGCTGATGATTTCTCAACCCCGAGAGGACTTAGATGCATCATCTGGCCACGGGCAGAATCACGTTTCGAGGGGTCTGAGCTCACACAATGTCGGAGGCCCTCCGGAAGAAAGATCTTGTTTCTCCGACACCCACAAGCTTCCGGCGCCAGGAGCCCGGGGCACACTCATGTGTGTGACCCCACATCTGACCCTGCATCTTTGTCACACGCCAGGTGCCTCTTCCCGGGGAGTATTCTTAGAGGTCGTTCCTATGGGAGGCGGGGGGGCCAGCTGGTGATAACAATACAACTTAAATGGCGGCGTGCCCTGTCAATATGCCCCCAGGTCCCATACGAAATGCCTTCCCATTGCACGTTCCTCCTGGCTGTGTCTACAAATGCCCGTGGTCACATGAGGAGGAGGTGATAGAAGGGACATTGCAGTAGAAATAGAGATCTTAACTTGTTAAAATGTCTTATTTTGGAATTTTTATTAAAAAAAAAACACATACACTGAGTGGCCAGATTATGATGATCTCTGAACGCATAATAATCTGGCCACTCAGTGTGCTTGTGTGTGATATATATATATTAGAGGCGTGGTGCATGAATTCGTGCATGGGTGAGGTCCAGCCAGCCTGACGAGGGTGAGGGGACATGGGTGGTTGGCCGGCCTGCCTGCTGGTCGAACTCCTCGTCCAGGGGACAATTTGCATATTAGCCTTTTATTATATAGGATATACACTGAGTGGCCAGATTATTATGCGTTCAGAAATCATCATCATCTGGCCACTCAGTGGTTAACCATGAGAGTACATAGTAGGGCCCCTCCCAGAGCCAGGAAGGGGCCGGTGCAAGTGAGGGGCTTAACCTTGAAAGTGAGGGGCTGGAGCTTAAACTCCTTCAGCTCCATAGTAAATGCACTCCTACAATCGGTTCATTGAGCACCTGCTACATGCCAGGCACTGTGTCGGGCACTAGGAACGCAGCCGTGAACAAAATAACCAGCCTCTGATCAGTGGGACTTACCTTCTCGTCTGGTTCAAACACACGTGTTCCCCTGGTTTAGGAGGGCAGGGATCATGGATGTCTTGGCTGGCACTACCTGACTCTAATAAATCCTTGTGGAATGAAAAGTGCCTGATGAAATGAATGAAACATTTTGGAACTAAAAACGGCTACGCCACTAAGATTCGGTCCATGAAAAAGTAAACTTCCATGCGGATTACCAAGCTGATCCAAGAGCCAGTGGGAAACTTAGAAGGAGGAGGATGACATGGACGTTGCTCCATACTTTCCTAGAGCCCAGCAAGACTGCTGTCCCGACACGTATTAGCACTGGCCGGGAGCCAGCCAGCGATGCCTCCTCCTCTCTGGAACTGAATTGGCACTCCAGCTAGTCCTCCTCCAAGGCCTGGACACTCCCCTGAGGTCTGGAAGGTGAAAACAGGCAGGGACAAGTGAGAACCGGTCCCCAGTCCTATCTCCCACCTCCTCTCCGCTCCCTGGCTGCGAGCCGCGGCTGGAGATGGGACCCTGTTCGGTGCTCATCTGTTGTACCGATCACCGCAAGGGGAACCTCTTCCTCCCCTTTGGCCCTCAGTGTCACCCCAACCCCACCTCCTACTTCACAGAGAGGTAGAAGACATCAGATGAATTTCCCCATCATCCGTTAAGAATTTCCCGTGTGCAGCGCTGTGCTGAGACAGGAGGAGGGCTGACTACAAAGTGTAAGATGTGGCCCCTGAATTTAGAGATGCACTTAAGATAATACACATGCCCTGGCTGGTTTGGCCCAGTGGATAAAGCGTCGGCCTGCAGACTGAAGGGTCCAGGGTTTGGTTCCCGTTAAGGGCACATGCCCAGGTTGCAGGCTCGATTCCCAGTGTGGGGCGTGTAGGAGGCAGCCAATCAATGGTTCTCTCATCATTGATGTTTCTATCTCTCTTTCCCTCCCTTCCTCTCTGGACTCAATCTACACTAATAAAAGAGAAAGATGCAAACTGACCATACCTTCGCACCTTCGCGACACCCACCAACCAGTCAGGAGTGAGTATGCAAATTAACCCAACAAAGATGGCAGGCTATTTTGCATACGCAGGCACCAAGTGGCCAGAGTTGGGGCGGGATGCTTGCATCGTCACCATGGTGACGACGCAGGTGTTCCGCACCGCCCCAGCAGCTCTGGGCCTGTGGGCAGCGTGGGAAGGCGGAAAGGCAACTCCGGGCCAGAGCGAAGTGAAGGCAGTGCTGGAAGCCAGGGGAAGGAAGGCCCAGTCTTGCATGAATCTTCATGCATCGGGCCACTAGTACAAATATATTTAATTTCTTTATTGATTAAGGTATCACATATTTGTCCTCATCCCCCCATTCCCATCCCATACCCCTCCCCACACGTGCCCCCACACCCCTGTTGTCCTTAACCACTGGTTAGGTTCATATGCATGCACACAAGTCCTTTGGTTGATCTCTCCCCTATATCCCCACCTTTCCCTACCCTCCCTCTGAGGCCCGACAGTCTGATCCATGCCTCCTTGTTTCTGGGTCTGTTCTTGTTCATCAGTCTATGTTGTTCATTATTTCCACTAGATGAGTGAGATCATGTGCTATTAGAAATATACTTATAAGAACCGAAAATGAGACAAGCAATAATGTTTATGGTGACAGGCAAATGAATCAGTCTGTAGTGAGTTTCTTTCTGGGCCAACAGTTCTTTTGAGACCCAATTTCAATGTCCAACAGTTCCTTATGTCTACATGTCAGCACTGACATTACAGTTCTGGATGGTGGACAAATGGTGGTAATGCAGGTCCGACTCTCTAGTACAAATATATTTAAAGAAAAAGATAATGCGCATGAAAATGTATGGACCAGTGGATGGCTGAATATAAGGGGCAGGATTTGCAGGGGTAGGAGTAGGGTTAGGAAGCCAGTGCCAATTATAGTAAGACAGAAGCAAAGGGCTCCCATCCAAGCTCCCTTCCGATTTTTAATTTACACTAAAGTGTAAATGACTGCCAAGAGCTTACATTGTAACCTATAAGTCGTGCTTGAATTTTACATTAAAGCCTTCAACTAAAAAAAAAATTTAAAAATGCAGCCCTCATGAGAGAGAATTTGAGGCATCTCCTCTGACTTGGAGAAGAATATTAGAGTAAAAAATGTATGTGTTCATCGCCCACCCACCCACCTCTGCCCGGCTGTTGGATTTGCGAGTTTTCCTGTACAGCAACCATGCAGGACTATGCCAGCTCTGCTGTGCAAATATTTTCCTTGATCTGAGGTCAGAGCCGGATCTCAGCCTGCCTGAGGCACGCACAAGCCCACATCTTCCCGGCGGGATATTTGTTCTCGGCGTCCTTTGATATCAATCTCTGTTCAGTGCGCTTTTATATCCCAAGTGTTATTTTAATCAGAACCATGTTTCCCCAAAACCTTCTCTGATGTTGTGCAAAGTGGCTCTCTCCTGTAGTGCAAGTAATAATAGTAACATCAGATACTCACATGGTGTCTCAAAATGCGTTGCCTGTCATTGCCCTGCTTAACCTCTCACAAGGACACTGTAAAGTGGGTCCTATTATTGTCCCCATTTACAGATGGGAAAACTGAGGCACAAATGAATTCAGTAACGTGTCCAAGTTAAATAACTTGCTGGGAAGTGAGGGAGACAGGGTCCCACTCCAGAGATGGATATGGGGCTGTATAGACTTGCTCTTTTTATGTTTTAAAAAATATATATATTTTATTGATTTCGGTGAGGAAGGGAGAGGGAGGGAGAGAGAGAAACATCAATGGTGAGCGAGAATCACTGATACCACTGATCGGCTGCCTCCTGCACGCTCCCTGCTTAGAATTGAGCCCGCAACCCCGTCACGTGCCCTGACTGAGAATCGAACTGTGACCTCCTGGTTCCTAGGTCAACGCTCAACCACTGAGCCACACCTGCCAGGTGTAGCCTCCCTTTTACACGTGGTCCATGCCCGCCGGTCAGCTTCTGACCATGGTTGCCAATGGCTTCGGAGCTCCTGCAGCTTAGAAATGCCTGCGTGTGATTAGCAAAACGGCAGTCTGTAATAATCTAACCAATGGCAGTGCTTCGCAACCGACCTGTATTGAAGGACCAGTTTTCTTTTCTTTTCTAAAATGTCTCAACCATTGAGTGAAAAGACTTTTAAAATTGCTACCAAGGACTCTAAACACGGACGTTCGATTTGCGTGCTCCTTGCAGATTGACAAGGAACAATTTGCAGACTGGCACCCGTTCGTTCGAAGGCTCTATTTTGAGTAGCACAAATGCCTATTATCAGCAAAATCAGTTTCATGCTTTTATGATTTCATTCCATTCATTGGATAAATATTTAAGTGCTTACTACACAGCAGGCAATAAAGCAGGTGCAGTAAACAAGAACATTGGGAACTTCACAAAGCTAACATTCCAGCAGCCCGAAGCAGACTTGAAGCAATTCACTGCAAGTTAATTAAGTTTTTAGGTAAATGCTAAAAGGAAGATTTGAAGATTCAGAGTTTGCTATCAGGATGCCCCAGGCTAGCCTGACTTCTCTAGGGAATGTTTAATCTTAAGAACTGAGGAATGAGCAGGGAGTGCTAAGCGCAGAGCTGGGGGAGAGGCTTTTGGGCAGAAGGAAGGGCACATGCAAAGGCCCTGAGGCAGAGAGACAGCTAGGAGGCTGCCGAAATAAACAGGGACTCTGGCCTGCAGGTCTCTCAGGGCCATGCCAAGGATTTTACATTAAAAAAAAATTTTTTTAAAATATATTTTATTGATTTTTTTTACAGAGAGGAAGGGAGAGGGATAGAGAGTTAGAAACATCAATGAGAGAGAAACATCGATCAGCTGCCTCCTGCACACCCCCACTGAGGATGTGCCCGCAACCAAGGTACATGCCCTTGACTGGAATCGAACCTGGGACCTTTCAGTCCACAGGCCGACGCTCTATCCACTGAGCCAAACTGGTTTCAGCAAGGATTTTACATTTTATCTTAAGAGCTATGGAGAGCTCCTGAAGGATTTTAAGCAGGTGTGTGTGTGTGTGTGTGTGTGTGTGTGTGTGTGTGTGTATGAGAAATAGTCACATCTAACTTTTTAAAAAGTATATTGTGTTATTGATTTTGGAGAGGAAGGGAGAGGGAGAGAGAGATAGGAACTTCAATGATCAGAGAGAATCATTGATTGGCTGCCCCCTACTGGGGATCGAGCCCGCAACCTGGGCATGTGCCCTGACCGGAAATCAAGCCATGACCTCCTGGTTCAACCACTGAGCCACACCGGCCAGGGCTGGTCAGATCGAACTTTTAAAAACAGCACTCTTGCTTTTCCATTAATTCAAGTTTTCACCATAATTGTACTGGGCAATTAACAATCCATCACGGAAATTTTCACCTGAGAACAAAAAGTTGAGGACTGTTCGCAGCGAGCCGGGGTGATGTGTGATGCCTGTGTCCGTAAGAACACAGCATGCAGGCAGTCGCGTCTCCGAAGAGGCCAGCGTCTTCTTAACCATGTTCTACCTCTGGGCCTTCCTCTCTCAGTATCCCCTCCGTCCTCTGAGAGCATCGTAAGGACTAACCTGCACCCATCCCTTCTTCCTCTGCACGGACAGGACCCCACTTTTGTCCGAGCCAGATGACTTCCCAGCTAGAACCCATTTTTCAAGCCCATTGAGAGGGCCCATGTGACGCAGTTCTGGCCAGCGAGACGACAGCAGAAGCGGGCTGGGGGTTGCCCTGGCCGGTGTGGCTCAGTGGATAGAGCGTCGGCCTGCGGACTGAAGGGTTCCAGGTTCGATTACGGTCAAGGGCATTTACCTTGGTTGCGGGCACATCCCTAGTAGGAGGTGTGCAGGAGGCAGCTGATCGATGTTTCTCTCTCATCGATGTTTCTAGCTCTCTATCCCTCTCCCTTCCTCTCTGTAAAAAATCAATAAAAAATATTAAAAAAAAAAGAAAAGAAACCTGCTTTTCAGATAAAAGGAGACCGTCTGGCTGGCATGGCCCTGGCCCCGCCCTTCTTCCTACCTTAACCGTGACTCCTGGTGACGCTGCAGCCACCTTGCCACCACGAGGCAACAGCACAGGAAAGGAATCCAACGAGCTGCTGCGGTTGGTGGGACGGAAAAAAACCCCCCGCGTCTCCCATGTCTGGCCTGGCCTGCCGCATCCAGTCTTCTCGTTGTCTGAGCAGAACAAATCTCCGGATGGTGACGTCGCTGTATGCTTCCCCCGGCAGCTGCGAAGAACTGAGCTCTCCATCCGCAAATGGATGGTCCAGATGAAAGCATGCTGTCCCCCCTGTGGCTGTTCCCATCTTTGGACATGGCGCTGTTTCCCAGGGAAAGGGCTTGACACGCTGTCACCCTGCTCCGCGGGCGCTGTCACAGGGTAAGTCGTGATGTGAAGCCTGCTGTCTGTCCTTTGTCTCCCACCAGGGGAAGGCAGGCCACGAGCAAGCCTCCGGGGAGAAAAGGCCGACGTCAGGATGTGCTGCTCTCAGAGATTTTTTTAATGCAAACCCATCTTCGCATGTGGCCACCGGCCAAGAATGGACGGTTGCGAAATACTGGGCGACAGTGGTCACAGGGGAGGTGAGTGACACACAGCTGAGGAATCTCGCCTTCACAGTACACAGGACGCAAAGCCACTGTGGTCCATGACATCGCGCCCGGGTTTTTTCCATCCGTAGCCCACAGGGCTCCAGGGAGCTGGACTGTGCCATTCCATGGTTCAGGGGGCAGGGCTGAGTGAGGGCCCACTGCTGGCCTCCAAGGCTGCCTGCCCACCCCCTCCACTCCCCCTAGCCCCCCCAGCACCGTTGAGCTCTGTTAAGAACCCATAAAAACGGTTTCTATACCATTCAGGGATGAAGTTCAGGAAGTGGCCGTCCAAAATGATGCATGCTAGCCCCAGCCCGTTTGGCTCAGTGGATAGAACGTCGGCCTGAGGATCGGAAGGTCCCGGGTTCGATTCCGGTCAAGGGTACATACCTCCCCGGCCCCGGGCCCTGCTCCGGCTTGTGCAGGAGGCAACCAATTGATGTGTTTCTCTCACATGGATATTTCTCTCTGCCTTTCCCTCGCTCTTCCACTCTCTCTAAAAATCAATGGGAAAATATCCTTGGGTGAGGATTAAAAAAAAAAAAAAAGAAAGCATGCTACAGTTATTCTATACAGCACCGACGCGATTCATTTATCTTTTTGGACGTGCGTGAGCAGACGGGGTAAATTCGAAGGTAGTCTTCTGTGGGGAGAAGACAGTGCAGCCCCAGACAGGCGCGGTCAGGGAGCCCCTGTGGCTTCAAGGTCAAGCTAGAAGATTCTAAGCTGTCTTTCAGGCAAAGCGGCCTCTGCTAAAAACAATTCCGTTTGAGCAAAGTCGGAGGAAGGCGACTGGTTGGCGTCTCAGGGGCAAAGATAGATCAACACAGAGTATAATCTCTCTGGCCCACAAAATAACCCCACGCAGGGCCATCTATCCAAGGGCAGATATTCTACAGGGACACACATACTATTGGGGGGGGGGGGCGGGCAACTGAAACGAGAAAATGCTAAAATATGTGCCTAACGAAGCCTCCTTGGTTTATAATAAGGGTAAAAGCCCCAGATGGGGTCTGGCTGAGACTCTAAATTAAGAGAATGGAGCTGAGCCCTAGCCTGTTTGGCTCAGTGGATAGAGCGTTGGCCAGTGGACCTAAGTGTCCCGGGTTCGATTCCGGTCAAGGGTACATGCCCCGGTTGCGGGCTTGATCCCCAGTAGGGGGCGTGCAGGAGGCAGCCGATCCATGATTCTGATAATTGATGTTTCAATCTCTCCCTCTTCCTTCCTCTCTGAAATCAACTAAGGAAAAAAAATTAAAAAAAATATATATATAGATAGATAGATAGATATAGATATAAATATAGATATAGATATATAAAATTATTATTATTATTTTTTTTTTAAAGAGAGAATGGAGCTGAAATCCCCATGACCTTGAGGTAGCTGCTGAAGGCTTGAATGTATGTTCATTTTCAATCACTGGGTTTTTGTAACGTCTGTGGCATGGTTAGTGCCTGAAGAGGTCTAAGGACTTCTAGGGACACGAATAGCCATTGGTTATCCCCGGAAGCTGCTCCTGCGGCCAGGAAGACAAAGGACCAGGCGCTTAAGCCTCTAGGAGGGTGGACAAAGGCATTTTGCAAAATGTCGTCCCCTCTTAGAAAAGGTGTGTGAGCAGTTTTCTGAACTTCATTTGAATTTCAGAAGTCCGTAGCTGCTTCACGGGGTAAAATACGCTTTCTGGTGTTTTAAGGAAATGTTAAAAATCGTTGGAAAGTCTGAAGAGTTTCGAGATCCCAATTTCGGATAAAAGGGGGCTCTTGTAAAGATGGGCACAGAAAAAAATGCATTAGAAAAAAAACTTTTACAGCAGATGAATGGGGTCAAAGAATTACTACTTTTTTATGCATCTCCTATTTTCTGAATTTCCTATTATGAACATACATTATTTTGATAACCAGAAAACATTATAAACCATTTTTTTAAAAGGAAAAAAAAATGCTTCAAGAGACTCCTTGAAAAGAAGCAGGCAGCCTACCATACAGGAGAAAAGTGAGTTAATTCCACCTTTTGCCACTCATCAGCTGTGGAAACTTCATATTAGAGATATCTATACTAATAAAAGCCTTGGGGGTGATCAGGCCAGCAAGGGGGCGGTAGTTGGGGGCGATCAGGCCGGCAGAGGAGCAGTTAGGTGTCAATCAGGCAGGCAAGGGAGCAGTTAGGGGGCAATCAGGCAGGCAGGCGAGTGGTTAGGAGCCAGCGGTCCCGGATTGTGAGAAGGATGTCCGTCTGCAGGTTTAGGCCCGATCCCTACCCGAGGGGTCCCAGATTGGAGAGGGTGCAGGCTGGGCTGAGGGACACCCTCCCCAGTGCACGAATTTCGTGCACCGGGCCTCTAGTATTTTATAAGTTGAATAAAATAATGTGTATAAAGTACTCACAATACGGTGGAGGCATATAGTAGATGCTTCATAAATGGCAGTTTACATCCTGATTGCTGCTCAAATGATGTTCATGTTCAAAAAGATACTCGGATAGCCCTGGGTGCAAAATTCTATTTTGATGGGAAATTTACCTGAATTTCAAAGTGAAAAAACACAGACACACACACACACACACACACACACACACACACACTTCAGAAAACAGAGTAAAAGAACAGTCCTTCTTTAGCTCCAAAGCAGGGGAGTCCTCCCTCTCCCCCTCAAACTCCACGGCTTCCATGGCAGGAAGAGGGATAATGGGGGGGGGGGGGGATATGACCCTGTTGACAGGGTACCATTGTTGGGGAACAGACTCTGGCTGGCTCCCTTTTACCTCCCACTGGCTTCCAGACGGATAAAAAAATGTGAGGCTCCTGTGACCATTTGTCGGGGATCCCCGTGGCTGGGGTCAGGGGCAATGACGCGGGTCCCAGCAACTGCCGTGGCCACAGCTGTTGGCCACCAGCCTTGGGCTATTTCGGGTTTCACTGCCCATCCCTGGCCCCGCTTGCAAAGCTTCAAGCTATGCTTTGAGCTATTCAAGGACCGAAGGCCCGGCGGGTCTGCATTCCGGGGAGACCAGCCTTCTGCCCCCTTAGGCACGGGGACGGCAGGGTTTTCTCTCCCGCAGCAGAGATTTCAGGGTGCGTGGCCATAAGCATCCTCCCTCCTCCTCTGTGAAGACGGTCCCCTCGATTTTTCTACTTGTTCTGTGCAGTGTGGGCAGGGAGGCAGCACACCACACAGTGGGTAAGGAGCAATAATAAAACATGTTGATGACCATTCACTTGGTGGCCGCCACTATGCTAAGCTACTTCTCCATTGTGTTTGCTTCTCACAGCAATCTGGTGAGACCACTACAGTTCTTTTTTAATTTTATTTTATTGATTTCAGAGAGGAAGGGAGAGGGAAGGAGAGAGAGAGAAACATCCATGATGAGAGAGAATCTTGGATCGGCTGCCTCCTGCACGCCCCACACTGGGGATGGAGCCCGCAACCTGGGCACGTGCCCTGACCGGGAATCGAACCGTGACCTCCTGGTTCCTAGGTCGACGCTCAACCACGGAGCCACGCTGGCCGGGCTGGGCAACGGCAGTTATTCTTACAATATGGTGTTGGAGGGGAGCTCTGCGGAGACCCTGGGCCCCCAGAAAAAGGAGCCAGAGGGCCGAGAGCAACTGAAGCCTGAAGCAGGGCCCAAGGCAGAGAGGACGGCACTGACGCTGGCCTGCTGCGGGCACGTCACGGGGAGTCACGGGGAGTCACGGGGAGGCAGCGTCCTTTGGGAGAGACAATGACGCTGGGAGCGTAGAAGGCAGCAGGGAAGGAGGAGGGGCAGCTAGGAGACGGGTTGACTCCCTGAAAGAAGCCATAGGCTGGGTCTACGGGTCCACTCATTCAGAGGGTCACCAGGAGTTGGAGCCGACTCAGTGGCACCTAACGCACACATAGACCCTTGACCCCAAATTCCCGCACCTTGCAGTGCATCCATGCCTCGGAGTCGCCTTTGCCCCCCATCCGTCGCTCACACAAAGTCTCAGACAATCACAGTTCCACATGCGCACTTTGGGGTATATGAACAGGAACAACCCCCCTATTCATTCTTCTTTTTCTCCGTCTTTCCACCTCACTGACGCCGAGTGCTTTTCTAGGGGACCCCGAATCCAGGTTTCAAATATGTTTCTTTCTTTTTTTATTTTTTTAATATATTTTATTGATTTTTTTTACAGAGAGAAAGGGAGAGGAATAGAGAGTTAGAAACATCGATGAGAGAGAAACATCGATCAGCGGCCTCCTGCACAACTCCCACTGGGGATGTCCCCGCAACCAAGGCACACGCCCTTGACCGGAATCGAACCTGGGACCCTTGAGTCCGCAGGCCGACGCTCTATCCACTGAGCCAAACTGGCCAGAGCTCAAATATGTTTCTTTATGCCACGTCCCTGAAAACGGAAATCTCAAAGTTGTAGGCCTCAATTCTCCCTTAACCTTTTGCACTCGGATGCCGAGTGCGACTCGACACGGTTAGCATCGAGATTAAAATTACTCTTTGAATGTATCAATAATTTGAAATATAAAAACATCCAAATAAATAAGTTTGTATGAAAAGAAACTCCAGTTTTTTATTCTACTGCCGCGCTCTGTAAAATCTGGGGTATTTAAAAAAATTAAATCCCGAGTAGAATAAAGGAATCGAGAAAAAAGCAAGCGAGTGCGAAGGGTTAAAAGCTGTGACACTCTTTTTTTTGTGTGTGTGTGTGGCTTGGGGAACATATGTACTTCCACAATGACCAGAAGACAGGTCGGGAGAAGAGAACCGGCCAGAACCATATGCCCTGAATTGTTTAGTGTAAGGAGAGGCCCCTGGAGCCCATCATTCATTTATCACCAGGCGGCCCCCGGGCAGCAGCTGACAGTGCAAACCGATGCTCTCTCTGCACGTTACCAGACTGTCGGGGTTTCCAATGAAAGACCCTCCGTGGCGGCTCTGCCTCTGGCCTCCCCGTCCCCACCCCGTCCCCACCCCCAAAGCCGGCAAACATATGGGACCCATTGGGGCTCCCTGCTTCCTTTCCGATGTCCAAGTCATGTTGAGAACAGGGGCTTGACAAGGGCCCCGGATGGAGTGTTTGGGTTTTCTTTTTGGATGATGCCAAGCGTGGGGCCTGTGAAAAGTTTGGTACCTGCATAAATATTTACCCCGCGTTTTGGGTGACTACATCAACATCAGAAACCTGACCCGGGACCCAAATGCTGTAAGCCACGGGAACAATCTTCCCGTGGAGAAAGCGCGGAGACGCAGAAAGGACGTCGGAACCGACTATTCTTGTCCTGAAATATTTGCACGGCTATTTTTATGCCGGCCTCTGAAAGGCCCCGAATCTGTTCATCGTGGGCTCTATATTAATCCTCAGACCTCACTGACTGCCCATCAGCCAACTCGCTGAATGGAAGGATGCCTTTGGGTCCCAGAGACCCGGGGGGTGAGGGAGGCGGGGGGTGGGGGCGTGGAAGAATGTGGATGGCACACTAGGATTCAAATATGATTTCTTTAAATCATGTCCCTAAAGGCTAAGTTACTGTCTCTGTCACCTGTAAAGGCCAGAGATGTTACTTTATGTCCCAATGGCACGCGTTTCCATTCGCTCGTGGGTTCTGGTCGACACGTATGGTAGAAAGAGGTAGAAAGAGCTGAAATGTCGAACGCCCAGATAGTAAGTATCAAAGGGTAGATGCTAAAGTACTTAGACTTCGCCCTAGCCGGTGTGGCTCAGTGGATAGAGCGTCGGCCTGCAGAACGAAGGGTCCCAGGTTCCATTCCTGCCAAGGGCACATGCCCGGGGTTGCGGGCCTGATTCCCTAGTAGGGGACGTGCAGGAGGCAGCCGATCAATGATTCTCTCTCATCATTGATGTTCCTATCTCTCTCTCCCTCTGCCTTCTTCTCTGAAATCAATAAAAAAAATATTTAAAAAATAAATGAATAGATAAAGCACTTAGACCTAGGAAGGTGTGGGTTGTTCACCACTCCTCTGCAGAGACCGGGTGATCCGGCGAGAGAGCATCTGCTTGGGGCAGGCAGACCCTGCTTCCCCTGCCCTGGCCTGGGCTCACCTCCTTTGTCTTTCTTCGAGTCCCTGTGGCCACTTCCAATGGACAGAGCAAGGCAGGTCCCACTTCATGGCTCTGCAGATGTGATTGATTGGACCAGGACCGAATTGTTTTCCTGAGTTCCGTTAAAGGAAGCAAACCCTCTAGCTTCAGCTGGAAGGCAAATGGGACAGGTGCAGGTTAAGTCAACCCGGGCATAATCTTATCTATTGTCTCAAGAAGGAGATAACAGAGCCAGCCCTGGAATTCTTATAAAACATGGCTCCGAGCTCAATGCTAAGCCTCTGTTTTTTTTTTTTTTAAGGGTCTTAGCTAGTAGGCAATGACTATTGTTGGATAGTTGTTATCTCTTTTCTGTCCATGAGTAAATGTTGACAGAAAATGGTTTAATGGCTTGCTCCAAATTTGATAGCACACTGAGATTAGAGAGAGAGAGAGAGAGAGAGAGAGAGAGAGAGAGAGAGAGAGAGAGAGAAAGCTGGAATTTCTGATTTTCAAAGCCATGCGTTAGCCAGGAGACAGCTCTAAATAGACATGCTTTGAATGCACCCTAGCAAAATCCAAGAGGAAAAAGTGTTGCATAAACCAGTATCTTCTAGAACCTTTGGATGGAGGTCACCAAAGCGCACTGTTAACATTTCAACGTCCTCACCTCCGCGTGGACCTTGTAGGAGGAGACGGGTCACTTCTTGAGGACCTTCCGTGCAGAGAGGTGAACAACTTGGCCAAGGACACAGCGTTAGAGGTGGAACCATGACTACAATTTCTAGATCTCCTGGGGCCCGATCAGGGCTTTTCCCAGGATGCTAGGAACTGACCAGAGGCGTGACATACCTGTGATGATCTTGTGCTGTATTGTGTCAACTGGGTTTAGCTGGAATTTTGTTTCCCAGAATCCCCTTCTCTGTATAATTAGAGTTAGAGTTGGTAGAGAAATTGGCAACGTCCAACTTGTCCTTGCTCTTTCCCATTCCACATCCAGCAATTTTCCCTTTCTTTCTTTTTCTTTCTTTCTTTCTTTCTTTCTTTCTTTCTTTCTTT
The DNA here is from genome assembly GCA_025583905.1 of Ia io. Classification (NCBI taxonomy): domain Eukaryota; kingdom Metazoa; phylum Chordata; class Mammalia; order Chiroptera; family Vespertilionidae; genus Ia; species Ia io. The sequence continues at coordinate 11,883,653 of JAJQQW010000024.1, read as the reverse complement.
CTTTCTTTCTTTCTTTCTTTCTTTCTTTCTTTCTTTCTTTCTTTCTTTCTTTCTTTCTTTCTTTCTTTCTTTCTTCCTTCCTTCCTCCCTCCCTCCCTCCCTCCCTCCCTCCCTCCCTCCCCTCCTCCCTCCCTCCCTCCTTTCTCCCTCTTTCTTTCTTTCTTTCTTTTCTTCTTTCTTTCTTTCTTTCTTTCTTTCTTTCTTTCTTTCTTTCCCTTCTCCCTCCCTCCCTCCTCTCCCTCCCTCCCTCCCTCCCTCCCTCCCTCCCTCCCTCCCTCCTTCCTTCCTTCCTTCCTTCCTTCCTTCCTTTTTTTTTTTAAAAATATATATTTTATTGATTTCTTACAGAAAGGAAGGACGGGGGTTAGAGAGTTAGAAACATTGATGGGAGAGAAACATCGATCAGCTGCCTCCTGCACACCCCCTACTGGGGATGTGCCCACAACCAAGGTACATGCCCTTGACCGGAATCGAACCTGGGACCCTTCAGTCCGCAGACCGACACTCTATCCACTGAGCCAAACCGGTCAGGGCTCTTTCTTCCTTCCTTCCTTCCTTCCTTCCTTCCTTCCTTCCTTCCTTCCTTCCTTCTTCCTTCCTTCCTTCCTTCCTTCCTTCCTTCCTTCCTTCCTTCCTTCCACCACCTTATTGAGGTATGATTGATATACAAAAAGCTATATATATTGAATGTATACAACTTCATGAGTTTGGAGATGAGTATATACCAGTGAAACCATCACCATAATCTATGCCATAAGCATTTTCAGCACCTCCAAAAAGTTCCCTCCTGCCCTCCTTATTATTGTTGTTATTATTATTTGTGTGTGATCAAAACACTAAGATCTACCCTCTTAGCAAATTTCTAAATGTAAATATAGTATTGATGACCACGGTCACTGTGCTGTACAGGCGATGTCCAGGATTTACTCATCTTGAATCATGAGACTCTGTACCCTTTGACTTATCTCCCTGGGCCCCTCTCCCCCACCAGCCCCTGGCAACCACCACTCGACTCTCTCCAGCAATTCTTTCCGACTGCTAGTCCGATGACCCACAGTGACCCCAGGCCCACCACGGACTTCTCTGCCAGCTCTACTTCCACAGTCACTCCAGCAACTGGCTGTGCCTGGCCGCCCATATTCCTTGGCTCACCTTGCTGGTTCATTCATACCAGAGCTTCAGGAGGGCTGGTTAGCGACTGATTCTCCAGCTCCCCATCTGGTCTTCCTAGCTCCCCAGCTCCTCCCATAATGGCCTAACGCGTCCTATAGTCCTTATAGGGCTTCTCCTTCCCTGACGGAACCCCGAAGGATAGGGTCATCGACAGAGTGCACCGTGGAAGCTGCAGAAGAAACGGGAGTCCCTGCCCCTGAGGGCACTCCCAGCTCGCTGGGGAGATAGAGCGTTTTAACACAGCCAACTGGGGACCCGTGGCAGCCCATGGATCTAGTGACAAGTGCACGATGTGGTCATTGCCTTGCGGTCCTTCCAGCCTGAGGTGCCCAGTGTCTTTCGCGCCCAGCCCTGGGAGCTAACTAGGCATAAACACCGTCCCCTTTCTCCAGCTGGTGGCCACATTTAGTCCCAGTGGGTACAAATTCTTCCTCCTCTGTTCTATCCAGGCTTAGGGAAGGGTGAGGGAGAAGGAGAAGGAGAGAGAGAGAGAGAGAGAGAGAGAGAGAGAGAGAGAGAGAGAGAGAGAGAGAGAGAGAGAGAGAGGAAACTGAGTCACTTGGGCTCAGTTTCCTTCTCTATAAGCAGAGGAGACTGCACCAGGATAAGGGTTCCCAAGGAAGAGACCTCCGAATGGAGAGGAAGCTGCCCACGTGTTGGGTGAAATGTTGAGTACAGTTGAACGTGAATGCTGACATTGAAGGTTTCCCATCCAACCAACAGACATTCCCCCGGCCTGCCACACTTGGGAAACTTGAGTTCTGGAATTCCAGACTTGGTTAACCCAAATCCACAAACTTGCTGGAGCTATGAGGTGTAGCGAGGGTACTGTTTTTCTATTATTCATTCCCAATATGTTCTGTCCCGAGCCGACACCACGGAATTTATTTAACCCTCTGTCTGTTGGTCATCTTTTGGTATCTGCTTAAAGAAAAACAGATAAAAGTATGCATTCCTGGTTTTTTTCTTTTTCTTTTCCCCCCACAACAAAAATGTTAATTCTAACTTGGCTGGAAACGTCCCCAGTCACTCAATCACTGGCATCATTTGGTTGGGTCTCAGTTTCCTGCTGTTAAAAACAGAGTTACTGCCCAGCTGGTGCGGCTCAGTGGTTGAGCATCAACCTATGAACCAGGAGGTCACCTTTTGATTCTCAGTCAGGGCACCTGCCCAGGTTGCCGGCTTGATCCCCAGTTGGGGGCGTGCAGGAGGCAGCTGATGGATGATTCTCTTTCATCATTGATGTTTCTCTCTCCCTCTTCCTTCCTCTCCAACATAAATAAAAATATATAAAAAAAAATAAAAACAAAGTTACTAATACCTACCTCCCCGGAGAGGTGTGAGTGTTACTGCTCACTAGGATGCCGGATGGAAGGGGCTATGGAAAGACGGGCAATCTCGGGAGCAGCCCCTGGAAAAGTCCAGCCCACAGGCCATCGCGATACTGCAGGCTTCTGGAAGCTGCTTGTCCACGGGGGTTCTATTTTGCACGTGTGCGTGTCCATGCCCGTGTGTTTGGAGTGTTGACTCTGGAGACCTAAGAATACAGGTAAGAGCATCACAGGTAGCCCAGGAAAGTAAGGATGTATTTTTAGCTGTGACCCTTGTCGTTAAGTGATCTGAATTAAAAAAAAGAAAAAGAAAAAGAAAGAAAGAGGAAAGGGGAGGAGGGAAAGAAATATAGAAGGCAGTGAAAGGAAGTGAGAGTCCTGCTTGATCTTACCAAGCGTCAGAGTGAAACTCAAGTGCGGCTTTCTTATTCCTCTCCAACCAGAAAGGTGTTGACAGGAAGAATGTATGCACAGCCGAGCCGGTGCCCTCTCCTGAGAATTTCGTCCTTTCCCTGCAGTCATTCATTTGTAAAACGGGCAAAGAATAGGACTATACATCTCATGCCCTAGCCGGTGTGGCCCAGTGGATAGAGCATCGGCCTGTGGACAGACGGGTCCCGGGTTCGATTCCCGGTCAAGGGCACATGCCCGGATTGCAGGCTCGATCCCCAGTGTGGGGCGTGCAGGAGGCAGCCAATCCATGATTCTCTCTCTCCCTCTCCCTTCCTCTCTGAAATCAATTTAAAAAAAAAGATATGACTACACATCTCAAAAGGCTCCCAGCGTCTGCAGTGGAGTTGTTGTGGTCTTCTGCAGATACCAAGCCTTTGGCTTGCCCCTCATTGATTCCCGGATGCTGCAAGCTTGTACTTCCAAGAGGTCTGTCCTATTTGTCTTGGCATCTTATGGGCTGACACCAAAGGGTTCCTGCCTACTCTCCGCTTCTATGCTGTGCCAAGACCGGGCAAAGAGAGAAAAGACGCCAAGGAGGGGGATCAGACAGAAACCTGGGTCTCCTAGCCAGTGAGGGGAGGGAAATCATAGCGGGAGCCCGAGGATGGAGACGGTGGACATTCAGATGAGGGCAGTGACTTTGGGAGGAAATCAGGAATCTGAACAGTGGCACAAGAACAGACAAGAAGGTAAGATCAGGAGACACACCTCCTCATTTCTGTACAGGCAATCTCGGGGAGCCCAGGAAAGTGGACTGCCTTGTACCGTGGGACCATAGACCATGATGCATATTGTTCAACGAGTGCCTTATTTAAAAAACCCAGCAGGAAAATGGGCAAACGATCTGAATACACATCTCACAGAGGAGGCGAATAAGTAATAGAAAAGGGAGGCAAGGAGTTCTTCCTCAGGGAATTGCCAATGCAGGCCGCAGTGAGATGCCATTTGACACCTACCGGATTAGCAAGAAGGAAGACTTCTGGCAATTCCAAGCGTGGGAGAGGGCGTAAAAAGGCAGGAATTCTTTCACATGCCTAGAAAGCGTGTAAAATGGTATCATAACTTGGAAAAACAAGTTGGCATTTTGTTATAAAGTTGAATATGCCTATAACTAGGACTTCGTGACTTCACTTCTCAGTATAGATTATAGATTATCGATCAGGTTTATTCAAACATGGGTCTGTTAGTGAGTCATGAAACCAACTTGGCACACAACCAACATTTATTTTTTATTTTTTTAAATATATATTTTATTGTTGATAGTATTATAGATATCTCCCATTCCTCTCCCCCTCCCCTGCACACACATACACATCAACATTTTTAGCAAACAAAACAGAATACAATAGAGTAGAAAAACTAAAGGACGTTGTCTGTAGGAAGGATAAGATTTGTTTCCTACATTATTTTATATACTAGAGGCCCGATGCACAAAATTTGTGCACAGGAAAGAGGGTCCCTCAGCCTGGCCTGCACCCTCTCCAATCTGGGACTCCTTGGGGGATGTCCGACTGTTGGTTTAGGCCCGATCCCTGGGATCATCTCAACCGGCAGTCGGACATCCCTCTCGCAATCCAGGACTGCTGACTCCTAACCACTCACCTGCCTATCTGCCTAATTGCTCCTAACCCCTCTGCCTGCCTGACTGCCCCTAACTGCTCTCCCCTGCTGGCCTGATCACCTCTATCAGCCTCTGCTTGCCTTCTTGATGCCCCTAACTGCTCTGCCTCGGCTCCCGCCACCGTGGCTTTGTCTGGAAGATATCCGGTCTATCTGGTCTAATTAGCATATTACCCTTTTATTAGTATAGATGTGTGTACTCCTACATGTGTGTAGGCTGTGATGTCATTGGGATTTTTATTGTACATGTAAAATACATTTATTTTAGTACTAGAGGCCCGGTGCACGAAATTCGTGCAAGGGGCTCGGCCCTCGAAGCCCTGGCTGCCTCAGCCCTCACAGCCCTGGCGTCATCTGAAAGGTGGTCCGGACGGTCGTTCTGTTGTTCGGTCTAATTAGCATATTAGCTCTTTTTTATGTAGGATATTAATCACTTCCCCCCTTTTGGGCTTGTGTTTTCACTAGTGAAATGGTTGTGAAACCAGTAGTTACCCTCCTTCCCTCTCATAGTGGTAAACGGGCCTGCTGAGGTGGCACATGGGAAAGCGCCTTGTAAATTGTAAAACACTAGGTCACTAAGGAACATAGTCTGTCTTCATCCCTTCGAGTGACTGGTGATTAGCAACGAAGCTTCTACTGCGGTGTGCACGTTAGCACGCCAATTGCTGGGTCCCTAACTAGCACAGCCTGTTGATAAGACGAAGCTGAGTTTATTGCTGTCGCGGGAAGGGAGACCAGCACCTCTAGAGGGCTCTGGCAGCGTCTCAGAGGGGACAAGGCAAGGTGGGAATTGACTGAGTTTGAAGACTGGTTTGAGGCAGGTGTTTCAGCCTGGAGGCCTGAGGACCATCGGTGAAGATTGTCATATCCTGGTGGGGACAGCAAGGCAAGGACTTTGAGACAGGGTCCCAAAGGGTTTTGGGGCCTAAACTATGACCAACAGGGGGCGGCACGGAACATGGCGGGTGACCAGCGGCGCTGAGGGAGTGAGGGAAGGAGGAGGCGGGGAGGCAGGGAACTCCCGGTCTCCTGGTCGAACTCCCGAGGGGACACTTTGCATATTAGCCTTTTGTATATATAGATTGATGTGCAATCTAGTTGGTTTCCAGGACCCCTTCAAGACCATGGCACTCTGATATCTGTAAAGGGCCTCCCTACCCACTTCCATTTCCTCTGAGTTTTCCTTCTTCCTGACCCAGATGTCCACTGAGGAACATCTACTAGAGGCCCGATGCATGATGCACGTTGATGCTTTCAATGGAACGTTTTGGACGTTCCTGTAACGAATGATCAGATGCTTTGCCTGTGAAAGTACCTCCCGGAATAGGGAAGCAATTCTGATGAGCGCGATGGCGTCAGACAGTCATGCTAATGCGGACAGTAGGGGGTTTTGGTTCCTGTGTCCAAACTGTGGGAACGGGGAGAGGTGGTTTCAGTGTTCACGCATAACGTGTGGGCGACGTGCTTGCGTGAGGGCTGGTGTGTGTCCGCTCCTTCTTTGCTGGGCAGGCTCATCCTGCTGTTCTCCACTGGTGTTCTTCCTCCCAAGGTCAATGCTTCATTCACGTGGGCTCTCTGCCAGAACGGTCTCTCCCTGTCATCCCAACACGCATTTATTCCTACCTTAAAAGCCATGGCTACTGTTGGTTAATGACTCTGTGTAATACAAATTTCTCCTTGTCTTAAGAGTTCCCTGGCCCTAGCCAGTTTGACTCAGTGGATAGAGCCTCCGCCTGCAGACTGAAGGGTCTCGGGTTCAGTTCTGGTCAAGGGCACGTACCTCGATTGCAGTCTCCTCCCCGGCCTTGGCCGGGACGCGTGCAGGAGGCAACCCATCGATGTGTTTCTCTCATATCATTGTTTCTCTCTGTCGTTCCCTCTCTCTTCCACTCTCTCTAAAAATCAATGGAAAAATATCCTCAGGAGAGGATTAACAAAACAAAACAAAAAAATCTAAAAAAAAAAAGAGTTCCCTGAACAAAAACAAAACAAAACAACAAACAAACAAAAAGAGAGTTCCCTGAGCAGAGTTGTTTTAAGGAGAATTCAAGCCAGGTGAACAATGCTGTGTAAATTTCGGAGGAAAAATCGTCTTCTGAAGAGGATAGTAGATGCTTACCTCCCTCGCCACCTCTGCTCCTGTGTCCACCTTGGCTTCAAGACAGCGGGCGGAAGGTCACGGGGCCCACTCAGCTTTTGCTCTCCTTCTGCTGTGCTGATCATATAGAGTCTCCGTTAGTATAAGCTCTGTTCCGTGAGATGACCATTTATTTATTTATTTTAACTCCCCCCATCCCCTCCCCCCACATTGATTTCAGAGAAGAAGGGAGCAGAAGATCTAGAGAGAAACATCAACGATGAGAGAGAATCATTGATCGGCTGCCTCCTGCACATCCCCTACTGGGGATCGCTCGAGCCCGCAACACGGGGCATGTGCCCTGTCCCGGAATGGAACCATGACCTTCTGGTTCATAGGTCGATGCTCAACCACTGAGCCACACCAGCTGGGCTGAGATGACCATTTATTAAAGATGGGAATAGGGGATGTGAGGGCGATCTGGCTGCGACATCTGTCACCCCATTGATCGCCAGGGTTGATTCGGCTGATCTGGCTGGCTAGGCGGGTGTCCCCCTCCTCCCTCACCGATCTATGTGCGTCCCTCCCGAAGCTGCGCGCTCGGTCGAAGGGGACGACCTTCCCCCCAGAGGAGAGGACCGGTCTTCGGTCAAGGGTATACGAGTAGCTGCGCTCCCCTGCTAGAACCTCCAAACAAGCTCTCAAAGATGGGAATAGGGTGACCAGTTTAGAACTCCATTGAGAACTAGCTTTCGGGTCCTGGGTGGGCCGGGTTGAATGAATCCAGATCCAATTTCCTTCCCCCTTACCTGTTCCCAGCCTTCCTCACTCCCCAAAGGGGAATTTCTTGCTTTAAAAAGCTACTTTGACCAACTGGTAATTCTCTCCTTGTGGCGCAATCACAAGTGAATGAATGGTTCATTGTTAGGAAGTCATTCCACGGAACAAGGCAACCTCTCCTTCAGACAAGGTTGGGAGTGTTGGACAAACATTATAAAGAAGTCAAGTATTTGTCTCGGTGTCTCGTTATGCGGCCCTGTGTAGATAGGTGGCTCCTATAACAATGTTTTGGGGTGGGGGATTTCATCAATGGTATTTGCCTTTGAGGACAAGCGAACTTTGTAGATGGGTCTGTCGTGAAGTGGATCATACTTTTCCAAAAGAGTTCAAAGACACCTGAGACGTTTGAAAACGTCGACATTTTACAAGGAGTGAAAAAAAAGTGTAGCTAGCGGTTTCCTGACTTGCTAAGCATATTCGCGGGGGTTCAGGTTACCAACGCCATTATACTCTCACTGGACGCCCAGATCCTACTGCTCCGCTCATAATTCCTGTTGATTTGTGAGAAATAGAGATGTAATTTACTGGCTAAGCCAGTCCTATAAACAGTGGAGCAGAACAGGGTATTCCAGAGAAGCAGTAAGCACTCGTCCTTGACTTCCAACACTCTGGTCAGAGAATTTGAATTGGTGGTGAGTTAGACCTTTTGAAAAAAGTGTCACTGGGGGGGCGGGGGGGGGTCCCCTGAAGTTTTCACTAACAGATGTTACTTTTTATTATTATTATTGTGGTAAAATATACATAATATTTTGTGACTGGCTTCTTTCACTTAACGTTCTATCTTCAAAGTTCATGTTGAAGTATGTGTCTGAATTTCCTCCCTTTTTAAGGCTGAATAATATTCCATTGTGTGTATATACCTCATTTTGTTCACCCATTCATCTGCTGATGGACATTTGGGTTGCTTCAACGAACTTTGCTAGCAGTTGTGATCATAAAGAGTTGAATCATTTTCCATCTAAATCTACAATCTAGTAGCAAGAGCACATTCTTGCATTTCCCTATAAGTTTGTGTGTTTAAGTTTCTACTAGAGGCCTGATGCACAAAATTTGTGCAAGGGGCTCAGCCCTTGCAGCCGTGGCAGCTTGCCTCAGCCCTCACAGCCCCGGCTTCGTCCGGAAGGTCATCTGGAAGATTGTTCGGCTGTCTGGTCTAATTAGCATATTACCCTTTTATTATTATAGATATGCCATGCTTTTTCCTCTTTTCCACTTTGAGGGAAGACAATAGGAAGAAGAACGAGAATATTCAGGAATATAGCCTACTATTTAGCTGTATAGTCACACTTCAAACAATCTAATAATTATTACTTAAATTGTAACTTGTAATCTTTATAATCTTAAAAAAGTTGTTTACGCAAGTATATCAAGTTAAACATATATGATAAATATTTTTTCCCCAAATGGGATATGACAAATATCAGTTTAAATAATGCAGATACTGCCCTAGCTGGCTTGGCTCAGTGGATAGAGCGTCAGCCTGCGGACTGAAGGGTCCCAGGTTCAATTCCGGCCAAGGGCACATGCATGGGTTGTGGGCTCGATCCCCAGTGGGGGGCGTGCAGGAGGCAGCCGGTCAATGATTCCCTGTCATCATTGATGTTTCTATCTCTCTCTCCTTCTCCCTTACTCTCTGAAATCAATAAAGAAAATACATTTTTTAAAAGCTGAAAAAAAATAATGCAGATACCATACTTTTCACCTAGACACCCAGAAATTTCTTTTCCACGTGATCACCCTGGGAAAAAGTGAGAAATGGATAGCTTCTTCATTCTTCCCAGGATTACAGCATGTGTGAGCTGGCAATAGCCAGGGCCAAATCCACAATTTAGATTTCACATTTAAGTGGTACATCATCTGTATGACCCAAGACACACAAAGCGACAGCAGAGACAATGTCCCTCCCCAGCATTTCGGAAGGATCACCAGCACTCTGCCAATGTTTATTAATCGCGCCAGGAAGAGACACACGGGAAGGCATGATCCCAGAGGCCTGACAATGCCAAAGCATCACTAGGACTACTGTTAACTGTCAATTAACCCCAAAGCAAAAGCTGCTCATGGAGTTACACAATTAATAATCTTCCCGGACGTCTTCGTATTTTTCAGTTTTTGTCCAAATTAGGGATTTTCTTCCTCCTCTGACAGCTTGGATGCTGCATTGAATTCGCCCATCGCTGTGAGTTCAACCAGGAGACTTTTCTCTATTCTTTATCATCTCATTTCTTAAAGGAACGATCCACTGGGAAGCAGCAAAACTTTCAAGGAAGCCAGAAGAATTTGGAACTGTTTTATCTCCATCTTCAGGGAAAATTCACTCCCTTCTTTAAAAACAAACACAAAACTTTTTTTAAAAATTGCTTTCAGAGAGGAAGGGAGAGGGACAGGGAGATAAAAACATCAATGATGAGAGAGAACCGTGGATCAGCTGCCTCCTGCACACCCCACACTGAGGATGGAGCCTGCAACCCGGGCATATGCCCTGACCGGGAATTGAACCATGACCTCCTGGTTCAAAGGTCGATGCTCAACCACGGAGCCACGCCGGACATGCTCACTCCCTTCTTTTGAGGATCCCATCTTCCCTCCCTCTGGAGTATGAGACTTCTCAGGCTGGGCATGAGACCCACGCGAGGTCAGCTAAAGTCCTTCACCCCCTGGCCAGTGTTTAAGTCAAGTCACGGGACCCAAGGGCCAGCAGAGCTTCTCTCTCTCTTCCCCACCGACAGTTTATTGAGACAGAGCGGGTCCCTCTCTGGCGGCCAAGCAAAGAGGCGAGCCAGGCGCTGCTGGCAGCCGTGGTTACAGTTCTGTGAAGACGCCGATCTGAGAAAACGAAGCTAAATACACCCAGAGGTAAAAATGCAAGACAGAGGAGGCGTCGTGACCATTTGAGATGCCGGTCACCCCTGCCCTTCCTGAGGTTTCATTAAATGAGGAATCATTTCCTTAGTTCAAGCTGGCGTTCTGTCCAATACAGCCTTCTTTTTTTTTAAAAAAAAAGAGTAATTAATATAGTTCTCTTGTCTTCTGGCAAGGACCACAATACATTCAACCTTTCCAGGGCAGCAGAAGGTGGTTTGGGACCCTAATGAAAATAAAAATTGAGGGGTCCTCCAGTGAGGGCATATACATCTACTAAAGGCCCAGTGCACGAAATTTGTGCACAGGTAGGGTCCCTAAGGCCTGGCCAGTGATCAGGGCCAATCAGGTTTCCCCCTCCTCCCCCCCGCCCCCCCCCCCCCCCCCCCCCCCCCCCCCCCGCCTCCCTGCCTTCCCTTACTCCCTCAGTGATACTGGTCACCCGCCATGTTCTGCACCGCCCCCTGGTGGTCAGCGTACATCATAGTGAGCGATCAAACTCAAGGTCTCCTGGTCGAACTCCCGAGGGGACACTTTGCATATTAGCCTTTTGTATATATAGATTGATGTGCCATCTAGTTGGTTTCCCGGACCCCTTCAAGACCACGGCACTCCGATATCTGTAAAGGGCTTCCCTAACCCCTTCCATTTCCTCTGATTTTTCCTTCTTCCTGACCCAGATGTCCACTTCCATTCAGACCTACGTGTCTTGAGCTGTAAGTTTCCTTCTTGCCGCCTTCTCAGATCGTTGAGCACCAAGCAAGGGCAGGCCAAACGCACAAGCCTTTACTAAGTCTCTGCTTGTGTCACATTTGCTATTGTCTCATTGGCCAAAACGGGCCCCATGACCAAGCTCAGTGTAGGAGAATCCAACTCCAAAGGCGTGGATATTGAAAGGGCATTTATTATGACCATTTTTGTAAAAAATCTGGAGTATAAGATTGGCCCATGACTTGGTCCTGGCCAATTTAGGGCACCTCTTCACCAATCCGGCCATAGTGATTGGTTCAGGATGGTCATGTGACTCAAGCTGGTCCTAGGACTGTCCAGTGTTTGGATCACACACAGTGCTTGTAGAATGTGAAACTGGAACTCTGCGTAGTAGGAGAGAATATCGCAACATACGATAAGTCCAACACAAAGGCGAAGATAAGGAGAGCTGTGAGATGGAGATGGGACGTTGTCTGAACAACCCCTGGATCTAGCTAGCCCTGAAATTCATCCTTTATATATACAGATAAGCTCCCCCCCTTTTTTTGTTTAATTTACTTTAAATTGGGTTTCCATCATTTGCAAACGGAAATCAGAATCTTCACAAAAAAAAGACCCGAGTTGAAGGTCCTTTTCTTTGATAGGTTGATGGTAATGGTGGGAGGAATAGGTTGCATTTAGCATCAGGGCTCCTTGTTACTATACTCCACTAGTATCCTCTCACTAGAAAGCCCGTTATTAGGAGAGGATCAACTGTACTCTGTGGATTGCTGCCAAGTGAGCAAGGGTTAACCAAGAGATCCAATTGCCCCTTGTCAATAACTTTTATGCATTTATGCTTACCATGGAGACGGCTTTAATTCTCCCTTCCTTACTGGCATCCACCATCCAGCCTTAGAAAAGAGTTATTCTGGGACACACCTGTTTGAGTTCAACCTTGACATAAACTATGAACTTAGCTAGTCCCATCAACTCTCAACATTAAACAGACTGTCCAGGGCTGGGGATACCAGAAGAATATGAAGAACCACAGACCAGCTTTCTTACAAATTGTTCCTTAGCTCCATTTGGGCATCATTCAAATAGGGAAAGAATGCCAAGCCCGCCTTGATGTTCAGCAGAGGCCTGAAGATATAAATAACGCAAATACAGCAAATCAGTATCACCATCTTATTGGTAACAGGAGAGAAAAGAAAGACTAAGAAGGAAAAGGCCAGACTGAAGTTTTGAAAGGAAATGTCATTCCCCAGGGAGAGACACTGAGTGCAGGCAACATTATAAAAGACACACACACAAAACAGGAAGTAGTTAAAGAGGAATTAATGATCAGATACTTGACAGATAAAGAATGCCACCTGAGTTTTACAAGACAGTCTGAATGAGAAGCTAAGATAAGATGGTTTTATTCAGGCCTTTCCCTGAAATATTATAGTTATATGCAAGGGTGAGAAAAGTTTCAACGAGTACTTAAATCCTAAAATAATCTTTCACGATATCACAAATCAAAAAATAGATGACTCTTTTCCAAAGACTTTGGTAAGTTCCATCCTAGACTAAGACTTAATTAAAAATATTTTTAAAAATCTATTTATTGATTTTAGAGAGAGAGGGAGGGAGTGGGAGAATGAGAGAGAGAGAGAGAGAGAGAGAGAGAGAGAGAGAGAGAGAGAGAGAGAGAGAAAGAGAGAAACATCGACTTGTTGTTCCACTTAGTTATGCTTTCATCGGTTGAGTCGTATATATGCCCTAACAGGAGATCAAACCAGCAATCCTAGTGTAGGGGGTCAATGCCCTACCCAACAGAGCAGCCTGGCCAGGGCCCTAGACTGAGACTTTTATGCTCAATGGTTTTGCAAACAACCAAAGCTCAAGATAACAATGGAGTCACCTGGCGGGGGGGGGGGGGGGGGGGGGGGGGGGGGGGGGGGGGGGGGGGCGCATTCTCTATCTAGTCTCTCTGATGCTCACTAGAATGTTAAGAAAGGAATGTAACACTTCTCTAGAACACCTGTTACAAACACACTTTAAGTCATTTATTGAGTCCCCACATGGCACAAGGTACATTGGCCCTGGAGATACACATCTCTGCCTGAGGGAGGGGTTATTTATACAGCTCTCCTGTGGCCACCTGTGGCAGAATCTGGGGTTAAGTGACTTGAGAGCTTTCGGTTTATTTTGTTTCTAACTAGTTCCATTTCCCAAGTGGACCTTGAGTCTTTTTTTCTTTTTCTTCTTTTCTTTCTTTCTTTCTAAAAGCTTTTTAAAAATTGATTTTAGAAAGAGGGATGGAGGGAGGGAAAGAAGGAGCGAGGAATGGAGGGAGAGGGGGGAGAGAGAGAGAGAGAGAGAGAGAGAGAGAGAGAGAGAGAGAGAGAGAGAGAGAGATCAACCTCCCTGAACCTCCCTGACTGGGAATGGGCCCCACTGCCATTTTGGTGATGTTCCAACTAACCGAGCCACATCGGCCAGGGCTTTTCTTTCTTTTTCTTTTTTTAATCAGAGGAAGTAAAGTGAAATGAAAGAGGCCACCTGGTGCGGGGGTTGAGCGTGACTTGTGGAACTGGTCTTTCTTTCTTGTTTACGAGCTGTGTGGCCTTGAGCAAGTATCTTAACCTTTCTGTGCCTCACCTTCATGAGCTCTATGTACAGCAGGGGTGTCCGTGGTGGTACCCACTTCTAGGAACGCCGTGAGGATTCACGGAGTTAATGTAGGTAAGTGCTTAGCAGGTTAAAGATATCATTATTGGCTAGCTGGTCAGCTACATCCGTCTCTTACATCTCTGTAACTCAAGGACACTACTTTTCAATTTTACTCAAATGCCAAGCCTGTGTATGTTCATTTCCATCAAAGGAGGTGTGAGTACTGTACAGAGAGAAGTTGGGAATGAGACTAAATTCTGCCCTTAATTGCCTTAACTTTTGATTTTCATTTCAATTCATTTACGACTAATTAGAGTATTTAGCCGCTCAGTATCATCATTTTCACTTCACCATAAATTGGTATGGATGACAAATGCATCAAGGTGATTACAGTGTTTGGAGGCCGAATGAAAGTGTTGTGATCAGTGACACAGAAGGAGATTCTTTTTTTTCTGGTAACTGCTACTTTCCCTTCAACTTGACGAAGACTTGACTAGAGACTGAATTTTGACATTAAACCCAGGAAGTGAAGATTCAAAGGTACTTTTTCAAACGAGAAGTTGGTCATGTCACCATGCTTAGCAAGAGTTTCAAAGAGAAAGATAATTGGGGTTTTTAATGAGCTTTGAAATTTACCTGAAAGGTGGGGGTAACAGCTACAATAGGTACAGTGCGGAGCAGTGTGAATTCATTTTAGACGGCTTGCTCAGGATACATCCTACTGGTAAGTCTTTCTTCTCTACTGTGATTACCTAGAAAAAATTACCTTTCAAAAGATGTTTATTGATTTCAAAGGGGAAGGGAGAGAGAGAGAGAGAGAGAGAGAAACATCAATGATGAAAGAGAATCATTGATTGGCTGCCTCCTGCAGACCCTACACTGGGGATCAAGCCCGTAACCAGGGCCAATGACCTGACCAGGAATTGAACCATGACCTTCTAGTTCATAGGTTGACGCTCAACCACTGAGCCACACAGGCTGGGTGAAAAAAAATTATCTTTAACTAAAAATTAACTTTTCTCCTGATCTCCCTTGAGGAAATACTCCAAGGTCAGCTGTCACCCGCTCATAATGTCCATAAGGTAATTGACTGGTGTTCTCAGGAAATGGGACAAGTAAATCAATTCAATGCAGGAAAGAGGGCAACCGCCCATTTTTGCTTCCCAGGCTACCAGCTAGATTTTATAAGAGACCAGAGTTCAGAATCAGATTATGGCAATTCTTCTTTTCCATCTAATTTTGAAAGCAACATGATTTGATTGTTATCTCGAAACGGAGCCCATCTGCCATATTCTTTATATGGCAGCCCTCGCTGAATCTGATGGAAGCAGTGCATTGCATTTTAGAGACGACAGCCTCTGTCAATTCATGTTACTCCAGTACTCAGCAGGCGTTAGGGATCTCCTGCAATATTTAAGCAGTGTAGCTCGAAGAAAAGGGACTCTGGGGAAAGAGGAAATGAAATTAACTGGATAAATCCTAATTTGGAAGGGAGAAAAATGACAAATGAAAGAAAAATGCAAATGGCAGAGAAGCAAATCGTCTCCGCTATTGTCTCTGTCTCCTGATAGTATTCTAGAACGGAGAGGGTAGACGGGCAGCTAATGCTGGGCGAGGAAGAATAAAAATATCGTGAATCCTACTGGAATATCATGTTTGCATTATTTTTTCCCCCCCATTCTTGAGAGACAAACAAAATTATACTCCTGGCCAACAAAGAAAACAGAATACTGTTTCATGTAAGTAGGACATGCACAGTCACATTCACTCCAAACTATGCTCTCTTGTCCTCCCCCAGCTTTAGGTAACTCCTCCTTTCTCAAGGGGAAACCCTTTTTCTGGGTGATGCGAGACTGTGTCTACATCTACAATCCTTTGCAATGATTTTCTGACTGCTGAGTACCATTAGTCATCCATCCTCCTCATGCCCATAAATGGAGGCCAAGCCAACACTGATGCTATCGGACGAATTTAAACAAGGCATGTTCCGGGAGAACCCTCAGAGCCACAGTGACAGCACGCCGAAGCAAAGCCCTCTTCCACACCAGCATGTTTTGTTTCACCCTCCGCCGGGGTGCACGCTGCTAGAAGACGCGTAGACCCGCTTGCAATGGTTGTATATACCTAGGCCAGGGGTCGGCAAACTCATTAGTCCACAGAGCCAAATAGCAACAGTACAACAATTGGAATTTCTTTAGAGAGCCACATTTTTTAAACTTAAACTTCTTCTAACGCCACTTCTTCAAAATAGACTCGCCCAGGCCGTGGTATTTTGTGGAAGAGCCACACTCAAGGGGCCAAAGAGCTGCATGTGGCTCGCGAGCCGCAGTTTGCCGACCATGGACCTAGGCCATGGCGCAGTCCTACAGGGATGTTGAGTTGGGTGTTGTTTTATGGGGGAAATTGAGGTCCATATACTTAAGTGTTAAGAAGAGAGTCTATTTCTTTCTTTTTAAAATATATTGTTATTGATTTCAGAGAGGAAGGGAGAGGGAGAGAGAAACATCAATGATGAGAGAGAATCATGGATTGTCTGCCTCCCGCATGCCCCCACTGGGGACCGAGCCCGCAACCTGGGCATGTGCCCATGACCGGAACCGAACCCGGGACCCTTCAGTCCACAGGCCGACACTCTATCCACTGAGCCAACTGGCCAGGGCTATTTATTTTCTTTTTCTTTTTTTAAAAATTGATTTCAGAGAGGAAGGGAGAGGGAGAGAGAGATAGAAACATCAATGATGAGAGAGAATCGTTGATCTGCTGCCTCCCGCACGCCCCACACTGGGGATCGAGCCCACAACCCGGGTGTGTGCCCTGACCGGGAATCCAACTGTGACCTCCTGGTTCATAGGTCAACACTCACCCACTGAGCCACGCTGACCTGGGTGAAAGTCTATTTCTTTGAAGAAAGAGTTTCCTCTTCATCTTAGATTAGAGCAGTCACTCATTCACTCATTTATTTATTCATCCCTCCCCCTTTCAAATATCCGGGTGCCTACAGGAGGGCTTCAAACTGGGCAACTCTTATGAGAGGAACATTCAAATGATTTTCACCAAGCCAACACCATCTCAGCTCACTATGCAACAGGGTTGATGAGAAGAGAACCCACTTCAATTTTTTACTGCCTCCGTCCACTCTCACGTGTGCCATAGGAAGGAGGTATGAGGTGGTGGAAAGAGCAATGGACCAATGACTGGAAATTCGGGTTCAAGCTTCAGTTCTACCACAGAGGGGCTGCGGGACTGTGGGTCATTTACTTAACCTCCCCGGGCCTCCCTTTCCTTTCCTGGACAATGAGTGGGCTGGACTTCAGATTCCTTCCATCTCTCAAATTCTCCTATCCTATATGGGCCACACATTCCACAGCGTTTCCTTTGTGACCAGAATAAGTCTGTGATTTCTTCGCTCAGGCGCCCCTCTTGACCGCTTCGACTGCTGAACCAAATATGACCAAGAAGCAGTAACATTTTGTCGCGGGCACAACACGCTGCCTTGCCACAGAAGGCATGCTGGAGGTCAGGCCACCCATGGCAATATCTAAACCCAAGGGCAATGGTATGACCAACTTGTGAGCTGGCGGGCGGCCATCCAGAAGGATGGAAATGGCTGTCGGCAGCCAAGATTCTTGGCCGGTACGTTTTTTAATAAACAGAGAAAAGAAGAACAGCCTTTTCCACGTGGATTGCTTAATTTGGTCCCCGTACCGCTGGGACATGTGCTGTTAGGATAAAGATGATGTGATATAGCACTTATTTAGCGCAGGATGGATTAACTTGCACAAATGAGAAGTAGGCTATGGAGTCATCTGTTAGGAATTTTTATCCTTGCCTCTTGCCTCTGGCAGGAGATGGTTGGGAGTCATTAACAGCAACATCTCCACCCCTGCTGGCCCCTCGTAAGACTTTTCCCTGAAACATAAGCTCTGCCGGATTCACTGTATTGCTATGAATGGACTAAGGCAAATGGGTGAGAGTTATTTGTGGTCGGCTATGTCTTCTGAATACTTTTCCAAGATGGTTCCATATGTCTTATTATTACTTTTCCAAGAAAAAAGAAAAAGCCTCCGCAGCAAATGTTCTTTGGTTCACGTGGAGAAGAAGATTTGAGGTGCATGTAGTTTAATTATAGTGTTCATGCAAAGACAATGAACCTTATACTAGTTACTAGAGGCCCGATGCATGAAATTCGTGCAAGAGTAGGCCTTCCTGCCCTAACTGGTTTGGCTCAGTGGATAGAGCATCGGCCTGCGGACTGAAGGGTCCCAGGTTTGATTCCGGTCAAGGGCATGTACCTTGGTTGTGGGCACATCCCCAGTAGGGAATGTTCAGGAGGCAACGGATTGATGTTTCTCTCTCATCGATGTTTCTAACTCTCTCTCCCTCTCCCTTCCTCTCTGTAAACAAATCAATCAAATATATTTTTTTAAAAAGAGTAGGCCTTCCTTCCCCAGGCTGCTAGCACCCGCTTCCCTCCAGCCACTGGCACCCGGGACCCAGGCTTCCCTGCCCAGGCTAATTAGCATATTCCATTTCTATTATTACAGATGATTTTTTTCATCATGCCTTGCACCAACTCACCCAGTTCTTGACTCTATTTCCCTGTCTCTACTTGTCATACGGCAACAAGGGCATTTGCTTGGCAAGGGTGTTTTCACCCCAGCGCTGGGAGCTCCTGGAATAGAATCCTTGGTGATGGTGAGCGGTAATTAGCTCTGTGGGTGGAAATTAGCGTTCTTTAAGTACACCCTGTTTCAGCAGAGGCCACCCGGGGTTGGGTGCCAGGGCTCCAGGTCACGGCTTCCATGGGGCTGCTGGTTCGGCCGCTGCGGGTTCCAAAAAGAAAAATAAACTCACCATGGAGTCTGAAACCAGGAAAAGCTTTTTATAGGGAGAACTGGGCCACACCGTTCTATTATAGACAAGCCAGGCATTGACCAAGGATGACTCTGGAACTTGCTCATTTTCCTTTTGGAAGTGTACATGACCTCATCTGTCCGAACTATAATTTGAACTGTACCTCCATCTTCAAATACGGCACCGAAACTTCTGCATAGATCTGCTGGAGTCCTGGTAGCTCCTCCACGTTGGATGAGATCCTCCAGGAGTAGGAACCCAGCAACAGACCTTCTCCATCCTAGTCATTTTATTTTATTTTATTTTTAATTTTTTTTTAAATAGGAAACGCAGTCCCTTCCTTTCTCGGGATGACGAGAGAGGCCTGCAGTCTGTCCGTCCAGGGTACATTTTTATTGGATTATTGGATTTGCTTTTTGGATATTGAAAACCTCCCACAACTGTGCCTTCTGGCCTCCTAGACGACCCCCCCCCCCTTTCCCCCCATTGGACCTGAGATGAATTGGCTTCGCCAGCATTTGCCATCTTTTTACACCTTTTCAAGGAGGTGATTTCCAGACAGAATGTGAATGGCGGAGAATTGAACACCGTCGTAGGTTCACCTCCCCCCCCGCCCCCCGCCCCCGGCAGGAATTCCCTTTTCGCTCGTGACGAGGGAAGGGGTTTCGCGGCGTCTCCCCCGCGAGCGGCCCGCGCGGGTTCGGGATGAAGTCATCCCTAAACACAGGGAGCCTCCCGGCTGGCTGCGGCGGGAGCACGCGGGGATTCCTCGGCAGCAACGGCAGCGGAGCGAACAATGACGACCCCAGTTTCCACGTGCACCCCCTCCCCACCCCGGAGGCATGGCTGGGGACCGCGGCGCGGCGGGGCTGCCCGGGGTGCCCCGGGCCCGGAGCTAGCGGCACCGGGGCGAGCCGAGGACCAGCCCCGGAGTCCCCGGCCGGGTGCTCCGTCCCGCTTCCCGATCGCCGCCTCCGGGCTCCCCACGCGGGTGCCCAGAGGTCCCGCGCCCCGGCCACAGCGGGGGGGTGGGGGGGCCCGGGAGCTCCCCTAGCGCCGGGGGAGCGCGAGGCGGCGGGGAGGGGGCCCGCGGCCAAGGACAACCCCGGGCGAGGAGCCCTCGGCGGAGGGAGGGGGACGGCCCAGTCCCGGGGGGCTGGAGGGGGCGGGGTGGGGAAGCAACAAAGAGCCCGGCCGCCCGCCGCCGCCGAGCCCGCTCCCGCCCCTCCCGCCCTCCGCGGTCCGCGGGGGCCCGGCCGCCGGCGGCGGGGAGCGCCCGGCCCCCCTCCCCGCCCCCCGCGCCGCCCCCTCGCCCCGGGAAGGAGGGGGAGGGCGGCGCCTGCGTGCTCCTCCGCGCGCCCCGCCTCCCCGGGCTCCCGGCGCCGGCGATCCCGACTCTCCCCCCGCGGCCGCAGCTGCCGGTTGCTCTCGGCCTGGGCGGCGGGCGCGGGCCTGGGAGCGGCGGCCCCGGCGGGACCCCTGAAGCTCCGGCGGCGGCGGCGGCGGAGGCGGCGGCGGAGGAGGGCGCTGCGGCGGCCGCGGGACCGCGGGGCGCTCGGCCTCCCGCCCCCTCGCCCTCGCCTCCCTCGCGCTCCGGCCGGCGCCGCGCTTTGTGCGCGGACATGGTGTAGCCCCGCGGCCGCCCCGGGAAGCCGCCGCCGCCGCTCGTCCCCGTCTCTCCGCCGCGGGAGGCCGGACCCCGGGCTCGGCGCCGCCCGCGTCTCCCGGCTGCTGGGGAAGCCCGGGCGCCGGCACCATGAGGTGAGGGGCGCGGGGCGCGGGGCGGGCGGGCGGGCGGGGGCGGGCGGGCCATTGTGCCGCGGAGCCGCGGCCGCCGTCCTCGGACCCGCCTTCCCTTCCCTCCCCGGCGCGGCTGCCGGCTCCCCGGGCTGCGCTCCCTCCTCCCTTTGTCCCTGCTCATTCCTCTTTCTCCCTCGCAACCCTCCCCGGCCCCTCATGGGGAGGTGGTGGGGGGGGGGGCGGACGGACGGACGGACGGACCGGAGGGTCTCTGTGCGGCGGCCCCCCCCCTCCCCTCGGGGGGCCCCCCCTGGCGCCCAGGGTTTCCCTGCCCAAACCCAAAGTGCGCCCGGCTCCCCGCCCCCGCCCCGGCCCGGCCGGCCCCACCTGGGCGCCCGGGAGGGAGGGGTCCCGGGAGCGGGGCGCGCGGCTGGGGAGCAGGCGTTTCCCCGCAAATGGGTGAAAACCCCGTGCACTCTGCGGACGCGGCTCTGGCGTTCAGTTCAACGCGGAGGGAAAGTTGGAGAGACCCGGCTTCTCTGCGGCCAAGAAGTCCTCCGAGAGGGGCCGGGGGCGGAGGGCTGAGAGGGGACGTTTCCCGGAGGGGAGGGGCGGGGAAGAAGGTGGAAGGTTTGGGGGGTGGGGGGGGACCGGGAAAGACCGGGAGAAGTTAGTTGTTTGGGGGGTGTGAATGGGGGCGGGGAGGGGTTGGTTTGCAAAACCCCTCTGCACCCCTCCAGCCTCCGTGGCAGCCCTTGTTGCAATGCAGCAGCTGCTCCCCCCCCCCCCCCCACTCCTCTGTAATCAATACAGCGAGCTCAGCGTGCTCATCCCCAAAGACGAAGGGCTGAACGTACCGTCGTAATCGACCTGTCTCATTGCTACGAGGAAACATATGGTGTGACATTTTCCTTTTTTGTTGTTTTTTTGTTTTTTTTTTTCCCAATGGAATAAACCATGGTGTGGGGTGTCATTCATTGGAGGTTCCCTCCCCAGCCCCCCAGCCGTTTGTGTGCCCATAACCTTTTCCTTTTCGGATTGGTGCACGACCTGGAGAGACATTGGGGGGACTGGGCAGACTGGAGGCTGATCCGTTCTGCGCTATCATCCTCCAGGCCCTGCCTCTGGGTTAAACAATCGGGGACCCAGGCAGTTACTCCATTTCTGGGTCCTGGAAGGGATAGTCTTACCGTTCGTTCGGATTTGAGTCTCCTTTGTGTTAAAGATTAATGGCCCACAGTTGCCAAAGACCTTTAGAATGCAATGCAATGAAATTGGAATGATAAGACACCCTACCAGTTCCTTTGCTCTGGCAAGAAAATGTCATGTCATTGGAATTCTTTCTCGCATTAAGTTGTTTCCCCTTTAACTTTAGTTGTTTTTTTTTTTTTTTGTGTGTGTGTGTGTGTGTGTGTGTGTGTTGTGTGTTTTTTTTAATCACGGTTGAACACTGTCCCATGTCTTTAAAATACATTTTTTGTGTGTGTGTGTGTGTGTGATACAGCCCTGTACTTCAGTTTACTGTTAATCTGAATTAATGTTTTTTTCTCTGGTTCCAAGTTAATAGGTCTTTATTGCGTGGCCTGTTGAAAATTGTTCAGTGCTGTGTCTCTAAGCGACCCCCTTCTCCTCCGGGATTCCACACGAGTTATTTTCAAATGTAATGGATCAGTTTAAAATGTGATTATGACATACAAACCAACACCAAAAAAAAAAAAAAAAAAAATCTTTGTAAGATACAGCTTGGAAAACTTGAGCCATTAGTGTTTTCTTTTTCCTTTTTTTTAATCAAGTTACTAATGTCATTGAAAACTCAGAAACTACAGTAAAAATATATGCAGTGTTATGCCTTACTCTACATTGCTCATTTCTCCTTTAAAAATGTAATGCGCTCAGAGTCTTGTAGATCAGAAGCCATTGTTTTTTGTTTTGTTTTTCCCCCAACTTTGGGTAAACTTATCTCAACGCTGAGCAACGTAAAACTGAGTGAAACAGGGATATTTGTAAAGGAAATGATCGTAAAGTTTTCTGATTCAAAAAAAAAAAAAAAAGTTACAGTTTAGAGTATTCAGGGAAGCGTATGATCTCTATCATGTATCCTTGTCAGTCTGTCACAGGTAAATTATGTCTTCACTGAAGAGTGTCTTTTCTCATAAAAAGTGACTTGTACTTTTTAAGCTCATTTTCTGCTCTTTTCCTGATTGCATGTAGAGAGGGAGGGTTCACGAGGATGCTTTCCAGTAGCGTGAATGTAGGTAGAACACGGCCCACGGGCCTGAGGGCTGTGCTCATGTAGTCCGCAGTAATTCTTTGCAGGTTAATTCTGAATAATTTACAAGCAGGACAGGGGATCAGCTTTTCACCTTGGAAGGCATTGGATTATTCGGTAGGTGGTTTGGGTGACACGTGTACGTACACATTTTCTTCCGTAATCTGTGAAACTAGGCTGGTCTGATTTGGGGGTTCAAGGGTTCGTGTGCTGGTTGCTGGGATATTTTGGAGCCATGGGCTTTTCAGGTTATATTAATATTTGGCTTGGTCTCCAGGATGCCGTAGGACATAACTGCTATACTATGAAATCGGGTCTATTTTAGTTAGATTAAGGAGTCGTTCTGATGTTTTAAAGGCCACCCAGAAATAGGCATGCCTAGGTAGGAATTTCCACTTGAGCTGGTCAGGATTCTGAAGAGAGGATATGATGAATATGTTACTGTTTTAAGTATTTGGGGATAAGATCTCTTAGATGATTTTTAGTTTTAGGAATAGCATGCCTACTGTGATGCAATGTAATAATTAATCCCTGAACAGAAGGGAAGTGAGTAATAATACTCCACATTCCCAAAACAGTCTTAAAGGCATTCTACACACGTTAAAAGCAGCGTATAGAATTACTTCTTAATACTTTGCCTAAAGATAGATGAGAATTTGAAGAATGAGAAAGTGCGTTTTGTAGACAAAATAGGGAAAGGGTTGAGACCCTCCACACTGGTATTTTTAGTGTAACATCCCACTTTTTGGTGTATGCCTTTTAAATAATTGCTTTTTTTTTTTTTTTTTTTACTAAGTGGTTTGTTACTCAAGGTTTTTTTTTAATAGAAGAGGCGCTTGTTTGATCTAACATAGTTGCATGTGGCTGAGAGGAGCTCAGGTGATGTTGGATGGACATTCTTGGGTCCATGTTAAATAGTCCGGGATGCCACTCCCTGCTCGGTGACGGTGTCATGTAAAAAGGTGGAGGGGTTGTGAGGATGATGCCTCCAGGCCACTTCCTCGCTGCATGACCTTGAGCTGACGACATCATTTCACTGATTCATCCTTTCAACTCTGTGGAAATGGGGGTAATTCTTTACTGGGTAGTGAGAGGCAAATGGTAATAGAAGAGAAGGTGCTTTGGACACTTGTCTTATACAGTTGTGTTACTCTTCTCATTTTGAGGCTAAATTATCTAAAACTTTTGGGTAGTTTGCGTCATCTTCCTGGGCTTCACGTGGTTCAAGAATGGCAGTAGGTGACATTTTGCTTCCTGTCCCCAGTTGATAGTGGCTGCCTTGTTGGTGCAGACATACTGGTGGGGAAGCGTGCCATGATTAGTAAGTCATGTTTGATGGGACGTGGGTCCCAGGGGCCCTGGAGAGTGTTCCCTGGA
This sequence comes from Ia io, assembly GCA_025583905.1. NCBI lineage: Eukaryota > Metazoa > Chordata > Mammalia > Chiroptera > Vespertilionidae > Ia > Ia io. The sequence goes on along the minus strand of JAJQQW010000024.1, from coordinate 11,859,706 downwards.
ATGCTACTTATTTAATTATCTGTGACCTAGTCCAGCTTTCTTATTTTATTTTATTACACACACACACACACACACACACACACACACACACACACACATTGATTTCAGAGAGGAAGGGGGAGAGAGAGAGAGAGAAACATCAATGATGAGAGAGAGAATCATAGATCAGCGGCCTCCTGCATGCCCCCTACTGGGGATCGAGCCCACAACTCAGAGCATGTGCCCTGACCAGGAATCGAACCCTGACCTCCTGGTTGAGCCACGCCGGCCTGCTCAGCCTTCTTATTTTATAGTCGAGGAAATAAATCATTATCGTTTCCTTCCTTGGGTATTTTTAGTCTTCGGAATTCTTCTTGTGATGTTGTTACCTTCGTTGGTGGTGGCGATGAGTGTCGTAAACACTTCAGAGAGGGGTACAAGCCAGACTCCGAAGACCCAGGTTTCACATGCTTGAGCAAAGTGGTAAACATGGAGATAATTCTGTTATTTTGCAGGACAGGTGTGTCATGTGAGCTCGCCGTGAGAGGACGCACACAGTCGAGCCCGTGTTCCCGGGGGTCTTCATTCGTTCCTGTCGCTGTTGGATGCGTGGCTTTCCCCAGAGACTTACTTTAGGGACAGGAGCCAAGTAGGAATTAAAATGGAGCCTCTCATTGCCTTGTATGTAGGCATTGTTTCGCCTCGTAGGTATTTATTAAGCGGGTACATCTTGGAACGGGTGTGGATTAGTGGGGAAAACGGACCGAAGGCCATTCATTATTCAAGGCTTCGGGTTCCTCGTTCGTCTATTTGGAATTAGCAAAACCCCCAGACAGAGGCCCCAGGTGGCTGGTAGGGAAGAACTTACGGATGGCTGATGGTTTGGGTTGCTTATCCTCGACGCAGCTTAGATCTGAGGTGGCTGCAGAGCTCGTAGAACACCCAGTGTTTGTCATGAGTGTAAGAAGTGTTTGGAAAAATGTGATTTCAGTTTGTATGTGGCTGCGGGGAGAGAAAGGATACTTCAACTCTTCCCTGGCCAACTTAAAGCTGCTCTCCCCGCCACCCCCCCCCCCCTTGCCTAGCTTTGAAATTGACGGGTGGCATGGAGTGGAAAGAAAAGTTAAGGAGAGAGAATCTGAGCTGAGGCTGTGCACACTCGGGGTGCTTCCCCAAAGAGGGGTGTAAGAAGTGTTCTGGAATAGAAAGCAAGAAGGGGAGTCCTGGTCTGTCTCCCTCCCAGCCGTGGCCCAGTGCTCCTGTAGGCTCTGGATCGCCTTCATTACATCCTTTTATGATCCCCTGCCTCTGTCTGACCCTCTTCCTCGTACGCTCTTTGAGGGTTAGGGCCTGCGTTTATATTCATGGTCCCAGCAAAATATTTGGCAAATCTAGTGGGTGCTCATGGACATTCTTGACTTGGACGGGCATGTTCTTTTTTAGAATCTGCTCCCTGACGAGATAGTAACCACCATTTCGGGAGCTCCTGCAATGGCCTACAGCTCTTCTGTGTGCTCCACTCCGGGGTGTAAGGTAGCGTTGGGCCTTTAGTACACGTTAAAGGCGACTTCGTTGAAACAGACACACAAAACGGCACCCTGGCCACAAGGAATAGATGGAGAGTTTGTTTCTTACTCCATCACAAAGCTCAGGAGTGGCCAGAAAGAGTCCCCTACTGGGGATTGAGCCCACAACTTGAAGGATTCCATGTCTCCTTGACTTCCTCATGAAACCCGGAAGGAATAGAAGGGCCATCGCTCTGTGTTTTTGGTCTTTTTAATCATGGGACTTGCAAATATTTTTGTGCAGTAAGTTTATGCATGTCTGTTGGTTTAATTTCTACTCCATGTCATGCCTGCTTTGTTTGGAATCTTACCAAGTCCTTCAAATACCAATTCTCCTCTATCCCCCCCACCCCCAATTTTTGTTGTTGTTGCAATTATAAATAAAGCTGCTGTGATTGTTAAGGTGTGTGATCCTCAGGAAGGAAGCTGTATGAGTCAGCTTGGGGCCCCATAGCAAAATACGATAGACTGGGTGGCTTACACCACAGAAACTTACCTTTTCAAAGGTATGGGGGCTGGAAGTCTGAGATGACAGTGCCAGAATGATTGGGCGCAGGTAGGACTCTCTTGACTGGCTTGCAGACTGTCTTAGAGGCTTCCTCCTTGGAGAGACAGACAGACAGACACACACACACACACACACACACACACACACACACACACACACACACACACACAGATAGAGAGGCGGGGGGAGAGAGGGAGAGAGGGAGAGAGATCTTCCTCTTCTTACAAGGTCACCAGTCCTACCATATTAACATCCCACCCTTATGACCTCATGTAACCTTAATTACCTGCTCCTAAAATCTATCTCCAAATGAAGTCATCTGGGGGATGACATATGAACGGGGGAGGGGAAGAGGCACATTTCAGTCCATAGCAGAGATACCCAGGTTTTTTTTGTGTGTGTGTCAGTGCAGACAGCTTGGATGGAAGAAGCTAATCTGGATAACGCTTAGGCGATTTATAGATAAGCGAGGGGGCGGATTTACGCGAGAGCTCTCTCGTATTTTTTGGAAAGAGCGGTACATGGGGAAGCTTCTGTTTTAGAACGGTCCCAGTAAGTTTCATTAGCATGTCGCTTTCCCAGAGGGTGCTGTCGGGGTGAAGCAGTGCGTGGAGAGCTCGGGGTAGTAGAGGTTGTGTGGTGGAGGGGAAAGGGTGCAGGCTTTGGAGGCAACCTGCGTTGGAACCCTATTTTGACATCTAGCGAATTGATTTTCGAGTAGGCTATGGTTTTTGAGATTGGAATTTCTTCTGTAAAAAAAGAAACTTTTGCATTGCGGAGTTGTTGGGAAAATTAGATCAGAAATTATATTAAACCCTGGCATAACACTTGGCACACATAAAATGGGCTTGATAAGAAGGAATCCCCTACTTCTATGAAAGTCTGACATCTCTTAAGTTGATGTTAAGAATGTAACGAGCATTGTAAATGGTACAGCTGCTTTAGAAACAGCTCAGAAATGTAAACCTATAGCCCTAGCCTAGGTTTGGCTCAGTGGATAAAGTGTTGGCCTGCGGACAGAAGGGTCCCAGGTTCGATTCCGGTCAAGGGCATATGCCCGGGTTGCAGGCTCTATCCCTAGTGTGGGGCGTGCAGGAGGCAGCCAGACAATGATTCTCTCTCATCATTGATGTTTCTCTGTCTCCCTCTCCCTTCCTCTTTGAAATCAATAAAAATATATTAAAAAAAACCCCACTCACACGACGTAAACATAGAGTTACTACATGACCCAGCAGTCCCACTCCTAGGTATGGATCCAGGAGAAATGCACATACATGTGCACACCAACATTTGTTCACAGATGTGCTGGCAGCATTACTCAGAATAGCCCCAAAATGGAAAGGGACCCCAGTGTCTATTGACTGATCCATGGAGAATCAACTTGTGGTCCATTCCGAGTGGAATGCTGTTTGACCATCAAAAGAATCAAGTACTGATTCATGCCACAGTATGAATGGAAACATGCTAAGTGGAGGAAGTCGGACACAAAAGGCTCCGTGTTGTATGTTTCCATTGATAGGAAATGTCCAGAACAGGCAAATCTGTGAAGACGGAAAGGGGGTTAGTGGTTGCCAGGGTCTGGGGAGAGTGAAGGAGGAATGGGAAGTGAATGTTACGGATACGGATGGGGTTTCTTTCTAGGGTTGATGCAAATGTTCTGGAATTTAACAGAGCTGATGGCTGCCCAACCTTGCGAATCTACTAAAACCACTGAATTTTATGCTTTGCAAGAGTGAATTTTATGGCCTGGGAATTACATCTCAGCTCCCACTCCCCTATCCTTGGACTGTTACTAGTATTTTCACTTACGAAATAGAGTGTAGACTATCAGAAGAGGGTCTCATATGCTTTGCATTGTTTCTGACGTTTTTCTTACTTTGGATTCATATTTTATTTTTAAAAAAATATATTTTATGGATTTTTTACAGAGAGGAAGGGAGAGGGAGAGAGAGTTAGAAACATCGATGAGAGAGAAACATCGATCAGCTGCCTCCTGCACACTCCCTCCTGGGGATGTGCCCGCAAACGAGGTACATGCCCTTGACCAGAATCAAACCTGGGACCCTTGAGTCCGCAGGCCGACGCTCTATCCACTGAGCCAAACTGGCTAGGGCTGGATTCTTATTTTAAAGGAACATCTTCATGTTTCCTAAAGAAGAGAGACGGAAGGCGGAAGCACTGGGGGTTTCTGTGGAGGGAGCCAGGCAGAGGGGCGTGTGGAGGGGAGACCTTGGTCGTGCTGCCTCTGAGAGCCCGGAACAAGTTTTGGAGCCTTACCATCTTCCTGGGAAGGTGGCAGACGTCCCCTCTGGGTAGCTCTGTTCTGAGTCAGGGATGCCTCAAGTCACGGATAAAAATCCACGAGGCACATCCAGCAGAATCCTCCAGAAAACTTGAGTCTGGGTGGTGAGAGTCGGTCGTCTCAAACACCAAGAAAGTTTTGTCTCTGGGGAAGGACGTAGGCCATTGGCAAATGGACCGAGTCACGTGTGCAGTGCGCAGTGGTACCAGCCTTCTGGAACACTTGGTCTTGGCAAAATAGTACATCTGATGAGATCAAGTCAAAATGGCAACCTCTAACTTAGCTTCCCCAGGTCCCCAACCTCCTGCCTCTTTTGGTATCTGCATTTTATGTGTCAACCTGGTAGGGAAGCGGCTTCAAAAAAGCCCCGAACACAAGGGAAATAAAACGAATGGCTCTTCAGGTCAAATCTCCACGGAGGAGGGTTTTTAAATAATGCGTAACTATTGGTTGCCTTTGAGAGTCCACTTTATTCTGCAATCCTGAGCTGCCTCTTTCCATTCCCAAATTCTCACCTCCTGGGAGACTGGCATGGCAAGCACAATGGTGACTGTTCAGTTTTCAATAATTGAAGGTTTATGAATTCCAGGTTGTCACTTAACACTTGAAAGTTGTGTTTGTTTCTTGGTGGTCTCTTGAATGGTTGTATTTGCAGTATTTTAAGAAAACCAGTTACTATTGTCCAAATGTCTGATCAGTGTTTTTTTTTTTTTTTAATTTATTTTATTTTTTAAATTACTTTTTCCCTTCCACTATAAAGCAGTACAGGTTTTGCATAGATTTTAGAAAGTATGGAAAGTATAAAGATCTTAACTAAAACCATCTAGAATTTTGATGTTTTGATGTGTAGCTTTCTACATGCTTATAATGCATATATGCAGCCATAAATGTGCTTGTATGTGTGTATGTGTGTGTTTTCAATTAAACTGAGATCATACCATGTAAAGGTGACATTTTATGATATTGTTTTGTCACTTGCCCCTTTCCTTCCAATTCTTATCACTAAACACAGATCTGCAGAGTATTATAAGTAACTGCACAGTATTTTCACCATGCTTTGGATATTGTAGCCATAGACTTTGAGATTTCCCCCTATTATTTTTGTGATAAAAATACTACTATGAACATCTTGGGATATCTGTCTTCGTGCACAAATTGGATATTTTACATCTGCACAGCTACACGAAAGAAAAGAGTAAGATGCAAAGTGACGGTACCTTCGCGACGCCCACCAGCCAATCAGGAGTGAGTATGCAAATCAACCCAACAAAGATGGGTTAATTTGCATACACAGGCACTGAGGGGGCGGGGTGGGACACAGGCGTTCCGCACCGCCCTAGTGGCTCTGGGCCTCTGGGCAGCATGGGAAGGCGGAAAGGCAGCTCCGGGCCGGAGCAAAGGTGGTGCTGGCAGCTCGGGGAAGGAAGTCCCATTCTTGCACGAATCTTCGTGCATCGGGCCTCTAGTATACTTATGTTTTAGGACCAATTCCTAGGAGGAAAAATCAAGTATTTATTTTTTCCTTTCTCGTACTTATCAGCAGATTCTGGCAGGACAATCTCCATTTGCTCCTCAAGTCTAGGCCACTGTTACTCTCACCTGAACAGTCAGTGTCTCCTCTTTTCCATTCTTGTCCTCCATTTGCCATGCGTCAGCTGGAATGATCTTCCTGTCGAAATCAGATACTGTTCCTCCCTTGCTAAAGCCTTCATGGCATCGGGGTGCTCTTCGAATGAAGCCCCAGTTCATCATCAAACCAAAACGATTACGGTCCGCTTGATCGGGCTGAATTCCTAGTTCCTAGCACAGGCCTCGGCGAGTCCATAATAAGTAGTTGAGTGAATAACAAGGGAAATGAACAGACCGAAGCGAATTTTATCCGTGTTTGATACACATTACCAAATTAGCAGCAAGAGGTGAGAGAGTGCCAATTCCCCCACATTCTGGCCAACTCGGGGCATGATCTTCAGGCTCTTTAATCTTTGCCAATCTGATAGCCCCAAGGTGTTATCTCACTGTTTTAATTGGTATTTATTTGATTGCGAGTAGAGTTGAACGTTTCTTCACGTGGTTATTGGCCATTGCGGGTTTTGTGTCCATCACCTGTTCGTGTCTGTTGCCTGTTTTCTCACTGGTATGTTAGTTTTTCTTGTAATGATTTTTAATCTATTGAAGAAGTGAACGCAGATCTATTGTCTCAGTTATCTATTGTGGTCTAACAAACCACCTCAAAGCCGAGTTAACACATCTAGGAGTTGGTTGGGCAGGTCTTCTGCTGGTCTTAACCTGGACTCATACATATTTTTATTCCTTGGTTGGGTACATGTGGTCTGTCTGTCTGTCTGTCACGTAGTGATAGCAGCCTACCATGATGAGATCATGTCCTACTGCACAAGCTCTTATCAAACCTCTGTCTGCGCACTGTCCCTTTAAAGCAAGTCACATGGTCAGTGTGGGGAGGAGACTACACAAGGACGTATCGAGAGGTGTGATTCATTGGGGGCATGATGTAAAACCTACCACCTTCTCTTCTAACTTTGTCACTTGTGTTTGAGTTGTTGGCTTTGGTATAGGAATTTTAAGATTTCATATCAGATCTGTCCGTCTTTATCTTTACAGCTCTGTCTTTGTCATGCTTTCTCCAACCTAAAATTATATGTGTGTTCACTTACATTGTCTTCTGTTACTTTTATGGTTTCATTTATGTTTAAACTTAAGCCATTTGACATTTATTTTCTATAATAATAAAAGCACAATATGCTAATGAGACCGGACAGCTGAACGACCTTCCGGATGTCCAGACGAAGCCAGGGCTGTGAGGGCCGAGCCCCTTTGCACAAATTTTGTGCATCGGGCCTCTAGTTTTAATACAAGATGGAAGGTGAGTATTTAAATGCCAAATAGTCATTTGTCAGCATCATGTGTTCAGTGATCCAGGCCTTTCCATTGACTGGAAATGCAGTATTCACTGTATACTGAATTCCCACACTTTGTTCTGTTATTGAACTCATTCGTTTATCTGATTCTATGCTAGTACCTCACTCTTTTAATTACTCTAACTTTATAATTTTCTAAATGTCTTGTAAGGGAAATGACTGTTGGTAACTTTTTCAAAGCTTTATTTGCTGTTTCATTTAGTATATTCTTTTAGTTTTAGAGTCATTTTCATCAGTTAAAACAAGAAAAAGATGAAAGAAAAAAGAAATTACACTCCCAACCTGTTGGAGTTTTAATTAGAATTGTGTTAAAGTAACGGATTAACATGGGGAGAAAGAATTAACCCTATTATAATATGGAGTTTTCCATTATTTTTTCTCACTATATATTCAGATTTTTTTTTTTTCATTTCATCTTTAGTAAAGTGCAGGAACACATCAGGTTCGAGGTTCGACAGGGCACTTTTTAAGAAGTTCTTACAGCTTTAGAAATTAACGTTTTTTCACTCATTTTTACTGTAAGTTCATCTGTTCTCACTTTTCTGTGTGTCAGTTTTACTTAAAAATGTATGTGCTTATGTTTTTAAAAGATTTTCCTTTGTTAACTAACTTAATTCCAACATTGGCATTTATAGTCCTCAGTTTTCGTAGATTTTGAAATATAATAGATGACAGTTACTGAATACTTACTGCTTAAAGTGCTTCACGTATTAACCATTTAAAACTCCTAACCACTTATAAAGTGGGAGCTATTGGTATCCCCATCTTATAAGTGAGGAAACTGAGTCACAGAGGGGTCAGTGACTTGCCCCAGGGTTACCAGTTAGTAAATAGTCCGGTTCCTGAGCCCATGCTTTTTAAAAAAAAAATATTTTTATTGATTTCAGAGAGGAAGGGAAAGGGAGAGAGAGATAGAAACATCTGTGATGAGAAAGAATCATTGATCGGCTGCCTCCTGCACACCCCCCCCCCACACACACTCAGGACTGAGCCCTCAACCCCCGGCATGTGCCCTTGACCGGAATCAAACCTTGGACCCTTCAGTCCGTCGGCCGACGCTCTATCCACTGAGCCAAGCCGGCTAGGTAGGGCCCTGGGCCCATGCTTTTAACCAGTAGGCTCCGGGCCTCTCTAATGGTTAACTGTTGTGAACTGAGGTGTATATTTGAATTTTCTAAACGCTGATGTATGAGCATCAACAGTTTATTTTTCTTTATGATTTCCTCCTAGAAAGTTTCTTTATTTTCTTAGAATAATTAGTTTCAAAACAAAGCCTGTGTAGAATGAATTGACCTAGAATAGGAGCAACATTCCAAAGATAGCAGGGGTAAGGAGAAAAGGCTTTATTTTTTTGGGAAAAACATGGTTTAATCTTGAAAAACGAAACAAAATGATGAAAACATTCTTGTTATGGTTGCAACTATGTGTTCATTTTTAAAATGGCAGAAGAATGAGTCAAGTGTTAGTTGCTTTTTTTTTTTTTTTTTTTTTTCATAGTTTTTCTTAAAAAATTGCAAGATGGCAGGAGACTATATCTTTCCTGGTGCGATTGGCTTTGCCAGTATGATCCCATAGAAAGGCATTTTTGCCCAAAGGGTCAGGGCTTCGTTAGGAAACCCCAGGGCCTTTAGGTAGATACTCAGATTATTTTCTTTTGACCTCCTGTTATCTTTGTCATCTTCTCCAAGTATTAACTGATGGCTGTGTGTTGGGTGTTTTCAGCTGCAAGTAAAAGACTTGTGTGCAAACACAAGAACATGTTCTTTCTCTTAAATTTTATTGATTTGGAGGGAGGGAGGGGAAGAGAGAGAGAGAGAGAGAGAGAGAGAGAGAGAGAGAGAGAGAGAGAGAGAGAGAGAGAGAGAGAGAGAGAGAGAGAGAGAAAGAGAAACATTGATGTGAGAAACATTGATTGCATGCTCCTCGACCAGGTAGGGAACCCACATCCTGGGTATGTGTCCTGACCAGGAATCGAACCTGCCACCTTTTGGTGTATGGGACGACGCTCCAACCAACTAATCTATACTGGCCAGGGCAAGAACTTTTTTTTTTTTTTTTTTTTTAGATAGGTTTTTAAAAACATATTTCTATTGATTTTTTACAGAGAGGAAGGGAGAGAGAAACATCAATCAGCTGCCTCCTGCACACCCCCTACTGGGGATGTGCCTGCAACCAAGGTACACGCCCTTGACCAGAAACGAACCTGGGACCCTTTAGTCCGCAGACTGATGCTCTATCCACTGAGCCAAACCAGTTAGGGCTGTTTTTTTTTTTTTTGTGTGTGTGTGTGTGTTTTTAAATATGTTTTTATTGATTTCAGAGAGGAAGAGAGAGAGAGAGAAACATCAATGATGACAGAGAATCACTGATCGGCTGCCTCTTGCACGCCCCCTACTGGGGATTGAGCCTGCAACCCGGGCATGTGCCCTTGACTGGAATTGAACCTGGGACCCTCCCGGCGAGGGCTGGTCACTTGATTTTTGACAAGGGTACCAAGACCATTCATTCAATAGGGGATAGTATTTTCAACAGATGGTGCTGAGGAAGCTGGATATTCCTAGTTCTTTTGAAAGAGAGTTTACAGCAGTGTATTTTTTCCTGTGATATGAATGCCTACCTCTACATCGGGGTTCCTCAACCTTGGCACTGTTGATACTCGGGGCCAGATAATTCTATGTTGGGGGGTTGTCCTGTGCCTTGTAGGATGTTTTAGTATCTCTGGCCTCTAAACACTAGATGCTAGCCGCTCACCCTTAGCCTTTTCCCCTAATAGTCACTACCACGTGTATGGTCAATGTACTTAAAACATTTAAATGGTTTATGTTTAAATGAAAAAAATATGGTGGCACTTGTGCTATTATTTCCTTGCTTTTATTACAAAAGACTTAACACCAGTTTGTTTACTTAGCAAGTAAATCCACTCCATACGAACCTGCTGGTTAACCTGGGCAACCCAGCCTCAGTTTATAAACGGTGTTTCTGAAGAGAGGTTCTACCCTGAAAAATCAGTTGATAAAAGCTCAGTTTTAAGTTACCTGAAGATAAAAAAAAAATTAAAAAAAAATCAATTTGTGAATTTTAATATAAGTGAAATGAAAAAAAAGCTTTCGAAGAAATTGTATTTCATTGTTTGTTTCATGCAAGTATTTAAAATATACTTCACGCTGTTTTTAAAGATATTGTCATGATTAACTTTTGTGTCCCAAAGAGCTGACACATTTTCCTCACTGATCCCAGTACCTGTGAAGATCCAACATATGCCTGGCACAGGGCGCGTGAGTCCCTGGCTATAGATTGCAGTATCTCTGAGACTAACCTTTGGATAACTAACCTTTGCCCACGCTGGGTACATATCTAGTGGGCTAGCCAATTACATATGACGACTTTTAATATTCTCTATGTAAATCAAGTAAGTAGATAATTTGATAAATAGCAGCGATTGCTTGTTGCTCATTTAAAGACAGGCCAGGCAAATTGCCAAGGGCCTCACGTGAGTCATTTTCATTGAATGAATTAGAGCAAGCCATGAGGTTGGCGCCCCTCATTATAGTGGGGGAAAGCGATGCTTAGAACGCTGCCGCGACTTGGCTAATCCCACGGTTGGCAAATGACAGCGGAGATTCAAATCAAGTCCTGTGTCATCCCAAAGACCTCGCCCTGACGACTTGATGTGGCCTCTAATGGTATCACCTTTCAGTGACCACGTCTCAAATTTCATTTTCCGTCCTTATGATGATATCCAGTCCTGCCTCCACTCCCATCTCGGAGTTGGAATAGGAAGTACTCATGGGGAATGCTGCAGATTTGGGCTGGATTGTATGAGGCTTGGAATGACACGTGAATGCATGAAACTTAATGTGCTGCATCCTTCTACACACTATTCTTCTAACCCTTACAGCTGCTCTGCAGGGTAGGTATCCTCCTCATTAATGCCCTTGCTGCTGGAGAATACGAGGCTAGTGAGTGATGGAACCTGGACCTGACCCCAGCATTGTCTCACTTGCATACCTGTAAGTGCTCTCCCCCTATGTCTTTACATGATGTGAACTTTTCGGGGGGACTCACCTCCAATGTGTGGGCTCGGGGGTCAGCTGTGGAACTGGTTTAACGCATACTTGAACGCTGATTTTCACCAAGCTTTGTCTTTAATCCAAAGATGCCAGCCTTCATATGTATTATACTTCAAGTACTAGAGGGCCTGGTGCACGAAATTCGTGCATAGGGGGTGGGGGATGTGTGTCCCTCAGCCCAGCTTGCACCCTCTCCAATCTGGGACCCCTTGAGGGATCGGGCCTAAACTGGCAGTCGGACAACCCTCTCACAATCCAGGACTGCTGGCTCCCAACCGCTTCTGCCTGCCAGCCTGATCACCCCCTAACCACTCCCATGCCAGCCTGATCGACGCCTAACTACTCCCCTGCCGGCCTGATTGCCCCTAACTGCCCTCCCCTGCTGGCCCGGTCTCCCCTAACTGCCCTCCCTTGCCAGCCTGGTTGCCCCCAACTGCCCTCCTCTGCAGGCCTGGTCTCCCCCAACTGCTCTCCCTCTGCCGGCCCGGTCACCCCTAACTGCCCTCCCTTGCCAGCCTGGTCGCCCCCAACTGCCCTCCTCTGCAGGCCTGGTCCCCCCCAACTGGTCTCCCCTGCAGTCTTGGTTCCCCGCAACTGCCCTCCCCAGCAGGCCTGGGTCCCCCCCAACTGCCCTCCTCTGCCAGCCCAGTCACCCTAACTGCCCTCCCCTGTTGGCCATCTTGTGTCCACATGGGGGTGGCCATCTTTGACCACATGGGGGTGGCCATCTTGTGCATTGGAGTGATGGTCAATTTGCATATTACCTCTTTATTATATAGAATTATTACATAGGATATGGAGCTGCTGTTATGGTAATGTACAGATTAATTTAAAAGCTAGTAAATTCGAAGTGCATTTAAATCATGTTTTCTCAGACAAACATGTTAAAAGTAGAAATGAATGAATTTAAAGGGGCCTTCTCGTATTCCAAAAGGTTGAGAACCACTATTGTAAATTGATTTTCTCTGTAGTTAATCTATTACTTAGGTGGGGCTTGGCCACTGCTTAACTTTCTCAAAAGGAAGGAGGAAATCCTTAAACAATAAAAGTATTTAAAGGCATTGCAAGAATCACTGCAAATGTATTTTTTTCTATATAAAGTTTTGTGAAATGTTACTAGTTACCTATATAGGCAATCCATAAAAATAGTTCAAATAAATTTTAAGTGGGAGAAAATTTTAATTGTTAGGAAATTATAGTTCTTGATTTTTAGAAAGGATCCAATGACTTCTTTTTGAAACTAGGAAAGGAAAGATGTGTTATGCTATGACGTAGGATTGTTAAAAAAAACCCACACAACTCCTGCCGATGATGCTTTTGAAAGAAATGTGTCCAAAAATCGCATAGCAGTTTGTTTTTCTTTTTGCTAGTACATGAAAAAACATTGAGAGGAAAGGCATAATGGATAATTCAAGTTGTGTACATAGGCTGGAACTTGTGCTTGAGATTTTATAGTTTTAGAATTTATATCATTTAGGCCTCTGATGATGGGAGTAGTCTATGCAAATGTGTTTTTGGGGTTAATGGTGGCCTGGCAAAGCAAGAAAAGCAGTTCTGTGCTGTTTCAGACTGCAGAATCTTGTTGCTATGCAACCAGCATTGTCAGTCAGTATAGGGTATAGTAAATTGGTATTCTCCGGCTCTTTTCACCACACGCTCATTTTGTAATCCGAGAGAAGTGGTTTCGAGCTATTTTGCAAGGTTTTATTTTAAAACGGGCATTTAAAGATTTTTGTTGCTTTTTGTCATTGGTTACACTTTTAAGGGATTGGAAGCCATTCTGTTCTGTTGTAGAAGGCACACTACAATGCTTGTGTTCAAAGAAAAGGGTTTTATAGATCTGCTTCCAAGTTGCTTCAGGTTTAGGGCACTAATTTTATTTTGTTACTGTAAGAGGGGTGATATTGCCAGCTTCCAACAAGTGAAGTTTTGTTTGGGAATTCAGGTTAATCTGAACATCAGAGCTTGACCATAGCAACCACAAATTATTTTGGAAAAGTACGGACCCAGTACCCCTTAATTGATGACGATGATTTTTATAGGGATCCTAAACCTATAGAGAGTTTTCTGTTGAAGCCAATAGTTTACTTTCTTTCAGGAGAACTTAAAATGTTTTCATAGCGAGTGGGTGATGTGTACAACATAAAATTTACCATTTGAACCGTGTTTAAGTGTCCGGTTCTGTGGCATTAAGGTCGTTAACATGGTTGTGCAGCCATCCTCTCTGTCCATCTCCAGAACTGAATAAGTAGCCTGTAGCACCTAGTTAGGGATTTAGTCTTTTAGTCTCGGCCAGCGATCGGCAAACTCATCGGTCCACAGAGCCAAATACCAACAGGACAACGATGGAAATTTCTTTGGAGAGCCACATTTTTTAAAACTTAAACTTCTTCTAACGCCACTTCTTCAAAATAGACTCGCCCAGGCCGTGGTATTTTGTGGGAGAGCCACACTCAAGGGGCCAAAGAGCCGCACGTGGCTCGCGAGCCGCGGTTTGCCGACCACTGGTCTAGGCCGTCTTCGAAATGCTCTAGATAAATTGATTCATTTCATCTTCAGAACGACGCTGTAAGGTAAGTACTTGCGTTATGTCACAGATGAGAAGACGGAGAGGGGCACCCAGGAGTCACATGAGTGGGGCCAGCATTCTCGGCCACTGTTATGTTGCCCTCTTTGGGAATTACTCTTTCTGTCTAGTGGGTAAGAAGGATTTCAACATTGTATTTTTTGTAGCTTTACCAAATAAGGTTAACACATGTGAACTGTGTTTTGAATTTTGAATGAATTTCGTTTGGCCTGTCATAGTGTAGACATTTTTTCCCCTCTCTAAATATTTGAAAAGGATACCCTTTGTGTTTTATGTTATGGCTAATGGTATATGAAAGGGTAGACATTACGGCTCATCATATAGAAGGGATTTAACTCCCCTTTTCAGGTTTGTTTCTGGGCCATTTTTCCTGTTGGTTCTTCCATTAGCGCAGTGATGGGCAACCTTTTGAGCTTGGTGTGTCACACTTCGCCAAAAAACTGAGCATAACTCGGGTAGCGTGTCACTTTGAGGAAAAAAACATTATTTCGCAAATGTTTCATCCTCAGGAGCAGCAAATGTTTCATCCTCGGCATGCGGCTGCCTCAGCAGCCACGTGTCATCAGAAATGGCTACGCGTGTCAGTGTTGACACGCGTGTCATAGGTTTGCCATCACTGCCTTAGCATGTACGGAGAAGGCAAATTATTTTCTGATAGTTTCATACAAATACACTGAGTGGCCAGACTATTATGATCTGAACGCATAATAATCTGGCCACTCTGTGTGTGTGTGTGTGTGTGTGTGTGTGTGTGTATGTATATATATGTGTGTGTGTATACACACACACACACACACACACATATGTTAGAGGCCTGGTGCATGAATTCGTGCATGGGTGGGGTCCGGCCAGACTGGCCAGGGGAAGGGGACATGGGCGGTTGGCTGGCCTGCCTGCTGGTCGAACTTCTGGTTGAGGGGACAATTTGCATGTTAGCCTTTTATTATATAGGATATACACTGAGTGGCCAGATTATTATGTGTTCAGAGATCATCATCATCTGGCCACTCAGTGCATATAGGAAGGCACGTTGTCATTAGGGAACTGCAACGGGACACCATCAGAAGTCTGAAGCCAATTGGCATTGATCGTCTGTTTTGTATTTTATAAGTTCATGCTCTTTTGCCCTGGCCGGTGTGGCTCAGTGGGTCGGAGTGTCATTCCATACACCAAAAGGTGGCAGGATTGAAAGGGAGAAAAAAAACAGTATACGGTGGCCTTTGAACTTGCAGTGGATGGCTTTTTGCTAACTCTGCTTGACACTATATCTCTATCCCCATTTTTAACTAAAGAACTTCCCCCCAGCCCCCCAATATTCTGGTAGATCTACCTTGAGAACCTTGGACCTTGATCTTTCCTGAATTGATACCTTTCCATCTTGCTCAACCAGACTAACTCTATAGTAGTCAGTTTGCTTTTCATTTCTCTTCACAGTTTGCACCGTCTTTAAAAAAATATGTTTCCTTTTTATATTTTCGTGTATTTCTGTATGCATTTGATTATACTCTGTGCATTTTTTGCCGTGTTCACATGATAAGTTTTGCATTTTCTGTGCTTTTAAAAAACGGCTCAGAATTTTATTAGTTGCATATTTCACTGTAATTTACCTATTTTCTTTTAAATGGCTATTTACATGGTTTTAAAGTGATTTTGTATAATGAGTAATGCTTTCATGAACCCAAAGGGTTTTTTTTTTTCTCCTCCTAATTGCAGACTAATTCCTTTAGATTTCCAGAAATAGTATTAGGTCTCCGAAGAAACAGAAACAGTTTTAAAAGCTCTTGCATTGCCCTAGCCGGTTTGGCTCGGTGGGTAGAGCATCGGCCTGCGGACTGAAGGGGGTCCCAGGTTCGATTCCGGTCAAGGGCACATGCCTGGGTTGTGGGCTTGATCCCCAGTGGGGGGCATGCAGGAGGCAGCCAGTCAATGATTCTCTCTCGTCATTGATGTTTCTGTCTCTCTCTCTCCCTCTTCCTTCCTCTCTGAAATCAATAAAAAATATATTAAAAAAAATAAATAAAAGCTCTTGAATCATATTGCCAAATGCTTACCGAAAGTGGTACCAGTTTTCATGCCAGCTAGCAAATACACGGAGTGTCTCTTTCACCACAACCCGTAGCAGCAGAGAATGCTTTGATGTTGACCTTCCCGTCTATGGTCCTGCTGGATTTTTAGCCCGAATTTCACCTAGAATGATGACTGGTTGGGATCGGGTTTGAGAGAAGGCAGGCCTGGCTACCCGCTTTTCTGCTGCTTGAGCTGCTTTTTAAGTTAGTTCTGTGTTGATGCAGTCGATGCTCAGGTGGGGTTTTATTTACCGTATTTTGGATGCATGCTGGTGTCGGGACAAAGCAGTGTGTGTTTCAAACGCCATTCCCCTTGGACGCCGGGGCGGGAATGGGCGAGGCGCTCTCCTTCCCCCCGCTCCTGGGCTCTGTGTGGTGGGTGGAGGCGGCTGAAATCGGGTTCTGTAGCTGCCTTGTCCGGGGGCTGCTGCCCCCATGTAGCCTCAGTCATGGTTACGTCTTTACTTAGGAAATCGTCAACAGCTCTGGAGATGAAGTGACTTTCCCCTAAAAGCTGGTTATAGGATGCAGAAGTGTCACGTTCTGATAGAATTCCTTCCCACCTACCCCCTCTCCCCCCACCCCTTAAATGGAAGAAAGGTGCAGGGAAAGCATTCCTGAAAGTTGATAATTTGGAAGTCTTACCTGTTGCCTCTGGCCTCATATTAGCCTTCAGGGCAGTTGACCATCCTGGCCTTGAACCACTTTGACCATGAAACTCTCTTGGTTCTCTCCTTCTTATCTCATTGGCTGCATCTCTTGACCCTTTTCTTCCTTTTCTCCTCCTCACGGACCTTATTCAGCCCCGGGTTTACCTGCTGTGTGCTGCTGATTCCCAGGTTTAAATTTCTGGCTACCTTTCTCTTGTGAGCTCCAGAGAATGAGCTGACAACTTAATTGACTTGGTATAGCTAACAGACACCTTAAATATTATGTTTCCAAACCAGGGTGTGTAATATGTTCTTACAAATTTATACTTACTGATAAATAGGAATTTCAGTGAGAATGCTTCCTCCGATTTTCAACCATAAAAATAACAAGGGGCTAAATTATCTATACTAATAAAAGGGTAATATGCTAATTAGACTGGACGTCTTCCGGATGTCCTTCCAGACAAAGCCATGGTGGAGGGGGCCGAGGCAGAGGCAGTTAGTGGTGATCTGGCCAGCAGGGGAGAGTGGTTAGGGGTGACCAGGCTGGCAGGGGAGAGTGTTTAGGGGCGACCAGGTCGGCAGGGGAGAGTGGTTAGGGGTGACCATGCTGGCAGGGGAGAGTGGTTAGGGGCGACCAGGCAGGCAGGCAGGTGAGTGGTTAGGAGCCAGCAGTCCTGGGTTGCGGGCTCGGTCCCCAGTAGGGGGCGTGTAGGAGGCAGCTGATTAATGACTCTTATCATTGATGTTTCTATCTCTCTCCCTCTCCCTTCCTTTCTGAAATCAATAAAAGCATTTTAAAAAATAAAAACAAAATGTGTCTACGGTAAAAGGTGAAGTCTTATGATGGAGGAATTGGAAGATTCATATTTTATTGATCTGTTAGATTTACAGGATTATAGAGCTGGCTGAGGAATGTTTCTTGTAACACTCCTTTCCTTTCCAATGATAGTCTGGAGTTCAATTTTATCCTAAGATAATTTCTAAACAAAATGGGTAAGGTAACATCTCATTTCTTTGTGAAGTCTCTAAGCAATGAAAAAAAAAAAATCACATCTGTCTACTAACTATTGCTTTAGGTAAGCCAAGAAAACTAGAATTTGAGATAATATTTAGAAAATTAATTTTACCTATATTTCATATTTTTATCTTGTTGAAAGCGGTTGCATATATCTTAGTTTTTAAAACTACACATTCATCTCCTAACCAGGGACTTTTTTTTATCTGACTCTTGGAATGAAAATGGATTTTTATATTCAGGCTGTTACTGCTCCGTCAGCTCTTACACATTCTGTTTTCACATGCTTTTCAGGAACGGATCATGTATGAGAGTAGGGAGATTGGGATTCCATGTCAGAGTGTTCTGTGTCCACATTGTTGACCATAGTTCTCCACCATCAGATTCATACTAAGGGAGGGGCCTCTTCACATCCCACCGGTCAGAAGGCCCTTACTCCTGAGCTTTCCCCCTTAACTAGGGGAAGCAGTGATGTCACACCAAGTAAGACTGGTCTGGGAAGGGTGACCCTGTCACAGGTGTCACCAATACTAGGACCCTGGGTATTTCCCCTTCTGGGGACCTTAACCTTTTGTACTCGGATGTCGAGTGTGACTCGACACGGTTAGCATTAGAATAAAGGAATCGAGAAAAAAACAAGCAAGTGCAAAGGGTTAATCTTGGCTTCTTTGCCCCCTGCAGTTAAGATGCTGAGAAATATTGAGGAAAACAGAACATCCATTCATTGTCTAGGGTACGTTGTCTAACCTCCACCAAATTATGAAGCTTTTAACATTTAAAGTTTCCATATCTTCCAAGACACTGGTTAATGGAAGTATCGTTGTATTTTGGATTTACAGGAGAAGTTGCGGGTTTTTGATTGCTCTTAAAAAGACTTGTGTGTTTTTTTTTTCTTTTCTCAGCCTTCTGGTTAATATAGATGATTTTTTTTTTTTTTTTTTTTTTTTTTTTTTTCTTTTTTTTTTTTTTTTTTTTTTTAAGTATATTTTATTGATTTTTTACAGAGAGGAAGGGAGAGGGAGAGAGAGCTAGAAACATCGATGATAGAGAAACATCAATCAGCTGCCTCCTGCACACCTCCTACTGGGGATGTGCCCGCAACCAACGTACATGCCCCTGACCGGAATCGAACCTGTGACCCTTCAGTCCGCAGGCCGACGCTCTATCCACTGAGCCAAACCAGTCTCGGCTTTTTTTTTTTTTTAGGATAGCTAACCAATACAAAAGGGCTAACCTGAGAGCCTTTGGGGAATTATTTTACTAATGTTAAGCAAAATAAAAGAAAAAAAATTGGGAAAAATAGTTTAGAAAACAAGTGAAAGGGACTAATTTACGTTGCTAATTAGAGATAAAATAAAAAAACAGGACAACAGAATATAAACACTCATCACAAGAAGCATCTACATGAATAAAAGAGAAGTATGCAAATTGACCATACCTCCATGACACCCACCAGCCAATCAGGAGTGAGTATGCAAATCAACACAACAAAGATGGAGGGTTAATTTGCATACACAGGCGCGGCGCGAAGACTGAAGGCTCCGCCTGAGCAAAGAGTGAAGACTGAAGAGGCTTGGCTTCTCCGCTGCGGCCGGAGCGAAGGCCCGGGTCCTGGGTGCCGGAGGAAAACCAGTGCCGGCAGCCAGGGAAGGAAGGCCTATTGCACAAATCTTCGTGCAACAGGCCTCTAGAATATCTCTAAAAAACAAACAGAACAGAAGTCTTTGTTTTATCCCGTTCCTTTCTCTAAGCCTACTTTCTTTTTTCAGAGCTCTCTTAAATCCACATTAAAAACTCGGGTGTCTTCAAAGTTCTTGGCTGCTTCTCGTTGGGGTTTCAGTGTAATCCAGAGTCTATCTTGCAATACAGAAGTTCTGTTCCTTCTAAAACCTGAACTTGCCAGTTCGTTTGCTGTATGTAGAGAAGACTTCTGTAAACTGGATGTGTGTGTTGGGGGTTTCTCTTTAGAATTGCTATCTTTTTCTTTCTTTTCCTGATTGTGATGTCTTCCTTTTGAGATTCACCCTTGGAGTGACTGTAAGGAGCCCATTACTGCCCCTCACCCTGCAGCCTTTTCCTGTTAGCTCTCCTTACTCTGTACTTACTAGTATGTCATTCTGCCATTGTTTCGCAGACATTTAATACAACTTAGACATTCTAACAGCTTCATTGAGGTATAATTGACATGTACTACATCACATATTTAAAGGGTATAGTTGGGTAAGTTTTGACAAGTCTCTACCTACTAGAGGCCCGATGCACGAAATTCGTGCAAGGGGCTCGGCCCTCGCAGCCAGGGTGGCTTGCCTTAGCCCTTGCAGCCCCGGCTTCGTCCAGAAGGACGTCCGGAAGGTTGTTTGGCTATCTGTTCTAATTAGCATATTGCACTTTTATTATTATAGATGAAGTCATCTCCATAATCAAGTTAGTGAACATACCCACCACCCCCCTACTTAAAATTAAAAGCATGTTAACAAAAATTTGGAATATGGCGGCGGGTGGGGGGAAGGTAGTCACCCATAAACCCTAACACTTAATCTGCATAGCCTCCGCTGTCCTTTTTCATTTAACATTTTTCCGTGTTGTTCCATGGTCTTAATAATAGGCAAGACTTTTTCGAGAGTTGACCAATGACATGTTAAAGCGCCTTCTTTACACACCTAACATGATAGTACACAGAACCGTTTTATGTTGGGGGTAGAAACAGATTTCCAGTTGCTTTTGAAGTAAGCCATTTGAAGAGGGAGACAAGGAGAGAGAGACTCAAAGCAAGCTTAAGTGGTTCTGAAGGGTCCCCTGTCTTCCACAGCAAATACTCCAGGCTCCAGGGGCTGTGGGGGCAGAGCTTGGAGAGGGAGGACAGGTATATGGCGTGGACAGCATGTATGCTTTCAGTGAAACGGGAGCTGTGGGCTGAGGTATATGGTACACGAGAGTGCCTGGATGGCATATGTTCAGTTGGTAAAGGCCCATGTAGCATATGAGGAAAGTTTGAATTTTTGGAAGGTCCTGATGGTCTATATCTAAAATAATCTCCACGGCTCATTAAGAGGTAGGTTCACTTATTTTTATTTTTACATGTGCACAGTTCTTTTTTTCTACCTTCATTGAGATTGTTGACATGTACTAAGTTTGTATGCAATGTGATGATCTGAAATGTGGCTCTATTGTGAGAGGACCATAATAAGGTTAGTTAACACCTCCACCCCCTCACATAATTATCTTTTGCGTGTGTGGTGAGGATATTTAAGATCTACCCTGTTACCTACTTTCAAGCATATAAGACAATGGTGTTCATTCTAGTCACCATGCTGTCCACCAGATTCCCGGAACTCACTCACCTTACCGAACTCTGTACCCTTTGATAAACATCTCCCCATGTCCCCCTCTCTCCAGCTCCTGGCAGCCACCATTCTATTCTCTGTTCCTATGAGTGTGGCTTTTTTTTTTTCAGATTCTGTAGTATTTGTCACTTTCTGTCTGACTTATTTCACTTAGCGTAGTGCCAGGAGGTAGGTTGAAGGAGGGCTCTCCAGGCCACACTAAGTGGGTCAGGAGAGTGATAATGAGAATGGTTGCTGGGACAAGTTGTTGGTAGGGATACAAAGAAATGTTTGGGAGGATTCTTGGTGTGGATAAAGCCGCGCTGATGTAGGAATGATTCCAGCAGGGTCAGACGAAAGCCCAGGAGGTGTGACAGGCTGCCCCAGTGTTCTGGGATCTGGGAATAGGTAGGATGATAGCTCAGTCAGTCTTCAAAAGAAGATGTTAGGCAGCCTTGACCTGGGGCAACGATTTACTGGGGAAGTCTTGTTTTATTATTTTTTAAAAATATTTTTTATTGATTTCAGAGAGGGAGAGGGAGAGAGATAGAAACATCAGTGATGAGAGAGAATCATGCTGCCTCCTACACGCCCCCTACTAGGGATCTAGCCAGCAACCTGGGCATGTGCCCTTGACCGGGAATTGAACCATGACCTCCTGGTTCGTCGGTTGATGCTCAACCCCTGAGCCACACCGGCCGGGCGGATTTTTTTTTTAAATTTAGGACACATTTTATTGTTGGATAGCACAAGACTTTGCAAAGCAGTGGATTTTAGAAGATGAAAAAGGATTGTCTCCGCTGTTAAGGAGCTCGTGATCTGTTGGTTTGAACTGAACATGCGTTCAGGAAATTAGGGCTGATAGAAGCATTGGGCAGAGGTCGAGGGTCCAGATTGGATGGTTTCTGTGGCAACGAGAATGAACCACCGCGTACCCCAAGTTGCATGGGGAAGGAGTAGGCTTGTAATAGAGCCTGGGACTTTCCCGGTGGTGAAGGGGAGAAACCAGTCATGATCACACTGAAAAAGCCTTCAGACATTCTAGCTCAGTGGTCGGCAAACTCATGAGTCAACAGAGCCAAATATCAACGGTACAACGATTGAAATTTCCTTGGAGAGCCACATTTTTACAACTTAAACTTCTTCTAACGCCACTTCTTCAACATAGACTCGCCCAGGCCGTGGTATTTTGTGGAAGAGCCACACTCAAGGGGCCAAAGAGCCACACGTGGCTCGCGAGCCGCGGTTTGCCGACCACTGCTCTAGAACATATCAGAGCTCAATTTCAGATGGTCCCCAGTTGTTTGGTAGGAGTTCAGCACATGTCTTTGCTGTGGAAACTGTTCTTACGCGGGCTGAGGCCGTTTAATATATCTGTGTCCTTGAAGTATGTCTTGCACTGTTAAACTATGTGAAATATGCTGTTAGTTTTAGGTCAAAGAAAACAACAACCACCCATCAGATAGTGGCAGTTTTGTAGGGTTCAACCTGGTACATTTAATTATCACTGGACATGTTTGATGCCTGTATGTGTTTGTTTCCTTGACAAACACCGGAACTACAAAACTGATCTGATGGACGCGTCTTCAGGACATTTTTCTGGGCCATCTGTTTAGTTTCACAGTGGGACACCCGAGATTGCAGGTTCCC
The DNA here is from genome assembly GCA_025583905.1 of Ia io. Taxonomy (NCBI): domain Eukaryota; kingdom Metazoa; phylum Chordata; class Mammalia; order Chiroptera; family Vespertilionidae; genus Ia; species Ia io. The sequence goes on along the minus strand of JAJQQW010000024.1, from coordinate 11,837,052 downwards.
CCTTCGCCTGGAGGATGCTCCCTCGTCCGCTTTGGGAACAGGAATTCTCAGCGGCAAGGTGGTGATGGGTCTTCTTTCTAGTAGGCACCCTCTCTTCCTCTGGCCCCAAAATAAGGCCAGGGAGTGGGAGGGGGAGAGGGCGTCAGCCTGCGGACCAAAGGGTCCCAGGTTCAGTTCCGGTCAAGGGCATGTACCTCGGTTGCAGACTCCTCCCTGGCCCCGGCCCTGGTCGGGGCTCATACAGGAGGCAACCAGTTGATGTGTTTCTCTCACCTTGATGTTTCTCTCGGTCTTTCCCTCTCTCTCCCACTCTCTCTAAAAAATCAATGGGAAAATATCCTCGGGTGAGGATTAACCAAAAACAACAACAACAAAATATTTGTGGACTGACTGACTGACTGACTGATTGAATGAATGAATGAATGAATGGAGAGAGTCCTAGGCTCTTGTCTAGGGTCAGTGAGCTGCTTATTAGAGAAGGGTGAAGCAGAGTGACGGTGGGAACAGAGGCGATGATTGCCCCCTTATTTCTGTGATAAGGAGGAAGGATCCCCACCCACGCTGGCAGCCGGTTGACTGAGAGCCGTCCCTGTGGCCAGTTGTGATCGTGGATGGCTGTTCTTAAGGGAGATCGATGGCTAGGCCTTTCCCGAGAGCTGCTGGCGATTCTAGTTTTGGGGGGTAGTGGCCCATGGCTCACTTTTTCTTTCTCCCCGGTCATTGGACACGTTGGTTGTTAGGGAGGCTGGCTGACTCTGAGGGAGTTGTCCTTCCCCTCCGGGGAGATGTTTGAGTGAGAACGGAGACGCCTTTGGCCAGGGCAGCAGCTGCTGATCGGTCTGTTTGGGGGTTAGGGGCAAGTGGGTATGTAGTTGAAAACCTGCCTCGTGGTTCCTGCAATGGTGTTCCTTTGCCTCAAGGATGAATGTTGTCCTGCTCCGTCTACTTGCAGTCAGTTCGTTCTGGCTGGTGCTGTTTCTAACTGACCACCTTTCTCTCTAAGGGAGCTTCCTTGAAAGAGCCTGGGACAGCTGCCGTGAGCAAATTAAAAACGTGGCTCCTGCCTTCCCTTACTTTTTTTGCTCAGAATGTAATTGCAAGTGGATGGTGGTAGAATGTTTGAGTTAAAAATTAGCTGAATAACATCTAATCATTTTGGTAGAGTTTTACGTTGCCTTCCGATGGGGTTGGCAGTATCCAACAAGATTTACCCATATTTTGTGTAGGAATTTAAATTCTGATCATCTTTAATATTTTTTAAAAAATATGTTTTACTGATTTTTTTTACAGAGAGGAAGGGAGAGGGATAGAAAGTTAGAAACATCGATGAGAGAGAAACATCGACCAGCTGCCTCCTGCACATCTCCTACTGGGGATGTGCCCGCAACCCAGGTACATGCCCTTGACCGGAATCAAACCTGGGACCTTTCAGCTCTATCCACTGAGCCAAACCAGTCAGGGCTAAATTCTGATAATCTTTAGAAGCATCAGTAGAATTTACTCAGCTGGTTGAATCCTAAGCTTACTAGTTGGTTGGGATTGCATACATTGGTTACATATCCCATCCGTTGTGTTTTTGGTTTTTTTTTAATACGTTTTTATGGATTTCAGAGAGGAAGGGAGAGGGAGAGAGAGATAGAAACATCAATGATGAGAATCATTGATCGGCTGCCTCCTGCACACCCCCTATTGGGGATTGAGCCCATGAACCAGGCATGTGCCCTTGACCAGAATCGAACCCGGGACCCTTTGGTCTGCAGGCCGGTGCTCTAGCTTTGGCTTGATGAGTCATAATTTGTCCATTGAAGTTGTTTTATATTTATTCAAAATATAAAGATAGTATGTGTTTACTATAGAACATTGACAAAGTATGGGAAAGTAGAAGGAACAAGTGAATCAGTCAACTCATATTTATTGATCACCTACAAAATATTCATTACTGCCAGGCACCGTTCTCCGGCTTGGGGATATGTAGATACGGAAGGTAGAGGAGAAAGATGTACTAGTTAATGAGTCTGTCGGTTATTCTCGCTAAGTGCCAAGAAGAAGATAAAATGTGTGGTGGGAAAGGGTGGGGAGAAGGTGCCCCAGGCCTGACTTGATGTGCGTGGTTAAGGAAGGCCCTTCTGAGCGGGTGACGTGTGAGTTGGCCTGAAAGATGAGGAGACGGTCATGGTGACATCAGGAGAAATCATTCCCAACAGAAGATGCAGAAGGTCCAAGGATCTGGGACGCGAAGGATCTGGGACGCGTTCAAGAGCCAGGAAGCGGAGAGAAAAGAAAGTGTCTATAGTAAACCCCATAATAAAACTAATTTGAGTCTTTTTTGTTGTTGCCTAGTTTGGTTTCTGTTTATAGAATTTATATTCTGCTTGTATCCCATTGGCTTCATCATACAGCCGTTTCTCCATTTCATAATGAACGCCTTTAGTAAACGTTGTCAGTGTCGGCGTAATTTATTTTGTAAATATGTCGTGCTTACTCAAACACATTCTCTGGTAGTTTGCCATTTAGATTCCTTCCGTCCGTCCTTCCTTTTATGAATGTTGCAGTGAGCACTTTCGGATCTAAAGCTTTTTTGTTTCTTAGGGTTGGTTCTCAGGAGGAGAAATATGAACTGAGGCAGAGATATGAATTATTTATTAACGATTACCAAAATACCGTGCATAATGGATTGTTTTTAGTTTCTTTTCCAATTACCAATGTTTGGACAGTGCTTCTTGTATCCTGACCTGTATTTAAGTATTACAGTATCTTTTCTGAAAAAAAAACGAACAACAAAAAACACACAGAAAAACAACAACCAAAAAAACCCAAATGTATTGTGGGTAGAATACGTATAACATAAAAGTTAAAGCGCACAATTCAGTGACATTAAGTCTCATCACCATATTGTGTGGCTGTTCCCACTTGGTAGGATTCTGGGCTCAGGTAGCTCAAGTCTGAACCCTGTAGTTTTATGGCATAGTGTCTTTATAACCTTAGGCAAGCCCTTTAACTTCTCAGTTTCTTTCACCTGCAAAATATACAGTGGTGCCTATTTCATATGATTATTGCAAGAATTCAGTGCGACAGTGGTCCTAAAGCTCCTATCCAGCGCACATCACATAGCAAGTCCCTTATAGAAGCTTAGCTGTCAGTGATGGTAAGATCAGTTAATAGCTGTGGGAGTAGAATCTTTGATTCAGTGTCCTTGTGTTTTCTGTGTGTGTTTTTTTGATATTCCTAATCTTTTCACTAGAAGCCTTCTAAGCACTTAATAGTAAGTATTCATTTTAAATAGTCTTTATTATTTTTCATTTTAAGACAAGAGTATAGGTTTCCAGCGAATTGTCATTAGTCTTGAAACAATTTCGTGAATACATCTCTTAGTTTTGCTTTTCTAATTATGTGATAACTAGAGGCCTGGTGCATGAGATTCATGCACTTGGTGTGTGTGTGGGGGGGGGGTCCCTCAGCCCGGCCTGTGCCCTCCCGCAGTCCGGGAGCCCTCAGGGGATGTCCAACTGATGGTTTAGGCCCGCTCCCTTAGTGCTGCCGCGGAAGTGGGAGAGACTCCCGCCACCGCTGCTGAGCTTGCCAGCCATGAGCCCGGCTTGTGGCTGAGCGGCGTTCCCCCTGTGGGAGCGCACTGACCACCAGGGGGCAGCTCTTGCTTGAGCATCTGCCCCCTAGTGGTCAGTGCGCGTCATAGCGACTGGTCGTTCTGCTGTTCAGCCATTTGCATATTAGCCTTTTATTATATAGGCTAGTTTATTTTTTATTTATTTCTAACCCTTTGCACTCGCTTTTTTCTCGATTCCTTTATTCTACTCGGGATTTAATTTTTTAAATACCCCAGATTTTACAAAGCACGGCAGTAGAATAAAAAACCGGAGTTGCTTTTCATACAAACTTATTTATTTGGATTTTTTTATATTTCAAATTATTGATACATTCAAAGAGTAATTTTAATCTCGATGCTAACCGTGTCGAGTCACACTCGACAACCGAGTGCAAAAGGTTAATATATATATTATTTTTTATTGATTTTTTTTTTTTTTTTTTTTACAGAGAGGAAGGGAGAGGGATAGAAAGTTAGAAACATCTATAAGAGAGAAACATCGATCAGCTGCCTCCTGCACACCTCCTACTGGAGATGTGCCCGCAACCAAGGTACATGCCCTTGACCGGAATCGAACCTGGGACCCTTGAGTCCGCAGGCCGACGCTCTATCCACTGAGCCAAACCGGTTAGGGCCATGGTCGGCAAACTGTGGCTCGCGAGCCACATGTGGCTCTTTGGCCCCTTGAGTGTGGCTCTTCCACAAAATACCATGGCCTGGGCGCGTCTATTTTGAAGAAGTGGCGTTAGAAGAAGATTAAGTTGAAAAAATGTGGCTCTCCAAAGAAATTTCAATCGTTGTACTGTTGGTATTTGGCTCTGTAGACTAATGAGTTTGCCGACCACTGCAGTAGGGGATCAGTACCTGATTGAGGTTTAGGATGGTGCTCAAGCTTTGCTTTGTAATGGTTATGTTACAACACACACACACACACACACACACACACACACGCACACGCACACACCTTCCATGTGTCTGGATTATTGGGAGAGTTACGGCGTGTGCAGCCCAAGAACTGTTGGACCTAAAGGCTAATTTTCACCGCCAAGGCTTGCTTGGTTAAACACTAAGACACATTGGTGACTTTTATTTTTTTTTCCACTTTTTTCCCCCCAGTACAATTGAAAAGCTCGAGCTTGGCACGTTTACTTGTATAGCCATCATTAGCAGTACTCTCTGTGGGTGTAGCTGGGCGGTTTAAAGGGCAGCTGTGGCCCTTTGACATGTTTTGCGCTTTGTTTGTAGTGTTCATCGTCTTTCAGAAAGAAGGTTACGCTCTTTACAGGTTGTGTCTTCTTGTGTTTTGATTTGGACTTTCCTGTTTGCGTTTCGGAGATGAACCAGCAGCTTGCTGGTCCTGGGTTCCTTTCCTAAGCCCCCTGAGAAGGCGGCACTAGATGCTGACATCATCCCTGTTGTCTGTAAAGGGTTTAACTCTTCGGAACCCCGCTGTGATGTCTGATTCGTGTTGACTGAAGGATGCTTGCGGCTGTCTTGTCATCTTTTCTCTTAGGGCTTGAACAATTGGAATTATGCTTATTTTCAGATCTTGTTTTTCTCCCCCCTTACAAATATGTGTTGCTTATTATTGGTGTGACATGTTCTGTCGCTGAATTAAAAAATAAAACCCACACCACAGCTTCCTATGGGTTGGTCTTTTAAATACTGTTGTTAATCTAGTCCAGTGTTTCCTGTTAACACATAATTTTAAAATACTGATATTTGTTTCTAGCGGGTAAGTTACTCAGTATGTACTCCTCCTTTGTTTAAGAGCCCTTTAATGCATAGTTTTCCCACTTACCGTTTTTCCGGCGTATAAGACGACTTTTTAACCCAGGAAAATCTTCTATATGCCCAGTCGTCTTATACGCCGGAAAATACGGTACTTACCCCCTTTTAGATTAAGTCCTTATTTCCCCTTCAGCTCTGTTTGTCCATTCTCTCGTAAATCACCGGCATTAGCCAAAGAAAAGACACACAGTAGTAATAATGTTCACTGGCCCAACATGGGGAAAGTTCCTGGATGGAATACCCCTAAGACCGTGGTCGGCAAACTGCGGCTCGCGAGCCACATGCGGCTCTTTGTCCCCTTGAGTGTGGCTCTTCCACAAAATACCACGGCCTGGGCGCGTCTATTTTGAAGAAGTGGCGTTAGAAGGAGTTTAAGTTTAAAAAATGTGGCTCTCCAAAGAAATGTTCAATCGTTGTCCTGTGGATAGTTGGCTCTGCTGACTAATGAGTTTGCCGACCACTGCCCTAAGAGATTGATGTTGTTTTTTCCTAAAAGGAAAGAGACAAGGAACTCCTGTATTTATACCTACCCCTAAAAAGGACCTGTTTTTAAGTTTCTCAGTTTATTTAGTCGAATAACAATTGTTATTATTTCACTCAGTGCGCATTGTTCCTAGAGCTCATTTGGCATCCACACAAGTATTTGCTTATTAGAAGTTTCTAGCCGGAATAAACAGTCCTGGTAAGAAGCTTTGCATCGTTTTGTAGTTGGATAAATACAATTTAGAGTAACATAGACCCCTTAAAACTGCGTGGAACTCTCCTCGTGTTGTCTTTCAAAATAAACATGACTCACAGCCCTTAGGTAGCCAGTGCGTGTCTGTCGTGAATGTTGAAGCATAAACATAGCAATTCCTTTCCTTTTTGAAACGGAAGCTTGATTCTAGAGTTAGCGTTAAGCTGCAGCTTTGGAGAAAGAAAAGCAAGGTTATATTGGAAGGTATGCTTTTCTGAATTTTCTCTAATTTAGAGTATTCCTATATCATTAAAAATAATTTTATAGAAGTTGCAAATTACCATCTCTTAAATAGTTTCATTATAATTTTAATAGTATATAAGCTAGCTTTTCAACATGTACCTTGAACAGTAATAAAGAACTATATGTGGCCCTGACCAGTTTGGCTCAGTGGATAGAGCATCAGCCTACGGACTCAAGGGTCCCAGGTTCGATTCCGGTGAAGGGCATGTACCTTGGTTGCGGGCACATCCCCAGTGGGGAGTGTGCAGGAGGCAGCTGATCGATGTTTCTCTCTCATCGATGTTTCTATCCCTCTCCCTTCCTCCCTGTAAAAAATCAATAAAATATATTTTAAAAAACCAAAACTATATGTGTAAAGAATAAAATTTAAAAAAGCCCTAGCCGGTTGGCTGTGTCCGCCTGGGGGTCCCAGGTTTGATTTCGGTCAAGGGCATGTACCTCGGTTTCAGGCTCCTCCCCAGCCTTGGCCCTGGTTAGGGCTCGTGCAGGAGGCAACCAATCGATGTGTTTCTCTCCCATTGATATTTCTGTCCGTCTTTCCTTCTCTCTTCCACTCTCTCTCTCTAAAAACAAAACAAATAAAAATGTTTAACTACACATATTGTTTAGGTTTCAATACGTGCCACATGTAATTTTAAATGTTGGCTAAATTATTTTGTTCTATTTTACGGAGGGAAATGACTTGTATGGTGGGGTCCCCATTTGGGGTGACCCAAGAGCCTTGAGTACAGGTCCCACACATGGGAATGATGCCCAGTGCTTGACTGGGGAGCCTTTATTGTCCTTTTCAAGCGTTGGGGGGGGGGGCGGGAAGAGGGGAGAGACAAGGGGATTTAATCAGGCCTCGGGTCCTGGGCCTCTGATCAGAATGGCAGGAATCATGCAACTAACAGCTGTGGCCACTTGTTGAATGTATTCACCATTTTTATCTCACTGGTCAGATGTTTTATTTCCATTTGAACTTGTGGAGAAAGATGGATCCAAAGCAGCCATTTTTAACCCTTTGCCACCCAAGTCACCTCTCCATCACCTGATTGTGTTGCTTTTATTTTGAAATGAAACGGTGAACCTGGAAGACCCAGTTTTCAACTGTGTATGCCTACCTAGCTCAAATAAGCAAACGTTTCCAGCAACTTCTACAACGGATGCACAGCAGTCTGCCTGCGTAAGCTAAATCAGTCCTTCCAGGCTGAATAATTGGAGGAAACTATTCATAGTCTTTTTGTTGTGTAATTTGCTGGTAAGTGCTGTTTGATGAGTAGAAATAGTTAAACGTGTTTGAAGAAGGACTTTTTAAAGCTGGCTCCCAGCCGACACCCTGCCTTATTCATCTGAAGCTGCGTCGCTCCCTCCAGCCTGTCTCGTTTTGTATTATGGTTTAGGCAATTTCAGGAGCCCTGTTATTTTAGCGATTAGGAAATTGAAGACCCAAGAGCAGGGGTCCTCAAACTTTTTAAACAGGGGGCCAGTTCACTGTCCCTCAGACCGTTGGAGGGCCGGACTATAGTTTAAAAAAAACTACGAACAAATTCCTATGCACACTGCACATATCTTATTTTGAAGTCAAAAAACAAAACGGCAAAAACACCCGCATGTGGCCCGCGGGCCGTAGTTTGAGGACGCCTGCCCAAGAGGCCTGGACTTGACTCTGATTTTCCAGACTCTGCTGATCAAGTGCTCAGTTTTACTGATGGATCCGTCAGCTTGGTTTGCTGGTGGACTTCACTTAAGTAGAATGTATAGATCTGTGTTGTGATTGTCACTAAAGGGAGAAAGGTATCTGAAAACTGAGTTTTTCATTTCTTTCTATTTTTTTTTGTTTTGTTAATCCTCACCTGAGGTTATTTTTCCATTGATTTTCAGGGAGCGTGGAAGAAAGAGGGAAAGACAGAGTGAAAAACATCAGTGTGAGAGAAACACATCCATTGGTTGCCTCCTGCACGAGCCTCCACCAGGGCTTGGGCCAGGGAGGACCCTGCAACCTCGGTACTTGCCCTTGACCTGAATCGAACCTGGGACCCTTTGGCCTGCAGGCTGAGATGCTCTATCCACTGAGCCAGTCTGGCTAGGGCTGAAAGTTGGGTGTTTCAATGAGGGGGTACTTTGGGTTAGCCATAGCTATCTGTCTCACTAGCAGTGGGACTTTTGGGACAATGTATTAAAAGGTAGCAGGAGCCTTTTGCAGCTACGTGGCTTACGAGGGCAGTCAAGGAAAGACAATTAAGCCGCTCCAGAAAAAAATCTTTCTCAGTTAAAGCTGTGGGAGGACATAGAGCTATGTCACGACCTTGAGAAAACGATAGTTTCTAAATTTTTAGCCAAAGAGAATATCCTCTTTAGCAGTAGGGAAATAGTAATAAAAAGAATACTTCAAGTACCGTTGCAGGCATTACATATCTCGAGGAAAAGAAAAAGGACAGTTCCCAAAATTATAATGCAGCCCATAAACATGGTTATTTTTTATGAATTGCATTACTCATCGTTTTGAATGTTGCCTTCTGCTAAATTACTTCTTTACTGTGAATTGAGTTGAGTGTATTTTGTTCAGTCCTATTCCTTTTCACTGGCAGATGAAACTCACTTAAATGTTTTGAACCCTGTATTTTTAGACGTGCTATTAAAATTACACAGCTGTTGCAGGGAGATGTATGTGAATTACTCTGAGAAATAGGATCATGATTGAGGTCCCGTGCCAGCTGATAGTCAGCTGCCATGAAAAGAAGAGATGAAGCCAACACATGAGAATATGGGTGTGCCCACCATACTTGAGAATGTTCTGTAGTCCTGCCTTATTTTAGGTATTTCTTTTCTTTTTCGTTTAAAATATATTTTTATTGATTTCAGAGAGGAAGGGAGAAGAGATAGAAACATCAATGATGGGAATCATAGATCGGCTGCCTCGTACACATGTAAGATGCCCCTTACCCCCCCAGGGATCGAGCCCGCAACCCGGGCATGTGCCTTGATTAGAATAGAACCTGGGACCCTTCAGTCCACACAGGCCGATGCTCTAACCACTGAGCAATCCGGCTAGGGCAGGTATTTCTTTGTCATGACAAGGACATTTCATGATTAGGAGACTGGCTTTAAGTTTTCCGTTGGAAAGCAGGGAGGGTGACCACCTACTTGTGTCAAGGTACATTTCATTAAATCAACTTTAACGTTGGACTTCATCGGATTGAAATTAATTGACTAATAGAAATATTTAGTTTGAGCCTTTGTGCCATGATTAATTTCATAGTTTTAAGATTGAATTGTTCCCAACCTTCAGTTAAGTAGAGCTGACACTGTATGTGCTGAGTTTTGTACATGCCCTCAATTATGTCAGATCTGTACATATATAATTTCTAACCTTCACTGATTATGCTTTCAGCAGAGCTGTCTATTATAGTATTTTATGCTTTTAGCAAAGATATCTATAAAGTAAGAGCAATTTCTCCATTGATTTCAAATGCAAAGTTGCATATTATTTCTGTGGGAGGTGATCTCTTTCTCTCTCTCTCTTTAATTCTCACCCAAGAATATGCTTTGATTGACTTTAGAGGGACAGTAAGCGGGGAGAGGAGGAGGGAGGGAGAGAGAAAGGAAGAGAGAGCGAGAGAAAGAGAGAGAGAGAGAGAGAGAGAGAGAGAGAGAGAGAGAGAGAGAGAAACATCAATGCGAGAAACACTGATTGGTTGCCTCCTGTATGAGCATCAACCTAGGTATGTGGCCTGACCAGGAATCGAACCTGCAACCTTTTCAGTGTACGGGATGATGCTCCAATCAGCTGAGCCACCAAGCCAGGGTGGGAGGTGATCAATTAAAAAAACACACCACACATTAAAAAAGATCAAACTGTGGTGGTTCACATTTGCTCATTTGACGTTCCGCGAAGGCTTGAGAACGCCTCAAGTAATAACACTTGAGGTGATACAGATCTCTGCGCTAGCATGTGCTCTGCCTAAGACACACGTCGTTATTGTACAGGAAGAACCACCTGGCTGGCATGGGGGCACACCGGGAGTTCTGTGCGGCTTGGAGACCTCCTTGAGGGGGGTGGTGTGGGGAGGAGAGGCCGGTTCGAGAAGACTCCTTGGATGTGGACTGTGAGATGCAGATTGAACAGGAACCATTAAGAGGACAGTGGGACAGAGAAGAAGCATGATTAAAGGGGGGGAGTGAGGGGAGGCTGTTGGCCCGTGGGAGTTTAATGAAACAAATGCCGTTGAATCAGTCTCAGAAATGGAGACGTTTCGTGCACTGCTTGAAGATGTCCTCATTCAAAGAAAAACAACAAACAAACACGCAAAAGATGGCATGGACTTACCACTTTTTACAACCATTTAAGAACTGCTGCCCTTAAACTTTGAATCTGGCAGTGGGCCAGAGGAGCAGTGTAATTATTTCTGCATTTCTAGCCTCACCTCATCTTTTTTTGGTTAGTTCTCACCCGAGGATATTTTTTTCCATTGCTTTTTAGAGAGAGAGCGGAAGGGAGGGAGGGGGAGAGGGAGAGACAGACAGACGGACGGACAGACAGGCAGACAGATACTGAAATTGATTGGTTGCCTCTCGCGCATGCCCCTACCGGAGGTGAGGGTGGGGGAATGAGCCTGCAACCCAGGTACGTGCCCTTGACCGGAATGAAACCCTCGGTTCCAGGGCCTGTGCTCTAACCATTGAGCAGCCCAAGCCAGGGTTCGCCTCCACTTTTATTGCGTGCACACTCATCTCAGCTTCTTTTTTCACCCCCAACTTTGACATTTTATTTTATGTTCAGCGGTTCCACCAGCTTCTTCTTAAGGTAGGTTGAAAAAATTGTTACAGCTGAGACCATGTGAGCACAATGGGTGTACTCTGAGGGGCCATTTGTCTGGCTTCTTCTAAAGCAGGCTGCAGCAAACAAGCGGCCATTGATGGCTAATAACCCCACTTTGCTGGTAATGTTAAAAAAATCACAGCACGAAGGCCTCCTAGTCAAGCAGCTTTTTTTTAAAAAAAATAAAAGGTAATAATTACCATTATACCTTGTCTGAACATTTGGTAGAAGTACAAGAACTTCCAAAATGTCGTGAATACATTGAGGTTTGCGTTTGGCTGAGGACAAAGAATGAAAGCGGGCCGCTGTTTTTTCCAACGAGGGCCCGTAATTCTCCCTGATTACTCGGTCGGTAATTACGTTCTCAGCGCACTGCCCGAGTGTGTGCACAAAACACCGCATGCTCGTGATTCCGAAATCACTCTTCGCTTTCATCCTGTGTATTCCCGTGTCAGGGACAATCGCATGACGACCGACTTCCCGCTGTTCATACGTGTTCTTCCACCTCCCAGGGCCTGGCTAAGGTCTGGGCGTTCCCTTTGCCATTCACGCTTCTCTTGTGGCGTGCACAGCCCTCTTTGGTACTTTTCGTCTTCTCATACTGCTGGGGTACCTGCTGACCCCCTCAGGGACATGCTGCATACAAGTGTGCTTGTATGGAGACCATGAGACAAATGTGGCGTATCTACCTGGAGGATCTGTGTTCCTGAGTTTTTTTGGGGGGAGGGAGGAGACCATCATATTAAAACAGGCTGTATCATGGAGTTAATTGCCAATATTCATCAAAATTTTTAAAATATATATTTTTATTGATTTCAGACAGGAAGGGAGAGGGAGGGAGAGAGAGAAACATCAATGATGAGAGAGAACCATTGATTAGCTGCCTCCTGCACGCCCCCTACTGGGGATCGAGCCTGCAACCCAGGCATGTGTCCTGACTGGGATTCGAACCTGGGACCCTTCCATCCGCAGGTTGATGTTCTATCCACTGAGCCAAACCAGCTAGGGCCTCATTAAATCTATAATAATAAAAGAGTAATATGCTAATTAGACTGGACAGCTGAACGACCTTCCGAACGTCATTCCGGAAAAAGCCATGGTGGCAGAGGCTGAGGCAGAGGCGGTTAGGGGTGATCAGGCTGGCAGGGGAAACAGTGAGGGGCGATCAGGCAGGCAGGCAGAGGGGTTAGGGGCGATCAGGCAGGCAAAAAGGCAAGTGGTTAGGAGCCAGCGGTCCCAGATTACGAGAGGGATGTCCAACTGCTGATTTAGGCTCTATCCCGCAGTGTCCCAGATTGGAGAGGGTGCAGGCCGGGCTGAGGGACGCCCCCTCCACACCGTGCATGCATTTTGTGCACCGGGCCTCTAGTTTTAATATAAAACATGTAACTTCTAAGAAATGTATTTGTTGTAGGCTCGTTAGGGTGCCATGACGATGTTAGGATATGTGTGTTCAAAGTCTGCTGTGTGCCATTTCCTAGAATCTTCAGATCCTTTCTCGGGAACTTGTGTTGTATGGTCATCATCACAGTCTAGTCCTCAGAACTTGAAGCAGGTGGGCCTTGTTTGATTGAGCTGGTTTGTGCCAAGGGCGATCTGGTATGTCATATTTAGGGGCCGGATTCTTGGTCTGGTTGGAAGAACTATATATGGAAAAAGAGGCGAGAACCATGCTGTCCCAGTGGTAATGGACAGACTGTTTTTTTTTGCGGGGCAGAATCTCACAACTTTATAAAGTCGTTCTGAGCAGGAGTTAGCAGCCGTCGAATGTTGACTGTAGTTGCCAAACGATATAAATAATCTGGTCAGGAAGCATGAATGTCCAAGAAATACTCTCGGAAAATTAAAGGGTTTCCTTGGGATAATAGGAAAACCAGGCTTGCTCTCCCTCAAGCGGTTATTTTTAAGCACGAGCAGCATCCGTTTGTAATAAACTTAGTTTCACTCAGTGTCCAGTGTACCTGAGTGTCACATTCGTATGTGTCTCAACTTTAAATTGACCTTTCAGTTCAAATATTAAGAAGGAACACATTGAACAAAAATTAAGTCACCTGCGGTAGCAGTTAAACTGAGACAAGAAGTTAGAAGCCATGCAACAGCCACGTGTGGTGGTGACCTTGTGACCTTGCAAGGTTATGATGTGTTCCCAGATCTGCCAATAGCCACTGTAGGCTGTCATAGCTGCCAGGTAAAAGGAGGAACCAGGATGAGTGGGAATGAAGGAAGCCCCATCGGCATGCAGGTGATAGGAAGGGGACCAAGCTCGCTCTCACGCACCAGCCTGGTGGGATGGGAAGTTCTGATCTTGGGACTGGTCAGAGGAGAGCTCTGTGCAGGCCATGGCTCATAGGGTTCACGGTGTTGGGCTCACTTGTGGTTCTGGAACCCTGATCATTTGCTTATCCCCATTTACCGAAATGCTGTTGCTGCCGATGCTGGTCATGGCTAACACCATCCAGTGCCCATTGCGTGCCGGATACTTGAAGTGCTTTATGTCTGGGGTTTTATTCTCACGGCAGTTCGGTGAGGTAGGTGCTATTATTATTCTATGTAGAAGTGAGGAAGCGGAGGCTTAAGGAAACCGGATAGCAACTTGTTTTAAGGTCACAAGGATGTGTGAGAAAAACCACAGAGCTGGCATTGACATTCACTCCAGGCTCACTCCAGATTCTCTACTCTGAATGCCCATGCTCCTAGAATCTGGTACTGATGTTAATTAAGATCTCAGAAACGGGAAGCCTTGTTGAAGTCTAGGCTGTGTGTGGGGAAAAAAATATAATCCACGTATGCCGGTGGTCTTAATCTAGCATCTAGAAGGGTTCAGGAATCTGGAGAAGGCGCTGTGTGTATGTAAATTAATCAAGAGTCCAGCGACGAAACATAATTTTAAAAGGCATTTTGGGGAGCCAGAGAAGACTTAGCTAAAGAAACCAAGTTCTTCTGACTCTCTGGACCCATTGCTTTTTATTAACACAATTTGTCCTAAAGCAAGGTAGATGCACATATCCAAGGGTAAGGTTTGGTGTACAGAATCCGTTGTCAGATTGGGGAAACCGCCTATGGCTATTCAGGTGTTTGGCCAGCAGGAGGCAATAACATGTAGATTGTAATGCCCTCAGCTGTCTGGCAGCAAGCAATCATTTATGCATCCTTTCCTGGTTTGGGGAAATGTCCTCAGCCATTTCCAGATGGTTCAGCCCTGCTGACATGCTGGAATTGGCTTCCGGCACCCCTATCCATGATTTTGATAATACCAGCCGTTCTATGGTGAAATCTCAGGCCATCATTCTCCATGGGGTCTTAATGACAGAAGTGATGTGGTCATGTGAATGAACTTGTCTTCATCAGTTTACATGACAATGATCTTAGTGAAGCCAGCAGAAATGTAAATCTGTTTTGTGCAAGGTCCTAATTAAAGTAATCTTAGAGTCCCCTGTGCAGAGCGAGCGAGTGGGACATTCATTTTCTAGGTGATGTTAACCTGACATCCTTGTTCAGGAAGTGCCGATGATAGGACTACTTTAGGGATCCCTATAGTAACCCAGGAAGAAAATGATGCATTCATGCAGTGGCAGTGGGACAGAATGGAGGGGGTAAATATAGAGCAGGAGTGGGGAACGTCCGGCCCACGGGCCACATAAGGCCCGAGAAATCCTTTGGTCTGGCCCTGCCAAGGTATTGGGGTGAGTTAATGAAATGTTTGACCAACGACAGCAGGCTGACTTTTAAGTTGATAATGTTGTATGGCCCGCGAAGGGTGTTATACATATCCAGGTGGCCCCTGGCAGGAAAAAGGTTCCCTACCCCTGTTGTGAAGACTCGGGTGGTGGAATTGTCAGGGCGCGGTGACCGATTGGGGTGACCGCAGAGGAGCAATCTGCCCAGTGCGTGGGAAATCGGGAGGGAGGAGCGGAGGGGGCGGGAGGGGGAAATAGGTTGCATTTTGAGGTCGGTTTGTGATCTTGGGTTAGAAATGCTTACTAGGCAGCTGTCTAGGTGGGTTTGGAGTGTAGGAGACAAGTGTGGGCTTTAAAGAATTTGGAACTTTTTAACAGATTTCAGCTGCAAACTGTGAGTTGGACTGTTAATCTCAGCGGTGGCGGCAGCGGTGGTGGGTGGGTGTGTTTTTGAGCGACTGGGGGAAGGGATTCCTCACTACACCGCTTACACACGGATTATTTTCAGCTACACATTGTCTCTCAACCCATTCAATTGAAAACCTGTAGAGTTCTGATCGGAATGAATGCGGAGAAATAAAACACGCCGTCTTTTGTCTTTTTATTAATGAAGCTGTAAGAGTGCATTACGTTACATAATTTATATTATGGGTAGGAAGTCAGTGAATAATTAGCTCCTTTGTAGAGAGAAGGCTGCACAGGAGTTTACCTCCCCATCCTAACTCCCAACAGTTTATTATGAAAAATTTAAAACGAAAGGACAATGGAAAGATTTATTCATTAGAAATCTGTATATCCACAATCGTGATTCTATATTAACATTTTACGATTCTTGCTTTGTCACATATCTCACCACACACACACACACACACACACACACACACACACACACACACATACACACATATATATATATATATATATATATATATATATATATATATATACACACACACACATATATATATCAGAGATTTTTTCACTCTACAGGATAACCCGGCGGACTTGTTTTCTGAGAACATGCGATCCTTCTTAAGATGTTCTTCTTATTTTCTTTGGTGGCTGTGGATCAGTGACTATACTAGATTGCATTTGTACTTTGCACATGAATATAGATGTTGTGGGATGAAGAGTTTAGTAGTGGCGTATCTTTTTACCTTTTTGTTATTATTATTACTAGAGGCCCGATGCACACAGATTCATGGAAGAATGGGCCTTCCTTCCCCTGGCTGCTGGCACCACCTTCGCTCTGGCCTGGAGCTGCCTTTCCACCTTCCTGCCTTACTATGCTGCCCAGAGGCCTGGAGCAGCTGGGGTGGTGCCGAATGCCTGCGTCGTCATGACGATGCAAGTGTCCTGCCCCCGGCTGCTCGGTGCCTGTGTATGCAAATTAACCTTCCATCTTTGTTAGGTTAATTTGCATACTTACTCCTGATTGGCTGGTGGGCGTCACAAGAGGTGCGGTCAATTAGCATGTTACTCTTTTATTAGTGTAGATTGTTATTATTTTAAAATATATTCTATTGGTTTTTTACAGAGAGGAAAGGAGAGGGGGAGAGAGTTAGAAATATTGATGAGAGAGAAACATCAATCAGCTGCCTCCTACACACTCCCCACTGGGGATGTGCCCACAACCAAGGTACATACCCTTGACCAGAATCGAACCTGGGACCCTTGAGTCTGTAAGGCCATCGCTCTACCCACTGAGCCAAAACGGTTAGGGCTAGATGATGATGATGATGAGTCTGTAAGGCCATCCATCACTCTACCCACTGAGCCAAAATGGTTAGGGCTAGATGATGATGATGATGATGATGATGATGATGATAGGGCTAGATGATGATGATGATGATGATGATGATGATTAAAGCCGTTTAGTATTTCTTAGAAACTTGAGTGACATGTAACTGTGTGGTCTCGATGGGAGATTTTGCCTTCCTACATATTTGGAACTGCTTCCTCCCAGATGGTTTTCTTGCCTTGTAGACAACAAGTGTGTGTGTTGCCGTTATTTGTGTCTGTTGTTTGTCAGTGACATTCACAATGTTTTCCTGTATCCCTCAATCCGTGAGCCGTGACAACACCTCATTGTTACTAGCAAGCAGCTTTCCCCTTCCTTCTTCACAAGGTTTTTTTTTTTTTTTAATGAAATATAAAAGGAGAAAAGCTATTTAGTATTTCATAAATGTACCTTATAGTAGAAGCCCCCATATCTAATGTGACCTGTACTGGTCATAGCAGTTGGTTAATTGAACTAGTTCAAGTTTGGTGCCCTTAAAAATGACATAGACCTTTACCTGGGTTAGCCTACTTTATAACATACATGTTCATTCTAAAGCTTTTCCTGTTAGCCCGGCGATGAGAAATCCACATTATTTTTTTCTTTCCTAAAGTTATGCCCGTCTTTTATCTCCAAAGATTCAGCTTTGGTTTCTTTAAAGTGGAGAGAGAACTTAAGACCGACGGAAAGCGTTCTGAATATAGCATTCTGCCAGACTTGTATGATCTCCCCCTTTTCTATTTGTCCCACCATTTGTTAGAGACCCCGCCTTTATAGAAACCTGCCGGAACATTTCACTTCCTTTCATAGAAGTTCTGTAAACTCACATGGTGTCCGTCTATAGGATATTTAAATCGCACAGTTACAGGTACCGTCTCGTTGCATACATGTGGCCGTAAGCACAGCTAAGGACACAGCCCGGAGAAGGGTGCAGGGTGACCCGCGTAGCTCCCCAGGGTGGAGTGTTTTCAGGGCTAAATGGCATGTTTTGTGGACAGAAGAGGGAGGAGTTGATAGATGGTCCACCTGGGCATTGGAAGTCAGAAACGGGAGCTCTCACTGGCGTATTGGAGGGCTCTGGCAGGTGGCAGATTTTATTTCTTTACAGTTCATCTCTCTCACTGCCTTTCAAGTCACTACTTGAAGAAATCTTAATGAGGAGAAATGAAAAACTGCAATGCTGACCCTTTAGGGCATGCCACCCGAGGGTGGAGAGATGGTACGCATCGTGGATTGTGATGACACAGAATGGGTCACACTGCTCTTCATGCTTCCATTCTTGCTTTCCATGCCACTTTCCGGAACCCCTCCTCTATCTACGTAGTGGCTAGAGTCATCTTTTAAAAATGTACCTCTGCCCTAAACGGTTTGGCTCAGTGGTTAGAGCATTGGCCTGCGGACTCAAGGGTCCCAGGTTCGATTCCAGTCAAGGGCATGTACCTTGGTTGCGGGCACATCCCCAGTAGGTGGTGTGCAGGAGGCAGCTGATCGATGTTTCTCTCATCGGTGTTTCTAACTATCCCTCTCCCTTTCTCTCTGTAAAAAATCAATAAAATATATTTTTAAAAATTTTAAAAAAAGAAAAAAAAGTACCTCCTGTTCTGCTTAAAGCCTTCAAGGTTTCCCAGTGCACTTGGGGTAAAGAACGTAACCTTCCCTTCCTGTGGCTCAGGTAGGACCTCCTCAGAGAGCCTCCCTAGTGGAAAGATGAATGAGGACGGTGGGAGGGTGCATTCATTTTGGCTTTGGGGACCCCAGAAAGACTTAGCAGAGAAACGGTGTTGGAGCCAGGTCTCGATACATAGGATTGCATTCGATGGAATCGGGTACTGAACAAGTGTTTAAAGCGTGTCTACTGGGTGCTAGGTACTGTCCCTGTCATGCCCGCTTTGACAAGTAATGATTAGTGAGTGACGGCTTTGAAAGGAAGTTGCTATTTTCAAAGACTTGTCTTTATTGCAACCTCAATAAATAGCATATACCAGAATAGCCAAGCCATCCTTAATGTGCTTGAATACCAGGACGCTTTCCATTCACTTAGTACCTGGGAGAACAGAATTTGGCAACGAACCTCTGCCGTCAAATACCTGTTCAGGAAATTTGATTGTATTCAAGAATGAGTTACTTGACCAAGTCACAGAATTGTAATGCCGTGTTACGGTCGTTATGTTTTTAAACAATCAGCTCTCTCCAGCCTTCTGATGCCATATTTTATTTTAAAATATCCGAGTTAACACCAGGAAGAAAAACTATCGACTGTATATACCAAGTGCATTTGATCATAAAATGAAAATTTTTGTTTATAACGAATTTAAGTGCCTGCTCTTCACAGGCTATAATTGACTGGTTTAATCTTTGCACGTAGTAGTTCCCTTAGGGACTCAGGATGCTGAAGGCTTTGAGTAGGTGCTCATTTTGAGGCTTATTGTAATGTGGAGAGAATGGTCGTATAACGAGTATGAAATGTTTGTCTTTTTTGCTGTGCTTGGTTTTTTTCTTAAAATATTTTAAATATATGTTTTTATTTCAGAGAGGGAGAGAGGGAGAAACATCCATGAAGAGAGAGAGTCATGGATCGGCTGCCTCCTGCACGCCTCCCACTGGGGATGGAACCTGCAGCCTGGGCATGTGCCCTGACCGGGAATTGAACCGTGACCTCCTGGTTTCTAGGTTAACACTCTCCCGGCTTGCTGTGCTTGTTTCGATCTTCATTTCTTTTTTTTATTCCTCTCTGACTCTTTAGTAGCTGTGGTTTTTAAATCTTGTCTCCCTTCCTGTTAACGTGTCCCCGAAAAGCTGCACATATGTGTATAGTCTCAGCATCTCAGAAGTCCCCCTGTGGACTTCTTCAGCTAAAAATCCTCCCGGAGAAAGCTGGAAATCCCTCTTGTTCGGTCTGATCCAATAATTGAATCGGTACCCACTCCTCTGGGAACTGACCTTGAGGCCACTTCACAGTGGACATTCCACTTGCTTAGACCACATTCCACTTGCTAAGACCGTGAGCTCTCCCCTCCGGAGTGTCCCAGAATCCGGACCTGCACAGAGAAAGCCCACCTAGAGTCCTTTAAAAAAACCCTCTGACTCCCCGTCTTTGGGGGCTGGCACCATTTGGGGGCTCAGCCCATCTGGTTGTCCAGGGGACCTAATAAATTCATAATTCTTTACCCTCTTTGGCTTTGTGTGTTCTTCCTTTGGCGCCCCTAGTGCCTGTCAGAGGACCCTCTGAGCTGTCCCTGTCATTCCTCTGTTGTCTGTCTGTACACTAATGAACAGGCAGTTCTGTTGTGGCTAAGGCTAGTCGTACTTCATAGCAAACTATTAAGTATTTTACTGGGCGAGAGAGAAATGAGAAAGAAAAAAGCAAACCCCAGACAGTATGGAGAACTGGTTAGAAAGCTAGTTATGACATTTACGGGTATACTTCTGTACTAGTGGCCTGGTGCACGAAATTTGTGCATGGGGGAGGGGGTGGGGGGTGGGGGGGGGGGGGTGGGGGGGTGGGAGTGTCCCTCAGCCCGGCCTGCACCCTCCAATCTGGGATCCCACTGGGATTGGGCCTAAACCGGCAGTCGAACATCCCTCTCACAATCCGGGACCGCTGGCTCCTAACTGCTCACCTGCCTGATTGCCCCTAACCACTCTGCCTACTGGCCTGCTCACCCCCACCTGCCATGCCCCCCCCCCCCCCGCTCCCAGCCAGCCTGCTCACTCCCAACTGTTCCCCCCCTTGCCGGTCTGCTCGCCTTCCAACTGCCCTCCCCTCCTGGCCTGATCACCCCTAATCACCTCTGCCTTGGGGCCACCATGGCTTTGTCCGGAAGGATGTTTGGAAGGTCTCCCGGTCTAATTAGCATATTACCCTTTTATTAGTATAGATGTTGCCTTTATTTTGAGATATTTTACGTTCCAAAATAACTTATTTTATTAAGTTATGGTGGCCCCTCCCCAGTCCCCAATTTCCTATCTGGCAAGTTGGCCAAAATATGGTATTGTCAACCTTTTATATTGATCCATCCGATCTGTATTGGAGGTTTCTGAGTCCACGATGTCCAAAAAGGGTGCTTCCCTGGCTTATGTGGTGCCCACCTGTCATGGGAGTTGGTCTCTGGAGGGGTTTTCTTCCCACATCAACAACCCATTCGTCTATTTTCCACACCAGTCGGGTGTCCAGCAGTTCATTTACCCCAGACCCCACAGGCTAGTGGCTCAGCCCCACAAGACTGTCCCCGTTTCAGATCCCGGCCGCCAGTGGGGGTACGAAGGCTACCCACTTACGCCCCGCTAACCACCAAGTTGGGTTTGATCGTTCACTGGAAGGACTCCCAGAACTTAGGAAAGCACTTTCCTTGTTGTTGCTGGGTTAATATAAAGGATGCAACTCGGGGCAAAGGATGGGGTGGGTGCAGAGGTCGCACGCCCACGCTGGGCGTGCCGCCCCCCCCCCAGCGCCGCCCCGAGAGCTTGTTTGGGTGTGTCGATGGAGGTTTCATTGCATCGGCACGATTGTGAACTCAATTTCCGACACTTAGACCCTCCCCAGAGGTGGGGGTTGGCGGGGGGGGGGGCTGGAAATTGCCACCCTCTGATCATGGCTCATCATGGCTCAGTATTTCTGAAAACAGCTCCCTTCCTCAGGCCCACGAGTCATCTCATTAGCATGCCAGGACTCTCTTCCTGGTCAGGAGATGCCAAGGGTTTTAGGAGCTTTGTGCCAGGAACCCGGACAAAGACCAGAGATTTTTATTTTTTTTTCTACAGAATGTCTGTCTCCAGCCAGGAAAGGTCCTCAGATGTTGTGGAAAGGAATGGGAGGACTTGATTTGAATTTGTCATTAAGAAACCCTGTGGGCTTTTATACATAGAAGGAATACAGAAGAAAGAGCACATTTAGAATAAATGTATGGATTTGTTTAATTTAAGGTAGGACATTGCAGTGGAGAGAGCAGAAATTTGAATGTATTTGTGTGTAATTCTGCAGCAGGATTTGTAATACCTTGTTTTGATGACTAATTTAGGAGTTTTTCATGATTGAGATGCTTGAGAGTATTATGGAAATCTTATTTTAAAAATTTATTTATAGTTATAAATTTCCTTAAATCCTACAAAATATTGAGATGATTAAAGTGAAAAGATATCATATAGCTATAGCTTAAATGAAGCTGAAGTTTCTTCTTACAACCTATAATGTAGTTACAAAATAGGATGTTGTTATATGAATGAAATGAATTAATGCTTGTAAAACTCTTACAAAGTGCCTGACATAGTAAACACTCACTGTATTAGCTATTATAATTCATTTTCATCATTATTTTTCGCCACCAGAATTTATCTTAAAAAAACCAAATACTTCGTATTCTCTTTATATGAAATTCAAAATTAGTCCCTTCCTGGCCCGGCTTTGATGTGGGTTCTCCAGGTGCCAGGTGTCCTCTAGGACTGCAGTTACCTGGGCCGGACCTGTCTCTTTGCGCCTTCAACACCCTCACGTGGCGGTTCCTCCTCTCCCCAGAGCATCTCAGCTCTTACCACATCTTAGCTCTTCTTCTCTTTAACCCTGGCTCCTCCCTCCCGCTGTTCCTTGGCCTTGGTTAGAGTTAGATTTATATCCTTAACCTCTCAAGTTGAACATTTTTCATTTTCATTAGAAAATGAATCCACTAATTTTTTTTTGCATTTTTTGGCCTTTGCCGGCCACTTGGATGTGTTCATTTGGAGATGTCTTTGTTTCAGTGCGTGTAGCTTTTCCAGGGAAGTTGAAGTGACCAGACAGTTGGTGGCTGATGAAGTGGTGTGTACAATAAGCGCCAATTAAAAGCGGTTCCGTGAGCCGTGTGCTTCAGTCTTTGGCATGTCTCCAGGTGCCCGCTGCAGAGCCGTGGGGGGAAGAAACGGTAGAGGAAGAAGTGGGGCCATCATATTGGACTCTTCTGCTTTGGGGTTTTTTGATAGACGATATATATTTTTGAAAACCTTTTTTTGGTCGTCTTTTTTTTGAGCATGAAACGACCTAATTTACAAAAGAGGGGTTTAGTGTTGCCTAACTCGTGTGCTCCCACTGGGACTTCCTTCAGGAGATCATATTTCTTGAACCGTGGGAATCATGTTGTATGTCCCAAAATAATAATTTTTGAAAACTGGAAAATAGCGTTCTTTATCCACTTACAGATTTGCTTCCTGGGTTGCACGCTGTAAGAGGCCCTCTGCTTGACCTGCTTCATGCCGTCTTGCGTTAGGGTTCTGTAGATGTTGTCACGTAAGTGTTCCTCTTGCGAGGGATGAAGAGATTTCCACTGTGGTGCTCACACGTGCTCTGAGTCACAGTTTAAAAAATAATTCAAGCTCTATTCATTGCCTTATTTTTATTCCCAGAACTTTTTACCCCCCAAATTCCAGTGCAGCCCAGCCGGTGTGGTTCAGTGGTTGAGCGTAGGACCATGATTGATTCAGGGCGTGTGCCCAGGTTGTGGGCTTGATTCCAAGTCGGGGGGCATGTAGTAGGCAGCCGATCAGGGATTCTCTCTCATCATTGATGTTTCTCTCTCTCTCCTCCTCTTCCTCTCTATAAAATCAACTTAAAAAAATTTTAAAAAATACAGAGAGCTCAATTACAGTTATGCTTAAAACTTTTTTCAGGGCAGCATACAATTTTTAGACTATCACTGGATGTATTTCAGGGTTTGTGCTGCACAAATATTGTTACAGGTTTTTGTAAAATTTCTCTAGTGGAAAAATAGAAACAGTCGGAACCTGTTGTTCTGAAGCAATGTTATTGCTCAGGGCTGCGGCCTCTTACGTCTCCAGGATCTTTTGCTATCAGGTCGCCTGGCAAGCTGAGGAAAACACACACATGCAGTGTTGAGAGGTGGGGCCGACATGGGGGTCAGAGAAGAGGTCGCGAAAGTGACTTTTTGTTCCTGAGGACATTGGGGAGGAACCCACATGATTTGCTTGAAAGACTTTGAGGCTAAAATAGGCCGAATGAGCAAAGCTTTTCGTTAAAGATGGGGCTGGATGAGTTACTTAGGGGCATCTGCATCCGTTACGGCTTCAACATCAGCTAAGTCTTCTGCGTGGGGCTTGGGTTAAAGCATAGAGTTACCGTACCTGTTTTCTTCTGCTGTTCACTTTTCATCTTTGACTTAAAAAACAAAAACGAAATACACTAAAATTCTAATCAATCATTTCCCCCCAGGGTGGTGTGAGAGGATTTTTGAAAGATGAAACTAGTGCTTGATGGGAAATTCAGATCCTCTCCCCTCCTTTTTATTTATTCCTGCATCTCGGTCTCACTTGGTGTAACAGATGATTGAGATGAAGCTGAGATTTAAAGACATTATTTTGGGATTGTCCTTTTTTCATATTTATCTGTGATGGTTAAAATTAAAATCTAAAGGATCCCTGGAAAGCATCTCATTTTACTTTTTCATTTTTTAAATGAAATTTGAAACACAGCGTGTTCTGGCCAACGGGTGTCAGAGAGTGAGTCCCATTGCCATCATTGATGGTTGGTGACCACTCCATTTCTTAAGGGGGCAGATAGAGCTTCTCAGAATTTGTTATATAGACCACGAAGCAAGCCTGATGACCAACGTGGTTTTTAGTACAGAGGGATTCACAAACAGTTCACTGATAGTATAAACATACTAGAGGCCTGGTGCACGAAATTTGTCCACTCGGGGTGGGGGGGAGTGTCCCTCAGCCCGGCCTGCATCCTCTCGCAGTCTGGGAGCCGTCGGGGGATGTCCGACTGATGGCTTAGGCCTGCTCCCCCTGTGGGACATCCTTAGCGTTGCAGTGGCGGCGGGAGAGGCTCCCGCCACCACCGCTGCACTCACCAGCCATAGCTCCGCTCCTGTGGGAGCACACTGACCACCAGGGGGCAGCTCCTGTGTTGAGCGCCCACCCCCTGGTGGTCAGGGTGCGTCATAGCGACCGATCGTGCCACCGTTGGGTTGATTTGCATATTACCCTTTTATTATATAGGATATATGATTAAATCATATAGGATATATGATAAATGGGTAATTTATACTTAGAGTTGTGTTCAGTTTAAGGAGTGTGTCAGACACTCAGATTTGGAAGAAAACATTTTCGTGTTACTTGTGTGTTCGTGGATCCTGATGCCCTCCTCCTGTCCCTCATTACCCTTTATTTTTTAATCCATTAGACTGTACCCACAAGGGCAGGAAGCTTCCTTCTTGTTCACTGTTGTTTCTAGCACCCAGTAAAGCACTAATTGTTGAGTGACTGCTGAGTCGGCTGACTCTGATTTATATGGCTATGTGGGCAACGTAGCATATTTTAAATGTCTCATGTTTGCTTTTTTCCCCCCTTTTCTGCTTGTTCTAACAGTGAACAGAGTATCTGTCAGGCAAGAGCTGCTGTGATGGTTTATGATGATGCCAATAAGAAGTGGGTGCCAGCTGGTGGCTCGACTGGGTTCAGCAGAGTTCACATCTACCACCACACAGGCAACAACACCTTCCGCGTGGTGGGCAGGAAGATTCAGGACCACCAGGTAAGCGACTGGTTGAGTTCTTCAAGCCATCTTGTGTTACAGAAGGACTTGCTGTTTTGGTAAAATAAAGCAATGGTTTGAAACCGTAGTCAACACAGTCTTGATGGGGAAAACATAGGTAGTACTGAAGAACAGCCCTAAAAGTATCTCAGTGTTGGCCCACAAAGAAAACGCATATCTATATTATAAAAGGCCCGTGGCCCTAACGCCGTAACGACCAAAGACTGGCATGGGTGGGCGGGGCTGCGCGATTTTGCGTGCTGGGCTTCTAGTTTAAAAATAATTATAAAGATGTCTGCACAAGTTGGGCAGTTTCCAAATGAAAACATTGAGGGTTTTTTTTATATATATATAATTGATTTTTTTATAGAGAGGAAGGGAGAGGGATAGAGAGAAACATCGGTGAGAGAGAAACATCGATCAGCTGCCTCCTGCACACCCGCTACTGGGGCTGTGCCCGCAACCAAGGGACATGCCCTTGACCGGAATCGAACCCAGGACCCTTCAGTCCCCAGGCCCACACTCTATCCACTAAGCCAGACTGGTTAGGACGAAAACATGGAGATCTTTATCCATAAGAAAAGTAAGCTATCTGGTGACTTTATAGTTTTTGACAAATAGAGTGTTTTTTAAATGTTTGTAAATTTGGAAACACTTCTAAATAATTCATGACACTCATATGAAAGCATTATGAAGATTAGAAAATGTTTAGAAAGAAAGTGCTTAGACCTGAGTGACAAGATCTTATATATAGAAACCTGTGGGACGTCTAAGCTGTCCTTAGATGGGCAAATCTTAATGACATATAATGAGCTTAAGAGGGAAGCAGAAGGAAATACTAAAAATAAATAGAACTTGTTAACACAGAAGCTGCCCTACTGAATAGAAAAATTGGCAGAATCAATTAGAAAAAAAAAAGTTATAAATAAATAATATTAGGATTGGAAAAGAGATGTAGCTATAGATATACTATGAAAATAAGTTACCGTAAGATATTTTGAACAGCTTTATGCCAATAAGTGGGCCATTTTGTAGGAAAGTGTTACTTACCAAAACTGGCAGAAAAGTAGAAAAATTTAATAGATCTGAAATCATAAAATATGTCAGTAGTTAATAGTTTACCTAACATGTTATAAAAAGTCCTCAGTAAGATGTGAACAGACCAAATTCAACAGTAAGATAAGGATAGTTTAACATTCGATAACTAATAATGTAATTTACCGGGAGAAAACCTATAAGAAACGAAATTCAGGAAAAGCATTTGATAAAATTAAAATCTGAAGGTAATACTTCTCAGCACATTTGGCAGAAAAATGAATTTCCTTAATCTGGTGAGGATGACTAACGTAAACATAGAGCAGTCATCCCCCAGGACAATAATGTTAGGATTTCCATTGAACTCAGGAATAAGTTGAGGATTTCAACTTGAATCACTTTCATTCATTTAGCCTTGCGGAGGAGGTAACCTTAGTGATATAAAGATGAAGAATTAGAAGCTAGAAGGAATGTAAAGGAAGTAGTAGAACTCATTCACTGATGATACAATTTTCTACATAAAAAATCGGAGTATCTACAGAGATAAAATATTACAACAAATAAGACTGTTCAGCAAGGTTGCCCCTATGATTTAATATACAAGATCAGTATATAAAAGAAAAGAAAATTTTATAAAAATACTTCAAGTAACAAAATGATACGGTACCTATGAGTATAGCTAATAAAAATTGGTTTCTTCTCATTCCAGAGTACCTTTGTTACATTTCTCAATGGTTATCGGCCTTTCCTAAAGTGGAAACATGTTATTATAATTTATTAACACCTAAACTTTCTGTAGTAAGATCCATTTAAAAAAAAAAATCACCCATCATTTATTTGTAGAATGGAGCGTGTACAAATTACATAAACATATATTAACAGATTCCATTTTCCTATATTTATTAAGTGGTTATTATGTTCTAGGCGCTGTGATTAGGTTTCACAAGCGTGATAAGGTTCCTAACCTTGAAAGAAAGATGCAGCAAAGAATGGGGAAAGAAACATAGTAATTTATGATCTAAGAGGAGTGAACCCAGTTTTGGACCTGTGTACTAGAGGCATGTGTCAATTTTGAAAGAGGAAGCTCAGAAACTAAGCAGGTTTGGGGCCGAGTCCGGGGACTAGTGGAGCAAACATGGGAAGTTAGGCCCTGCGAATGAGGGAGGGCTTCTGTGGGTAGCCTCGCAGACCATGGTTTGGGACCCAGAAGTCCCTCCCATATGTTGGGAAGAAGTCTGACTCTGAATTAGACTGGCCCTCATAGCCCAGCCACAGTCATTTCAATTACTTTTGGATTAGGGTGATTTAAGACTGTTAGTTTCCCTAGCTGTTTGCCAGAAGCCAATGTACATTTTCCCTGGGGGCGGGGGGAGGAGGGGAGGAAATATCATCATCGTAGGCATCAACATTTCCTTAAAATTGTCCATATGCAATGTCTGGCACTCAATCAGAATACCCAGGCATACGAGGAGACAGGAGAAAGAAACAGCAATAGGACAGACCCCTGGGATCCAGTTAATGGAACTATCAGGAAGTGACTTTAAAATAACGATGCTTAGTGCATTCAAGGAAATACAAGACAGATTGAGGATTTCAGCAGAGAACTGGATACTTGAAAAAAGAACAAAATGGAAATTTAAGGCGGGAGCGGGTTAGAACGGGTGCAGGGGGAACAAAGGGGACATGTACCGTATTTTCCAGCGTATAAGACGACTTTTTAACCCAGGAAAATCTCAAAAGTCTGGGGTCTTATATGCTGGAAAATACGGTATTTGGGTTTTAAGCAATCTGATATACATTGTCAGAGATTTTTCTAACCTACGGTATTTTCCGGCGTATAAGACCCCTGACTTTTGAGAAGATTTTCCTGGGTTAAAAAGTCGTCTTATACGCCGGAAAGTACGGTAATACTTTCAACAATAAAGATTATTTAAAAAAAAGAATCAAAAAATAAAATAACTGCTGTTAACTCAGAGATGGTGTTTATTTGTTTTTGTTTTTGTTTTTTTACAACCAATTAGGAATAGCTAAAAAGAATTAGTAAACTGAAATAGAGGTCAGAAAAAAAAATTCAGACTGAAGCTAAGATAATCAGAGAGAAATATGTAATGCACGAAGAGCTTAGGGGAGACATAAGGGAATACAGTGAGAAGGTGTATAGAGTCTGTATAGGCAGAATCCCAGAGGAGAGGGGAGACTGGGGCAGAACAAGAACTGAAGAGAGAATGAACAAGAATTTTTAAAAGGGATGAAATCAGTACCAAGAAAGCCCTATAGGAACCCATTGTGTTAAAATCACTGTAAACTAAATATAAGGTGAAACTCTCGAGCTGTCCTTGAAATTCAGATACCTTTAAAGTAGCAACCATCAACTGTCAGCTGACTTCTCCATAGAATCAAGAGCTGGGAGGCAGTGAGCTTCAAATGACTGTAAGGCAGTGAGTGACCACTTAACATTCCGTACCTAATACAGATATTCTTCAAAAAATGAGGGTGAAATAAAGATACTCTCTGACAGAAAAAATGGAGAGATTTCCTCGCCAGATCTACAGTGGAAGAAATTCTTCAAGTTCAAAAAACGGTCCCAACAGAAGCTTGAAGAGAGCAGAGGACTAAAAAGTACCAGAAAGCATAAGTGTTTATCTTACTGACTGTACAAAAGTAAAAATAGTGCTTTATGGGGTTTAAAATATATGGAGAATAAAAATCCTATACAATAAAAGTCTAATATGCAAATTGACGGGAATGGTGGACGGTAGAAGGACTGGTCGCGATGACGCGCACTGACCACCAGGGGGCAGACGCTCAACGTAGGAGCTGTCCCCCTGGTGGTCAGTGTGCTCTCACAGAGAGTGCCACTCAGCCAGAAGCCAGGGTCACGGCTGATGAGCGCGGTGGTGGTGGCGGGAGCCCTCCTGCCTCCGCCACAGAGCTAAGGATGAATGAATGAATACCGTTTCAATCAGGATTTGTTGACTTTGTTGATGTTGCCATTTATTAGCTTGACTTTAAATAAAGAATTACTGTCTTTTAGGTGGTGATAAATTGTGCCATTCCTAAAGGGTTGAAGTACAATCAAGCTACACAGACCTTCCACCAATGGCGAGACGCTAGACAGGTGTATGGTCTCAACTTTGGCAGCAAAGAGGATGCCAATGTCTTTGCAAGTGCCATGATGCATGCCTTAGAAGTGTTGAATTCACAGGAAGCAGGTAAGGGGCCTCCGGTTGACTTGTTTCCTTGAACTGAAGTGCCATCTCTCAGTTAACACAGACCTTTTCTGACCAACTTGTAAATCATATATGTATGTGAAGTTATTCTTGAAATTCTCGTATTCTTTGCAGAGATGTGAACTTTTTATTTGTTGATGTAAAGATGGATTCTGGAAGGACCGGCGTATGAGATTGGTTCACTGGTCATTTTTAAATGCTTTCGTTGAAAAGCGACCTAGTTCTGTTCCTCCTGCTGTAGAACCTCAACTTTTGTTGCAAGGACGAGGCCCAGAGACTATGAAGTAGACCAAAATTATGCACATTTATCTTCATCTCAGATTTTATGAAGAAACATGTGGTTTCTGAAGCATGTTTCTTAGCCACTACTGAGGCCTTGAACCTCAAGTAGGATGAGGTCTCTCTCCTGCATCCTAGTTATTAACAGTGCGATTCTAAAAGTTGTTTCACAATTTTAGCAGTGCCCTCACGTGGTATTGGCTATGAATTGCATCTCCCCTGACCGCATGGTGGTTAGACAGCAATGTAGAAATAATTAACTTAATTAAAAAAATACACATAAAAAAACAACAAAACAAACACAAAAAAAAAACACACCAGGATTTAAGACTGTATATGTGTCAGAGATGGGCTCTATTTTTATTTAAAGAACAGAAAAAGAAATACACCAATGTATTCTCTTTGGGGAGATAGCTTTTATTATCAGCAAACATGCTATATATAAAACAATACAACTGTGATTACTCTTGCGTGCACCGTGTATTTCATAGTGACCCATAGGACATAAATATTCCATGAACAAAATTTATGTATTTTAAAAGAATGACTTCTATAGTCATTTGACATTTTGTTGAAGGTAGAGAATTTTGAAACCTATTACAGACACAGTCAATTTTACTTATTCCTTCCCTCGTTGTAAAAAGGATCGAAACTTCTAGCCCATTTGTTAGTTTATTTCAAATGTGAATTTCGAAGAAGACATTTTTGGAAGCTTGCTGGAAGTCACGTATTATGCCTAGCGATGATTTATATTAGATCTCCTTTGAGCAAATTAATATCTCTATAAATTATTTGTACACCGCTCTCATATGTTATCTGTTTTGAGGAAATAAGTGATTGAACTTCTCCTGGTTTGTCTGTAAGTCCAGAAAAATAGCATAGAAAAGTCTGCATGTATGCAGTCTTGCGTGTAGATGATCGGAAGTCACTGTACTTACCCTACAGGCGTCAGTATTGTATCAGCCTTCCGTTGTAGAATTGCTTTTCTGTCGCCATAGTGTTATCATGGGAAAGAACCTAGAATTGTGGTTCTTAATATCTTAACTACATAGTAAAAAAATGAAAGGACCGAAGTTTAGGCAGTATATGTATGGCAACCATATTTGGCTTCCCCATGATTGGAACAAGGTAGCATTTTAATTTCTAAACCTTCAAAAAAGAGTATTTACTACTATTGGGAGCGAAATGTGACTAATTTAAAGTAGTTAAAATTGTTTAGTCGTCAGTTGTTGTTTTTTAACCAAATGGAAAAGATTGTTTTTATCAGGATGTTGTATTACAGTTTGCTTTCAACATGCAAATGCTAATTAATGTTTTTTTCTTCTGACCTTGATATTTTTAAATTAATGAGTCTTAATGGGGAGAGACTCAATTTCATTCTCTGTAATTTCCACATTGTAGAACGTTTGGCAAATGGGAAAATCACCCATCATCTTGGCTACACAGGCATTTTGAAAAGGCCAAAAAAAAAAATGTACTAGATTCTTCTTAGATTATTTTGAGCCAGTATTCTCTGCTCTGTCACAACCTCAGCCTGTCATACTGTGGGCTGAGGAAAGAGAGAGAGAGGTGAAGAAGTTGGTCTATCCTTGTCATGGCCCAAGTCATTGGCAAAGAGGCTTTTGGATTCATAGCTTTTTCATCAGAGAAAACCAAGCATTGGGTGGGCGTTTTTCATCGTCTAATCTATTTAGGAAATGACGTTTCATAAATTACTGTAGTGAAACACTAATTTCTGATTTAAAACAAAAAAATTTATATTGATTTCAGAGAGGAAGGGAGAGGGAGAGATAGAAGCATCAGTGATGAGAGAGAATCATTGGTTGGCTGCCTCTTCCAACCCCCCTACTGGGGATCAAGCCCGCCTCCCTGGCATGGGCCCTTGACTGGAATCGAACCCCGGGACCCTTCCGTCTGCAGGCTGACGCTCTATCCACGGAGCCAAACCAGCTAGGGCTAATTTCTGATTTTTGATGCCATTAATTGGTTTGGAAGTGGAGGCCTGGGAGGAGATAGAGGCTAAGAATCAGAAAGGCCCCTGGGGAAGGACTGACTTTTTTCTGTAAATCTCCATGAAGTAGAATAGGTCTGTTCTCTACCCCAGGTTGATTTTGCAGGCCCCCTCCCACCCACCTAAGCAAACATACCAATACTGTCGCCTCTCATCTGGACCGTCTCTCCCTTCCCCAGCTGTTTGCTTTGGGCTCACAGCCCGTTCCTTGCTAAAGCCACCCATTGTCTTCCTGCCAAGACCAAGTTGAAAAAGGTTAACCTCCGTGTCTACTCCCTGAACAAATAATAGGCCCAAGAAGTCCGTGATCAGAAGCAAAAGAAACATTTGCTCATGACGATAAAGCAACTACAGATATTCGTCTCTCCTGCTCCTTAATGTCTTACCACTTTTTAAAACCATTTCTTTTTTCATATTGAATGCTTCTGTTTATTGTTTTATTAGGTGTTAATGTCCATATTATCCATTGAATGTTGGTTAGTCCTTCTTAGTGATTTTCAGACTTTTTAAAGTCACGGACACTTTTGTTCAAGTAATGTTTTCAGAAGTTTGGCGCATAAACAGGCAAAAACAGAAAGGGGGAGCTTCTCTGGTTAATGTGGGGGGGCGGGGGTTGGGAGTCCATAGCCACTGAGGCACGCGTGCGTCTCCAGAGCAGGATCTGAACGTCACCAACCTGTCTATTTTTTTACCAAAACCAATGATTCCTCAATTCTCTCTTCCTCGCTCCCTTGCTCCCTAAATCCTCTAAATCCTCAAATACGTTCCTTAATAAAATTAATACAGTAGCTTCCTTTGGGGATCCTCATGCTGACCTTTGCAAGGTGTTCTATACGTGCTTACTATTTCCGTTTCTTAGGAAAAGGGTAGGTGGCAGACATGTTTTCCTTGACTTTGTTTTTAACTTGCTGTGCAGTTACCGAATAGCCTGGAAAGTACAGGAGGTACTAAATACAGTGAGTTATATTTGGAATTTAAGAAACAAAAAAATCACATGTTGTACCATTTTTTTTAAAGAGTTGAAGTAGTGTTTTTCCTTATACCAAATGCTACAGTTTATCTGTTTCCGTTGCCTAATGGAGCGATGGACTAGATTTTGAACAGGTGCATTCAAAACGCTTTATTCAGACTGACATTTGGGATTTCTATATTATTTATCAAGTACATGTGTAGCAATTTTGCAGATAACAGTTATGGGTTATATAGAATATCAAGTCAGTCCTTGCGATGATTGGTAGAGGTCAGTTTGCACCATGCTTCATTTTGGAAAAGGTGGAAGTCATTTGAAGACAGGAAATGATTTTTTTTTAAATACATTTTTATTGATTTTTTATAGAGAGGAAGGGAGAGAGTTGGAATCATCATGAGAGAGAAACATCCATCAGCTGCCTCCTGCACACCCCCTGCTGGGGATGTGCCCGAAACCAAGGTACGTGCCCTTGACCGGTATCAAACCTGGGACCCTTCGGTCTGCAGGCTGACGCTCCATCCACTGAGCCAAACCGGTTAGGGTAGGAAATGATTTTTTAAAAAAAATCATTTTTTAAAAGAAAAATCACGCCTCGCCAGGGAGATTATTCTGCCGTGTTCTGCTCACCTAAGCTTAAGTCTACCTTTGTGCGAAGGAAATTTTAATATTTTGCCATTGGTAACACTGCTTCTGCTGGATTAAAAAAAAAAACAAACCCACAAATCTACCGAAAACGAGAACATACTCAGAGATATCTGCTTGTTCGAAATTTTCTTTAGGTTTTTATAAATACACATAAACACGGAGATTTCACTCTGTTTGTAGTGACACTGCTGTTTTCCACACTGCCATGAGTCATGAGAGCAGTATGAAGGTTATATCACAAAAACGATCACGTGTGTTTTGTGCATAGATTCCGCGCTAGGTGCTGGGAGTCATACTGACATGATACGGCCTATTCCTTACCTTCCAGGATTTCACAGTTGGGCGGGAGCTGGTAGAGTCAAGGTCAGCAAAATTAGAACACCTTGTGTGAGAGGCTGGGAAGGGTGCAAAGGCCTTTGGAACTGAAGAGAGTGAGAGGGTTAAGTAGCTCTCTGAAGAGCAGATGATGCTTGAGCTACATCTTGAAGAATGAGTAGGCCCCCAGAAACTTCTGGTAGACTTGGCGGCATGGGAGTACAGAGCAGCTGGGAAGCAGCAGATGGACCGTGTAGGGCGTGGGCATGAGAATATGGATTGGGGGCAGGGGGAACCCTAAGAGGCAAGGCTGGAAAGTTTGGGAAGGACCTTGCGTTCTTGCTGAGGAGTGCGCATGTTACGTGGTCGGTGGGACAGTCGTGTGATGTGATTAATCGGGCTGGTGCTTTAGACCGGATGTAATGGGTTGGTGTGTGGTTACAAGCATGGAGGTCAGATGAGGACGCCGTGGTGATAATCTCGGTGGGAAGGATGAGGCCTGAAGTGATACCGTCTGAAGAGGGAAGGAACCGAAAGAAGGGGGCATGACAAACTTGCATTTAGTGCCTGCCCTACCTGCCAGCCATCGTTCTAGGCCTTC
This sequence comes from Ia io, assembly GCA_025583905.1. Taxonomy (NCBI): domain Eukaryota; kingdom Metazoa; phylum Chordata; class Mammalia; order Chiroptera; family Vespertilionidae; genus Ia; species Ia io. The sequence continues at coordinate 11,802,813 of JAJQQW010000024.1, read as the reverse complement.
GACGCGTGTTCTCCTTTAGTCATGAGAGCAGCTGTGAGGCAGGCATGACCTGGTTCCGGGTCCCTTCCGTGTGCTGTCCTAATCGGGCACCTGATATTCCTGATCATCTTTAATACGAGGTTGGTGGTACTGTCTTTGTTTTAGAGTGTGATTCAGGGCTGACAGAAGGACCGGGCTTGTCCCAAGGCCCACTACTGGACAGGGGCATAACTGGCATTTGTGCCCGATCTGGTTTCCCATTCATCCTCTCTCCATATCTCAGTGAGGTGTAATGGACAGGCCAGGAAGGGGAGAAATGCGCCTACTGGCCAGAGATAGAGAGGAGGAGGATGGGACTCCTGGGAAGATATAACAGATTTGAATCTAGACATAGCACATTGGGGTACTTCATTAATACTTTTTATACAGAAATCATTTCTATAATAATAAAAGCGTAACATGCAAATTGACCGAACGACCGAACAGCAGAACGACCGTTTGGATGACCACGTTATGACACGCACTGGCGCCAGCCCAGCCAAGGCGGGTGCGATGTGATTGATCGGGGGCCCAGCCATCGCCCCATGATCGCCCTGCAGAGGGAGGCCCAGGCCACCGGCCGGCAGGGTGATCAATCAGGGGGCTTCACGATTGCCCCAAAGAGGGAGGCCCAGGCCACTGACCGCTAGGCTGTGGCGGGTGGGCAGGACCTCCCTCTGCAGGGCATGATTGATTGTGGAGCCCTGGCTGGGTGGGCAGGGCCTACCTCTTTGGGGTGATCGATCGTGGGGCTCCCTGACTGTGAGAGGGTGCAGGCTGGCTGAGGGACACCCCCCCTCCCCACCCCCTCAGTGCACAAATTTTGTTCACCGGGCCTCTAGTCTAATAAAATCATGTGACATTGGATCCCAAAAAGATCACCTTGGATAGTGTCTTTCATTTTGAGTTTTCCTAAATCAACAAATCTTACTGGGAAAGTAACATTTTTGAAACAGATTTTTGGGGATGTGGGACCGTTTTTTTTGTGGGTGCTTCCCTCTCATACTTCCCTCTTCCAGAGTCTTTCTCATTTATAAATTCCAGGGATAGGGTTGTACTTACTAACGCAAATATTAAGCTTCTTTGTTTGGCACTAAAACTTTATGAGCTCTTGGTAGAGAGAAACTCATCGAAAATCATTCAGAAGTTCGAGTTAACTATGTTGACATTTTAGGGAATTTTGGATCTTGTGATTGTGCCAAGATAATGATAAAAAAGTTTAAGTAGTCCTGGTACCTGACACGAACGTGAGTATTTAGACATCCTTGATTATTTGTGAAAGAACAGCTATGAATAAGTATAGTTTCTTTGGACAGGCTCGCTCTTCCTATTGATTCCAGGGGTGTTAGTTAGTAGAATAAAAGGGTTTCTGACTCTCTCTTGTTTCTCTGCTTCTCTGGCAGTTGAGCATCTTATCATGTCTTGTCTGATAGTCTTGCCTGGTGACTTCTGTTCTCTTCAGGCTTACAGCACAGTAAGCTTGCAATTGAACTAAAGGTGCTGTGTTGATCTGAGGGTGTCACCCACGATGACTTCCACGTTTTTCTGCATAAGAATAATAATTTGCATATAATTACTTGTATCCCTGAATCTTAATCATATACACTGAGTGGTCAGATTATTATGATCTCTGAAAGCATAATAATCTGGCCACTCAGTGTGTGTGTGTGTGTGTGTGTGTGTGTGTGTGTGTGTGTGTGTGTGTGTGTCCCGGTGCATGAATTCGTGCATGGGTGGGGTCTGGCCAGCCTGGCCAGGAGGAGGGGACATGGGTGGTTGGCCGTCCTGCCTGCTGATCGAACTCCTGGTCAAGGAAACAATTTGCATGTTAGCCTTTTATTATATAGGATATACACTGAGTGGCCAGATTATTATGCGTTCAGAGATCATAATAATCTGGCCACTCAGTGTATGTTGCCCATAAATTAGAGAAGCATTTGCTGGATGTTAAACAGTCAAAATTTCGGATACCGTTTATTTTTATTTTTATTTTTTTATTGATTTTAGAGAGGAAGGGAGAGGGAGAGAGAGAGAAACATCCATGATGAGAGAGAATCATGGATCGGCTGTCTCCTGCACGCTCCCTACTGGGGATCGAGCCCGCAGCCTGCGCATGTGCCCTGACCGGGAATCAAACCGTGACCTCCTGGTTCATAGATCAATACTCAACCACTGAACTACGCCACTGAGCTAGGTTCTGATACCTTTTTGTAAGACTTTTTCATCTTTGAACGAAGATGCAGAGGGTAGCAAGAGCTTTAATACAATAGACTCTCTTGTCCGCTGGTGCTAAGAAATGAATTGCAGGACCCACTTGCACTCCGGTGAGACCAGTCACAACACATAGTGGCAGCCAAACCTCCTAATTTTGCATGTGCTTCTATCCGTCTGCAAGTGGGATGGGTTGTCCATGCTTGTGTTCAGCAAAGAGCATGTGGACATGGGTGCGGTGGCCTCTGAATTCACGTTGGGCGTTCCTGTTCCATGATCGAGGCAAGAGAAGAAAATTCTAACCAAACTTGGGAAGATAGTATTTAGTAGTGGTATCTTTGAAATCAGTATTTCACATATAAAGAATATTGTGAGCCCCAGCTGGCTTGACTCAGTGGATGGAGCATCGGCCTGCGGACTGAGGGGTCCTGGGTTCGATTCCGGTCAAGGGTGCATGCCCGGGTTGTGGGCTTGATCCCCAGTGGGGGGCCGTGCAGGGGGCAGCGATTGATGGCTCTCTTTCTCATCATTGATGTTTCTCTCTCTTTCTCTTTCTCTCCCTTTCTCCCTCTCTCCCTTCCTCTTTGAAGTCAATAAAAAATATTTTTACAAAAGCATATTGTGACATAGTTCATAAATTCATCCAAAATGCCCAAGAGGTAGATGGTCTCATCATCTAAAAGAAGAAAAATCACAGCGAACTGAATGATTTATACTCCTAATAAGATACGATGTTACATGCTATGAAAAACAAAAATGAAGAATTCAGAATTGTTGACCTTCAGGGTCTGTTCATTGTGTAGAGAAAATAAAACAGGGTCAAAAACGTATAGGCAGCCCTGGCTGGTTTGGCTCAGTGGATAGAGCATTGGCCTGCAGACTGAAGGGTCCCAGGTTCGATTCCAGTCAAGGGCACATGCCCAGGTTGCAGGCTCGATCCCCAGTAGGGGCATCCAAGAGGCAGTCGATCAGTGGTTCTTATCATTGGTGTTTCTATCTCTCTCTCCCTCTCCCTTCCTCTCTGAAATCAGTAAAAATATAATTAAAACAAACAAAAAACAACAACGTATAGGCAGTGTAAGTACCATAAGTGGCACAGAGAGAGGTTAGAAAGTGGAATAAGCCAAAATAGCACACTGCTCATGGAACGATACCAGAAATAATTCTCAGAAGGTAGACCTGCTATTTATGTGGACCTTTTTGCCATTTCGGAGGTGATGCGTGCTAGAAAACAGATGACTTCCGTTTTCTGGAAATGTTCAGGGGTACATGGCAATGACAGTGCCCTTCACGTAGGAAGAAATACATGTTTATCTTGCAGCCTCGTGTGCAAATACTGACCTGACCTTTACTTTGGTCACCCTGTACTAAACACAAAATTACCTTTCCGTGTTCAGATTTAGAGTCATCGGTCCCCATCGATTTAAATGTTTCTCTGAGCGCCCGTTTGAAGATATTGGCTAGATGAGGGACATTACTTCCCAGGAAATAGGTCTCGAGTCTCCCTGGGATCCACCTTCTATTAGTAGGAGGCAGGGTGGATGTCTGCATACCTACTGTGTGTCCACCAGATACTCGTGTCGTGGCTTTCCATTGCTCTGAGAAGGAAGTACAGGCTCCTCCATGTGACCTTCGGTTCCTTCATGTGCTGGTCCTTCTGTGTTCAGTAAACACGCTCTCCTACATCCGGTTTGTGCCTTTCACGGCGATGGCCACTTCGGTGGTGGCCTTTTTCATTTTCTTTGAATATATTGATGTTTCATCTAAGCAACATCCCATCATATTGGACTTCGCATATCAAATTTGTGGCCTGCTAATTAGGGTAAATTTTTTAAAATATATATATGTTTTTACTGATTTCAGAGAGGAGGGGAGAGGGAAAGAGAATCATGGATCGGCTGCCTCCTGCACGCCCCCTACTGGGGATCGAGCCAGCAACCCGGGCACGTGCCCTTGACCGAAATCGAACCTGGGACCCTTCAGTCCGCAGGCCGGCGCTCCATCCACTGAGCCAAACTGGCCAGGGATAGAGTAATTTTTTTTTTTAAGAGACGTAAGATAAAATACATATTGTTAGGGATATAATGACATATTTTTAGGGATAGAAGTACATTTCTGAGACTGAAGCTAATGATGCTTAGTCTGTAGAACAAATTTATTTTTATGTTCTTGCTGACGGCCCACGCCAGTAACTGTACTTAGATGTAATTTTACTTAATAAACTCCATATGAGGTAAACAAACCCAGTTTAACTTTTATGTATTCAACAGAATTATTTTTAAAAAATATATTTTTATTCATTTCAGAGAGGAAGGGAGAGGGAGAGAGAGATAGGGACATCAATGATGAGAGAGAATCATTGATCGGCTGCCTCCGGCACGCCCCCTACTGGGGATCAAGCCCGCATTCCGGGCATGTGCCCTTGACCTGAATCGAACCTGGGACCCTTCCGTCCCCAGGCTGACGTTCTATCCACTGAGCAAGGGCAAAAGAATTAATTTTTTTAAAAACTATTTCATTATAAAATTTTATATGTTTTTAATTTCACAAAGTAAATTTGGGCATCGTCGTTTTGGACGGAAGCAGCTTCTTGGTTTGGCCGATGAAGTGCGTGAGCTCGCGTGCAGTGAGGAGGAGAAGGGCCCGGCGCCAGGGCTCCCAGGGAGGGGCAGGCCGCTGTCCTGGTTTAACTGGGACAGTGCTGGTTCTCCATGCACCGTCCTGAATGGATGTGCATTCAGAGCCCTGGCCTCCGCAGCGCCTCTGGCTTTTATTCCCGCTGAAACGCGCGCCTTCCCAGACCCGCCCCGGCCTTTGGAAGGGCCCCCGGGCCCCGGCTCTGCCGTCCTCGCCGACACTCGGTCACGGTCACGGTCACGTTGTTATCAGCGGAGTCACTTCCTTCGTTGTTCACATTCAGTTCTCTCGTCGGAAACTGGAGCCGGCCAGAGCTCCGCCTGACGAGAACTCCGGTTCCCAGCACAGCGTTTTGTTCTCCGAGGGAAGGAAGTTTGGTGTTTCTGATGGTGCTTATTCCAAAAATGGAAGCCGTGCAGAGAGGCAGAGAGAAACAGTAACGTGGCCTAAAGTCCCACCACCAGAGGTCATTCCTTCTAAGGTTTTCTGGAATGGGGAAATGAAAGGCATGGAGATCCTTTTCAACTTGGTGTTGTAATCACTTCTCAGATGAAGAACACAGCACAACACTTTTTATTATTATTATTATTGAGCTTTTCTTCACGTGCCATGCAGTTCACCCATTCAGTGTACAATTCAGTGGTTTTTAGTATTTTCACAGGGCTGTGCAATTAGCGCTGCTAACACTTTTTGAACATTTTCATCATGCCTGTGCCCTTAAGCCATTATCACCACCCCACACCCTGACCCACTCCCAATTCCTCCATACTCCTCAGCTCCTGGCAACCACTAATTTATTTTCTATCTCTGCCAGAGAGTGTATGTAAGGACTGAGGATATATATATATATATATATATATATATATATATATATACACACACATATATATATATATATACACACACACATACACACACACACATATGTATGTATGCAAATATAAATAGATATATTATATAGTATATACTGAGTGGCCAGATTGTGATGATCTCTGAACGCATAATAATCTGGCCACTCAGTGTAAATCCTATATAATAAAAGGCTAATATGCAAATTGTTCCCTCGACCAGGAGTTTGACCAGCAGGCAGGCCGGCTGGCCAACCACCCATGTCCCCTCACTCTGGCCAGGCTGGCCAGACCCCACCCATGCACAAATTCATGCATCCAGGCCTCATATATACACACACACACACACACACACACACACACACACACACTCACTGAGTGGCCAGATTATTATGCGTTCAGAGATCATAATAATCTGGCCACTCAGTGTATATGATATATTCATACATCATATAGTATACATTGTATCCCAAAAAAATATGCTTACACACTTTAATAGCTGCTAACTCAATTAAAAAAAAAAAAGAGATTCATTTTAGAGATGGAGAGAGAGATAGAAACATCAATGATGAGAGAATCATTGCTTAGCTACCTCCTGCATGTCCCCCACTGGAGATTGAGCCCATAACCTGGGCATGTACCCTCACCGGGAATCAAACCCTGACCTCCTGGTGAATGAGTCGACGCTCAGCCACTGAGCCACACCAGGTAGGGCAGATAGCCCCATTTTAAAAATGAAATGCATTTTAATAAACATGGCCTTTATAACTATTTAAAATGTGCTTATGCCTTTTTGGGGGCACACTATATATTCTCAGTCCTTTTATACGTATATACATGTATGTGTCTGATATGTGTATCTTCCTTATCCATCCATCTATTGATGGACACTTAGATTGAAATCTTTGAGATCCTGTTTCCCTTCCTTTTGGGTATACAGCCAGAAGTAAGATTGGTGGATCATATGGTCGTTTTCTTTTCATATTTTTGAGGATCCTTGGTCCTGTGTTTTCTTAGTGGCTGTGCCACCGTCCAGGCCTAGAGTACCTGACTTTTTTTTTTTTTTTTTTTAATGGAGGCAGCCATACCACTGCCGTGCCTTCCTCCAGGCGACTCTAGGTACCTTAGAGCCCCCCCACACACATTTGCTTCCGTTCCCTCTCAAAAGTGCATCTCGTAGAACTTTGCAATCACGAAAGTCATCCCCGGGGGCCTTACGGACAGAAGTGTGGACGCTGCTCATTTGGATGCTGATTTTGTGCACGGGACAGACCAGCTTTGCAGAGTGCAGATGGAAAGAGAGCCGGCGCTGAGACGGGTCCACTCCCTGTCACAAATGGCCTTGGGACTCACTGCTAACGGTGGAAACCTCTGATGGTGTGAAACGTGACTGCGAAGGGTCTCCTGTGGTAATTACAGGTAGCGGTATAATATGTAGAACAGAGTGATGCTGGTCACATCCCAACAGCCTGCCACTTCTGCTACTAATATGTCACCCAAGTGTCTGCATTACCCTGCTCATGCAAAACACGTGACGGTGAAGAATGTTAAAAGGCAGGGGGAGCCCAGCCGGGTGTGGCTCAGCGGTTGAGTGTCGACCCAGGAATCAAGAGGTCACCGGTTCGATTCCCGGTCAGGGCACGTGCCCAGGTTGTGGGCTCGATCCCCAGTGGGGGGCGTGCAAGAGGCAGCCCATCAATGATTCTCTCTCATCATTGATGTTTCTATCTCTCTCTCCCTTTCCCTTCCTCTCTGAAATCAATAAAAATATATTTAAAATAAATAAATAAAAGGCAGGGGGAGCCGAAACCGGTTTGGCTCAGTGGATAGAGCGTCGGCCTGCGGACTGAAGGGTCCCGGGTTCGGTTCCGGTCAAGGGCATGTAACCTTGGTTGCGGGCACATCCCCGGTGGGGGTCGTGCAGGACGCGGCTGATCGATGTTTCTCATCTTCTCTCATCGATGTTTCTGACTATCTCTCTCCCTTCCTCTCTGTTAAAAAATCAATAAAATATATATATTTTAAAAAAGAATATGTTTTTTATATTAAAAAAAAAAAAAAAAAGGCCGGGGGAGAAGCCCGAGAAATAAGAGACTGGCAGATTCACAGACTCCATTAGAAACAAATGAACCCCCAGCACACGACCATTGTAAGGTGAGGGGAGCTGATGGCGATGGCCATTTTTCTTCTCCTTAAGTCTAATTACATAGTAAACGTTGCTTTTTTGATACACGATCCTCAGTTCCTGTTTTTCTTTAGGGCCCGTCCTACTTGATCTTGGTCCGAAGCCTATTTTCATAGGGCTCACTTAAAGGGAAAAAATGCCCTTTCTAGGTGAAATGTGAGCTCGATGGAATATCGATGCTGAAACGAATTCTGCTGTGTCGCCACCTTGCTGAGTTGACTTGTCTGGACAGGGGATGTTCTTTTCCCAGATCCCACCCTCCTCCCTGGCTGAGCCAGAGAAGAGTCCGTCGCATCAATATGAAGCAGGAAATGCTGTTAGCGGGGCGCGGATGAGGCAATGAATAATTTAGTATCTCTGGGAAATGCAAACTGCGGTAGAATTCAAGCAGCCAGTCTCAGAATTGAGATCAGTATTTTCTTCTGACAAGATGATGGTAAGAAGTAAAAGTCAGTGGGAAGAAGGTGCTTAGATACCAAACGCAAGAATGGCGCATGATGGTTTAAACTGGGACAAGATTGGGAGTTTTTGGTCTAAAATGTTTTGTCTTGTGCAGTAACCATGGTTTCCCTGCATTGTGACAATTGGCAGATAACTTTTTTTTTTTTTGCCCAAAATGATCGGTGATGGACCGTGGTCATTTCTCTGCTGTCAGAGACGAGATAATTTCTCAGGTTTTTCTTGTAAGTTTTTATATTTGCCTTCTGTACCCCACTCCCCATTAAATGTGAATTAAAGGAATGGAAAGGGTAAAACTTGAAGACTAGGCACGTGTATTTCATAAAGGCTTTGTAGAAGTAGCCATTTACAAACATGGGTAAGGCAGAGTTTCCTAAAGTTTAAATTTAAAATGGAATTATTTGAAATTTCCTAAATTGCTCACCTCTTTTGGGATGATCTAATTAGTTTGGTAGCCGTTTTATATGTATGCCTGTGGTCTTTTTTTTGGTCATTACTGTAAATATTGCGCATGTGACTTTAATAATAGGTTGGGTGGTCGGAAGTACTTAGCAAAGGGGACATTTATCAGTCTTTCTTTTGTTTGTGTTTGAGAATACCTGCTGAAAAATAGTTTTAAAACAAGATTGATACTTAATTGGACTATATTAAATCTAATTTTTAAATGTGATGAAAACATCTTGAATTTTAAGATTTATTACCATTTTCAGATGTGCATTCTTTAAATATAAATTGGTTTGGGTCTGATTCTGTGCAAACGTTAATTAGTATATATTATTTGAGGAATACAGTTTTAGAGGAAATCTAAAGTACTGTCTTGTTTGCCTTTATGTAGACTTTTTAAAGTCAATATATTTCTAACCTGTTTATTGTTTCTGGTTAATAGCAATGGAAAAAAGTCTTTCCCATGCTGAGAAGAATTTCTGTAGGATTTTATCGAATGTCGCTAATATAATACTTAAAAAAAGAAAAATCTGTTTTTTCCACCTCAATTTTGAATGTCACCTTGATTTTATATAAGCCCTTCCCCTTTTCATAAATGATCACCTCTTCTCATTGAGTTTTATCTCATAAAGAGAATTTACTTCATTAATGCTTAAGGTAAATTTTAATGTAGGTAGCCTAAATATTAAAAGGCTATTTGATGTGGCCACACATTTTAATGATACATTGTCAAATATGTGTACATATATACTATTGAGAGAGAAAAAAAAACAATAAAATGTGGCTTGGCAAAACAATGAATAGTTTTGATGTTTTCCAAAGTGGAAAGCAAACGAAGATATTCTTATTTCATATCCGTGACTATAAAACACTTTACTTGCTGTAGGCTGTTTAAAATGGCTTTGGTCTTTTTCCCACTAGTAGAAATGAGTAGTTCTCGTGTTAAGATGAAGCATTTCCCCTAAAAAATATATATTTTTTTCCAGCTGCCAATTCTCCTAAGTGAGCAATACTAAAAGAGAGGATAGATACCATGACATTCCCTCTCATGGCCAGAGATCCTGACTTCCTATACTGCAGCTTTATTTACTTTTAAAAATATAATGGTCATGCATACATTGATTGCACTCCTTGAGTGTATAACTCAGGAAATAATGAAGCTGTACGTGCCTCATTCGAACTGTGTGGCTTGCTGGCTTTCTCCCCAAATAAGATTACCCACCACTTTTTTATTTACTTTTTAGATATATTTTATTGACTTTTTACAGAGAGGAAGGGAGAGGGAGAGAAGAGTTAGAAACATCAATGAGAGAGAAACATCCATCAGCTGCCTCCTGCACACCCTCTACTGGGGATGTGCCCACAACCAAGGTACATGCCCTTGACCGGAATCGAACCTGGGACCCTTGAGTCCGCAGGCCGAGGCTCTATCCATTGAGCCACACCGGTCAGGGCTACCCATCACTTTGTGAGAAAGCGAATGTCCGAGAGGTTGCGTTGAGGACATGACAGTGCTCCCGGGAGGCGGGTCCAGGTAGGAAGTATGTTATAAAAAACATGTTGAACCTTTCCAAGCGCCTTCTAGTCTATGTCAATGTCAAGTTCTTCGTATGGCCCCCGGTCCGTTGGAGCTTCTAACACCCAGGTGTCTGTTGCAGCCCAGAGCAAGGTGGCTGGCAGCCAGGAGAGCACTAATTTGCGATGTATTTTCTGTGGTAAGCTACGTTCTGTTTCCATTCCTTTTCCAAGCCGTGCTCCATCCTGACCGCGCATCTCCATCCCTTTCCTTTCCTTAGGGCCATGGGCAGGTTTTGTGGTATCGGGGGTAATGCAGCCACCTCCCGTTTTTTTGTGTTTTTTTTTAATGTCATGATGTTCGTTGTGGTTCACGTAGGCGATTCGGTCAGCTTTTGAGTTGGCATCCTTGAGTAGCGAGGATTTATTTAGAATCAGGATCTTAAAGCTTAACTCCAACAAGAGTGGGGGTTTTTTTTTTGTTTGTTTGTTCATTTTCATTTTTAACTATTTTGTTGGAGAGCGGTGTTTTAATTTGGAGTTAAAGGGGAAAATTATATCCATCTTCCTATGATTTGGGGGATGTCCATGTGCCTTATTGGGGGGGAGCTTTTGCTGAACTTGAGTTTGTAAGGTGTGCAGGTTACCAGGCAGACGTAAGCTCTTGCTTGCTTTCGTAGGTTGATTTCTGACCCAACAGCCTCCTTTTACTCGGTAGTGTAGGTATTTGTGGCTTAGGCGTGAATTTAGGCTTTATGGAGTGTTTTCTGTCACTCTCCTATTCACAAGTGTGTACATGTATGTATTGTTTGATAGACAAACCAGATATGTCACGTAGCCATCCCAAATTCCAGTTAATCAGATAAACGCATATCCTTATCCTTACACAGGCTGTATCTACACACACACACACACACACACACACGTCTGATTTCTTTTTATCCTCATTTGATTCTAAAACTTTCTGTTTTGAAAACCCAAGTTCAGAAAGGAACTTTCAAATTTTAGAGCTTGTTTTTTTTTTTTTTTTTTTTTAACTCATGTATACTTTTTTTTTTTTTTTTTTGACTTCTGTATACCTGGCCAGATTTTTAAATGAGAGATAGAATTATAAAATGATATACTGCTAAATTTTTATATAAACAGTTCAACTGTGTACATATGTACTTTACCCATGTGACTCAAAGTTTTTGATGCGATTCTTCAGTATTCCTGGCATTGTTTCTTTACCTATGAAGAGAATTATTTTAAAATTGACGTATTTGTGCTGGTTTCGGCAAAGAAACGTGTGTTATAAATTTCCAAAAATGAAAAATGCTAGCGTGTTCCTTGTTATATATAGTTTTAAAAAATATATTTTATTGATTTTTTTTTTTTTACAGAGAGGAAGGGAGAGGGAGAGAGAGTTAGAAACATTGATGGGAGAGAAACATCCATCAGCTGCCTCCTGCACATTCCCCACTGGGGATGTGCCCGCAACCAAGGTACATGCCCTTGACCGGAATCGAACCTGGGACCCTTGAGTCCGCAGGCCGATGCTCTATCCACTGGGCCAAACCGGCCAGGTCAGGGCTCCTGTGATATTTAATGATTGCTCAAGGTGACACAGTTACAGCCGTGGGCCTGTTTAGCTCTATAAACCCCCCATGTCCCCCCAGAATCCACAGTTATTGCAGCTTAAGCTTCATCAGTAACTTTAAAGTCTGAATTTTCTGCCTCCTCTTGGGGTTTCTTCCAGGCCCTCTTTTGAACTAGCCGTGGATGATTATTTGTATTTGTGTTTTTAGGACTCTAGTCTTTTTGGGAAACCTACTTGATGTTCTGTACTTGCTACTGAATATGTTGAGTTCCCCCTGCAGAATGATAGTACGGCTTAGCCAGTCGCAGAGAGAGGATTGATCTAGCCTTAATGGACGTTGGATTTTTTCTAAGTTGTAAAATTATGTGTTAAAAAGCAGATTTCCCCCTCATTATTATCTTGAATTGTACAAACAATATAATTACCACATGGCTAAGCTTAAACTTGATTGTATTGTGTATAATAACACCTATTTGTCTTTTGGCCCTGTGTTTTGAAGTAATCTGTGGCTAAGTGTGAAATTATATTTGTGAAAATTAAAATGTTGTAGCGAGTACAATGTGCTTTAGCCAAAACTCAGTATTGAAGTCAAGACTGAATTGCCATTCATTCATTCCTGGCTCAGAGAGAGATTCTGCTCTGACTCCCATCATTTGTAGAATACCATTTCAGCGACATGGACACATTTTCTTTATTAGAAATTGTAATTCACACGCTTTGCTATATGAATTCTGGCCAGGAAAAAATTAAGATCAACCACTGGTTTTGACGGTGGTAATAAGAGAGAAAACTAACCCTCAAATAGCTATTCTTTTATGATAATATAGTAGGAACGAGCAATGATCTAGCTCTTCTCTTTTTTTCCAAAAGAGAACCGTTAACCCGCACATGATGCTCATAAAATATTGTCATTTGCCCACTGGTTAGGAAAGGACCTTGTCTGCAGTGTGGGGGGACACAGACACCCATGTAGGAAGATTGTGAAGTAAGTGATGGTTATGTTCCAGGAAATACAGTGGCAGCTGACCAGCCTTGCCCGATCCTAGTCGCTGCTTCCTGTTGGCGTGTTGGTGCCTTTGGTAGAACTTACGAATTGTCTAACCCAGCAGAGAAGGCTTGGCAAGGAGGCGAAATGTCGTTGTGTACCTGAAGTTCGGAATTTACCCAGAACTCTTTTATCTCGTGCTGATGATATATTTATACCATTTTTAAATGCACATGGATTTCAATGTGCTCGCGATTGGGGCTTGACAATATTGATGAAGAAGAATCAAACACGACCCCCCAGATTGAATATAGATATGGGGAAATGCCAAGGAGAACCCTTACCCTCCCCGGCCCCCCAGTTAGAGGCTGTCTAGGGGAAAGACACCCAGCCCATCAGCACAAAGAGCCATGTAGGGAGAATTTTCAGTTGTTCTTGGATCAAACACCCCCCCCACACACACTTTAAAAGGATCTTCCATGAGATTTTTCTTTGCTTCTCAGCTGCGTGAAGAAACGGTAGTAAATTATCTTTATGATGAGTGATATCAGCCAGGAGAGGAACTTCTTTTAAAACAAGTTTGCTGCGTAAACTTTTAATTCAAGATAGAATCCAAAACAGTTTGTGAATTGCTAAAAAAAAAAAAATTAAAAAAATCCTTTTTCTCATTCAGATTCTTTTGTGAGTTACATCAACTTTTGTTAGTTTGTTTATTTACTCACCTGAGGATATTTTTTTTTCATTGATTTTTAGTGAGAATAGACGGGAGAGGGGTGGAGGGAGGAAGGGAGGGAGAGAGAGGGAAACTTTGATGTGAGAGAGAGACACATCAACTGGTTGCTCCCCTCGGGGGCCGAGCATCGAGCCTGCAGTGGAGACACGTGCCCTTGATCAGAATCCAACCCTTGACCCTTCGGTCCATGGGCCAACGTTCTAACCACTGAGCAACCTGCCAGAGCTGTTCATTTTTTTTTTTTTTAAATACATTTTTATTGATTTTTTTACAGAGAGGAAGGGAGAGGGATAGAGAGCTAGAAACATCCATGAGAGAGAAACATCAATCAGCTGCCTCCTGCACACCCCCTACTGGGATGTGCCCACAACCGAGGTACATGCCCTTGACCGGAATCGAACTTGGGACCCCTCAGTCTGCAGGCCGACGCTCTATCCACTGAGCCACACCGGTCAGGGCTGTTCATTTTTTTTTTAAACGTGTTTAACAAAACCAATGGAATTGAGTTGAAAGTTTCACATATATCTTCTTGAATTTATATATTTGTGTTAAAATTTACATGGATAGGTTTTAATATATTTTTAATATTATCATTGTGCTATATGCCCACCCTAGATGTAGTAATAATTGCATTCTTCTTTGAGATGGATGCCAAGGAAGTGTAAGCTTCTGACGTCCAACTGTTTAATTATTTGAGTAGCCTGAGGTCTTCACTTACATATATAAGCATTGTTTTATAAAACTAGTTAACCCACAGTAGCCTTGTGCCTTGCCCATTTAACATTTTTGGATAAATATAACTTCAGATATATAAAATATTTCCCCCGAATTACTTATATTTTCTCAAAGTTGCCCTCCCACCTTCTTCTGCCCCCCAAAAAGACGAGATGTCTTTGCCCTGTAAAGTGTTAAACATTAGCTTCCTGTGGCAGTATTTTTACATGATTGCGTTCATTTTCTCAAGAAGGAAAGCATTCCAGTCTGCTCGCCAGCCAGGTTCTATATTCTCATTTATGCCAACAGTTAAGTGTCTATTTTATTTTAACTTAAAATGCTTTTTTATTGTTGTTGTTGTGAGTGATCACATGGGGTTAGTATATTTTTATATTTCCTTCATGAACGTAATGATATGTGTTAAAGAGATGAGGAAAAAATTGGTAGGTAAGTTCAGATCAAATTATTGTGGGGTTTTTTTTTGTTTTTGTTTTTGATCACGGGATAAACCAGTTCTGTATGACATTTGAATGAGCCTTATTCTTCTGGTTGGGAAGTTTACTCCACTAGTATAAAATACTTTGTGCTGTGACTTCGTAGATGATGAGACTTGACCTGAGAAGCACTTATTAACTTCTTTTATACTAGTGGTTTACGAAACACTTCTAAAATACCTGCTAGGGGCACTTGCTGGCACACGAATTCATAGACATGTATAGCATGTCATTCATTTCTCATCTATTTCTCCCCAAGAGTGGAAGAGAGTTACTTCTTTATTCTCTTGTTTAATGGATTCGATCTCAAAACTGGTCTACTGTAACCCTCGGCATTGTCTGTTAGGGCCAGCATTTATCTCATTTTGTGACACATTTGGATTTTATATCCAGAGACATTAAAATGTCCCATGATTTAGTGGCATTCTTTACCAGATGCTAAACATAGGTCTGCCTTGTACATGACACGGAAGAGTGGGTGGCCATTAAGGTTTCTCATGGCGGAAGCATGCGGATTTGAATGCAGGGTTGGTTTGTGGTTTTGTTTCTTTTTTTTTTTAAACACCCCAGATGAAAAGTAAGATGACCTCTGTTGCATTAAAAATTCAGACAAATAGGTTAATTATATATTAAGCTTAGCCAATGTTTTGTTTTTATTTTATTATTTTTTTTTATCGGTGCTCAATGCCAGGCCATTAAAATGCGAAGGGTAGCTTTAACTGAGCAAATTTGATAACTGCGCTAGCATGTATCAGTCTAGTAAGAAGGTTCTCACCCTCTCTCTCTCTCTCCTGTTTTTCATTTCCAGTGTTCTATTTAGGTGAGTTTTGAATTCTGATTTTTTCATTTTTTTTAAGTTCTCCGCTTCATGAGCCGGTGCTCCTGGGAGAATGTGTCATTGTCTTAGAAATGTCAAGCTTAGGCGTCTACCCAGCTGCTCATTGAACCCCTGTTTTCCTCCAGCTCGTCATATATAAATGTTCATTTCCCCCTTCATTGTGGATGTTTCCCATTTGTTCCAAGCAAGCCTTTGGGTATGGTGACGGTATTACGTTTGCAGTCTCTCATTTGCTGTTGTGTTATGGAAAGCTTATGCTTTATTTTGCTAAGCAACAAGAAGATACATTTGTAGATACGTGATGGTTTTTATGTTATTCTCATGGTTTTATCTCTAGCCAGCTAAATATCAAGATAATGTTCACCTATAATGTTTTTTCCTCCCTTTTTTAGGGCCAACATTGCCTAGACAAAATTCACAACTACCTGCCCAAGTGCAAAATGGCCCATCCCAAGAAGAATTGGAAATTCAGAGGAGGTAAATTTATCAGTTCTTGTTTATACTTTTTCATTCTACTGTGGGAGATCAAGCTCCAAACATGCTCATGTTAAAAACAGATGATCTCTCATTAGTCACTTGAAAGTCAAAAATGTTATTGTTACATCATTAAGTTTTGTAGTCACCAATAATAAACGAGAAGATTCTTATTATGCTGGACAACAGATGTTAAGATAGTTACAATTTCCTATCTGCTTCATTGTAAACATATTCGTGTAGGTTTAAATATTTTAAACAGCATGAACATATCTTTGTACCTCAAAGAGTCTTATTTTTATAGTAGTTATAAATTAATTTGTGATCATTGTGGCTTTCACGGGACTAATGAACTAGAAAGTTGAAATAGTGCTGGCCATTTGTAGAAGGCATTGAACTTGAGAGACTACCATTGGGTGTGGCAGTGGAATACAAAACAAACATTCCGTTTATGACGAAACTGCTGGTTGAGTGAGATCCATAACATGATCTTCATTATTTCAGTGCAGTTTATAAATACACTAGAAAGAATGAGTAGAACCTCTGAACGGTAAGCTGCTTTATAACAAAAGAGTTTTCTAGAATTCAGGTATAGTCGGTAAGTAAAGCTGAGCTAGTCAAACCATGTCCCATTTTAAACAAATGAAAACGTGTGAGAGGTGTATTAGGCCGGTCACTAGGAGGTCACCTTGTTCTGGCGAGCTGAGAATCGTTGCGTGGATGGGTTTTTCCATCTGACAAGCATTTGCTCCAGGACAGGCCAGCATTTCCTTGGTGACCTTGGATTTGGCTCTTCGATGTGAAACATTCAAGTAAAATTAAGTTTCTATAGAAATAGGAAAGCTTAGCCCTGACCGGTTTGGCTCAGTGGATAGAGCATCGGCCTGCGGACTGAAGGGTCCCAGGTTCGATTCTGGTCAAGGGCATGTACCTTGGTTGTGGGCACGTCTTCAGTAGGGGGTGTGCGGGAGGCGGCTGATCGATGTTTCTCTCTCATCTATGTTTCTAACTCTCTATCCCTCTTCCCTTCCTCTCTGTAGAAAAATCAATAAAATATATTAAAAAAAAAGAAATAGGAAAGCTTAAAAGATAATAATCATTCCAGTTCCATATTGAGAGTTTTAAAGATTTTTTTAAAATATATTTTTTTATTGATTTCAGAGAGGAAAGGAGAGGGAAGAGAGAGTTAGAAACATCAATGATGAGAGAGAATCATTGATCGGCTGCCTCCTGCACCCCTGTTACTGGGGATTGAGCCCGCAACCAGGGCATGTGTCCTTGATCAGAATCGAACCCAAGACCCTTCAGTCCGCAGGCTGACGCTCTGTCCACTGAGCCAAACTGGCTAGGGCCCATAATGAGAGTTTTACACATACCAGAATAATTCCAAGAGTTAGAAACACACAGACACGTAGCTACACACACACACACACACACACCACAGACACCACCCACACACCCACACACCACACACACACACACACACACACACACCAGGAAAGCAATGACTAAAACATGATCATAGTCTTAAAACATGTGTAGAAAACTAGGAAGAGCCAGGAGAAAACCCAAAACACAAAATACATAATTTCGGTTAACATGCAGCGGGCAAGCAAGTAACCCGAGACAGTGGCTCAGGCCAGGGCAGTGCAGGGTAGAAAAGACACCATCTGAGGGACGGCTGGCTCCCCGGGTCACAGGTGGGTGATCCCCGGCGCAGAGGGTTGCCAGGAACCTGCAGCGTGCGGTTTTAGCTGGAAGTTGAGCATCGAGTGCGTTTCCAGGCGTTGTTATGAGAATCCCCGTGCCTCTTAGATGTCGTTTCTCCAAACGAAGGGCCAGCCCTAGCAGCGCTCATCTGGGCTTCGGGTTTTTCTGTTCGTGCGTAAGTTGATCCTGGAGGGTTTGAAAATTGGAGATGTTGTTTATGTTACCTGCTTGTTCCGTGGAAGACTGTAACGTGGTCATTTTGAAGAGTGAAATCCGCATTTCTGAAAGATGGGTATGGGTTTTTTCTAAGTTACTTTCTGTCCACAGTCATGCACAGACTCTTCCTCCTTGTAGGTATCCCTTCCAGACCAATGTACCTCCCTCTCCATATTCATTTCATCTCGACTCCTTCACTTCTCCACCCATTTCCTTTTTAATCTCAACGAAATGGCGCTTTGTGTCTCCCACAAATCTACGGGACATGCTACTTCCCTTCTAGGTTAAATTTTCTGCCTTCCTTCCAGTACTATGGTGTCTCTTATTTTTGCTCCTTCTTCTCCCTTTCTATTCTTTGCTGTACCTCTTCTTCTTCTTCTTTTTTTTAACTTGTACAAGATTTTTATTTAATTTTTGTACCTCTTTTTTTTAATATATATATGAGGCGTTGCACTTAGCTCTCCTTTTTCTTTCTGTACACAGTATACCCTTTGAAAAATTAATGATTTGGTTGGATGTTGTAGTTTTCTCTTAACGCTTTTATGCTGATGGCTTCCAGACCTCTAGCTCCCACTGTGATCATGCGCGTGAGGTCCAGACCCATGTTCGCAGCTAAATGCAGTCGTTGTGGGTCCTTTTGAGAATTTGGTGAAAGCAGGAGACTACTGCCTTCTTCTCTCCGGCCCCCAACCCTTCCCATATGTGTGTGTGTGTGCATGCACACACATGCATGCATTTACATGCAAACCTGCATACTGTTTCAGACGGTCACAGACCCCCTGGCTTCCAACAGTGAGGATTCCTACATACAACTCATCTATTTGGGTGTCCTACTGACACCTCAGTTTAACGCTTACGATTTCATTCTTAATGCAGATTTCTCCTCTTTCATGTTTCAGCTTAGAAAGTCTGTTATTATCCTCATTCACAGACTCTGTCTAGACCTTGTTATTTTCCCCCTAAAAGCCTTTGGGATTCTCATTACTAATAGCTTTCTCCACTATTTATTCTCTATGTACTGCTATAGTTTCTAGGTGATTTTTCTGTCTTTCACCAAGATCCCTTTCCGTTATTCCTACTTTATTACTACAAGGTTAATTTAAAAAAAAAAAAATTTTTTTTTTTTTTTTTTTTGCACACAGCAAAGAAAATCTCATACAGCCCAGCTGGCGTGGCTCAGGGGTTCAGCGTTGACCTAGGAACCAGGAGGTCATGGTTTGATTCCCCGTCAGGGCATATGCCCGGGTTGCGGGCCCCATCCCCAAGTGTGGGGCGTGCAGGAGGCAGCTGACCCATGACTCTCATCATGGATGTTTCTCTCTCTCTCCCTCTCCCTTTCTCTCTGATATCAATAAAAACATATTAGAAAAAAAAAGAAAAAGAAAATCTCACACAGTACAGGAGGGTCTGAAACAGGGACGGGTACTCTGCTCCATGGCTGGGTTTACTTGTAGAACAACATGGTCAGCGGGGGTCATGTGAGTGGATCTTGCGGATGTCTTCAAAGTGGTGTTAGGATTCGATTGGGAGACAGAGGAAGGAACGGCTGGGGGGGTGGGGAGGGGTTTCATGGCTGTAGGAATTAAATCATTTGTGTAGTAGGAAGTCAGTGGGTAACACCTAAACCTGGAAAACTAAGAAGTATTAGTTGTTAAGCAAATTACTGTACTTAGAAACACGCGATAAATACCAAAGTGCTAAACGCAGTTGTTTATGGGAGCAAAATCAGAAGTGAAGGTCAGGAACAGGATTCTTGTTTGGTTATAGGATGATTTGACTTTTTAAGCTGTGTATGCATTTTATAACTTTAACTAGAGGCCCGGTGTATGAAAATCATGCATGGGGGGCGGGGGAATCCCTCAGCCCGGCCTGCACCCTCTCCAATCTGGGTCCCCTCGGGGGATGCCCCTCTCGCAATCTGGGACTGCTGGCTCCTAACCGCTCACCTGCCTGCCTGCCTGATCGCCCCTAACCACTTTCCCTGCCGACCTGATCGCCCCTAACTGCTCTCCCCTGCCGGCCTGATCACCCCTAACTGCTCCTTTGCCTTCCTGATTGCCCCTAACTGCCTCTGCCTCGGCCCCTGCCACCGTGGTGGCTTTGTCTGGAAGGATGACCGGAAGATGTCCAGTCAACTTGGTCTAATTAGCATATTACCCTTTTATTAGTATAGATTATTTTGAATAAGTGTGACATTGAGTTGACAAAGGGAATGTTTACTATCAATGTTAAATCTTAGTAGCCCAATACCTTTATAATAGTAACACTACGATCGTGCAGTTTAGCTTTCTATTCCTATGCGTATGATTTCTAATACCCACTTTTGATTCCGACTCATTAATATTTGGCGTCCTTGGCTGACTGTGATGAAAAGACATATTCTGAGAAACGTGAGTCAGTTCTATGTCAGTCTCCACGTAGAACTTCATTTAGTTCATGCCTATAAATAGCTCGCCAACCACCCCTACTACCTGAACATTATAAAAGGGGAGCAGTAATCTCAGCACAGACGCAGGGAAATCGGAACCATGAAAGTGTACAGATCCCAGTTTAGCCTTCAGAGGCAGGATGGACCCAGAGTTGACCGCCTTCTCTTGTAAGTGTTGCCCCGTGTCTCGGAAGCTTTCTAATACCAAAACGTAACTGTGTTGTTTATATTTATCCTTTTCCATTTGTATACGAATAGAGATGTGAAAGGCCCATGTTACATATTTTTAAAAAAACAACAAAAAATTTATTCGGTTTTATTTTCTGACAGTTGTCAGTAATATCAGAGCGTTACTGAATGTTACCAACCCAGAACATTCTTCTTAGCCTGCCCTCCTGCTTCATGATGTCAAAATGTAAAGCGCTCTTTACTTCCCTAACACTCTTTGTGATAGGGAAGGCTGAACGAAATGCAGTTTTAAATGTTGTTACTTATATTTTGCTTGCTTTAAAAAAAAAAAAAATCAGTCTTGGAGTCAACATACACGAAATACGTGTTTGAATACATGCAAAGGCTATTCATCTCATTGGCCAGTGCTCTATACATCTCTTTCCATGTGTGGACACCTCTTTGGGGAATATTATGATATGCAGACCAATCTTCTCAAGTTAGGGCACCCTTAATGGTAAATACCATCATTCAGTAATTCTTTGAGATTCACTTCACTCATACCTGGCCTGCCTTCTACATGTAACTTCAACTTTTGGTGTTAAAAGCATTGTACTGCTTAGAGAAGCAGCCCTTAATATATAGTAAGAAATGAGATGTCGTCTCAGAATGCTCTGTGGTTCAACTGTGAACAGTGACCACATTATCAGACAAATAACACTGGATACTGATTTAATCAGCAGAAATCAGTATTTTCCCCTATCCTTGTATTGGGAGAGAGGCTTGTGTGTGGCGAGGGAATTGGAGAAGATGTCTTCTTTTTTTTCCTAAAGACAGTGGCTTCTGTCTTTTTTTTTTTTTTAATATATTTTATTGATTTTTTACAGAGAGGAAGAGAGAGGGATAGAGAGTTAGAAACATCGATGAGAGAGAAACATCGATCAGCTGCCTCTTGCACACCCCCTACTGGGGATGTGCCCGCAACCAAGGTACATGCCCTTGACCGGAATCGAACCTGGGACCCTTGAGTCCGCAGGCCGATGCTCTATCCACTGGGCCAAACCGGTTTCGGCAGAAGATGTCTTCTTATTAGAAAGCCAGTAGATGATATCTAAAGTTAAAACATAAGAAACATCTCAAGAGTTGACAGTCATCATCTCCGATGTGTTGGAAATGGGTGGGAAGGCAGGCAGGTGAGCAGTTAGGGACGATCAGGCAGGCAGGCAGAGGGTTAGGGGCGATGAGGCAGGCAGGCGAGTGGTTAGGAGCCAGCAGTCCCGGATTGCTAGAGGGATGTCTGACTGCCAGTTTAGGCCCGATCCCACAGGGATCCCTGCAGAATTGGGCCTAAACCAGCAGTTGGACATCCCCCAAGCGGTCCCAGATTGCGAGAGGATGCAGGCCGGGCTGAGGGACCCTTCCTCCCTCCCCTCAACCCCCCATGCACAAATTTTGTGCACCAGGCCTCTCATAGTTTTATATAAGGAAGAGTCTGGAAGTATGAATGCCAAAATGTTACTTACAGTTCCCTCTGGATCCGAGACTTCAGATAACTTAAACTTTATTTCTTCTTCTTACTTAACTATGGGGCTTCCCCCCGCCCCCCCGTTTTTTTTTTCCACTTAGGAAACTTTCATCGAGCTATCCTTAAGACCAGCCATTGCATTTTCTAAAATTTTGTTTTACTTGTGCAATGAAGATTTTGTGTCATGCTTTTAGGAAGGAAATTAAAATTCAGAAATTTTTTTCTTTGAGGGATTAAAATAACTCCTTGGTTATTAAAGTTGATCTGTTATTTGGAAAATCCATTGATCTGCAACACTTTATTCATGGCAAGTACAGAATAAAGTGAGATATTAGTGTGATGTGCTGAAGCAGTCAGCCAAAAGTGACCCTACCAAGATAAATTATTTTCATTTCTATGAGACTGATAGGTCACCTCTATCCAAAGGAGCCCTCATCAGGTGGGGGAAAGATTTTTTTTAAAAAAATATATTTTATTGATTTTTTACAGAGAGAAAGGGAGAGGGATAGAGAGTTAGAAACATCGATGAGAGAGAACCATCAATCAGCTGCCTTCTGCACACCCCCTACTGGGGATGTGCCCGCAACCAAGGTACATGCCCTTGACCAGAATCGAACCTGGGACCCTTCAGTCCGCAGGCCGACGCTCTATCCACCGAGCCAAACCTGTTAGGGCCGGGGAAACATGTTGATTGCACACGATCCATCACTTTGTATTTGAATCAGAAATGAAGTGTGCCCTGGCCAGTTTGGCTCAGTGGATAGAGTGTCGGCTCGTGGACTGAGGGATCCCGGGTTCGATTTCGGCCAAGGGCACATGCCTGGGTTGCAGGCTCTGTCCCCAGTGGGGGGTGTGCAGGAGGCAGCTGATCAATGATTCTCTCTCATCATTGATGTTTCTATCTCTATCCCTCTCCCTTCCTCTCTAAAATCAATAAAAAATAATTTTAAAAAAATGAAGTACATATAGGTTCATCAGAAAAGAAATAGGATTTTCATGAGTCGCCATAAATGCCTGTTTTAAAATAGTTTTTTTTTTTTTTTAATTTCAGGCAACTTCAAGAACAGCAGCGGCAGAAGGAGCTGGAGCGGGAAAGGCTGGAGCGAGAAAGGATGGAGAGGGGAGAGGCTGGAGAGGGAGAGGTCCGAGAGGGAGAGGCTGGAGAGAGAGCGCCAGGAGCAGGAGCAGCTGGAGAGAGAGAGACAAGAACGGGAGCGGGAGCGGCAGGACCGCCTGGAGCGGGAGAGGCAAGAGCGGGAGCGGCTGGAGAGACTGGACCGCGAGCGACAAGAGCGGGAGCGCCAGGAGCAGCTGGAGAGGGAGCAGCTGGAGTGGGAGCGGGAGCGGAGAATATCGAGCACCGGTAAGACGCTGGCGCGCTGCTCCCTGTTCTTGGCCTCTGAGCGTGGCCGATGGGCGATACTGGGTGCAGTCAGATGTTGGAATATTGGACGCTGGGGATGCTCGGGATTGAGCAGTGTGGTTGGGAATTAGGAAACATACACAGTTGCCGCTTTCACATTTCCTCTTTATTTCTCTCTGTTGCTTTTTGCTTGGAGCCTTAAAGAAAGCTCTTGGAAATTCGTATCCTGGCATTCTTAATTCTTCCAACTCCCCATCAATTGGCTATAAAGCATAAGTGTTTCTTATGAAATTTTTTATAGTGGGGGAACTTGGGCTGTATTTCCCTCTTGGGGTTGCTTAAATGGCCTCGAATGCTTTAGGATTATAGTGCCGTTCAGCACGATGGTATTCCTAAGGCTTTGGAGGAGGAATTAAAAGCAGTAGGCGGAAAAGAATCCTCCCTCAAACGGGCTAGTTATATTTCAGAGTATTTTTTAATATTGTGGAAGTGACGAAATGATGGAATTTATCGAAAGACCCGCCGGTTAAGATATGACTGAAAGGTTGAGGTCTTAATTACATTCATTGACATGAACATTTATTATTACATTCGTTAAAATCAACATTTACGGTAGGATCTGATAATTCGTTTTTATTCCGTATGGCCTCTGTGGAAAGTCTCAGGGAGGGTTGGATAAATATTGGTCGATTGGTTTGTTGTTTGCGTTAAGTATTTGCCTTTACCTGCCCAATTATTTTCTGGGGTTCTAGCCAATGGAACAAAAGTTTCCCACAAATAAGCATTGAGGACAGGGTTCCCAGCCCTTTACAATACACATTTGCCTGGTTGGCTGTTTAAAAAGAAACAAAACAAAAAAACCAGTTGAACTTATTTATCTGTTTATGGTCCTTCATGGTCTGATCTTAACGTCCTCTTGGAGGACTAAGGAA
Source organism: Ia io (assembly GCA_025583905.1). Classification (NCBI taxonomy): domain Eukaryota; kingdom Metazoa; phylum Chordata; class Mammalia; order Chiroptera; family Vespertilionidae; genus Ia; species Ia io. The sequence goes on along the minus strand of JAJQQW010000024.1, from coordinate 11,778,337 downwards.
GGAAGAGGAAGAAGGCAGGCGCTGTGTTTTCCTAGTAAAGGGTGGGCTGACCCCCGCTTAGTGCATCCGTCTGCTCGTTAGACGGAGAGAAAACGTACCTCGCCCTCTTCTGGGTCCCAGGATGTGTTGACGCGCGAAAGCGTTCTCGGGGGGAGCCCCCCGCGCCCCGTTTCTCTGTACTGACCGAAGTCTACTTGTGTACACTGTGTCTGAGTGCTGGTTTTTGTCCTTCACTGGCTCCTTTTTCTCTCTCCTTTCTGATCCTGTCTCTCGCTGCCGCTTCCCACCTCTGTCCAGCGCCACCTTCCGACAGCTCCCCGCATAGCGCTCCACCTCCCGACGGTGCCAGTTGCCAGCCGCCTCCGGCACCTCCTCCATCCCACGCCACAGGCCTCTCCACTCCGGGGCCGGGGGCCACCCCTGATTACGCTGGAGTGACCGCTTTGCCACCTGCTCCCGCCCCCCCCACCCCGCCCCTGCGGCACCCGGCGACCCGTTTCGCCACCTCCCTCGGGTCCGCCTTCCACCCGGTCCTGCCCCATTACGCCACCGCCCCTCGCCCCCTGAGCAAAAACTCTCGGCCTTCTTCTCCCGTGAACACCCCCCCTTCTCAGCCTCCAGCTGCGAAGACCTGTGCCTGGTCTGCTTCGAGCTTCTCGCCCCTCCCCCCATCCCCCCCAGTCATGATCAGCAGCCCCCCAGGCAAAGCCGCGGGTCCCCGGCCCGTCCTCCCCGTGTGCGTCTCCTCTCCGATGCCTCCGTCCCCGACAGCACCCAGTGGGCTGCTGGACTCGGTCCCCTACCCCGTGTCTCCACCGCCTACCTCGGGGCCAGCGCCGCCGCCGCCACTGCCCCCCCTCGCACCGCTGTCACACTGTGGACCGCCAGCCTGTCCTCCTCCGAGCGCCCCCGTTGCCTCAACCCCCTCATCCAAGCCTAGCGTTCTCCCTTCTCCCTCTGCAGCTGCCCCTGCCTCTGTGGAGACTCCTCTAAACTCTGTGCTGGGAGACTCCTCTGCTTCTGAGCCAGGCTTGCAGGCAGCCGCTCAGCCGGCCGAGACTCCAGCCCCACCGGGTAAGGCCCCCCGCGCTCGCTGCCAGGAGCTGGGACCGCCCAGCGGGCTGGGGAGGGTGGCTTTGATCGTGGCCAGGGTACCACCTTGAGGCCAGAACACCATCGCTTTAGGCCAGAGTACGCCTTGTAAAGTGGGTTCGTCTTCTGTCGGGTGAATTGCGTGTGGAGGATCCACCTGAGGACTGTTCATGCTGCACTAGATGTTGGCATCCTCAGCGGGATCCCACTTTTCCCGGATCTAAGGGCCTCCTCCACACATTGCTTCTCAGTCTCACCGAGAAAGCATTGCAGGCCACGCTGGAGGTACACAGTCGCTGTGTGATCTGCCTGGTCTTCCTTGCGTTTCTGGGAAATGTAGAGAGATGTTCAGTGCCCGGCTGTAGTCATCCCATAGATCATCCTAGGCGCTCCCCTGCAGCAGTCCCGGTCTCGGACCCTGTTTCATCTCAGTCTTTCTTTCCCGAGTTGGGGTCCCCCATACCAGTGGACTTCCAGGGGTGGTGCTCCCCTGACCCCCCACAGAGCAGCCTGGCTTTGCAGGCCGGGTGGAGAGCATGGCAGGCTTGCTGTCTGCCCCAAAGAGGTCCATGGTCCAGAATTACAAGAAGTACCAGGCTAAAGGGATAGTTGAGAGAGAGTAGCATCTTCTACAGTCATCCCTCCCCCTATCCCACCCCATGCCTGAACCTTGGTGTCATGGTAACGGGAGGAAGGGAGGATGTAATCTTCTAAGTATGGGTTCTCTCTCTCTCTCTCTCTCTCTCTCTCTCTCTCGTTAATCCTTGATATTTCTCCCATTGCTTTTCAGAGAGAGTGGAAGGGAGGGAGGGAAGAGAGACAGACACATGGATGTGAGAGACACATCAACTGGTTGCCCCCCACATGCACCCCGACCCGGTTATGTGCCCTTGACTAGGAATCGAACCTCTGACCCCTTTGGTCCTGCCGGCCGATGCTCTAACCATTGAGCAACACCAGCCAGGGCTAAGTATGGATTATTTCTGTGTAGAGAAGGACCTGGCTCTGTAAGTAAATGAGAAGGAGTTTAGCAAACCTCCTGCCCCTTGAAAAATAGGATTTAGCAAGAATTACAGAAAGGAATAGGACAACAAATTGGTGCTTACCAACAGTGTTATAAGTCTAGATTTAAACATACCTTTTTTTTCTTTTTTTAAAATCTTCATTCTCAGATAAAGTAATAAGTCTCATTATTGCTGCATATATATTTTTCTTGTGGACTTCTCGGATGTGCATAAACATTTTGAGTCAGAAGTCTGGTTTAGTATCATGGTGACAGTAATGCCGGACAGAGAGACCCAACTAGCTTGAGTGGTCAGACAGCCTCCCTGTGGCAGCCTTAGCAGTAACCCCTGGGAGATTTGACAGCCCCTGGGAGGTGGACAGCCCCTGGGAGATTGGCAGCCCCATGGACTCTTCTTGAGACAATTTATGTTTTCAGCTTGGGTAACTGCCCAAAGGCAGCCATTTCAGAAGATGTACCTCCCAGTGTGCAAATAGCATTTTATTTGTCCTAAAACACCCCCTTGGAAGCCTGAAGGAAAGGGGTACCTACTATTGTAATTTTCTGATGTTAAGATCTTGTTCGCTCTCTTTGTGATTTTAGGAGAGTTGGACATTTTTCTCTTACCCCCTGTCTTCTAGGCTAAAAAAAATAACCTCTGTACTTGAACATGTATGTCATTGAGTGATTTCTGATAGTTCCTGGGAGGTTTTACTTTGTACTAGCCGATTCCTTAACTTCAGTGATTCTCTGTATTCTCGCTACACATTGGCATTCGATGTGGAATAATTGAAGATGTTGATGCCTGGGACCCACTGACCATTCTGTTCTCAGGCTAGCCACATTGGCTGTCTATATACAAGTCAATATACACTGAGTGGCCAGATTGTGATGATCTCTGAGCGCATAATAATCTGGCCACTCAGTGTATATCCTATAGAATAAAAGGCTAATACGCAAATTGTCCCCTTGACCAGGAGTTCAACCAGCAGGCAGGCTGGCCAACCGCCCATGTCCCCTCCCCCTGGCCAGGCTGGCCAGAACCCACCCATGCACACGAATTCATACACTGGGCCTCTAATATACACACACACGCGCGCGCGCACACACACACACACACACACACACACACACACACACACACACACACACACACACAGTGGCTAGATTATTATGCATTCAGAGATCATAATAATCTGGCCACTCAGTGTATTTCTTTGCTCTTGTAGAACTCATTGAATTTAAGATTTACACAGATTATTTGGGGTCTGGTATTTCAAATAGCACTGACGGCCATCATACACATTGGGTTTTTGTTTTGTTTGTTTTTTTTCCCCAGGGGTACTGCCTCCCTTCCAGATTGTATAATCATTTATTCTGTTTACTAAATCCCCACGAACAAAAGAGAAATTCTCACTAGGCGATCTGTGGCGTAGTTCTATTAATAAAGCTCTAATCCTCCAGTCAGTAGTGATGCACTGTGGCTGTACATGCTAGTATCGTTTTAATACTGGCCTAGACTTTCAACATGATGGTAAACCGAACTCCTTAATAATGTAGTAGCGAAAGTTTGGGTCGCCTGTTCAGTTTGGCATGACGTACTCCCTACGGGTCCACATGGGTGCTGTCACGTGGCTCTATTGCTGATGGTCTCATTGTGCCTTTCTTTCTCTCAGGCATTGTCTTGGGACCACCTGCACCTCCACCCCCTCCTCCACTCCCACCAGGTCCTGCCCAGGCTCCAGGGGCACTTCCTCCTCCCCCCGGACCGCCCCCTCCTCCCCCGCTTCCAGCCTCAGGGCCTCCGCCTCCCCCTCCGCCACCCCCTCTTCCTAACCAGGTGCCCCCTCCTCCCCCGCCTCCCGCCCCTCCCCTGCCTGCATCTGGATTTTTTGTGGGATCCATGTCCGAAGACAATCGCCCGCTAACTGGACTGGCAGCAGGCAATTGCTGGAGCAAAACTTAGGAAAGTGTCACGGGTAAATGCGATTCCAAGTTACTGTATTTTTTTATGTCTGTCTCATTCTTTTTCAGTGTGAAGGACTGGCTTTCTTGTGCTCTAATGTTATGAACCCTAGGTTAATAACTTCATTCATTAAAAAAAAAAAAAATGGGAAGAATTTAAATTTACGGAAAAGTTGCGAGAATAATACAGCTTCTGAAAACCTACCACCCAGACTCGACAGTTAACATCTGACTCTATTTCTTTTATTCTTTTTTCTCTGTGTATGTTTTCTTTTACATACACATGCACACAGACACACACACACACGCATTTCTTTTTGTCTGAATTGCGAGTAAGTCAGGGATACCAGGCCCCTATTTCCCTAAATGCCTCACTGAACAAGGACATTCCCCTACATGACCAGTGTAATTATCCAAATCAGGACCTGTTGTTACTGGAATACTATAATCTACACATCTATTCCAGTTGTAGCTGTTGTCCAATAATGTCTTCTACGACAATCTTTTCCTAGCCCAAGACCACCCCCCATTCTGTGTAGTAGTTGTGTCTCTTTACTTTGCTTTAATCTGTAGCAATTCCGCAAACTTTCATGATAATGACTTTTTAAAAAATATATTTTTATTGATTTCAGAGAGGAAGGGAGAGGGAGGGAGAAATAGAAACATCAATGATCAGAATCATTGGTCGGCTGCCTCCTGCACGCCCCCTACTGGGGATCGAGCCCACAACCCAGGCATGTGCCCTGACTGGGAATCGAACCCGTGACCTCCTTCCTGGTTCATAGGTCAACACTCAACCACTGAGCCACGCCAGCTGGGCGATCCTGACATTTTGACAGCTATAAAACCAGTATTTTGCCAAAACCGGTTTGGCTCAGTGGATAGAGCGTCAGCCTGCGGACTGAAAGGTCCCAGGTTTGATTCCGGTCAAGGGCATGTACCTTGGTTGCGGGCACATCCCCAGTGGGGGGTGTGCAGGAGGCGGCTGGTCAATGTTTCTCTCTCTTCGATGTTTCTAGCTCTCTATCCCTCTCCCTTCCTCTCTGTAAAAAATCAATAAAATACATTTAAAAAAAAAAACAAAAACAGTATTTTTTAGCTTATCCTTCAGTTTGGTTCATCTGATGTTTTCTCAAGACTAGATTCAGGTTATGTGTTTTGAGGCAGGTTTTTTTCACCACCAAAGTAATATGTCCTTTTCTGTGTGTCACACACAGGGACTTGTGACATATGTTCCCCATGTTTAGGGATGTTAACTCTGAGAAAACTTCGATTGCTCTGTAAGGTCCATGCTGTTCACCTCCATTGGTTCTTAGGAAGATTTCAGAATAGATGTTTTATGGAAGTGATCGCTGCTCTATTATTCCGGTTTGAATGTAATAGAACGGTAAAGCGCAGTACTGCTTAACCTAGGAGTTGATCATGTATGTATGTTTCGTTAAGATGGAGGATGCCTCTTTCCCAAGCGGGGGCAGTGCCGTTGGCATGAATTCGGCCTCATCCAAAGCGGACACGGGTCGCGGGAACGGACCCCTTCCTCTGGGGGGCAGTGGTTTAATGGAAGAAATGAGTGCCCTGCTGGCCAGGAGGTAAGTGCGCCATTGTGTGGACGTGTCCAGAAATGAGAATATTTTCTTAATTTACTCTCAGATATAATTTATCTTGATGCAGTTCTTCCCTTTTGGGGGTAGTTTTTACACTAAGAGATGATTTTTTTAAAAAAAAAATCCAATTTACCTTCTTTCTAGGAGGAGGATTGCTGAAAAGGGGTCAACAATAGAAGCAGAACAAAAAGAGGACAAAAGTGTAAGTTACTAAAGACCTGGGAGTGTGGCGCTAAGCACCGCTCATTCAGGAAATTCTGGCAAAGATTGGTGCGAACTTCACATGAACTTAAGACTGCTCCCTTTTTTAGTCTTCAGACAGTAAAATAGCTGGTGATGAGTGTTGCTTATACATTTTTAATGACTGACATTCCTAGTAAGATGGGTTGAATACCCGGGGTGGTGGGGAAGCCCTAGGTTCAAGTCTGTAGAGTTTAATTCTGTACCTAAGTTTATCATTACATGAGTGGGAGCGGGCTTAGTCGGACAGCCTTAGCGCTGCCGCGGAGGCGGGAGAGGCTCCCGCCACCTCCGCTGCGGTCGCCAACCGTGAACCTGGCTTCTGGCTGAGCGGCGCTCCCCCTGTGGGAGTGCACTGACCACCAAGGGGCAGCTCCTGCGTTGAGCGTCATGCCCTCTCGCATCATAGCAACCGGTTGTTCCGCCTTTCGGTCGATTTGCCTATTAGGCTTTTATTATTATAGACTAGAAGCCCAGTGCACAAAGATTTGTGCCAGAATGGGCCTTCCTTTCCCTGGCTGCCGGCACCGCCTTTGCTCTGGCTGGAGCCGCCTTTCCTCCTTCCTACGTTGCTCAGAGGCCCGGGGCAGTTGGGGGTGAGGCTGAATGCCTGCGTCATCACCATGGTGATGACATAAGCATCCTGCCCTGGCCACTCAGTGCCTGCATATGCAAATTAACCCACCATCTGTGCTGGGTTAATTTGCATACTCACTCCTGATTGGCTTGTGGGTGTCACGAAGGTACGCTCAATTAGTATGTTACTCTTTTATTAGGTAGATGAGCAAATGGCCTTTTACTAGGTGATGGTGGCGGTTTGGTTTTGGTTTTGATTTTCCTCTTAGGGTGCCCCGTTTCCTTGCATTTAAAATGAAGGAGTAAGATGACATCAGCAGCGTTCCAATGTTTCCCCTGGGAGCCTGCAGTTGGTCATTAGCTGTGCTCCCCTGCCCAGTTCTCCTGGGCGAGCTCTGCTTTATCTGTTCTGTGGATTGGTGTTGAACACATAATAGAGTGGTTTTTCCCGATACGTTGGGCCTTCTGTGCTGCCACTCCCCATCTGGGGGGAGAGCATTGGCCAGTGCAGTTCTCAGTGAGCGCGTGAGGGAGGGGCACACTGCTGGGAACATAAGAGAAGGGAGAAGGGAAAAGATGGATGAAGGGAAAAGTGGGAAATGGCAGGAAGAATACTGGGAACGGAAGGACAAGCACTGACCCCGGCCGGCCAGCGTGGGATGCTGCTAATACGTGTTTCTGTGTGTTTAGGAGGATGCAGAGCCCGTCATTGCTAAGGCCTCTTCCACAAGTACACCTGGTAAGCTCACCCTTTCTACGCGCCCTCTCTCTCGTCACGCCCTCCATCTCCCCGGGGTTGGGTCAGGTGACCGCTTGGTCACGAAGATGTTAGAATTTCTGTTCACCCTGGAGGTCACGACCTCTTTTCCCCTCAGCCCTCTGCGATGCCAGAGCAGCTGTTAATTTCTTTTGCCGCTGGGAGACCTGTAGAGAACCCACGTTTTTCTCTGATGATTCTTTCTTTGAAAAATCATAATTTTTACACATTTTTGTGTGTTTCATTGGTAACGACTCGAGGTTATTCACTAAAACAAAGGAAATACATGCATAGGTGAAAGGGAAGTGTTTTTTTTGATCACTGGTTCTTAAAGATTGAGCATGTTAGCCAGCATTAAGTGTCATTTCACAACATTCTCAAATTGGGAAGGTTGTCATTTGAACCACTCATTTGGTTCATGGTGATAATCGAGGAAATAAAGCTTCTAATTTGTAAGGCGGGGTGGGGGGGAGGAATTAAAAACCTTTGGGAAACATTCTTGAATTCAGTGAAATTTTAAAAAATACATTTTTATTGATTTCACAGAGGAAGGGAGAAGGAGAGAGATAGAAATATCAATGATGAGAGAGAATCTTTGATCGGCTGCCTCCTGCATGCCCCACACGGGATCGAGAGCACAACCCGGGCATGTGCCCTTGACTGGAATCGAACCCGGGACCTTTCAGTCCTCAATCTGACACTATCCACTGAGCAAAGCCAGCTAGGGCCTTACACTCTTTCTTAATTTAAAATACTTTGCACTATTTCTTTCTAACTAATTAAAAATATCCTGCTCTTATTCTGATGATCCTGTCTTTATCAGAGAAACTTCTTCCCAGCCGGTGTATAGAATTAATAGTATTTTAGATATAACCATCTAAGTATATCCTCGAGAAACCTGTCATCCTTGCTCATTCCTCTCATTTTAAGGTCTGAAACTGTTCCAGTCGGAACCCTTACAGATTGTAACTACAGTTCAGAATTGAAATGAAAAGTTTCCTATTTACCTAGATTACTCCCCTCACCTGTATAACGGTATTTAGTATTTTATGACTTGTTTCACAATAACTCTGGGAGCGTGTCGGGTATTGAATAATTTCTCTTCTTTATTTTTCAAGAACCAACAAGGAAACCTTGGGAAAGAACGAATACCATGAACGGCAGCAAGTCACCTGTTATATCCAGGTATGCATGTGTTTCCTAAATTTTATATCGCGTTTTTATCTAAGAAGAAATGGACGTCTCCATTTTTACTGTAGAAAAAAAATAATGGGTGGTAGGTTTGACATTATACAGTGGAGCCAGTAAAACACCGTGTTCCTGTGGCTGTTGGGCAGGCCCTGCGCCCCTGTGTATGTCACCAGTCTAAATCGTCTAAATTCTGCCTGCTGCTTGTTCCCAGCCAGGCTGTCTGAACTGCAAGAGAGCTTTTATTCCTCCCAATTATTTTTTTATTTTGAAAGATTCAAAATGACAGGAAAGCTGAAAGAACAGTACACAGAGAATACCCATCTACCCATCACCTAAATATACCAATTATTATTAACATTTTGCCACATTTGCTTGAACTCTTAACCTGCCTGCCCGTCCACACAGTTGTCCCTCTGAATAGTTAGAAGGCAGTTTGCAAACATTGGCTGCTTTACCCTGAATACTTTTTGCATCTTACCCGAGCACTAGAACATTCTTCGACGTCACCCCGATACTGTTCTCACTCGCAAGAAAATTGACGCTGAACCATCATTTACAGAACACATTCACCTTTTCCTGCTAGCCTCTGTGACATCCTGTATTTTGTAAATGAGATTTTTGAACAAAGCTTATGTTTTAAACTGAAAAGCGGCTGGAGAGCAAAGACTGTGATGTTGATGAGAGAGCAAAAGAAGGCCTAACATTTTGAATTTGTAAAGCAGGAAGTTCTCTCCGTGTCCGGAAACAAGATGAGTTCATTCATGTTCCTACAAGTGGCCATGTGTGTGTGTGTGGTCAAGGAAAGTCGCTATTCCTTAGCGAGGCATGCTTTATTGTCATAACTAAATTCCTATCTCAGGCCTTGAACAGAGACGAAACTTTTTTGTTTTGTTTTGTTTATGAGACAGTTTAAAGGACTCCCAGAAACAAAAGCTATTTTCCTAGAGACTGAAGAGGATTTTTTTTTTTTGGCCTTTTCTTTCTGAGCTAGTTGCCTTGTTTTTGTCTCAGAAAAAAAGCCAAATGAACTCTACTTATAGAAATCTAATAACGAAAAACGCGAGGCTCGGCCTCAGCGTGTCACAGGTCTGTTCTGTGTGAGCCTAAACCTGAATTTGCATCTGTTTTTCGAGTGGCCCCTCCTGATGATGGCAGGCCGCGTTTGCTGGGGACACTGTGATTTAAGCACCACCAAGGAACCGGGCCTTTTGAATGGAAAGATGCGTTTAGTTTCTGAAGTGACTGAGGGAGGAATCTATTTGATGTTGGGGGGAGATGTAGAGATTGCTTTTCGTGGGCCTGTTTTCTAGGGAGAGGGGGGGAAATGGCCCGGTTATGTTTCTCAGATGCCTAGCGATGCAGTCTTTGAATGCATGTCCGGTAGCTGTTACCGCCTGCCTTCAGGAGCGCGTTAGGAAGCCTGCTGTATCACATACACATCAGAGAACAGAACTGGGATGGGCCATTTGTCCTTTGAGGGTGTCAAACTTGAGGCCGGTAAATGAATGAGGCATGTGGCCCGCTGTCTGCGAGTTTGACATGCTTGGGGCGGGGAGCAGTTCTTTCTCCTCTTTGCCGGTCTTCATCCCTGTCTCACTGATAGGAATTCCATGGCGGGCTTGCCTACAGCTACACCTGCATTCATGCAGAAGTACCTTAGAGGGGACGTGGAAGAGGGTGTCCGTATGGAATGTGGTTCTCAATGTGGTTGAGTTCATGTAGTGCAGGAGTGGGGGCCGTCCGGCCCGCAGAATCCTTTGGTCTGGCCCTGCCAAGGCCGTAGGGGTGAGTTAATGAGATGTCTGGCCGGATGGAGCCGGCTGATTTTCAAGTTGATAATTTTGTGTGGCCCGTGGTGATGTGATCAATATCCAGGTGGCCCTTGGCAGACAAAAAGGGTCCCCACCCCTGATTTAGTGAAAGAAAAATTATTTCTAGAAAGGTTTTTCAGACTTCTCACGGCCTCTTAATGTGTCCGAAAGGCCACCACTGAAAAAGCATCTTTGCATAGATGAGTGGAATATTGGCTCTTACTATCCAGGACTCCGTGGTAAGCACGCTGCGACCCCATGGATGGTGTTCCATTCCTGTTCGGAAATAGGAATTCCGAAAGGCCCGCTTACTCCCTGACTAGTCGTACACCTTCCCATGGACTCGGTCCCGCCACTGATGTGCATGGTGGAGGTGTTCACATTCCACTGCAGACACTGTTAAACCAGAAGCCGTTTTTAAAATATGTTTAAGAGACTAAGAACTGTATTGCTTTTCTTCCTAAGTCATCTCCCCTGCTCCTTCTGAAAGCAAATCCATTAGCCGGTGTAGGTTTTTATTTAAGTGCTCCTCGTCCTTGCACGGTAGGAAAATACCCATTTCTTTTGTGAATATCCATGTCATCATTACGTGAATGGTGAAATGGGTTAGTATCCTATAGTGCTGTCCAGGAGCTACTGTACAGGATGCTGTATTTGTTAAGTAAAGATGTCAGGTAGCAGTGTAAAAGCAAAAATGTTGTCGTCAAAAATGCTTTAGACTCTTGACTGGAATATAATGTCGGAAAGTGTGTGTTTTCCTGCTCTGGTTTAATGATTAAGAGCTTACAGATCTTGTATTCAGGATGGGGAAAAGGACCTTTGCCTGCCTCCCGATCAGCGTTAATTCTGTATACTTCAAGCCACAGTGGTTTTGACTATGCTTTTATTTGAGACTGTATAGCTTTATGTTCACGTGAATAGAAATGTCTGTGTTTTGATACTTGTTGAATCTCTGTGTTGCAGATTTTCCTGTGTCTGCCATTTGTAAAAATAATGATTTTAAAAAATTTTTTTTCTGATTAAGTAAACAGTATCCTCACATAATTAGAATTAGTCTCCAAAGATCTACTTTTTTGATTGGAAACCTCATTTTAAGGTTAATGGATTCCTTTAGTTCTTATTTTGCTAAGTTCTTATTTTAGTTCTTTTAGTTTGCTAAGACTAAAAAAAAAACCACAGCGCTGTAAAATAGCATGATGAGAATTATTTTTTAAAGTTCTGTTGTCTGCCCCTTTAAATGGTTTTTCCCCTTCATAGACGGGATTCTCCAAGGAAAAATCAGATTGTTTTTGACAGCAGGTCCTGTGATTCATTACACAGGTATCACCCTGATGTGACTGTGATTTGAGATGTTGAAATGACGTGTTCAGGGTAGGGCTGAGCTTTTTCTACCTGGATCGGTAATCACCACGAGGCAGATGTTTCAGAAGATTGAACCTTTCATGTTCAGCTTTATTTAGAACACTTTTAAAAAAAATTCTAAGAGAATTTAAATTAGGAAAATTAATAGTGTTCATTTCTTTGCCATCACTTTATAGTTATACTAGAGGCCCAGTACACGAATTCATGCACCAGTGGGGTCCCTTGGCCTGGCCTGCGGGGTTGGGCCAAAACCGGCTCTCTGACATCCCCCAAGGGGTCCCGGATTGCGAGAGGGCACAGGCCTGGCCAAGGGACATGATGGGGGCGTGAGGGACTGCGGGAGGGCTCCAGAGCATGTCTGGCCAGTCTTGCTCAGTCCTGATCGCTGGACCCCAGCAGCAAGCTAACCTACCAGTTGGAGTATCTGCCCCCTGGTGGTCAGTGCACACCATAGCGAGCAATTGAGCCACCTTAGCATGTCATTAGCATATTATGCTTTGATTGGTTGAACGGCTGACCAGAGGACCGGACACTTAGCATATTAGACTTTTATTATATAGGATTTTGATCCATATAAGTGGTAAACATATCAGAAATACTAGAATGGGAATCGGAGGCCACATAGATATAGGCTGTTTGTGGCTTTTTCATTTTCTTTTAAAGACTGTTCTCTTCTTAAGTATGGGACAAGGCTTTTGAAAAGTGGAATATAAGAGCCTAGACTTTGATACGAGAACATAGGACAATATTAGAACCAAAATTGTGGATAAGTTATTCTTGGAGGAAAATCTCTGTGTTCTAGATACATGGTTGAAATCGAGCATCTTTAACAACATAACGTCTAACATCCTGAACAGATTATTTGTTTTCCAGGATGAGTCCTAGGATTCCTTTTTTAAATTAAGAAAATTTAAGATGTGATTTCTTTCTTCATTTAAAAAAAAAAGGCAATTTGAAAAAAAAACACCCAAATGCTTAAGCTATATTGAGACTTAATTTGGCAGAATAGGGATTTAAATATTGTAGAGGCAACACTCTCATTATAAAGTAATAAAAATCTCTGAGAAATCCTCATATTTTGTTATCAGTTATGGTGAAAACTCATAGACTAGAAATGACAGAGATCTACCCATGTTGTTATATGCATCTATGTTTAAAAATGCATGTTCAGCTCCCTGGGAACATGAGCTGAGTAGGATCTGGAGGCGTGTTTATAGCATGAGTGAGGAGTTCTGTAATCAGACCCTATTTGGCCACATGGTTAACTAGGTAAAATTATTTTCACGCCACTGGTGATTCAACTATTCGACAAGTTTGTCAGCCGGTGACATTGGCATAAAGTGTTTATATGACAACAGTAAAATGGTTTTTCTGCCCTTTTTTTTTTTTGAGGTGATTTAATTTTTAAGGCCAAAAGATTCATTTGGGCAATTTGCTAGTAGATAGAAAAATAGCACATAACAGTGAGATTTTCTGTTGTCAGTCAGGGTTCTTAATTAACTTGCTGCTTTCACACACAGTGCCTGCTGGGACACTTGTTGATAAACCTGTTTTTAAAAAGTGGTGATTACTTCTTTCCTTCCGTATGAAAAGTTCCCCCTTTAGTTCATTGTGGTGGTGGTGGTGGTGGTGGTGGGTTGCATGTTAGCATGAACTCAGTTTTTTAAAAATTGCATGTTTCCACAAGTGTTTATAACACAATAATTTAGTGCATCGTTTAGTAAATATGGGGATATATTCATAGCAGACTGCAGTTATTGACATGAACTTAAAGGTATGCATTGTATACCTTAGGACAGTGGTCGGCAAACTCCTTAGTCCACAGAGCCAAATATCAACAGTACAACGATTGAAATTTCTTTGGAGAGCCAGATTTTTTAAACTTAAACTTCTTCTAACGCCACTTCTTCAACATAGACTCGCCCAGGCCGTGGTATTTTGTGGAAGAGCCACACTCGAGGGGCCAAAGAGCCGCAGTTTGCCGACCACGGCCTTTGGAGAAAGTGTTTAGGTAGTTGTACCATTAACTATGAAAAGGGCCGTTAAGGATTTAACGCTGGAGGGCAGGAATCAGTGAACGTGGGCAAGCGAAATGGGCAGGCCCGACCACGAGGAGTGTTTCATTTGGGCCAGACTCTACATGGAGCACCGTGACTTGCATATGGTGGACCTCACACATGGCAGGGGACTGTGACACCGAGGAGTCTGCTCAGCCAAGTCAGAAAGGGTGTCCTGACCAGAGGAAAGAGAACACATCATAGAAACCTCCCTCCCCACCAAGGGCCCACCTCGGTGCTTCGTGCGATGTTTTCTTTTTCTTTTTTTTTAAAATATATTTTATTGATTTTTTTACAGAGAGGAAGAGAGAGGGATAGAGAGTTAGAAACATCGATGAGAGAGAAACATCGATCAGCTGCCTCTTGCACACCCCCTACTGGGGATGTGCCCGCAACCAAGGTACATGCCCTTGACCGGAATCGAACCTGGGACCCTTGAGTCCGCAGGCCGACGCTCTATCCACTGAGCCAAACCGGTTTCGGCCGTGCCACGTTTTCTGAAAGTAATTGTCCTTGTCCATATACACGTGCGAAGAGATCGAGTAAAATAGAATGGGTGGACTTGCTCCCAGCACCCTTTTCAACAGGCATAGGCTTGGTGTGAAAGCAAACGAACTCGGTATTGCTTCTTGGCAAGCAGTGCCTGTGGGTTTGGAACTATGCAGTCAGGACTCCGTGAAAGTCACGGTATCTGGTGAGTCTTGGTTCACGTTGCTTAACATCGGTGCTCTGCAGAATGGCAACTCTGCCAGTGTGCCTTGCCTAATGGTTTTCCTCTGCGTTGTGGCCCTTAAAGAGTGGCCACCGATGACATTAACCCGGAAAATAGAGGAGCAGCCCGGGTAAATGCTGGTTTCCCACTTGGGGTTTTCGCTTATTGCCACAACTGGAGAGGAAGCTGTGACTGACGTAGGTGATTCTGAAACTTTTGCTTATGATATGCCTCATCCCAAGGACTTTGTGTGAAAATTTTAATAGAAGCTAAACTTCTCAAGTGCAGTAGTTGACCATCTGCGTTTTGTGTGGCATTTCCTTTATTTTTTAAAAAAAACAACCAAATACACTCAACACCATAAGATAACTTTACGGAAGTCGTTAGCCACAGCACCACCATTCGGATGCCATCTCCATACACACTTCACCGGGAGATGGTCATTGGATATGAATATACTTAATCATCATTTTAACGTAATCATTCTTCCAATATTTTTATATATTTTGATGCTTGAAATGGAATAAAAAAAAAACGAAGTCCTGCTTAGTCAAATGCTCTTTCCCCAAACCAAGGTGTAGAATCTGTTACATGGATTCACACGCGAGTGAGACATTTGTTTTTACGTTTTCCCTCCCGCGGGCTCATCAGCTCTCAGGGAGGTGACACACACGTTCAAGAGGAGGAGAGGACAGGGTTGCGTCCCGTGGGCCTCGGTGGGGCCGCCGGCCTCTTGATGGACGCGACACCTGTCACGGGGTGGCCTGCCTCGTGCCCCGAGACGGTTGTCTCCTCCTCTTGACTGAAGTCGCCTCCTCTTGGCACCTGTCCCCACCTTCCTGACAGATAACGGAGAATGCCGAGCAAAGTGCAGGAGTGTTTTCTTCTGTCCTAATCAGCCCCACGACTTTGCCCGTTAACTTCTTAACACGCCGCTTGTAAGCCACAGCCTGGAATCCGGTGTCGGGCCGGTGAGTGTGCAGGTTTGTGTGAACTCGGCGGCCCGCCGACGTGTTGCTGACCTGCCCTGGACCTCTCGTTTGTACAGACCCAAATCAGCGCCCTCGTCCCAGCCCAGTGCCAACGGAGTCCAGACGGAGGGGCTAGACTACGACCGGCTGAAGCAGGTGGGGCTCGGCAGCCGGCTTCTCATGCCACCCGCTGCTTTAAAAGCTGTCTGTGTGCGTGTGTGCGTGCGTGTGCCTGACAGATGGTGAATGCGCCCGAAAAGCATGCCAAGTTCAGGTATTTTCCGCACATGGAGCAGTGGCATGGGCACGCTTGGCGCTTTGCAGATCCTCGTGTTTTGGTGCTGGGGGTTTGCAGGGGTGGGGGGGGGGGTGGGCACCCCTCCCTGCAGAGCATCGCTATGAAATGGAATGGAATGGGGGCGCATACACACCTTAGCGTGTGTAGTAGCCACATTAAGTCAGTACAGAGAAACAGGACATTTCAAAATAAGATTTCAATGTGTAATCAATATTTTAAAATTACTGCCCTCGCCGGTGTGGCTCAGCGGATAGAGCGTCGGTCTGTGGCCTGAAGGGTCCCAGGTTCGATTCTGGTCAAGGGCACATGTCCGGGTTGTGGGCTTGATCCCCAGTGGGGGGCGTGCAGGAGGCAGCCGATCAATGATTCTCATCATTGATGTTTCTCTCTATCTCTATCTCTATCTCTATCTCTATCTCTCCCCCTCCCTTCCTCTCTGAAATCAATAAAAATAATACTTAAAAAAAATAAAACATAGAACTGCTAATGAGTTACTCTACATTATGTCCTTCCTACTACTACTTTGAAATCTAGTGTCTGTTTGATGTTTGGAAAGCACCCGTTTCAGACCCGCCCCTTTCAGATGCTCAGTGGCTGTGTGTGGCCGGGACCTTCGGTCTTGGACTGGGCAGGGCCAGCAGGGTCCCGTCCCCCTTTGTCTCCTGTGAGGGCAGCCCCTGGGAGTCCTCCGGGGGACCCCTGGGTTCCTGGACATGCAGTTGGCAGCTGTGGTGACTCTAAGCAAGCCCCATCCGTCAGACCTGGTGACAGGTGTGCCAGGAGCTGGTGTCTCCTCCTCTGCGCCTCGGGGTGCCCCGCCCCCCAGACCTCCCCGGAGGCCAGACTGAAAGTCCCCCGTCCTTTCTAGAGATGATCTGAGTCAGACCCGTCACGTCAGGGGACGACGGAGGGGTTATTTCGGTTCTAGAAAGCATTCTGTCTCGTCTCTTGCGAGGCCGGAATAAGCAGAAAGGTTGGGCAGGGGAGAGCATTCAAACAGGACGTCCCGGGGCTAGTCTTCCAGCACCGAACCCTCAGATTCTAGGTGCGCAGGATCGTCTGGGCAGTAACTTACTTTCTGTCTCCCTGGTGTGTTTCTCTGCCGTTTTAGGACATTTTAGATGAAATGAGAAAAGAATTAACCAAGCTAAAAGAGGAGCTCATTGATGGTGAGTGTCTAAACACGTCCGCTACTCCTACAGGGTCCCGTTCAAGAACCGCGCGCTTTAGGAGAATGCAGACAGAAACGGCCCGCTGGTTACTTGAGGGCATACCACGATTCCTTTTCCGTGGTCTCCTGCCCTTGGCGTGGCTTGTGGGAGGCGCTCTCTCCTTATAATGGAGGTAAAACATAGGGATAAACAAGATCCGTCCGGTTGAGGTGTCGAGACGTGATGGCTGGGGAACTGGGTGGTGAGTCTTTCTCTGGGTTCCCTGCTGACCCATCCTGCCCCCTGGATGTTGGGCCCACAGAATAAGTGCCTTTTTCTGGCCTCTGAAAGAGAGAGAATCAGTCAATACCTATATGTGGACATTTGTATCGTCTTTGTGCTAAGCAAGGGCAAAGACCTGTGCCACGAAGCATGCAAGATGCGTGTGTCCTTTCATTCCTGGGAGGTTGAGCGCAGTCGTTGAACATTTCTTAAGATCGAACCACTCCTTTGTTTTTTTACCGTACTCTTGCATTTATTTTGAATCCTTTTCCTTTTCCTACTCAGCAATCAGGCAGGAACTGAGCAAGTCCAACACGGCGTAGAGACGCAAACCGAGGAGAGAGAGGACTTACATCCGGAGGAGGGGACACACCACCTACCCACAGCAACTGCTAACAACAGACCCTCCCTCTGTGAGCCGTGAGCAGGAGATGGAGACGGTCGGAAGGGAGGGGGGGGAACAAAACCAACCGACTCTGAAAGCCTTCAGACACCGTGACTCCGGCGCCAAGCTCTTTCTCTCCCCGTTTGCTGCTTTATTCTGACCTTTTCAGCGGGATGGAAGGGCCGTGGGACGTTCCTGTAGCCGTCGATGCGGAAAATGCTAAGCCCGTCAGGCAGGATCGCCGCGCAGTGAAATACCTTCATGTCAGGATCGGATCTCGCATTTCCACAACCCATGGCTGAAAATAAAGAGCGAGGCTTACGAAGTTTTTTTTTTTTTTTTTTTTTTTTGCTCAGAGTTTCCGATGAAGAATTCAGCAGGTCACGCTATTGTATTGTACATGTTTCTCTCAGGTTCGCCTTCCTGTCATCCTAGCCCGTGAATATCGAGGTGTGAGCTCCGTGGAGCCTTCGAATCATCCAGTGTGGGACAGACGGAAACGCCGTGTGCTTTCGAGGGGTGATATTTCTAAGAAAGCGCCCCAAAAACGACTCGTCCGGCCGGAGGAGTTCTAGAATGATGGGAAGTCTCTCGAGCTAGCCTTCACGCAAATTTTGTAGATTGAAAACATAAGATGCGTCCAGAATTGAAAAGATTTAGATGCCTTCCTCAATTGTTACAATGCTTTACCAAATCGATGACTCCTACATTACGCAAAGCAGTGGTCAAATAAATGTAAAACGATATATTGTAGATTTCCTGTAGGTTTTCCACCACCTTTTTTAGACTTCTGCATGTGGACATTTTTATAATGTAATTACAGCCACCACAAAATTAGCTTTTTTTAAAATGGCCAGACAGTAATGCATGCCACTCTTTCTATGTAGTGGCCTTTTTCAAGGCCTCGTCCCAGGGGAAAAAGAAACATTTTGTAGCATCTAGGGGAGAGGGAGGGAGGGAAGGAAGGAATAATTTTTTTTATTTAAAGTTCATCTCTGCACTACCTTTTTTTTTCTCGATTACCTGCATGACAAACAACGAGGACTATTTTATGACTTTAGTTGGTAAATGTGTAACAGAACCAAGTACGCAACCTTCTCCATCACGTCGTCAGCGATTTGTCTCTCTGGGCTTCCGTCCTTTCCATGGTCCGAAACACGATTCTGCGGGGACACGCCCCTGACAGCGAAGCTGCTTTGGGGATTGTGTGATGTTGAATGACGAGCGCTGACCGTGACCGCAGCAGTTACGGTCTCGGGAATCGTTGGGTGAGGGGCAACCACTGAGGAGCTGGGCATAGTTTTCTTTTAATAAGTGAGACTTGGGTGGCGGGAATGAGGAATGAGCTCCTCTGCTTCCCAGCTGTGCGTGCACACGTGTGTGTTGGTGCACGCACATGCGTGTGGATGCAGTCCACTCTTTTCTTTTGACATTTGTAAGATTAAAATAGGGGAGAAATCCTATCTGTTGCAATGATAGATTTTTTTTTTTTTTTTTTTTTTTTTTTACATTTAGGAAATCAACAATTCTCTAGGCTCTCCATCTTGATTCATGCTTGAGTTATGTGCCATATTTGCTTTGAAGTCTTTGATTATCACTAAAATGTTGAAGAAATAATCCATCCGCGTTCTAGATTTCATGCATCTCAGTCCGTAAGACGGGGCTTGTCCATAGCGTAGCTGGCTGAATGCTGCCGGTTTACAGCGTTGTCACTGCAGCGAGGTTTGAATGAGGGATTTTTTCTTTTTTTTTTTCTTATTAAAATAGTTTTGTTTCTGTACAAACTTCCTTTTTAGGTTAATCTGTGATCGATGAGCTACCATAGTTCGAGTACACAGTTCTTTTGTTCCGCTCTTCATTGTCATACATTCATAGTAAAGACATTAAGGATGCGACAAGCTTATCAAGGACTGTTTTCTTAAAGAAATAGGAGGCGTTTTCCTCTTTGTTATTGTACTTTTTGGTTGTGTAAACACTCTTGATCTAAACGTTTATGTCCCCTATAAATCTGGTCAGAAGTAACTTTCGGTTTTGTTGGTTTACGTTAAATAGTCTACAGTAGGGTAGAGGACTGTGGGTACAAGTGGTCCAAAGGAAGATAAAAGACTACAAGACGATGCTAGATCTGAAAAGGAAGCTGGTTTATGCACTAAACGTTTCGTGCCTTGGTCTAATATTAACATGATGTGTGTGTCAAGCGACAGAAAGAACCAGTGTTGAGCCGTGTTCTGTTTTCCATCACTTGGCGTTCTCCCAGGTGGCTAAAGGTGTTCTCTCCAAGAAGTGTGATGAAGTCCCTGTACACGGCTGCTGTCACACGTGACAGTGGTCATTGTGAGGGACCGGGATGACCGTGATGACCATGGGACGCGGAAGCTGGGGTTCTTTTCCTTACCCAAACGCCGCTGGAGCCACGTTATTCCGAAGGTTTTCCGTGCTCTTGTATGTTGGATGTCTTCAGCAGTTTAGGGGATCCTTTTCTCCCTGCAGGAGGGGAACTTCCTTCCTCAACACTGTGATCTGATCCGTGCACACGTGTCCTCTACACTCTGTGGACGGCGAACACGTCAACTGCAAACCCACTGAATGTACACCCCTTAGTGCTGGTGCTGAAATCTCTGCAGAACAGTCACCCCGATTTCAAAGTTCGTTCCGAAATTTGCAAGCATCACGTACGCGTCCATCAGAACCGAAGATGCAACACGAACGAATGTCGGCGTCTCATGCCTCATGCTTTTCGGTGTGCTTCCTTTCGCGTGTTCAGTTCTCTGCTGTTTTGATCAAGAATGTTCTCATTTACGTTTCCTACACGCTAACTTCGATTGTGCGATTGAAATAAAGTTGCAGTATATACGTGTTGCTCGTCTGTGACCCTTAGATCACCGGAAAGGGGGTCTGTTGGTTCTAAAATAAGTTTCCTCGGATGTGGAAAATGGCGTTTCGAAGTCCAGGGCTGGGCCACGGAAGGTTTACACCTCACGTCCCTGTTCTTGAAAGACGTCCTAAAAGTCATCAATATTAAGTCCTGTGTGCAGAGGGAAGGTGGGTGGTGTATCTCCTCTTTGTTTAAAATTATTAACTGTTGGCGGTTTCCTGTTTGTGCTTATTTTCTCACGGCCCCACTGAACACGGTGTTCTCACCCTTCCGGTCAAGAGAATGACCATGTGTGATTCTACTCCATTGTTGTCCTACCACATAGTCAGACCCTTCAACTCATTTGTGCGGTTCCAGCTGCCCCCTACATAGTTTGCAGGGCAAAGGGCATTGTGTGGTAAAGGGCCTTACTAGTACTGAGTTAGATACAGTGGGATCCCGCAGCCGGTTTGACTCGGTGGATAGAGTGTCAGCCTGCGGACTGAAGGCTCCCAGGTTTGATTCCAGTCAAGGGCACTTGCACGGGTTGTGGGCTCGGTGCCCGGGAAGTGGGGTTGTGCCGGAGGCAGCTGATCAACGAATGTCTCTCATCATCGATGTTTCTATTCTCTCTCCCTCTCCCTCTCTGAAATCAATAGAAATACATATATTTTTAAATGCAGTGGGATCTGTGTATCTGTAGTGTGTGATTATACATGATATCGGTTTCTTGAAGCCCCTTAGCAGCAGTACTTTTTATCCGACGCCTACGAAGTAATCGTCTTGAGCTCCATTTTCAAACCCCGTTGTCTTCCTTAGAAGTACAACCACGTGGCTTTCTTCTTCCGGCAGACCTGTTGTCCCTCGCCGTCCTTCCCGCGTCTCGTGGCCCGAGTGTCCCCATCCTTCAGGATTGTTGCCGCGGCGACCCAGTCCACAGTTCTAGAAATAGCAACCGCGGATTTTTTCTTATCCGGTCTCAGACTCTTGCTCCCTTCCTATATAAACCAGAATGTTTGTCTACAGACTGGAAGTCGCTTCCCATTCAGGAATGAATGAAGTGCCCTAGCCGGTTTGGCTCAGTGGATAGAGCAATTGGCCCGAGGACTGAAGGGTCCCAGGTTCCATTCCGGTCAAGGGCATGTACCTTGGTTGCAGGCGTGATACCCAGTGGGGGGGCGTGCAGGAGGCAGCTGATGGGTGTTTCCCCGTCAATGTGCCCCTCTATCCCTCTCCCTTCCTCTCTGTAAAAAATCAATAAACATGTATTTAAAAAAAGAAGAAGAATGAATTAAGTAACAATTGGTAACCTTTTCCATGTGCCTCACAACAACTTCCGTGTCTCCTAAATGTGTATATATTTTCGGCCCCATTGTGAGGCATTGGCCTTGAAATTCCAAGTTGTGTTCCCCCGGGCAGCACAGTTTACACTGGTGTGCCACAGGACCCATAGTTCCTGCTGGCGGCGGTCATAACTTAGCCTTTACCTTCTCTCGATGGACAGCACGAAGAATGACGTCATACGGGGCATGCTGCGTGCAGGAACTCTCCGGGCGCTCTTCATTCCTCTATGGAGCGATGACAACTCCGCTTTCCTAAGGACATTTCCCTAACGTTCGCTGCAAAGCCCCAAACCGGGTCCTGGCGTACCATTCTCGTGTTTAGTAGATCAAGGTGATGTCTGGACATCTCCTGAAAGCGCTGAGGAGTGTGAGGTATCCCAAGAGTATTGCAGTTAGTGATGCTCAATACCGCGGGCTTCTCACTGAAAAGGTATTGACTAATACTGTTGGAGGTCACAGCGTGAAGGATGTGTAAGGCGCCTTGGTGGATCTGAGTGAACAGAATTGTGGTAGATCTGTTGGCTGCATGAAGAGTCAGCGGAGAACTTTGGCTTGGAAGAACCGTTCTTCTCTTGAGTGTAAGCACATTTGATGAAGAACCTAGAGCTGGGAACCCCTCGGGAAAGGCCATTTCTGGGGGGCAGGTACGCTGAGGTCGCCAGGGTCAGTTTCGTTGTTCCCAGCACCCAACAGGCTGCGATTTGGTTCTCCCCGTGTTGACTCCAGATAATTTTTAAGAATTGAGATTCTTTTTAAAAAAATATATTTTTATTTATATCAGAGAGGAAGGGGGAGGGAGAGAGAGAAACAATGATGAGAGAGAATCATTGATCGGCTGCAGCCCCACACTGGGGATCGAGCCTGCAACCCGGGCATGTGCCCTTGACCGGAATCAAACCCAGCACCCTTCAGTCCGCAGGCCGACGCTCTATCCACGGATCCAAACTGGCTAGGGCAAGAATTGAGATTCTTACATCTATATGTATAAAAGCCTAAGCGACCAGACGACCGGCTGGTAGCTATGACACGCACTGACCACCAGGGGGTAGATGCTCAATGCAGGAACTGCCCCCTGGTGGTCAGTGCACTTCCACAGCAGGAACGCTGCTCAGCTGACAGGGGTGCCAGGTGCTGGACTCACGACTGGTGTGGGCGCAGCTGCAGCTGTGCAAGCCTCTCCTGCGGACACTCCCCCTGAGCAGGAGCAGTGCATCACCCAAGGCCAAGCTCAGGCTCCTCCATGGCTACCTGCCGCTTCACACACTACTCCGTGCTGTGCAGGAGCCCGTCGAGCTGGTGGATAAGGCCAGGCTGTGGTAGCGCAGAGGTCCACTCATCCCTGCAGGCCAGGCCTTGGGACCCCACCTGTGCACCAGGCCTCTGGTATGTTTATAATCCTGGAAACAGGAGACCTTCCCATTTAAAAGTCTAAAATGGATTACGGAAGAAAAAAATACTGCCCGGCCTGTGCAACTCCTTGGTTGAGCTGCCGACCTAGGAACCAGGAGGTCCCGGTTTGGTTCCGGTCAGGGCACGTGCCCAGGTTGCGGGTTCCGTCCCCAGTGTGGGACTTGGAGAAGGCAGCTGATCAGTGATGCTCATCATTGATGTTTCTGTCTCTCCCTCTCCCTTCCTCTCTGAAATCAATAAAAATATTAACCTTAAATTTAGGGTGGTTAGGGATAATCAGCCTCAACATTCATGGCATTTTAGGATAACTCCTTTATGGAACGCCAGTGGTAAATTCACCAAAGAGGCAAATTGAGTCTTTTGGGTAAGAAGATAACATTTGAGAACTGCCTGAGTATGAACTATGTCTTTTATCTCTTCCTAAGCAGTTTTTCTTTATAAAGTAGGACTCCTTGTGAGAAGGTAAATACATGACTTGTTTGTAATGATTAGGGTGTGAAAAGAATGACTGTCCCATTTAAGCATCTGAATACAATTATTCATTTACTCCATCGGGCCCAAAAGCTTCCATTCAAGTCTATACAAACAGTTTAAATATACACTTGCAGCCACACCAAAAAAAATGTGCCTCAGAAGGCTTTCAAAAAATGTGGTTCTTACAGCATGGAATGTTCCATGCCCTTCCATTCATGGGACCTCGGAGTCCCCAGCCCCACGCTTTTTTTTTTTTTTTTTTTAGATTAATGGCATTTTTATAAAATGTTTTTGAACTGGCTTTATTAGGTTTGCAGGTGAGAAACATCAACGTGGGATGCTCATGGTCACCACCAGGTTGAACTTGGGTCCAAACGTGGGTGGCTCCGCCTGCTGGGTCATTGGGTGTGTTCCGTGGACTGGACTCGGTGTGAGGTTCGCCCGCCCGTTCTTGCTGGTGGACTAACTCCGCATGTCATTCCCCGCAAACCCCATCTGACAGCCGTTTGGCGGCCCCTGGAGGTGGGCAGGTGCCAGCGCGTGGGAGGGTGTACGTAGGTACCTCAGCCAGCTCCTACCGAGGACGCGGGGTGGGGGGGGGGGTTTTAGCTCCTCGGGAGAAATCCATATCAAAGTCTAGATCCTTTCTTCATTTTTCTTCATTCATTAGCGAGGGGGTGGGAGTTGCAGGCCTGAGCCAGGGATTTGCAGTTTGGTTTCCATTGCGGAAATGGGATCTGGGGGACAGTGTTTGGTTCTCGCCTGGAAGAGCCTCTTTCTGGAAACGGACATTGTAAAGTGAGGCCTGTTGGATGTGCCCTTGGCCCTTCCTAAGTCCCAGTCACCCTGTGTCTCCTGCTTCGCTGACCCCATCGGTGTGAGGGGTTGTGGGCCGGGCATTGGCCTGGGCCCCTCTGGCTGCCCCAGGTGCCAGGCTGCAGGGCCGGGCTGCTGTCCCCTGGGCCGCCCTCGTCTCGAAGTGCCTCTAACACTTCGCTCTGGGCCCTTCATTCAGCACGACTGCTGGTTGGTTTATTCTTTTTGGATCCAGGAGGAAGAAAAGGCCCGAGCCCTAACCGGTTTGGCTCAGTGGATAGAGCGTCGGCCTGCAGACTGAAAGGTCCCAGGTTCCATTCCGGTCAAGGGCATGTACCTTGGTTGCAGGCACATTCACAGTGGGGAGTGTGCAGGGGATAGCTGATTGATGTTTCTCTCTCATCAATGTTTCTGACTCTATCATTCTCCCTTCCTCTCTGCAAAAAGTCAATAAAATATATTTAAAAAAGAAAAAAGAGAAGGCCCGAGTTTTGCTCCCTGATCTTAATGCTTTTAGCATCTTGGACCCCATTTACTGGGGAAAAAAAAAAAGAAAGAACAATGTATGTGAATGCCGAAGGAACCATCCACGGAATGACGGGAGAAGGGGTGGGTGGGGTGCGGTGCTGGGAGGCCAGTCTCCTCTGCATCTCGTGGGCTTTCCCAGATGGGGTGATGGGGTCCATGGCGTCACCGCCTCCTCCCCGCTCTGGGCCTGTGGCCCTCCACCTGGAGGCACGTTGGGCCATTCGGAAAGACGAGCTGGGACAATGCGATGTGGGGACATGAGGCGTCAGGCCCGTGCCCCCACTCCCAGGCTTCCGTGGCAGGAAGTCCTTCGGACTCTCTGTGGTCCGAGTAAAGGGAGACCCTCCAGAGCGGGACAGAGGGGAGCCGTGCTTGTCCTGGGGAGGGTGGGAGGGAAGGGAGGGAGGGCTGCGTGTCCCCAGGCCCTCAGCCTGCTGGGCTGTGGTGACCTCTCCATCCCCGAGAGGAAGAAGGGCCGATGACGCCAAGTCAGAGGTGGCCGGAGGGCTTGGGGTTGTGATGGAAGCGTTCTGTTTTGCGGATGCTCCTTGACTCCACTTCTCGGCGGGCGGGTGTGTTTTGGAATTCATTGTTGTTGTTGTTTGCACCAAGACATGCCTTTCATTATGTGTGTGTGACTTCTTCCTCGGGGGAAAACGAACTGTTTCTAAAAACAAACATGAATGAGCTGCAATGAATTCCATCTCCAGACATCTGAGACATCTGTAGTTGATGCAAAATAGTCTGTGATATCCGATGATAGTGTTTACGTATTTTCATAGAAATTCTCTTCTCGGATCCCTTGCTAAGATGGGGTAGGGGGATGGGGAGAGCAGGCGGGTCGGGGCCGGCCTGTCTGTGCTGAGAGCGGAGCGGGCCCCTGGCAAGTCCAAGTCGAAGCTTTCTGTGGTCGAACCTTGGCTCTGGGATGCGTTTTCCAGACCTTTTCCTGGACCCGAACAGAAACCCAGCCCGTGGCGTTTTCCCGCCGACTCTCTGGGGAGTCCGGGCGAGCATGGGAACGAGGGACGGGAAGGCTTCGGGATGTTTGTTTTTGTTTTGGGGGGTGAGGGAGTCCGCGGCGAACCTTTCTGGCTAGAGAACAACATCCCCGGTTTCCGCGATGAGAGGGGAATGTGAAATACGTTTCCCTTCGCAGACCTGCCCAGGGGCTAGGCCCAAAGCATACACGGACCAGCACGCGAGATGCAAATGAAAGGTGCGCCTGTTAGGGTCCAAATGGCATCTTTCTTTGCTGCAGATTTTAAAACCGGAAGTGTGCGTTGGTGAGCTTAAAAGATGACACGGAACCCTTTTCTTTGCTAAAGATGCAAATGTGTACAGCCCGGGGGTCCAGGGCCTTCTAACCTGGGAGTGAGCCTTTTGAGGCGACGCGGGCCAAGGTCACGCTTTCCGAGTTAACGTTAAGGTTGATGGAGACCTAGCCAAGGCCATGGGGTCACCAGGAATTCTGTAATGTGCACACAAGGCCTCGGTACCTTATGGGATCTCTGAGATCTGACCCGTCACGCCCTTTCTCTGTCTTTCCAACTGCAACTTGTTTCTTTAAAAAATATATATTTTATTGATTTTTTTACAGAGAAGGGAGAGGGATAGAGAGCTAGAAACATCGATGAGAGAGAAACATCGATCAGCTGCCTCCTGCACACTCCCTCCTGGGTATGTGCCTGCAACCAAGGTACATGCCCTTGACCGGAATCGAACCTGGGACCCTTCAGTCCGCAGGCCGACGCTCTATCCCCCGAGCCAAACCGGTCAGGGCTCTGCAACGTGTTTTAAAGCCACGCATTGTAAACTGCTGCTTGACCCACATCCTTTGTCCACCCAAAGGAAAACAGATCCTTGTTGTCAGGGAGCGTCATCTCCCAGGCTCGGCACCCACCTTTTAAGAAGGGGACGTGGAGGAGAGGGTGAGGCGTGAGCCCAGAATGCTTGGCAGGGTGGAGAGGGTGAGAGGCACCGGGGTTTTGCACCCGAGTTTCAAAGAGGAGTGAATAAAACGAGGGCCCCGTGCAAGAGCACATAGGAAGGACTTGCCAGGAAGCAGCAGCCTGGGCTGCCCAATACAGTGCCTTCAACACGATAGTCTGTGTGAACTGCATGCCATTTCATGTAACCCATAAAGTGTATCCTGTGCGTGCATGACCTGTCTTCATGTGTGCAGTTGAGGTTCCGTAGGAAAAGGGCCTCCCTCGCCGCGTGGCTCGGGTGGATCGGCGAGCTCGCGGGAGTCCGTGGACTTAGGGGCACATAGGCTTGGGCCCCCGTGTTTGTGTTAAGCACCGTGTTGTTGACATCTGATCCACTGCCCCCGCCCTGTGTCTTTCCTCCTCTGCAGCTTTGCTGGGTCTCCCTGCTTCCCTCTTCTGCTGCTTGGTGTCCTTCCTTCTTTTGAAATAAAAAGATGAAGAAACTTCAAGGAGACTTGTTTTTATTTTACCCGTTGCTCTCACCTTACCAAAGATACATGACACGAAAAAGTTAGCGGCCCTAGCCGGTGTGGCGCAGTGGATAGAGCGTCGGCCAGCGGGCTGAAGGGTCCCGGGTTCCATTCCGGTCAAGGGCACAGGCCCGGGTTGCGGGCTTGATCCCCAGTAGGGGGTGTGGAGGAGGCAGCCGATCCATGGTTCTCAGTCATCATTGATGTTTCTATCTATCTCTCCCTCTCTCTTCCTCTCTGAAATCAATATATATATATAAAAAAGTCAATTCATAGCTTTGAAATTGCATGCCCTTCTGAGTGTAGGCCAGTGAGCGCTCTCCTGGTCCTGTGCTGTCCAGCTCCGTCCCCCGCAAGAAGAACCGTCCCTTTGTGCAGCGCGTCTGCCTCACTCCATCCCCTCACATGGGTATTCCATCGTCTCCCATCATCGCAAGGAGGAGGAGAAGAAGGTGAGTACAGGACAGTAAGATATTCTGAGAAAGAGACTGCGTTCTCATAACTTATTACAGTATATTGCTGAGATTGTTCTATTTTATTATGTTACTCTCAGTAATTACTGTGCTGGTTTATAAATTAAATGTAGCATAGGGTATTATGTGTAGGAAAAATATAGCATATTCAGGGTTTGGTACTGTCTGTGGTTTCAAGCACTGACTGGGTGGACTTGGAACCTGTCCTCTGAGTATAAGGGGGGTTACTGCACCCCACTTGTCATTCCCCAGATGCTCTAATTTATCTCTCTGGGTAGGTGGGGGTGTCTCTGGGGCCACGGAGCTCGGGCGACGCCTGGCCATCACACTCTGCAGCGTACTCCATCCAACATGGGTGTACAGTGCCCTCTGGTGGTCAATGGCCGTTCGTTTCTTTTCCCCAGCGTCTTGGCTTGGAATTGGGGGTGCTGTTCTTATCCTTATTTTTCAAGAAACCTGAGTCACAGAAAAGTTGTCATTTATCCCAGGTGAGTCCGGCTGAGAAGAGATCTGAATCCGGGCATTTTGACTGCACACTATGCAGTAAGCACAAGACAGCGAATGTGACCTCAAGTTATGACAACAATGTGTCCGCAGAGCCTTTCCCCGGGTGGGGCTGATCCGACCTCTCCAGGGCGCATGGAGCCCCGGGTACCCCACTTTTGGAAGGTCATCAGCAAATCGCAAGATGTCCAGACTGAGTGGCCAGAATGGCAGACCCTGTCCTTGGGTTAGCCATCAGCCGACCTCCCTCCTCACCGATGGGAAGTGAGCCTTCCTCTGAGAGCCATCTCTGAGTTGGCCACAACTGGTATCTGCCCACTCTTTCCTCTTACCCCAGCAGTAACGGACAATCACAGGCTCGGGGGCACTGGGACCTCCCCCTTCAGGATGCCCAGCCCCTCCCACCAGGTGTGGAGCTCCAGACCCCACCCACTCTGCTCTCACCCCCATTTCCTCGAGCCCAGGGGTCCTGAGGCAGGTGCAAGGTGACAGTCACTCAAACAGGCATCCATCTCCCTACGACACTAACAACATAAGCCACGCCTGCTCCTGCCTTGCCCCATACAGGCCGCCACAGCAAAATGCCACGGACTGAGGGGCTCAAACGACAGATACATTTCCTCCTCGCGGTTCTGGAGGCTGGAAGTTAGATCAAGGCCCCGGGCAGATTCGGCGTCTGGCGAGAACCCGTTTCTTGGTTCATAGACAACGGGAAGGGGTGAAGGATCTTTCTGGGGTCTCTTTTATAAGGGCACTAATCCCCTCACGAGGGCCCCACCCTCCTGACCCAATCACCTCCCAAAGGCCCCACCTCCTAACGCCATCACATTGGGAGTTAGGTTTCAGCTTCTGAATTTCGGGGGTCACAGATATTCAATCTGTAGCCGCTCCATAGGGTCCCCCCAGCTCCCCGAAACCCTGACGAGGTTGTTGGCGTGAGGGACGGTCTTCTGATCCTTCTTCAACCAGCCTCTAAAAGCTGTGACCTCTCGGGGTCGGCCTTTGGAGCAACCCAGACTGCTAGAAAGTGACGGCCTGGCCTTGGGGTGCTGGGATGGGGGCGCCCTGGGTAGGAGTCCTTCCCAGAGGCCCCCTGCTGCTGGCACCCCTCAACCTGTCACTCTGGAGGGATCCCTCAGGAGCAGGCAGCATGCACCTTGCCTGAAGCCAGGGAGGATACTTGGGGCTGGAGGCTGCCCCTCCAGGGACGGGCTCTTCCATTTTACGGGAACCCAGGGCACGAGGGTGAGAGCTGTCTGAGGTCACCCAGCAGCGACAGCTCAGGAATCGGGAGTCCCTGACACCCAGCCTGGGTGTTTCTTTTTTTCTTTTTTCTTTTTTTAATATATTTTTACTGATTTCAGAGAGGAAGGGAGAGGGAGAGAGAGAGAGAGAGAAGCATCAATGATGAGAGAGAATCATGGATGGGCTGCCTCCTGCACGCCCCCTACTGGGGATGGAGCCCATAACCCGGGCATGTGCCCTGACCGGGAATCGAACCCGGGACCCTTCAGTCCGCAGGCTGAACTGTTTCAAACAGCAGCTCCCCTTGCCCACCACCAAGCAGGCTGCTTCCCCAGCTGGCCGTTCATCTCCTTTCTCTGCCGCGTGGAGGAGGGTGCTTAGGTCTTCTTTGAGGAAGCTCTTAGGTTTGTGGAGCACCTACTATGTGCTCGGTGCTGTGCGGGTGCTGGACCACGATGGGAAATAGGACGCCGTCTTTGCCCCTGGCGAACGCATCGGCGCCCCGGGTTTGTCCCGAGCGCCCAGGCGGGTGTGGGGACGGGAAAGGCGATCTCCGTGCTGTTTTACTCATGTGTCCACGAGCCCGGCTCGAACCCGGCTGCCCTGAATCTCTTTCCTTCAGCGCCAAGACCGGGCCATGTTGGTGTTCGGCTCCCGGGGAGCCCTCTGGAGGCGGTGCCCACATTTCCGCCGCGAGGCTGGTGTCCAGTCCACCTTGGCCGCCAGAGTGGGGCCCCGGCCTGGGCGGCACCGAGCCACTCTCCTGAGCCACGCCTGTGGCTCAGACCAGAGGAAAGGGGTCCGGGGTCCGGGTTCCGGGAGGCCCAGGGTGGCCTGGGGCTTCACTGACGTGTCCCCGTGGAGATCCCCTGTGGGCGGGCAGCCCTGGGTGAGGCCACTTACCCAGCAGAGAGAGGGGGTGAGCAAAAGTAGGTTTACAGTCATGAGTACCCGAAACACAGAGTTCATTCTTTTTAAAAAAAAATAAATAATAATTTTTATTGATTTTTACAGAGAGGAAGGGAGAAGGATAGTTAGAAACATCGATGAGAGAGAAACATCAACCAGCTGCCTCCTGCACACCCCCTACTGGGGATGTGCCCGCAACCAAGGTACATGCCCTTGACCGGAATCGAACCTGGGACCCTTCAGTCCGCAGGCCGACGCTCTATCCACCGAGCCAAACTGGTTAGGACCAGAGTTCATTCTTGTATCAGTTATTAACCACTTGTTAATGACTAGAGGCCCGGTGCATGAAATTCGTGCAAGGGCTTTGGCCTGGGCCCCAGCCCATCGCCGCTACAGCCAGGGGCCTCTGCTGCCCCTGCCATGGCTCCCACCCGCTGTGCCTTTGTCCGGAAGGAAGGACGTCGGGAAGAATGTCCGGTCTAATTAACATATTAGGCTTTTATATATATAGATTGTAC
Organism: Ia io; assembly: GCA_025583905.1. NCBI lineage: Eukaryota > Metazoa > Chordata > Mammalia > Chiroptera > Vespertilionidae > Ia > Ia io. The sequence goes on along the minus strand of JAJQQW010000024.1, from coordinate 11,747,345 downwards.
TGTTTTCCATGCAAATGTGCCGACCCTCCGCAGTCCTGGGGTCTCGGCTCCAGTGTGTTTCTGGGATGAGCCTGACAGCAGGTGTGTGGCTTTGGAGAGCACCCCCTCTCCCACGCTCACCTGGACTCCCGGCTCAGCCATGTCGTGGCCCAGGGCCCACGAGGTATCTCCACCTTCTAGCTCTCAGTCGCCTGAGCTAACCCGAGTCCCTGGCTAGAGCTCACGTGCGTTTCTCCTTGTTTGAAAGAACAGAGCTGCCCTTGGAGCTACGGCCCGTCAGCCTCCTGGTCTTTCTTCTCCAAGGGGGGCAGTCCATCCTGCCTCTGCCCCCCGCCAGGAGCCTGGCTCTCCAGCCCCAGCGGCTCTGAGCCCCGCCCCGCAGGCCCTCTCTGCTGCCACCTTTGTCCCTGTGCCTCCCACAGAGGTGGACGGGAGGTGCCCAGCCGCCCGCACAGCTCTCCTGCCTGCCGGCCCAGCCCTTTGTCTCCTGAAGGATGGGTGTGCCGCCACCCAGAGAGCTGAGACAGGAAGTGAGCGCAGTGGCCTCACCCGCAGAGACAGGGCGGCTCCCCGGAGGTTCTGCAGGTGGGTCTGAGTCCCAGCAGCAGGAGGCCTTGCTCCCAGCTCCACGCCGCCCTTCGAGTAGCTTCCACAGTGTCAGGATGTGGGGAACCGGGACCCCAAGCCTCGCACGGAGGCATTGCTGATCTGGCGTTGGTGCAGCCACGGCCTGGGGCGGCTACAGGCACCCACAGTCTTGGCTGCACCAACGGGGCCAGCAGCTCCCCTGCATCTGCCAAGGCCGAGGGCGGAGAGAAACAGCCCCAAGCCCCTGGACGTACCGGCTCTCAGCAGCTGCAGTGTCCCAGGCCTGTCACTTCCTGGCTGGGTCTGTTTCCTCTGGGGGTTGTGGTGAGGTTGAAACGTGTGTGGACGCGTTTTGCAAACTGGAAGCCACACAGGCACATAGCAACCCACCTGCCTTCTCCCCGCCTGTCCTCCTTGGGGAGTTGTCACATTATTGGCAGGGGACTTGCCAAGGGTCGAAGGCATATTTGGGGTGTCTGTCCAGCTCCTGGTGACCCCCCGTTTCTCTGGAGGCAGCACAGCAGAGAGGTGGAGAGAGAACCCTGGCTCTCCGTGTATTGGCTGTGTGACCTTCAGCAAGTTACTCCACCTCTCTGTGCCGAAACGGGAGTAAGAAGACCTACCTCAGGGGTTGCCGTGAGGGTTAAAGGGCGCACGCAGCTCTGACGCCAGCCCTCTCCTGGCGGGGGGGGGGGGGGGGGGGGGGGGGGGGGGGGGGGGGGGGGGGGCGGGGGGGGAGCAAAGCGGAGACTAGCGAGGGGGGCGCTGCTGGCCTGCTGGTGCCCGTGCCCAGGGGTCCCCGCACCTTCAGGTGTTTCTCTGTCCTCTGTCCTCGCTCCAGCGAATTGCCTTTTTGGTAAAAGTTAGGATCTCTGTGGCTCACGTCAGCATGTGACCATTCCATGACACTAGCATGTGAAAGCCAAAGAGAAAACGCCATCATTTCCTGAAGGAAATTGATCTGACAGGGGGGGGGCTCGTCCACTTTCAGATTCTGAGGACCCCACCCACTCCAAGGGCTCATGGGGGATCCTGAGGCTGCTGGGGAGCAGGGACAGGGAGGAGGCCTGGGCTGCAGTCCTGGGGTCCCTGCAGCTACGCCTGTTCCTGAGCGCTGCCCCCACCTCCAGGGGCTCTGGTTGTTCCCACAGTCTTCCTGGGTGGCCCAGCACACACAGGGGGACCCCTCACAAGGCTCTGGAGGCTGGGGAGCCTGTGGACTCATCCAAGGTCCAGGCCACGTCTCCTGGGCGGTCTGGCCTTTCCCACTGGGGGAGCCCCAGGCCTGGGAGCCCCCCTGCTGGGCCCAGTCAGTGCACATCCCACCCCATCTCTCCCCTTTACCTCCCCGCCTCCTTCCTCTCCTCCTTCACCCCTCCCCTTCTTCTCCTCTTTCCCCCTCCCCCCCTCCTCCTCTGAGAGCCTGGCTGGGAGCACAAAGGCCTGACTGTCCTGTGGGCTGGGGGCGGGACATTCCCTCCAGGGCAGACGTTAAACTCACAGCCACCTGCACACTGAGCCAACCGTGTCTCCAAGGGGACACCACGGTTCAGGGAAGTGACATGTGAGTCTTGGTCGGGCCAGACCTCGAGCCCCGCCCGCCCCTCTACGCTGACACTGGGTTGGAGGAGGCCCCGCATGCCCGCTCTGCTCCCCCAGAACTCAGTGAGGCTTCGCAGTTCCCTCCCTGGGCCTGGGCTGACCCATCCGGCTCTCAGATCCCGCTTCCTGTCCCACCCAGGCCCTGGGGCTTCCGGGGAGCAGGGACCGGGAGGAGGCCTGGCCATAGTCCTGGGGTCCCCACAACTCCTTCTGTCCCTGAGCGCTGCCCCCACCCAGGCCCATGTGCTCCCTGAACACCCCCCTCCCGCCCCCGCCCCCACCGACCTGCCTCACCTTCTTCCCTCCCCGATCTGCTCTCAGGTGACTGGGGTACTGGGCAGGTGCCTGCCTTATGTCAGGCCCAGGCCCGCCTTCCCTGTTGCCCATGGCCCGGCCTCTGCCAGCTCCATCCAGGGCCTCCGCTGGTCAAAGCCCAGAGCGGCTCCTGGGGTCTGTGGCCCAGGTCCCCCTCTCCCCCCCAGCCCCCCAGCCCCCCACTTCTGATCATTTCCTCCTCCAGGAGGCAGCATGGGCTCCGGGGCAGGGACCTTGGTCCGGGTCGATGCCAGACTGCCTCCCACGGCCTGCCATTCAGAGGGAGAAAAAAGGGAATTCTTCAGAGTTTTCAGATGCGAGCAAATCCCGAGAGGAAATTTTTTTTTTTTTTTTTTTTTTTTTATATTTTAGCATATTTTAGAAAGAAGAAATTCGGGGAGAGCGCCCTTTCTGTCACTTCCTCCCAGTAGGGGTGGTTAGCAATGCGGGGCTGGTAGGTTGTGCTTTTGAACCGAACCCTGGGCGGGGTCCGTGTTGGGGTAACAGTGTGAAGAGGGGGTGGTGAATTGGGGTGCGTGAGCCTTCATTTCCACCTGAGAGCGCTGCACACAGGTTGGTGGGCCATTCAAATTGATCTGACAGGGGGGGGGCTCGTCCACTTTCAGATTCTGAGGACCCCACCCACTCCAAGGGCTCATGGGGGATCCTGAGGCTGCTGGGGAGCAGGGACAGGGAGGAGGCCTGGGCTGCAGTCCTGGGGTCCCTGCAGCTACGCCTGTTCCTGAGCGCTGCCCCCACCTCCAGGGGCTCTGGTTGTTCCCACAGTCTTCCTGGGTGGCCCAGCACACACAGGGGGACCCCTCACAAGGCTCTGGAGGCTGGGGAGCCTGTGGACTCATCCAAGGTCCAGGCCACGTCTCCTGGGCGGTCTGGCCTTTCCCACTGGGGGAGCCCCAGGCCTGGGAGCCCCCCTGCTGGGCCCAGTCAGTGCACATCCCACCCCATCTCTCCCCTTTACCTCCCCGCCTCCTTCCTCTCCTCCTTCACCCCTCCCCTTCTTCTCCTCTTTCCCCCTCCCCCCCCCTCCTCCTCTGAGAGCCTGGCTGGGAGCACAAAGGCCTGACTGTCCTGTGGGCTGGGGGCGGGACATTCCCTCCAGGGCAGACGTTAAACTCACAGCCACCTGCACACTGAGCCAACCGTGTCTCCAAGGGGACACCACGGTTCAGGGAAGTGACATGTGAGTCTTGGTCGGGCCAGACCTCGAGCCCCGCCCGCCCCTCTACGCTGACACTGGGTTGGAGGAGGCCCCGCATGCCCGCTCTGCTCCCCCAGAACTCAGTGAGGCTTCGCAGTTCCCTCCCTGGGCCTGGGCTGACCCATCCGGGCTCTCAGATCCCGCTTCCTGTCCCACCCAGGCCCTGGGGCTTCCGGGGAGCAGGGACCGGGAGGAGGCCTGGCCATAGTCCTGGGGTCCCCACAACTCCTTCTGTCCCTGAGCGCTGCCCCCACCCAGGCCCATGTGCTCCCTGAACACCCCCCTCCCGGCCCCCCCGCCCCCACCGACCTGCCTCACCTTCTTCCCTCCCCGATCTGCTCTCAGGTGACTGGGGTACTGGGCAGGTGCCTGCCTTATGTCAGGCCCAGGCCCGCCTTCCCTGTTGCCCATGGCCCGGCCTCTGCCAGCTCCATCCAGGGCCTCCGCTGGTCAAAGCCCAGAGCGGCTCCTGGGGTCTGTGGCCCAGGTCCCCCTCTCCCCCCCAGCCCCCCAGCCCCCCACTTCTGATCATTTCCTCCTCCAGGAGGCAGCATGGGCTCCGGGCAGGGACCTTGGTCCGGGTCGATGCCAGACTGCCTCCCACGGCCTGCCATTCAGAGGGAGAAAAAAGGGAATTCTTCAGAGTTTTCAGATGCGAGCAAATCCCGAGAGGAAATTTTTTTTTTTTTTTTTTTTAATTTTTAAGCATATTTTAGCAAAGAAGAAATTCGGGGAGAGCGCCCTTTCTGTCACTTCCTCCCAGTAGGGGTGGTTAGCAATGCGGGGCTGGTAGGTTGTGCTTTTGAACCGAACCCTGGGCGGGGTCCGTGTTGGGGTAACAGTGTGAAGAGGGGGTGGTGAATTGGGGTGCGTGAGCCTTCATTTCCACCTGAGAGCGCTGCACACAGGTTGGTGGGCCATTCATTCATTCATTCGTTCATCCTTTCCTGCAGCAGATACTTCCCTAGAGGAGGTACACACCAGGTCCTGAACATTGCGCAGTACCGTATTTGGGGTGTGGGGTGGTTGCGAGGCATGGAGCTGGAAGAAGTTAAGGACAAGTGCGGGGCCGGGGGGGGGGGGTCCCCCGGGGGAGGCTGGCTCACCGCTGAGGCCGGTCCTGCTACTTTTACATTAGGTTAGATTTTGCTGAAGCAGGACAGGACAGAGGGGTTCCCTTTGGGCCCCTTCTTGGGCCCCTCGCTTACACCAGAGCAGGGCCACACTGTCTCCCCAAGGCTGAGGCCAGGCCCCCGCACAGCGCCTGTCCCCATAGCGGCTGTTGTCTAGGATGAGGGGCCATCTGTCCACTGTCCCTTCTCAGCATCCCGAGATGGGGTACCACCTTGACTGTGGCCACCTCTCAGGCTCCCACTGTGCAGGGGCTCGGGGCAGCCCCCCCACAGATGCCAACGATATTATTTTCTTCCCGGCAACAGCATTTGGACATTAAAAGCGTCTTTGAAATGCAGACTTTCACTTACAGGGCGGACACCGCCCCTGGGGAGGGCCTTTCGTGGAAGCTGCAGGGACCCCCGGCGTCACACGCTCCAGGGCTGCCCCCGCGAGCGCCGCCATCAGACACGGCGTGCCCAGCCCTGGGCCCTCCACGGTGAGTATTTTATTTATTTGTATTTTTTATTTTAAATTATATTTGTATTGATTTTCAGAGAGGAAGGGAGAAGGAGAGATAGAAACATCAGTGATGAGAGAGAATCATTGATGGGCTGCCTCCTCCACATCCCCCACTGGGAATCGAATCCACAACCCTGGCATGTACCCTTGACTGGAATTAAACCCAGGACCCTTCAGTCCACAGGCCATCGCTCTATCCACTGAGCCACACCGGCTAGGGCTCCACAGTGACTATTTTAGATAGAAGACCGAATAGAAACGATTTTTAAGTAAAAATACTTGAATAGGGTCTTTCAAACCTTCTTTTCACTTAATGTTATCTTTTTTTTTTTTTCTGGATAAAACACACACAGGTTTTTAACAGCTTCAAAAAACTGGATTATGTACAGACTGTTTTGTAGTTAGATATTTAAACTTTCAAATCTGGCCAGGGGGCGCTCTGGGTCCGAGGGGAAGGGCATGGGCCTCCAGCGGAACCCGTGCCTCTGGGGCCTGCCTAGGGACAGGCTCACCAGCTCTGCAGCACCCAGAGCGTCCCCAGGTGTCCCTCCTGCCGTGGCCCTGGGTGGTGAATTCTGGGTCTCTGCAGGCCTATTACCCTCCCCTCCTATGGAAATAGTCCCTCCACCCCATGCAACACGCTGTGGGCTTCTCTGGGAACTTCAGCACCAGCCCGTTTATATTCAACAGGGATGGCTTTCCCATGTGTCTCAGGCTCCGCCCCCCACACAGCTTTCCTCTTTGTTCTCAGAAACCAAACAGAGCCAGGCCTGCCAAGGCCGGAGGGGACTTCAGGAAGCATCTGGAGTGGCTGGCAGAGGTGAGCTGTGACCCTGGCCAGCCCGGCCCCAGCCCCGGAGGACTCCACCTCCCAGGATTTTCCAAGGCGACCTTCCTGCTCCGAGAGCCTGGTGTTTATTTTAATATCCCAAACCTGAGGAAGATCAAAGGCACCAGGGTCCCGACTGGCTGGAGCACAACCTTTGCCAGCTCCCCACTCCTACCCCCTGGGGGTCCCCGGGAACCATTATCATGATATTCCACCTGCGGTGTGTGCTTGGAAGTATAGTGAATGGTGTCTAATCTCCAAGGAGGATGGGGAGCGCTGAGGAACCATGTCCACAGATAACACTCAGACATTTCCTGAGATGAGTGTGCAGGTCACTCCCAGTCTTGTCTTTCCAGGCAGATTTACCTGCTGAGCAGCTGGAGCAGGTGGAGCAGCTGGAACAGGTAGAGGAGCTGGAGCAGCAGGAGCAGGTGGAACAACTGGAGCAGCAGGAGCAGCTGGAGCAGCTGGAGCAGCTGGAGCAGCTGGAGCAGGTGGAGAAGCTGGAGCAGGTGGAGCAGCTGGAGCAGGTGGAGCAGCTGGAGCAGGTGGCGCAGGTGGCAGAGCTGCCAGTGAGATTCCCCTGCCTCTGCCCAGGATGCCTTCCCCGGTGGCTGTCAGAGGGTTCATCTTTGTGGCTCCATCAGGTTCTCCATTTCACCGACTGTCAGAATCTCTATCCTTGATGGGCAAAGCCCTCCTCAGACTCTGGCCTCTCATCTCCAGCAGTGTTCTGGTAAGAAACATTTTCCTGGCCAACCTGTCAGTAGCACGCTCTAGAGTTTTTGTTGGCCCTGACCCAGGCAGCAATTCTCAACCGAGATTCACTGACTGCCCAACAGGTTTTCCAGACCAAGCAGACCCACAGATGTAGACAAACGGGTTGGCTCTCCCCACTGGAATGCCCTGAGCCCCAGGCCGAGGAACCGGGCATCCGTGTCTGCCCGTCCCCTATCACCAAGGGACTCCTGTTGCTTCTCACTCTATCAGACCACAGGGAGGGGCTGGTAGTTTTTTTTGGAGCAAAATCAAACGCAATGTTTAAAACATCAAATTGCATTCCTGTCAACACTCTCTGGCTGCCCCATTCTGGTGACATTTGGGGGGATGTTTCCAAAGTTCTATGGTTTTGCCAGCTGCGGGGGCCGGTGAGGGGGAGCAGCTTCCTGTGGAGGACAGAGCGCACCACGGAGTGTGGTGACTTTTTCCCATCAGCCCCCTCTCAGAGAAGCTTCCTGGTTTGCACGTTGCAGCATAAGCCCAACCGCAGGGGTGAGGCCTTGGCTGTGCCCCTTTCACGAACCCTGGGCCCTGCAGCAAGTTCTGCCCACTTCCTGCTCACGTGTGCGCAGCCCCAGAGGACTCTCACTCCAGGAAGTGAAGTAGGGGCACCACTTGAACAATAGTGGGGCCACTGGCCCAGATTCCCTCCTCAGGACGCTCTACCTTCCGGACTGTCATGACTTGTGTAGCAAGCTCTAGCCCACCTCACACACGCCTCTAGGATTAAACGTGGGTTAACTCCCCATTTATGCATGAAGTGGTGATGGTGATCTGTGGGTTAACTCCCCATTTATGCATGAAGTGGTGATGGTGATCTGCGGGTTAACTCCCCATTTATGCATGAAGTGGTGATGGTGACCTCTTGCATTTATTTTTTCTCTTGGCGGTGGAGCCCGGTCCCCAGGGGAGATGCTAGAGAAGGCCCTTCTGGGGGAAAGCAGGCACTGTGGGCAGGGGGGGGGGGGGGGGGCGGGCAGGGGGAGGGAGGCTGGGTTTTGTGGAGTCAGATAGCCCTGGAGGGGGCTGTTTTTGTTTTTTTTAATATAGTTTTATTGATTTCAGGGAGGAAGGGAGAGGGAGAGAGAGAGAGAAACATCATTGTTGAGAGAGAACCATTGATCAGCTGCCTCCTGCTCGCCCCCTACTGGGGATCGAGCCTGCAACCTGGGCACGTGTCCTTGAGCAGAATCGAACCCAGGACCCTTCAGTCCGCAGGCCGACGCTCTATCCACTGAGCCACACCGGCTAGGCGCTGGGTTTTTGTTATTACAAAGAGCATAGGAATGTCCTAGAGCACAGACAGGCCAACGGGTCATCAGGCCGCAGTCCATGGACTGGATGGCTGAGCCCACCTGGGCCCTGTGGGGGACATAGAGCCGGATCACATGACAAGACCTCGCCACCCATTGGGCATTTAATAACAGGTCCCGAAGGGAGGGAGCAGACACTTCCCACCACAGAGGCACCAGCTGGGATCTCAGCTGCGCTCACCAGCCCCAGGGGACCCACGGGGCTCAGGTGGCAGAGAGAATCCTCAGACCCGGCTTCCCAGCCCTTGTTTGCTGGGTGTGACCTGGTGCTAGTATGTTGACCTCTCTGAGTCCCCGTGTTATCCTGAAAACGGGGATGATGACATATATCTCACTGAGTTGATGTGAACTATAAATAAGGGGAGGAATGCAAAGTGCTTTCCACGCAGCAGGGACTCACTAGGCATTGCTAGCCCCCTCCCAGGCCTCCCTTTCCCCACCAGCCTGCTGCCCAGGGTGAGTACTCCCCACTTTTCGTAAAAGGGCGGGAGGGGGGGGGCAGTTTTAGGGATGGGGTGGGAACAGTGGCTGAAGTGAGGAATGTTCTGCAGCTAACATGAGCGTGGATGGCCTGAGCCCTGGCTTTGGCCTGAAAGGAAAGGACATGGGAGCTGCATCGGACATAAACCGAATTCCAAGTGCAGGCTCTGGGTGGGAGGGCCCGAGGGAAGGCCGCCCTCAGGGACTCGCCGTCTAGCAACAGCGCCAGCACGAACCCTGCATTTGTGTTGTGTTTAAGCTCCACGTGAACTAGGCCGGGGGCTGGAAAAAGAAGAGCTTCCTGACGTATTCTGGATTAAGAGAGAGATGAGGGTGCAGAGAGCAGGACCCAGGCAGAGGAGAGGCAGGAAAGGTGGGGGAGGGGGAGGGGCGGTCACGCCTTGCTCCCAAGGTAGGAAGCATCTTCACCCACCCTAGCCAGAGGGAAGAGGTAGCGCCAGCAAAGCTCCGGTGCTTCTGGTCTTAATCCAGCCTCGAAGCTCAGTAACTAGCCCAAAAAGGGTGGGAACAGGCCATAGTGGGATTTTTTTTTTTTTTTTTTTTTTTTTTTTTTTTCCAGCCTCAGAGAGAAAGAGAGAGGGATAGAGAGTTAGAAACATTGATGAGAGAGAAACATCGATCAGCTGCCTCTTGCACACCCCGCACTGGGGATGTGCCCGCAACCAAGGTACATGCCCTTGACTGGAATCGAACCTGGGACCCTTGAGTCCGCAGGCCGACGCTCTATCCACTGAGCCAAACCAGTTTCGGCCATAGTGGGATTTTGATAATGAATGAATCCTTCGTTTCTTTAAAGGGGAGAGACAGAAGGAGACATGCATTATGCTTCCTGCCTCCCAGGAGAGCCGATGCCCAGAACGTGTGAGGCTGTGACTGGTGAGTGTGGCCCTGTCACGGTGGCAGGGGGGCAGGGGGCCTGGGTGGGATGGGCAGGGACAGAGGAAAGGAAGGCATTCAAAGTGATGGGAAAGAGAACGGCTTGTCTGGGGCCCCGTCGGGGATCCTGTGGACCTGGAGGGTGTAGTGGGCGGGAAAGGAAAGATAAATATAAAAAGGGACGGAGAGCTCGGCCTGGCACCGGTCCGAGAGGAGTGTTGGAAGGCCTTTCCGAGTGTCATGCCGCAGAGGTGACATTTTTCCGCGCTCCCCCCCCCCCCCCCCCGAGGATATTTTAGGACTCCCAACTCACCCAAACACAGGGTAGGCTATTTTTATTTATTTTTTTGTTAATCCTCACTGGAGGATATTTTTCCATTGATTTTTTTTTTTTTTTTTTTTTTTTTTTTTAGAGATAGTGGAAGGGAGGGGGAGAGAAAGAGAGAAATATCGATGTGAGACACATCGATTGGTTGCCTCCCACACACACTCTGACCAGGGGGTTGATCCCCAGTAGGGGGTGTGCAGAAGGCAGCCAATCAATGATTTTCTCTCATCATTGATGTTTCTGTCTCTCTCCCTCTCCCTTCCTCTCTCAAATCAGTAAAAATATATTTAAAAAAAAAAGAAAAGGAAAATACCAATAGTTCTTTATTGAGGAAGTAGCCTAGATATTCAACTGATTTTTCGTAATACGCTTCCCTCCAGAAATAAACAATAATCATCATGTAGCTTCTCTGCTACCAAAATCAGTTGTTTTAAAAATGTCTTTAGTTGATAGTTTTTAAGGCGGAATGTGAACTGAGCTGATTCTAGTATTTTACAACCTTTTAATGTCATTTTGTTATGATGAGACTTGATCAGCCTGATCTTTAAAATGAAGTTTTATTTATACAGTTTACAAAAAAACAAAGGTACCTTCTTTTATTTCATAAACGGAAAGATACAAGAAATGTGTACCTCGAGGGGAATCCAGTGAAATCTTGTATCTGGGTAGAATGTATGGAAAAGAGTAACGGCTTTTAGGGATGGACCTGGTACTGTAGAGTGTTTTCATTTCTATGTCATTTGCTGCAAAAAAAAATGAGGTAGGGCTAATAATTACCTTATCTGAAGGGTTACGGAGACTCAGGCTCTGGGCTTTGCCAAAAACCAGGTGGGCTTTCTGACCTTGAAGTGAGGTGTGCGTTTCTGCAGCTCAGACTCCCACCCAGGACGAAGTGGGGGGGGGGGGGCATTCGGGGTCAGAACGTCCTCTCCAGAGAGGCTCGGATGAACTCATTCCCAGTGGGTGTGAAGGACCAAGAACAAATGCACTAGATTCTCTCTTTTTTTTAAAAAAAATATATTTTACTCATTTTTTTACAGAGAGGAAGGGAGAGGGATAGAGAGTTAGAAACATCGATCAGCTGCCTCCTGCACACCCCCTACTGGGGATGTGCCCGCAACCGAGGTACCTGCCCTTGACCGGAATCAGCTCTATCCACTGAGCCAAACCGGTTACGGCATAGATTCTCTTTTTTTGGTGTATCTGGTCCTTTTGTAGTTGTAACCGAGAACGTGAGAGAGCTCTTGCACCTGACGCCGGGCTCTCAATGAAAAAGCCCGCTTGTTATTAATACTTGAACCGATAGTGCTTCCAAAATAGACATTCTCTTACCTTTTACCCACCAAGTTAGGTGAGCCTAGTAGTTAGTTGGGTTAAGAAGTAACTTTGATTCAAACCACGCTGCAAAATGGGGAACTTCACTCGGACTGCTTTAAACTCTTCGACCTCAACGGAAGGAAGCCCACTAACCAGTGGTAACTTGTGGAAGAAGGAAGGGTTAGGACCCAGGGCAGGTTCGGAGTTCACCGGGTGATGAATGACTCAGCATCTTGGAGGCCAATGTGAAAACCAGACTGGCGGGCGGAAACCGGTGTGGCTCAGTGGGTAGAGCGTCGGCCTGCGGGCTGACGGGTCCCGGGTTCGATTCCGGTCAAGGGCATGGACCTTGGTTGCGGGCACATCCCCGGTGGGGGGTGTGCAGGAGGCAGCTGATGGATGTTTCTAACTCTCTATCCCTCTCCCTTCCTCTCTGTAAAAAATCAATAAAATATATTAAAAACAAACAAACAAACAAACAAAAAAACCAGACCTGCGGGAAGCAGGTGAAATGGCCCCTCGGTGCCTAGGGAGGTGCGGGACTTCCGGTGCCCTGCCGCGTTCTGGACCATTTCCTACCGCATCTTAACGTCGTCAGCCCCTCCTCACAGCAACCCTCGTGGGAGCCCTGCGAGCTGCCGGGGGCCCTCGGACCTCCCTTCCGGGCCCCCGCCCGCCCGCAGGCCCCAGATCGGTGTGTACCCCGGCTGCCGCCGCCTCCGGAGCCACAGCTCGGCCCGCAGGTGCAGGGGACGGAACACGGTAAGGGGCGCCCGGTTGGCGTCTTAACAAACAGCACCTCCGCTCTCCGTAGTTGTCACTCTGGGAATTCTAACTTGCAGCGTTTTATTCTCTCTCTCTCTCGCCGAGCCACCCCGCACCCTCTGCGGCGAGGGGCGGGGACGGGCGGGGAGCGCGAGGGCCCCTGCGCCGCCGAGATAAGGCGCGGCCGCCAGACGCCCCGGGCGGCACCTGGGCCGACCCGCCGGGCCTCTCCCCCGCCGCCTCCGGCCTCGTCGCGGGGCGGGGCGCAGGCGCCACGGCGCACGGCCAATCCACGGCGCCGGGGACGATTCAAAAGGACGAGGAGCCAATGGGAGCCTCGGAGGCCCCCCGAGGGGCGGGGCGGGGCGGGGCGGGGCGGGGCGGGGCGGGGAGCGCGCCCGGGCCGCGGCGGCCGGCGTCGCGCGCGCGGAACTGCCGCAGGGTAGCAGCTCGGCGGCGCTCGCGGAGTCGTGCGTGTCCCCGCGGGACCCCGGCGCAGGTGAGCGCCCCCACCCCGCCCGGCTCCCTGCGGTGCGGCCTCCCGGGGGCGGGCGGGAGCGGCCCGCGGGCGGGCGGGCGGGCGCGGCGGTGGGCGGGGGTCCCGGGCGCTGGGCCTGGGCTGCGGCCTCGCCCTCGCCTTCCCTCCCCTCCTCCGGGTCGCTCGGGGCCGCGGCTGGCGGGGCTGGAGCCGTAGCGCGGCCCAGCCCGGCCGGTTGCGGAAATGGAGCTGCCGGCTTCAAGTTGGGGACGTTTCCCTCCATTTTGGACGCGCTGCGTCGGTGTAAAGGGATGTTGGTTGGGGAGGCTTGGGGGTCGGGGACCCTTCCCGGCCCCGGCCCTGTAGCTACGGCTCCCCCCCCCCCCCCCGGTCCGCTCCCAGCGCCTTTTTGACGGGTTGCTGGTGGCTCGGCGGGTCCTGCCGTGGGAGCGGGGCCGGCGGCCGGGGACGTGGGCTCCCAGAGGTGAGTCACCCGCGCGGGTCGGGTCGCCGCTGGCCCCGAGGGTCGTGGCCGACTCGCGCGGGCCTGCTCGCTGCCGGTGCGGCGCTCCTCGCCAGGTGTTCCCGCGCAGCCCAGAAACGGATCCTTAGGCAGCTCGGCGCGCTCCCACGGAAGCTCCATTCCGCGTGTGTGTTTCCTTTCCTGCACAGGGTGTTTCGGAGCGACACCTTGTAGCAGCCTCGAGGGGCGCCGGGGGAGCGCTCGCTTGCAGCGGGGCCTGTGTCTTGCACGAGCGGCTGGGCAGTCAGGCCGGGTGCACTGGACAGCGCTCGGGCGATGGACGGGTGCAGCCGGGAGCCCGTGTGCGTGCTCACCTGCTGCGGGAGCCGTGGCGGGAGCCGGCTGCTCCGAGCCCTCGGGGGCCTGGCAGATAATAGACACGAGCGAGTCTGTATCCACACTTGGTAGCAAGTGCTGCGAAGGACAGGACGGGGGGGGGCTGCGGGAGGACAGCAGCGGGACCCTAAATTAGACCGAGCCCGGCGCCCAGGGATGTCTAGAGAGGAGGGAAAGGGAGTGAGTAGGCGGGGAAGGATTCTTACTTTTCCTTTTTATTTCTTAGGGGGAAAGCCAGGCCATTCTGCCTCTGCAGCCGGGAGGTGGCCTTTCTTTGCGTCCCGAGCAGGGGGCACGGAGCGAGGCGGGGGTGGGGGGATTCCTGCTGGGGGTTTACCTGGTGGGCCCGCCTTGGGCTCCCGGGTGGAGGGGAAGCTGTCAAACTCCATGTGAACTTCCCGGTTTCTGCTCCGTTTAGGCTAATTTGGAGAAGTGAAGGGGAGAGAGGACCAGAGACCCCGAGTGTTCCTCTGTCGGCACCGAGAAGCGGCCTGCCCTGGGGTGGATGGTCACGCGAGCCCGTGGCTTGACGGGGAGAAGCCTGAGTGAGGGTCTCCTGCTTCCACTGCTCGTAGGGAAGGAGGACGTGGTGTTGAGCGAGCGGAGTTTTTCTGGACGCACTTGGCTGACACACCTCCAGGGCAGCCTCTTCCTGCGTCTCTGGCCTCCCTGAGGGGAGGCCCCGATGATCTGGGGGTGTCCTTTCCCGGCGAGTTCCCGCTGGCCTGGGACTGTGAGGGTGTGATTGTGCAGTGGCGTCACCTGTGACGGCCGTGTGTGGCTCTTGTGCAAGGTGGGGGTGGGGTGGGGGTGCTGTTGCCGCTTTCATCTCTGGGGACGTGTGGGGGACGGTGGCTTCCTCAGGAGAGCTGGTTTGCCTTTTCTCTTTCAGCCACCCTGTGGGAGGGACATCGCTCTCACGTCCCAGTTCTTAATTTTTTAAAAAAATGAGCTTAGAGACCTCACAGGCGTCCACTGGATATCTGTTTGTTTAACCCCAAATATTTAATGGGTCACAAATGCCAGTACGTTTTCTGAAAGGTACGGAAGCGGCTCAGGACGGTTTCAGAAGTTTACAGAGAGCTGTTTGAAACTTGAATGGCATCTTTACGTAGAAAGATGTGACTGCCTTCTTTCCCCCCTGGCTGGCCAGCGTTGGAGAACTAGTATCACTAACGGGTGTGATTTTAGGGGGTCCAGGGAGGAGGGGGGTGCAGCGAAGAGAGGAGGAGGGCACGTTTCCTTCCTCTTTCTTAGAACTTGGAGGCTCACGCTACATGTTGAAATAGGCACAGCTTGCTGTTGTCACCTTCCTTTTTTGTGCCCCTCCCCCATGTCCCAAGGTGTCCACTGCCCTGCCTCCCCAGGGCCCCCCTGGTGACTCCTCAGAGCTGGGCTCCAGGCCCAAGCCCATTCATCACCCCCAAACCATCTCACTATCTGGGTAGGCGCTGGGGAGAAAGCTGTCCATTACCTGATGTGAATGAACTGACACCCTCTAATCACCAGATAAGTGGCTGTGCTTCCTTTCATCTCCCAGCCTCGCTATCTTTCCCAACAAGTGAAGCTTAGTAAGTCTTTTCTCAGGTGATTAACTGAAGAAACATGGTGCTTATGAAAGAGTTTTTCCTTGGGACGGGTGGGGGAGGGTAACTTTCTCCTTGGCTAACTCCTCGGTCTTGAGAAGTTCTTGAACTTTGTTCTTGTTACAGAATCAGCCCTTTGCAGGAGCTGGGTAAGGATGCGTCTTGTTACGCTCAGGTGGTGTATCGGGATTGCTTAGTTGGTGAGATGAAGGTGATTTAGGGAGAAACTTCTCTGGTAACCGCCTGCTTCTTAGTCTCTACGGTAACTACCGGCTAGTGTAGTTGGTGTTGGAGGTCAGAGGCACGGGCTTGGTCACACGGACTGTGAATCTGCTGGGCAGTGGAGGGAGAAGCTGACCACCTAAGAGCTAAGCGCCCAGCCTTCAGCTGGTGTTTAAAAAAGGGCGGCAGACAGGCCTCATGGGAGGAGCCATTTCTGTGGTTGCTGTGGCTTCGCAGTGTCGTGTGTACAAGGCTGTGTGGGCCGTGTTTTGGTTCCGTGGCGAAGGATGTTATAACGGGGGCTGAGGCCAGGTGTGCGTTAGCCCGGTGTGAGGTTGGCCGTTCCTCGGGATGCATTTGGAACTTCAGCTGCAAGCCTTGAAAACTTGAAAGGAAGACCCCCAAATCTGCTATTCATTATAGATTTGGAATTTTTTTCTCCCTGTTGATGGGTTATAATAATGTTAGTTATACCTCCTTGATTTTTCTAGACAGTCTGTTTCATGGTTGTTTTTAATAAAGGTAATTATATTTAAAGACTGGATATATTTTTTAAGTCTTTGTAGGACTAGATACACATTTACAAAGCAGAAAACAAATCCTTTGTGAAATTGTGTCTTGTTGATTGGCAAATAATATGGTCACTGGAGGTGACAGGGTTCTGCATAGGCAGCCATGTGGTGTGTGGCCGTGTCACTCCTGAGTGTCACATGGACCTGGGACTAAATCGTCCTGTGTGAGGCGACTCCCAGGGAGACATGACGGGCAGAAGGACCACTCCTGTGCTGTGCTCACACAGTTCATGCTCTCGCCAAAGCAGTTCACATTCCTTAAGCTTCAGCTTCTCACCTTTAAAATGAGGGGTGGTACACCCTCCCCTCCAATGTCTTTTTGGCCCTAAAATCTTGACCAGTTAAAATTTTGGAAAGTTGTATTTTAGTGTCCAATCTGTGAAAAAAAGACAAATGTAAGTGTGTATTGCACTGACTCCCCCTTTTTCTCTTTAAAACTGTTCAGACTGATTTTCAAAAATGCCAAGTAGGAAGTTTGCCGACGGTGAGGTGGTGAGAGGCCGGTGGCCTGGGAGTTCACTGTATTATGAAGTGGAAATTGTGAGCCATGACAGCAAGTCCCAGCTTTACACGGTCAAATACAAAGATGGAACGGAGCTGGAGTTGAAGGAGAGCGACATCAAGGTAAGAGCTCCTTTGGTTCACCGGGCGTGTTTGTGCGAAGTGGGGTGACAACTGCCGGAGTGGTTTTCTGTTCGCGTGGTCGGTCTGGCTCTGTTTGGAGCACAGGGTCCCGTGGCTGCTCTGGGTCGGACACTGTTTCTGGCTCCGGGACGTATGGATGAGACACAATGCCCTGTCCTGAGACGTTGCCAGTCTGCTGGAGAAGACGGAGGCTTCCCGGGGCCAGGGGCCTGGTTTAATCCCCGGTGTGACAGGCATTTGTGGCTGGTTAGGGAAGGCACTGGGTTTCAGGGAAGGCTCTTAGAGGTGTTGGCTCCTGAGCTGCTGAGCTGCGTGCTGAGACAGAATCGGAGAAACCCAGGTGACGGAGGGGTGGCCTCCGCAGAGGGCAGCGTGCCAAAGGCCTGGGGCGGGGGGACACAGACAGCCGAGTGCTGCCAGGGTGTGGGGGGCGCGGGGCGGCGGCGGGGGAGTCAGAACTGGAGGGGTTTGGGCTTCATCCCGCACTCTGGGGAGTGACGTTCATTAGAGTGGAGTCTGGCCTCTTCACCCTGTCTGGTGAGGGCCGGGGCCTTAAATATCTGATCCGTGACATAGAAGTACTTAGGTAAAATACCGTAAAAGTGACAAAGGAAAAAGATGTATGAAATAAGTTCTTTTTATTATTGGGTTCAACAGATAGAAAATTCCTTTGTCAAAATGCTATAAAAATTTCTACACACCTATTTGCAGTTCCCTTCCTTGTTGCAGATCAGCAACAACCAGTGTTTGACCCCACAGCCTTGGCACACGGTGTGAGCGCTCCAGGGCAGGGCCCCCAGAGCTTGTGAACAAAGGGACAGGCTGGGGATTCCAGGCTTTGCGGGCTTGTCGCGTCTGCGTGCGGAGCAGCGCTCGGCAGCGGGAGGGGAGGGGACATGGCTGTGCACCAGCTAAACTTGATTTACCGACACGGATGGGAGTTTCAGATCATTCTCACGTGTCACCAAGTCTCTTCTTTTGATTTTGTTTGCAATCAGTTAAAAACTGTAAAGCCAGGCTCAGCTCCTGGGCCACCCAGAACAGGGGGAGGGACTTGGCCGGGAAGTTGGCCTCCCAGGTCTAGGGCCCTGGAAACCCTGGACGAGGGCAGGAAAAGCTCACGAAGTTATCCACGTTGCACTCGTTTCCAGGGTCGGCCCGTGTGTGTCCGAGTGAAAGTGGGGCTGCTTTTCTCCTTATTGTTTGTGTGCAGGTTTCTTTTGTCCCGTCATCTCAGCTTTCATCAGTGTTACTGTAACTCTTCTTGTCTCTGTTCTTGGGAAAACGTACAGCTAGTTGGTGTAAACACATTTATTTCTGGCAACACTTTAAAGAATCAGCAGTGGAAAGGCTGCCTTCGTCTTGTGAGCGATGGCCAGTAGAGCAGCGTCCTCACTGGCTCATCAGCAATGTCAGGTCCCAGCGTTTCCCGGCCGGGGCCAGCGCTCATGGCACCAGGGACGGCCTTTGCCGCCTCTCCAATGGGGGTCTGTCTGCGTGTGGTATGGCCTGTGGTAAAGCTCTGCCTTCTGCTCCCTCTCCAGCCTTTAGCTTCCTTCAGGCAAAGGAAAAGTGGCTCCACTTCCAGTTCTCCGTCCAGACGACGAGGGAGTCGCTCAAGGTCGCGCTCCCGCTCCCCTGGCCGCTCCCGCTCCCCTGGCAGACCAGCCAAAAGCTCCCGCCGATCGGCCTCTGCTTCTCACCATGTGGACATCAAGGAGATGAGGAAGGAAGTGCTGGAAGTGAAGTTGACTCCACTCGTATTGGTATGTGTGCACGTTTATCCTTATGTAGTGTTTAGTCTGTGCCAAACTCTTCCCTTTGTGGATCTGGTTACTCATATTGTTTGCAGTTCATAATATGAAAATGTCAGTGAAACATCAATTTCTAAGGTAATGATTATGGAAGATTTCATAAAGAAATGAACGTTTGGAATAGAAGGTACAATGC
This sequence comes from Ia io, assembly GCA_025583905.1. Taxonomy (NCBI): domain Eukaryota; kingdom Metazoa; phylum Chordata; class Mammalia; order Chiroptera; family Vespertilionidae; genus Ia; species Ia io. The sequence continues at coordinate 11,728,965 of JAJQQW010000024.1, read as the reverse complement.
CTCTAAGTGCCAATGAAAAGGAGTGTTTTTAAGTTATAAGAGTGCTATTTAATATTGTGTGTGTTTTTGTCTTAATATGCTTTTAAAAAATATTGATTTTAGAGAGAGAAGAAGGATAGAGAAATATCAATCGGTTGCCTCCTGCACACTCCCTACTGGGGATGGAGCCCGCAACCTGGGCATGTGCCCTGAGCAGGAATGGAACCTGTAACCTCTTGGTTCAGAGGTCGATGCTCAACCACTGAGCCACACCGGCTGGGCAATATTGTATTTTTAAAAAGCAGTTTTTAAATATGTAATAGACATAGATTGTAGTTTGAACTGAGTAAGTTTTTATAGCTTATAAAAGCTCAGGTATAAAATAAATATATTCTGGCCCTCTTGGCATTTATATACTCGATCGCTTTTCCTATTCAAAGATTGTTTTAATGGATTTACTTTAAAAGTCCAAGCTTGGAACCATCAGGGTATGTGGGGCCTATAGGACCTTGCATAATGAATATTTTAGATACGCCAAACAAATTATTTTTTTTTATTTTTAAAAAAATATATTTTATTGATTTTTTACAGAGAGGAAGGGAGAGAGATAGAGAATCAGAAACATCGATGAGAGAGAGACATCGATCAGCTGCCTCCTGCACAACCCCCACTGGGGATGTGCCCGCAACCAAGGTACATGCCCTGGACCGGAATCGAACCTGGGACCCTTCAGTCCGCAGGCTGACGCTCTATCCACTGAGCCAAACCGGTTTCGGCCAAACAAATTATTTTTAAGTAAAAAGAATTGAATAAAGGTAATTTTTTATTTATTCATTTATTGTTACCTTTTATGGATAAAATGCTCAGATTTTTAATAGCCTTAAAAAAATGGAATAACTGTTTTGTTGTCAGATTTAAAAACTTTTAAAAATTAGGGATAGCCTTCTGAGTTATATTTTTTCCACATCATTTTTGTTATATGGTATTGTTTGGATTATACCATGTTATATGTATGTAACAGAATTGTTAAATTCAGCTCCTTTATTGGTAGACATTTAGCTTTTTCTATTTAATTTTCACTATTATAAACAAAATATTCTTATGCAACATCTGATATTTCCTTTGCTACGTCAGATGGATAGAGCAGATTTGAGGCTTTTGCTAAATCACTTCAAGACAGTGCATAGCAGCATCAGTAGTGTATGAATGCCCATTTTCTCATTCTGGGTAGTATTATAACTTCTTTTGCCAATCTGATTGTCAAAGATTTTCAACTCACCATTTTGACTTGCGTTTTGATAATTACTCGTGAGTCTGACCATCCTATCAGTGGCACTCTGACATTGCCGGTGGGTCAGGGGGCGCAGGTGAAGGAGCAGGTGCTGGGTGCCACTTCCGCATTCTCATGTTTAGAATTTAGTGGCCACGGTCTTTTCAGTGTAACCTTATTGCCCTGCACGCACCGGGGCACAGGATGGTGCGTGAGAGGAGAGACCAGACTGGAGCTGCATGTGGCTGTGAACACGACTCTTCCTTGTTGTTGCATCTTTTGCAAACTTTGCCTCGTTGTGCGAGTATCCCGTCAACTGCAGTAGGCACGGTGTCGGGCCAGCTTAGTGACCAGTGTGTCTCAGGGTTGCATTTGCAGTCACTGTCATAGGTCATAGGTCAGACATTTGAAAGCAGAGTGTAGTTGTCCCTGGTATGTAGGTGGGCCCATTTGTTGGGAAGTGGCTCGCTGGCACTTGGGTAAACTTCAGTGTATGGTGCATGCTTGCTGCAGTTAGACTTGGATTTGAACTGGAACTTGATGCTGCATTAATGCTGTTCTTTGCCAGCGGGCCTCCCAAATGATAGACTTGGGTTTTAATTTGTTTTCCTCCTCTTGGTTTATTAGCATTATAGTTTGCCACTGACTTACAAAGGAACAAAGTGACAGATTTCAGCCATGCTTTGCCTGAAAAAATCTTCTTCAAGCTGAAGCACTTTCCCTGTCCCATCTGATAAGAAAAGAGAATGCACATTCAAGGCAGGAGACTGAGTCAGGGAAAAGGACAGAGAGTTAAGGTTACATAAAACCCAGCCACCAGGCACCTCAGAAAGTCGGCAGTGTGTAGGTCCTAGGAATACTCTAGAAGTACCCACTATTTCTTAGCTTCCCATTGTGGGCTATTTTGGGGCAGTGAATGTCTTTTCATGTTATTTTAAAACCAATTCATGAAATAATGGCCAGTTTTTACTTCTCTAACTCTCATAGCAAATATTATTAGAATATCTGTTACTGAACAATGAAATGATAGCATTCAGTCTTATTATGTTTAAAAGACGAAAGAACTTATGTTGAATCTATACTGTAAAATCCAATCTTTTGAAGAGGGGGAAATTCTAGTCAATTTTACTCCTTTTCCTTTTTAACAACAGTATCCTGAATTCTTCAGAATTAAAGATGTGAAAATCGTTGGCTTTCTTCATCACAATAGTGAAGATTTACCATCAGGTTATTTTTTAAGGAGTTACGATTCATGTGGTTAAAATGCTTTCTCTTCTCCTCTTTAGAAGCCGTTTGGAAATAGCATCAACCGGCACAACGGGGAGCCCGAGCAGCAAGCGAAGAACGACATGCCGCACAGGAGCGCGCAGGTATGCAGGCTCACTCTCGCCTCCGCCCGCGTGCTCTTGGGTAAAGGGACTTACCTAAGGAAGTGCATTGAAAGCCATAATATCTCCTACTACTTTTCTAAAAGTCTGTCCTTCAGTTGAGACTGAATGTAATTTAACAAATTTATCCTTATTAGTGTATGGCTATATTATGATGCTGAGTTAGTTACTGTGGTAGCATTCTATATAATAAAGAGGTAATATGCAAATTGACTGTCACTCAAACACACAAGATTGCCGCCCCCATGTGGACACAAGATGAGTGATACAAGATGGTCAGCAGGGGAGGGCAGTTGGGGGAACCCAGGCCTGCAGGGGAGGACAGTTAGGGGTGACTTCGCCAGCAGAGGAGGGCAGATAGGCATCGATCAGGCTGGCAGGGGAGTAGTTAGGCGCCAGTCAGGCTGGCAGGGAAGTGGTTAGGGGGTGATCAGGCAGGCAGGCAGGTGAGTGGTTGGGAGCCAGCAGTCCTGGATTGTGAGATGGGTCCCAGATTAGAGAGGGTGCAGGCTGGGCTGAGGGGACCCCCCCCCCGCTGCCCCATGCACGAATTTCATGCACTGGGCCTCTAGTTAATGATAAATATTGATTACAGATAATTAGTACTTCTTATTTTTTTGACCAGGAACAATTCCCTTTGTCACAAGAAAGTAGTTATACATATACACAGCATAGCCTTCGTCCAAGAAGAGAAGAGAACAAATTAAAAAAAATAGACTTAGAGGAAGAAAAAATTGTTACAAAAGGACCTACATTGTTGAGAACCTTTGAAGTGACAGCCACGCAGACGAAGGACTTAGAGTTTGGAGGAGTCCCTGGTAGGTGTCAGAGCCGGGCTGAGCGGGGGCTGGGGGACCGGGCCAGTGGGAGTTGCAATAAAGTGAACAGGAAAGGCCTTTCTCTGGAGAATCTGAAGCAGGCCAGGCAAAGAGCCAGGTGGGAGCCCAGGGAGGATGGGAGGTGGGGGAGGGGGGGGTGAAGGAGGGAGGTGGGGAGGGATGGGTGGGCGGGGAGGTGGGGGATGAAGGAGGGGGTGGGGGAGGATGGGTGGTCGGGGAGGGGGGATGAAGGAGGGGGTGGGAAAGGATGGGTGGGCGGGGAGGGGGATGAAGGAGGGGGTGGGGGAGGATGGTGGGCGGGAAGAGATCAACCAAAGAATTTGTGTGCATATATGTACAACCCGTGGACCAGACAATAGGGGGGTGAAGGGCCGAGGGGTGGGGTGGGGGGCAGGCTAGGAGAGGTCAACAATAAAGATTAAAAAAAAAAAAAAAGGGAACAGCAGGTACAAAGGCCTGAGTGGGAGCATTTTATTGATTTCAGAGAGAGGAAGGGAGAGAGAGAATCGTTGACCGGCTGCCTCCTGCAGGCTACCTACTGGTCCTTGGGTTGACGCTCAACCACTGAGCCATACCAGCTGGGCAGGTGGAGCATTTTTGAGGATTGTAATAGAGTAGAAAGGGTGCCAGAGTGGCTGTAAATAAAATGTTTAGCGACCTGTTAGGTTTTGATCAAAGAAGCAAGGGACAAGGAAATCTGCTCGTGGTCAGACCTGAGCGGGCGGGGCCTGGCGTGGGCAGGAGCCGGAGACGCTGTGGACCTGAGATGGGGGCATGGTGCCTACCCCACCTGCTCGACGGGTGATTATGAGTCACACATCTGAGGTGCTCGGCGGCTTGGAGTTATTAAGTGGGTGGTGCTGCTGAAGCGTTAGGAGCTCGGAAAAGAAAGTACTTCTTGGCCAAATGGTCCCAAGTCCTGCAGCTCCCTTGCTTGATTGTGTAAGTTGGCCAGCGGCTCTTAAAGATGGCATCCCGCATCACTGAGGCTGGCCGTGTTACGTGCACGTGATGCTGTTTTAGTTGTTAGAAACTGACCAAGTTTTAAAGGTTAGGCTGATAACTTTCAGCTGTTCCGATCTTCAATCTGCTGGGTGTCAACATGTTTGCTCCTCAGCGGTTGGATTTTCAAAGTCCTAGAGCTTGGGTGTTAGCTGTCCATTGCTGGGCATCTGCTGCGTTACTGCTTAAGGACAGGGCCACTTGCCCACAGGACATGATAGAGATTAGGGCTTTTTTTTTAATCTTTATTGTTGAAAATATTATGTAGGTCCTCCTCCTCCCCCCCCCCCCCCCCCCCCCCCCCCGCATTAACCTCTTGAGATTAGGGCTTTTTGATGACCCACTACAAATTGGTTTCAAACAGCTAGCCAGACTAGAGTTCTGACCTTAAAAAACCCAAATGATTCTTGAAGAAAAACAACAAAAAAACACTGGATTGAAAACTGAGCCTGACTGTTCACTGATTGTCTGCAGGTGTGCTTCTTATCATGCTCGGCCTGCCTGCCTTCCTCTTCCTGTTGCTGTTGCTGTGCAGGCAGAGGGAGCCCGGCCTTCTGCATTTCCCGCCTCCTTTGCCAGCTCTGTCTGACCTGTGGGAAGCCAGAGTGTTTGGGGCGTACCTCCTCTGGTTTTCTGTTCAGGCTCTGTTCTACTCGCTGCCCATCGGGAAGGTAAGTTTCTGCCGGGGGCAGAGCACGGCGAGTTTCCTCCCCTCTCCACACTCACATCCAGAAGCTCACAGCAGGTCTACGCGGAAAAGCTGTCCTCGGTCATAGCGACCCTGAGTTAGTCTCGTAAGCATTTGCCCTTGAATCCTGTAACACTTGCCTATTGAGGGGAGCTTTAAAAATCCGATTGAGGTTTCTTGTGTAACTTTGCAAGCCAATTAGAAAAGAAGAAACTATTGTGCAAAATAGCCTAATGGTAGAGGTTAAAAAAATCCCCCCTCAGTATATGTCATTTCAGATAGAGAATTTAAAGTGATCAGTTGATAAGCTACTGAGCTCAGTGGATTCAGCCTGCACTTTTTACTTACTATTTTTTAAATGTTTTTAAAATACCTTTTTATTGATTTTAGAGAGAAGGGAAGGGAGAAGGATAAAAACATCGATGAAAGAGAAACATTGATCGGCTGCCTCCTTCACACCCCGTAATGGGGATCAAGTCTGCAACCCAGGCCTGTGCCCTGACTGGGAATTGAACTGGTGACCTCTGGCTCATGGGTCGATGCTCAACCACTGAGCCACGCCAGCCAAGCTATTATTTTTAATACGAGTTTCTGATTTTCTGAAATTTATTGTCAGGAACATTTTATGTTCTTTCAGCCTCATGCGGGGTCTAAAATTCATCCTTGTAGCTAAGTGTAGTTTTTCCTTCTTTCAAGAGGACTTGGATAGAGTGAAAGGAACATGAGAGCCCTAAGCAATAAATAATTCACTTGGAGACCTTGTTCTTAGGCTCTGCAAATGCACCAACTGTCTGTAAACCAGGGGATCAGGTTTGCCAGGAGTGGTGGATGCAATGGCGGGGCTAGAGCTGCAGGCTTAGGTATGTGGAATCTCACCCTCACACCCTTGGCTGTGGCGAGGAGTGTTGTGATATAGACAGGCTCTCCAGTGAAATCACAAATTCAGATTACTTTAGGCAAGGTGAGCTCAAACTAGAGAAGATTAAGAAAAGCAGTTTTGATGCCTAAATTATCTTTCTGTATCTCTATATATATACACACACACACACACAGAAAGAGAAACACAGTATTTGTGAGACACCTTTAATAGATAAGGATCATTTGGAATTAGCATGTGGGGTTTTGCTAATCCTGTGATCTCAAATGGTATTACATTTCTCCTGAGTGCCCTTTCATAGCTAATGAAAGGGTAAAGGAGTTTAGCCCATGGAAAATGATACCCTGTTAGTATTTGAAGTTTAAAATTACTTGCAAATTTCAGTAGTTATTTTGGGTGGTGAAACGTGGCTGCCATTGAACAAGAGGGCTTTTCCTTGAACTCATCCCGTTCAAGTGTGTTTCTCCAGTGCCTGTGGCCTGGCACACCAGGGGGTTCTGAGAAGAGCTGAGTGGCCCCAATCCAGAAGGTGCTCAGTCTCTTACTGGAGGAAACAGAATCCCGTGAATGACTGAGTCGGGGAGCGTGTGTGTAAATGCAGAGCAAGTCGGTATCTGAGTGCGTATAGTCAGCTGGCGCAGGGGCCAGAGCGGGTGGGCGAGTGGGGTAGCCGGGCGGAAAAGGCCCCCCCACATGCCAGTGGGACGCCCCGGAGACTCTGAGCTAGAGCTGAACCAGACGTAGGCGCTCCTACAGCCCGTCGAGTCTCGTGGTGGCGTGGGGTGGGGGCGGCTGGGGCGGCTGGCTCTTGTGATGGTCTCCCTCCTACACTGAGCAGTGATGACTGGGCTCGTATGTAAGACACATTTCCGAGGGCGGGCTTGCCTCATCAAAGGGTTTGCCATTAAGATGTTTGAAACCTGTTGCCTAGTTTCCCTGCCAAAAGGCAGTCCTCCTGGGAGAAGAGGTTTCAGTGACGTTAGAAGACATGTAGTATGTGACACCAGTGTTGTGTTTTTAAGATTTTACATTCAGTTTTTTCTTCTCTTAAGGTGGTAGAAGGAACGCCTCTGACTGATGGAAGAAGACTCCAGTATAGACTAAATGGTGATTTTTTTAAAAGACTCAAATGGATGGCTTATATAGCTCAGAAGTTTTGAGCGTTAACTCCCCAAGTCTATTACACCACAACAGTAAACAGTAACTTCTCTGTAGTCTGAGGGGCACGCACGTGACTGTTTATGCCTGCAGCCGGCGTGTAAAAGCATTTGAGAGATTACCAGAGAGATGTCTGTGTAGACTGCCCCTCGGAGGCCTGCCTGTGCATGTGTCTGTGCATACTTGGCCTGAAGAGTGAAGCTAGGAATTTACAAATAACATTCTTCTGTAATGGGATCCAGCTCACGTGCACGCTGGGCTGACGTGGGTGTTCTTGCCTTTTTAAGGGTTCTATGCTTTCATCCTGACGTCGGCAGCCGTGGGAGCCGCTCTCTTTTGGGGTGTGGAGCTCTGCTACGTGTACCACCACTTCCTTCAGTTCGCCCTGGCAGCCCTCGTGTTTGCTGTCGGCTTGAGTGTTTATCTCTACGTGCGGGCCCTGCGTGCGCCCCGGGGGGACCTGTCTCCGGCCAGCTCTGGTGAGCAGTGTGGGCCTGCGTGTGGGGAGTGCAGCCCCCCCCACCACCCCCCTCACTCCCATCCCCGGGCATGGGCTTGTGCCCAGTGCCTTTCCAGCTGCAGTTCATGGGCGGGGAAGAGAAATAAGGACAAATAAAAAGATGGAGAAAAAATTTAAAGAAAAGGAAATTACGGAAGAAACTATATTTCCTCGTACTTTCTTGTGTCTCTTCCCTTTTGTAGTCATTTGATGACAGTAGACATTTTAGTAACTTACAGAAGCATTTTAGTAAAGGTTAGTAGCGTCATAATTTATGACAAATATTTTTTGTCCCAAGTAGTAAATAGCCTTTAAAAAAACAGCACAACAAAGAGATTTCAGATTGGTTGATTCTGACCTAAAGTATTGAAGCATTAAAAAAATTAACTTGCTTATTTTAAAAAATTATAAGCTACATTAAAAAGTATTCCAGTTCCCTTAAAGTCAGGGCTCTGGCCCCACGCTGTGTGGCAGGTGGGTGCGTCCAGGGGGGCCGGCGCACCGTGGCTCAGCCCCCGGGTCCTCCTGCTGGGGGGGCGGGGGGAGTGGGACCCGGGCGGAGGACAGCTGTGCCTTATGATGAGAACCTCACAGTTGGGTGTGGAATAGGTGTTTCCAAAAAGCTGTGAACAAGGACTTTGCCTCCTCAGGAAACGCCATCTACGATTTCTTCATTGGCCGCGAATTAAACCCTCGGATCGGGACTTTTGATCTCAAATACTTTTGTGAACTGCGCCCCGGACTGATCGGATGGGTATGTCTTGGTTTTTTTTAACTTTCAGTTCAGTAGTGCAAATTGGTCTTGGACTTAGAATTGCAGACAGTTTTAAGGAAGCTGTGGGTGGTATATTTTAGGAATAATTACAGCTTTCCCTAAATCTGTCTACTTAAAGTATTTTCTTACGGGAAATATAGTCCTGAGGGTGAAGATGCCCTGTTACAGGTTATTAAATCGTAAAAGGGTTTGTTTTATTTTCACAGTTGTTTCTGTTTATGTAGGAAAGTGATAGTGTTGGTGGATTCACGTAAGGAAAAAGAACAAATGTATTTCAGGCGCGTAGATTTGCAACAAAAAGAGTCCCCTTACATCCGTCCCTCCGCCTCCCAGAGTTAGCATCTGGCACAGCCACAGCCGTGACCCAGGACAGCACGGAGCACGGGGACAGGTCCCCACTCGGCCTGGCTCTGTGTGGGCCCCCTGCAGCCCCAGGCACTTCCTGGTCACTGTGCTTTGGTCTCCTCCAGTCTTTGTTGCTCCGTCTTTCCTTGTCTCACGTGACCTTGACCCTTGAGGAGGATCCTTTAATTTGGGTTAGTCCAGTGCTCTCTCCTTTTTTTTATCCTCATCCGAGGATATGTTTTTATTGATTTTTAGAGAGAGAGCTCAGAGAGACAGAGACAGAGACACCCCAATCGGTTGCCTCCCATATGTGTCCTGATCTGGAATCGAACCCACAGCCTTTCGGTGTATGGGACAGTGTTCCACCACCTGAGCCACCCTGCCAGGCCGTCCAGTGTGTTCTCATGATTGGAGTGATGCGTTTGGGCAAGACCACCACAGACATGACCTTCTGTCCCCAGTGCACCTGTCCAGGGGTTCACGTGTGACGTGTCTTATTACCGTGGCGAGAGCTGGGAGAGGTGGCGTCGCCCCCCCCCCCGCCCTCCGTGGTCGCGAAGGGCCTCCTCGGGTCGTGGGGACGATTCCGGCGCTGTGGTTTCAGGTGGTGATTAACTTGGTGATGCTGTTGGCTGAGATGAAGCTACAGAACCGTGCTGCTCCCTCCCTGGCGATGATCCTGGTGAACAGCTTCCAGCTCCTGTACGTGGTGGATGCGCTCTGGAACGAGGTAACTAGTTCCCAAAGCAGAGCCTCTGTGTGGGGGTGAGTGACCGGCCCCCCGGCCTCGCTGCTGCACCAAGTGAGGAGAGGGCCCTGGCCGGAGGGGTGGCAGCCCTGGGTGCTCTGAGCCGACTTGGGGTGAGCACAGCAGGTGGTGGGTGTCTGCAGTGTCCAGGGCCCGCTGCTCACGCTCCCCAAACGCACCGGGATGGCATTCCCTTTGCTAATTTACCGTGAGGAGTGACAGTGTTGCCAGGCAGCTTATTAAGTGGGAAATGCACCGAAAAGCCAGCTTCTGATTAGAAATGACATCGGTGCATGTGGGCTTGAAACAAAGGCAGCTGGCGATGTCATCACTCCTTCAGCAAACATCCTTGTGCGAGGACTCCGTGGCAGATGGCAGGGTGCTGGGGCGGCGAGGCGGGAGCCACGGGTCCTGGCTGTTTACCTTCTAGTCGGGCGGGGGGGGGGGGTAGAGTGCGACTCGGGGGTCACAGTGCAGGCACACTCGGCTCAGCCCCTGGTCTGGGGGAGCTTTAGCTGAGGGCAGAGATGTGGGCGCACACGAGGCACTTCGGAGACCTGTTGTTGTTTCAGGGTCAGAGGGAATGAAGCCACAGGCCAGGGGAACCAGGTTCCCCCTCCCGTAGCCCCTTATAAATTTGACTATAAACTAGACTTTACTTGAGTACTTTACACACAGAAACTTCCCCCCCAAACTTTTAACTGTCTCTTCCCGCGCCGCGCCCTGCAGGAGGCAGTGCTGACCACCATGGACATCATCCACGACGGCTTCGGCTTCATGCTGGCCTTCGGGGACCTGGTGTGGGTGCCCTTCGTCTACAGCCTCCAAGCCTTCTACCTGGTCCTCCACCCCAACGACCTGTCCTGGCCGCTGGCGGCTCTGATTGTCGCTCTGAAACGTGAGTGTTCATGTCACTCTGGGCTTTCCATGCCAGGTACTGACGCTGCTGTGCCTCCATGTGTATGTAACATGCCCTTTTAAGTGGCTGTAATGAGCTCAACCTGAAGGAAGCTGTGGTGGGTGGGTGACAGGCGTTTGCCAAGAGAATGGGTGCTTCGTGCTTAGATTCTTTAGGAGATTTTTAAGGTTTTTAGTTACAGTGGACATTCAGGGGTAGTGACTAGATATTCATAGCCCTTCAGAAGGGATTCCCCCAGTAGCCACCTGGGGTAGCTAGGACATACTTTACATCCCAGGACTGTGTGTAACTGCCCGTTTGTGCTTCTTAATCGCCTCACCTTTTTCACCTGTCCCCACCCTGCCTCCTCTATGGCCACTAGCAGTTTGCTGTAGAGAGAGAATTTATATAAACCAGTTTGCTTTTAAATTTAACTCTTTGCACAACGTAAGCGTCTATAGACGCAATTAAATTCAAAAGATGGTCGCGTGTGGGGACGGTTTCCATCTTGGATGCGTGGCAGTGAACTGGTGGTTTTAGTGATGACCCCTCTGTGTGGGAGGCACCTCTGAAAGGAGAGGAGTCGTGCCTTCTTAGGGTTTCCCTTCCAACGGGGAAACAGACTCTCACAGGAGGCGTGTGGAGGAGGACAGAGGGGGACTGGTCGAGAGCCCTCTCTGGAGGATACGGGGTTTGGTCTGAATTTGAGTGGGGGAAGAGGGAGCAGGAGGGCGATGTGGTGTGGACGAGCTTCAAGGGCTGTCTGTCTACACTGTCGCTTGCACCCTCCACCAGCGGGTGGGCGAGGGCTGGCTCTGCCGCTGAGTGGGGGCCCTGGCGGAAGAGGAAATCCTGGTTTGGTTTCTCCATGTCGCCTGTGGGAAGGTGTGTGACAGGTGAGCGGTCAGGGACTGTTCACGGGGCATTGTGAAATAAAGCTACCGACTTGTAGGACCGCAGTGAGATCTGGCACATATTTGAGTCTAAGCTAGAGTTTTAATGAACAAAGTGTTCCTGTTACGGCCAGCAGGTAGCATCACTCGGAGGAGGTAGCCTGCTCTTCGTTATCCTCCATCTAGACCTGGTTTTATTGTAATGTGGGCTGTTAGTTTCCTCATGGGTGAAAGCAGTGTGAGAAGTTTGTTAAATTATTCTCTACTTTGGAAATTTGCTTAGAAATAATATCTAAGTGAAATTACAGATACCTTTAAATATATCTAAATTGCTAACATGAAATCCTTAAAAATTTACAGTTTGTGGATATGTAATCTTCCGATGTGCAAATGCCCAGAAAAATGCATTCCGGAAAAATCCCGCTGATCCAAAGCTTGCACGTAAGCATTGGTTTCATATTTATATCATCCGTATTGCATAAATACCTTATGTCTGTTTGCCTACATGTCATTACTCACGTTTTTTATTTTTATACAGATTTAAAAATCATTCACACGTCAACGGGCAAGAATCTTCTAGTTTCCGGATGGTGGGGCTTCGTTCGCCACCCCAACTACTTGGGTGACCTCATCATGGCCCTGGCCTGGTCCCTGCCGTGTGGTAAGCACCAGGAGGCACACTCACCTGGCTGCCGGCCCCAGGAGGGGTCCGTGGTTGGGACAGCGTGGGTGGCGAGGGGGTGGCGCCCAGGGCAGACGCTCCTCCCTGTCTGTGCACGTGCGGGGGCTTCGGAGGGGAGTTAGGGACTCACAGAGCCTGAAGTTTTCCTCGAAACTTCTAAAAGCATGTGAAGTTTTAAGCTGTGCCGGCTGCTTTTGGCTCAGCAGCGTATATGGGAATTCATTTCACTTTTTATCCCCGACTCAGTGTACACACCGAGACACTGCTCTACAGCAGCAGCGACGGCCGCCCCGCCCCACTGAGCACGGGGCAGACGGGAGGTTTGCCTCAAGTAGGAGGACAAAGGTCCTGATCCCAGTGGGTTCCTCACACTCACCTGATGAGCTCTTAGTTCACATACTGCCTCTGCCACCCACGGGGGGGGGGGAATCTTCTGATTCAGGGATTCAGGTTCCCCATCAGAGACGGAAACAGCGACTGTGGCTCCTTTAGAGGGTTGGGTATGGTATGCCGTGGTAAACAAGGCACTGACTGCCGGTCCCGTCGCCCCCCAGGTTTTCAGCACGCGCTGCCCTATTTCTACGTGGTGTACTTCACCGTGCTGCTGGTGCACCGGGAGGCCCGGGACGAGCGCCAGTGCCGGAGGAAGTACGGCGTGGCCTGGGACAAGTACTGCCAGCGCGTGCCCTACCGCATCCTCCCCTACGTGTACTAGCCTCCGGCGGGCCAGCTCCTGCTCCCTGCGCCGCAGGAGAAGGTCCAAACGAGCCTGCTTTCGTTGCACTGCGAGGTTCTGTCAGTTTTTGAGCCAGGACTGTGGAGCCAATAGTAAGTCTTTTACTATAGCCCCGAGTATGACTTGTAACCATCACATTAGCACGAGGAAAAACAAAGATGTTAGGACTTGGCATTCTAATAGGAAACTCTAGTCCGTAAAAATCTGCAAACCAAACAGTCCTCTCAATGCCCTGAGAAGAACACTTTCGATGTTTATGGGTCTGATTTTAAAAATGCTGATCTTGTTTTATAGTTGGTTCTTAAATGGAAACACTGTTACACTCACAGTGTGTGGTGTTTCACTGCAGCACAGACTTCCCCTTCAGGCTGAAGCGTTCGCTAGGCCTGTGATGGGACGCCATTAGCAGCAGCTTGCTGGCCCTGCCCTTCTGAAACGGCATTCGGAAATGTAAATACATAGCCTTTATGTAATATATGGTGACTTTGGATTTCTCTGTACAGTATTTTGAATGTGAAATAATTGTCAGGACTACGTATCGTAACAAAAACATTTGCAGTATTTTAAATTAATTTCTGTAAAGTAATACATGTGAATTACAATTTTTGAAACAGCACTCATTTGCTATTTTGTGGAAGATGCTATTAAGACATAGGGAGGTATTTTTCTTAATCCAAAGTTTGCAAATTAGGCTTTTCTACCTCAATTGCAGGTGTTTGTTTGCCTTTATAAACTGTTGCAAATAGAAAAAAATAGGATAAATATATATTTTTGGAGTAACATCCCTATTTAAAAATTTTTACACAGATTGGTGGTTGAAGACTTGCCATTTCAGGCTAATATTTTTATATGTTTTGGACTTTTTTTAATTAAACTGTGTTTTTGCTACTGCTGAGCTCATGCAGTTTATACTGTATTTTGTATATTCTTTATGTTCACAAATCTGCAAGGGACTAGTTTAAAATCCTTTCTCAGTCTAATAGATGTGCCTCAGGTAGCTTTAGCTGTTAATAGAGTCTTATTATTAATTGTTCTGTAATGAAAAGCAAATCCACTAAACTTCTGTATGCAAATTTCAGTTCAGTACCTTAAACCTACGGGAATCCAGTGAGTACAGATTTCACACAGGCACGTGGCTCTGCGCTGCAGCGTGTGCGTTAGCTCAGTGCCCGCAGACGCTGTGGGGACAGGACATGGACGTCTCCCCGGATGAGAAAGAGCCCGCTAGCTGTGTTCTGCTTGTCGTGTTTTAAGTTGGAAATAAAGAGAGGTTACCTGGAGCCTTGGTTTTCCTTCCTTTGCGTATGACTCTGGGGTCACGGAGCCCAAAACGGGCGTCCTTAGATGACACCCCCGACGTTTTCCCTCTGTTTGCGACGCTCCTGGCCCACGGGTCCCCAGCCAACTGCCGTTTAACTTTGAGGACCCCAAACCACCTGCAGAGGTGCTGCTCAGGCAGGCAGCTGGAGCCCGCCCGCCTGCACACGCGTTTCCGCGGGTAAGCACACTACTACAGGCGCACGTCCTAGAACACGTACATCTGGTCAGAGTCCACATTTACCTGGTTTGGGATGGGAGTTTATTTCTCATTCTTCTCACACAGCAAGGCGACCTGCATGGTGATCCAGTGACTGGGAGGTCTCCTTGTGGGTAAGGACACGGATGTTAAGAAGTTTGAAGGGGAGCCAGTCGCTGGGGAAGTCGACGACCTCTGAGGTGTCTGATAAACGGGGCATTCAAAAGTGCGGCCTTCCGCCTCTGGCTGGTCAGAAGCATCTGGTGTCTCGGTGGAAACCTTAAAGAAAAATCCAGGGGTCAAGTTGCATAGCTCACACGTCCTATATGCCAGATCTGGGGGCGTGTTAGGAATCAAGCATCCTGAAGGTTAGGTGGCTGTAACTGCGCCTGGAGGAGGATTTCATCTCACAGAGTAGCAATGGCTTTCTATAGCACCTGTCCTTGAGGAATGACACTGGCTGTTGGTATAACATCTGTTTTAGATTTTGGCAATATTTGGGCCTATTTTAAACGTGCTCGTGTCTCGGACTGCCGCTGGCTGGGGCCCTCCACGTTAAGTGTCCGATTTCCCCAGTGAACCAGGGGACAGGGAGGCCCAGAGGCGGCGTGACAGACATCGGGGTGCTGACCTTGGTTGGCAAGAAGTAGATTTCCGGGAAATCGCAGCATATCTCGCGAGGCAGCGAGTCTTCCAGTATTTTCTCTTCGTGGTTCCACCGTGCCCCCTCGATGAACAGTCCAAAAATGTGGGCCCCGGTGTGTGTGGAGTCCGTGCCCTAGGATCAAAGAGGTGCTGTCAGCGGCGCCCGGGGGGACCCTGCCTTGGCCAGATGCCCCACTGGGGACGGTCCTGGAGGAGGCGGACAGCTCCCCTCCAGCTGCCGGGGGGGCAGGGGGTGTGTGTGGGGGGGGTTGTCCCTGTACTGGGGAGCTGTTGCCGGGTGCTACTCTGAGACCTTAAGCAAGTTTGCATATGCTAATCCTGAACTGACAAGTATTTCAAACACAGTAAAACTCCAACAAATTTCCAGAATTACCATCTTTGGCCCAGCTTTTCAGAAGACATCATAAAAGGGGTCAAACTTTGTCCCCTGCTTCTCCCAATGCGGCTACCATGGTTCATGGAGGCTCTGGGAATTTAAAATCTGGGAGGGGTTCTGTAGCGTGTCTTTGACATAAAAAGGGTTAAACGAGGTACCAATAGATTGTGTTAAGCAGAAAACGGTTGGCAGCAGCTCCAATTCTGGGGTGTCTCCAGGTGGGCCTGGAAGGCGACTTGCTCTCCCCCGCTGTGTGGAGGGCGGGGTGGCCGGCACAGTGCCCTGGAGAAGGGATGGGCACCTTGTCCCCAGCTCACCCTCCAGGCTGCCTGGCCCTTGCTGGCCACTGGGCCGGCTGGTTTGCCTGAGGGAGAGAGGACCTGAAGGGGACTGTGCCCTGTTTATCCTGCCTGCCTGGTGCCTCGCACGTGCTGAGTGCGGAGTAAGGCCTGTGCAGGAATGACTGCTTGAATGAATGAATGAATGATTCCTCCTCCCACCCTTTTGAGCATCCCGGTACCTTGAAGGCTCTCCTGACGAGGTTGAGCTTCTTCTGGATCATGATGGAGAACTCCTCCTCCTTGGTGCCGATGGTGTCAGGGATCACCTGGTGGGTGAAGGTGAGGGCGTCCGTCGAGATTCCGTGGGCCCTTCCGTAGTCCTGCAGCACAGCAGTGAGGAAGGCTTTGGAGAGAAACACAAGTTCCTGTGAGTCTCGGGGATCCGGGGTCTGTGCGCGTCCCGAGGGCCTCGGGGGCGGGCGCTGTCACCCACAGGGATGCCTCCTGGAAGGGAAGGGGGAGAGAAAGAGGGTCAGGAGGTGCGAGGAGAGGTAAATCCGGCCCCTCCCGCGGGCCTGGGTGCTGCGGTCTGGCGGCTGCGTGAGCTTCCTGGGGAAGGTGGGGGCTCGGAGGCCCAGTGTCCCTCCCGTGTTTGTGGGTAGAGAGGGCTGTAGGTCCTGGGACCTTTACCACTTCTCACCGGTCTTGGCCGATTCCAGCATCTCATCCCCCCGGTAGCAAAAGCTGGCTCCAGGGGCAAGTACCAGACCCAGGTGTGTCAGTCTTCGAGACGGGACAGGAACCCCGGGCAGGGAGGCACGTGAGCCTTCCACGGGCCCTGGTGTGCGTCCACGGCGGGATGCATTCTGCATCGTGACACATGCCTCACACGCTGTCCTTGCCTCGTCCATCTGCACCGTCACCCGTTCCAGGAACTCGCCTCACTTCTTGGTCATGCAGTGCCCCTGCCCAGGCCCCGCCACCAGTGCTCGCGAGCGACTCGCTGTCTCCCTCTGCCGCGTTGGCACGACCTCCTCTACCCACGGCTCCACACGATGCCACCCACCATGCGCCTGCCTGGGGTTCTTCCTCAGGTTCCCTGTCAGCCTTCCAGGCCCCAGAAGCCGTCTCCACGGCTCTGGGAGCTGTGACCTGCGGCCGGAGACCAGGCCTGAGCTGTGACCACCGGTGGGCCCGTGGCAGCTGCTGTCACACAGCGGCCTTGGCGAGGTGCCCAGTGCAGATGCCTCTCCTGCGCTCCGGCCAGGAGACCGACCGACTGCCATTGTATTCGCTCACCTCAAGCTGGACAGCTTGACGGCCTTGTTTTACGCCTCATCAGCCTGCTCCTCTCCACGTGTCCCCATTAAGTGAGCGACAACAGCGTCCACCCAGTGTTCCAACCAGAAACCTGGCATCACGCTTCCCCCCCCCACTCACCCCCCTCAAACATGGAGTCCAGTTGCTCTGATGCCCAAATGCCCCCCTAGTCAACTACTTTTCTCCTACCCCGCTGCCCTTGTCCTACCCCAGGCCACCACCAAGCTGGCCGGGACAATAAAGCAGACGCCTAAGGGATCGGGGGCTTGGGTCCTGCCTCCTCCTCCACCATGCCCCCCTCTGCCCTCCCCGCCCTCCCCTCCCTGGCAGCCATCAGACCAGCCCTCCCCGCCGTGGACCCCAAGTGAGTCTCGCACACACGGCCCTGGGAGCCGGCCCTGCCCATCTTGCCAGCTCCTTCCCGCACTGTCTTCCCTCCCGGGTCTCTCTCTGGCCACAGTGAGCCTCGGGCTTCTCCCTCATCTCTGCGCCCGTAAGTGGCACGCTCTGTCATAAGAATGCAATGCCCAGTTCCGTGCAGCGAAACACGGGTTTCCAAGCCCGACTACGTTCAAGTCCCGGCCTAGTCACTGTTTTCTGTGTGACTCTGGGCAGACTGTTAACTTCTCTCTGCCACGGTTTTCCTGTCGGAAACAGGGATGGGAATAGCACCGAGGGAGAAACGACCTAATACGCACAGAGCCCTCAGGACCGGGCCTGGCGCGTGCGCAGTCAGTGCCGAGTGTGGGTGGCAGTTCACCCGGTGGCCTGACTCCCCTTAGAAGTTACTCCCTTAGTGACCTTACCTGACCCTTATGGAGGCCCCCCGTTTTATGCTCTAGAATATCCAATCATCCCTCTATCCGCCAGGACTTCATTCATTTGCTCTTCAAACCTTTGCCCAGTGTTTTAGGGTCTGGGGGGTGCAACAGGGAGTCAGACGGCCCAGCTTTGCCCGCGTGGGGCTTGCCATCCAGCGTTGCCCGCCCCCCGCCCCGACACACACACTGTGTGATACATTTGGTTGGACGTCCGTCTTTGCTGCTGGACGTTTGTGCCGAGCAGGGGGGCCCCAGGACCCAGCAAATGCTCCCTTACTCATTCCTTCCTTCCTCCTCGTTAAACAGACACGTTAATGAAATGGCCGAGGCACAGAATCATCCCTGGAACGGGTGCCCATTCTCAAAATGCCGTGGCCTCTGGGAGGGGGTCTAGTGTTGGCCTCTGACCTCATAAAAGGAATGGCCTGGGCTGGGCCCTAAGACACCTGCCAGGGGGCGGGGCAGGGGCGGGGAGGAGTCAGTGCAGGCAGGAGGCCGACCCCTGAGGGGTACTGAGGCTGGCAGACGGGGTGCGGGCTGGTCCTGGTTCCATGCTCACCTTGTGGAAAGAAGAAAGCTGGGAGCCAGTATCTCGCAGGAAATCCTTCGAAGAAGTTACTCTTTTCCTCCAGAGGATGTTTGGGGCTGGAGTGCTTCCAGGCCGAGATGAATCTCATGTACCTAGAGGCAGGCACACACGGGGGATGGGGATGAGATGAATCTCATGTACCTAGAAGCAGGCAGGGGGATGGGGATGAGATGAATCTCATGTACCTAGAGGCAGGCAGACACGGGGAATGGGGATGAGATGAATCTCATGTACCTAGAGGCAGGCAGACCCGGGGGATGGGGATGAGATGAATCTCATGTACCTAGAGGCAGGCAGACACGGGGGATGGGGATGAGATGAATCTCATGTACCTAGAGGCAGGCACACATGGGGGATGGGGATGAGATGAATCTCATGTACCTAGAGGCAGGCAGACCCGGGGGATGGGGATGAGATGAATCTCATGTACCTAGAGGCAGGCACACATGGGGGATGGGGATGAGATGAATCTCATGTACCTAGAGGCAGGCAGACCCGGGGGATGGGGATGAGATGAATCTCATGTACCTAGAGGCAGGCACACATGGGGGATGGGGATGAGATGAATCTCATGTACCTAGAGGCAGGCAGACACGGGGGATGGGGATGAGATGAATCTCATGTACCTAGAGGCAGGCAGACACGGGGGATGGGGATGAGATGAATCTCATGTACCTAGAGGCAGGCAGACACGGGGGATGGGGATGAGATGAATCTCATGTACCTAGAGGCAGGCACACATGGGGGATGGGGACGGGCAGAATCACAGGGTCAGGCTCCCAGCCCCTCCTCCTGCCTCATCTTCAACCCTCCCCGAGGCAGGACGCTGGCCCTGCGCTGGCACGGAAACCGGCGAGGGCTCAAGCTGGTGAGACCGGCAGCAGGGGCAGGCCTTCGCTGTTGATCACCGGGCCCTGGCCGGGCTGTGAGTGCCTGACAGCTCGGGAGGATGCGCGGGGACACTCGCTCATGGCTGAGGGACCAGGCGCAGTTCGGCACAGACTCTGGAACCAGATTTCTGGGTTCACATCCCAACAGGTCCACTTGCTAGTTGTGGAGCCGTGGGCACGTCCCTCCAGGTTCTTGTGCCTCAGTCTCCTCCTCTCTACGTGACAGTACCGCTTCGTACCCAGGGTCACGGTGAAGGCTCAGTGACGGGGCACGAGGAAAGCCCTTGGACACATGCCTGACCCGCTGTGGCACTCGGTCAGTGTTCGGTGCGCTCTCGCCTTTCCAACGGCTTTGTGTTATGTATTAAACACGCTTAAGAATTACATGTAGCCAATTCTTTCTTTTCATCTCTCTCCTCCCCCTCGCTACTTTCACGAGACACAGTGTGGCCAGCGAATGCCGTAGGCCAGTGGTGGGCAAACTCATTAGTCAACAGAGCCAAATATCAACAGGACAACGATTGACATTTCTCTTGAGAGCCAAATTGTTTAAACTTAAACTATATAGGTAGGTACATTGTTATTAACTTAATTAGGGTCCTCCTAAGCTGGCCTTTGCTAAAAACTCAAGGGGCCAAAGACCCGCATGTGGCTCGCAAGCCGCAGTTTGCCGACCACGGGCCTAGGTTCTGTCTCTCAGAGGGCAGTGACCTTGGACGAGGCGGCGCTCGGTCTCCATTTCCTCCCCCACCCCCTTGTTCCCTCACATGCTGCTGTGAGAACCCTCGAGGCCCAACATGAGAGAGCGTGGTGCGAATCTCGGAGCTCTAAGCCACAACCAGGGAGACACGTAAGTAACCGGCGGCCGCCCTACCGGTGGTAGATGGCGGTGTAGGCCATCTTGGCCCAGGTGTTGAAGAAATTCAGTCGCTGGATGAGATCGTTGACCCAGGAAGCCAGGGGCTTGCACGACTTGTAGGCGTGTTTCTGTTAGGACGAGAGACGGCACGTTGTAAGGTCCTTTAGCTTTTTCTGGCCCACAGAAACAAGCTGTTGCCGGGGGCGAGAGAGGCCAGAATTTGGCAGCCAGTGCCCCACCTCACCCCCACCTCCTACTGTACAAAGTCTCCTGACCAGGAACCCCTTGTCTCCCCCATGCCACCGCACATAACGGCCCGCCTGGGCCTGCAGCCAGCTAACCTTGGGGTTGACCCCAGCTGGGCCCCGCCAGCTGCTCCTCCCCTGGCGGGCTCACCCGCATCCCCTGCTCGCCTCGTGTGCCTCTGGGGGCGGAGGGGTGGTGGGGGATGAGGGGGGCCCAGGGGCCGTGCTGTCAGCTGGCTTTGCTGGCACTCCCAAGACTCTAATTTGGGTTTCTAGCATTTAAAGCACATATGCCCTCTCTAAGCACATGTGTGCATACATCAGCCTGGGTCTTATGTAAGTATATGTGCTCTTATAATCCTTAAAATGCCCCATTTTCCTGAAACTTGAGGATTTAACAGTATATCCGCATCATCAGTTAACGGGGTTCCTATTAAGAGGAATGACAGTTCTCAGCTTTATGCTATCATAACCAGTCCTGGGATAAATACCTCAGATAAATGTATTTAAGGAGAATTGCTGAATTTCCCTCTAAGAGATCTTATTAGCATCAACTCGCCAAAAGCATGTCACACCTTTTAATGGAGGCGTGACATTGCACCACGTGGCTGCACCTCCGTTAGCCTGCTCCTGCCTGTACTTCGATCGAGTGCGTAAACGTGGGGGATTCCCCCGGCTCACCTGCCACAGCTCCGGCACTCTCCCTTTAAGGAAAGAGTTGTATATTTCCTCCAGTTCCTGTGTGAGGACGATCTCTCCTTTTATGGCCAGCTGGAGATCTTTCAAAGATTCATGTATAATGAACAGCAGCTTGTTAAAGCGTTCAATTTCTTGCTTCAAGAAGGACAGCAAGACACAGTGGGTAAGCGGGTCATAGCCTGGATTAAAGAAAGAGAGAATATGGTGATATTTTTGCCCAGTCGGCGTGACTCAGTGGTGGAGCATTGACCTGTGACCCAGGAGGTCACGGTTTGATTCCCGGTCACGGCACAGGCCCGGGTTGCGGGCTCGATCCCCAGTAGAGGGCGTGCAGGAGGCAGTGGGTCAATGATTCTGTCTCATCATGGATGTTTCTATCTCTCTCCCTCTCCCTTTCTCTCTAATACAAACATTAAAAAACAACAAAAAACGGAGACGATAGGATTTAGAGGTTAAAGGAAATTCATTTGTCCAGGGACTGGAAAACCTCTCCTGCAGAGGCCAGTCAGTGAACGCTTTTGGCTTCGGGGGCCCTGCTGTCTGTCACAGCCACTCCCCGCACCCCACCCTGCAGTGTGGGGGGCCGCAGGGACAGCGGGCAAAGGCACTCGCCTGGCTGAACCAACGTGCGTGGCTCGTGGGAGCTCACGTCTGAGTTTCTGACCGTGTCTACGTGTCACACAACCTCCTTTTTTCTCCGCCGGGGGAACAGCATTTCAGCGCGCAGGCCGCACAGAAACCAGTGGTGGCGGCGTTTGCCCTCCACGGCCCGGACACACAGCGGTGCCACCTCCACAGACGCTGCCCAGCATGGCTCCCAAGGGGACCGTCTGAAGGGGTGCAAGTGTGGACGCTGAACGTGTAACTAGGCCCGTCACCCCACCCTCCGAGCTGGGCCTGCGCCGGCTCTGGGCACCAGGTTTGCTCCGTCGCCTCTGGGCCTGCCACCCCCCCCTTCCAGCACCCAGCTGCTCCGGGGGCAGAGAGGACACCAGGGCCTACGCTCTGCAGTCTCTCCCGCTGAGCTGCTGCTGCTCCCCCCGCTGATTTTCAGAGAGAGAGAGAGAGAGAGAGAGAGAGAGAGAGAGAGAGAGAGAGAGAGAGAGAGAGAGAGAGAGAGAGAGAGAGAAACACTGATGTGAGAGGCACATCCATCGATAGGTTGCCTCCTGCATGTGCCCCGACCGGTACATGTGTGACCTTGACCGGAATTGAACCTGGCACCCTTCAGTCCGAGGGCTGATGCTCTAACCACTGGGAAAACCGGCTGGGGCCAGAGTCGCTTCTCTCTGTTGCTACTGTTATTATTTCTCCATTCTTAGTCTTGAAGCCATCACCACCCTCTCCTTCCCAAACCCCCCAAACCCAGATACACCGACAGCGTCCCTTTCCTCTGCCCTTCCCCTGGCCCCGAGGAGAGGAGGCTTTAGCTCTCCATCTCCTCTCACCCCTTCCTCCGTGGCCCTTCTGTCCCGTCTCGACCCTGACCCTGACCCTAACCCTAACCCTATCTGCCTGGTGCCAGAGTCCTGCGCTGGGGAGGGGGAGGAGAAAGGAGGGGGAAGGGGAGGAGGGAGGAGGGAGGGTGGCTCGCCTCTGAGGTTGCTGTGCAGAGCGTCCCACACGGTGCCTGCCATGATGCTGCGCAGGGTGCTCTGGGCGCCGGTGCTCTCCTCCTTCTCCACCGTCAGCGGCAGCCGCTTCAGCGCGTCCGTCACCGCCTCCATCACCAGCTCGTCGCTGCTGGGCTCATGGCTGCGCGGGAGGGAGAGGGAGGTGGGGAGAGTGAGGGCCCCACGGGAGGCCCATCTTCCCCGAAAGCAGCAGGACCCGAACCCCCAGGGCAGGGCCGGGTACATGGGGACCGGAGCGCGGCTGGCTTTCCGCGAGGACTCGGTCCGACCCCCGAGACACCTGCAGGGAACGGGCCGCTCAGGCCTCCTCCCGGGTTGTCTGTAAAAGCTCCGGGATCTGAGCTCCTCTGCTGACGGTCCCCTCCTACTGGGTGTACGGGGACGGGCTCCCACAGCCGCCCAGCTTTCCCGCGGCCCATGAGCCACAGGGACGGGTCCTGGGGGGGCGGGGTGACAGCGGGGAGCCCCCGAGTGCTCCGCAGGCTGCTGTGGGCCGCGCTCAGCTCAGCGAAGTGACCAGTGACCGTCCTTCCTTTCGGCCACGCTGCGCTCTCGACACGGAAAGCAGGTGCCTCAGTGGGATTCCCGCAGATGCGGGGCGGGCGGGCGGGAGGGCTGATCCCTCGGGCAATATTGGCGCTTTCGGTCCGCACCTTACTCTACAGCCACCGGCTCGAGGGCCGAGAACTCGGGTTGCATGTCTACGCCACCGAGACATCGCTGAAGCCTGCAGGTGGACGGATGCTCGCTGTGTCTGGGTGATAGGACACGGCCACCGAGGCGGGGCGGCCGGGGTGTGGAGTGAGCAGGAGGCGCGGTCCACGCGGGGCTGGGAGAGCAGGGCTCCCTCCCCCGACCACCCCGTCCTCTGACGATGGGAATTCCCCCAACATCTCACATTTCAAACCAATTCTGTTTAAAGGTACAACTCGCCAGGCACAGCTCACTCACCAAAGACCTACTGAGTACCTCCTACATGCTTGGTAATTGTGTGTCAGTGTGCATGTGCATGTGTGCGTGTGTGAGTGCATGCGTGTGTGAGTGCATGTGTGCGCGTGTGAGTGTGCATGTGAGTGCATGAGTGTGTGTGCATGTGTGTCTGTGCATGTGTCTGAGTGTGCATGTGTGCGTGTGTGTGCATGTGAGTGTGCATGTGTGTGCATGTGAGTGTGCGTGTGTGTGCATGTGAGTGAGTGTGCATGTGTGCGTGTGAGTGCATGTGTGCATGTGCATTGTGTGCGCGAATGTGCATGTGTGTGTGAGTGTGCACGTGTACGTGTGCTGGCTTCTGTGTCATTAGGAGAGTCCAGGTTTTGTCCTTTAGGTGAATCCTCTCTAAGTCCTACACTGTATCCCTTCAGGTGGACACGCTGGCATCTTCCCAACACTGTGCCAAGGAGCGGACGGCGCGGCGCACCTGATGATGGGGCTGGGCTGCGCCGACTTTGCCTGCAGGGCCACGAGGTGGTCCACGAAGCTCTGCGCCTGCACCTCCCGGCAGCCCCGCGTGGCCTCGGGGTGCAGCCCCAGGAGCTCGGCGGGCTCGTCGTCGGGCAGCACCTGCACCGCCCGCCGGTAGGCCTGCAGGCTCGCCGACTCCGGCAGGCACATCTGAGGACGGACAGCCCGTTAGTTTGTGCCTCGTGAGGGAGGGGTCTCATGAAGACCACCCTTCCCCGCGCCCCCGTGAATGTTCCATCGAAGCCTTTCTTTATCTGCAGGTGGTGTGTTCTAGGGCCCTGGTCGGCAAACTGCGGCTCGCGAGCCACATGTGGCTCTTTGGCCCCTTGAGTGTGGCTCTTCCACAAAATACCACGGCCTGGGCGAGTCTGTTTTGAAGAAGTGGCGTTAGAAGAAGTTTAAGTTTAAAAAATTGGGCTCTCCAAAGAGATTTCAGTCGTTGTACTGTTGGTATTTGGCTTGGTGGACTAATGAGTTTGCCGACCACTGTTCTAGACCCTTCCGTCAAGCTACACCTGGGACCGTGCATGGCGAAGTGCTTGCATGACGCGCACACAGAACGTTCTCTGGGGAAGCGTGCAAAGGAGGGAGAGGAAGCACTTAAAGGGCGACTCTGGTCACCCGCTGCCTCAAGAAACGACCCCCCCAGGTGATGCACCATCGAGCTTCCCCACCCCGCGCTGTGCTAACACCCACAGAGGAACGGGAGAGGGACGTGTGCTTTCTAAGTCCTCACCCAGGGATACTGTGCCCATTGGTTTTTAGAGAGAGTGGGAGGGAGGGATTAAGGAGAGAATTGGGGGGAGAGACATCGAGACACTGATATGAGAGCGACACGACTGGATGCCTCCCGCACTCACCCCGACCAGAGCTGGGGATTCAGCCTGCAACCCAGGTGCGGGCCCTGGACTGGGAATCGAACCTGAGACCCTTTGGTCATCGGGCCTATGTCCTAACCACTGAGCCAAACTGGCCTGGCTGGGAGAGTGATCTTAAGAACACCTGACCATTCCAGGAAAGGGTGAACGCGGCCAAAAGGCACAAAGCTTCTAGTCGTGAAATACATGAGTCCAGCAACAGAACGCAAGCTGTGCCACGGGAACCGGCGCTCCGGCTTCCTGTCCTCCGGCTGCGCCCTCCGCTCCCTGCGCCGGGACCAGGGACTGTGAGGGGCGCTGAGAGCAGCGGCCGCTAACCAACAGGTAATTATCAGGGTCACGGCCACGTGGTTTTGTGACACTGGAGTTCCTAAGAGCCACTAAAGGGGATACTGAAGTTAATTTAAGTGCGGATTGTAAATATCTTGGTAATAACTTAGTTAAAAACAATCAAGCCCGCCCTAGCCACTTTGGCTCAGCGGGTAAGAGCACTGGCCGTCGGACTGAAGGGTTTTGGGTTCGATTCCGGTCAAGGGCGCGTACCTCACTTGCAGGCTGGATCCCTGGCCTGGTCGGGGCGCGTGCGGGAGGCAACCAATCGATGTGTCTCTCTCACATCGATGTTTCTCTTTCTCTGTTTCTCCCCCTCTCTTCCACTCTCTCTCTAAAAACAGGGCAAGATTTCATTCTTAAAAACACACGATCAAGTCATATAAGCAACCACTTCCTGTCTCACCTCCTCACTGAAGAAGCTGAAGTCGCCCCTCAGCACGTCGGGGTTGCAGAACCTGTGGAGCAGGGTGTTGAGGCAGCGCTGGTCCCAGGGGTCGGTCACCTGGCCCCCGTACACCACCTCCGAGCAGGTAGCGCAGCTTCTGCCACGGGACGGCCGGCTGGGCGGCCAGGGTGTTCTCCAGCATCTTCACGGCCACCTGTGGGGAACGCACGCGTTCTTGTTATGTCAGGGTGTGTTTGGGGCGTGCTCTGCCCTTTTAATGTGAGAGCAACAGCTCTCAAACAGCTGCCTGTATTTTCTCTGTAGAAATACCATATTTTCCGGCGTATAAGACAACTTTTTAACCCAGGAAAATCTTCTATACGCCCAGTCGTCTTATACGCCGGAAAATACGGTATATGGAACAGCAAGAGGAATAAAAATATCAGGCTGTCCATGTCTATCCAGGACTTCTTTTTTTGTTGTTAAACTCACACCGAACTACTTAACTAACCTCTGAATGGAGTCCACAGGCCACACGGCCCCGCCGGGTGGGGCCTGGTCTGCTAGCCTCTGGCCGCACAGGGCAGTCTCCCCGTCCCTGGGTCCCCAGGCCCTGCTCCCCGCCCTCCCGGGCTGCCCTGGCTGTTTGCTGAGAACTCAGTTAAACCATCAGCACTTTCCTCCTCCATTGACGCACCTTCCCTTTTGCTTGAGGACAGAGTGGATTGGATTCCTGCTGCCCCAGGCTCCAAACCGGAAAACCCAAACCAAACCAAACTGCTCGCCGTGAGTGCGGCCTGGATGGCAGTGGCCCTGGCTGTTTGGGGCAGCGTTTCCTTCCCGAGTCCCTGGTCGTTGGGTTTGATCCCCTGGTTTTCCTCGCTGTCTGCCTTCCTCTGCCCTGTGGGCGACTCGCAGTCGATCACAGACCTCGCTGCTCCACACCGCCCACCGAGCCAGGCCTCCTGCTCCCTTCCCGAGAGGGGTGAGCCGCCCGCTTACCTCGAAGTCTGCAGGACTAAATTCATAATCGACATTCCAGCCCAGCATTCCGTATTTTCTTCTTTCGTTGATCAGCGCATTGAAGAAACATAAGCTGAATAGCAGCTTTTTCCACCAGGGCCCGCAGTCAGGTTTTTCAAAGATTTCTTCCGTCACCTCTCCACTCCCGTCCTGTCCAAGCGTCTTCAGTAAATTACTCTTCAGCCCCATTGGCTTCTCCACGGCGATCTGAGAGCAGAGGTGAGACAGCACGTGAGGGCAGGCGGGCACCGGGCCAGGGCGGCGGCTCTGCCCCCGGGGAGAGAACTAGCTAAGCACGTCATTTCCAAGATTCACTGGCAAATCAAAAACCTTGTGTGCCCGGCTAGTGTGGCTCAGTGGCTGAGCTCAACCTATGAACCAGGAGGTCACGGTTCGATTCCCGGTCAGGGCATGTGCCAGGATTTCAGGCTCGATCCCCAGTGGGGGCGTGCAGGAGGCAGCTGACCATGATCCTCTCTCATCATTGATGTTTCTATCGCTCTGTCCCTCTACAAATACTGTAATTTGGTCTTTTCTTAGAAATGGGTCACCTGATTAAACTGTATGGAACTATAAGACTCTTCGTGTATATTTCCAGATTACCTTCTGTCCTGGATTAATGTCTTTCTGATAGGACCTTATGAGCAGTATGTGAGAGTGGTTAGAGTTCACAGTATACTTAATGTTATGAATTAGATCAGAACCATCTTCCTCTTTGCCAGTTCGACGGGCTACCAGAGGCATCTCCCTGTTCTGGTTTGAATTTCTCTGACATCTGGGGGCCGAGTTTTTATTTTTTCATATATTTATTGACCTTTGGTGTCCTTTCTCATTTTTATGGGGTGTCAGTGTTCTTCCTTGTTAGGAAAACTACCATCTCTATCTGCACAGACAATGAGATATGAAACCCCATCAAGTTCCATGTGTGAATGAAAAACATTAAACACGTTTTCTTTGCTCCTAGGCCTCCCACCGCTTGGTCAACCGGACACTTGTTGGACACAATTGGCCAAGTCTTAGCATTTATTCACACGCAGCGACGGAGATGAGCACAAGTCACAGATGATCCATGTGTGGGCCTTTTACTCAACAACGTACCCCTGCTTTCTGCCAGGCCCTTTCTAGAGAATTAATGATGGCTTGAGGGGAGGGAGAGAGAGGCCGGAGCGAGGCAGGGCAGCCAGGGGCAGGAAACGCCACACGCCCGGTTCCGGTTTACAAGGAGGGGGAGCCCAGGCATCTGTGCGAACCAACACCTACACCCGTGGCTCCCACCTTGTGTGGGCCACGCCCACCTCAGCATCTCTAACATCCTGATGCCCCGCCCCCGGGACCTATCATTCTTATTCTTCAAAAAGTGCACTCCTATCACGTGGAGGAAGCCTCAAAGGCCATGAACTTGGTCTAAACAAGCTTCCAAAGAACATGGCATCCGTGAAACAGAAAAATACAAGAACGAAAGGACCGTTGAAGTCCTGAGGAAGAAATCACTAAGAAATTGTTTAAAAAAATAGTAATAATCTGAAGTGGTAGGAAAAAATAGCAAATTAAGTTTCAAAACATATAATAGAGAACTGAAATGCATAAATAGGCCACAGTATGTATTTATATACTGTATGTGAGGCCCCTAGAACCATAAGAAATGCCAAAAATTCACTGTTAATAACTCCTTCCTGAATCGCCCTCCTGTGGGCAGGTGCCCCGGGTTGGGAACCCTGGTCCCCATTGGGAGCCATGTGAAAGGAGGGATCCCGTCATCACGTGAGTGTCTTCCCTGGTCCTCAGTACGGGCCGAGCACAGAGCAGAAGCTCAGCATCGGGAAGTAGCACCCTTCACTCAGTCATGAATGCAAACACTGTCCCTCCGTCAGTATTACAGGCCCCACTTTGTTCTTACCTTTAAGCTCTTTTGAAGAAGGGGAACTGGCAAAGAACTGTTCGATTCTGAGCTTAACCACAGCCGAAACTCGGGGTCTATGGTCACAGCTGGGTTATTAAGTCTGCAAAATAAAAAAAAATGTGTGAATTGGTGTGAGAAACTTAAACCAAACCAATGTGTTCTAAGAATCATCATTATTTCGATGTTTTAAGGGAACTTAGAAATCATTTTAATAATCAAAGATCTTGTTAGACTACCCTCAGAACTTTCATGTTGCACAAGAATTTGCACGAGACCCATGAAATCCCATTTTAAAAAACTAGTTTTTGGTCCCCTAAGTTTGAAGTGACATGTACTCATTGCAGAAGCCTGGGGAAAATGACAAATTAAGAACTAAACAGAGTGCAACTTTTCTGCAAGTCTAAACTAATTATTTTTTAATTTACAAAAAAACCTAAAGCAACAAAAGCAAAAATACCAAACAAACCCCAAAACCCAACAACAAAAACGCCAAAAAAAAAAAGAAAAATGCTGAACACAAAATTAAACAGAAAAACAAAAATATGAAATTCCACTAAGCATGGTTTTATTCTCTCACAAAATCTCTCATTTCTTGAATAAAATTATTATAATATACATCCTGTTTGTAGCCTGCTATTTTTCTCTTAGCAATATATTATAAACTAATTTCTAAATTTAAGAAACAAATTTTTTTTTTTTACATTTTTTACACACTGTATTCTACTAGGGCAATAGTCTGAAATATTTAAAGGCTTGATTGGATAAAGAATTAATTTCTCTTAATTATACTCTGGTTATATAGAATGATTTTGTATATCATCAATTACTCTTTTTTTAAAAAATCTATTTTATAGATTTTTTACAGAGAGGAAGGGAGAGGGATAGAGAGTTAGAAACATCGATGAGAGAGAAACATCGATCAGCTGCCTCCTGCACACCCCCTACTGGGGATGTGCCCTTGACTGGAATCGAACCTGGGACCTTTCAGTCCGCAGGCTGATGCTCTATCCACTGAGCCAAACCAGTTAGGGCATCATCAATTACTCTTGTTAAGCCTTTGACATTCGGTTCGGAAGAATATTTCTCTAATTGGTTTTTCTTAGTGATGCACTGCTCTATGGCATTCTACTGTCTCTATTGCACCACACTTTTTGTTGTTGTTTATCCTCACCCGAGGACGTTTTTCCCCATTGATTTTTAGAGAGAGTGGAAGGGAGTGGGAGAGAGACAGAGAGAAACAACGATGTGAGAGACAGAGAGACAGACACATCGATTGGCTACCTCCCATATGTGCCCTGACCAGGGCCGGGGATCGAGCCTGCAACCAAGGTACGTGCCCTTGACTGGAACAGAACCCGGGACCCTTCGGTCCAAGGGCTGGCGCTCTAACCACTGAGAAACCAGGCCAGGGCTTACTAGGCTTTTTGAAGGGTGACATGACGTCCGTCTGGTCCATGCTGTGCCCTCGGTCTCAAGAATAACTCTTGGAAGGTAGTAGGAACCCTATAAATATTTTTTGACTAAATAGTGAATGAAAAATCTGGTAGAAATTATAGTGTCATCTTCCAAAGTTTACATCTGTTGACATCATATAACTAAGACATCTTTGTCTTCTGAGTCCCTTAATTGATGAAATAAATGTAGGAAAGGGAAATTATTAAATAGTTTTTAAACTACTAAAAGAAAGTCCGAGAACGGAATGAAGGGTGTTAGCAAAGTTTTCAAAATTTAAGTTGAGCAGTGGCGTTTACTGGTACGGATGTCTGATGAGTTGTAAATCAGAGGGGAGGGAAGAGAAACGACTCATCACATGATGCTAGTGATGGCGACACACTCCACATTCTGTCATTGCAACAAAAAGGCCGGGCCTGTGGGCGTGTCTGTGTGAGTGGGCACACGCTTCGGAGATTCGTCTAGAAAAGTGTGTGGAGCTAGAGAAGATCCAAGTAAGTTCCAACTCCAGGCCACTGAGTAAGTCATCACTGAAAGTCGGGACTGGAATCACATAGAACATTAACCTTTTGCACTCGGATGTCGAGTGTGACTCGACACAGTTAGCATTAGAATAAAGGAATCGAGAAAAAAGCAAGCGAGTGCAAAGGGTTAAAGACCAAGTTATAGACCTACACAGCTATGTACTCTGTGTATGTATACATATGTATCTTCTGAGAGTGAGAGTTCGAGAAGGAAAGAGAGCAAGTGATAAACAGATAGAAAGTAAAAACTCGGGTTTTTTTTCTAAGAAAAACTGAAAAATTCTTAGTGTAGCCCTAGCTGGTTTGGCTCAGTGGATAGAGCGTCAGCCTGCGGACTGAAAGGTCCCAGGTTCGATTCTGATCAAGGGCATGTACCTTGGTTGCGGGCACATCCCCAGTAGGGGGCGTACAGGAGGCAGCTGATTGATGTTTCTCTCTCATCTATGTTTCTAACTCTCTATCCCTTCCCCTTCCTCTCTGTAAAAAAAAAATCAATAAAATATATTTAAAAAATTAAAATAAAATAAAATGGGATAGCTGATTACAAAAAAATTTTTTAAAAAATTCTTAGTGTAGTTGTCAAGATGCTGGGGAAAAGAGAACACACGTAAGACCACTACGGTTTCCTCTGAGGGTCCAACGCACTGTCTTACCCTGGCTGCAGCACAGGCAGACGCAGCTCCTGTCTCCCTTCCCTGTGTGGCTCCTCTGATCAGTGACAAACACGTGGGTAACTTACGAGTCCACGATGGTGCACAGCCTGGGCATGAAGGACGCGGCGAGGTGGCAGTTCTGCAGGAAGACCCACTGCTCGGCTTTGGTGAGGGCGGCCGCGATGAGGTCTTCGGCTTTGGCTGCCCGGCCCTGGCCCAGAGAGAGCATGGTCACGTGCTGCGTGGTCCCTCTGAACTCCTGGGCGAACTTCAGGAGCCTGTTGGTGACGTCCACCCCTGAGGAACCAGGTGGAGAGACATACAGCTGTGAGCGCGCAGACCTCCCCCTTACGTACAATCTGGCACTGTGCGTGGTGGTGGGAGAAGATGGAGATGGGGCGGGAACCTAGGCATTCTAGCAGCCACCTCTGTCACCGACTCCAACATCACTGTCCCCTCCTCCTCTGTGGCTGAAGCCCAGTGTTACCCAAGGTGGCGTGTACCCAGCTAAGATGCTGTATTTGCAGCCTCTCTTGACGCTAGGGACGGGCATCTAAGTTTGGTGAAGAGGCTTTGGCAGCCACGTTCGTCACACAGCTTTGTAAAATTGTCCTTTCCCTCCATTCTGTGGCTTAGAAGTTGGATTCGTGATGGCTAGCACCCTCGCTGCCATCTTGGGCCAAGTCTTTAAGAAAACGGACGGCACCTACGTGGCAGGCACAGGGCCAGGTGTTAAACAGAAAAGTTTCTGACGAGAAAGTCTGTTCGTGAAAGGCATTTTGAACAAGATTTTTGCTCAGTGGAATCCAAGTTTGAAAATGGTGAGTCCTAAAGATGTGTTTGATTTGAAGATGATGAGGAACGGAAGGTAAATGAAGAAAATATTTTGCTTAGGGTTTGCAGATCCAAGACAAGAAAATGAAAAAGAAAAGCATTGGGGGTTTTGAGGAATACTAGGTCTGGGTCAGAAGGACCAATTTCTGATAGTTTATTTTCTAACGTATGTATTTTTCATGAGCCGATGTTAAACAGTCAACAAGTACAAGGGAAATCTCACTCTCTGGTCAATAATATGTGTTTGGGAGATAGTTCCTGTCTAGACATAAAACTAGTGCTGATAAATGTTTCCCTATTTGTAAATCTTATTCCTCTTTGTCCTTTTATACTTTTACAAGGGTTGTTTGCTTTAAAAAAATATATATATACTTTTTATTGATTTCAGAAAGGGAGAGAGATAGAAACATCAATAATGAGAGATAATTATTGATCAGCTGCCTTCTGTGCACCCCCTCCTGGGGATGGAGCTCGCAACCCGGGCACATACCCTGATTGGGAATTGAACCGTGACCTCCTGGTTCATAGGTCGAAGCTCAACCACTGAGCCACGGTTGGCTGGGCGAAAGGTTCATTTTTAATGTACTTTAAAATTTTAATCTGTCCCTTTTCCAAATATTTAAATAGAATGGGAAAATATTTTAAAGCAGACACAGCCCTACTTCTCCACGTCTTTTGACAAACAGTGACATCATCTACCGGCTCACCAGCAGCTTACCTTGCGAGTGAATTAGCATCATTGGAGTCCGGGCGTTGGAGTCCTTATATGATTCTTTCAGGTTAATTCCGGTTCTGTGAATATATTCACTTCCTATTTTTTCAGTTACAAACTTTCTCACTGAGTTCTTTAAACGTTCTGGTCTGAGAACTTTTATCTGAAAAAGAAGACAGAAGCTCAAGTGAAGCACACGATGAGGGTGGGGCCTGGACACCATCACTGGGAGAATCTGTGCTGTGTGGTTGGTCATGATCCTGTGTCACCCTCAGGCTGCTGGCTCCTGCTCTGTCTCAGTGACCAATCAAGCATTTGTAGACTGTCTCCACTGTTCTCATTTTCAACCCCAAGGACGTAAAATGTATTTTTTATTGATTTCAGAGAGGAAGAGAGAAGGAGAGAGGGAGAAACATCAATGATGAGAGAGAATCATTGATCAGCTGCCTCCTGCACACCCCCTACCGGGGATCGAGCCCACAACCAGGGCATGTGCCCTGACCAGAATCAAACCCGGGACCCTTCAGTCCACAGGCCGACGATCTATCCACTGAGCCAAACCAGCTAGGGCAGGACTTTTTTTTTTTTTTTTGAGGGGCAGGAGAGAAAGGAAAGATGGAAGAAATGGATTTCTGTTGGATTCCATTTTCCTAGCTCTGTCCTAGGCGGCTACAGATGGTTCTGAAATTGTCCTCAGGGCCACGTGCCCCGATGGTCACTTTTCCTCCACGTTTTTCTGTCCAAAGGCTCCAGCGATGGAGAAGGTGAATACGCTAGGCAGAATGGCAGTCGCCAGGGCACAGAGGGAGGGAGGAATGGGGATTACTGCTGAGTAGACAGAATTTCTGTTGGAGATGATGAAGAGGTTCTGAAAATGCATCGTGTGATGGCCGCACCACCTGCGGGTGTACTAATGCCACTGGATTGTACACATGAGTAGGGTTAGAAGGGATTATTACTGGGATTAAATGAAATAATGCAACAACAAAAGAGAGAAGAAAGCCCAATTTACTTTAAGATATAGGCGCACACAGAATTTTTAAAGGTGTGTGATATTTTAGTTATCTTTTCTTGGCGACTTTGAAGTCTTGTAGGAAGATCTCCTTAAATTCAAATCCATCTGTTTAGTGATCAATTGCTCTTAAAATGTTGAAAAAAACAACAACAAACACATACAAAACACAACACACACACTCAAAAACCACCACCTCAGGCCACATAAAACATGTCTGTGTGTGTGTGTGCATGTGCGTGTGCGTGTGTGTGTGCATACTCTGTATCTAGAGTGACATTTAAAGTGGCACAAAAATAAAATTCAAGGCAGAAATCCAGAGAAGTGTGACTGGCTGTCCAGGCTGGCGTTTGCAGGAGGTCAGGGCCAAGAGGGGATGAGCGTGAGACCCCGCACTGAACTAGAGGGTGAGTGTGAACATACGAAGCTTCTCAGGCCGACACGACGCCTGCAGGGTGGCCCACTCGGGAAGGAGAGCAGCGTCACTGCCAAGGGCACAGGTTCAGTTAACTGAGCTTCCACCCGAGTCTCTAAGCCCCGGCTTCCTGTTCCGTATAACGGGGAGATAATGGTCCAGATCGCCCCCGAAGATGACCACGAGGATGAAATGAAGTAGCCTGTGCATAAGGCTTCGCACGTGCCAAGCTCCCGAAACTTTAAGGAGAGCATAAATAACACCCATCAATGAAAAACAGAAGAATCGGGCAAAACACGCCCTTTATTAACAATCAAGGCCAAGGTGGTGGGTGTGGCGTGGGCGCGTGCGCCTCCTGACGCAGAGCCTAGAATAGAATGGACCTGCCACACGCAGAGCTGGGCAGCCCCGGCTTCTCCCAAGGCCCAGGGTCTGCTCCCGTGTCACTCATGGGGCTGGGAAGCAGCGCAGAAAGGGACGGGGAGAAAGGGCTGAACGAGGCACCCGAGTTTCTCTCCCAAACTCACCCACCTCGCAAGTCCTCCCTCCTCTCCAGGGAGGAGGGCATAAGGGGACAGAGCGGCTGGGATGTCACCTGACGGACTCCCTCCACGCAGGAGAGCCGTTACCATGGAGTGGAAGAGATTCCTCTAACATTAGCGTTTACTTACACCATTTTCCTCACTTATTTCACCTCCTGGCGCTCGAGCCCGCAACCCGGGCATGTGCCCTGACCAGGAATCGAGCTGTGACCTCCTGGTTCCTAGGTCGCCGCTCAACCCCTGAGCCACACTGGCCGGGCTTCCTACTCAACTTTAAATCTGAAGGGTTTAGCCCTAACCGGTTTGGCTCAGTGGATAGAGCGTCAGTTTGTGGACTGAAGGGTCCCAGGTTCGATTCTGGTCAAGGGCATGTACCTTGGTTGCGGGCACATCCCCAGTAGGGGGTGTGCAAGAGGCAGCCGATCTATGTTTTTCTCTCATCAATATTTCTAACTCTCTATCCCTCTCCCTTCCTCTCTGTAAAAAATCAATAAATACATTAAAAAAATAAATCTGAAGGGTTTAGTTACTGTTAAAGTGCTCGAAACATTTAGAATTCCAATTATTTGCTCATAGCACATCTTACCAAAAGAAGTCTTTGAAATGGAGTGAGTTTCTCCCAGGGAAAATTTACAGGACTACGTAATTCTTCATGTTCATTCAGAAGTTCAGCTAGATATAATTTAGAGAAAGAAATGGGGATTAACCATTGAATACTTTGGCTCACTAAAAGATACCACAAATGAACAAAATGAACTAACAAGCCGAGTAGAGACAGACACATTGGTAGAGAGCAGGCTGACAGCTATTGGTGGTGGTGGTGGGGTTGGGTGGAGGGGGTAGAGGAATTGAGCAAAAGAAGAGAATAAAGCCTTAGACATGGACAACAGTGTGGTGATTGCAGGGGGGCGGGGGGGGGGGAGGAGAAGGGGAGGTTGAGGAGGGCATAGGGGGATAAATGGTGATGGAAGGAGACTTGACTTGGGGTGGTATACCCTGAAAAGGGGTGACGTGGGTTGAAGGGGCAGGGAAAAGTGAGGAGGAAGAGCTCAAACTGAAAAAACAAAATGAAAAAGATATGTTAAAAGTAGCAAGTCATTTAAATTAAGTTCTATTTCCTATGCAATTTTTAAAACACATCTCTTATCTAACACACATCTGTTAGCCCTAGCCGTTTGGCTCAGTGGATAGAGAGTCGGCCTGCGGACTGAAAGGTCCCGGGTTCGGTTCCAGTCAAGGGCACAAGCCCGGGTTGTGGGCTCGATCCCCAGTAGGGGGCGTGCAGGAGGCAGCCGATCCATGATTCTCTCTCATCATTGATGTTTCTCTCTCTCCCTCTTCCTTCCTCTCTAAAATCAATAAAAATATATTTAAAAAAAAGAGGTGCTTACAACATAGTAATGTTCTTCTCTTGGATTTTTCATCATCTAAGCTACTGGACTCCATCTGTAAGGTGATACTCTACATACACATGGATGTGATCAAGTTAGGTTACAGGGGTCCTCAAACTTTGTAAACAGGGGGCCAGTTCACTGTCCCTCAGAGAGAAGGAGGGGAGTCGGAGAGTGCGGCGCACATTCCACACATGTGCACTGCGGGCCCGGGACAAGTTGGCTGCTAAGCAGGACAGGCAGCGGCGGCAAAAACACCCGGCGGGCCAGATAAATGTCCTCGGTGGGCCGCATGTGGCCCGCGGGCCGTAGTTTGAGGACCCCTGAGCTACAACATGAAATGCCTTCTTACTTTCCTCCGGTGACTTCTCACTGTCCTCTAGGGAAGTGCGGTCAGGAGAGAAAGGGGTGCCCAGCAGAACGTACAGCGCCTTGCTGTCTTGGAAAGCGCTCCACTGGGCCACGTTGGACAGCAGGGAGCGGCACAGGAGAGAGAAGGCTTCCAGCTGCCCGCTGAGGTACTGGCACTGCTTCCACTGGGCGTGGGAGACCCACTGCAGGTGCTGGCTCCTGGACATTTCATACAGGCCTGGTGGGGAGGAGAAACGGTCACACTGGAGGAGACACATCCTATACCTGAGGGACGCATTGCAAAGTGGATGCTCAATAAGTCCCTATTGTTGGGAAAAAGCTATTTCATATAACAATCCTGCATAATAGAAGCCCAACGACCTATCGGCAGAATGACCAGAATGACCGGTCGCTATGATGTGCACTGACCACCAGGGGGCACACGCTCAATGCAGGAGCTTCCCCCTGGTGGTCATTGCATGTCATAGCGACCAGTCGACCGATCATAACAGTCACTTAGGCTTTTATATATATAGACTAGAGGCCTGGTGCACGAAATTCATGCATGGAGGGGGGGGTTGTCCCTCAGCCCAGCCTGCAGCCTCTCCAATCTGGGACCCCTCAAGGGATGTCAGGCGACTGGGCTGATCAAGGGAAGGCACCAACCCCATTACCCCACTGCTGCAGCCACTGCAGCCGCCAAGGTGTTTTCATCAACATGGACTCTAGTCCCTTCACTGTGAAAAAATGACAACTTTCTTTAGGCATTTTCAAGATGTATCTTTCATAGGATATGACATTCCTTTTTTAATCCTCATCTGAGGATATGCTTCCATTGATTTTTAGAGAGTGTGGAAGAGAGAGGGAGAGACAGAGGGAAACATCAATGTGAAAGGGACACTTTGATTGGTTGCCTCCTGCATGAGCCCTGACCTGGGCCCCGGCCAGGGAGGAGCCTGTAACCTAGGTACATGTCCTTGATCAGAATCGAACCCAGACCCTGCGGTCAGCAGGCCGAGGCTCTAACCACTGAGCCAAACCAGCTATGGCAGGACATGACATTTCTTAGCCCCTCCAGTAGCGGACCTTCGTTTTTTCCTCCAGGAGTGTGGTAGAAAAACCCTAGATCACCTTCTTGGATTCTTTTTTTTTTTTTTTTTTTTTTTTTTCCAATTTTTTTATTAAGGTATTATATGTGTACATATCTTACCATTGCCCCCCCCCCACACCACTCCCATATATGCCCTCACCCCCCAGAGTTTTGCGTCCATTGGTTATGCTTATATGCATGCATACAAGTCCTTTGATTGATCTCTTATCTTCCCCACCTCTCCCTAACCTTCCTGCTGTAATTTGACAGACTGTTTGGTGCTTTACTGCCTCTGTATCTATCTTTTTGTTCAAGTTTTTAATGTCCTTTATTATCCATAAATGAGTGAGGTCATGTGGTATTTTTCTTTCATTGACTTGCTTATTTCACTTAACATAATGTTCTCCAATTCCATCCAGGTTGCTGCAAATGGTAAGAATTCCTTCTTTTTTATGGCAGCATAATATTCCATTGTGTAGATGTACCATAGTTTTCTGATCCAGTCATCTGCTGATGGGCACCTAGGCTGTTTCCAGATCTTAGCTATTGTAAATTGTGCTGCTATGAACATAGGGGTGCATATTTCCTTTCTTATTGGTGTTCCCCGTTTCTTAGGATATATTCCTAGGAGTGGGATTACTGGGTCAAATGGGAGTTCCATTTTCAGTTTTTTGAGGAAACTCCATACTGTTCTCCACAGTGGCTGCACCAGTCTGCATTCCCACCAGCAGTGCACGAGGGTTCCTTTTTCTCCGCATCCTCGCCAACACTTGTTGTTTGTTGATTTGTTGATGATAGCCATTCTGACAGGTGTGAGATGATAGCGCATTGTTGTTTTGATTTGCATCTCTCGGATAATTAGTGACCTTGAGCATGTTTTCATGTGTCTCTTGGCCTTCCTTCTGTCTTCTTTGGAAAAGATTCTATTTAGGTCCGTTGCCCATTTTTTTATTGGATCATTTATCTTCCTTTTATTAAGTTGTATAAGCTGCCTGTAGATGTTGGAGATTAAACCTTTATCAGTGATGCCATTTGCAAATATGTTCTCCCATGCAGTGGGCTTTCTTGTTGTTTTGTTGATAGTTTCTTTTGCTGTAAAAAAGCTTTTTATTTTGATGTAGTCCCATTTGTTTATTTTCTCTTTAGCTTCCATTGCCCTAGGGGCAGTATCGGTGAAGAAGTTCTTTTGACATATGTCTGAGATTTTGCTGCCTGTGGATTCCTCTAGTATTTTTATGGTTTCCCGTCTTATGTTTAAGTCCTGTATCCATTTTGAGTTTATTTTTGTGTATGGTGTAAGTTGGTGATCTAGCTTCATTTTTTTGCATGTGTCTGTCCAATTTTCCCAACACCATTTATTGAAGAGACTGTCTTTATTCCATTGTATGTTCATGCCTCCTTTGTCAAATATTAATTGAGCATAGTGGTTTGGATCAATATCTGGATTCTCTATTCTGTTCCATTGATCTATATGTCTGTTCTTGTGCCAGTACCAGGCTGTTTTGAGAATAGTGGCTTTGTAATACAGCTTGAAATCTGGTATTGAGATCCCTCCTACTTTATTCTTCTTTCTCAGGATTGCTGTGGCTATTCGGGGTCTTTTTTTATTCCAGATGAATTTTTGGAGAGTTCTTTCAAGGTCTGTGAAATATGCCATTGGTATTTTAATGGGGAGTGCATTGAATCTATAGATTGCTTTGGGTAGTATGGACATTTTAATGATGTTTATTCTACCAATCCATGAACATGGTATGTTCTTCCATCTGTTTACGTCTTCCTCTATCTCTTTTTTCAGTGTCCTGTAGTTTTCCGTGTATAGGTCTTTTACCTCCTTAGTTAAGTTTATTCCTAGGTATCTTAATTTTTTTGGTGCGATGGTAAATGGGATTGCCTTTTTAGTCTCTCTGTCTGTAAGTTCACTATTGGTGTATAGAAAGGCCATAGATTTCTTGGCGTTAATTTTGTATCCTGCTACATTGCCAAATTCATTTATTAAGTCTATTAGTTTTTTGATGGAGTCTTTCGGATTTTTTTTGTGTACAATATCATGTCGTCTGCAAATAAAGACAGCTTTACTTGTTCTTTTCCAATTTGGATGCCTTTTATTTCTTCTTCTTGTCTAATTGCATTAGCTAATACTTCCAGTACTATGTCAAACAGGAGTGGTGAGAGTGGGCATCCCTGTCTTGTTCCTGTTCTTAGGGGAAATGTTTTTAGCTTTTGTCCATTGAGTATGATGTTTGCTGTGGGTTTATCATATATAGCTTTTATTATGTTGAGGTATGAGCCTTCCATTCCCACCTTGTTGAGAGTTTTTATCAAGAAAGGGTGTTGGATTTTGTCAAATGCTTTTTCTGCATCAATTGATATGACTACGTGATTTTTATCTCTCAATTTGTTTATGTGATGTATCACGTTTATTGATTTGCGGATATTGTACCATCCTTGCATTCCTGGGATAAATCCTACTTGGTCATGGTGTATGATCTTTCTGATGTGCTGCTGGAGCCGATTTGCTAGAATTTTGTTGAGGATTTTGGCATCTATGTTCATGAGGGATATTGGTCTGTAATTCTCTTTCATTGTGTTGTCTTTATCTGGTTTTGGTATTAGGGTGATGCTGACCTTCTTGGATTCTTATAACCCAAATTACTGAGAACACTGCAAGTGGCGGCCTACAGGGAGCTTAGCCAATGAGCTGTCAGAAAAGGTATTTCCTCTCAAACTGGTTTGGCTCAGTGGATAGATCGTGGGCCTACAGACTGAAGGGTCCCAGGTTTGATTCCTGTTAAGGGCATGTACCTTGGTTGGAGGCACATCGCCAGTGGGGAGTGTGCAGGAGGCAGCTGATTGATGTTCTCATTGATATTTCTGACTGTCTATCCCTCTCCCCTCTTCTCTGTAAAAAAAAAAAATCAATAAAAATATATATATTTTAAAAGGTGTATCCTCTGCAGCTCATGCAGCCCCTGGGTTGTGTCCACTGGGCTAGGGGCATGTCCCTGCCACCCGGTGGTGGCCCCAGGGGTCTCGGCACACCCCAGAGGCCAGCAGCCATCCCCCTGTGAAGGGCGCTGGGCTGGGGACGTGGATGCAAACCGCCACTTGGTGCCAGAGCTTGGAAAGGCGCTGGGGGAAGGGCGGGAACGTCCCTGTCGCCTAACGCCCCCGAGGCCAGCAGCCAGCCCCACCATGGGTGCCAGGCTAGGGGGCATGCAGGGACCCACGCAGCGGTGGCCACCAGGGTCTCGGCACACATCCAGAGGCCGTGGGTGCCGGGCTGGGGGCGTAGACCCAGACCGCTGCTTGGTGCGGGAGCATTTGCAAGCAGCTGGGGGCAGGGCGGGAACATCCCTGCATCACTATGGTGACGCAGGGGATGTTCCTGCCCACCAGGCCGCTTGGCGCCTGCACCCATAGGCTCCGAGTGGCCGGGGGCCTTCTGGGACCCCTGCCGCTCAGGACCTAAGCGCAGGCCTACAGACCAGGAGCGGCCTGGGTCCGGAGGATGTTTCCGGGACCCAGGCCATTCAGTGCCTGCATATGCAAATTAACCATCTTTGTTTGGGTTAATTTGTATATCCGCTCAGATTGGCTGTGGGCGTAGCGAAGGTACGGTCAATTTGCATGTTTCTCTTTTATTAGATAGGATTTTGTATATTCACTACTTATCAGATACATGATTTGAAATATTTCTCTCATTCCATAGCTTGTCTTTCGCTCTGTTGACTGTGAGCTTTGATGCACAGGTTTCTATGTGTGATATGGTCCCATTTGTCTTATTTTTCTTTTGTTGCCTGTGCATTGGACTCCGCCCAGGACTTACCCAGCAGCTCCTCTGGTTCTCAGCCTTTGGACTGAATCACACCATGCGCTTTGCTGGATCCTCCAACTTACAGGTGACAGACAGATCGTGGGACTTCTCAGCCTCCTAATCATGTAGATTAGGGATATCCTGACCATAGCAATGGTCAT
Source organism: Ia io (assembly GCA_025583905.1). NCBI lineage: Eukaryota > Metazoa > Chordata > Mammalia > Chiroptera > Vespertilionidae > Ia > Ia io. The sequence continues at coordinate 11,687,361 of JAJQQW010000024.1, read as the reverse complement.
TCATTCACCCAAAGTTGAACACCAATGATATGCCCAACAGCACAGGGGGGCACAGGGATGAAACAGACATTGCCCTAGAACTCAAGCTGCTTTTAGTGAAATGCACACAGAAGCACTGACTCGGAGCATCTTAGAAACCTTTGGTGTTTCTCAGGGAAATATGGTATTACCAAATCTGGAGTCATGACTTTTACTTACTATCAAGTAGAGGCTGCGGCATCACACCTTCGGTATGTATCAGAATGCTCGAGTAGAGGAAGATGTTCCACTCCTCCTCTGGGAGCAAGCCGATGGCATCCGCGGGGGGACTCTCGCTGGCGTTATTCTTCATGATCGCGGTGCAGAGCAGGAAGGCGAAGCAAAGTTTGTGCTGATTGAAGAGAGCTGCAGACACCACCTGCGGGGACAACAGAACTGTTAGGCGAACACAGCGAGAGCAAACACACGTGCAAAATTTGCCTTAAAGCGCGTCTCACCTTAAATATATTCATTGTCAGCACATCGACTGAGTTCTTAAGATGCCTCTCTAAGGGATGTTTCTCCAGTTTTAACTTAGGTTCTTTGGAGAGACTTATAAGTTCGTGAACTTTTTTCAGAGAGATTTTCTCCCTTTTCAACCCGTGTTCTTCCTGCTCTTTGCTTTTGGAAACGACTGATGAGAGGAAAACCTGACGGAACCAGTCCAGGGAGAACTGGTACATGTGATTGATCTGGGTGAGACCGGCCACTACGAAGTAGAGCAGGGCCCCTCGGGTCGCGATGGGGAGGTACTTTTTCCGTGTTGCTTGAATTTCACTTTCTGCCTTTTCTGTCTCACTGATGCGCTTGGAGATTTCATTGGACATAATCTTGGATTTTCTTAAGGTGTCTACAATTTCCTCATTATCTAGTACACACCCTAAAAACAAACAAAAAATGAACATAAATAAAAACCACTCCAATAGTCAATGGCAGCTTCCTCGTGCTGTACTCTTTATGGAAGAGTTTTCGCTATTGGCTTTTTGTTGATTTTATTCTGAGATGAGCTCTTAAGTGAAGATGAATCAGGATTCTAATAAATTTGAGTAACAGCACACACGCCCCTCTTCCCACTCTCTCATCTCTTCTCTAAATTATGTTCGTGTTTATGGATTCTATTCTTTTTTTTTAAAATATATGTTATTGATTTTTTACAGAGCGGAAGGGAGAGGGATAGAGAGTTAGAAACATCGATGAGAGAGAAACATCGATCAGCTGCCTCCTGCACACTCCCCACTGGGGATGTGCCTGCAACCAAGGTACATGCCCTTGACCGGAATCGAACCTGGGACCCTTCAGTCTGCAGGTCAACGCTCTATCCACTGAGCCAAACCGGTTAGGGCTGGATTCTATTCTTATTGCAGGCAAACACGTGGTCCTTCCATCATGAGGAATGCATTTCCACGGTGACCCGCTATACACACAGAAGATGAAAATAAAACTTCCAGAAATTAACAAGTGTACCCTCACTTCCGGGGACAAACTCTAATATTTCCTATTGTACTCTATTTTCAAAACAAATACAAGTGATAATGACCGATGAGATTGATTTCTCATTCCATGAATAGGGTGCCTTGCTTTCTGCGAAGGGGAGAGGGGCCGGAGGTGGACTTGATCAGCCATGACCAACGATTCAATGACTCATGCCTCCACACCCCCTAAACAGAGTGGCAGAGCTGGAGTTGGTGAACACGTGGGTTTGGGAAAAGTCACAGGAGAGAGCAAGGAGGCTTTGCGCCCTTTCACTATACTTTGCCCATGAATGTCTTGCATTGGGCTGTTCCTGAATTATATGCACATTGTTGTTACCCTCACCGGAGGCTATTTTTCCATTGATTTTTAGAGAGAGTGGAAGGGAGGGGAGAGACACAGAGAGAGAAACATTGATGTGAGAGAGACACATGACTGGTTGCCTCCCGCATGTGCCCCAACCAGGGTCAGGGATCGAGCCTGCAACCCAGGTCCATGCCCTTGACCGGAATCGAAGCCGGGACCCTTCAGTCCGAGGGCCGACACTACCCACTGAGCCGAACCGGCTAGTGCACTACTAAACGCTTTAACTTGCCTTGTGTGTTCTCCAGCAGATTGAGCGTTTTTTCCTCCAATTCTTCAAGAGTCATAGCATCCAGGGAGATACTCTCCAACAACTGGAAGCGTTGATTTTCCAAGTGAGGAACTTCGTGAGTGACAATAGTGGATAAGAGCTGATCCTGCAAACCTTGGAATGTTACCGTGAAGTTGATCACATTAACAAAATTGTAAACGGCGGGAGGGAAATGGGGGTTGTCTATTTCTGTAGATATGTATAACCTAAAACACGAGAAAGGTTTCATCATTTAGTCGAAGGGGAAAAAAAACCCATTTATTTTAATAATGAAAAAGATATTTCTCTTGGAAGTAACAAGGTTCATTTTCAGTGCTACACTCTGTGAATACATTTGCGACGTATGACTAAGAACGCAACCATCAATGATGTTCGTACTACATTTGGTCTAAACATCAGGACACAGTGAAGACGAATGCTAAATAGTAGGTGCTTTGACCTGCCTGGGTCATGATAAATCTACGGGCTTTCCCCGGAGTGAGAAGGCAGCGGAGGGGTTGAGTAGAGGAGTGACATGACTTAACAGGACAAGTCTATCGGCTCTCTGGAGAGCAGTGTGTGCAGAGGGAGGCAGCTGGTTAAAAGGTGAAGAGACAGTGCCTTGGAGCAGGTGGGACCAGAGGGCGTGGTATGGGGTGGTCAGACTTGATTGCAACCCAATAGAAGGAGACAGTCCTCTTTCCTTTTGACCGAGGGTGAAGTGGTGACTTAGGTTAAGGAAGTGGCCCATGACGCACGGCCAGAAAGTGACAGGTGGGCTCTGTGGCCAGTCTGCCCTCCAATCCAGTGCCCTCTACCACGTCCCCGAACACCCAACTCTGACACCAGCCCAGGCTGCCAGTTCAGGAAAGGCTGCCTCATTAGCATCCCCAGAGCTGTTGCCTAATCAATCGCAGAGTGTTCAGTGAGAGAGGGAGAGGATGGGTTACCACGGAGCTTGCCCAAGCGTGCTCTGTAGGGAGCTCCTTTCTGGAGAGGGTCTGAGAAGTGAAGGGGAGTAGGTCCTTGTAGGGAAGAATCTTGTTGAACTTGGTTAAACTCAGAGCTTTAAAGAAGTAGGGGGTCCATTTTTGTTGAGCGACACCTACTAAACCCCTGAGGAACACGCTTTGGTACATGTGGAAGGAGGCTGGACAGAGAACCCGAAGGCGTGAGGATTTGGCAGCCTTGCTCAAGGGCGAGAGAGGGCCCAGGGGCCAGTCTGCCTGAGGCCTGGAAAGAAGGTAAATGCACCAGGCAAGGGATCCTTACAATCATCCACGAATTCTCCGTGCTGGCTACTCCCTCACCCAGCACTCTCCTTGCTGGCTACTCCCTCACCCAGCACTCTCCTTGCTGGTTACCCCCTCACCCAGCACTCTCCTTGCTGGTTACTCCCTCACCCAGCACTCTCCTTGCTGGTTACTCTCTCACCCAGCACTCTCCTTGCTGGTTACTCCCTCACCCAGCACTCTCCTTGCTGGTTACTCCCTCACCCAGCACTCTCCTTGCTGGCTACTCCCTCACCCAGCAACCTCTCCTTGCTGGTTACTCCCTCACCCAGCACTCTCCTTGCTGGTTACTCCCTCACCCAGCACTCTCCTTGCTGGCTACTCCCTCACCCAGCAACCTCTCCTTGCTGGTTACTCCCTCACCCAGCACTCTCCTTGCTGGTTACCCCCTCACCCAGCACTCTCCTTGCTGGTTACTCCCTCACCCAGCACTCTCCTTGCTGGTTACTCCCTCACCCAGCACTCTCCTTGCTGGCTACTCCCTTACCCAGCAACCTCTCCTTGCTGGTTACTCCCTCACCCAGCACTCTCCTTGCTGGTTACTCCCTCACCCAGCACTCTCCTTGCTGGCTACTCCCTCACCCAGCACTCTCCTTGCTGGCTACCCCCTCACCCAGCACTCTCCTTGCTGGCTACCCCCTCACCCAGCAATCTATCTTCTGAGTATGGAGAGAGGGCATACGACCTACAACTCAACTGTCTTCTTCACATGGGAATTGTATTTTTGTGGTAATTAAATTAGACTCTACAATTGTGCTCTGTGACGTTAGCTGGTGGGAGTCATTACTGCTCAGAACAGGATGCAATGTTTTTACACACCCTACTACACCAGGCGAAGATCTCTGTCTTTTTGCTCGAGATATCAAATATGGGTCTTTTTCAATGGAAGCGGAAGCTTTGCCTGTCCATTAGGCCAGTGGTCGGCAAACTCATCAGTCAACAGAGCCAAACATCAGCAGGACAACGACTGAAATTTCTTTGGAGAGCCAAATTTTTTAAACTTAAACTTCTTCTAATGCCACTTCTTCAAAATAGACTCGCCCAGGCCGTGGTATTTTGTGGAAGAGCCACACTCAAGGGGCCAAAGAGCCAGCCGCATGTGGCTCGTGAGCCGCAGTTTGCCGACCACGGCGTTAGGCTAACAGATCAAATCAAGCTGCTGTGGGTCAGGGAGGGCCAGGCCTCCTGCTTGCTGTCCTTCCTGTGCAGTTTCTGAAAACCCCGTGGCACAGTTTGAAAAATGTCGGTGTGCAATGACTGAATAAACAAAAATTCACTCTCTGTTCTGTATACTGAGGACCCAGACACAGAAACTGGAAACATGAACGTAAGGAGAGCATTCAAAATGCAACCTGGCTTCTTCCTCCAGGACTCGCCTATCAGGACGGAAACAGGACCTTCCATGTGACGGCCTCAGAACACACAAACATTTGCTCAGTGAGCTGCGACGTTACCTAAACTTGGAATTATATTCAAGCTCAGAATCGTTGACCCGGATGAAAGACTGTCCTCTCCTCTGATAGATGTCCTTCTTCAAAATTGCCTTCAAACTTGGGGGTAAGGTTTCAGGGAGATTCTGAAAAACCCAATAGATGCAAATTAGAAAAGCTCATCTCACACAGAATCAATTGGTCAAAAAGACACAGCTTTAAGAAATGCCAATCTTGTTAACATCTGGACACCAGTGAAGGACAGACCGGAGAGAGCTGGACACTGAAAACTCACGGTACATACGCATGTATCTCCCCCCGAGGAGGTTAGCCGCTACGTCCTTTAAGGTCTCACTTAGGGTTTTTGCTCAGTGCATACAAGGTATGTGTCCGTGGCACGGGACGAGGGAAGCTGGCTACGTGGGGCACATACCCGCAAGAGGACACTCCCTCCTGTCTTCATAGCATGTTCAATTTTCTTGATGTAGCTGCTGTCCTTGAAGGAGAACTCCTGAAGCCCCGGTCCTTCCATCTGGCGGATCCAGTTGTACGCTTGCTCGTAGGGGTCAATCAGCAGAGGCCACGGCAGGCCGTTCTTGATCAAGATGGCATTCTCCGTTAAATACTGACCGAGAGGCAGCCCCTGCTGATGCCACCGGCGGATCTGGAATGAGACCATGAATGCTTTGTTTTATGAACTTCCTCACATGGTTCATACCTACAGGACGTACCCTCCCGTTAGTCGCTTAGTAGCCCACATCCATTGGCATGGTCCTGCTATGTTGGTGTTCAAGTAACCCTTATTTGACTTAATAACAGCCCCCAAGTGCAAGAGTAGTGATGCTGGCCCTAGCCAGTTTGGCTCAATGGATAGAGCGTCGGCCTGTGGACTAAAGGGTCCCGAGTTCGATTCCGATCAAGAGCACATGCCCGGGTTGCGGGTTCAATCCCCAGTAGGGGGCGTGCAGAGGCAGCCAATCAATGATTCTCTCTTATCGTTGATGTTTCAATCTCTCCCTCTCCCTTCCTCTCTGGAATCAATAAAAATATATTTAAAGAAAAAGAGTAGTGATGCTGGCAATTCAGATGTGCCAGAGAGAAGCCGTGATGGGCTTCCTTTCAGTGAAAAGGTGTGTATATACAGGAAAAAAACATGGAACAGACGGACAGCTGTCAGAGGGGAGGAGGGACTGGGTGAAAGAAGATGAGAGGATTAGCCAAAGAACATATATGAATAGCCCATGGACATGGACAACAGCATGCTGATGGCCAGAGGGAATGGGGGGCTGGATAGAGGTGGGCCAAGGTGGGGGGATGGGGAAATCTGTAATACAATACAGTGTCAACAATAAAGTAATAAAAGAAAAGAAAAGAAAAACACACCAGTATATACAGGGCCAGGTACCATCTGCAGTCTCCCCTGCTGACAGGGGGGACTACTGTACTCGGGATGTATATATCAATTTGGAAAAACTCATCTACACAATATTGAGTGTTCCAGTTCATGAACATGGTATACCTCTTCATTTGTTCAGGTTTCTTAAAATTTATCTCCGTATCTTATAGTTTTATACAATTTTTTTTTTGGATAATTCATATTGATGCTATACAAATGGTACCTTAAAAACATGGCTATTTGTTGCTGGTGTAGAGAAATGCAACTGGTTTTTGCACATTAACTTTAATTCCAGAAACTTTGCTAAACTTTCATTAATTAATGCTCATGATACACATTCTCTTCAATTTCCTAGGTACATAGCACCTTCAAAATTTTTCCTTTTTTTGTTTTTTTCTTTTCCAATTCTAATCCCTGTAATTCCTTTTTCTTGCCTTACTGCGCTGTCTAGGATCTCTGGTCTAGAGCTAAGTACAAGTGGAGATAGTGGCTAACCCTCTGTCACATTTCCAGTCTCAAAGGAAAACCTTTCACCAGTGCTCATTTTTTTTTTTTTTTCAATCCTGGTTTCTTCTTTGACTTGTGATTAGTTTAGGAGTATATTTCCTAATTTTCAGAAATATCAGGTTTTTCAAAGAGAAACTTTTAATTATTGACTTCTAGCTAATTGCACTTTGACATTTGTTGAACTTTATTTGTGGTCCATCACAAGGCCAAGTTTGGCAAGGTTGTCTGTGTGTTTGCATAGAATGTGTAACCTGCAGGTGTAGGCGGCAGAATCCTATTACACCCATCACCCATTTGTTAATCATGTTGGGCAAATCTTCTCTATTAGTACTGACTTCTGTGTTCTTTTCCTACGGGTCACAGAAAGAAGGGTGTTAAAATCGTTCACAATGATTGCAGGTTTGTCCATTTTTATATGAAGTTCTTTCAATGTTGGTTTTGTATGAATTTGAGGTCATGTTATTAGGTACAAACAAATTTAGAATTATTAACACATTTTCAAAGAATTAAACCAATTCTTATTGTATTATAACATATGGTTATACAATTCTAGTCATCCCTTTTTACATTAAAGTTTATTCTGTCTTTTTAAAAAAATAATCTATGGTAAATTTCCTCCCATTTTCTATAATCAATCTTTGTGTTTTAGATGTGTCCTCTCTAAATAACACATGATTTCTGTTTTGTATTTTGGTTTACATTTTTATATAGTCTTACAATCTTAGCCTTTTAACTGGACCATTTACATTTAATGTAATTATTGATTTATTTGGGTTTAAATTTGTCCTTAGCATTATAAAAACAAATTGCTTCTGAGAATTTCTAGGTTGGTCAGTTTAAGTTGAGTTATCACCAGGGGAACCAATTTAAAATTACTCTCTGGGATACCAAAAAAATGGCGTACGTCTTTTTATCCTCTCAATATCAGCATGGAACTTACATAGATAGACAATAAATATCTATTGATAAATTAATAAATGTGAGATCTATATTTTGGCTGTTTCTAAGAATACTACCTGTGATTTAGTAAGTTCATCAATTTATTAATGAAAGGAGTTTCAGGGAAAGAAATTGGCTATATTTATTAGACAGTGTAGTAGGGTTACAATGAGAAAAAATATATTTTGTGACTTTTGCCCAGAGAATGGGAAATACTAGATATAACTAATTGAGGAATTAAAACTATAACTTAAAAAAAATTAAGGCCTAGAACAGACTTCAGTACTTTCATTTATCAAAATAATTTGGGGGAAAGATCCAAGCCAAAAAAATGCACACACAAAATCCAAATCAACAATAAAGCCACTTAACCGGATAACAGATATGTTAGTACCTGCTGTGTTTGTGCCATGACTTCAATTAAAGAAAAGTTAGAAGACAAAGAAATGTTGCTTTTAGTGCAAAGATTCTCCCATTCATTCACAATCAGCTCGCGAAATTCTGGTGTTAATACTCCGCTGTAGACAATGCATGCTGCTGAAATCAGTATGTCACCCACAATTCCTTCCAACTTGCTGTCTATCTGATCGATTGTTTCTTGCCATCGAGTCTAAATGTTAAAATAAAAATGAGTTACTGGTATTTACTATAACATCTATTATTTTGAGACATTTTGGAAATTAAATGGTCTCTCAGTTGGATCAATCATTGCCATTTCTATTCCTCTTCTCCTGCTGTAGTTGTAATACAATTAATAATGGCTAAAATAAAAACATGCACATTTTTTTAAGGGAACATGAGTCCTATTTTTGGATTTTTCAATGGGATCATATTTGCTAAGATTGATAGGCATTTCAAATTCTTTGTGTAATAAAGCAGGGTAATTAAAAAATAAATCATATTATATTATTAATGGTGTCCAATAATAATAATGATCAATACTTATTAAATCCTCACTTATCTGACACTTTACTTTGAAAATCTCCTTTGACTCTTTCAATACCCTGTTAAATAAAAGTCACTGACTTCATTGTAATAAAGAGGAGGAAGTTGAAGGTTAGAGAAGTTAGGCAACTTGCTCAAGTCCACAAAGCTCTTGTTGGGTAGCTGGGATCTGAACCCACACTCCCTGGCTGTGTGCCTCTTTCCACGACCATGTCTGTGCTTCACTGTCAATAAATGAAGCATGCTGGTCAAGAACCTAACCTCTGGCAGCTTAACATCTGGGATAATGCTGATGCTAGACCACCGCCCAACACACATGCTCTCGAGGACATAAATGGAGGGATGTGATCTCCCTCTGATTGGTCTAACTTCATAACCTCCTTCTTCCTGCCCTGTAGGAGTCTCCCCTCATAGGCCTCTACTTAAACACACTAAATTAAAATTATTTTGGGGATTCTGTAACATCCTTTGAGAGAGCTGAGGTATGACTAAACCTACTCAGCTCACTAGGGATTCCAGGATAGACAAGGAAGATGAGTTAGAAAAGAAATAATTAGATATGGTGAAAAAGGTCAGAAGACAGGCAGAACAAAAGAAAACGTTCTTTTCCTTTCCTGGCGTCCCCTCCTCCCTTTTCAGCCCCATCCGTTCTGATACTTAGAAACGAGAACCTCACGTTCTCACTGAGTTTTACTCGGCATCGCACCGACCAGGGTGTGCTGCTGTCTTAGGGACGAGCGAGACAACTTCTGACCTTTGGGGTCCGTGACCCCTGTTTGAAGACAAGCATGAGACATTAACGAAGGAGACAGAAGACCAACAAAAGTCACACCTTCTCATCTCCCAGGGCGGTGAGTAACACAGACGCACAGTACATGCGCCTCGTGGCTAGCTGTCTTCGACCTGCTAATACGTCTTTCTCAGCAACGATATCTCTGTAGGCTGCCTGCAAAAACTGCAAATGTTCTTCAACCTGAAAGACAATTAATTTATTATTTAGACTAATCTTACTTTGCCTCAAGAGTTTATTTCTATTTATATAAATACTAGGGGCCCGGTGCACAAAATTCTTACATGGGTAGGGTCCCTAGACCTGGCCGGCAATCAAGGCCACTCAGGGCCCTCCGGCTGCCAGCCGGGGCCTTCCTTCGTTCCACACCTCCCCCTGGTGGTTAGTGCACGTCATAGTGAGCTGTCAAACTCCTGGTCGGGAGAACTCCCGAAGGGACAATTTGCATATTAGCCTTTTATTATATAGGATAGTGTGTAAACCACTTCATTTTCACATCCTGGAAAATCTTCCAGGAAAGAAATTATTTTACCAATGAAAATGTACATTGCAATAATTAAATAAAGAATCCCTTGGTATTGAAGTTTTGTTTTTTTAAAATAGATTTTTATTGATTTCAGAGGAAGGGAGAGGGAGAGAGAGATAGAAACATCAATGATGAGAGAGAATCATTGATCGGCTGCCTCCTGCATGCCCCCCCCCCTGAGGATCAAGTCTGCAAACTGGGCATGTGCCCTGACTGGGAATTGAACCGTGACCTCCTGGTTCATAGGTCGATGCTCAACCACTGAGCCACGCCAGCAGGGCTGAAGTTTGTTTTTTTAAATGCCATCTTCAATAAATTATATAGAAGAAAACATAGGTACTAAACTTATGGACCTTGGTCTTAGAGAAGATTTTATGAATTTGACCCCAAAGGCAAGGGAAATAAAGGCAACAATAAATGAGTGGGACTATATCAAACTGAAAAGCTTCTGTCCAGCAAAAGTTAACTGCCAACAAAACAAAAAGGCAACCAACCAAATGGGAGAAATATTTGTAAACAACAGCTCTGGGAGAGGACCAAGATGGCGGCATAGGGCGGACGCCTGATTGTTGCCTACCACAACAATTTTGAAACTACAACTAGAAAACAGAACGGACACCATCCAGAACCACCGGAGGGCTGGCTGAGCAGATGCTCTACAACTAGAGTAAAAGAGAGGGGGACGCGGGATGACGCTGATGCCGGTGAGCCAAAGATCTCACTTTAAAATCCACGGCTCTGGAAGATGGCGGCCGAGTTGAAAGGCTGATCTGTTGCCTCGCATGGCAGTTTTGGAAATACAACTAAAAGATGGACTGGTGAGCGCGACGACTCCTGCTCGCATCTCCCCAGGCCGGGCGGCTGCTCCTCTCTGTCAGCACCTCAGCCGGGGCCATGAGCTCGTGGGTGGCCACGGCAGCTGCTGTGGCGGCGGCTGCGGACTCGGCGCAGTGGCTCTCGGTGAAGGAAGAGACCATCTTTCTGCGGGACGGGCCCATCCGCGTCACCGACCTGGCCGAGCTGCCCAGTGAGATCCTCGGGGCCCCAGAGGCCGCCGACACCGACTTGGAGGATTTTTAGGATTTCCCGTCTTACATTCAAGTCCTTTAGCCATTTTGAGAGAGGAGAACCAAGAAGGCGGCAAAGTTAAACAATGAACTGCGCCGCGCACAGCAATTTCAAAAATACAACTGGAGGACAGAGCGTCTGCCACCCAGAACCACAGGAGAGCTGGCTGAAGGGTGGATTTACAGCTAAGAGGGAAGAGGACAGAGCGAACTCGGAAGGGATAAGGTGCGGAGACGCGTGGGTCGGACTGGTGGCGGGGGAAGGGTCGTGCGGCTTTTTTTCCAACCCTAGGGGAGATTAGCTCCCCATCACCCTGAAATCCAGCTTCTGGGGACGCGCGGGAGACCCAGACGCCTGCAGGGAGACTGGACTCTCGGCCTTCATGTCGGAGAGTGGGAGTAACTTCCTTGCGGAGGTGCGCCCAGCAATCAGTGTTTGCTGCACTGGAGTGCGGGACGAGGGGGCTTAGAAACGTGGAGAGCAGAAAAAGCAGACTTGCAGCCATTTCGGTTCGCCATGCCATGGCCTGGTGGCGCCCTGAGACCCCGCCCCGCCCTGAGACCTGCCCCGCCCTGGGACCCGCCCCACCCTGGGACCAGCCCGCACGTTTTGCAGACCCGCCCCGCACGTTTTGCAGGCCCACCTGGGCTCTAAGCAGTGGCTTTTGCATGTGGGTGGCCTGCCCTGTGGCAGCTTGACCAGATGAACTGCGGTTCTAGTCGGACTGCTCCAGGGCCGCTTAGACAGGAGGAGGAAACTGCAGTTTTTGCTGTAATTCCTGCTGAGTGGCCTCAGGCAGTAGCTGACCTACACTCCATTGGAGACCCAGAAACGAGGGCATCTAGTGGTCGGTGTGAGATGACACCAGATTTCAACCACCCGCATAAGGGACACATTCAAGAGGCAGACTCAGTGAGCGCCAAAGCCTTGCTGCAACAAGATCCGGCCCATAAACGTGTCTCCTGCACAGCAACTCTTCCTTTATAGACACAGAGGGTCCTCACGGACAATTGGCCAGGAGGACAATTCCTCCCAGTGACACCAACAACAATCAAGACTTAACTATACAAAGGAGGACCAAGATGGAGGCATAGGGCGGAAGCCTGATTGTTGCCTACCACAACAATTTTGAGACTACGACGGGAGAGCAGAGCTGACACCATCCAGAACCACCGGAGGGCTGGTTGAGCAGATGCTCTACAACTAGAATAAAAGAGAGGGGTACGCGGGATGATGCTGAAGCTGGTGACCCAAAGATCACACTTTAAGAACTACGGCTCAGGCGACACAATGGCAGCCTGGAACATGCTCGGCGCAGTTCCCCCGGCGGTCTCCAGCTGAGGGGACGGCTCCACTTGCTGCCGAGCATGGACAGACGAGCCCCTGAGAGACATGGGGTGGGAGACTCCGCGCTTGCTGACCTCCGAGTCCTTCAAGAATCTCAACGCCCCAGAAGCGGCCAGGTGCGCACGCTCGGCGACTGGCCACCGCTGCAGACCCAAGGGCCGACGCAGCGACCCCGGACCAGCCCGCCACCGCGCACCGGGCACACCAGAGCTTCGCCGAGCCCACAGCCCAACGAGTTCTGTGGGAGCCGCCCTGGAGCTCTGAGAAAATGGCCGAAGGAATCGCTGAGAGGGAATTGACCAACAGGAATTGGGATCAAGAAGACGAAACCCCGCTGGGTCCCGGGTCTGGGTGAGGCCGCGCACCCTGGGTCCGGGTGAGGCCACGCGCCCCTGGGTCCGGGTGAAGCTGTATCCCGGGCCCGGGTGAGGCCGTGTGCCCCTGGATCCGGGAGAGGCTGGGTCCCGGGTCCGGGTGAGGCCTCGCGCCCCTGGGTCCGGGTGAGGCCACGCACCCCTGGGTCCGGGTGAGGCCACGCACCCCTGGGTCCGGGTGAAGCTGGATCCCAGGTCCGGGTGAGGCCATACGCCCCTGGGTCCAGGAGAGGCTGGGTCCCGGGTCAGGGCAAGGCTGCGTACCCCTGGGCTCGGGTGTGGACACACACCCCTGGGTCTAGGTGAGGCCTCACACCCCTGGGTCAGGGTGAGGCCGTGCGCCCCTGGATCCGGGTGAGGCCACGCGACCATGGGTCTGGGAGAGGCCACACACCCCTGGGTCCGGGTGAGGCCACGCGCCCCTGGGTCCGGGAGAGGACACACGCCCCTGGGTCTGGGTGAGGCCACGTGCCCCTGGGTCCGGGTGAGTCCACGCGCCCCTGGGTCCGGGTGAAGCTGGATCCCGGGTCTGGGTGAGGCCGTGCGCCCCTGGGTCCGGGTGAGCCATGCGCCCCTGGGTCCGGGTGAAGCTGGATCCCGGGTCCGGGTGAGGCCGTGCGCCCCTGGGTCCGGGTGAAGCTGGATCCCGGGTCTGGGTGAGGCCGTGCGCCCCTGGGTCCGGGTGAAGCTGGATCCCGGGTCTGGGTGAGGCCATGCGCCCCTGGGTCCGGGTGAAGCTGGATCCCGGGCCTGGGTGAGGCCGTGCGCCCCTGGGTCCGGGTGAGGCCATGCGCCGCTGGGTCCGGGTGAAGCTGGATCCCGGGTCTGGGTGAGGCCGTGCGCCCCTGGGTCCAGGTGAGCCATGCGCCCCTGGGTCCGGGTGAAGCTGGATCCCAGGTCCGGGTGAGGCCGTGCGCCCCTGGGTCCGGGTGAAGCTGGATCCTGGGTCCGGGTGAGGCCATGCGCCCCTGGGTCCGGGAGAGGACACACGCCCCTGGGTCTGGGTTAGGCCACGCGCCCCTGGGTCCGGGTGAGGCCACGCGCCCCTGGGTCTGGGTGAAGCTGGATCCTGGGTCCGGGTGAGTCTGTGCGCCCCTGGGTCCGGGTGAGGCCACGCACCCCTGGGTCCGGGTGGGGCCACGTGCCCCTGGGTCCGGGTGAAGCCACGCGCCACTGGGTCTGGGTGAGGCCACGCGCCCCTGGGTCCGGGTGAAGCAGGAGCATCCCGGGTCCGGGTGAGGCCGTGTGCCCCTGGATCCAGGCGAGGCTGGGTCCCGGGTCCAGGTGAGGCCGCGCGCACCTGGGTCCAGGTGAGGCCACACGCCCCCTGGGTCTGGGTGAGGCCACGTGCCCCTGGGTCCGGGTGAGGCCACGCGCCCCTGGGTCCGGGTGAAGCTGGATCATCCCGGGTCCGGGTGAGGCCGTGTGCCCCTGGATCCGGGTGAGGCTGGGTCCTGGGTCCGGGTGAGGCCACACGCACCCGGGTCCAGGTGAGGCCATGCGCCCCCTGGGCCCGGGTGAGGCCACGTGCCCCTGAGTCCGGGTGAAGCCATGCCCCTGGGTCCGGCCAAGACCAAAACAGAGGGTGTCAGACCTGCATTACCACCATTTGTCCACCATCCAGAGCTGAGGGGTCAGTACTGACTGACATGTACACATAAGGAACTGGTGGACATTGATATGGGGTCTCAAAAGAACTGTTGGTCCAGAAAGAAACTCACTACAGACTGATTCATTTGCCTGTCAGCATAACTATTATTGCTCGTCTCACATTCAGTTCTTATAAGTATATCTCTAGTGACACATGATCTTGCTCATCTAGGGGAAATGATGAACAACATAGACTGATGAACAAGAACAGAACCAGAAACAGGGAGGCATCGATCGGACTATCGGGCCTCAGAGGGAAGATAGGGGAGGGTGGGGGGAGGGGGGAGAGATCAACCAAGGGACTTGTGTGCATGCATATGAGCCTAACCAATGGTTAAGTTCAACAGGGGGTTGGGGCATCCGTGGGAAGGGGTGTGGGATGGGAATGGGGGGATGAGGACAAATATGTGACACCTTAATCAATAAAGAAATTAAAAAAACAAACAAACAAACAAAAAAAAACAACAGCTCTGACAAGGAGTTAATATCCAAAATACATAAAGAACTCATACAACTCAACACCAAACAAACAATCCCATTCAAAAAGGGGCAGAGAAGCTGAGCAAACACTTCTCCCAAGGAATACAAATGGCCAACAGATATACACTGAGTGGCCAGATTATTACGATCTTTGAATGCATAATAATCTGGCCACTCAGTGTATATCCTATATAATAAAAGGCTAATATGCAAATTGTCCCCTCGACCACGAGTTCGACCAGCAGGCAGGCCGGCCAACCGCCCATGTCCCCTCCCCCTGGCCAGGCTGGCCGGACCCCACCCATGCACAAATTCATGCACCAGGCCTCTAATATATATACACTGAGTGGCCAGATTATTATGCATTCAGAGATCATAATAATCTGGCCACTCAGTGTATATATCAGAGAAATGCAAATAAAAACTACAACGAGATGCCATCTCACACTGCCAAAATGGCCACTATCAACAAGACAAGTCATAACAAGTGTTGGAGAGATTTTGGAGAAAAAGGAACCCTCAGTCACTGCTGGTGGGAATGTAACTGGTACAGCCACTTTGGAGAACAGCATGAAGGTTCCTCAAAAAATTAAGAATAAGAGTCACCATATGACCCAGCAGTCCCTCTCCAGAGTATCTACCTGAAACATCTGAAGGTATCTATACCCCATGTTTACTGCAGCACTATTCATGTTGGCCAAGACACGGAAGCAACCAAAGTGTCCTCTGATAGATGACTGGATAAAGAAGAAGTAGTGCTTGAACACAATGGAATGCTACTCAGCCGTGAGAAAAGATGAAATAGCACCATTTGTGACAAGATGGATGGGCCATGAGCCTCTTCTGCTAAGTGAAATAGGTCAGTCAGAAAAAGCTAAGAACCGTATGATTTCACTCATATGTAAGATATAAAACTGAATTTCAAAGACACAGACAACTGAGGAAAGGGGGGGTGTAAAGGGTAGAGGAGGCTGAATATATGGGGACGGGAGACGATTTGACTTTGGGTGGTGGGCATACAATGCAATACACAGCTCATGTTTCCCTTGAAACCTATAGGATTGTACTGACCAGTTATCACCCCAATAAAATTAAATTAAAAAAGGGGTGGGGGGACAGGAGAACAAGTCACGCGGGTGTTCGAGTAGACCAGGGTAAGTGATGATGGTATTTTGGCCCAGTGGTCTTTAAACTTTTTATCTCAGGTATCCCCCAAGTTATTAGAAAAACAATGTGTCAGCTCATCTATTTTTAAGGTAACATTTACTATATTTTCCGTCATCTATAATAATAAAAGCATAAAATGATATGAGACTGGACGTCCTTCTGGATGACCTTCCGGACGAAGACGGGGCTGCCAGGGTCCCAGATGCCTGCCGGCGGCCGGAGGGAAGCCCGGGTCCCGGGTGCCAGAGGGAAGCCGGTACGGGCAGCCAGAGTAAGGAAGGGCTACTCTTGCACAAATTTCGTGCATCGGGCCTCTAGTTTCATCGTAATTAAGCTCTTACTACCTTCACTATCATCCCCCTTTTACCTTAAACTTATGAACTCTACTGAGAGAATGACTCTTTCCTGATGTTGCTGTCTAGTTCATGAAGGTATTGACAGTTTAGCAAGTAAAAATAATTCTTACCAGCTGCAAACCTCTTTGTTTTTCTGCCAACCTTTGTCGTGCAATTCTTAGAACGTTCTGGGCTTCAGCTACTTGGATCTGTTTAGGGCCCACCACCTTAAAAGGAACGTCACAACATTCGATTGTTAAGGAAGTCAAGTTCACTTTTTAAAATGCCACTTTTGTTTAAAAACATATTTTTATTGATTTCAGAGAGGAGAGGAGAGGGAGAGACAGATACATCAATGATGAGAGAGAATCATTGACTGGCTGCCTCCTGCACACGCCACACTGGGGACTGAGCTGACAACCCGGGCATGTGCCCCTGACCGGAATCGAACCTGGAACCCTTCAGTCCGCAGGGCGACGCTCTATCCACTGAGCCAAACCAGCTAGGGCTAAAATGCCACTTTTGTTTAAATGGCATTTATAAGTGTCAACCCTTAAAATGAACTTGCCTAGAATTACGTGTATAGAAGAAATATAAAGTAGTTTAATATGGCGAAACGTAGGAAAACAAACAAATGAAACAAGAGCATCGTGGCCATGAAGAGCAGGCCTGGACAGGAGTGCTTGCCAGCTGTGTGTGTTGGCGTGTGTTTGATTACAGTGTGTGTCACTACGTATTCTTTCCTGGGAAGTTCACTTGTGTCTTGTTAAATAAAAAGTACCCCTGGATACTTCATCTGTGCCAAGTGTCACTTCCAAGCGGTTTCAGGCGTTTCGGAGGGAAAAGCATACCTTCCGTACATCGTGGTAGTTGTTCAGAGCTATAATCCACTCACACATAGAGCAACAAGCCATGGACACGAGGGCAATCTTTTTGGGGTTGAAGTCAGGTAAGATTAAGAATTTCTTCAGCTTTATGAAAACCTAGAGAGAACGTGAGGTGTTACATGAGCAAGATCCATTCTTGAGCCGAAGTGTTTCCCTCACCTACCTTAGGATGGAATTCTATCTCATATCAGACATGCCCAGCTGCTCACTGGCAGAATAGAAACAACATACCCAGCCCTGGCTGGTTGCTCAGTGGTTAGAGCGCTGACCTTTGGATCGGAGGGTCTCGGGTTGGATTCCTAGTCAGAGGCACATACCTGGTTGCAGGTTTGCTCCCTGGCCCTGTGCAGGAGGCAACCAATCGATGTCTCTCTCTCACATCCGTGTTCCTCCTCTCTCTCTCTCTCTTACTCTCTCCCCCTCCTACTCTCTCTAAAAATCAATGCAAAAAATATCCTTGGGTGAGGATTAACAAAAAACCCCCACACACATGCCTAAGCACAAACTGGCTCTAGTACCAATATATCAATTATATCTAAAAAAAAATCTCAGACACAGCTCTCCACTTATTGTGTTTTCATAGTGTGATTCCATCCACCCATCCAGACTTTCTCTTCCTCCTGCCTCTTCTCGGTTTTCATTATTTAAAGAGTCTGAGATAGGGCATTTTCTGATCGCAGCAACACATTGCCTCTCCCTGACACTTCCAGAAATCCCATTTTCTTCGGAGATGCAGCTTGCTCTCTGATCTTGTAACACTCTCCTTTGACTTCTAATTCGAATATAAAATTCTAATTAAAAAAATTTTTTTATTGGTTTCAGCGAGGAAGGGAGAGGGAGAGAGAGAGAGAAACATCAATGATGAGAATCACTGATGAGCTGCCTCTTTCAAACCTTCCCCAACCCATGCATGCAACCTCCTGGTTCATAGGTCAACGCTCAACCTCTGCGCTACACCAGCCGGGCCAAAGTTCCAATTTTCATACTCCTGTTCGACTCTTTTGGTTTGTAAACGCAAATGTGTCCATGATGCATTCATCAGCAAGCAGCTTTGTACCTTCTCGGGTAACCTGTCCTTGTCGAGCTGAACCAACTTTTTCAGAAAGCCAGTCTCCGAGAGCAGCAGCTTGGCCGTGGTCCAGTTGGGCTTCTTCTGCAGGAGGGTACAGACTGCGTTCATGACAGTGAGGACCAGGTACGGAGGGCGTGTGTACACTCTGCAACAGATGGAGACGCTCGTCAGCCTCACCACGAAAATCACAGGGGCCCAGTAAACAACCTCGGAAGACAACACACACGGATGTTTTTAACAAGCATTTTTGGTAAGGAGAACTAATGGCCGATGCATAGCTTTTTTTTCATTATTTGGGTGTCTTTAAAAATTTGGGTGTCTTGCCTGGCTGGTGTGCTCAGTGGTTGAGAGGCAACCTATGACCTGCACGTCCCCTACTCACCATCGAGCCCACAACCCACAACCCAGGTACATGCCCTTGACTGGAATCGAACCCGGGACCCTTCAGTCCACAGGCTGACGCTCTATCCACTGAGCCAGACCAGCTAGGGTTCTGCTTGTATTTTTCTTAGGAATGTCTCTTGTTGCCTTTTGCATGGGGGAAGAGCACAAGGGGAAGTGCCCCCCATAGTGCCACCTGGTGGCAATGGCCGGCAGTGCAGCACCAATGTGCAGGCTGCACCCCCACCGATCGGAGCCGCACACACATGGCCCTCTGATCTGTGGACTGCAGGTCAGGCACTTACACAGTCCCTGAGGCTCCTCCGCCTGGCCTCGGCCACCAGCACCTCACCAATTCCAGGACGCACGTTTCCACATCTGAGACTGCGATTGGGCTTATTAGCAAGGGCGCACCAGGTAGTATAACACACTGATATGCCTTACAGTCGATGGCGTCATAACATGGACTAGGTACGGTAGATATCACACATAATATAAAATTGAAAGAAACCAAGATCGGTAAAAAGGACAATCTAAAAATGGAATGTAGACGGAGTGACTTTTGCCATGTATTTATGCTTTATTTGGAGCTTTTTCAACTCAAAAGAAACAGGTCAATTACTCACCTCAACTCGGAGATATCGGCTTTGTCCAGGGCATTGAGAGCCAGGATGGCCTTGTCCAGAGCCGGCATCACACTCTTTAGTTCATTGGCAGTTGTCTGCAAGAAGGGAGAAGCCCCCAGATGCATATGGATGTATACAGCTGTGTTATTATTTATTAACTAGAGGCCCGGTGCATGAATTTGTGCACAGCTGGGGTCCAGTCGGCCTGCCCCGATGGGGGCCAATCGGGCCGGGCTGGTGGGGGGGATGGGACACGGGAGGTTGGCCGGTTGGCCCTGCCCCCAATCGGGGTAGGGAGGGGGCTGATCAGGGGTGGGGCCGGTCTGGGGGGAGGGGCTGCCCCCAATTGGGCAGGTTGACCGGCACAGTGCACATTATAGGGACTGGTCATTCCAGTCGTTCTGGTGTTCTGGTCGCTTGGCTTTTATATATATGTAGATTATTTTCCCTACAAACAAGTGTAAACCTATCTCAAATAGGACGACGTCTAGAAATAATTCCAGAAACTTCCAACTTTCCTGGCGTGCGACATTAAGGCGCAGGGCCAGAGGGCGTATTATAAGAGAAACTTGAACTACAGCGCTCAGCTCCAGGTTGTGGAGGAGAAACGATGTTCACAATGCCTGGACGCAGAGCCGGGGCTGTGGAGAAGCCTTCCGTTAACTAGATGTAGACAACTGTAAGCACACGGCCAGACTTTCACTGACAGCCACATACAAGGGAAGCTCGCTGCTTCCCGAGGATGTCTGATAACACAGCACATACTTCTCCCCTTTTTAAAAAAATACTCTCACTGATTTCAGAGAGGGAGGGAGAGGGAGAGAGAAACATCAGTGATGAGAGAGAATCATGGATCGGCTGCCTCCTGCACGCCCTACACTGGGGACTGAGCCTGCAACCGAGGCATGTGCCCTTGACCAGGAATCGAACTGTGACCTCCTGGTTCATAGGTTGATGCCCAACCACTGGGCAACACTGGCCAGGCTGCATTTTCCCCTTTGTGATGGGAGTTGTGCAAAAAGAGTTCTTTAAAATCCCTGGGGTTTTAGGTAATAATAAAGATGTTTTCAATGTCTCAATAATATAAGTGAGAAATTACATTCCTTATATAGATATGTGAAAGGTATCTTATTTTATCATTTTAACTGTTATTTACAAATAAGACAAAAATTTGAGGATGTTAAACAAAAGTGATGGTGTGTCAAAATGAAGAATGCATCGTATGATCACAATGGAAAAATTCAAGGTCCTGGCTGAGTTTGCAAGAAATACTGACATTAATTAAAATATGAAAATCAGAAAACACACCTATAATGAAGATATTGATGGAAAACGGGTTAACGAATTCCAAGAGAATTTAAATTAATTGCTAGACAAGAAATCTTGACATGCTATTGCTGCTTATAGCAAATTCAACAGCAATACTGACAAAAATGTTCATGACATTATCAACAATAAGTGACGAAGTTGAAATAAACTTTTCTAAGAAAACTATCCAGGGGGGGTTGATGACAAATATGTGATACCTTAATCAATAAAGTAATTAAAAAAAAAAAACTATCCATGTGAAAAACATACTTTGATCGGCTATACTAAAGGTTCTATTGGAAATGAAATTACAAAATCATTTCCATAGGAAAAGCAGTCACAGAGTATGCAGTGGAAAAAATGCAGGAAAAAAGTATTATGGTGGTGTTTAAGGCAGTGAATTATGGAACAATATTGTTATTTTTCTAGACAGTGTGATGTTTATAAAAATGATCAGCTTTTACAATTTTGTAGATTATTTGATTTCTTTACTTATTCTAAATATTCACATCCACATCTAACTGTGAACTAGTAATTTTGTATTCTTTTAATATTTGTTGGCATAAATATTGGAAGTACCCAGAGTTGGAGCACTGTATATATTGAAGAGCAGTCAGCCCGACCTCTGAAGTGTGGGAGTTAGGGAATCATTTTGCAAATCTCCAAGTGATTTCTGTTGGTTATTGTTTTAATCTTACCTGAGCATGCTCTTCCACAATTCTTACTTCTTCTTCCATGATTTCTTCATCCTGCTTAACGAGCATCTGGACTTTCTCAACTACTTGTGAATCCTTCTGTAGTTTTTCCATTAACATTTCTTTTTCCTAATGAACCAAATAATTCTTCTTAGCATGAATTTTAAAAGAGATTTTTTTTTTAAAAAAAAGAGAAATTCAAATAGCCCATTTCACTACTATAAAAATTGATCAACATCAGCTTGAAATATCTTTAATAGACTAACAAAGATGACTACACTAAACATCATTTCATACAACACACGTTAAGAACAATGACACGTAATGACTTTAGGATACTTGTCAGCTTGCCAGTGACCACAGAACATTTCAGATGATGAATAACTAGGGAATTTTTCTAGCTGACGTTTTTACCATTAGTTAGATATTGGTCATCATGTTTAAATATGAAAAAACTAGAGGCCCAGTGCATGGATTCGTGCACCAGTGGGGTCCCTCGGCCTGGCCTCCGGGGATCAGGCCAAAACTGGCTCTCCGACATCCCCCCGAGGGGTCCCAGATTGCGAGAGGGCACAGGTCAGGCCAAGGGACCCCATCAGTGCATGATCGCGGCTGAGGAGGGACCGCGGAGGGCTCCAGGGCGTGTCTGGTCTGTCTCGCCCAGTCCCAATTGGCCAGACCCCAGCAGCAAGCTAACCTTGTGGTCGGAGCATCTGCTCCCAGTGGCCAGTGCATGTCATAGCGACTGGTCAAACGGTGGAATGAACAGTCGGACACTTAGCATATTAGCCTTTTATTATATAGGATAATGATATTAATATTTTGCTATCACTGTTGTTATTGTTCCCCTCACTTGACAGATAAGGAAATTGGGACTAAGAGAGATCACTCAGCTGTGTGGTGTCGAAACAAGAATGTGAGCTTTGCAACGCTGTTCTGTGCTAAACTACAGAAGCTTTACTAGTAAAACAAGGTTTCAAATGAAACTTACCTTTGTCTTCTGTTCTATCTGAGGGCTGACGATCAGGAGCTCCTCCTGCATGTCTGTGACCAGAGCCGTGGCCTCCAGGATCTTGGACAGACCCATGTAGAAGCGATCCCTGAAGGAGAAAAAGGGTGGGGCGGGGACAGTTTATGACAAAACATTAGCAAAGCAAGATATACCGTGGTCACGACTGGAATGCAACGTGGTCAAGACGTCAATTCTCCCCAAACTGATCGACAGGTTTAATGCGATTCCTATAAAAAGTCGCGGTCAGAGCCACACCGGCGGGTCTTATGTTTGTTTTTACAAATAAAAGCACCGATGCAAAGTCTATTTAAACATAAATATAAAAAGAAAAATAAACATGTTTTCTGATTTGGTCTTCAAGTCTTACCTCTTTGTTTGCAATTCTTTCTCGCGTGACCTCAGAATGTGTGCAAACGTGTCCATGAATCGCAAGTAGCTTCGGGGAGTGACGTAATAGCGCCTCCTGGTTTTTTGGAAGTACTTTGTGTTCAAGTCTTTTACACTTCGGTGGATTTGGACACACGCTGGGGCAAGTTTTTCCTTCAAGTTCTGAAAAATATATATATTTT
The DNA here is from genome assembly GCA_025583905.1 of Ia io. Classification (NCBI taxonomy): domain Eukaryota; kingdom Metazoa; phylum Chordata; class Mammalia; order Chiroptera; family Vespertilionidae; genus Ia; species Ia io. The sequence continues at coordinate 11,664,464 of JAJQQW010000024.1, read as the reverse complement.
TAAGAATAAAGAGAAAGCAATTCAAATATACATAAAAAAAGAGGAAATTGAACACTGTAACTTGAAATAGTTTATCATTTTTGAGATGTGGGGCTGTAGAAAAAGGCCCCAGATGGATGGAACCATGAATACATGAGTTTTAATAGCTGGGATGGTACGAGAGTGAAAGAAGCAATGCTATGGCTAATGATCAGTGATGTGCCGGACTTCTCTGGTGAGCCGATCCCTCATTCCTGCTACAGCTACCCAAGGCATCAGGGAACTCCTGTCAAGGGTCCATGTTTATGGCGCTTTCTTTCTCTCTCATCTTCCTTAAAGTAGGTTATCAACAGCAGGACACTCAATTCCCGTGAGTAAAACAACGTAAGAATGTAAGGATTCACAGATGTACAGATACATGGGTGAGCGGAACGAGAATGGAAAGAGTCCCCATTGCTGAGCTTCGGAGAGAATTGTCACTTAGATATAACGGAGTCCTAACTGCCTACCTCCTGGCCACCAAATCTCGCCAACCACCTGGTCACGTTAAAGCCAGCTGCGTTTTCTTCCTGGTTCCACCCGTCCCTGCTGTTCGTGGCCTTGACTTGCCTTGAACTCATGGACAAGTAATGGTGCAAGCCCCTTTCGCGGTCTCACCGAGCTTCAGGCTCTGTGCATTCACAACCCCCTCTGTCTACACCCCGTGGGATCTTCCGGTGAATCGCTCTAAAAAGATTCTTCTTTACTTGTTGCTCATAAATTCGGAGCAAAGTGTGTGTGTGTGTGTGTGTGTGTGTGTGTGTGTGTGTGTGTGTGTGTTCTCATTGCTTTGGCCAAGCCAGAGAAGTTTAGTAGGAAAACACAGAGGTGGCAGCATCCTTACCAGAGAGTCCGGTCTGCGAAACGCAAAATGAAGAAGAGAAAGAGAGTCCCCATGGCTTAGCTTTGCATGAACGAACACCTGCTGTTCACCAGGAAGGCAGAGGAATGATGGGACCCAGGAGGCAAGGAATCTGAGCATCTTTGAAATAAGGTGAATTTGGGGGCAAAAGAGACAGGAAATTGATCGAGTCCAGACAAACACTTGACTTGTTTTATCATTTTTCTGAGAGCTACCCATTTCTGTCCACCTCGGGTTCAGAGCTGTTCAGATATATGATACTGTCAGACCCTGTTAATAAATGGAAACCTTCCCTTGTATTAGTTTTTTTTTTAAGAAGACATATTTACCTCTCTGTTCTCTAAATCCACATTTTTTCTCAAGAAAGAGTCGGCTACAACCAGGAGCGCCTCTTCCGGCCACCTCTCATACCAGTCGATGGTGCAGGAGCTAATCATAGAGGAATATACTCGACAGTTTTGGCGGAAGTTAGGTCCTGTGGGACTCACGATCATAAAAATATGCAAACTTTTACGTATTCTCTGAAACATAATGGAAATATGAGTTGTTAAGATGTAATCCACTGCTTTGAAAAATACATCATATTGAACATGCCCTTTAAAGCTTGTGTCAATTCTTTCCTTAGTGAGTAGAGACTGACCCACTGTGCGCGGAGTGCCTGCCACGACCAGCGCCCTCCCAAAGGACATGGCAATTCCCACAGAGCTCTGCTTCTTTTTTAATGTTTTTATTGATTTCAGAGAGGAAGGGAGAAGGGGAGAAAGACAGAAACATCAATAATGAGAAAGAACCAGGAGGTCACGGTTCAATTTCCGGTCAAGGGCACATGCCCCGGTTGTGGGCTCGATCCCCAGTAGGGGGTGTGCAGGGGGCAGCCGATCCACGATTCTCTCTCATCATGGATGTTTCTCTCCATCTCTCCCTCTCCCTTCCTCTCTGAAATCAATAAAAATATATTTTAAAAAAACCACCAAAAAAAATCCACAACTCAATCGAAGCAGCCATTCATACGACGTTATTCTCTCTCAATGGTGGATGCTATTTCTGGAATCTTTACATCTTCTTCTTGTGACGGATCACAGTATCTGGCGAGGAGAGGAGGGTTGCCCAGTTCAGTTTTCAAATGACTCCACAACAGGTAGAAACGGGCACCAGAAATAAGCTGACCTGTGAGGCTTCCCCAGCGGACACTTGGGTTTGGGTAGCCACATCGATCTGTTCACTAAGCCACTGGTCAGTCACCAGCCATCGTCAGAAGGCCTAGGACTAGGTCATGGGTCACACCTCGCTTCAAACTGGTCCTTGCACAGCCACCCCCTGCCGAGCTCCATCTGACCACCACCTGCTTTTCCTGGCCAGCTCCTTGCCCTACCCATGGCCTCCTGGCCAACTTGAGGCTTCTTTCAAAAAGATGAGAACGTTCTTGTTTCTCGCCTGTCCACACTTGTTGCCAACATGACCGAAATGGAAGCCTCCTCGGCTGGGAAGGAATCTCAGCGTAAGAAATCACAGTGGGGCCCTGGCCAGTGTGTCCAATGGTTAGAGCGCCTGCCTGTGCATCGGAGGGCTGCAGGTTCGAGTCCAGTGAAGGGATTGTACCTGGGTCGCAGGTTCACCCCCTGCCCCTGGTCGGTGCATGTGTGGGAGGCAACCTCTCTCTCTCTCTCTCTCTCAAAAAAAAAAAAAAAAAAAAGAAACCATCGTGGCTCTCATTTGTCATTAAGGCCAGCTGTTATTTTTCTATTTTTCAAGCCCATGGTAGTGAGGCCCAGATCTTTGCTCACCTTTGGCCGGCCTACGAGCACTGTGTGTCTGTGTAGGGATGGCAGTCATTTCAGCTTTAAAAACTCAGACAGAACTCAAGAACGTCCCCACCTTGGCCATCACACACAGGGACGATGAACGCGGTCTGCGCCCACCTCCCCACGGCGCTGGGAAAGCCCGCCCACAGCGCACCTTCTGGAAGAAGGACAGCACGGCCTGCCTGTTGTCCACGTAGCCCGTCTGCTCGGCCAGAGACCGGATCCACAGGGCGAGCGAGTCCAGCTCCTCCTTTTCAAATATGTCGGGGATTTCCCCCAAACTGACGATGCTGTTCAAATCCTCCAGGAACGCCTCCTGCGGGGAAACCCATTTCCATCGTGTTCCACTCAGAACATACCAAGCAGGAGGGTAAGGAGAACCGAGGTTCATTAAAACAAAGCGAATTTCCGTCCATCTGATCTGACAGTGGTTTTCTGAAAAGTTCTCTTTCTTTTTCTTCTTCTTCTTTTTTTTTTTGTGCATCCTCACCTGAGGGTATTTTTCCATTGATTTTTAGAGAGAGTGGAAGGGAGAGGGAGAGACAGAGAGAAACATCGATTGGTTGCCTCCTGCACACACCCCGACCAGGGTGGGGGAACCTGCAACCAAGGTATGTGTCCTTGACTGGAATGGAGCCCGCGACCCTTCAGTCCACAGGCTGATGCTCTATCCACTGGGCCAAACTGGCCAAGGCTGAAAAGTTATTTCTTACGTTAGAACAGCAAGCACCTGGCCTGGGAGAAACCGCATCTTCCGAAATCCAGAATGAGTGTCTGGCAGAAGCCTCACCTGCCCAAAGGGCCGGCCATTCACATGGGGAGGGGAGCATATAGAGTTAAAATACATAGAAAAACTGGGGAGTGCGGAGTCCAGCAGATAGGACATGGCCCCTGGATTTACTCTCAAAATATGACATGCAAGTAAAACCCAACTCCAGAGAGAGAAAGAGAGAAAGAGAGAGAGAGAGAGAGAGAGAGAGAGAGAGAGAGAGAGAGAGAGAGAGAGAGAGACCAGAATAAGGTGGAAGCACAAGTATTATATTGCACAATACTCATAACTACACATAACTGGGTCATGGATAATAAACAATGTCTCCTTAAAATTGTGCCACAAAGAAGTATGAGCTAATTATGTTTTGGCTGTGGAAAGGTATGACTTATGCAAAAGAATACGTTTTTTAAAAGTTGGGAGATTAACATATTTGTGCCTGTTTATAAATAAAGGGCAGCCTGCCAGACAGGTCCTTATTGATGGTGAACTTAACAAGGAAAGAGGAAAAACAGAAGCCTCCACTTCTGGAGAGCACACTGCAGGTCACATGGGCAGAGATACACACAGCACACTGCAGGTCACATGGGCAGAGATACACACAGCACACTGCAGGTCACATGGGCAGAGAGTGCAGACAGACCATAGCACTTTTTTAAAAAAACCACACAGATAACTTCATCTACAGAGATAAATTACTTCTAACTGCCAAATACCTGTGTTTGCTCAATTAAAATGAAAATTATAAAGATAAAAATGCTTTGGTTGTAATGCTTATGCAAAACGATCTACACCATGATTACAGACGTACAAACTCTATGGCTATAACTGGGTAAGAACGGAGTAACGAAGGGCCTTGATATGGCAGATTAATTGGTTTACAGATAAACATTTCCTTTTCAAATATTAAATGGCAGGGGGGGGACTGTTTAAATATCTAACTTCAACAAGTAATAAAGACAAAGAGGACTTACCTGATCTAGGCTTAAATTAACCATCACCAGAGCAGTGGGCGTCCCTTCTAATCCTGCTTGGACAAACACCTTCTTACAGTCTTCTTTGAACTCCATGTAGGCATAGTTGTGGGACACGGGCACGTGGTAGAGTTTGTGGTCTGTCAGGTAGCAGGCCAACGTTGTACACGTTTCTTTCCCACATCCGTCTATTCCAATCTTTGTAAGAAAAAAATCCAACCCGTGATCCCTATGTATGTGCTGGCACTCTTTCCCTGCATAGTTTTCTGTCTAGATGTGCTAGAAATTTAGGCAATAAAAACACTGTGGACTATTTTTGAACTTTTTGGGGAGAGATATTATTGACAAGCTGAATGTGGAGAGTGAAAGGTGTCAGGATGAGGAGTCCCAGGTTTGGGGCTAGCCCAGTAGATCTATGGGGGTGCCATGTATGGGACGGGAAATGCTAGAAAAGAATAGTTTTGATGGTGGAAAGATCTGCTTTTGCATTTTTGCCTTAATTCTATTTTCTAACTTTTTTTTTTAAAATCCTCACATGAGGATATTTTTCCTATTGGTTTTTAGGGAGAGTGACAGAGAGAAACATCGATGTGAGAGAAACACATCGATTGGTTGCCTCCTGCACGAGCCCCGACCAGGCCCCCAGGCCCGGGGAAGAGCCTACAACCGAGGTACATGCCCTTGACCGGAATCAAACCCGGGACCCTTTGGTCCACAGGCTGATGCTCTATCCACTGAGCCAAACCGGCTCGGGCTATTTTCTAACTTTTAATTCCTTTTAATTAGTCTTGTACATGTCTGTTTAAATAATAGATTTAAAAAACAAAGTTCTAGTTTCTCTGAGTGCCAAAGAAAAGTCCTTCTTGGAAAAAAAATGGTGTGATTTAAGTAACTAAAATAGTTATAAAATAAATAATAGACATAAATAACAACAAATAGTCATGAATTATGTGAGTCTCATAATTGGCTAAATATGTTGGATTTTCTTTAGCCTTCTGAATAAAGTAATACCTCTATTCGCGTTATTTAGGGATTTTTCCAAGAATGTAGCTCCCCCTTGCTTTCATGAAAAGTAAAATTTTCATTTAGAAGCGAGACTCACGCTTCTAAATCCAAATTCAAGTAAGTGTGCTGCTTTGAAGTAGACCCACCTGCACGAAGAGTATATTAGTGCTGAGGATACGCCAGAGTCATCACCTTATTCAGATCAAACACTTCCTAAAAACAAGTAACATCTTCACGTGCTGGTGCATCTCTCACCAAACTCTGAAAGGGACAAGGATCCTGTCCTATGACTCAATGACTCTGACCTTTCTTAAATGGAAACTCTGCTTACAGAAGTTGTATTTATGCAAAGTAGATTTATGAGGTTTCCTTAATTTTTAATTTGCCAACTTAACAGCATTTGAAAACTTTAAATTCTTACCAATAACATGTGAGTCCCCGACTGTCGTAGGACCCGCGCGGCCCGTGCGATGTGCTCTATGGCTTCCTTGAAGAACACCATGGAGTGCGAGATCTAGCAGAGGAAATGGGACACACACGCTGAGGGCAGGCGCAGAAAAGTGTTCAATATGGCGTTTGTTTTTCAATATTTTTATTGTTGTTAACCGTCACCCAAGGATATTTTCCCATTGATTTTCGGAGAGAGTGGGAGGGTGAGAAGGAGAGAGAGAGAGAGAGAAAGAGAGAGAGAAACATCGATGTGTTTGGCTGCTTCCTGCACGCACCCCAATTAGGGCCGGGGATGGAGCCTGCAACCGAGCTACGACGTGCCCTCGACCAGAACTGAACCCCGGACCCTTCAGTCTGTGGACCAATGCTCTACCCACTGAGCACACTGGCTAGGCCTCACTCTGGTACTGCATCTGAGCATACAGAACTGACAATGACTATTCTAGTCATCTAGACCGAGTCAGCTGGCTTCCCTTCAGGAAAGTGAGTTTGCACAGTGAGGACTGTCCCTCTGCGAACAGTGTGGTGTGCACGATGCGGGGAGGTCACAGGCCCGAGAGGAGAGGAGAGACAGCAGCAGCACCCGGCTGTGTCTCACTGCTGTGTCTTGGGGCAGGAGGAGTGGGGGGATAAGTCTTAGGGAACTGGTTCATGGTGCCTGTGATTTTGCTGGTGTCGCAGTGTCAGCCCCTCTCTTCCCACGACAATGGGAAAAGATACACACGAGTGGCATCCGTTTTGCTGCTCCTCGTTTTACTGTGGGTCCTGGCGCCACATTGCCTTCTCATCTCTTAATTCGCCAACGCTAATCAGTCCACCCCCTGCAGCCTCACAGTGTGCACCTCGTATTTCAGGTCTTAGCCTTCTGGCCTGGCCGGCGGGCTCAGCAGCTGAGCTTCACCCTATGAACCAGGAGGTCACGGTTCCATTCCCGTCAGGGCACAGGCCCGGGTTGCAGGCTCCATCCTCACTGGGGGCGTGCAGGAGGCAGCCGATCCACGATTCTCTCTCATCACTGATGTTTCTCTCTCTCTTTCCCTTTCCCTCCCTCTCTAAAATCAATAAAAAAATATTTTTAAAAAATAAAATAAAATTTTACCCTTTTATTAAATGAGACCAAATTAGATGAAACAATATAAAACTGCGTTTCTAATGGTCTGCTTTAAAATATGATAAACTTTTCCCCCCTGAATGCTCTCTCTTGCTTGCGTACACACACACACACACACATACCTTAAAGATATGACATTCTATATTCATGTATGTGTGTGCATATATGAATGAATATACATACATGTATACTATTTCTACTATTTTACATCTTTACCTCTGAGGTTGACCTGATCTTCATCTGGAACTCACTGAGCACCCGGGCCAGCTTGCTGTAGTCATTGGTGTTCTGGTACATCTTCTTCCTGTGAGACTTGTTTATCCGCAAGAAATCCACAAAGACAGTTGAGTCGCTCATCATGGATTCCTTGGTCCACTGGATCTATTGTGAGGTGATAATTCGGTAGCAGCTGTTAGCAGCCATGTCTCCTTATCAAAATCAACGCAAAGTACCGGCACCCCCAAAGCTCGGCACATCAGGCCTAGGCCTCAGCGTTTCTTCACCTATCTTGTGCCATGGACCCATTCTGGAGTGAAACCCATAGGTTCCTCAGAATAATGTTTTAAAATGAGGCAGCAAAATACAAAGGCTACGAAGGAAACGAAACACAGAAATACAGTTTATCTAAGGGCGCCATGGGGGTCCTCGGGTACCACGTTTAAGAACCCCTGCCGTGGAAATACCTTGTTTTGTGTTGGTTTTTGTTAATCCTCACCCGAGGATATTTTTCCATTGATTTCTAGAGAGAGTGGAAGGGGGAGGGGGGGGGGGGAGAGAGAGAGAGAGAGGAGAAGAGGAGGAGGAGGAGGGAGGAGGAGGAGGAGGAGGAGGAGGAGGAGAGAGAAAGAGAGAAAGAGAGAGAGAGAGACAGACACATTGATTGGTTGCCTCCCAGGGCGGGGATCGAGCCTGCAATCAAGATTCGTGCCCTTGACCGGAATTGAGCCTGGGACCCTTCAGTCTGCAGACCAACACTGTATCCACTGAGCCAAAGCGACTAAGGTGGAAATAACATTTTGAGGTCTCACCAACAATCTGAAAGGAAAACCTCCCCTTGCTAATGACCACTACAGACGGGCAAGCTCCCCACTGGCTTCCGTGGCCCACAGTGAATTCTTGCCTGGTTTCAGGACAAGGTCATGGGCTGCCTTCTCTTTCAAGTCTGTTTCCGTCCCCCTAAAGGCAGGTAGAGAGGAGCCGTGTTTCCCTCCCTGCCCCAGCTCCGTGACGAGTGCAGACATCTGTCAGGTGCCAGGGGTTTGCAGGCGGGGCCCCACGGCTCCAGGCGGGTCTCAGCACCCGCCTGGCTTGGTGTCTGGCACCGGAAATTCCTAACAGCTGCGTGGGAGATGTGTGTTTGGCAAGGGGCTAATGGAAGGTTGAGGGGCAGTACGGCGTGATGGTTAAGAGAGTATCTGGAGTCAGATACCCCGGGTTTGAATAATGAGGCTACCACTTAACTAGCTGTGTGACCTTGGGCAAGTTCTTACCCTCACTCTGCCTCAGTTTCTTTCCCTGTGAAATGAGGACAATAACAGGACTATGGAGATCAAAATGAGTAATAATATGTCAAGTTTTCCTTAACCTTTTGCACTCGGATGTCGAGTGTGACTCGACACGGTTAGCATTAGAATAAAGGAATCGAGAAAAAAGCAAGCGAGTACAAAGGGTTAAAATATGTTTTTATTGATTTCAGAGAGAAAGGGTGAGGGAAAGAGATAGAAACATCAATGATGGGAAGAGAATCATTGATTGGCTGCCTCCTGCACGCCCCCTACTGGGGATCAAGCCTGCAACCTGGGCATGTGCCCTTGGCTGAAATCGAACCCCTCAGCCACAGGCCGCTCTACCCACTGAGCCAAACCGGCCAGGGCTATGTAAAGTGTTTAAAGGCCCGGCACGTGGCGTTAGCTATTAGAGTTTTCACATTTTATAGACTTCCTAACATTTCTGTCATGAATGTCGCAGAAATGTCTGTGTACTTGAATAGAAACACGTTTGCCCGAGACCCATTTAAAATAATGCGGGAAACACACGTGTACCTGGAAGTAGTTCTCCAGTTCCTTCGAGAGAAACTGGTAGAAGAGCATCTTCTCTGTGTGCTCGATGAGGCGGTCGTGGAACACCCGGGCGGCTTCGTGGACGAAGAAAAGGGCGGCCATCTCTTTGGAGTCGATGACAGCCCTGTCAGCTTGCAGCAGCCCCAGGAGGAGCTGGAGGGGAGGGGAGGACAGCACCCTGTTAACCGTCAGCTGCAAGGACGTGGGTAAGACACCCTGCACGCACACACTGGGAGCGAGCCCGCAACCCGGGCATGTGCCCTGGACTGGAATCGAACCTGGGACCCTTCAGTCCTCAGGCTGACGCTCTGTCCACTGGGCCACACCAGCTAGGGCATAACCTTGTCATTTCTTTCCCTGCTGAGAATCTTAGCCAATATTCTAACAGTCCCAAGTGGTTTTATCATTCAATTCTCTGCATGGAATTATTTTAATGATTCTTTGTAACTGGTTCATGCATAAGCTGCTAATAAACAGCAACACTAATCAATTTCAGTTTCCCTTTTTGCCCCTTTTAACAATTTAATATTGGCCGAAACCGGTTTGGCTCAGTGGATAGAGCATCGGTCTGCGGATTGAAAGGTCCCAGGTTCGATTCCGGTCAAGGGCATGTACATTGGTTGCAGGCACATCCCCGGTGGGGGGTGTGCAGGAGGCAGCTGGTTGATGTTTCTAGCTCTCTATCCTTCTCCCTTCCTCTCTGTAAAAAATCAATAAAATGTATAAAAAAAACAAAAAAAAAACACACACAATTTAATATTGAAAATATCAATGAGTAAGAAAAATAGAAAGGAGGGAGGGAGGGAGGGAGGGGATAGAGAGAGAGGGGAGAGAGTGAGAGACAGAGAGAGAGAGTCAACTCAGTAAAATGACATCTCCCCATCTTAAATATTAAGAGTAAGCTAGAGAATGAATTTTAAAACAAACCTTAAACATATCTCGGAGATTAAACATGTAGTGACACTTGGTTGGCGTCGTCAGCATGTTCTGACATACTTGATAGTATATAGCTAGAGAGCAAGATATTATCTGATCCTTACTTTTCTGAACATCAGCTGTGAAGTTATGGATGGAGAAATACATTCCCAAATGAGCCTGGGGAAAGAAATGGAATAATTCAGTTTGCCGGAAATTTTAAGCGAAGACTATTTCTAGCCCATTCCTACTGGACAAGGAGAGGCGTGGGCTTCGACGGAGGGTTAATTTCAGATGCACACAAGTTCTTGGTTGATCTCTTCCCACCCACCCCTGCCTTCCCTCTGAGATTCCATGGCGTGAAGCCATTTTTCTAATAAGATATTTGAGAATTTTTTTCTCTCTCCTTACTTTTTATCCTCTAAGACCGTGGCCGGCAAACTGCGGCTCTCGAGCCACATGCGGCTCTTTGGCCCCTTGAGTGTGGCTCTTCCACAAAATGCCACGGCCTGGGCAAGTCTATTTTGAAGAAGTGGCGTTACAAGAAGTTTAAGTTTAAAAAATCTGGCTCTCCAAAGAAATTTCAATCGTTGTACTGTTGATATTTGGCTCTGTTGACTAATGAGTTTGCCGACCACTGGCCTAGGAAAATAAAAATAACTCAACACGAGCAAAAAGGGGCTGTGTTTGTGAACCCAGCTTCCTGAGCCCCATCCCAGAGACAGGGAGTCGGAGTTTCTGACAGCCACGTCTTGGAGTCTACATGTAAACATTCACGAGCAAGCGCCAACGTGTTGCTCACACACACTAAATCATGTCTTTGAAACTTAGAGGCGAGCCCTGGCCGGTGTGGTTCAGTGGATAGAGCGTCGGCCTGCAGACTCAAGGGTCTCAGGTTGGATTCCGGTCAAGGGCATGTGCCTTGGTTGCGGGCACATCCCCAGTAGGGGGTGTGCAGGAGGCAGCTGATGGATGTTTCTATCTCATCGATGTTTCTAACTCTATCTCTCTCCCTTCCTTCCTATAAAAAAATCAATAAAAAAAAAGAAGAAAAAAGAAAGAAATTTAGAAGCGAATTGTAATAGGCCAGAAGATGTAGGGGGAGAAATAAAACTTGTCCCCTTTGGAGAATTTTTGCTCATATTAGTGATCTGAAGTTCTCCGAGTTCCCCTCACAGCAGGGAATTATTACCTGGAAAATAGTGCGCAGGGCGCTCTGTGGAGGATGAGGCAACACGAGGACGGAGAAGTGTTTGAGGAGACGTGGGCTGATGTCCCCCCTTCCGACGGGAGGGGTGCAGGCTGCCACAAGGGAGAGATCCTGAATATTCTGTGGGAAGAGAGACAGGAGAGAGGGACTAAATGGGTCCATGGACAGTGAAATGTGTTTCCACTTCCCTCAAATGAACCGGAGACTTAAAATGTTTAAGCAAAAAGATCGAGGTGACTGTTTACTGTCAAACAACAGTTACGACGGTCACAGAAACCCATCTTCCTGGCAGCAGCCCATCCTAACATTAAGTGTAAGATGCAGCTTCAGAAAGCTTTCTACACGTCACCAGGAAATCACATCCTTTTACAAAAGCAGCCGCGGGACAATGAGCAGTCTGCGCTGGATCCTGGGGATGCGAGCATTCAGGGGGAGCCAGGATGGGCCTGGGGGGAGAAGACACTGGCTGTGCACAGAGCAATAGCTATTTGACATCATCACAGCAGAGCTGGGTGGAATCACCCGGATAAACTCGTCTTCCCACAACGGGTTGCTTTCGACAGCATGGTTCCTGCGTCTGCCCATGCCCCCGGCCTGCGTCTCTCCTCCCGCAGTCTCCTGGACTCTCCCTGGGCGCGCAGCACCCAGGTCCTCTGTCGGGGGTTACTGCTAGGTCAGTCTGACGGGGTCCTGGGCCCGGCTGGCTGAGACTGAAGCTGGGTAAGCAAACACCTGGTTTGACAGAGGAGGTGGCGAGGCCTGGGATGCCCAGGTGATCTGGTCAGTGCTGGGACACAGGGCTTGTGTTTCCAGAGAAGGAACCAAATAAGGAGGAAAGGGCATCCATGTTTTAAAAACATTTCAGCCATTTCTGACCTGCTTCAACGTAACAAAAATAACTGCACAGAAATTCCTCCGTTTTTTTTTTTTTTTTCAACTTTGCAATACTTCTGAAAGTCCTTGATCTGTGTTCTTGAAAATAAAGATGAGAGTAGTCTGACATAGGGATTAGCTGTTCTCATATGCATTATCTGCCAATGAACTTTTCATGTGCTTAACAACAGTATTATTTGACTCGGAAACTAGACCTATAGGACATACTTGCGACTTTTACTAGGATTTAATCCTACTAAGAGTAGCATTTCTATGACCCCTTGGCCCTGCGCTGAATTGCAAAGATGTAACTGGCATGGCTAACTTTCTTGCTGTACATGTCCATTTCACCAGATTTTTGAAATTTCTCACTTAATTCACTCAACATTATTATAAATATTTAATTTATTGATAAGTAACAATGAAAGGAATTTTAGAGACAAAATAGGCAGGTTTAGGGAGTCTTAGAAATAAAGAAGGAAGAGGAATGCATAGGTGGGGGGCGTGGAGACCCAAAATGCTTACCTTACTTGTACAGAGGATAGAGAAAGGCCACGGGATGGGGGGCGGGGAGGAGGGAGAAGGCATATATTCACAGAGGATAAAGAAAAGTCACAGGATATCGGGAAGAAGGAAACATATTTTCACAGAGGATAGAGGGATGTTACAAGATAAGGGGAGAGAAAGAGGGGGGGACCATGTGGGCTTTGGCCTTTGGAACTGATACTATGTAGCAAAATGACCAATGAGGAAAGCACAGGGGCCCTAAATTAAGAAGGGTCCAATTAGAAAGGGTCAGGGTCAAACAAAGAACTGCAGCATATATAACCTGGAGACAAAGGGACACGAGACAGATTTTTTTAGATTACAGATTTTCAGATTTTCGGATTTAGATTTTTTCCCATTAGAGAGAGAGAAAGCAGGCTTTTCCCACTTGGGGGCCCCTTTGGGGACACCCCTGCCCAGATGGGAGTTTGTATACACTTCCAATAAACTTCTACATTCTTATTAAACAAATCTGTTAGTCCATGAATTTATTCTTCATCTTTGTTGGACAAGGACCCACGAGAAGAAGTATGCACCCTGAACCCACATTTCAACAATATTTAACATGAACTTTACCTTCCATGCAATTTTTTCAGTATCATAAACTCCTCCCAAGTCTAGTAATTGTCTGATTAATTCCAGAGGTGGTTGTGCTCCATATTTATCTGCTTCTGGCATATTCAGGTCATCAATGAATACTACAATCTGAAGGAAGACAAAGGTTTTAAAATGTATTACTTTTCTTTAAAGTATGAATTAGGGGTATTAATTATGCTATGGTATGAGAACAAAATCATAAGGAATGACACGTACTTTTCTATTAAAAAGCAGCAGACCAAATTCTATTTTGATATGGCTTTCAAAATAGCAGAAACTGTACTCCCTTCCTATAGACCTCCACTGACAACAGTCAGAAATGCAGTTGATGCTGGGTAAAGTAATCCAATTGTGGCATTTACAAAGGAACAAATGTGATTATTATTCACTTAACATTTACTCACTGGTGTGTAGGTATTTATTTCCTACTAGAGGCCCAGTGCACGAGACTCGTGCACTGGAGGGTGGGGACAGGGGTCCCTCAGCCCAGCCTGCACCCTCTCGCAGTCCAGGAGCCCTTGGGGGATATCCGACTGATGGCTTAGGCCCGCTCCCCGGACGTCCTTAGCACTGCTGCCTGCACTGCTGCACCCGCCAGTTGCGAGCCTGGCTCCTGCATTGAGCGTCTGCCCCCTGGTGGTCAGTGTGCATCATAGTGACCAGTCATTCTGCCGTTCAGTCAATTTGCATATTGCCCTTTTATTATATAAGATGGGCCCTGGTTTAGGAATGACACTGCCACGTGGAACTAGACTTTTACAATTCTGCTGCAAATGCTGTTGCAGAGAATTCAGACACATTTCCAGTTTTCAAGCATGTTACTTTCCGCCTTTGAAAATATTATGCGTTGAAGTGTACTGATTATAACTGTGTACATTAGCCCCCTTAAGATGATATTATTTTTGTAAATCAAGTAAAAATTTAAAAAATAGAAATAGCCATTTATTTTTTAATTACCTAATTTTTAACTGTCAATATTATTATTGTTTTTTAGTAAGACACTCTATTTCCTCTCTTTTGTATTAAAAACTGGATAATTATAGACAAACTGGTATGACCAAAATTCCTCTTGCTTGCATTTTTTTATTTGTGTAACTTGGTTGAGCAATTACTATCTTTTTCCAAGTCCCTAAAGGTAACCAATTAGGCAAAGACCCACCAAATTTATCCAAATCAGTTAAAACCCTTAAAAAAGCTTTGAAACCGCCAGCCACAGGGGTTAAACTCAGGGGTCCCTAAGGACGGCATGTAATTTTCTTCTTAAATACTCTGGCAAATCTCTGGACTCTGAGCGTATTTTGTGTCCTGAACTGGAATCACTGATTGTAAATGTTAACTGTAACGGAGGGTTTGGTTTAACAGTTGGACAGTTAACAATGTGCCAGGTCGACAGGGGAAGACTAAGGGATGCCCTGTAACACCATTTCAAGAGAGCAGGAGTTGTCCAGGTTATAACAAGGCTGCTCTCTCCATACTGTGGATACCATCAGTTTCTCTTTTTCTTTCTTTCTTTTTTAAAAAATATATTTTTATTGATTTCAGAGAGGAAGGGAGAGGGAGAGAGAGAGATAGAAACATCAATGATGAGAATGAATCATTGATCGGCTGCCTTCTGCACACCACCTACTGGGGATCATGCTCACAACCGGGGCATGTGTTGAGTGGAATTGAACCTGGGACCCTTTAATCCACAGGCCAAATTTCCGTTATATACTAGAGGCCCTGTACATGAAATTCCCTCAGCTTGGCCTGTACTCTCTCTCAATCTGGGACCCCTCGGGAGGTGTCGGGATCGGGCCTAAACTGGCAGTCAGGCATCCCTCTGGTAATCTGGGACCTCTGGCTCCTCACCACTCGCCTGCCTGCTTGCCTGATTGTACCTAACTGCCTCTGCCTCGGCCCCCATCGCTGTGGCTTTGTCCGGAAGGATGTCTGGAAGGTTGTTCGGCTGTCCGGTCTAATTAGCATATTACGCTTTTATTAGTATAGATTTTTTTTTTTCGATTTCAGAGAGGAAGGGAGAGGGAGAGAGAGATAGAAACATCCATGATGAGAAAGAATCATGGATCAGCTGCCTCCTGCACACCCCCTCCTGGGGATCAAGCCCGCAACCCAGACACATGCCCACGACTGGAATCAAACCTGGGACCCTTCAGTCTGCAGACAAATGCTCTATCCACTGAGCCAAGCCAGCTAAGGACCCAAATTTCTATTTTAAATGCGTTTTACAGTAATGGTCAGAAGTATATGTTACACGTATGCTATCTCTTTATTAGTATTGATTAAAATAAGTCACTGGATCCCGTGAGTAACATAAGCCAATCATCAACACACTGGGGGGTGCTTTACCCTGTTGTTTTTGGGGGCTCCGAGGGTGTCTTTATTTCTCCTTTTTAACTTCTTCAGGATCATCTCCCTGGTTTTGGCAGCTGTCATCTTGATGCCAAAGTTTATGGTAGAGGTTATGACTCCTCTATGGTTATTTTTAAAGGAGCCGTCATCAATTTTTTCTGGCTTCTTAGTTATCTTATCTATGATGCCAAACACAGAAAGGAAAACAAATTTAGAACACTTTCAAAATACGCTTCTTAATCCTAAGGCGTTAAAAAAATACAAAAATTACAACATTGTACAATGCTGCTGTCAGGTTAAAGAAATGACCGTGGACAAGCCGGTGAGAGAAGACGTGCCAACTGGGAGATGTTTTCCAAACGTTTCCCTCCTTTCACGTGGGAAGCAGCGCCTCTTTGCAACCACAGCCCAACAGGAAGGTACGAGCGCTCAGGGAACCCTTTCTTCGTTGATGCACAACAGACACGTATAACTTTTAATGCCTTAAAAATAGTTGGATTTGCAATACACACTTTTTAAAATGAAACTACGCGTGCAAGACCTGAAAGAATCATTTGATGTACCCACCAAATGCATCCGAATCAGAACTCGTCCTCTGAAGGGTTACTGAGATGGCGCTGGAGCAAAAGCAAAAGCAAAAACTCCTGCCCGGCCGGCATGGCTCAGTGGTGGAGCGCTGACCTATGAACCGGGAGGTTGCAGTTCGACTCCCGGTCAGGGCACATGCCCAGCTGCGGGCTCCATCCCCAGTGTGGGGCGTGCAGGAGGCAGCCGATCAGTGATTCTCTCTCATCACTGCGGCTTTTCTCTCTCTCCCTTCCTGAGATCAATAAAAGCATATTTTAAAAACAACAGCAACAAATAAAACCCGAAGCCCACGACTCTGTGGCGGGATCTGTGGCCAGGCTCCCTCCCCTTTCCACAGAGTCTGGGCCACCCCTCTCTTTCCTCTTCAGAAGTGGCCTTGCTGCTGCCGGACGACAAAGTCAGGATTTTCAGGACGAGGTTCTTGAAGCTCCACGTGTGTTTCTAGAGAACAGTCTGATCTGAGAACTCCAGAACCCTGACCTTCCCATTGCCTTGTCTATAGAAGCATTCAAGAACAGAACAGGCAGATGTTGCCTTGGGTTCCTTCCAGACGGAGTCCGAGGTCCCACTGCTAAGCCAGAGCACCCACCCTCCAGTAGGCAGACACCACACTCCTCGGCGAGAAGCATCCCAATTCCTGAGCAGGACAGAACAGCAGGGGAGGGGAGGCAGCCGAGGAGGGGAGGGAAGCCGGAGAGGGGAGGGCAGCTGGGGAGGGGAGGGCAGCCGGAGAGGGGAGGGCAGCCGGAGAGGGGAGGGGGCAGCCGGAGAGGAGAGGGGAGGGCAGCCGGAGAGGGAGAGGGGAGGGGCAGCCGGGGAGGGGAGGGCAGCCGGGGAGGGGAGGGCAGCCGGGGAGGGGAGGGCAGCCGGGGAGGGGAGGGCAGCCGGGGAGGGGAGGGCAGCTGAGAGGGGAGGGCAGCTGAGAGGGGAGGGCAGCCGGGGAGGGAAAGGAAGCTGGAGAGGGGAGGGAAAGGAAGCTGGAGAGGGGAGGGCAGCTGAGAGGGGAGGGCAGCCGGGGAGGGGAGGGCAGCTGAGAGGGGAGGGCAGCCGGGGAGGGGAGGGCAACCAGAGAGGGGAGGGCAGCCGGGGAGGGGAGGGCAGCCGGGGAGAGGGGAGGGCAGCCAGGGAGGGCAGCCAGAGAGGGGAGGGCAGCCGGGGAGGGGAGGGCAACCAGAGAGGGGAGGGCAGCCGGGGAGGGGAGGGCAGCCGGGGAGGGGAGGGCAGCCGGGGAGGGGAGGGCAGCCAGGGAGGGCAGCCAGAGAGGGGAGGGCAGCCAGAGAGGGGAGGGCAGCCGGGGAGGGGAGGGCAGCCGGGGAGGGGAGGGCAGCCAGGGAGGGCAGCCAGAGAGGGGAGGGCAGCCGGGGAGGGGAGGGCAACCAGAGAGGGGAGGGCAACCAGAGAGGGGAGGGCAGCCAGAGAGGGGAGGGCAGCTAGAGAGGGGAGGGCAACAGAGAGGGGAGGGCAGCTAGAGGGGGTAGGACAACTTGGGAGGGCAGTGGATACTTTTGGGGGCGTTTTATTTTAAACTCTCATTTGAGCTTTTCATTCTGAGATCTCTGACGGCACAGAACGCCCTGTGTGTCACTGAGAGGAAGGGTTTGAGGCTCCTGTAAGTACATACCTTGGCTCCCGGCCGCTGTCTTATGGGTCTCAGAAAGCAGGGCGCTGATGTTCTGTCTCAGGCTGTCAGGAGGAGACAACGTGAGGATTCCAAATTAGCTTGTTGACTGCAGCAGCCGTACGCACAAAATAAAATGCAAGTATCAGCGTGTGGTTGCTTTTACTTCCACCTCCTCCAAGGAAACTGCTTTTCCTGCTCACTTTTTCAGGTAAAATTAGTGTCACCATTAGACCTGAAACCCAAATGTAACAAAATAGGGGCTTACTCTAAAAAACAAACGGGCCCGGCCGGTGTGGCTCGGTGGTGGAGTGCCGACATAGGAACCAGGAGGTCATGGTTGATTCCTGGTCGGGGCACACGCCCGGGTTGTGGGCTCCATCCCTAGTAAGGGGTGTGCAGGAGGCAGCCGATCGATGATCCTCTCTCATCATTCATGTTTCTATTTCTCCCTCTCCTCTCTAAAATGAATAAAATATATTAAAAAACAAACGGAAAATTCCTAGGATGCCACGCTGTTGGTATTTTCTCCAGAAAGTAAGCCATGAAGTCACCTGCCCCTTTATAAAATGCATTTGCCTAGGGACCACGCAACCAAAGGCCCCGCACCTTTATTTTGGTTTTGTCTTCAGCTGTTTTCCCCCCATTATGTTATTTTTCTTTATTGTTAAAATCCACTGCAGTTTAAATATTGAACATACAATAACATTTATTTTTTCCAGACTCCATTATTCATGATTGTAACAATTCAGAGAAGGAATGATTCTTATTGTATTAAATGTTTAAAAACTGATTTCTCTGGTTTTTAAGGCCTTGTCTAAGTGTAGGAGGATTCCTTTCCAAAAAAAGCTGGTGTGATGAGTCAATAAGGGTGTCTTGGACTAAAGGTGACACTGAAGAGAGAGATGTAGTCCTAGCTGGTTTGGCTCAGTGGGTAGAGCGTCAGCCTGATGGACTGAAGGGTCCTGGGTTTGATTCCGGTCAAGGGTACATGCCTCAGTTGCAGGTTCAATCCCCAGCTCTAATGGGGGTGCATATGGGAGGCAACCAATCAATGTGTCTCTTTCATATCGATGTTTCTCTCTCTCTCTCCCCCCTCCCACCCCCCTTCCACTCTCTCTGTAAAGAATCAATGGAAGACTATCCTCTGGCGAGGATTAACAAAAAGAAAAAAAAAAAGAGAGAGATGTAGAGGAATTCAAGATGCATGGTGAGGACAGAGCAGACTTGACAAGCAGAGGAGTGGCTGTGGCCGCAGTAAGTATGACACAGGCAGCTGGACCTACGAGTCTAGTGATTAGAGGGACAGTCTGATGTGGGCCTCTCCACAAGTCCACCTTTTATTCCATCCAACCATTGCAAGCTTCGCTACCATTTGAACAGAAGTAGAATTAACTCTCACATTTTGCACTTTGTCTACATCATTTCAGCTTCTTTGTCATCCTTTTTTTTCTTCAGGAAGAGACACAGAATGACAGAGACACAGTTCTTCATATCTATAACAATAAAAGCCTAAATGCTAATTAGACCGGACGTCCTTCCGGACGACCTTCCAGACAAAGCCAGGGCTGCGAGGGAAGCCCGGGTCCCGGGTGCCAGTGGGAAGCCGGTGCCAGCAGCCAGGGGAAGGAAGGCCTCTCTTGCACGAATTTCATGCATTGGGCCTCTAGTATTTATATATTTGATAAGAAGGAAATATATTTCTAGTACAAACAAAACCAATTATATGCAACACTATGTTTGTATATTTAGGTACATTTTTCCAGGAAGGAAAATAGTTTATAGTTTCACTTTGTTAAGTCAAAGAATTAAAATTTTAAATTTAGTTATATTAAAAATAAATATCAGAATTTCTCATTTAAAGGAATTAATTTAGTTAGTACTATGGAAAAGTGAAGATTTTCTTAACTCCTCTTCTGAATATTTCTGCATTTTTACACAACACATTTGCTTTTTAAAACAAGGCATAGCCAAAACCGGTTTGGCTCAGTGGATGGAGCGTTGGCCTGTGGACTGAAAGGTCCCAGGTTCGATTCCGGTCAAGGGCATGTACCTTGGTTGCGGGCACATCCCCAGTGGGGGTTGTGCAGGAGGCAGCTGATCGATGTTTCTCTCTCATTGATGTTTCTAGCTCTCTGTCCCTCTCTCTTCCTCTCTGTAAAAAATCAATAAAATATATTTAAAAAATAAAAATAAAAAAATAAAAATAAAACAAGGCATAGTTAGATATTAAAGCAAACTTTTTACCAGGCAAGTCAGATGTGGAGTTTAATGTATACTACCTTGACTTTTTAATTTCGTTATATAACAGGACTTCTCCTAAAATTGACCCATGTTTCACATCGAATCCTCCTGAGCCCTCTAACTTGGCAAGCATCTGATTAATGGCACTGGTTTTCCCAATACCAAAGTCTCCTAACGGGGAAAAAGAAAGAATACATTAGGTTAGATTTACATGCAAGAAAATGAACAGATGCTAACATATTAAAATAAACTAATAACATTGTCTTTCATTTGAAAATTGCATGAAAGTATGTTTTTGCTCTTCCCTTTTAAAAAAAAAAATTGTGGTGAAGAGTGGATAAACCAAGCACTTCCTACGAAAGCCTCTCCAAGTATTTATTTAATTTATATCTCTTATGAAAGACTATATTAGGAGTTAACCATTATTTTTCTATAATATGCATTTGCACTTATCACAAATATTTTTGCACAACTACTACATGTAATTAATTTCCCTGAATGTTTTTAGCAACACAACCTGGGTGGGGGGACGGGTGGGAACTGGATAAACCCCTCATTGCGGCAGCCTAGGAAGTCATGGCTTTACAATTCACCAAAGAGTAAGTAAAAGCATTTCCTTAGTCCAAACTGGAGGCCACGGACGGTTATCTGAGCTTCCCCATTCCTGCTGCCCGAGTCCTTTCAGTATAGAACCGGGAAGGTGATCTGGTTGCCTCTCGTGAAAGACAACAGAACTTGAGAGTTGGAAAAGGTGACTGAATGGGTTGAGGCAAATATTAAACAAGAGCAGGAGCTGTACTGAAATGTGAGCACTGGCGTGAGGAAGTATGTGTGCAACGTTTTTGGAAATTGGGCAATTTATTTTTAACTTTTCTTCGCATGCAGTTATGTGCGTAGATTTAATTAAACCAGCCAACCTTACTACCGTCAGTGGCCCTCGAAGGACCTCAGCCCACAGGCTGTGGTGGCCCACCTACCCTAAGCCCACGGTTCTCCTGGGACTTGCCAGGAAGGCGATGGGAAGGGGAGAGAGACTTAGGATGTCCTGGACTGCAAACGTGGGGAGTGTGATTCAGATACTGTAGGTGGGAATAGCTAAAGCTTTTTAGGTTGCCCCCCACCCCCCGCCCCCGACTTATAAAATGGGTAGACAATAATCGCTAAGCCTCTTCCTAACTCTGCAATTCTCCTTCTTTTGCAATTTTTTCACACCTGTGAGAAGTACAGGGCAGAAATTCTTCAAAAGGAGGCTGATGAGGAAGGAAAGGCACGTGGTGTCCCGGGTGGCGGTGTGATTCACGGTCTCTCCGAATTCTGTGATCTTCAAGATGCTTTCGCCGGGGCCTTGCGGATCCGCTAGTATGGAAGTACCTGAGTTAACATTTAAAAACAAAGTTTCAGATCATCTACAATAATAAAAGGGCAATATGCTAATTAGACCAGACGTCTTCCAGATGTCATTCCGGACATCCTTCCTGACGAAGCCGGCCAGAGGGGAGCCAGCCCGGGTCCAGGTGCCTGCTGGTGGCCGGAGGAGGGAAGCCTGGGTCCTGGGTGCTGGAGAAAAGCTGGTGCCGGCAGCTGGGGGAAGGAAGGCCTACCCTTGCACGAATTTTCGTGCATCGGGCCTCTAGTCTGTCAATGAATGTTAACTCCATCTTTCAGGTGCTCAATACTTTCTGGAAAAGTGGGTACATTAGAGCCATTTAAACATATACATGTGAGGCAAAGCTGTTGCAAGGGCCTGAGGGTCCCTGCTGGTCTCAGAGGGTGTCCCTTTCATTCAGACTGTGCGCTGGTGAGCTTGCCGCATGCCTGCTAGACCCACCTGTGCAGACGGACCTTCCTCCCACCCAGCCTACTAATGTGCTCTCCCCAGCAAGGCAAGCATCCCCTCCTCCTTCCCTCCAGCGAATCGCAGAAAGCAGCTCTCCTGCCCAAGGCTCCTGCCATCCTTTCTAAAAGGACTTCAGTGAGGGCTGGGGGGGAGAGGGTGACAAATGGGACATCTCTAACACTTTCAACAGGAAAGAGAAAGTAAGAACAAGCAATCAAAAGCCAACAACAAAAAAATAACTTCACTTCTTTGATAACTAGAGGCCCGATGCATGAAATTCGTGCAAGAGTAGGCCTTCCTTCCCCCGGCTGCTGGCACTGGCTTCCCTCTGGCACCCGGGACCCGGGCTTCCCTCCCAGCCCCGGCTTTGTCCAGAAGGTCGTCCGGAAGGGCATCCGGTCTAATTAGCATATTATGCTTTTATTATTATAGATCCTTCTCCCCCACCACTATCTGCTCTTCATTGTATTGGAATTTTCCATTGGACAAACACACATGTGCTAGTATCTCCAATCTTCTTATTGGTTGAACCATGTGAAATTAACATTTTTGTTCGTAAAACCAGGTGAATATAGGCAATTTTATATGAATTAAAACAGCTCCCTCCCCCCCAAAAAAAAAACCTAAACCAAATTTTCCTTATTCCCACGGCTCCCTAATACAACCGCAATTCTTTCCCCCATTACACAGCCAAAACTCTCAAAAGGGATAAATATAACATAGCCTCACCTCCTCATCTTTTATTCCCTCTTTTTTAAATTAAAAATTGAATAGCTAAAACGTTTACATGGTACACAATTCAACAGTATGTAAAGGTATGCACTGCACAGTTATATATCCCGGTCATCGCTATATCTTAGTCACCTATTTCCCACACTCTAGAAAAGACCAATGCTTTCCCATAGCAGTGGTACCCTAAAATACCGCGTTACGTGCATCGATACCCAGTTATGTTTTTTCTATGTAGCAGTAAAAACTGAGATCAAAATGACCCAATGTTAGCACTAACATGTGATAAACAATTCACAGGTTGTAAATAAATATGATCAACCACTAATACTTACTGTGACAAATATTGTGTAATAGAACCCTGCTATTTCCAACTGAAATTAATTTGTAATTAGAACTTTCTGGATGCTTTATGTCTTGACAGCTCTGGTTGTTTTCTCTAAAAATTCTTATAACCAAACTATGAAATTCTTTGATGAGTGAAACCGAACCTCAAAGGAAATCGATTCAATTTGCATATTGAATTCCTTGTATTGGCAAGAAATCTACATGAAGCTTGACCATTAAATTCCTGACTCAAACTTCAACCAAGCTCTCGAAATACCACAATTTTCTATATATTTTTTCTTACTTTTGTAGAAGGTTGAAAACAAAAACGATATAGCATATATGGATATCTGTCACGCTGATTATTCTGTTCTAATTTAAAGTTTCCTTTACAGTCAACTGCAGTATGTACATATGTTTTTCCTGTTTTTGTTTCAATAGTCACAGCTAAGTAAAAGAATATTTCCACTAGTAAGACTTTCCATGAACTACAGTTTTACAATGTACAACCAACTTAATCGAATACATTCCAATGTTCTCAGAAACCAATAGTCAAGGATGTTTTTTAATAAAAGGCATGTTTTGTAAACATATAGGGTAGAGCAAATGTAGGTGTACAATTGTGAGTACACAAAACACAAATTATTCTTGTATTATTAATTATTGGTTCCTGCACAAACTTGCAATCCATCAGGCCTCGAAGTTGCTGACATAACTACAGTACTTTTATATATGAAGTATTCCTAATATTTTAGAGAAATCAGAGCACAGTTCCTGTAATGACTTACCTCTTTGAATTAGTGTCTGAACGTTAGGAAGCAGTTCTGACCACCGGATGAATTCGCACTGCTGGAGATCCACAAAATACCCGAAGATAGACGACTCGCCAGTTGGGAGGGTAATGCCTACATTTGAAAATAATGAAAAATATAAACAAGTCCAAGTAACAACGAGGTTCATTTATGGAATGTTTCGCTCATGACCTGCTCTCTATTTGAAAGGTTTGGTTGTTGAACCAGAAATAAGAAATGTTCACCAAGGGTAGATCCAAATATGTAAAATAAGCCTATTTTTTTCTTCAAATCTTTAATTATTTAAAGACAAAGTCTTGTTAACTTTTTATCTCTTTTTTGTGTCCAGAAAGCAAGGGGAATCATGATCTGATAGCCTTTGAAATCTTGCCCATAAGTTCTGCTTATTACTAGAGCTGGGTATTATCAAATGCCAGTAATGCACTGGTTGTACATGAGAAAATCCTGATACTTATTTGCAAATTATACTTACTTCACTATTGTAAAAGTAATTAATTTTGTTAATAGATCCTGGAAAGTATAGAACAAAGCAAACGAATTTAGCAATAGTTTCACCATATGAAGATAATAGTGTTGACATTTGATATATTCCTTTGAATCATTTATGAAATTTTAAAAAATATATATTTTTATTGATTTCAGAGAGGAAGGAAGAAGGAGAGAGAGAGAGAAACATCAATGATGAGAAAGAATCATTGATCAGCTGCCTCCTACACACCCCGACTGGGGACTGAGCCCACGACCCAGACCAGGAATTGAACCGTGACCTCCTGGTTCCTAGATCGATGCTCAACCACTGAGCCATGCTGGCAGGGCTAAGTTTGGCTTTTTAAGGTTCACCTGTAAGAGATCAGACAGCCTCATTTCACTTAGCATAATGCCCTTCAAGTCCATCCTATTGTCTCCAATAACAAGATTTCCCTCCTTTCTGTGGATGAATAATATTCCATTGTATATAAATATCAAATATCTGTGATAGTGAAGGTTAGTTACCCTAGGAAGTAAAAACTTTGCAACACAGATGTCTTAAAATGAACTTTTACAAATAATCTCAAATGATACTTTGCTACATCAAACTAGTAGGATTTGTGCATTTGGTAATGTTTCTAGCTCTCTCTTTACTTAGCAAATATATTCATGTTCAATATTTTGTCTCTTTTTGATACCTTATCTGTTCAAAGTCCCTTTAACCAATCTCAGCTAATTGGGGTGGTTTACTGTTTCTAACTGCGAGGCTAGGTTCCACTTATCAGAACTGCTTCGAAAAACACAAATACTAAGGAAACCCAAGGCTTTAAAAATCTTTCCAAAAATATTATTAGAAAATCTGAGAAAGCAGTTTTCAAAAAAGAAACATGAATCGATAATAATCTTCTTCTACTGAAGTTTCTACTACCTGCTGATTCGTACAAACAGAACCAGCCATACAGCTGGTGGGCTCCTCCTGGCTAAGCTCAGGTTTAAGGCTTTATCATTTTTTAAAAAATATTTTTTTAATTGACTTCAGAGAGGAAGGGAAAGGGAGAGATAGAAACATCAATGATGAGAGAGAATCACTGATTGTCTGCCTCCTGCACACCCCCTACTAGGGATCGAGCCCTCAACCTGGGCATGTGCCCTTGACTGGAATCAAACCCGGGACCCTTCAGTCCACAGGCTGACGGTCTATCCACTGAGCCAAACCAGCCAGGGCTCAAGGCTTTATCTTTAACTTTGTTCTGCCTTACACTGAGTTACAGCTTCTTGTAGCAACAAGAATCAACCAGGAATCTAGTTTTCTCCAGGCTCTTTCACTGGAGAAAGGGTGTTGGAGTGTATTTATTAACCCTCGTTTACCTGTAACGTCCACACTTTAAAAGATGGGTCCAGCCCTAAAGGATTTCAAATATATCTTCTAAAGGAAGAACTTTGACTTTTCCTTCCCAGAACTCACCTATTTGTGAACTTTCAAATAATTCATGAACAAGATTGTCAAAATCATAGGTGACTTTCGCAAGAGAAGCAGGTTCAAAACTTGAATACATTAGCATATCATCTTCATGCTCGTCTTCACGTTTTAAAGTTCCTCCAAATGCCCAGGTAAATGCAAACACAAAAAGCTTTCCAATCACTGTCGTTAACTTGTCGGGATATTTCTCCAGAAACCACGGACTTTCAGCACTGGAATAGGTAAATGTGGAGGGGCGATGGTTAACTCTTTTAGGAGGCATTCAGTCACTTATTTCAAAAATCATAGCAAAGTTTCATTATTAAAAATTTTAATAGTTAAGTGTGGACCTAAAAATTTTGTTCTGTATTTTTTTAGGTCATCAGCTTTTGGGATAAAAATCAAAGTTCGTGTGTAATTTTCCTTTGGTAAGTCATGTAAATTATACACGGCTACTAGTTCTCTTGTCCAAGTACCAGGTGTGTAAGAGGGTTGTAGTCAGCTTTCACTTAGTTAGTATACATGATTCACTTTTATTTTAGGTCAGTGTCTGAGCTGAGAGTTTACTTGTCTCTGGAAGAGGATCTGGTAATTCTTCATTTAGTCACTCACTACTAACCAAGTCCCAGGGTTGACCTAGTTCAACTTGGCTGAAGTTACTCTACACAAAGCAAACATGACCCCTTATTTCCAGGACAAGAAAATGAATAGTAAACCATGTTCAGGGTAAAGAGTAAAGAGTCAAACATACCATCAGAGGATATTAGCAGAGATAACTAATTTAGATTGTGGGGATCAGGGAAGGCCTCTCGGACGAAGCTACAGTTATACTGAGACCAGAAGAATGAGTGAGATTTGGCAAAACATAGGAGGAAAAGCATTTGAGCAGAAGGAATATAGGTGCCAAGACTATGAGGTCAAAGTCATGGCTAATTCGAGGAACAAAAAAAGAAAAGCAGACCAGTGTCACTGAAGTACATATACGTATAGTTAGTGGAAGAGATTAGGAGAGGAGGCTGTGGAGAGGTGGGAAGGGGCATTTAAAGCTGTACCACGGCATTTCCCCTCCATTTTCAGTGTAACAGGAAGTCATTGAGTGACTATAAAAAGAAACATTCTCAGTTATGTTTTTTAAGAAAATCAAATACTTGCATATAAATATCAGGAGGCACGAACAAGCATATTAATCACAGTATTTGTAGCAGATTAATGACAAAAATTGAAAACAATGGATAAACTGTGACATATTTGTACAATGAACTATAGTAGGTAGTGAAAATAGAGTAGTCATAGGGACATAACATTGAACAAAAATGCAGGATACAGCCCTGCCGGCGTGGCTCAGTGGTTGATTGTCGACCTATGAACCAGGAGGTCACGGTTCGATTCTTGGTCAGGGCACATGCCTGGGTTGCAGGCTCAGTTCCCAGTGTGGGGCGTGCAGGAGGCAGCTGATCAACGATTCTCTCTCATCATTGATGTTTCTATCTCTCTCTCTCCCTTTCTCTCTGAAATCAATAGTAAAAATATATTTTAAATAATGCAGGACACAGAAAAACCTAGAAAGTGATCCCGTTAAGGTTTTTAAAAAATGCCAAGTTAAAAATTATATTGTTAGGGAATACATTAGAACACAAAATCCAGAATAGCAGTTATCTCACACGATGGGATACCATAAAATCTGGGTACACAGGGGACTTCAAAGATAAATTAATGTGTTTTTTCTGTAACAAAATGGTGTGTATATGGATATTTGTGTATGCTACTTCTATCTTATAAATATTTTATAAAATGTTCCTTTATGGCTACTTGCTCTTTAATACAAATTAAAGATAATATATGGTTATCATGTTAAGACTGGAATAATTGAGGAAACGAACTCATCGTCTATTGCAACAGTACCGGCAAGAAATAATGAAGGTTTGGGCTAGAATGCTGGTAAGCAAGATGCACACGAATGAGTGTGAAGGCAGAGTTGACAGGTAGAGTAAAAACCATATGAAGAATGCTCTATCATGTAAAAGCAAATCTGACATGAATGTCTCAGGGATTTCCAGTGAGATGCAGGAAGGCCTCGAGGGTGACTTTTCCTGTCCTACCAAGGGCAGAAGAATTATAGAGTTCATCATTTCAGTAGTTGTGATTTATCGAGCACTTACTATGCGCTAGGCACTGTTCTACATATCTAGCACATTGCGTTATTCCAGTTTTTAAAACGAGAATGTACATGCTCAAAAACACGTAGTAACTGGTTCAATATGTCTCAGCTCATAAAGGGCAGATTCATCAATTATGTGCATATCAAGTTTATTTTTTCCTCAAATATGTACAGAGTTTGGACAAATGTATTCATGTTATCCACATACCTTAGCATAAAAATCTGGCGACCTTGTATTAGCTATACAAGATGCTCTCTAAGCTGGAAAAAAATAAATTTTAAGTGCATTTTGATGTTATGATGTCATAAAAATATTGGTTTATTGGCGAGTAATTTTGTGCCTACTGGAGTGTCTGGCAAGTAGTATGTACTAAAACATGTCTGTTGAATGCATGCAACTGACCTCTTGTCCACATTCTTGAATTTGACAGGAACTTTTAAATGCAGAGAACTTCTCTCAGTTGAAATGGTCTTCAACTCTTCACCTTAAAAAGGAAGGAGTATTTCTCCACAGTTAACAACAGACTTAAAATTTAGCTGATTAATTATGAGGGCTCCCTTGGAACACGGTTTAGTGTGTGAATTATCAGAGGAGAGCATCTTGGCTTTATCTACAGAGACTTAAGGAGTTACCTTACCTGGCCAGAGTGGGAGTGACTTTTCTAAGAGAAGAGGAGCAGATAATGTACCTGTAATTGTCTGAATCGAGCCTTCTTTATTTGAAGCATAAATCTGCACACTCTTTTCTTTATTCTACTCTGGCGATTTTTTTTGTAAGTTTGATTGTTCCAAAATGAAGACTTTAAAACATTCAGGTGACTACCTTCAAATGTGGTACACATTGCAAGCTAAGTAATAAATTGGTCCTAATAAAGTGAAGCATTAAAGCAGAAACCTGTATGCTTTCCAATACGAAATGTCTCAAAACCAACATTGAACACGTGCACTGTAGGCAGATAGTAACTGTCTCCCTCCTCACCCCATCACCCACTCTTTTGTCTAAGTCCTCCATTCCACAGAGAAACACAAAGAATGAATGATTACTCATCCTTCTTTTTAGCTTATGCTTTAAATCATGTTTGGTTTCTTTATGTTAAAATAACATAGGATTCTTGTGAAACAGACAGAAGTACAAAAAGTATACAGAAGAAAACAGCAATCACCCATAATTTCAACACCCACAAATAATCATCATTAAATATTGATGCATTTCATTATGGTCTTTAATAAAAATATGTACTATTTAAATGTTAAATATAGAACATTTAAAATTTAAATTTAAATAAAAAATTAGAGACTTTGGTTCTCATTCTATTTATTTATTTATAATATATTTTATTGATTTCAGAGAGGAAGGGAGGAGATAGAAACATCAATGATGGGAGAGAATCATTGATTGGCTGCCTCCTGCACGCCCCCTACTGGGGATCGAGCGTGCAACCCAGGCATGTGCCTTTGACCAGAATCGAACCTGGGACCCTTCAGTCTGCAGGCTGATGCTACATTCACTGAACCCAACCGGCTAGGGCTTCTGCTTTTTATTTTAAGACTACCTTCATGTCTCTCCATTGAAACATGATACTGTTGTAGCATAATTTATTAATCCATTCCCCTATTGTTGGAATTCAGAGTCTTGCTGTTTTTATGATTATAAATAATTCTGTTCTAGATAAAGCTCCTTGTGCTACATCTGAATACTTCTATGATTATTTCTTTATAATAAATTCCTAGAAGAAACACTGGGATATATGGTTATTTTTAGTATAGGTTATCAAATGCATCACCAAGAAAGCCTCGAATACCTTCTGCTAGAGTGTATGTCTCAGCACATCCTAGCTAACATCTGGCATCATTAGTATGACTGAGGGAGGAAAAAACTCACATTGTCCAAAGCCTCCATTTTTACCCATGAATTCAAAGAAGGCGTCAAGAATTCTGCAGAGAGTTGTAACGATTGCGATGTTCTGGACAGGAAATGGCTGAAATTTCTGATGTTTCTTTATAAATTGTAGTCCATCTTTGACACTATTATTAATCAAGAACTCAAGACAATCCACTCCTGATGGACTCATAATTTTAGAAGTTTTCGCAAGCCATGACATAACGTAAGGCTCCCATCCCAGATCAACGGGATCCTGACAACAAAAGGCACAAGGTAATTTTAGTGGATAGATAGATTACCGTGTCCGCCTACTTCCTACCCAATTCATCAATGCCAAGTATGGTTTAGAACAATCCTTCGTTCAAGGGCAAGCGATCAAAAAGCCCAAGGAACTACCCTTCTCTGAAATATTTGTGATTCTTAATGACAGTCCTGCCAGGCAACAGCGTGGGGGGTTACGTGTAGAGAGGTGCATTAGGCTCGGTGTACATGGCGAGAGGCACTGCTTCCCCAGGAAGTCAGCACTGTCCTCAGTGTCATTCATTAAACTGAGTCACGCAGATCAAAAGAAGGGCAAATAGTGGCTAATTGTGGACTTCATGCGTAGGAGACCCTTATCCTTGGTTGTCTTCCGTCTCTTTGCCATCTCTTGGGATTGCGTTTCACATTCCCATCATTGATGTTTCCATCTCTCTCTCCCTCTCCCTTCCTTTCTGAAATCAATTAATCAATACATATATACACGAGTGGCCAGATTATGATGATCTCTGAACGCATAATAATCTGCCATTCAGTGTATATCCTAAATAATAAAAGGCTAATATGCAAATTGTCCCCTCAACCAGGAGTTCAACCAGCAGGCAGGCCAGTCAACCACCCATGTCCCCTCCCCCTGGCCAGGCTGGCCAGACCCCACCCATGCACGAATTCATGCACCGGGCCTCTAATACACACACACACACACACACACACACACACACACACACACACACACAAAAAAATGTGATTTTGAAGACTCACCATATAAACCATTGCACATCGGCTGACAGTGGCAGGACTGGCGTGAGAGAGACTGTCCACTTCAAAAATCACTCTTATTTTATTAGTCAGTGCGATTCTCTCACTGTTGGCGAGGCACAGCGTTCTTGTGTTATCCAGCATCGAGTTCAGGCTTTCTACCCAAAAGGTGTCCACGGGACCATCCAGGACAACCCACTGCCAATCGAACTCTGCAGAGAAAACATGAGAGTGGGACTGAGGGTAATCCCCATCTTCTTTCATTACAGTCTCGCAAGATTCTGTGTTATTTAGAAAACGCGTCCTCATGAAGATGAAAAAATGGCGCCCTAGGACACACTAGAGGGGACGTGTTTATGTGGAGCCTCTAGTGTCTATCAATAGGAATATTCAGACCACATATTAATAAATGCTTTAAACATTGTTTCAATATCCTCAGACGGTCCTTACAGTTTGGGTAAGGGAAAGAGCCACGAGTTTATCTTTTCCATCATTTGGACCTGCTGCCTGTGGGAGGGAAGCAGGGAAGGGAAATAGACGCCCTTTGAAGAAAGACTTCGAATAGACAGATTTGAGACCATTCTACATGGGGACACCATTTCCTTCTCTTTCCACCCTCTGGACCCATCACCCGGCTCCTCGTTTTAGAAAATCGACAGGTCAGGAGAGGGGAAGCATGAACGGACCACTGTGGAGCAGAGGATGAGCCACTTGACAGACGTTAAAATCTCCCAAGACAGGCGAGGAGAGGGAGGGTCCAGGTGTCCCCACTCAGATGGGCTCTCGCGGCCGAGACTCCTGCCTCGGGGGTTTTCTTAAAAACCCTCCAAAGGACACTGACTGCACCCCATCCCTGGACTCCCCACAACTGAACACCGAGGAGTCACACGCACAAACGAAGACACTCTAAGGAAGCAGAAGCTACTGAAGTCCCTTTCTAAGTCTGGAACATAAGTGCCCTCCTGGGGCGGTGTTGCCCGGACCCATCACCAGGGGGCATGGAAGCAGTGGCTGGGGTCCTGCAGGGACTGACAGCATCTCTGGAACAGACCTCGTCCTGTACATCTCTGTCCCCTGGCACACAGCACAGCAGCATCCGCTGGGTGTTGGATGCCCTCGAGATGACCATGCTGGGGTGGCATGATCTGGCCTGGGCGTGTACAGTCTGCGTGGGGCCCACTCGGTGCACTCTATTGCAGTGTGGCCCGGCTGGTGCTCACCCAGGGTATTTCTACCTATAACAACGACTTGGTGTAAACCAAAAGGGTTCTACGTAAGCCCTGGTATCTACCTACCTAATAAAAGAGTAACATGCTAATTGACCATACCTTCACAACGCCCACCAGCCAATCAGGAGTGAGTATGCAAATTAATACAACAAAGATGGAGGGTTAATTTGCATACACAGGTGCCAAGCAGCCGGGGATACAGGCGTTCTGCACCACCCCAGCCGCTTGGGGCCTCTGGGCAGCGTGGGAAGGCAGAAAGGCTGCTCTGGCCAGAGCAAAGGCGGTGCTGGCAGCCAGAGAAATTAAGGCCCTTTCTTGCCTCGGGCCACTAGTAGAACATAATTGCATGGGCGGTAAGATAACGTGGTAAAATCACACAAATTTCAAATGAGCACACACAAAAAAAAGAAATAGCGTAAGAATAAGAGCACGATAAAAAATGTTTACCAAAAATATATAAAGGAAGTTCAGATTGGGTCAGCTTGCCCTTTTATGTTAACTCCTCATCTAGATAAAACAATCATGACACTTACTCTCACTTTCGGTAACTGGAACCTCTTTCTCCATCTCTTTCTTAAACGTGGTAGCATCGATATCTGATATATTAGAGGCATGAAGTTGGAAAACCTGAAATAAGTGATCAATAATGTTTACATTTTCATTTGACCACACTTCCCAATAAAAATGTACTATATGTCAATATGCTTTCTTTTGCGATAAAAATAGAAAAGGCAGAAGGTTCCGTAGCTGAGAAGACTCCCACGTGACCACGCAGGGGATGGTAACAGCTGGGACCACAGGTCCTGTTCTTTTAGAACAGTCTTTCCTTTCAGTCCCCCCACCCAATATTATATTGTTACATAATATCCAAATAATGCAGCAAAGCACGAAGGGGGAGCAGGAGTTCTCTGAATCTACACCATCTCTAGCAACACCACAGTGGACACTTGGATGTGTAGTTTTCCTATTCCTTCCTTCACCATCGAGTTTCAAGTGCTAGGCTGCCTAAGAATCACCTGCAGGGTCTGCTAACCCGCAGATTCTAACACCTGGTCCTTGGCAATTCTGATGGAATTCAGCCCAGAAATTCCTATGTGTAGTACAACCCCCCCTCGCCCCGCTGTGAATGGAATACAGGCTGTTCTCACGCCAACCTCAGAAATTCTGATCGATGCACATACTTAACTCCCAATTACCCGAGGGCTTAATTATTTATCTCCCCAGAGGGGCGAGTACTGTGTCATCAGCTGAATGGACTGGTTTCCTTTGCCAGCAAGAGCAGGAGGAGAGCAAACACTGGGCCTGTGCTGGGCGCACAGTAGTCTGAGCACCATGGGCGCCCCCCATACACCCCCCCCCCACCTCCCTGCGGCCAGCAATGGGCCAACAGCGACAGTCACTTCCCAGTCCCAGGCCCCACCAGGAAGGTAAGCAAGCCCAACGCTCTTCCCAATTATTATTCCTGTTACAGAAGCCTGCGGTCAGCATCCCTGCCCACAAGTCATGGCTGTGCTCTATGCGCTCCTTTATCTGGACTTTTTAAAAATGTGAGTCAAATATTATATGCCTTTTAATCTTTAATAAATTCTACTAGGTTATTTTCCTGAAAGTTTGTAGCAATAACATGTCTACCAATGAGATGTAAGAATGTGTGTTTCTCCACATCTTTGTTGTTGTTGTTGTTAATCCTCACCAAAGGAAAAATTTTGCACTGATTTTTTTTTTTTTTTTTTTTTTTTTTTTTAGAGAGCGTGGAAGGGAGGGGGAGGGATAAGGAGGCGGAGATGGGAAGAGGGGGAGGGAGGGAGAGAAAGAGACACACATCAATTGGTTGCCTCCTGCATGCACCCTGACCAGGGCTGGGATCGAATCTGTAGCCCAGGTACCTGCCCTTGACCAGGAATCGAACCCCTGACCCTTCAGTCATTTGTAAGGTATATTGGTGATAACCAAATCATCACTTAATCCACATTGTGTTCCTTCAAAAGCAAGCATCTTGAATTTCATTTTATTGTTTACTGACCATTTTAAAACATAATGGGATATTTCCTGCTTTTTTATAAATGATCATAATTTTTCTCTTTTTAAAAAATGATAATTTTTTTTAATCCTCACCCGAGGATATTTTTCCATTGATTTTTAGAGAGAGTGGAAGAGAGAGGGAAAGACAGAAATATCAGTGTGAGAGAGACACATCGATTGGTTGCCTCTTGCATGAGCCCTGACCAGGGCCTGGGCCGGGGAGGAGCCTGCAACCCAAGTTTTATGCCCTTGACTGGAATCGAACCCGGGACCCTTTGGTCTGCAGGCCTATGCTCTATCCGCTGAGCCAAACCGGCTAGGATGATACTTTTTATATTCACTTTTACCCTAGTACGTATTTAAGGATGCTTTAATATCAGTCTTTAGATAATGAAATAATCCACAACAGTCCAATAAAAATAATCATTCCATACTACACTTACATTAGATAAATCTGAGATTCTTGATTTTAGTACAAGATCACTGTCTTTCTTTGAAGATTTTAAACTGTTACAATATACATAATTTCGAATTGTTGCTGATAATAATCCATCGGTCCATTCCATGGTATTAGGATCCAGTTGTCCATATAGTTCCCCAACAGTGATACACTTTGGATTTAAAACGCAAGTATCCACTTTTCCCTTTCTTCCGGGAATCTGAGAAAAATCCAGAGTGGTTTTTAAAGACATTAACTACAGTACAGATGCCACCCTAACAACCTGGCTATCATTTAACAGGAAAGGGGAAAAGGGAAAACCAGGTGGACATATGTCCAGTTAGGTCTGAGTGGCATGGGAAGGTGCCTGCCTGTCCATCACACCTGAAAACGAGTCTGAATGGGCGTGGCCCCTGCAAGCACATGAAACTTAAACATATAAACTTCCCCTCGAGGAAGTGTCTCTTCTTCTCTCTTCCCTGCTGGGACTCAGGGCAGGGATGCGCTCCCCCAGGACCACAGGGATCATGGTCACATGGGGCTCCGCGCATGGATCAATGGACTTGAATCAGCCTGAATGCTCAGCACACCGGCTGCAACATGGACCGGACACTCTGGACACTGGCTGAAGCGGAGGGGACTTTGGAACCCGAGAAATGTAACTCTATGCCAATGAAATCTACCCCATTCCGACCTTCCGGGCCAGTCTCAGAAAATTC
This sequence comes from Ia io, assembly GCA_025583905.1. Taxonomy (NCBI): domain Eukaryota; kingdom Metazoa; phylum Chordata; class Mammalia; order Chiroptera; family Vespertilionidae; genus Ia; species Ia io. Next base: position 11,629,372 of record JAJQQW010000024.1, on the reverse strand, counting down.
CTTCTCTGAAGGTAATCGCAGGAGCCTCACTCCCCCTCCCCCGTGTCTGGGAAGTCTGGCCCCTTCATTCCTCTGGCATCAGTACAATTATTTAATTTTTTGCATGGCTGTTACCAAAGGGTTTTAGGAGAGATCTTTCACTCCAAAGAAATGTTCACTATAAAGGCACCAATTTCCAAGGAACTATAAAGAATAGATGTTATTAAAATCAGCCATAACACTCAAGTCATTATTTGTAAAATCCCGGCTATTACAAATAATATCCCTTTATATAAGATAACTGAAGTAGACACTATGTATTGGAGTCTACCTTTATATTAAATAAAAATATATCATGAAAAAGTAGGAGTTATTCTAGGAATTTCAGGACAATTTAACATTAGTAAATCTATCAACATAGCTTAGTACATTAACCAACTAAAATATAAAAAGTAGATGCTAAAATCATTTCATAAATTCTAGGAGCCAAAAACCAAAGTATAATGAGAACAGAAAAAGTATTATGAAGAATGATCATATCAAAGTATGATAATGAATATGTATCATAGACCAAAAGTAAACATATTAAATGCATAAATAGTAACTGCATTCCAGATAAAGAAATAAGATATTACAGTTAACATTGTCTTGAAGGGTAAATCAATGCAGTAAGTTAAGGATATAAGTTACATAAATATTAGGAAAGATACAAAATTATATTCATCTGAAAATGATTCAATTGATTATCTAAAAAATTAGAACCTATCACTCCATTAAAAAAGGTGAGTAAACATACAATAAACACACAAGTTGATCGTTGTATTTTACACTAGCAATGACCAGTTTGAGATTCAAATGAAAAACAATCCCATTCACTACAATGATTCCAAAATACAAAATCCCTATCAATAAGTTTAACAAGTACAGAACAACTTACGTACAGAGAACATGATGCTGTAACTGAAGCATGAAATACCTTCTTAACCAACAGAGAAACATTTCATTTTGTAGAACGTTTACCTGTGAAATAGAGTTCCTTGGTTCAGTTGATAATAACTCTTCGATTGGTAAAAGCGTTAATGCTCTTTCTAAAATTCTTCTTACAGTTGTCTTTCCTCCACCTGTTGGGCCCACTAACATCACACCAACACAAGCCTAGAACAAAATTGCAGATTTATGGCTTAAGTTTGGTTTACTAATGGTTCAACTGAGTTGAAACTTGAAGGTTCTTATTTATAAACACATCTCTAACTATATCCACAAACCCTTCAAATTATTGTTCAATCTATTGTAATCTGGGTTGTTTTTATTGACTAGGCTAATGTTAAAATCACCAGAAATCTAATTTTATTTATATATTTTAAATATATTTTTATTGATTTCAGAGAGGAAGGGAGAGGGAGAGAGAGATAGAAACATCAATGATGAGAATCATTGATCAGCTGCCTCCTGCACGTCCCCTACTGGGGATCGAGCCCACAACCAGGGCATGTGTCCTTGACCAGAATCGAACCTGGAACCCTTTAATCCAGCGGTCCCCAACCTTTTGGACCTCACGGACCACCTGTTGGCGACTGCTGCTAGTCTGCAGACCAATGCTCTATCCACTGAGCCAAACCAGCTAGGGCCAGAAAGCTAATTTTAAAATTCAAATAGTAATTTCCAATTCTTGATATTTCCCAGTTGATCTCACTTTTCAATTCTCCTTTCTTCCTGTACCTTTCTCTACAATTGGCTTCTGTAATAAAATTTATGTGGGCTTTCCTTGGCTCCATTTTATCTCTGAGTTCTTTGGTTCTAAGTGCCAGAATGAATTTTCAATAGTTTACTAAACATTTCCACCTCAGTGTCTTACATGGTTTTCAAAGTCGACATGATCTAATCCATATGGTCTTTTCCCACTTGTTGCTTCTCTTATTTCCCTTACCTAGCTAATAAAACCACTATGAACCAGTCATATGAAGAAGAATGCTTGCCTCTTCATCACTTTTGCTTGATTCTATCTTCTTCCCATCGCAACCACAATTGCCTTACCTTGGTGTTATGGACTGAATGAAACCCTAACATTTGAATTTGGGGGGTGGGGCACAAACATTCACAAGCATTCTTTTGTGAAGACTCCCAGGTACATGTAAAAATTCCATAAATTTGTATGCTTTTCTCTCGTCTTTGTCAGTTTAATCTTCAGACCCAGCCTGGGGCCCTAAGAGGATAAGGGATAACGTACTCCTCCATTATAACTTGGTACCAGTAGATATATAATTGGTACCAATAGATATAAAAACCTACGGTAAATAATTAAGACTGTGCTGTAACAAAGAAGGATCTCTTATCCTTTGAGACAGCACGGAGGGACCTGGAGAATATTATGCTAAGTGAAATAAGTCAGTCGGAGAAACACAAGTATCACATGATCTCACTCATATGTGGAATAAACTGATGAACAAAATAAACTGATGAACAAGGTAGATCCAGAGACATAGAAGCATAGCACAGACTGTGTAATCTCAGAGGGAAGGTGGGGGAGGGTGAGTGGGAAGAGATCAACCAAAGAACTTGTATGCATATATGCATAACCCATGGACACAGACAATAGGGTGGTGAAGGCCTGGGGAGGGACAGGGAGGGGGGAGGAAGGGGATTAATAGAGGCAGGGGGGAGAGAAGGGACAACTGTCATACTTTCAACAATAAAGATAAAGGAAAAGGAAAAACAGGTATTTTGGGATGTGAAAAAAGTCTAAATAATGAGGTTTTATTTGTCTAGATCTGATCAGAGAAATTAGTAAATATGGACAAATTATTTACATACAACTTAAATCCAAACAAGGAAAATTTATATAAAATTCTTCAAAATCAAGATGAAAAACATTCTTATTTATAAGAAAAAAAACCTGTGAAATGTTGCCATAAAGACAGAGATAGAGACCAGAAGAATGAAATATACAAGAAATCAATAAAGAAACCCACCCCATTAGATACGAACACTTGGTACAGGACAGAGAGAGCCAATCAGTGAGGGAAAGTCTCGCGAAAATGGGTTCCCATCTGGCAAAAACAGATCCCCATGGGATGCCTTAAAGAAAAATAAATTCCAGACGACAAATATGGGACACACAGATACTCAAGACTTTTAGGAAAAAAGTATGTCTTTATGAGATAAGAAAACGTTTCTACAAATAGGACACAAGAGCACAAACCATTATTACAAAAGGATCCATAAATTTTACTGCGTTAACAATGTCTCTTGCACACCTGAACGCCATGAATGTTCCCCAAATGCCAAGACTTAGAGAATGTATTGGCTACACATGTAAGCAATACAGAATTATGACATATGTCATGAAAAATTTACTTTTACTAAGAAAAAGACCAATAACCCAATTGAAAAGTGAGTATGTTACATAATCTGGCAAGTCGCAGAAAATCCAAAAGGCTAATCTATCTATAATAATAAAAGTGTAATATGCAAATCGACCGAACGGCCGAACAGCGGAACGACCGTCCAGAAGCCGGGGCTGCGAGGGCCTACCCTTGCACGAATTTTGTGCATTGGGCCTCTAGTAAACCTATAAAAGGAAGTACAATTGTGCTAGTACTCAGGGAAATGCATAGTCTGACATTTTTCCAAATGGTTCATTCATAGAGAATAGGCAATTCAGAGAAGGAAGAATAACGGAATGCAGAACACTTCACACCACCTTTGCAGGGTTTTTGTTTTTTTTTACAATTAAGGGGATGCAGGTGGAAAAGATTAATTTGTTGAGAGCTACAGTGAAGGATCAACAAAGTCTAGTAAGTAGTTAATCAATAAACCACTTTACTTTGAAGAGCGTGGCAATCGCTCTCTTGTTAGTTCATATTGTGTTCTCCTGGATCAGACATTTTAAAATCCAGGGCAAAGAATTGCTACCATGCCATTCTACACTCACCTGAAGTTGATTATGGAACTGGATGATTTTCTCTTTCTGAGCTGGCCATTGCTGTAAGCCCAACAACTGTGTTGCAAGAGCTACTACTTTCTAAAAGAAAATAAATACATTAATTTAAAATGCACTGCAAATCAAATGCTTGGCATGTAATCCTAAAAAATCTCTCTTAACTAGGTACCAAATACTGTACTATAATAGTTCTTAAATTTTTAGTTCCTCAACCTGAGAATAATGAGAACCTATTTTCCACCCAAAATATCATATATTCAAATTTTTAAAAATATATACTTTTACTGATTTCAGAGAGGAAGGGAGAGGGAGAAATAGAAACATCAATGATGAGAGAGAATCACTGATCGGCTGCCTCTTACATATCCCACACTGGGGATCGAGCTTGCAACCCGGGCATGAGTCCTGACCAGGAATCGAACTGTGACCTCCTGGTTCATAGCTCTACACCAGTGATGGCGAACCTATGACACGCATGTCAGCACTGACACGCGTAGCCATTTATGATGACACGCGGCCTCATGCCGAGGATGAAACATTTGCTGCTCCTGAGGATGAAACATTTGCGACTAGAGCCTTGGAGTTAGTTTTTTCCTCAAAGTGACACACTACCTGAGTTATGCTCAGTTTTTTGGCGAAGTTTGACACACCAAGCTCAAAAGGTTGCCCATCACTGCTCTACACTCAACCACTGAGCCACATAGGCTGGGCGATACATCCAAATTTTATATTCAGAGACTCCAGTAGCAAATCCACAGATCCTCCCTATATTTAGAACTCATGCTTTAAAATATGCTTAAGAACTAGCTGTAACCACCGTACAAGTGTTTACCCTACAGTAAAAAAGACAATGTAAATGATCCTACATCTTAGTGTAATTCTAACTACTATTAAGGTAGGTTTCCAATTTTCTAATGATTATTTTAATGTTTCAATGTTCAAAATACTCAAAGAGAACAAGGAAAATTTTTACAATTGCAAACTTGGTGTGTTTATACATTGAAACATGCATGCAGCCCGCCGGCCGCGAGTTTGACATGCTTGCATTAAAACATCCCAGAAAGTGGCTGTAGCTTAGAAAGATCCTTAATATTTCAACAGAGAAACTGCAAGGGCAGCTATGTTTCCTTCTCAAGTGGTTCTTTCACTGTGGATGTGATTGGTAACTAAGAGAAAAAGACAATTCTGTCTGTCTTTCTCGTCAACCTTGCCTCCTTTATTTCTCGTTCCTCACACTCCTGCAGGGGACAGGCAAAGCAGGTGAAGGAGCACAGAGCGCTCAGCAGGGCTGTAGGAGGGAGAGACAAGTAGTCCTTGCCCTGATGGGGTGGGGGGGGGGGGCCTGGAGGGAGGAGGGAGAGGGAGGACTCGCTTGGAGCAAACAAAACGCATAGGAGCCTTCCTCCCAGCCCCTCCTTCTTCCCCGGCCACAGTGCAGGGAAAGCTCTTGCCCCGCAAGGGGAGACACAGATCTCCAAGTATTTCTGCCCCCCACGTGATAACACGAATAGAGCGATTCAGGAGAACTGTAACCGTTTTCATCCACGGCTCGTTCCTTCTCTCGATCCTCCACCTCGAAGTCATGTGTGAGAGTTCCCCGAAGGTGGTCTTACCTCCAGGGCCGCCTGGCTGACCTTGGAAACGGTGGCTTCGGGAAAAGTGTCGCGTATGATGTTCTCAAAAGGGAGGACATCGTTGGCGGTGCACTTGGGCAAACTAGCTTCTCTCACGGCTTCGATGATGATCCGCGTCTCCTCTGCTTCAGAGAGGCTGTCGCTGGTATTTCTTGAAGGACAGAAAACAAACAGAAAGAACGAGTGGGCGAGCGAGCGTGTGCTGCTGGCGTGAAAGACCACTCGTGTTCCTGTTGAGAGGTGGCCACCCCCACCTCCTCCCCTCCTGTCCCTCGTGGCGGAACTGCTCTGCGGTCTGGATGAGGTCTATCTGGTCCCAGCTCCAGGGATGGGCTCTGACTTCTCTGCAAAGGCAAGGTCATGCCATTCCCAGTCACTGATTCAGGGATGGGCGTTGCATCAGTAGAGGGTTGTTGTTGTTTTTGTTTATTTGTTTGTGTTGTTTTTAAAAATATACATTTTATTGATTTTTTTACAGAGAGGAAGGGAGAGGGATAGAGAGTTAGAAACATCAATGAGAGAGAAACATCGATCAGCTGCCTCCTGCACACCCCCTACTGGGGATGTGCTTGCAATCAAGGTACATGCCCTTGACCGGAATCAAACCTGGGACCCTTCAGTCCACAGGCTGACACTCTATCCACTGAGCCAAACTGGTTAGGGCATGTGTGTGTGTGTGTGTATGTGTGTGTGTTTTGTGGCTGCAAATAGCAGAAATGAATTCAGGCCAAGTAATAGCCGATGAAAAATAAAATAACGATTTATTAAACGTCTCGAGGAGAGGGAGAGCATGCCCGGCTTCACGGCTGGGGACCTACGGAATAACCTGACCCTTTTCACATCTTCTCCTGGAAAAGAACTCGCTTTGCAGTAGAGAATGACTTCACCCCGGTTACTTGCCCGGTGTTGTATAATTCTCTTGGACCTAACAATTCAAAATTCAACTAACCTTTTAAACTTCTGCTTCTTCTTTCCCGCCATTATTATAATTGTCTTCAGAGACCTCAGGCCAAAATTATAATGATCCTATCAAACATGAAAATATTTGAAGGATTAAAGTTTTGGAAGGAAAATGAAATAGTTGGGTAATAAGTGCAAAGAGTACACAGTTAAGTCACTGATCACTGTTGCTATGAAGAGAAACAGTCATATAACTCCATTTTGCCTCAAAGGCTCTCCCAAACTGGTGCTCCTAAAAGTCTCCTTAAAGAACACTTAACAAGTATGCAAGGTATTACACATGGTTTTAAGCCCTGGCCGGTTTGGCTCAGTGGATAGAGCGTTAGCCCTAGGACTGATGGGTCACGGGTTCGATTCTGGTCAAGGGCAGGTGCCTCGGTTGCAGGCTCGATCCCCAGCCCTGGTCGGGGCGTGTGCGGGAGGCAACCAATCAATGTGTTTTTCTCACATCGATATTTCTCTCTTTCCCTCTCTCTTCCACTCTCTAAAAATCAATGGGAAAATAGCCTTGGATGAGGATAAAGTAAAATAAATAAACAAATAAATAAAATACAATAAAATAAAACAAAATAAAAAATAAAATTAAAGAATAATAAATAAATGAAATGAAATAAAATAGCAGACACGCAGTCCCTCTCCCCAGATCTCGGGGGGAAGGTTCGGAGCCGTGGCCGACCTGGCACATCGCCTTCCACCCATGCTGGGGCGTGGACGTGACGTGCTGATGGGAATTCCAGCGCCACTCCTTCCCCAGGTCCCTCCTGGACCGCCGCCAGACGAGCTCTGCCTCATCACCTGCACCCGAGGGAAGCGGTACCTGCTGGGAGAGCTGCTTGCTGGCTAACCCGTACAGGTTCACCAGCTTTCTGGAGAGCGATTTTGCCGACTGGAAACCCACCGCAAACAGACTGATCTCGGCGATCATGTGGTAATGGGGCACCACCATGGCCACCGGGCGGAAGAGAGACTTCAAAGTATTGGGGAGGTCTACGTGACCCTTGTTCCTAAAGAGCGTAAGAAAACAAGGACAGAAAACACCCCTTTTCAGCTTTCCACACGCGGCGCCACATAATGTAACTCTCCCCCCAAATCCCATTGGCGTTCTATGTGATCTGTATCTGAAAACAGGTTTAGGAGGTAGTTTCTATCCTACTTTTCATCTCACAAAGCTTCCTTGTTTACGCTCGTGTCTTCCTGTGCCTCCTCCCAGTTCACCTGCACCATCATCACCTCCCGCGAGCAGAGACTGATCGACCCTGCCAGCCTCCACCCTGGTGAGCACTGCCTTCTCATTCCTCTGCTCCTCTCACCAGCTCCGCAACACACTGCCCACCCTTCCCTTCCCTTCCCTTTCTGCCTGGCTGCCCGTGAAGGGAAACGCCATTGCTCGGAAGCACACTGGGCGGCCGTGCCTGCGGACAGGGGACAGGTGCAGAGCTGCAGCTGCCGGCGACGGCTCGGACAGCAGTGACGGCTCGGACAGCAGTGGCGGGCGAATGGCAGCTACAGGCTCAGGCCTAAGGAAGTGGGCCCACTCCTGCTCCAGATGAACTGAGGCTTACCCGTAATTCATGGTGATGAATACTGCACAAGACAGGTTGATACGAATTTTTTTTCCTTCCAGTATAAACCTACAAGACATGAGAGTTTGCATCACCAAGAGAGCTCTAGGCCAAAGCATGTTAGGACTACAACTGTGCCCGGCCGGCGTGGCTCAGGGGTTGAGCGTCGACCTATGAACCAGGAGGTCACAGTTTGATTCCCGGTCAGGGCACATGCCCGGGCTATAGGCTTGATCCCCAGTGTGGGGTGTGCAGGAGGCAGCTGATTAATGATTCCCTTCCATCATTGATGTTTCTATCTCTCTCTCTCTCTCCCTTCCTCTCTGAAATCAATCCAAATATATTAAGAAACAAACAAATAGCCCTAGCCAGTTGGCTCAGTGGATAGAGTGTCGGCCTGTGGACTGAAGGATCCTGTGTTCAATTCCTGTCAAGGGCACATGCCCTGGTTGCAGGCTCCATCCCCAGTGTGGGGCGTGTAGGAGGCAGCCGATCGATGATTCTCTCTCATCACTGATGTTTCTTTCCCTCTCCCTCTCTCTCTCTCTCTCTCCCGTCCTCTCTGAAATCAATAAAAAAACAAAAAAACTTAAAAAACAAACAAAACAAAACCCAAAAAAAACCCTAAAACCTGAGTTTGGAACTTTCCTCAGGCTGTGTTCCAATAAAACCCAGAGCCTTCTGGGAAGAAACAATGGTAAGAGGGGAAATGAGAGGCTCATCTGAAGCCAAAACTGTGAGCCCTGCTGGGACCCCGACTTCGCTGCTCCCGTCTGAAGCTGTCTGAGGAGTTTCATGGGGCCTGCGGCTGGGAGGTACCCCCATGACTGACCTGAGTGACCAGGGAAAAGAACCCGGGGAGTCCTTGGGGCCCAGAGCTCCGCCCAGAGGGCGCAGGGGACCCCAGAGTGGCCATGCTTTAGTGGGGAGCACAGCCTGCCCCCTGCTGCCCAAATGAGTAACTCGGGGATCACTGAGGCGGAACCTTGGCCTGGACATGAGCGTCCTGTCGAGGGAACCAGCGGTGGAGACGGTGGGGAGAAATCACCTGGTGAATTCATGAATAGCCGATACGCACGGGGGTGGTCACAACAGGGAAGGGGACCCCAGGGGGACAGAGCCTGAGTGCTCCCTGGACACAGCTGAGGAAAACTGGGCGAGGCTGAGTTGTGGAGAGGAAGGGGTGAAACGTGGGTCACTGTGACCCCCACTTCTCTTCACAGACGTGTGAGGGGCGGGACAGCGGCTCCAGTAGTTTGAATGAACCCTGGGAAGTGAAGTTAGAAGTGGATGCCCACTAGCTCGCGCTAGAAATGTTCGGTTGTCACAGGAGTGTTAAACCCACACGCCCAGCTGTGCCCACAAAGGCAATCATGCAAGTTCCTGAACTGACCTGAAGGGAAAACCATTTTCACTTGGATTAGTAAACATCAGCAATCTAACATACAGAGGTCATTGTTACAAGACTTTCCCACTGAAGTCTATTAACCCAGAGTCACGGAGTAAGAGGGGGCTCGGGTGTGTGGCCAGCATAATTTGCTTTGTAAAAAGATGTGGAATTACAGGAAAAAAAAAAACACCTGGGTTTCTTCAAATGAAACGTGATAGATGGAAAGGCACTGAGAACATTTCAACTCAAATACTGTGTGTCACACTAGCTGGCAAGCGAAAGAAACATGACCGGTAAGCGGCCCGCCCCACCCAGCACTTCCTGTGGAAGAAAACACTTCGTGACCGTGACCGTGACCGTGACCGTGACCTGAGCGTGGACCGTGCTCGCAGTCCCCAGGGCCGGTACCTGACGGAGTAGCTGTCTTTAGCCGCCTTAATTGTTTGGATCAGGGAGGCAATCACCGAGTGGACTTCCACATCGATCTGATTGAATTCATCGAAACAAAACCACGCTCCTGACTGGACTAGTCCGAAGAAGAATTTTCCCATTATCTTTAAAAAAAAAAAAAGAGTACTGGAAGTTACTTCGCAGGTGAACATTTTGACTAGGACATTAATTTTTGCCTCTTCTTCCCATCCACCCAAACCAAGCAAACGCCATTTGCCGGTCCTCCCCGAGTTCAGGCTTTTGGTGTCAAGTCTAGTCTGCCAACTGCTGGGCAAGGCAACTGCCCCGTCTCTGAAGCCTAAACACCATTCGCCAACTCGGATGCTCACTGCACAGCTCGGGCTCCCAGGGCCTCGTGCCTGACAGAGCCCTGTGCCCCCCCGGGAAGGTCTTTAGGACAATTGTCCTGCAGACGGTGGCCAAGTGCCTGGAGGAAGGCGCTCCATGTCCTCGGTTAGGACAAGACTCAGGGTTTACAGCCGGGCTGCTGCTGGGCGAGGAGGGTCAGTGAACAGGCCAGAGGGGAGGGCCCAGCCAAAGCACCCGCTGCTCCTCAGCTTGTGCCACCTGGGATGGTGCCAGCCCAGGGCGGCCAGATGGCCAGTGCTCTGGGATCGGCATCTATTGATCTGTAAGTGTTGGCAGCTAAACAAGACAACAAGACAAAACCCGGTCAGACCAAACAGCATCTGGGGACTTCCCTCCCTCATCCCCTCTCCCCACCTCATCAAATTCAGGGAGGGAGAGGCGATAAGGGAGGGAGAGGGGATGAGGGGAGGGAGACTGAGGGATTGGCTCAGGCCCAGGATACAGAAGTCGGTCCCCTCCTCCCGCTGTAGTAATCAGAACTTTCTTTAAATGCCTGATACTGGGTTTATCATGGGGTTTTTTGGACATGAATTTTCTAAAAACGACTGCATTAAAATATTATTTATCTTGATTACTAGAGTTTTTGGCTCCCCCTTAAGCTTTGCTCAGCACTCCGAGTCCTCTGTGCCCCACGTGAAGGTGCACTCTACTTGGTATGTGTCTCCACAATCACTCAATCAGCTTAGTTCCTGATTTTTTTCTAAGCTGAGTGAGCACAGATTGGAAATGCAGGATCTTAGAAGTGACGTGCTGTGAACTACAAATAAATGACAGCCATCAAATGTAAAAGGCTGGGACTTCACATACCGAAATAAAATGTTTTAAAGCTTTGGGTAAATTTGTGGCAGGCACGTAAAATTTTAATAAATATCTCAGATTCTGAGATATATCTTAGATAATGTGCAAGCAAAACAAACAGGCTGGTACAAAGTTGTAACCGTCTATATAAACTCTGATTCAAAGTTTTGTGTTAATTATAATTGCCTCATTGTTCTTAATGATTTGCCTTTTTAGTAAGTTAATGTATGGGATTAGAACACATAAAATAGATTTATATGAGTAGATCAGTACACTTAATTTGTTATCTATATATATTTATATTAGATTTTATTTGGAAATATCTCCATCACAAAGTTTGAAAAACAATCTCAAGAAGTAGTTCAGTTGAATAAAGGCAAACTGTATAATGTTTTAAGTTTATATTACATTCTAAATTTCTATTCTATTAGTTTAAATTATTAATAGCATTTACAGTTCTATTAATACTTAATATATCCCTAAGACATTTTTCTTGTTCTTTCAATCCCCAATGAATTATTTCATTTGCATAATATTTTTACCCGAGTATATAAGCTTTACCTTATAATCCAGATCCTCAAAGCAGTTGAAGACTACACAATGTTTACCTAAGGACTGGGAAACAAAAATATCATTTTAATCTAGTTCTTAAATGATGACACAAAATAACTAAGGTTAAAACTTCCCGAGTAATGAGTGTCTTCGTTCTTTTGAGAAAACTTTTGCAATTAGAGATGAATCACTCACCAAATTTAAAAACTCACAAAACGGAATTCAGTGGAAAGCACATATGCCATTACAGTTCAATTAGTTCGTGGAGCATTAAGGTCATTTTTTAAACACACCAATGAATAAAAACTAAAAAAAAAATAACAACATTCCAGTGACGTCACGGGCTTTATCCTTTCATCAGGTACTTCTGTTTCTTGTGCCTGCCCCCCACCCCTCTCTCTCTCTCTCTCTCTCTCTCTCTCTCTCACACACACACACACACACACACACACAGCCATTAATCACCAAGACAAGGCAAAAATCTGTGTATGGGGCTCAAAATAAATGGATCGCCCCTGCAGGAAGGGGGAGGGGAATAAAACTACCATTCACAGATCAGCTGGTTAGTACAACGGCTTTCCAAGCAATAAACGCAAAGCACACGTGGACTTAGTGAGATCCCAGCTCCCAACACCGAACAGCCATCGGAAATGAGCTGGTTCGTGGTCTGAGTGACGGAATGGGCTCGTTAAATGTTAAGAACACCTTCACAGAAACGGAGTCCATTTCAGGTGCTGTTCAAGTTTATGACTAAGAGGAAGTTGCTATTCTGGATCTAAAACCACTTACCCTGGCCAGATCTTTGACACTTTCGGTTTTTCCCGTGCCAGCTGGGCCCGAGGGGCAGCCGCCCAGGTTCAGGTGCAGCGCACCAGTGAGAGTGAGCCAGCATCTGTTGGTGAGCGGCGTGATGACCAGCCTTGGGGTGCAGCCCAAGTACTCGTAGCCGTAGGTAAACCTGGCATCTCCTTGGGAGACGTAGCACAGCATTTGCTTTTCGTTCCATTTATACTGCAAATGTCTGAAAACAAGATTTTCAAAGCTCATGTGATCGGGACAAAATTATTTTTAGTTTGTTTTTTTTTTTCAAATCCGGAAACATAATCAAGATTAAAAATAAAATATTGGTTGAAAACAGAAATCAAAACATTAAAATAAATGAGAAGTGATGGAAAATTCATAATGACCGTGTCGGCCACTGAAATGAGAATTCAGAAGACTACACACACGAGTGCTCGTCCCGCGGAGAAAAAGGCCTTGCTGCGTCTGGTGTGATGTCACATCAATGGAGGATTTATGAAAGCATCATCCCTATGGTTTCAAATAAGAATGTGGTTTAAGCCCTGGCTGGTTTTGCTCAATGGATAGAGCATCTGCCTGCGGACTGAAAGGTCCCAGGTTCGATTCCTCTCAAGGGCATGTGCCTGGGTTGCAGGTTCAAGCCTCAGTGTAGGGCATGCAGGAAGCAGCCGATCAGTGATTTTCTCTCATCATGGATGTGTCTATCTCTCTCTCCCTCTCCTTCCTCTCTGAAATCAGTAAAAATATATTTGCCTTTGCTTTTGGAGTCAGATCGCCAAGACTGATGTCAAGAAGCTTACCACCCATGTTTTCTTCTAGGGGTTTAATGGTTTCAAGTCTTACATTCAAGTCTTTCATTCGTTTTGCGTTAATTCTTATTTATGGTGTAAGACAGTGGTCCATTTCATTCTTTGCATGTGGCCCTTTAGTTTTCCCAACACCACTTATTGAAGAGACTATCTTTTTTCCAATGATATATTATTGGCTCTTTTGTTGTAGATTGTCCATATGTGTAGGTTTATTTCTGGACTCTTTAGGCTGTTCCATGGATCTATGTGTCTGTTCTTATGCCAAGAGCACACTGTTCTGATTACTATAGCTTTGTAATGTAGTTTGAGATCAGGAACTGTGATGCCTCCAACTTTGTGTTTTCTTAAAACTGTTTTTGGAGATTGGTGGTCTTTTGTGGTTACATACAAATTTCAGGGTCCCCCCCCATTTCTGTGAAAAATACCACTAGAATTTCAATAGGGATGGAAGTGAATTTATAGATCACTGTGGGCAGTATGGACATTGTAGCAATATTGATTCTTCCAGAAAATTAAAATTCAGGTTTGACAAAGTTTGGGGTACAGAATTAATTTATCCAGCGGTGTGTAGGTGAAAAATGGTTTTATGTCGAGTTACAGTTTAGATCTACCTACCTTGTCCACTCAAAATCCTCTGCACTGAAGATATTTTTAAGTAGTAAATCTCTCACTATATCTTTGCAGTGAACATAGAGGGTGATCAATGCCCCCAGGACAGCTTTCGTCCGAGCGTTGCTCGTGTCCAGCACCACCAGCTCTAAAATCTGCTCTAAGCGCCGTATCAGACCAGCGTGGGCTTTTTCCAACTCTTCTCTTGGCTGAGAACTCGCGAAACTTTTGGTGCAATCATTATAAAATATGATCTGACTCTGAAAAAGTAAAATGTCAACAAGGTAATGGAAGCATAAATTCTATAAATTAAATGTGTTCATGACGTCTATGTGTGGTGTGTGTATATGAGTGCATTTGCATGTGTGTAAAAGAGAGAGCTTACTCCTTTGTATGTATTTGAGAGTTAGAGATTGAATTTTGATTAACGCTTGTATGTGTGTGTGTGAGGGGCCTTAGTCATTAATAAGTGGATGTTTCTTATCACCAATACTTATACTTTCTAAATGTATCCTTAACCATGAGGTTAAGCAATAACGATAGGAACCTTCCAAGATGAAACTAGTAGTGTTTCCTCAGTTGAACTCAGAAGTACTATTTCCATCATGTGTTGTCTGCAATCACTGACTCTTCCCATACACACCAGAGCTATTTTAAGGCGGCTACTAGGTTCATGTCAGATTGACCCGGAAGTTAATGGCGGGGGATATGTCAAGAGGCTGAGTTATTTGAGTGGATCCAATGCAATCCATGTATCCTTAAAACTGGAGACCTTTATCTGCCTGTTGGTGGAGGGAGATCTGAAGAATGGTCAGAAAGATGCAGCATCGCCAGCCTTGAAAATGAAGGCCGGGGCCCCAGGCAGGAAGGCAGGCGGCCCCCGAAGCTAGAAAAGGCAAGAAATGGGGCTCCCCTGGGCCTCCAGAGAGGACCGCAGCCCTGCTGACACCCGATCGGGGCCCAGGGAGACCCGTGTTGTCCTCCTAGCCTATAAATTTTAAGATAATAAAGGGCGTTGTTCTAAGCAACTAGGTTTGCAGAGACTTTTCAATGACAGCAGTAAACTGAGGCAGTACAAGAGAGTGGTCTCCCTAGGAGAATAATGTACGGCCTATTTTCATTCAAGATTTTACTATGGAAAGTTTGAACTGGAAAAGTTAAAGGGATTATAAGAGGAATTCCAAAACGCCCACCAGCTGCATTCTACAGTTAACCTTTTGCTGTACGGGTGTTTGCTTTATCACATATCTGTCCGTCTGTCCACCCATCTGTATATCTTATTTCCAGATGCATTTCAAAGTCAGTTATGTACACGAGTGCCCTTCCTGATGGCTCAGCTCCATGTCTGTGCTTCCCTGGCAGCGTGGCAACCCTTGAGGATCGACGCAGCCCTGACTTACCACAGTGAGCACCACCTGTCCTGGGTGGGACACCACCCACATGGAGAAGTGCTGGTGGCTCCAGTCTTCAATCCCTTCCTTCACGAATCTGCAAACAAACAAATGTATTTCTATTACTTACACCTGACCATTGATCGGGGCCAGTTAATGATCAAATAGGACAAGATCACAGGGAACTTTCCTCCAGGAACTCTGATTTTTTTTGTTTTGTTCCAATTTTAGGTCTATGTATAGGTCCAAATAGCATCAATAGAGCCTTGATGCATGCCTATTTTATATCCCTTACATTCCTCGTTAGCATCACCTGCACGTTTCCAATGGGGCCGAACCCAAAGCCGTTGTTAGAAATCACGCAGTACGATGGCAGACATGAGTGCAAGTGTGCGGGTGATCAAAATAAATCTAAAAAAATGGCAGGACACAGCACAAAGGGTCTCCGGAAGAGAGTTTAAAGGGACTCCCGGGGATGAGGGCAGGGTTAGGGGAATCCGCAGGGATGGTGGACACAGGGGTCTGGCAGCAGGGGGCAGTGTTATCCACCCTCAGGCCCAAAGGGGCGAGGGCTGGAGACACCACAGAGAGGCCCCTGTCCAAAGCTGTGGCTTTCGGTAAAGGAACACAGATTTTACCCACAGAGGGAGCTTCACGTTTGCCTCACGCACGTGGAAGCAAGAGGAGAGGAATCCAGGCCGTACCACCCATGGGCACAGGCGGCCCAAGTACACACAAGACCGATCAGGGCGGAGGGTGACCTTCGGGGTGTACCGACCAACCAGAACTGGCAGCACATACTTTGATATTAATAAAAGTAAAACAATGTGAAAGCAAAAATCAAAATCCATCTTTATACTTGATTCAAGGAACAACAACATGACACAGAAATGTTAAAAATAACATCGTTGATCCAAATGTTTTCTGATCATGGAAACAGCTATGACAAGCTATTAAACAAACAGCATTTAATAAAAAATAACCGGTACAAATACCGATGTGCTGACTGAAGGTACACTCTACTAAGAAGGTTTACAGGCAACAACATAGCAGCAAAATATGTAATAGGTGCTAGAAAGAAAAATTGACAAATGCACGGAAAAAGTAGGAAATGATTCCATAGTTGCTTAAGAAAGTACGTAGACCAAAAAATGACCAAGAATATCAGGAAAAGTTCCCCGTAAGGAAATGTATTCATGTAATTCATGATATCCACAAATTAAAGATGAAACTGCATTTGAGTTTCTCAATAGACTCACAGAAGTCATTTGATGTAGCTGAATATCTTTAACTATTTTATTATTTTATATGTTTTATTGATTTCAGACAGGAAGGGAGAATGAGAGGGAGATAGAAACATCAATGATGAGGGAGAACCATGGATCGGCTGCCTCCTGCATGCCCCCTACTGGGGATTAAGCCCGCAACCTGGGCATGTGCCCTGACCGGGAATCGAACCCTGACCTCCTGCTTAAAGACGTTGACAAGGTGCGATTTCCAGAAACCTAAGCATCATAACTGAAGGTGAATCGTGAGCAGCTTTCCCAATAAAACTAGAAGCAACAGGAGGATGCTCCCCGGCACCTGTACTTTCCAACACTGTACAAAATTTGTCACCCTAGACAACACCAAAAGGAGGTGACATTTTAAAAGAATTGCAGAGACAGAGAGAGGACTATCATCATTAGCAAATGATAAGATTGTCTAACCAGAAAAGTCCCAGAGCAGCCACTGAAAATCTGCATCTCTCAAGTGCCCAGATGCATTTTTGGGGTTCCGTGCCTACAGAAAGAAGCACCCGCCCCCTCACGTGGCATGAGACCTGGTCCTCTCACATCACCAGGGCTCAGAAGTGGAGCCAAGGAAAGCCCAGTGGTTATTTCTGCGGGGAAATGGTAACCTGCTCTGCTCCGGAAAGCCTGTGGTGGCGGTCCCACAGGAGTAACAAATACCGATATTAACACATTGAGGACGGATCACGAGAATTCCCGCTTCATAGTACACAGGGTTTTACAAAGTATCATACTTTAAAAAGATATTAGCTTGTAAGAACACGTAATACATAACTTCAAAATGCAATGGGTATTTACCTGTAAAGCGTGCCTTTAACATTTATGTAAAGCGTTTTTTGTACTCGTTCAGTAGAGACTCATCTGGCCACTGGGTAAAGCTAGCAATAAAACGACTGGTCCGCAATGTGTTAAAACTTCAGAACCAGTGGCTTTCCCATAACCAACAGTAAAGGGCTAGGAATGTAGAAAGACTGTTCTAGTCCAATTCAGATGCGCACACTCTGAGGCTCTGCCTTTATTCTACACAGATTGCAATGACAGATTAAAATATAGGAAGGAGAACATTGGAAAGACTAAACCAAGTAGCCCAGCCAGTGGGGCTCAGTGGTTCAGTGTCGACCCATGAACCAGGAGGTCACGGTTGGATTCCTGGTCAGGACACATGCCCGGGTTACAGGCTCAATCCCCAGTGGGGGGTGTGCAGGAGGCAGCTGGTCAATGATTCTCTCTCATCATAGATGTGTCTCTCTCTCCCTCTCCCTTCCTCTCTGAAATCAGTAATAAAAACATATTTAAAGAAGACTGAACCAAGTAAACAATGCCAGGGAGCAGAAATGGGGCAGAGACACACAGAAGTGAAGGAGCCGTACCCGGAGGCCTCCTGGGCACCAGGTCTCAGGGAAGCACTGATCCGGCCAGTTTTCAGACCCTTAATAATCTCAAAGTACACAAAAACCGAATGCTGTCCATGGTCACACCTTCAAGCTGACGTTTTACACTGTGGAAATGATTATTTTCATGTTTATCAACATGACATAATAGGATTTCACTTCATGCCTTTCTCTGTCTAGTTCCCACTTAGATTAGTAGATAATTAACCAAGTCTATATAGTATATACACTAGAGGCCCCGTGCACGAATTCTTGCACTGGTAGGGTCCAGCCGGCCACCCTGATGGGGGCCATTGGGGGTGGGCTGGCTGGGGCTGGGCCAGCTGGAATGAGGGGTTGCAGGAGGTTTACCTGCCGGCCACACCCCCAATCGGGGTGGGGGTGTCCACTGGGGGGCGGATCGGCTGGGTGAGAGGGGCCGTAGGCTTTCTGGTCATTCTACCCTTCAGTCGATTTGCATATTACCCTTTTATTATATAGGAGATTATATATATATATATATATATATATATATATATATATATATATATATTTATATTTATATATATTTATATATTTATTTTAGGATCTGACCATTGTACTTACTTTTTTAGCACATCAAACATGCTCTTCTCTACATTTTCCAGCCACTGTTCTACAGCATTTCTTACGCGAATTTTCCTGTAATTTAAGAAAAACCATGTGGAGGATTATCTTTACTCCTGTTTCATTCCTGTGATAAGCTTGTAGACTAAGTCTCCTCTACTTATACCACTTACAGGCCAAAGAACTCTAATTCTGTAACAGCTTTTATTTTTCTAGATCTTAATTTGGAAAACTATGCAAAAAACCAAAACATATCACTTAGCTTTAGGAAATTCTGACATCAACACCATAAAGTTACAAAATGAACAGTTGCGTTAAATACGAATTTACAAAATAGGTAGGTTATATTACAAAGCATTTTTGGATTCCTCGCTGGATCTTTGAAATACGAAACCTAAATCAGGGGCCAGTGAGGGGTTTTGGTGGACGGCAAGACTTGGGCACAGCATTTTTTCAAACCATGTACATCAGAAGCCCAGGCCACGGCTGGCAGATTGGACCAGTGTTAACGGAAGGACCTAGCCCAGTGGTCAGCAAACTCATTAGTCAACAGAACAGCAAACCACGGCTCATGAGCCGCATGTGGTTCGCGAGCCGCGGTTTGCCGACCACTGACATAGCCTATTAGAACTGCCAGGGAGCCACGACCAAGCCAGAACTCATAGAAGAATCAGAAACAACCGCAAGCAAGTTTCCTTCCTGCCTAGATTCAACCAACAAAATCTCGTGTTGGCTTTCAGGATTATGTTACTCGATATAAGACGTGGAAAGGTAAAATTCCAGACAAGCATGTTATCTTTGAACAAACAGTTTGCTGCCCATCCAGTGTGGCTCCATGCTTGAGCCTCAACCTAGGAACCAGGAGTTCATGGTTCGGTTCCCGGTCAGGGCACAGGCCCGGTCGTGGGCTCGATCCCCAGTAGGGGGCGTGCAGGAGGCAGCCCATCAATGATTTTTCTTATCGTTGATGTTTCTATCTCTCTCTCCCTCTCCCTTCCTCTCTCTGTAATCAATAAAAAGTATGTATTTAAAAAAAAGAAATAGTTTGCTTCCCAAACTTCTATGATCTGTCAGAAGTGGCCAAGCGGAGATTTGTAACGTAAAGGTCCTACTTGGGCAGCACCAGCGCTTCCCCCTCCTCGGATATGAGCATTATCACGGTGGGAGGGCCGATCTCCTGCTTCCAGATCAGCAAGTGCTTGATGTTTTCAAAACATTTCACGAGGTGAGGCTGTGGACCAGAAAGGAGTGTCAGCGACAGAAGGCCCCGACGCGGCTTTTGGGGATCAGGCTGCTGAGCAGAGGCCGGTGGTCTCACCTGGACAGACTCGGGGTTGCTGCTCCCAGCCAGGATCGCGAGAAGTTCCTCGTTGCTCAGAAAGTAAAATCTTGGGAAAATCATCCTTTTAATTTCAAGGTAGTCCTGTCCAGAACCAAAAGAAGAGCCATTCAGAATATGTGTGATCAGGACATGAATCCCATTGGGCCTACGTGGACACACAAAAGCCACAATATTAAAACTGCAGCAGCCCTGGCCGGTGTGTCTCAGTGGCTAGAGCACCGGCCTGCAGACTGAAGGGTCCGGGTTCGATTCCGGTCAAGGGCATGTACCTCAGTTACAGGCTCCTCCCCGGCCAGGGCCCTGATTGGGGCGCGTGCAGGAGGCAACCAATAGATATGTTTCTCTCACATCGATATTTCTCTCGGTCTTTCCCTCTCTCTTCCACTCTTTCTAAAAATCAATGGAAAAATATCCTCTGGTGAGGATTAAAAAAACAAAAACAAAAAAACCTGCAGTGTCCATGGTAGCATCAGTCAAGGTAACATCCCATGCTCAATGAAAGCCATGCTTAAACTGCTAAAAAAAATTGTTAATAAAACAAATGAACACAAAAACCCCCCAAATCCCACCCTTACACACACATGTGGGTGCACACGCCCACCCCTGTACTACTGATCATTAAGAAAGCACTGTGTTTTGGTCCTGGTCCTGTCAGCATTGCTCCCCCTGCTCCCATCCCTGCCTAGGTCCCTATCCTCTCGGAGGACACGATGTCATCCCAGCAGATCACCTCACCTCTGTGCAGAGAACTCCTCCACCTCCACCCCTCCCCACAGCTTAGCTGTGTTCACACCAGCTCTAACTCTTGTCCTTCTTTTCAGAGGAAGAAATGCCCGTTCATGCACAGCAGGCTAAGCTCTTCTTGTTCTATTTATTACTTCATCTTAAATATCTCCTTTGCAGCAGGCTCCCCTCTTAAAGTTCACTCATTAAAAATACAAGAAACTCTCTCGACTGTCCACCAAGTTCTTTAAAAAAAAAAAAATACATACATATATATATATATATATATATATATATATATATGTATATATATATATATATATATACACACACACACATATATATATACACACACTTTATTGATTTTTTACAGAGAGGAAGGGAGAGGGCTAGAAACATTGATGAGAGAGAAACATCGATCAGCTGCCTCCTGCACACCCCCTACTGGGGATGTGCCCGCAACCAAGGTACATGCCCTTGACCAGAATCGAACCCGGGACCTTTCAGTCCGCAGGGCGACGCTCTATCCACTGAGCTAAACCAGCTTTGGCTCCACCAAGTTCTTGAGAAGAGTCTGTAAACTCACAATCTTTACTTACTTATCTCTGCCAGCCTCATGCTCTGCCCTCCGACCCCCACTATTCCCAATCTCCTGGGACTCTTCCGGTCTTCCTGTTCCACAGTATTCCCCGAGCATGGGACTCTGTCCTTCATTCGGCATTCATTCACTCTGGTTTCTTTCACCCCTCGGCACTGTTTGTCATTGGCCTTCCAGATCCTCCCCGTCCCCTACACTTTCCTGCTCACATCGCCGTTCCTTTCTCATTCTTCCTCCCATCATGCTTTTCTTGAGCTACTTTGACACCCACCCACCTGCTCCTTGGCTCGGATCCCTTGCCTCTGCCCCAGATCTATACACCCAATTGTGGATTGACTATGTTCATGTGATTGTCCCATAAGTACTTTATTTTCAATATGCACAAACCTACTTCTTCCCACACAAACCTGCTCCCTCTGCAGGGTGCTCTCTTCCACTTTGTTGGCCACGCCGCAAGTTCAGCCACAGCCCTGGCCGCCTCCTACTGACCTACTGGGGAGCTCCTGGCACCCCTTTTTTCTTTAGCGCCCCGATATGCCTAGTCTTTTAACTGGTTTCCTTGTGTGCATTCTCCCTGCCGCCAATCTCTATAGACTCTCGGTTTCCTTACTGGGGGGCAGAGTTAAATGGAATCCTCTCTCTCCTGCTCAACATCCTTCAGTGGCTACGCCATCTATCAAACTCACTGTGCTACTCAAGGCCCTTCGCCACGTGTCCCCTGCCTCCCTGCAGAGCCCATCTCTCAGCGCTTTCCAATCTGCAGCCCATGTGCCATCGGCACCCTCTGGTTTCCGACTCCAGGACGTGCCATACTCACCGACAGCTCCACACGGTCCTCTTCCCCTTGCCTAGGGTGCTCTCCCCACCTGCCCACCTACACCCACATACTTCTCTCAAGTCCCAGGCCAGCGATCATATCTCCCAGGCAGGCTGAAGTTCTATTTAATACGGTATTATCTACCTTAGATCACACAGTAGCCTCTCTTTCCCCTCTCTGTGGCCTGTGATAGATCTGGAGGGCTGTAACGCTGAGGAATATGTCTTTTATCTCCAAAGGCCCGACACTTAACAGCAGTGTCTAAAGTAGGTGCTCAGTGCAAGGACGAAGGGAAAATTCCAAACACATGCTAGAAGTAACTGCAAAGCTTAGCTCAGTGACCACTCAGCCAAGTGGTCACCGTTAACCAGATGGCTCTGCCGCGGGCTCTGCGACTACAGGGCAGAGGGCGTCCTGCAGGAGCCGCCACCACCAGCCGAGACCTGTATTCCGCAAGGGAAACGGGCGAACGTTCGGAAAATACCTCGATTCCTAAAGTGAAGGGACCATGCCTACCACATGTCTGAACTGTGAAAACACAGCACTTCAAGATCTATGTGTCTAGCTGACACTGTAATGTTCTGGCAGCGTGGAAAGGTATGGCATCAATGACTTAATGGATAAAATCGTCAAAATATTCCAATTTCAACTTTTGCTGATTTTATAACTTCCTAATAACAGCAGTGCTGATCTAAACAACCTTCACTGAGGATGTTCCGTGTGCCCGCGAGTAAGCTCTAAATGCATGATCTCACTTAGCACAATGCCCCTCCCAGGGGGCAGGGCCACTGAGCCCCAGGTGCAGACGAGGCAGGCTGGGCAGGCACTTAAAAATGTGAGGCTTCGCTGAAGGCCATTTCGATTGGTCCATGCACTTCTCCTCCCTTTCTCTACAGTATTTTCATGAACCCTGTAGATGGTGAGAGTTGGGAATACTGTTGGGAAGCTAGAGCAACAAAGAAAGCCTGCCCTGGGGTTGGACGCTGATGTGTTACATGGCCTGGCATGAACTGAGCGGTTCTCCATGTCAGGACCTCGATGGCGTTACCTCGAGACTTTTCTTGATGTATTCGAGAGAGACGTTACAGTTCTTCAGAACCTCGAGGACGCCTGTGGAGGTGGCGATTCCCAACGCATCCAGCTTGTTTTGGATTTTTAACATTATCTCCTTCCACATGGCAATCACTTGAGAGAAGAGTTCTGATTCTGCTGGGAGCTGCCTTGAAAAAGAACATTGGGGATAATTTTTTTTTTTTGGAGGAAATGATAACTGAAATCTGCCAGCTATATGTATTTGCCACCCAATATTGTTCAAATTACAAAATGTTTTGACCCGTTATATTTTTGCTGATTGAGCATTAATTAAAGATTTTTTTTTTTGTCTGTTGTGTACAAGTGATGTACATGGTAGGAAATACTACCATACATTGGATATCCAGCCATCATTTAACAAGATTACGCTTAACAAGGGGTACAAGACAGATATAAAAGTTCTACATAGAGTATGTGGAAGTGATTTTTGTCCAAGGACTCGGAATAAAACAAAGGGCTACTAAAATCCTGCCCTCGCCGGTTTGGCTCTGCGGACAGCGCATCAGCTCATCATCTTTCTCCGTGAGTCGAAGACAGGTCTATTCCAGACCTACTTTTCCTGTTCTTTACAGCCATTGGAAAGGAGCCTTTCATTAGAAGCCCTGTTTTCAACCTGCTAGCCAATCCTGTAAGAGAACAACTTGGTGATATTCTGAAATCCCTTACCTAGGAGTCTTCTCTCTCATTAAGTTTGAAATGTTTCGTAAAAAGCAGCACTGAGGGTTGCATTTAAGGCACTAAGTTGTTGTGACCATAAAGGACATACTTCTACTTATGTGGTTTCTCCTCAGAGAACTTTGAGAATAAGTGTAGATTACTAGTCTAAAGCATTCATATGATAAGAACTATATGCAAACAACAAAAAGGGATAGTTTCCTATGAAGTAATACGTCTAAACATTTCTCTTTTGTAAACCCTTAGTAGCTCCCCTAGGCCTCTAAAATAAAGCTCAAAATACTTAAACTGATATCAAGGCTTTCTATCACCTGCTCTAATATGCCTTATAAACATACCCTTCATAACTTCCTACCTTTTTTCAGAATGGCTCCTAGACCAGCTTGTGTAATGTCCACAGTTTAAATTCTGCCTAGATCAGTGGTCGGCAAACTGCGGCTCTGTTGACTATTGAGTTTGCCAACCACTGGCCTAGATAATACGTATGTCTCAACTTAAGCACTCTTAAGACCAATCACTTACAAAGAGACCAATTAATTCCAATGCTAGGAATAAAAAGAGATGGTAAAATTTTCAACATTGTCTAGGTCCTTTATTCTTTCACATGGTCCATTGTAAGAAGTTATCATTTATGTATGAACTAGAGGCCTGGTACATGAAATTCGTGCACGGAGGGGGGTTGTCCCTCAGCCCAGCCTGTACCCTCTCCAATATGGGACCCCTCAAGGGATGTCCGACTGCCCTTTTAGGCCCGATCCCAGTGGGCCTAAACGGGCAGTCGGACATCCCTCTCACAATCCAGGACTGCTGGCTCCCAACTGCTTGCCTGCCTGCCTTCCTGATTGCCCCTAACCGCTTCTGCCTGCCAGCCTGATCACCCCCTAACCACTCTGCTGCCAGCCTGTTTGCCCCCAACTTCCCTCCTCTGCCAGCCTGGTCACCCCTAACTGCCCTCTCCTGCAGGGTTGATCACCTCCAACTGCCTTCCCTTGCAGGCCTGGTCCTTCTCAACTGCCCTCCCTTGCAGGCCAGGTGCCTCCCAACTGCCCTCTCCTGATGGCCATCTTGTGGTGGCCATCTTGTGTCCACATGGGGGCAGGATCTTTGACCACATGGGGGCAGCTATATTGTGTGTTGCAGTGATGATCAATCTGCATATTACTCTTTTATTAGATAGGACAGAGGCCTGGTACAGGGGTGGGGGCCAGCTGGTTTGCCCTGAAGGGTGTCCTGGATCAGGTGGGAGTTCCCTTGGGCTGTGGGGCGGCCTGAGCGAGGGCCCTGTGGTGGTTTGCAGGCCAGCCATGCCCCCTGGCAACCCAAGTGGAGGCCCTGGTATCTGGAATTTATTTTCCTTCTACAATTGAAACTTTGTAGCCTGGAGCAGAGCCAAGCCTGGGGCTCCCTCCGAGGCCGGCAGCCATTTCTGTTGGGGTTATAATTGAAACTTTGTTGCCTTAATCAGGTGGGCCCGGCCAGGGTGTGCAGAAAGCTTTGCTTCCCCTGTTTCCGGCGGCAACCCTGGCCTGCTCTCTCAAGCTCCATTCTGCCGCCATTTGTTTGAATTTGTTTACCTTCTATAATTGAAACTTTGTAGCTTGAGTGGAGGCTTAGGCCTGGCAAGGGCAGGCGGAAAGCTCGGCTTCCTCTGTTACCTAGGAAACCTTGCTCTCTGTGGCTATAGCCATCTTGGTTTGGGTTAATTTGCATGCTCGCTCTGATTGGATGGTGGGCATGGCTTGTGGGCGTGGCTTGTGGGTGTGTTGGAGTTATGGTCAATTTGCATATTTGTCTATTATTAGGTAGGATGCTATTAAAAACATGCTTACTGTTTACTTCAAAACCACACTAATAGCCCGGCTGGTGTGGCTCAGTGGTTGAGTGTCAATGTATGAACCAGGAGGTCACAGTTCGATTCCCGGTCAGGGCACGTGCCCAGGTTGCAGGCTCGAACCCCAGTGTGGGGTGTGCAGGAGGTAACCGATCAATGATTCCCTCTTATCATTGATGTTTCTCTCTCTCCCTTCCTCTCCCTTCCTCTCTGAAATCAATAAAAATATATTTTTTAAAAAACACACTAATAAATGGACTCATATTGTAGCTTGGAGATTATAAAGATGTATCTGACATTTATTCTCCATCCTTAATAGCTCCCTATCAATAACTGAGAAATAAGGCTTTAAAAAATGATACTTGCAATCTTTTATGAAGAAAAAAATATAATAATGATTCAGCAGCTAGAGTGTTCATTGAAGAAATGATTTCTCAAGAATCACAGAGAATAAATTATCCACCATGCTTTTTTGTACCTGTTATGTAGCATATTTCAAGTTTTTACCTTTTTACCTCCGAAGAATTGAAAACTGGTTCAAGATAAAGCCAAGATCTTTGACAGTTCACCCACTCCTCCAGGGTATAGGAGAATAGAGTCAAGTTTTGATCCCATTTATCCACAAGACCCTACAATGATAGAAACCAAAATCTAAATGGGAAGTTACTTGTAAGAGTCATAAAATAGAAACTGAGCACAAATCTGATTACTAGTCATTGACACACAGGAAGTAATTAATGGAGGGTCTATAAACGAATATAAATCTCATATTTAGTATTGGGGGAGGTTTGAGATGTCCTACTCATTCAATTTTCTGTCTTATTCATTATGCAATATACAAATATTTTTTGGTATATATATTGTTTCATTCCTTTCTTTAAACATTTTTGCACATATGTACATATGCATATAATGTCTTTAATAATTTACATAAATGCAATCATATTATATACATTGTTCTGTAGCTTGCTTTTTTTAAACCTGTGTTAGAGAAGTTTTATACTAGTGCTTATAAGTTTCTTCATTCTTTTAATATCAGAAAATTTCCATTAGTAATAAAGGCTTTCAGTGCTCTAAATATTCCTTTTTTAGGGCTCTAGCCAACTGTCAAAGATTTGATTTATAATTTTCTCCTTTTTGCTTATTTTCAATTAAAAATTCAACTACATTTCCTATATATTCTTCTAGTTGCTTTTAAATTTCCATTTTTTTGTGAGTGATTTGGTTGTTGTCTATTTTTTGCAACTTTTCTGTTCATTTTTTTTACTGCATATGGTTAGAGAACAGTCTATGTGATTTAATTTTTGGGGGGTAATTTAATTAGTGTTTTTCTCTGAGGTCCAATTAATTGACATTTTCCCTAAATGTTTGTATGTTTGCAAATACTACGAATTCCATCTGTTGAGTAGATATTTCTCTCACACTCTCTATAATCAATTTTGTTAATTTTACTAGTAAGTATTTCTATGTTGTCACACATCTTGTAGAGTTTCCTGAAGTTTAAATGATTCTTATCTATGTTATTGGATGGAGGCTGCCAAGAAGGACTAACAGAAAACATCAAATACAAGCTCTGTGGTTTCATTTCAAATTACACTAGAATAGATGTGGAGGCTGCTGTTTGGTGGAGAAATAATTGCAGGAACACACGAGTATAAAGCCAGGATTGCCCTGTATAAGAGCAATAGCAGTCCCAGCTGGTTTGGCTCAGTGGTTAGAGTGTCAGCCTGTGGACTGAAGGGACCCGGGTTTGATTCCAGTCAAGAGCACATGCTGGGTTGCAGGCTCGATCCCCACTAGGGGGCATGCAGGAGGCAGTCGATCAATGATTCTCTCTCATTATTGATGTTTCTCTCTCTCTCTCTCCCTTCCTCTCTGAAATCAATAAAAATATTTTTTTTTAAAAAAAAGAGCAATAACACAGGAAATTAAAATGAGGCATTCCTCTCCAGCACACAGACCACAGGGCAATAGTCCGGGCATGGACACTGCGGGCCTGTGGGCATTTGCAGCGGCAGTGGCACTACTGGCAAAGTCCTGGCTTGTAGGCTTCTGTTTTCATAGCGTCTAAATTCATCTTGTCTGCCCAAATGAGACTTTCTGACATTTTCTCATGAGCAGTTAATGTTTCCTTTATCTACTATTTTATCTACTATTCAATCCATTTTGATATCTATATATATAAAAGCCTAAGCAACCGTTTGACCATCCAACAGGTAGCTACGATGTGCAGTGACCACCAGGGGGCAGACACTCAATTCAGGAGCTGCCAAACTGTGGTGACTTGGCAACTGCGGTTTTCGGGTGATGCACCCAGAACCAGAGAGGAGGGAGCCTGATTCCGGGGTACATCACCTGAGAACTGCCCTCTCGCAATCCAGGACCCCTCAGGGGATGTTGGAGAGCTGGTTTCGGCTTGATCCCCACAGGCCAGGCCAAGGGACCTCACTGGTGCACGAATGTGTGCACTGGGCCTCTAGTAAGTATATAAATGCTTTATTCAAATCCAAAGCTCACAGATTGCAACAATGTAAAGTGATAAACAAAACGGCAGACAATGACAGCATTTCCCCTTTGCCGCACCATTTACCTTGATGGGCTCACTGTACGAGGATCCTTTCACGGTGGCGAGCATGATCTGCGATTCCTCCAACTGGGCCAGCAAGTCATCCAGAGAGGAAATGATGAGGATCGCGTCGGTCTCTGTGTGGTGAAGGACTAAGTGCAAAGGAGTCGTCTTCCAGAGGTCGATGATCTTAAACAGCATCTTTTCCAGAGCAGCTTCGTGTGTCGCTGAGGTTGAAATGTCATTGATCTCATTTTCATACTGAAACATCTGGAATGAAAACTCATTGTTTTAATGTCAGCGCAGCAAATAATTCCCGATACATTGAAAATGGGAGCCTTCCACGAACACGTGGGAGGGACAGCGACAATAGTGAAGGTCTGGTTCGTTCGGTTTCCATCCCAACCACAGGCTGTGTGACGGAACCTTGGTGACGCGGCCCTTTGGAGTTTTCCAGCATCCTATGCGCATGCACCACGCTCAGCCAACATTTCTACCCACAAGCGTGGGGCCTCAAAGTCCAGTCAGTGCAAATAGTTAACAGTGCCTTCCGTACCATTTCCTTCCACCTCCTTTTCTCCGTATCAATGTCAGCTGTTTAACTGCCTTGTGACATGCTTTTACTTTCTATAGTAATTCTTGGGGTATAATCACCTGAGAGAATGTAACGCTCATGGACCCAACCTCCCATGGCCTCCCTTTCTTTGCCACATCTCTCCACAGGGTAAGTGTTGCTCAAAAGACATGAGTGATGTGTATTTGGGCTTCTTCCCAATATGGCCAATTAAACAGGATTGCCTATCATGTATCATTGACTAATCTACTCCCACCTCCCCAGACATTCCGTGAATCCCTCCCTTTTCTAATTCCTAATCCCTGTAGACATACTTGCTCACTTAAAATTAGCCTCAGTGCTATTTCAACCTTTTTTTCTCTCTCTTGAACTCCTTTTGCTTACCTTGAGCGCGAGAAGATTCTCTATGGTACAGTTTTTATCAAGAATAATGGACTTTCCAATGATCTCCTGGAAAGCCTCCCAGTGCCGTGGCTTGAGACAGGGGTTCCCCAGGGCGATGATGATGGGCAGCTCCTGTTTAAAGCTGGTCACCGACTGCTTAAGGTATGTTACCATGTTGTTCTGGGGCAAGCCTGTAAAAAGCAGCGGGTCGGTAGGCTGATGACATGCTCACTGTATGTTTTAAACTAGACTGAGTTGATCAGTTATTCATCTGCACTAAAATAGTGAGATTTATTACTATCACCTTCCCGTAAGACTGAACTATGGGTTCAAGAGAAATGGCACTGCAGATCAGAACCAAGTCACCTTATAGCATCTGATGCTAGGGAAGCTGCTACAGACATACAGACAGACAGGTACACACTGGCATCAAAAGACTATAATAGGGCCTGGCCGGCGTGGCTCAGGGATTGAGCATCGACTTATGAACCAAGAAGCCACGGTTCGCTTCCCGGTGAGGGCACATCATGGATGTTTCCATCTCTCTCCCTCTCCCTTCCTCTCTGAAATAAATAAATACATATTTTAAAAAAGAGACTGTAAAGGTTTGGGGCTTTTAAATTCTGCTCAGTAAGGAACAATATCATGGGGAAAAACGGTCACTATTTTTTCATAAGGAAGATACTTTAATACTGAAATGTAGGTGAAAACTTTGCCATGGCACTGACACCACTGAGACACAAGACTCAAACCTGTGCAGGTGAAGGTTCAATCCTTAGAACTTTGTTTACTGCCCCTTAAACAGAACAGGGAAGGGCCCTGGCCGGTGTTGCTCAGTGGCTAGAGCAGTGGACTGTGGACTGAAGGGTCCCAGGTTTGACTCCAGTCAAGGGCACATGCCCAGGTTGCGGGCTCGATCCCCGTAGGGGGCATGCAGGAGGCAGCCAATCAATGATTCTCTCTCATCATGGATGTTTCTCTCTCACTCTCCCTCTCTGAAATTAATTTAAATATATATATATTTCTCCGAGGCCCCACGCTTGTGGGCAGAAATGTTGGTTGAGCGTGGTGCATGGGAATAGGGTGCTGATAAACTCCAAAGGGAGGCGTCACAAAGGTTCCGCCACGCAGCCTGTGGTTGGGATGGAAACTGAACGAATCAGACCTGATATATATATATCAGGGAGGGGGCAGAGAAACAGCTGGAGCTGGGGACCCATATTCTTTTTTTTTAAAATATATATATTTCTTTATTGATTTCAGAGAGGAAGGGAGAAGGAGAGAGAGATAGAAACATCAATGATGAGAGAGAATCATTGATTGACTGCCTCCTGCACACCCCCTGCTGGGGATTGAGCCCGCAACCCAGGCATGTGCCCTTGACTGGAATCAAACCTGGGACCCTTCAATCCGCAGGCCAACACTCTAGCCACTGAGCCAAACCAACTAGGGCTGGGGACGCATATTCTTAAATCTCCAATTTGTACAGCTGGGGCTTCTTTGATAAAGCCATGCTGAATAATCGCAATGTTGTCCAAGACCTGGTTAAATAAAAGGACAAGGGAATAACTGTGGATTGTGCGATTCTAGATGCTGGCAAACCAACAGATTTCACCTGGGAAACCACGGGGAAAAGGTGTGGTGCACTTGTTGCTTTGTGTCTTGTTCTCTGAACACACACGACAAAATATGGAGTGAGAATGCCCAGAATGGTGCTCTGTGAACGCAGTGAGACTGTAGGCAATTTGTTCCCAGTTTTCCTCTTGACTAAACTTTTGTGATATGGCTGTCTTTTGGGGGGAATTTAAAAACAAGCAATCTGAAGTGTCTTTCTAGAGGACAGCAGAGAAGTGAGGGAGGAATTTAAAATTCTGCCCCGATTTCCCCTTCCCACGTGAAAGGCTTCCTTTTGGAGAGGGGAGGATATCGCACCCCTGCTCACACGGCATCGCACCTCTGCACTGGCCCATTTCCCTGGGGGTGCTGAGCATAAGGGGACCCTCAAAGGCACTTTCCGCTGCATCCCCGCTGCCCAGAGGGCCCGGGATGTGGGTGCAGACTCCGTGGGTGGGCCCTTAGCATCCACCCAGCTCTGGCCCTAGAAGAGTCGGAGTCGAGGGGGAAGTGTCTGGGGTCCTACCTGGTTTAAAGGAGACGCAAGCCGTTATTAATTACGTTAAGCAAATTTGGGGGCAAAGTTTCCATCTCGCTTTTGCTTCAGGAAATAATCCTACCTGTGCCCTGGGCTCTCTCTCCAGCCATGAACGGTCAGCTCGTGGGGACTGGGAGAGAGAGGGTGATCTTGTTGACCCAGAGGGCACATTGTATGTAACTCTAGGTGGGCAAACATGGGGAGGACACGTTTACCTTTTTCTAGGACTAAGATGAGGCTCATCCACTTGGACACATTCCTCTGCACCGACTCTATGTCAATGTCGCGAAGGGTGCTGGCCCTCCACTCCTGAAAGAGTACTTTCCATTCCTCTTGCGCCTCCCACAGGATCTTCCTCAAGGTCAGCTCGTAGTCAATGTCGGAGATCTCGGCAGCCACCATCTGGGTGATCTCCTCCACGTTCAGAGGGTGCATGTGAGACTGGGTGTCGCTGAACGACTCCTGGTAGTTGGCGCATATCCTGACTTTGTTGGCGAGGCTCGCGGCTTCCTGGGAGAAGGCCTGGATCATCTCCATCGCCGTGGACGCCGCCGTCCCCATGTGTAACAGAACAGGCGTCCTGATCTGAAAAGGAGCAGGAGCACACACTAAGAGGTCACAACGTAGCCAAGTTCAAGGACAGCATTTCAGCCCAAGCTTTCCCATTGTCACCTGCAACCACCATCTGGAAAGAAGACCTTCAGCTTATAATTCCTGTGTTTGTTACGATTCATTGTAATTATTATTATTACCATCAGATCTATAATTTCCCGTGTATCTTCTATATTTCAGGCGCTGTGGCAACACATTACCTTACTTACTAAATCCATACAACCATCTTCAAAGATAGTTACTAATTTGTACAATTTTTCGAAGAACTTCTGAGGTTGTGAATAATTTTCCCATCGTCAGATGGTAAGCAGAGGTTCTGGGTCTGGCCCGCACTCCTGCTTCCTGATCCTGGTAAAGGGCGCATTCCTTTTATGATGCTTGTCACGTGTTGCCTCATATGACAGTTTTATTCTTGCACAGGACATTGTGGGCATTTGCAACCATGACATCCAAAGAGAGAGATGTGAGTAAAAGTTTGCTCTGATTTTCCTTACTAAATGAACAACTTCTTAAGATTAAGGATAGTTTCATTGGTTTACTAGAGGCCTGATGCACGAAATTCGTGCAAAGGGCTCAGCCCTTGCAGCCCCGGCTGCCTTGTGGTCTGCGGCCCCACCCACTGGTCATTCCATAAGGTTGTTCTGCCATCCAGTCTAATTAGCATATTAGCTCTTTATTATATGGGATTCTTTGTATACCTCAGAGAACCCCATACCATCAAATACAGGTGGGACTTGTTTATTAAAACGTTCCAAAAAGAATAAATTAATTTGGATCTTATCACCTTATTCTTTTAAAAAATCCAACCCATGGGACTGCATATAATACTGTGTTACGGGGAGTGTGGTCATCAAATAAACACTGAAAACTCTATAAAGGTAAGTTGTATAAAATTGATAAACCATATATCTGTGATAATGGATGAGGCTTAATATATCGTAATCTGTAACAGCGATGCCTATATAAAATGGGTTGTAAGAAAAGTTTTCCTTAGCAAGCTTCTCCCATAATTTCCCACTCACTGATACTTATTCATAAATGAGTCATCCTGAGAGAGGAGTAAATACTTGAAGAACTAATCTTACTAGTCTACACGGAGTCAAGGCAGTTTTGCCACCCCTACCCGCCGTCTTCACATAGAGATCTTCCAAGAATGATTGCAGTCAACAGCATGTCCATGACATAGTCGGAAAGGTTCTACAATATCTTAACATCAACATGCCCCACCCTGTGTCTCCCAATAAAACAGCCAAAACCCTGCACAGAACCCAAGAGCAGCTACTGAGGAATCTGAGAGGAGACAGTGACAGCAGACTGAGGGAGAAGATGTCATTTGAAGTGCCACCGAATCAGCGGTGAGTCTACTCTTCTTCCTTCCAGTATCCCCTAGCACAATGGTCGGCAAACCACGGCTCACGAGCCACATGCGGCTCTTTGGCCCCTTGAGTGTGGCTCTTCCACAAAATACCACGTGCGGGCGCATGTACAGTATGATTGAAGGAGTACCCTAATTAAGTTAATAATAATGTACCTACCTGTATAGTTTAAGTTTAAAAAATTTGGCTTTCAAAAGAAATTTCAATCGTTGTACTGTTGATATTTGGCTCTGTTGACTAGTGAGTTTGCCGACCACTGCCCTAGCACAGTTACTGCTCAGTGGATGTTCGGTGTTTGACAGTTTGCTTCTCATGATAAGTGAAGCTGGAACTACCATTCCCATCTGGCCTAGACCAGGTGTGGGGAACCTTTCTCATGCCAAGGGCCATCTGGATATTCATAACATCATTCGTGGGCCGTACAAAATTCGCTGCTGGTGGGAATGCAGCCTGGTGCAGCCACTATGGAAAACAGTATGGAGTTTCCTCAAAAAATTAAAAATGGAACTGCCATTTGACCCAGCGACCCCACTTCTGGGAATATATCCTAAAAACCCCAAAACACACCAATCAGAAAGAATATATGCATGCCTACGTTCATAGCAGCATTACTTACAATAGCTAAGATCTGGAAACAACCCAAGTGCACATCAGTAGACGAGTGGATAAAAAAGCTGTGGCACATTTACACAATGGGATACTATGCAGTTAAAAAGAGGGATCTCTTACCCTTTGAGACAATGTGGAGGAAACTGGAGACTATTATGCTAAGTGACATAAGCTAGTCGGAGAAAGAAATATCACATGATCTCACTTATTTGTGGAATCTAATGAACAAAACTAATTGACCAACAAAATAAGACCCCAAGCAGGGAGGCCTGGAACAGACTGACATGCCTCCATGTGGGGGTGGGGGGATGAGGAGAGATAAACCAAAGAGCTTATCTGCTTATATGCACAGCCCATGGACACGAGCAATAGAGTGGTGAAGACCTGGGGGGGGGGGGGGGGGGGGGGGGGGAGGAGGGGGGAAGAGCCGGGCAGAGGGAGGTAAAGGGGAGGGGGAATGGGAGACATCCGTAATATTGTCAACAATAAAATAAAAAAAAATAGTAATAATTTTAAGAAATTAAAAAAAAATTAACCTGCTATATTTGGTCAAACATTTAACTAACTCACCCCTAATGCCTTGGCAGGGCCAGACCAAATGATTTCACAGCCCCACAGGCCCACAGGCCGGGCATGCCTCACCCCTGGCCTAGGCTAAGGCCCAGGAAGACCTCAGGGTCTCTTTGCCCTTTTCATGCCATGCCTCCCCCGGCCCCAGCCCCTCGGGCAGTCTGTTGAAGCCCGTGGAGAACCAGCTTTGCTGTTATTTGCTGTCTACGTTCACTCATAATGGAAACAGATGCAAAATTTCAGTTGGAGGTTCGTGAGAATAGACATGTCCTTTCACTTCCCATTCCCATTCACACATCATCAAAATTCTGTCTGTGAATTCCCGGTTAAGAATCCATCCATTCAATCATTTACCTAAGAGTCCGCAGAAGAAAAACACCTGCCTGCTCAGGCCCGCATGAGACCAAGACCTCGTTGACTTTTCATGAGAAACAAACACTTACTTTGGCCTTTAAATGACTGGCATCAACACGCAGACCCGTGACGTAGGCTTCCAGATTGTCTCTGAACTTGGCGACAGCAGCATCCTTGTTCGCTTTACTTAGCTTCACAGCGCTCTTTAGTTGCGCAAACTTGATTAAAAGGATTTTATGGATGGCAATTTGCTCTTCTGAAATATAGACCTGGTAGTAACTTAAAACAGAATGTAGCTGAGCAACTGTTGAGTACTCTTTCTCGAGTTTAGATATTTTGGAGGAAATAGCATCCAGAAAAGTAAAATGTTCCACAAATTCTTCTATTTCAATGGGATTACATTCCAGTTTTTTCAACGACGTTTCTACAACCTGCAATCATTGACACGTCAATTATAATTATATAGTGATTTTTCACTACTTTAGAAGAGTAATTACTCATTTTTAATATCTCACACTAACTTACATAATTATAATGCTAGAAAAAAAAAATGAAGACATCATCTAGTTACACTGATACCAAAACCAGAAAAAGATGGTTAAGGAAAAGAAAATCAAAAAGTAATTTCGCTTACAAGCATAAATGCAAAAATCTTAGAAATCATGTGCATGCAGCCCAGCTGGTGTGGCTCGGTGGTTGAGCTTCAACCCATGAACCAGGAGGTCACAGTTCAATTCCTAGTCGGGTCACATGCCCAGGTTGCAGGCTTGATCCCCAGTGGAGGGCGTGCAGGAGGCAGCCGATTGATGATTCTCTCTCATCATTAATGTTTCTCTCTCTTCCTCCCCCTTCCTCTCTGAAATCAATAAAAACATATCTTAAAAAGTAATAATGTACATGTATGTGCCTGTGCATGCTGGCAATCTAAATCTATTCATTTGGATGCAAGATTAACCTTAAAAAGTCAATTAATGTAATTACCCACGTTAAAGATGAAAGCAAAACAACTGTATGATCATCACAGTAGCTGCAGAATAAGCATTTGATAAAATTCACTTATGATATAAAAAATTCTACTATATTAGGAATTCCTTTCAAAATAAGGGAATGTCCTTAATTATGTAAAGGAAAACTACCAAAAGCCTCCAGAAACAAAAATACCTTTGGGGTATGCAGCAGCCAGAAGAGAATGAACCAACAGAACTCTCAGGACAGGTGCCCCAAGCTACTTTGTTTGGCCCCATCCTGTGTTTAGTAATTTCTGATTAAAAGCCAGGCATTGCTGATGCTGCATGTTACAGAGGTCTGATTTTTGTTGCAGTTCTTTAAAGGGTGCTGTCCTTCATTTGGTGAAGGGGGTTGTTTGCATATCTTTTGCAGTTTGATCCCTTGGAGGCCTAGTTTTCATCTCTGGATTTAGAATGCCGACCCCTTTAGTAACCAGCTCCATTGCTAAGGCAAAACCCTCTAGGGTCTCCACTGAATACCCGGTATACCCACTGCGACCCTCCACTTTGACTGGCTGGGACTGGGCTCGTAGGAGGCCTGGCAATGGTTCTGCTTCCAGCTCTGGGGTTGTAGGCCATCTCTGTGGATTTGGCTCCAGGCCCCTGCACAGACATGCTTGGTAACTGCAGCTGGAAACAGTCCTGGGACCTGGGACCCTCTATGCACTTTTCTGCTGGTTCTTATTTTTGTTATTTTGGGGGCTTTTGTTTGTTATTTTGGTGGTGGTGGTGGTTTTTATTGTTTTGTTTTGCTTTTCCTAGCTCCCTTCTTTGACTGTAAAAGTGAAAATTTCAGCCATCTCAGCTTAGTGAGGTCACTGGGCTCTCTCCCGGGTCCTCCTCCCTGCACTTGTAGTCCCAAACTTCCCTCCAGTAGCAATCCCGTGTGTCCTTTGCTTTCCTGGTCTCCAGGACCACAATCCTACACTTCAGGTTATGCAGTATCTAAAAGTATTTCTTTCATTTGTTTGCTTCAGTCTTCTATTCTCTTTATAGCTGGAAGTTAAATCAGGTCTAGTCCTGTTTCTCCATCTGGCTATAGCAGAGGTATTGAACTACAGCAGGCTCACCTCATCATCAGAGTTTGTAAACATTATACTGATACATTTCTGCATAATTCAATCTTTAAAAACTCAATGAAGATGACCTTAAGTGTCACATAAAAATGTTTCTAATAGAAGAGACATATTGGTATTTTAGTAATGATCTAGAACTAAAGGTACTAAGTCATCTCCCTGAGGACTAACCGTTGGTGGAGGGTAGGAGTGGGGAGTTCAATTGTCCCAACATCTCATTTTTGAAGGAGGGGAGAATTAGTGAATGACACCATCCTAAATATCTCATCTCATGGGGGCAGTTCATGCACAGATTTGGGAGGCTGGGCAAGTAGGTGTGCTTGTGCCACAATGGTACCTGGGACTTAGATAATGTGCTAACCAAGGCTGTAGCATTAGGGTAAATAATAGGACAAATTTTGCATCGTATTCTGGTTCCTCTTTGTCCTCTGAGCGAAATTCTATGAGAGATGAACTCAGGCTGGGCACAGACTGAGGGGAATGAAGCTGGATGAGAAAATTCTTCTCTGCCTTTGGCGGAGAGCTGACTTCAAAGGCCGGTGAGGGGGAGACAGCAGCCGTTTCTGTGCTCAAAAGTGGTGGCTTCAAAGAGGGAGCCTGAGCAGGCGACGAGACGAGAGCCCTCGCCTTTAACAAAGAACTCTCCCTGGAGGGTTTTCTGTGGGAGGACAGGATTCTTAGACAGCTCGCTGGCAAAGTCTATTAAGGAAGTCACCTTCCCTCCCAAGTCGGAGCATCAAATAAGTGATCATACTTTTAAGGTTGGCAGGCAGGTATAGAGCGCAGAGCCAGCAGCTAAATGTCAAGATGCTCAGGCTTAAAAATCGTGTCCAGACTAAGCACGGATGAAACCAGAAGCAAATCAAACGTATATTTTTAAGAAGCAGCCTAAGCCTAATCGCCAAGGCCATTTCCTAAGGCACCCCCAGCCCTCCGAGCTCATCCCTACAGATAATGCGTTGCTACACCTGCTCAGGGTCCAACAAGCACCACCCCTCCGATGCCAGGCCTGGCTGAGGTCCAGAAGGGTAACCCAGGGGATCGTCATACAGGGCATAACCAGGGGTCACAGGGGGCAGAGGGCAAGGGAAACTGCCCCAGAGGCCTGAGCCGGAGGCTGCCGAGACGGACCAATCAAACAACTTACTCAACAACCAAGGGCGATTCTCTTTTTTCTGCCCAGCGAACGTTGACACTTGCTCTAAAACACTCTAAATGTTCCCCGTTTTCTCCTTTAAAGGATGGGACGTCTCACTGCACCTGCCCTGTTCCTTCTCCACCATGTTATGATGGGAGAACGGGGCCGAGAGCTCTTCTCTTACGGACAGGTCACGCTAAGTGCCACTCGTGCACTTGACAGAGAACCGCACGTGATGGTAATGCACCACCTGCTCCGCCAGCCTCGCCTGCCCTGGCTGTGCCGAGTGTGAGCCAAGTGCCTCGGGGGCAGCGTCACTATCAAGGGGCACAGAGCACAGAGGAGGAGGAGCCTGGCTCCCTGCCTGCACCACAGCTACTGCACCAGCCCTGGCCGACCAGCGTTAATGCTTCTACACGAGACAAATAAACCCCTTGTTTCATAAGCAGTGTTTTGGGGTGTCCTAATATTTGTTGGGAAATGTAACCTAAATTAAACAGAGTAATTTTTTATGTTACAGGATTGTGGATCTAAAGATAATGTGCATTTCATTATATACAGTATATAGTACTATTCATCGAATAGTCCCTTTGCAATCTTCTCTTCAACTCTCTGTTGTAGCGTTACCAATTCCTAAATGTTCCTCCTTCTCAAAATACTCCCTGGCGTTCTTTGATCTCTTTGGTAACCCCTTTGGTATACGTGTGGATTCCTCTTCCTCTAGCAATCCCCCAAATGTTGATAGTCACCAGGCTTCTGTTATTCTTTTCTATTTTTTTTAGGAAAATCTACTTTTATTGATTTCAGAGAAGAAAGGAAAGGGAGAGGGAGAGAGAGAGACATCAATGATGAGAGAGAGCCATTAGTTGGCTGCTTCGTGCACGCAACCTGGGCATGTGCCCTGACCGGGAATTGAACCGTGACCACCTGGTTCATAGGTCCGTGATCAACCACTGAGCCACACTGGCCGGGGCTGCTCTTTCCTGTTGTCACCATACACATAGACAAGGGCATTCTCATTCACTTTGAGGATTTCCATGACAATACGCATGCTGCTCATTTAGATATATATTTCCCGTCTAGACTCTGTCCTGAGACCCAGACAGGCGTATCTGAGTCTCTCTACTTGAGTATCACCCAATTGGACAAGCCCTGTGCTCCCTGGCCCAGTGAATAAGGTCACTGCCCACGCTGCTGCCTCACCAAAACCCCAGAGCATCAGTCCCTGCTCTTTCATTCTTTCCACGGTGTCCATCCCTAAAGCCTGCTGACTCCATCTCTTAAATAAATCTCACATCCATACACTTCTCAGCCCGCACCTGCGACTTGCCTGGCTCCAGGCATCATCACATGTCCCCTAGATGACAGACGGCTTTCCCCCTGACTGTCCCACTGTCATCCAGTCTCCACCCTGCAGCCAGAGTGGTCCTCAACCAAATTCCAAAGGCGCCTTCCCCGCCCCACGTCACACCGTGCCGGACTCCCGACAGGGAAAGGAGGCAGGACGTGACGCGGGCTACCATTCCAGAGGTTTCTCCGAGGACCTGACATCTGCTCCAAGACCCCAACAAATAAATGCGTACTGGCCTTTTCCGAGGATAACAGTCATCGTGTGTGCTTCCCAAGTACCTATTTTGAAATTATAATGGACTAATCTGAAAGATTCTCAAGCAATAGGCATTTTCAGAACACTTACTTCCAGTAGATGCGTGTTCTTCTTTTCAATGACGGCCCGCAGGAGGTCCTGGCTGGTCTGCAGGATGCCCTCCATGTGCGGTAAGCACTCCGCCTGGTAGTCCGCACTCAACACGTTGAAGATGCCGATGCGCTTCTCGGTGACCATGCTGACCACATCGCGCAGGTAACTGAGGAACTTGGCGAGGATGGTGCGAAACTGCGACGAAGTCAACTCCTCCATCGATGCTATTTTCATGCCCGTGACTTTGGCCCTCTCCACCATCGTGCAGTATTTTACGAACCTGCGGCTATAACCATTCACGAGGTTCATTGAACTGCCAAGAATGGCCAGGAGACACACAATCTGTAAAGAAAAACACGACAGAATTCCATTCTGAGAGTGAAGAGAGCATGGCCCGATATACTCGTAATTCCGTTAAAAATATGTAAAACAGCAGTTATATGTCCCGTTCATTTCTTTTTTTATTTCAAAATAAAGTTTATTTTTTCAAAGAAAGAAAAATAAACCAAAGACAAGCTAATGGCCACCAAAGGCTGAGAGGCAGTTTATAATTCTGTTGAAGAGAATCTGATTAGCTCATTTCATTCAAAACCTCTACTAAATAAATATGTTGGAAACAGGAGACTAAGACATTCACATCACTTGTTTATACCTGGCGAGTATGTAAAGGTGTACAAGGCTATTTAACTAGACAGTTGGCATGTTCTAGAGACACCAGCCGGTTACTCCTCTGCTGGTCACCAGGGTTTAGTGTATGTGCTCTGTGCCCTAGAAAAGGCCAGTCCTAGTCCTGGCCAGGTTGCTCAATGGTCAGAGCGCCAGCCCACAGACTAAAAGGTTGCAGGTTTGATTTCCAGTCAAGGGCATGTACTGTGGTTGCAGGTTTGATTCCCTGGCCCCTCATATCTAAATGAGCAGCATACATATTGTCATGGAAATCCTCAAAGTGAATGAGAATGCCCTTGTCTATGTGTATGGTGTATATGAGGAAGTCAACCAAGCAATGTGTCTCTCACATCGATGTTTCTCTCTCTCCCTTGCCCTCCCTCCATTGTATTCTAAAAATTAATGGGGGTGAGGGGAAATATCTTTGGGTGAGAATTTAAAAAAAAGAAAATGCCAGTTCTATATACTATGCGATATTACCCAATACCCAAAACACAACTACTCTGGATAGGGTGGAATCCTGATCCAGGCTAAAACCATTACATTCTCTCGTGAATTTGAACAAAAAATACCCAGTTGGATGGTAGTGGGAAAAGCCAGAGTCATGGCAAGTCAACAAAACAGCAAGGCAATATTCAGAGGGAACCATGAAAGAGAAAGCTCATTCTCAGAACGATGTTGGGGAATAAAAAGTGAACAGAAGTGAAATACCACGAGGAAGAAAAAATGGGAAGGCTTTTCCAATCGCTATAAATTACACGGTATTTTTTCATCTAAGAACGTCAGTGGGTTTCCGGTCTTTAAACCAAATATTCCCTAAGGCACACAGTTTCTAAACGTACCTTGTTTTGGTAGGTAGGATCCATTTCAAAAAGGGTCTGACAATCTGGCCATCTGGCTTGCTTCTTAGAGTCTATTCCGCTTTCTGCTGCATTCGATAAATCCGAATCAGTAAAGTCAGACAGGCGGGGATCTTGGTCAAGAGGAATAATTTGGGCTAAAATATATGAGTAAAAAGTTAATATTTTCTGAAGTCCTGACACTGTATAATTATCCATGACATCTAGAACTACTGATAACTGAAATTGGTTTATCTTGGGAACTAGACAGTATAAATGGGACTTAAAGGTAGGTGTAAAAGTTTGGATTTAATATTATGGAAACAAAAGAATCACCTATAGGTAACTGGTGGTAGCTCGATGAAGCATGATTAAAACAGAAACTGAGAATAAGTCATTAAGCTAACAAGGATTTGACGTGTATATGCTATTCAAAGACCATTATACCAATGGATACAAAGATGAGAAGACACAGCCTCTCCTATCAATGAGTTCATAATCTAGCTGCACGCCTGGATGTCCACAGGCAAAAAAATAACTTGCACCTCCACTTTAGACATTATAAAGTATCAACTCAAGATGCACCATCTCCCTAAAAATAAAACACACATCTAGAAATCTTCTAAAAGGAAATGTAGGAAAGGTCTGTGTGACCTGGAGTTAGATTAAGATTCTTTAGACATAAAATCAAAAATATCATCTATGAAAACAGAAAATTGATAAGCTGTTCTTGATCAAAATTAAGAAGTTTAGCTCTGTGAGAAAGAAATGAAAAGGTAAGGCACATTTTGCAAATCTTATAACTAATAAAGAACTTGTATCAAGAGTACATATAAAGACCTCTCACAACTCAACATTAAGGACAATGAGACAGACCGGATTCCTGAGCTTACAAAAAGAAATCAAGCAATGCATTGGAGCCCGGCCGGCGTAGCTCGGTGGTTGAGCATTAACCTATGAACCAGGAGGTCACGGTTAAATTCCCAGTCAGGGCACAGGCCAGAGTTGCACCCTCGACCCCCAGTAGGAGGCATGCAGGAGGCAGCCGATCAATGATTCTCTCTTATCATTGATGTTTCTCTCCCTTCTTCTTTGAAATAAATAAAAATGTATTTAAAAAAACAAACATTGAATTGGATACTGGTTTAGGCTGGAAAGAGGGGCCTCTGGACTCAGCAAACTCTGGTGATGTGATTGGAGAATGCTGTTGCATTCAAGGAGCCACAGCGGGTCCTGGTGTTTCAGGATCTCTGTGAGACTGAGACTGTGGAGAAGGGATCAGTTTGTTGGCCAGGCTGGTGACTGCCATGTGATTTCAGAATGTGTACACCCAGCTGGAAAAGCATTAATAAAAATCTATTTAAGCCCTGGCCAGTGTGGTTCAGTGGATAGAGTGTTGGCCCGCACACTGACAGGTCTCAGGTTCGATTCCTGGGTCAAGGGCAGGTACCTGGGTTGCAGGTTTGATCCCAGGTCCTGGTCGCGGCGCGTGCAAAAGGCAACCAATCAATGTCTCTTTCACATCGATGTTTCTCTCTCACTCCTTTCTCTCCCCCACTCTTTCCACTCTCTCTGAAAGCAATGGAAAATATCCTCAGGTGAGGATTAACAACAACAAAACTATGTAAGGAGGAAACAATACCTTTGTTTCGCTATGATATAGAAGGTATTACTTATTTAAGTCTCATAAAATTCTGTAGTACATTACTGAAAAAAATCCAAGCCTCCACTATTTTCCTAATTCTATGGTTGTGGGTATAATTCCCACATATGCTCAAATAATTTCAAATTCACATGGATTGATCCCAAAGAGTGTGAATTTATGATCTCTCATATTCCGTAATGTCTGCCACATACTTGGCTAAAAGCTTCCAATGCCTAAATTTAAGAAAATATTGCTGAAGAATACAGTTTATCTAATTAAACATTTAAAATACTTACTTACGCATTTTTCAATATCAGCCAGCATATTTTGAATTTTTATTGAAAAGTCCAGTCTGTTGGGAGCAATTAAGAGATTTGTAGGAAATTCTAAAAATCTACAAGAGAAAATAATGAAAGCAAATTCAAAAGGATGCAGGAACTAGCATCAAGTCTAATTACTTGTAATTTCAGAAATGTGTACTACTTACTCATCATCCTCGGTTTTACTATCAAAATCAGTCATGGCTTCTATATCTATTAGAATCCATTGAAAGAAAGAGAATAAAAAATTTATTGATATTTATATCAGCTAAATGACAAGCTGATATATATCAGTGCTTCCCAAACACCCTAAGAATCAATTGGAAAGGTAATGCCAGCCAGCACCTCCCCACCCCCAATTCTGATTAAGGAGGTCTCAGATGGAGTCCACGAGTGTGCATGTTAACTAGCATCCCAGGTGCTGTCCGTCCTCATGAAGGGGGTTCCTCAGGTCCCCCTCAGTGACCAGTGGTATATTAAGATTAAAAAATGGGCCCTAACTGGTTTGGCTCAGTGGATAGAGCATTGGCCTGTGGACTCAAGGGTCCCAGGTTCGATTCCGGTCAAGGGCATATACCTTGGTTGCGGGCACGTCCCCAGTACGGGGTGTGCAGGAGGCAGCTGGTCGATGTTTCTCCCTCATCGATGTTTCTAACTCTCTATCCCTCTCCCTTCCTCTCTGTAAAAAAAAAAATCAATAAAAAATACATTAAAAATAAAAATAAAGGATTATGTGTTAAAAAAAATGGGTAATGGTGTTACTGCTCGCATCCACTA
This sequence comes from Ia io, assembly GCA_025583905.1. Taxonomy (NCBI): domain Eukaryota; kingdom Metazoa; phylum Chordata; class Mammalia; order Chiroptera; family Vespertilionidae; genus Ia; species Ia io. The sequence goes on along the minus strand of JAJQQW010000024.1, from coordinate 11,585,418 downwards.
CAAATGGCCTGTTGAGTTTATACCTCCTCGGAGCATCCTTCCTTCAACATTGCTGAAAATCACAACCTACTGAGCGATCATCCATAAACGACTGCATTTTTCTCTCACTTGCGATTTTCCAGCTGTCAGGCTATTTCCTTCCCTTCATGCTTAACCGTCTCATTCATCTCACCTGACAGAATTTCTTCAAGGTTAAAAGTAGTGGCTTTCGGCTGCATTATTAGGAGTTCATCACTTGAGGGTTTGATGACGCTGCCGACTTCATTTTCTGACTCCTGCTCGTACAGCACAGATTTCTCAGAGCACCGGTCAGATTCCTGGAAGCTCTCTCTCGAGTTTCTGGAAGAATCGCTCTCAGAAGGAATTCTCAAGTGCAGATTTACTTCAAATACTGGTGCATATTTTGTCAAGTCCTTATCCAATTTAATGGAATTCAGAATCTAATGTAACAGATAGGTTATAGTTCTGGTGATAATATAGAACTAAAAGAACATTTAGATAATATAGTCCTAAATTTTACATGATCAATAATAACTTCAGTTTAACTGAGTACCATTGTATTGCCAGATAACTGCTATTTGCATGTTTAAAAAAGTAAGTTGTCCTAACTGGTTTGGCTCAGTGGAAAGAGCGTTGGCCTGCGGACTAAAGGGTCCCAGGTTCGATTCCGGTCAAGGGCATGTACCTTGGTTGCGGGCACATCCCCAGTGGGGAGTGTGCAGGAGGCAGCTGATCCATGATTCTCATCGATGTTTCTAACTCTCTATCCCTCTCCCTTCCTCTCTGTAAAAATCAATAAAATATATTTTTAAAAAGTGAGTTAATGGAAAAATAAATGAAATACTGCAGTATTTTCCCCAAAACTGTATAAATGAATGCCAGAGGGGCCAAATATTAATCATTTTAGAGTTTAATAAATACAAATTCTTAGGCCCTATCCCAAGAGATTTTGAGTTAAAGGGTCAGAGTCAAGGCCAGGAATCTGAATCACTTGAAAGCTGATCAGGTGATGCTCCTGTGCACTCAGGCTCAGGACTTACACATCGGGAATATATTTCACACTCATTACCCCAGGTCATGGCTCCTCGCTTTCACAGGCACATGTGAGTATAGGCATCCATAGTGAGAACCAGGAGGATCTGAGGTATCGATATTGTCTTCACACAATGTAACTGCTCTTAGGCTCTGTCTAGGCCTGAGTTCTCAATGTATTGATCCCTCATGTCCATGAAGTGATCGGTTATGCTGGAGGCGTCTAGTGTGTCTCAATGTAGTCACCTGCTAGAACCCCAACCTTCAGCTCCGGTTATGAACAAACAGAGGTAGTTAACGTGTACAGAAACGCCACTGGCACCCGGTTAAGCTGCTGGGGAAAGAGCTTAGGTAGATGCTGACGGCGATTTGCCAGCCTTAAAAGTCCTACACACACGGGGACAGCGTGTCTGTATGGGAGGATGAACCAACCGGTCCTGGAAGTGGGATGTGATGGTCGCACCACACTGGGAATGCAACAATGCCACTGGATTGTCCACTGAAAAGTGGTTCAAGTGGCCCATTTTCTGTTGTTTTACCACAATAAGAAAGTCCATACAGGCAATTCCAAACAAATATATAGTGCTGCATAGCTTACTCTGGAAAATAACCTCTGGCTGGTATTTTCATTAGCACTGCCCACTATTTCGGTGCCTAATTCGGTGCCTGGTACATAGTAAGAACACAATGATGCATGAAGGTAAGTGTAAATATAGCTTTCTATTGAGGAAGTAGAGGTGCATGTGTGTGTGTGCGCGTTTGTGTGTGTTTTGGGTAAGAAATTGAACATTCATAAATCACATTTTAATTTCCAAACTTACTCATTTCACTTACTTTTCATTTATTCATTCATTAAAAATCTATGTTTACATTCTTCAAAGACCATTTACCTCATTAATATCAGCTTCTGCTTTTAAGTTCGACTTTGGAACAGAAGTAGCATATAAGTTTGAATTAATAACAAGTTCTTCATAATCACTGGTCATCTTTCCAGCAAGAGCAAAGGCATCCTTGTATGTTCTAAATTAAGAAATGGAAAGAAAAAACATAGTCTTTTAAATTCTTCTATCTCGTTAATATCCACATTACGTAAATAACTAGACATCCCTCCAAAGAAATATGGCCAATCAGTATGCAAAAGTATGCATAGCATCACTCATCATTAGGGAAATACAAATCAAAACCATAACGAGATACCAGTTCCTACCAATTAGGCTGGGTATTTAAAAAGGAAAAGAGCAGTGTTGGTGAGGTAGAAAGCTGATGCTTTGCTGGTGGAAATTAAAAGGTTGCAGCTTCGCCCGGCTGGCATGGCTCAATAGCCAAAAGGTTAACTCAACTACCATCAACAGATGAACAAAGAAACCAAACGTGGTATATCTATACACTGGAATATTATACAGCCTTAAAAAAGGAAATTCTGTTACATACTCCATCATGGATGAGCCTTAAAAACATGGTGCTAAGTGAAATAGGGCAAACACAAAAGACAAATGTATCTAAACTTCAAATTGTACCGGACAGCCCATATTTTATATGGCAATAAGACACATGCAGAATTTTGAAGAAATATTGGCAACTTTTCTTAAGTTTTATGGACAGTATTAAGTAAAGTATTGCCAGATCATTGTAAAAATTGAGTACATACAATTTGCTATAAGAAGCATTTTCAAATTCTCACGTCAACTATTGGCTATTTCCTCTATAATGGCCAATCAATGTTTGCAACACTATGATTACAAATTCCTTTTATCAGTAAAAAATATGATTTACTTGATTAGACCTTCATTCTTTTTTTCCACTGAAAATGGCATTCTAGCAGAACTAATAAATAATTCCAAAAGTAGTGTGACTGCAGTGTTCATCAGCTGGCGGATGAGTTCCTGAAATATGTAGTCAACCAGCATGAGAAACCTCAAAATTTTTTTTAATAAACGTCGATATACAGGCAGCTTGAAATGTGATCTGGCATCTTTAGAGAAGCTTGACTCAAAATATTCTCGAATTTCTTCCTTTTCTGCCACCTACAATTCAATAAACACACACATACACTTAGATGCACATATATTTGCACTCTATACAACTCCTGGAAAATTTCCTGTACGTGCAGCTAGTGAATGCACAGTACTAGTTAGTTGGCTAATTAACTACCTTGGTCCCTCTATCTGCCCATTCCCAACACTTTCTCCAGGGATGCAATTTGAAGCAATTGCTTTCGTCAGTAACATTCAAACTGATCAATTGAGAGGATATAATTAAAGAGTTACCTTTAAAAGTGTAATTTTCATTTCTGCAATGGCTTTATCCCTGATATCCTCAAGTTGTTTGAATGTGCGGGAAGCTTGCTGTAACTGTTCCTCACAAAATTCATCTAGAGAGTATGTCCGAGATCTATCCAGCTAAAGGATAATAAATGTTGAGTGGTGCAAAGCCAAAATTCATTTCAGAGACAGAGAGAGAGAGAGAGAGAGAGAGAGAGAGAGAGAGAGAGAGAGAGAGAGAGAGAAACATTTTAGCCATCTTCTCACATCATAACAAGCGTATTTTATATTTTCATTTGTAGGTTATGCTTTATACACTATATGCCTTATGTTTTTCCTATTCAAACACCCATAGTTAAATATAAGTAAATCTTAATTTAAAAGAACAAGCAGAAAAATACATTATTTTAATTGTAACTAAAGTAAGCCAAAGCCAAACAATTCAAGAGCTGATGTGTTTTTGAAATATCCATGAACCCCGGGAAACCACCAATCTCAGGAATTGCTTTACCTTGAAGTCCCAATTGTTTGTAAAACTTAAAAACATACACACTAAATGTAGGATAAAGCGATTAAAATTAACTATACAAGTAAGGTAAGTATTCTCCTGAATTTACTCGGAATCCGGCACAGGAGAAATTTCCATCAACTATGCTACTGAACTGCTCCCTGAACGTTTCAACCATTCACATATATCCCATCCTCCTTCCTCCTTTCGATTTTTGCTTGTTTTTCCCATATCATGTTAAGGCTCTTGCCAAAATACATTTCCATCAATAAACGTGGACATCTTTATCCCTAGGTATATGGCAATACTACTTTATAATAAATGATCTTCCAAAGGTAAAATAAGATTGAAAAGTACTGCTCCGGCCTTAAATTGTGGGTTAACTGGCCCCATAACCTGATTTTTCCGGTTAAATATCTCCAATCTCCCTTCCATTCTGATCTCAATGCAGACACCCTAATTCAAGTTCTTGCTGCTTACGCCTACATGACTACAGTCCACACTAACCGATCTCTTTAACTCAGCACCTCCTCGCCTACAACTTTCCCCACAAACCAGCATCACACGCATTTTCTTAAATAACACGTTCAGACACTTGCAATGGTTGCTCTTTAAGAATAGTTCTCAGAATTGACTCTGCACAAAATCAACGGGATGTGTACACTCCCACGCACTGCACCCTCCTCCCAAAGGGGTGGGAAGCAAAAACGTAGGTTTTATTAAGCACTCAAAGCACTGTCCCCCCAAAAGTACAATCACCCGTGAATGGGAAACAAAGTCCCAACTCGAGCTGGTTGTGTGGCCTTGGCTCAGTCACTCTCTCTCCAGGACTCCATCTGCCGTTTGAAAGTGAAGGTCTTGGTGAAATGATCCACATGCATGCTTTCCTTTCTAGTTCCAGCCACGCCAGGCCCCGTTAAAGGTGTGCTTTCGACCCGGGGAGTAGACTGGCAACCTCAACCCCCTTCATGGTACTCACCTCTGAACCAGTGTATGCGTCCATAACCTTGCTTCTCTCTCGCCTCCTCACTGTCAACCCTCTTTGGTGTCTGCACCCCCAGCTACGCCCGCATAGCCCCCCAGTCCTAACGCACCACTGGCCAGCTTCCGATTCCCGACCCCAGGCTCAGCTCTCCCTCCATTTGACCCTGGTTTCTCCAGCCTCAGGAACCCCTTCCCGTTCTTGCCAACTGTCCTCACAGCCTCGCTAGGGCCGCCCCTGTCTAAGGGGAGGTTCTGCTCCTACTGTTCCCTGCGTCTGTTCTTGGCCCCACATTCAAGACCCAACTAACTTTCAAATTAAACGCATACTGAGTGCTTTCCTCACATTCCTGTTCCTCACTTAGCAGCTCTTCCTGGCTACTCAACTCCACAAGGCCTAGCTCATGAAGCCTTCCTTTGTAAATCCCACCCTAACCAATGCCAAAGGCCTCCTCGCAGTGTCTGTGGCACGGCTGTTTTACCAGCATTACCTGCCAGTTAGCACGACTGCCTCACTTCCTCCTGATTGCCTCACTTCCTCCTAACTGGTTGGTGGGCTGGACTGCTTAGGAAAACTGAAGGAATACCCTCAGGACCAGTTACCATTTCTACCTGCAAAGAATATTCTTTCCCAATAAACTGTAAGCGGTGCCTCCTTTTTCACTTCACTGCATCTCCTTTGCACAGCACTTTGCATATAAAGGATAACGAACAAATATGCGTCTGATTGTCTGAGAAGGTCTGTTCCCTTCCCCTGATGTTTGGCGGAAGCTGACATGGCTAAGGTCCCCAGGAAAGAGTCCTAACCTCCCTTTTCTGTTAGGATTGTCATCCACTAACATGTCAAGCACAGTCTGCAGAGATATCCTCAAGTCTCCTTTGCTTTAACCCATCATGAAGTGAAGTGAAAATCCTGTCACTCAGCCATTCATCAAACAATCGAATACCATGGCTGACCAATCAATTTCCTTCTACATTAAACCGTATCAAGAAACACTCCCCCGGGAAATGTCTCCTTCTTAACTGTAATTTAATCCTTTGGAAACATTAATATTCTCAATAGAACTATACAAAATATCCTTTACATGTAGTGGTTAAGCCATCTTTCTTCATTAATTCTTTTATTTACTCATTCATTCAAAGACTAGAGCACCTACTATGTCAGTGGTCGGCAAACTCATTAGTCAACAGAGCCAAATAACAGTACAACGATTGAAATTTCTTTTCAGAGCCAAATTTTTTAAACTTAAACTTCTTCTAACGCCACTTCTTCAAAATAGACTCGCCCAGGCCGTGGTATTTTGTGGAAGAGCCACACTCCAGGGGTCAAAGAGCCGCATGTGGCTCGCGAGCCATAGTTTGCCAACCATGGTACTATGTCAGGCGTCCTCAAACTACGGCCCGCGGGCCACATGCGGGTGTTTTTGCCGTTTTGTTTTTTTACTTCAAAATAAGATATGTGCAGTGTGCATAGAATTTGTTCATAGTTTTTTTTAAACTATAGTCCGGCCCTCCAACGGTCTGAGGGACAGTGAACTGGCCCCTGTTTAAAAAGTTTGAGGACCCCTGTTAACTATGTGATAGTCAATACACATGACCAATTCTAAAAATAAGCTACTGACGTACAAGCATTCAACTTATTACATGTGTATAGTCAACACGATTAATTTGAGCTGCTTGTCAAATGTATAACTTGTCCAAGCCCTCTTACTATTTCTCTTTCTAAGTCTAGATGGTTATCAGTTTTACTTTTCAGTTATCTCCCTTCCACAGTGGGTAAGGGAAGTGAAAGTCGCTTATAAGTTTATATACTTAACCTTTTTGAAAGAACTGTTCCATATAAATTAAATTAAATCATTCATTAAGAAGTTCACCCTTTCTTAGAACTGTGGAACAGGAGAATTCATAAATTTAACCTAAACCTTAGAGTTGCAACTTATTACAATTTTTGACATGCTATACTGAGGGAAGATTAGCTAGTAACTATCAGTTATGTAGATTATTTATAAATAATATCGCACATTTGGAGTTCTGCAAATAAAGAAAGGGCTGCATAACAGACTTAGGTTAAGTGTGAGGAAGAAATAATTTATAAGAAATGTTAACTATTAAAATTGACTACCCAAGGGAATAAAGATCCTTACGGTATTTTAGAACATTAGTCATCCTTACTGATGGTTTCCTTATGGACCTAGATATCTATATTCCTTTTATTCAAAACCCCATTTGTTCTTCCTTGTTTCTATACACCAACATTAGCTTATAGTAGTATACTTTTTCTTTTTTTTAATATACTTCTTTTAACTGATTTCAGAAAGGAAGGGAGATGGATAGAGAGATAGAAACATCAATGATGAGAGAGAATCATTGATCAGCTGCCTCCTGCACGCCCCCCACTGGGGATGGAGTCCGCAACCCAGGCATCTGATCTCAGCTGGAATGGAACCTGGGACCCTTCAGTCCACAGGCCGCTGCTCTATCCATTGAACCAAACCAACTAGGGCTACTTTTTCCCACCTTTACAAGGCACATGGCAGATGGATTATCTTCACATTCATCATTTCTGCGATTAAAAGCATCTTCACAAAGTCCCTTTATGTAAAGCAAATAGCTTTGAAATAACTCATCAGCCCAAAAAAGATGGCAGTACAAACTCGACCTGCAAGTGAAAAACATTTCCACAGACTTGGTTACCTCTCCTGCAGTGAATGGAGCTAATTCAGAGATAACTAGTATGATCTGTTTCATATGCCTTTCGTTAGCACGTGTCCCATCTATCACACTGTCCTGGTTGGCGTACTTTCCCACAGATCTGTAAGACGTTACCAGTGGGGGAAACTGGGCAAAGGGTGCACGGGGCCCCTCTTCATCATTTCTTGCAACTGCATTTCAATCCCAACCATCTCCAAGTAAACAGTTTAACAACAACAGCAGCAACAAAACTTGGCTGCCGGATAGCCTACAAAATAGAATTCGCTGTCATCTACCTTGGATTACTTAATCACTCCTCTTTTTGAAAGCAAAATGTTAGATCACATGACCAAGGGAATCTCATCCTAGGCTCTTCGTAGCACTCCGATTCCCTTACAGCACAGAATGGTGAACATGTGTATACACACACACACACATACACACCTACACATTTATATACACACACACATAACATTATGTTTAAGATATAAAAATATTAAAATGTAGACTTAATCATACATGTTATGGAATGTGACTTTCTAATCACCGAGTGAATACGCATTTATATCTGCTTCTATACTACGTATTTAAAATAATGCTTCCTCTTGAGATTTCTATCCAGACTTACCTGCTTCTGTCTGTCTTAATTCTTTTAACAGTCAACTTCCAAGTAACAAATGCCTTATTAATTCTGAAAAGAAAAAGACTTCTTACAGTCTATATTCATAAATCACAATTACATAAATCTAGTCAAGGCTTAGTGAAACTAGAAAATTCTCTAGGGCACCTCATCCATCCTGAGTCACCTAAAGCAAATACTAAACCATGTCACTTTCTCCCGAACAATCAACCGCATACAGAACAAAGTGTAAATGTAAATAAAAGTCATTATAATCCTCATAGATGCATGATCGATTTAGTTGCAACATTCCAATAAACATAAAAACTATAAAAACATATTCTTTTCCCTTAAACATTTACTGGCTCGCTATTTTTAAAAGAAATTCATATTCCAAGAAGAGTGAAGGTTCTATTTTCAAGTGATAATGAAAAGGTACATTGATAAGAAAAATCACTGTACCGTGGTAAGTAAAAATGGAAGATAATGTATGTCACTTTGATAATATTTAATACTTATGCTTTCTTTAAAAGATGCATTTGTAATATTAAAAACTCAAAGAGAAGGAGCTAAGAGGTTTCTCTGGTGATCATTCCTCACCCTTAGCTTCCAACATATGAAACAGACATGTCAACTATTTCTGCAAATCTCCATCAACTTCCCTAAGTGCATTTTGCCACTGATTTTCTGCCCTTGTGGACTAATGCCACATCACAGTCTCTCTCAGGACACTTCCGCCTTGAGGACACACCGTTAAATAAACATGGAGATGAGTTCGGATCCTTATTTGCCAAAGTGAAGTCCCTTATGCAGCCAGTAAGAGCTGGTGCGGAACGGGGAGGAGGGCCCAAGAGGCCAGCCAACCAGCCAATCGTAGTGATGACATTGGCTATTTTGAATCAAAGACCAAGCCATCCAAGCCGTTCAATAAGAATCCCAGGATGTCATTCACACGGCCACAGCTGAAGCCTCAGAAATCAGAAAATGCCTCAGATACATGTAGTAACTTGACCTTGAATCGGGCTCGGAAGAGGCATCCTCCATCAGGTCCTCTCTCACTTGAACTCAGACCCAGAGGGTCGTGGCGCCTCAGGACTCTGGAAGAGGCCTGGAAACCAGCTGGCATCCAGGGGCGCCCAGTGATGTGGTCTGGGGGTCTGCTCCAGGCCACAGAACTCACCTCCAACAAGTCTCAGGAGGTCAGGAGCTAATGATGCTGTTCAAGTCATCTCTGCCGTGTACACACAGCACCGCCAGCTTGAGTAGTTAACTCCATATTTATTTTTGTCTTGGAAATGTTACTTGTTACAATATTAATGATAAAAAACTTTACAAAATACATTAAAAATCAAATTTAAAAATTAAATAAACTACAAGTCTTAACCTGACTAAAACTACATTTTTCTTAACATGAATAAAGAAAATGAATGATTTTCACTGAAGCCAGATGTCACATAAAAAGATGATTCTTGCCCAGCCGGTGTGGCTCAGTGGTTAAGCATTGACCTATGAAGCAGAAGGTCACGGTTCAATTCCTGGTCAGGGCACTTGCCCGGGTTGCAGGCTTGATCCCCAGTAGGGGGCGTGCAGGAGTCAACTGACCCATGATTCTCTCTCATCACTGATGTTTCTATCTCTCTCTTCCTCTCCCTTCCTCTCTGAAATCAGTAAGAATATTTTTTTTTTTAAAAAAAAAGATGATTTTTGTTCCCATTCCAATTCAGTTTCAGAAGTTTATTCAATAAAAATGATTTAGAGCAGAATGGACCCTGAGATTTATTACAAGGCCAGGATAACAGTGGGAAGTCCAACAATGTCAGAGTTCAAATAAATACAGAAAATAGTACTTTGGGTTAATATAAGCTGATAGTCCAGAATCAAAAACATCTAGATTCATGACCAGTGTCTACAGGGATGCAGTGATCACGCATATTCTGTGAAAGAAACCTCTCAGGACTGTTACTCGGTCATTCGTGGTGCGTGTGCCTTAGGTTCCAGACCAGCACCAGCTACCAGCTTCTTCAGCGCTTCAGTCACACCACGTCTACCTTTGAAGACACACTAAACTCACTAGCTATATTCTGTCTGTCTGGAACTTTTCTCTTTCAAGACCTCACATGAATGGGTCCCTTTTCACCAGCCATCCTATTTAAAACAGTCTCTCTCTCTCTCTCTCTCTCTCTCTCTCTCTCTCTCTCTCACACACACACACACACACACACACACACACACACACACACACACGTCTTCTCGGTCTTACATATCTTTCTGGCCCTTATCACTACCTGAAATCAGTTCATTGCTTTACTTGTTATCTATCTCCCTCCAGAGACTAGAACTTCTTTAGGGACAGAGTCCTCGTATATTTTTCACATGGTGGCACCTCCAGGGCTGGTAACAGTGGAACAGAACAGGCACAAGAAGTATTTGTTCAGTAAGTGAATGCGTTCTTTACCACAAAACCCATTCACTTGTCTTACAGAAAGTTCTTCAGCCTCTTAGATATTCCAACTGTTTTTACAATATTAAATGTCATCATTTAAAATGTTATTTCTCAACACTTGCTCATCCCTCCTTTGACCTCTACCACCTCCTCCAGGTCCTCACTCTCACCCTTGAACCCACAAAAAAAAAAAAAAAAAAAAAAGAAAGAAAAAAGAAAATGTTATTTCTCTCTTTTTGTAGTCCCCAGTAGATAGCAGCAGACCACAAGAAAAGACACACATTAGAGAGGAAAATTTAAAAGTACCAAAACAAGAAACAAATCCTGGAAGAACAACAGCCTGGGACTATGTTGTGAAGGATCACAGAGTCTCAGGAATCCTGATATGGTAGAAACTTCAAACTAGACAAATTTTTAAATGATGGCCTCAATCAATAAGCTGCTTTGGGTGGTGGGCACATGGTGCAACATATAGATCTTGTAACATAGAAGCACATACCTGATACCTATGTGATCATGTCAACCAATGTCACCCCAATCAATTTAATAAAAAATCAAGCTGCCAAGCTCCTGAATTGTTTTATTTTCCTTTACTAGATGCCCAGTACACAGATTCGTGCACCGGTGGGGTCCCTTGGCCTGGCTTGCAGGGATCGGGCCAAAACTGGCAGTCTGACATCCCCCAAGGGGTCCCAGATTGCAAGAGGCCCGGTGCATGAATCCATGCACTGGGCCTCTAGTATGCATATAAGAGCTTTGGTTAATCTCTTCCCACCCTCTCCCCTTCCCCCTTCCCTCTAGGATTCATCAGTCTGTTCCATGTTTCCATGCCTGTGCATTGAGTGTCTGCCCCCTGGTGATCAGTGTGCGTTATAACTACCGGTTGAACAGTCACTTAGGCTTTTATATATATAGACTAGAGGCCCAGTACATGAAAATTCACGCACTCAGGGTGCGGGGGTGGGGGCGTTCCTCAGCCTAGCCTGAGCTCTCTCGCAGTCCGGGACCCCTCAGGAAATGTCCACCTGAGGAGCAGGCCTAAGCCACAGTCGGACATCCTGAGCGCTGCCGAGGAGGCGGGAGAGGCTCCCACCACTGCTGCGCTCACAGCCATTAGCCCAGCTTGTGGCTGAGCGGAGGTCCCCCTGTGGAAGCACACTGACCACCAGGGGGCAGCTCCTGTGGAGCGTCTGCCCCCAGGTGGTCAGTGCACGTCATAGCAACCAATCGTTCCCAGTGGTCCCATCATTAGGGCCAATTTGCATATTACGCTTTTATTATATAGGAAGATAGTATTTCATCTCCATCTGACATTCTGCATATATGTGTGTTTTTATTATCTCTCACCCATTATAATCTAAGTCCTTCGAGAGCTGGACAATTGTTTGGTTTGTTCAACAGCATCTAGAATAATGCCTGGTTAATAGCAGACTCAATTAATATTCATTTAATAAATAAATACATCAAAAAGTAAATTAAGTTCATTATAGTCCACTGAAGTTTGCTTGACTTTAAAATACTTTTCTTACCATAGTCATCCAAGAAGATAAAATTAAGAGTTGTAACACTTAAGTGGGTAAGCTTCTTTTATCTAAAATATATATATACATATATATATATATAAATGAAAAATGTATTTCCCCATTTCCTCTATAATTTCCCATAAATATGGCTTTACTATAGCAAAACCCAGATGTCATCCAGCGAATTACTATTTCAAAAGGATCATATTACAAATAATTGGTTTCAGTTTCATTCATCTCACCGAAAACTAGAAACGATCTTGAAATTTTGTAATAAATAGAAACATCTCCTTTCTAATAGCCATTCCAAAGTAGGTAAGAGTTCTATATCTTCTACGGCACCTATTTTGGTAATCTGCAAATAGAAAGCATGAAATGACTTTATTTCTTTAAAACATATGAACTATCTTCAAGAAATTATGAAAGCCTGTATTTGGCTTAGAATTACTTGTCTTTATAATTAAGCTTTTTCTCTCTCTGACCCCCACACCACCTCATCTACAGCCAAACTTGATTTTCTTTCATTATATATTACCTTTGAAACAAATGACGCAGTAACAGTCCAAAATTCTTTGCAATGCCTTGCTCTGTGGGCAGAGACTACCTGAAGATCGTATGGATTACAGAAGACGTTAGGGTCTTTCCGAGTAAGGCAATATACAAATTCGCCATCATCTTTTAAAGGTTTCTGAGGTTAAAAAAAAGCTTTTTTAATTAACTTGACCAGATTAAGTAGTAAAATGCCTGGCAAATTACTCAGTAAATTGAAATGTCAATACAGATTAAAAATTGAGAGAAAAGCTAACATCAAATTGTGTCTAATCAGAGTTCAACAAGATCAATCTTGATTTAATGCATTTAGTTTTCATTCTTATACCTAATGTGGAGATAAAACATTCATGAAAATTGATCTGCATGCTTACTCATGCATGCTTATTTTTTTAAAAAAATATTTTTATTGATTTACGAGAAGAAAGGAGTACGAGAGAGAGAGAGAGAGAAACATCAGAACAGATAAGACATTAAAAACTCTGTGGCTGTTCCTAACTTTAGTCTCTTAAATTGATCTTTTGAATCTCATTAAACAGATGCATAAATTAATATGTTGGGAAGTTTGGTGATTGGAGAAAAGTCACCATCAGAAAGTGGCAAAGGAGGCATGGGACTACAATGCTGACCCCGAGCCCACGTTCTGAGTTACTGCAACGTACTCCCATGTCTCTCCCTCGCTCACTTGAGAGCCAGAGAAATCACACGTTCCCCGCTAAGAAAATTTTTAAGTCAAATTTATTTACTTTAGCTTTGAAACTTCTAACTTTTATTGATAAAATTCTATAAGAAAGTTTCATTTATGGGGGGTGGGAAGGGCCAGGAAGAGGTCAATGGGGGGAAAAGGAGACACATGTAATACTTTAAACCAGTGGTCGGCAAACTGCGGCTTGCGAGCCACATGCGGCTCTTTGGCCCCTTGAGTGTGGCTCTTCCACAAAAAACCACGGCCTACGCGAGTCTATTTTGAAGAAGTGGCGTTAGAAGAAGTTTAAGTTTAAAAAATTTGGCTCTCAAAAGAAATTTCAATCGTTGTACTGTTGATATTTGGCTCTGTTGACTAATGACTTTGCCGACCACTGCTTTAAACAATAAAGAATTTAAATTAAAAAAAAAGAAAAGAAAGTATCATTTAGCCTTTTCTGGATAATTAAATTTTATTATAAAAGAGCACTTAGTATTCTTCATTATAATTCAGTGAATGATGACTTCAGAGGCTGTTGAACTGATTAAACAGCTTCCAATCACTGTAATTTTGAATTTTGCATCCAGTTTTACACTAGGATTTCTTTTTAAATCACAAAAAGTTGATAAACATGAATGTAAGAGTACATTCCAATTTCAGGCAAATGTCTTATCAGTTCTCCATTCTTTAAATAAGCAAAATGAAGTGATGTCAAACACTTTTCATAAGCATTCACCATGAAATGAGATTATAACTTGATATTAATATAATAATGATTCTAATCCTATATATAAAAGCATAGTATGCAAATTGTCCCCTCCACTGGGAGTTGTCCGGGAGTTTGACCAGGGGGCAGGGCCGGCGGGGGGAAGGGTGGGAGGCCCCAGCTGGCAGCCGGTGGCCAGCAGCCGCTAGGGACCCTACCAATGCACGGATTTCGTGCACTGGGCCTCTAGTGTAGTATAATGAATGATATAAAGATTGAGATACAGTTCCAAACATTAACCTTTATAGTACAAAGCTGAATAAAATAAGATAATACCTTTAGACTAATCATCTTCTGAACTGCAGTTTTGGGATCCCTGTAATCCAACTTATAGTGCGGTAATTTTGTCTGCCAACCAAGCTTTCTTCTTAGCCTGATGATATGTCTAATCACATCATCATCCTCTGGTTCTGGTTCAGAATATTAAAACAAGATCCAATGTAAGTGTAAGTATGGGCATCACTTAAGGGTATGTATGCTATTCCAAATTTTTCTACATAGAGAAAAAATTTAATTGGCAACTTATACTGAAAGTGTACACAGACTACGTAATTGGAGGAGAAACTGTAGCTTAAAATTCAATTTTAACTGAAGCTGGAAAGGAGAAGTAATACTTTTCCATTTGAGAAAGAGATTACCAAAGACCTAAATACACAGGTGACTAGCAAAAAGAGACACTAGCACAGACACACAGTCTGAAGGATCTTCTTAATAGAGGCCTAAGCAAGGGTGAGGGCAATGGTGTCAGAAAAGAAGGGATGGCTACGTCAGATGCAACTCATCTTCCTGAGAATACGCATCCCATTGACACCTTTCGGACCAAATCTTTCTTGATTTCCTAGCAGCAGCCGATGCTCTTCTTGGCTTTTGTTCGCCAAGCCCTACAGGTTGCCCTCTTAGCCCTTAAACATCTTTTCTCAGGAAAACAAATCATGGAAGAAGCGAGCCAGATGCCATGCTGGCAAAATGGACAATGCTTATGAAGACGTTCAAGATTTCTGTTCCTCCAGAAATCACAAATGCTGGCTGATGAAAACAACTTCCTTGCTAAGGATTCAATGCGATTTGAGCTATCGTATGAAAGAGTGTCAGGAATTTGGAAAGGCATTGCATGTAAGAGTAAGCTCCCCTTTCAATTTTGTGCTCTAGGCACTTCCGTGTCTCACCCTAGCCTATGTCTTGTCAGTTGCTTAAACATGGAAATTCATTTAAAGGAGTTAATTGAAAAGAAAGCTAGTTAACATTAGGTATAAGAGAGAGAACTAGTATAAGGAAATGGTACAAACTATGTATGCACGGGTAATATCACAGACTCGGATATAAAAACAGAAATCAAAGCAGTGTGGTGTTGGCATAGGAAAAGAAAAACACTGAAGTATGACAATTTATAAAATACAATCCAATAAGTGAAAAAGAAGTGGTATTTCAAATCAAAAGAGAAACTGGGCAAGTGGCTAGCCATTTTAGAAAAACATGCAATTATCTATGCAAGCATATATAATTATTATAAAGTGGTTAATAATTATATGTGGATTAGAAATCCATATATAGATGGGTTAGAGAAGTAAATGTAGAATAGAAATATTAGAAGAAAATAGGGGAGACCATGTGTGTAAACCTGGAATAGCAAAGGCTTCCTGAAAAAGAATCAAAATACATTAAATTAAAAATTGGAAAATATCAACTGCTGGCAGGGGTATTCCTCTTATGCAATATTGTAAAGTATAAATTAAACACATTCATTCTGGATGGTAATTTGGCAGACTTAATAGAGCTGATCAAGACCTCTGGGAAATGGAGTCATCGAGAATGTAATGTAATCACAGGAGTGACACCCAGCATCACCTTTGCTTTATTCTACTGGTTAGAACCAGTCACAGGTCCTGCCCACCTTCAGGGAGGGGATTAGACAAGGGCGTGGACACCACCACATCCATGCAGGTTTTGTGCTGTTTGAGGCATTTATAATTATGAAGACCTTCTCCTAAAAACACATGAAGCCTGGGTAACGAGGGGCCCCAAAGTTTAAGCTTCAATAACTTTATGATAAATCTGCCCTGGACCATGGCACTTCAAGTAAAAAAGTAGAAAAGCTTTCTTTTTCCTATGAAACTTAAAATATTAATACAAATAAGAATTTCCGGTATAGAGAGTGTATAAACTGGAAAATGCTAGTGGAGGAAAATCTGTTTAAATAAATTATTTATTTGGGGATTTAAACTTTTTGTCAAACAAAGACATAAACCTATTAAATATAGTAATTCCAGAAAGTGCTACTGAAAGTATAAAACAAAATGATCAAAGTTTATCTTATTTCTAGTTCTATAATCATAACCTTTAGAGATTTGTCTTAAGTAAAAACAGTGATTGAACAGTCTGTCAATTGTTTGATCTCTTGATATTTTAGTGCCGGAAGCCAATTCCAGCATGTCAGCAGGGCTGAACCATCTGGAAATGGCTGAGGGCCTTTCCTCAAACCTGAAAAGGATGCATAAAATGATTGCTTGCTGCCAGACAGCTGAGGGCATTACAATCTACATGTTATTGCCTCCTGCTGGCCAAACACCTGAACAGTGTAGGCAATTCTTCCAATCTGACAATGGATTCTATATACTAAACCTTGGCCTTTGATGTATATTTACCTTGCCTTAGGACAGTGGTGGGCAAACTGCAGCTCGTGAGCCGCATGCAGTTCGCAAGCCGTGGTTTGCCGCTCTGTTGACTAATGAGTTTGCTGCCCACTGCCTTAGGACAATTAGTGTTAACAAAAAGCAAGGGGTCCTGAGACAAGAGAGAACTTAGTTCCTTTAGTTAAGTCTTCTCTGGCTCCCCATATTGCCTTCCAAAATTATGTTTTGTCTCTGGACTCTTTAATCATGTACACACAGCACCTTCTCCAGATTCCTGAACCCTTCTAGATGCTGGATTAAGACCACCAGCATTTTAGGTTTTCAAAAAGACTGTAAGCCCTAACCGGTTTGGCTCAGTGGATAGAGCATCGGCCTGCGGACTGAAAGGTCCCAGGTTCGATTCCGGTCAAGGGCATGTACCTTTGTTGCAGGCACATCCCAGTAGGAGGTGTGTAGGAGGCAGCTGATTGATGTTTCTCTCTCATCAATGTTTCTAACTCTCTATCCTTCTCCCTTCCTCTCTGTAAAAAATCAATAAAATATATTTTTAAATAAAATAAAAAAAGATTGTAAATAATTGTTTAAGCAACCCAAGTCACAATGCAATAAGACTGTTTCTTCTAAAGTCATTGTGCAATATAAGCACACAAAACCACAACGTAATTTGAAAAAGTATCAAGTCTTCTAAACAAGCTGGGACAGTAATACCACGCACCTGTCCTATCATAGGATGCAAGCCTTTTTTCCCTGGCTTTCAGGTAAGGACAAGTTTGATCCTTTTCTTCCGTTGCTTTCTCTTTCTTATTCTGGGGAGCTGGTTTTGGAGCAACAGCTTGTTGAGTTCTACTTTCTGGAAGGTAACCTGAGAATAAAACCATTGTTAACTGAATAACCACACAGTAATTCCACATACCAAGCAATACGGTTGATCATTATGTCATCAGCGGATTTACACAAGCTCTTGGTTCCAAGCTCAATTGTGAGCTTTGCCTCTGTTGTGTGATTTCCTTTGTAAGTTATCCGTCAGTTTTACTACACTCACCTTTGAAATAAGGACTGTTACAGTATAAGCCTCATAGGGTGATGTGAAGATTAAACTGGTAAACATATGTAAAGCACACGGTAAGTGCTTTCTAAGGTTTAAATGTTAGTATTTGATTTGATTATTACAAAAATGTGAATCCTCGTTACAGAATACATACCAAAACGCTTTTATTAACGGTAATTTGGTAACTGAGCCCAGAAAAATGTTTAGATACAAGTTCAGAAAAGTTACAGAGGGCCTGTTTCTCATTCTTCCTATGACTTACCTGATTGGAGGATTTTTAACATGAAAAAGAATGGGGGAGTTATTGACAATAGGGTTTCTAAAAAGCAAATACATTTTTCTCCCCAAGGAATTAACAAATGTTTATGTAGTGCAAGGCACCAAGCTACAATCAAGTAGGTGATAAGACACACAAATTATAAGCAAAACAAAATGAGTACAAAGGAAACAGTAAGTTCTATTTCAGCCAATATTCCCAATTTTGGGGGGAGGGGACGGTGGGGAGTGGGGGGCAGAAAGGTGGCAACAGCCAGAAGGCACTGGGACTTAGAAAGTTGGCCTCAGGGAAAAAATATGATATTCGTGAAAGAGTGATGTGAACTGTAAATTGCTATAGGAATGTCACATGTTCTTGGTGGTGGCAGTGGTACCGCTGTTATTTTTAATATTATGATCAGTATTTAGATTATGTTCCCTTTTATTTTTTTAAAAGAAATGTGTTTTTATTGATTTTTTTTTTTTAGAGAGATAGAGGAAGGGAAAGGGATAGAGAGAAATATCAATGAGAATCATTGATCTGCTGCCTCTTGCACGCCCCCTACTGGGAATCGAGTCTGCAACCCAGGCATGTGCCCTGACCAGGAATCAAACCGTGACCTCTTGATTCTTGAGGCAACACAACCAGCTGGGTGATTATGTCCCCTTTAATAGGCAAGGTTTATATTTAAAGATATTGCCCTAACCGGTTTGGCTCAGTGGATAGAGCCTCGGCCTGGGGACTGAAGGGTCCCAGGTTCAATTCCGATCAAGGGCATGTACCTTGGTTGCGGGCACATCCCCAGTGGGGTGTGTGCAGGAGGCAGCTGATGGATGTTTCTCTCTCATTGATGTTTCTAACTCTCTATCCCTCTCCCTTCCTCTCTGTAAAAAATCAATAAAATATATATTTAAAGATATTGTGGTGATTAAAGAAAGAGTATTTCAATGTATTTCCCTTGTTATCTTGACTCAATGCTATAAAACTCCTTTTCATTCCCAATAAAGAAAAATTAAATCAACATGCCTGGATAGTAATCATCTGGATAAACTTCTGTTTTTTCTGACTTCAAGGTTGCAGTACATGGTCTGTATTTCAATGTTTCGTTTTCTGTCTTTTGAGCTGGTTGATTCTTCGATGGTGTGACACTTTGGTAATTTTGCTCTTCATAGTTAACAAGTCTACTATGACAAAGAAAATGCTATGTTTAACATCCTCTATAACTTAAAAGCGCAAGTCTTTATTCTGTACTTTACAACACAATATCTATCATTTCCAGCAATTTTTGATAGGTGCTTTGATAAGCAGATCTGAAACCTGGTGAGTCTATTCAAATGCTAAACAGGTCTAAGTGATGTTATCATCAAATTTTAAAAGCTGGAAGGGACTTAAGAATCCTCATTCTTTGCCTATATGGTGTGTGTTGTTTAGGAAATATCTCCTTATTCCAAGGTAATTGCAAAATTCTCTTATGCTTTTCCTAACAGTTTTAAAATTTAGCCCTTCACAGGTCTTATAACTCATAAGTTCTTAAGTCCGTGATTTTTATTATGGGGACGGTTGGATAATCTTCATCTCCTTCCTTCAACTTTCTTTGAGTGCTTTTTTGCCCTCCCTCTGCATAAAGAATTAGTTGTATACCACTTGAAATGACAAACTGTAAACCAAACAGTGCAACCTGGTAAGAATTCCATGCACTGCCAGTCAGATAACAAACTGCTCAAGCTTTATTTTGAAGTTTATAGTTTAAAAAAATTATTGAATTCTTATATGATACAACTATTTAAAAATTTCAAAAGAGATTCACCTAACCTTAAATAATCATATATGAACTTTTATTTTTTTAATTTTTTTATTTAAAAAAACATTTTTATTGATTTCAGAGAAGAAGGGAGGGAGGGAGGGAGGGAGAGGGGAGAGGGAGGGGGAGGAGGAGGAGGGAGAGAGAGAGAGGAGGGAGGGAGGGAGGGGGGGGGAGGGGGACGGGGAGAGAGAGAGAGAAAGAGAGAGAGAGAGAGAAAGAAACACAATGATGAGAGAGAATCATTGATTGGCTGCCTCCTCCATGCCCCACACTGGGGATTGAGCCCGCAACTTGGGCATGTGCCCTGACTGGGGAATTGAATTGTGACCTCCTGGTTCATAGGTTGATGCTCACCATTGAGCCACGATGGCTGGGCCGAACTGACTTTTAGGAAATAATCATATTACATGTGAGTTTTAGAAGGTTACCAGATGTGGAAGTCACAAATACATACAATTATGTAATAAGTTCATATACTTCACATGAATGGGAATGTCTTGTAAACAGTTGAACGTACCTAAGCTTTTTGCAAGTGAAAATGTGGTTAATGTGCTCAGAGCTGGAGTAAGGAAACTACTATTGTTTTTTAAGTGGAACTGAATTGAAATATTTTATTTCCAGAAAAAGAAAGTTTTATTCATTTCAGTTTGCTCCCTCTAATTTCTTTTTTTAATTATATTTTATTAATTTTTTACAGAGAGGAAAGGAGAGGGATAGAGAGTTAGAAACATCGATGAGAGAGAAACATCGATCAGCTGCCTCCTGCACCGCCCCCACTGGGGATGTGCCCGCAACCAAGGTACATGCCCTTGACCGGAATCGAACCTGGGACCCTTCAGTCCGCAGGCCGACGCTCCATCCACTGAGCCAAACTGGTCAGGGCTCCCTCGAATTTCTTAAAGCTGACTGTTAGCTCATTAACTTTTCAGCCTTTCTTATTTTATAATATACGTTTTTGTGGCTATAAATTTCTCTCTAGACACTAAAATGGCTATTTCACACAGTTTTTTATGTGTCACATACTTAATGAGGTAAGTAAAGGTCCCCCCTTTTTTATTTCTTTTACTCTATATTCAGTTCTAAGTTTTTCTAATTTCCTTTCATCCATGAGTTATTCATAAAAATATTTGTTCTTTTTTCAGATAGGATGTCTCATCCCAAAGCTATGGGAGTTTTCTACGTACCCTCTTCATAACGGATTTCTGATTTCTCCATCTGCTCTGAACTGCCATTTTCTACCCATATCCGTACCCAGAACCAACAGCCTTTGGCCGCCCTGCGATTTCTCAAATGTTGGTTAGTTTCTCCCACCCCCCAACCTCCTCCTCTCTTTCTTGGCATGGCAGGGTGGGTCTGGGGGAAGGAGCCAGCAGCCAGTGTTCATCTGCCTGTCTCCTTAGGTCCCACCCTCCAGGAAAGTAAGCTTTTCTAAACTCGAATCCTTACCAAAACCTCATATGACCTTTACATGTGACCTTCCATTTTTTCATCGGCAGACTGATTTACTGCTAGATATATATGGTTAACATTTTAACAGAGTTATATCTTATTTTACCTTGACTTCGTGATGCTTTGCTCCTCATTCACGTGTTGACATAGTGTTGTCAAATCAATGGGTATATACGATGCCATGTTTTGTTTTGTTTTCCGAATAAGACTATGAAGTAGTAGGCTGCAAAAAAAATACTTTTTAATGTAAAAGATGATTTCACAGCTATGACTACAGGAATTCAAAATTGCACATGCAACCCTAGCAGGTGTTTCCCAGTGGTTAGAGCATCAGCCTGCACACTGAAGGGCCATGGGTTCGATTTCTGGTCAAGGGCATGTACCTGGGTTGCAGGTTTGATCCCTGGCCCCATTCAGGGCATGTGTGGGAAGCAACCAATTGATGTGTCTCTCTCACATCAATGTCTCAGTGTCCCTCTCCCTCCCTCCCTCCGTCTCTCTCTCTCTCTTTCCTTTATGAGGTCTCCACTTTCTGTCCTTGGTTTTCAGGCTTCTCTCCATCTAGTCTCCAGTTGATTATTCAAGGTGGTTTTTCTGTATTTTAGTTGTAATTCCAGTTTGGTCCTGGGAGCGTGTCAGTGTGGCATCCATTTACTCCGCCACCATTTTTAATCTTTCCACTTCTGGGAATTTATCGGAAGAAATCCAAAACACTAATTTGCACCCCTGTGTTTATGGCAGCGTTATTTACAATAGTCAAGATTTGGAAGCAGCCCAAGTGCCCAGTGGGCGAGTGGATCAAAAAGCTGTGGTGTGTTTACACAATGGAATACTACTCAGCCACAAAGGAGGAAATCTTACCTTTTGCAAGAGCATGGATGGACCTGAAGTGTATTATGCTAAGTGAAACAAGCCAGTCAGAGAAAGACAAACACCATGATTTCACTTATGTATGGAATAATGAACAAAATAAACGAACGAACAAAAAGAAAAATACGCCAATAAAGAAAATAATAATAAGCGCATTAAACTTATTTAAACATACAATTAACTCAAAACAACTATGGATTAAAAAGAAAATAAGAGTAGACATTACTCATTAGTTAGAACCATCCAACAATTAAACCACTAAACCATTCTCTTATTCAAACTTGGATGCAGCTGTAGCAGTTTTTAGGACTTAGAAGAGCATTAAATGCATCTAGTCCTTTAAAGACTGAAAAAAAAAAAATGAGGGTTCAATAAAGAAGCTAGAAACTGCACAAGCTCAAAAGAGGAGAAATGACTATAACAGAAAACAAACAGTAATAAAGATCCATCAAACTAAGAGCCGATGAAGGAAAAAAAGGAACGGTACTCAAAAGGCTCTCCCTTACCCCAATTAAGGGAAAGACACGGGCCCAGAGACCTTCACAGGTGAGCGTCATCCAAGGGCAGAAAACCCTTCCACAGACGTTCCGAAATAAAGAGGAAAAGCTCCTGAACTCATTTATTGAAACTAAAGTAGCAGTGCTTCCCAAACCAGACAAGGACAAGGACATGCACCAAAACAGTTCTCAGACAAAAAACGCTTCTGAACGTAAGTGCAAATATCCTAAATAAAATATTAGAAAGTCAGACCCAACAATGCGTGTTGGTGTGTGTGTGTGTGAAATATCTATCTGTCTCTGGGCCGATTGATAGAGTTTACCCCGTGAATGCTGGTACAATACCTATGAATGTTATTAGTGTAATTCTCTGTATTACCTTACAGGTTACGTCTGTCCACATCAAATCACATGTTCTCATCTATATACTCATCTGTATTTGTGTTGTGTGCATATATTACACAGTAAATGGTGGCGAAGTTTTTCTCAGAGTCCATTACTCACCTATGACCGGGGAGACACCCCCCTCCCCGCCCCCCCAAACTCCCATTAATCTAGAAGAGAGCTCCCTTACCTGATAAAGAGGAGACTTGACTTGCGGGGTGACGGGGTATTCTAGAATTGTACACCTGAAAGCTATGTCCTTTCATTAACCGGGGTCACCCCAATAAATTCAATAAAAAGGTAAAAAATAGGGGGGGGGGCTACCCCTGCACTAGGAAGGGAAGCCCCTTTGGGGGAGGGGCATTTGTCGGAGGCATGCCTGGCGCACGGAGGGTGCCCCACGGAGGGTGCCCCACGAATGCCCGCGGCCGGGGGACTGAAGGTGGGGGTGAGAGGCGCGCCCCCCGGCCCCTCCCGGGCCCTCGCCGCCCAGGCCCCGGGCACACGGACACGAAGGGCGGGTGTCCAAGAGGGTCCCCGTTGCCCTTACCTGCTCCGGGCCCGGCGGCCAAGGTCGGGCCTGCACGGGCTGAGGGGCTCCCGGCGAAGACGACCCCGAGGGTCAGCGGAGGGTCAGCCCCTTCGGGCCGCAGCGGCCACGGAGCCGGGGCGCCCTGCACAGGCCAGCAACGCCCACCGGGGTCCGAGCGCCCGGGGCGCCCTGCACAGGCCAGCAACGCCCACCGGGGTCCGAGCGCCCGCCCGCGGGGGCGCCTGGGAGCGGGCTGGCCGCGGCCCCTGAAAAGGATGCTGGGAGGCGTGGGCGGGGCGGGGCCCAGGTGACCTTGACCAGGGCCGCAGCTGGCGCTCCTTGCAGTTTCCCACGCGGCAGCCCGCAGCCCCGCAGGGCGTCGTGCCGGGGGCGCGGGGGCACGGAGGGTGCCCACGGGTGGCAGGTCAGACACCTGCACGAGCTGCCCAGGCTCACCGCCACCTGCGTGCCCACCTCCGCGTGGCCTGAAGGCGGAGAAGGCGAGGCCGCGGACAGGTGAACCCTGGAAAAGGACTGTCTTTCTTTTTCTTTTTTTTCTCCCTCGATTGGCCTGTTTTTCTCCTTTGGGCCGGTTAGCTTTATTTTTTTTTTTAATTTAATTTAATAAATCTTTATTGTCCAGATTATTACACGTGTTCCTCTTTTTCCCCCCATAGCTCCCCTCCACCGGGTTCCCACCCCAACCTCTGCCCTTACCCCCCACCCACGTCCTCATCCATAGGTGTATGATTTTTGTCCAGTCTCTTCCTGTACCCCCCACAACCCTTTCCCCCCGAGAATTGTCAGTCCACTCCCTTTCTATGCCCCCGATTCTATTATATTCACCAGTTTCCGGTTAGCTTTAAACCCAGGAAAACCTCGAACCTTATTCGCAGTGGAGAGTGAGCAGTAGTGGTAGCTACTGTGTACAGGCGAGGCCGTGGGCTTTGCTATTTCTACCTGTCGTCTCCTACAATCCCGTGGTGGGTGTTATTGGCCCCCAATTTTATGGATTACCCGTGGTCGGCAAACTGCGGCTCGCGAGCCACATGCGGCTCTTTGGCCCCTTGAGTGTGGCTCTTCCACAAAATACCACGGCCTGGGCGAGTCTATGTTGAAGAAGTGGCGTTAGAAGAAGTTTAAGTTTAAAAAATGTGGCTCTCCAAAGAAATGTCAATCGTTGTACTGTTGATATTTGGCTCTGTGGACCAATGAGTTTGCCGACCACTGGACTAGACCAAGAGTTTACATAACGGACTCTAAATCTTGCCCTGACAACAGGAGACCATCTGAGAGGCAAGTAGCACTTGAAGGTTAAGCAAGATGCATGGTGGTATCAACAGTAATCAATTAAATAAAAAACTCGGACCCAGAAACGACTGACGCACAGTCTCTAAGAATATTTATTGGTAAAAATAGGTGCTCAAAGATGACCCAACTTTTATTATTGACTTCACAAATGAAGTGCTGGCTAGCTATACATTCACGGAGACATTTATTCTATACAGATATAGGTAGACGTGTTATGCAAATGCAAATCTAACTCGGTTTTGAAATCCCAAAAGTAGAACCTTGAGCTAAATGATAACTTCCCCCACGTGTTTCTTTTCTTTTTTTTTCTTTTAGAAAGCTCGTGGCTTTTTAAAATATATATATTTTTATTGATTTCAGAGAGAAAGGGAGAGAGCTATAGAGATAGAAACATCAACGATGAGACAGAATCATTGATTGGCTGCCTCCTGCACGTCCCCCACTGAGGGGGATCGAGCCCACAACCCGGGCATGTGCCCTTGGCCAGAATCGAACCTGG
The DNA here is from genome assembly GCA_025583905.1 of Ia io. Classification (NCBI taxonomy): domain Eukaryota; kingdom Metazoa; phylum Chordata; class Mammalia; order Chiroptera; family Vespertilionidae; genus Ia; species Ia io. The sequence continues at coordinate 11,560,080 of JAJQQW010000024.1, read as the reverse complement.
GACCCTTTAGTCCGAAGGCCGACGCTCTATCCACTGAGCCAAACCGGCCAGGGCCCTCTCACGTGTTTTCAATGTTACAAACCTAGATGATACATAGACTCAAGTCTGTGTGGGGAATAAGGCCAAGTTAGAAAGTGGACATGTGCACACCTCACTACCCGGGACCCTTCAGTCCGCAAGCCGACGCTCTATTCACTGAGCCACACCGGCTAAGGCCAGCAAGGGGGATTTTAATTTCAGGCTTTTCCCTTCATAAGCAGCCTCACTGCAGAGCACCTGTCAGCCACAGATCAGGACAGTAATGACAATAATGAGGCCGAGGTCTGACAACGCACCTGCTAACCTCAGCAGCTGGCCTGCCACTCGCTGTGGGGTCTAGCGAGAATCCCACGGCCTTGGGACAAGAGTGCCCGGGGTCTGATTTCCGGCGTTCTGTCACTGAACAAGCGACCTCGCTTTGCTGCGCCTGCTTTCCTCGTCTGTAAAACAAAATGACAAGAGCTTTGCAGCGTTGGTGGCAGATTCGATAAAATAATGAATGGGAAGCCCTTAGCACCCAGCCTGGTTTCAACAGCTGAGAGGCATTGTGTGTTTTTTTGGTTTTTGTTTGTTTGTTTGTTTTTCACATAAAGAGTTTGAAGCCTCTTAGTGTGATGAGTTACGACTGGTCTCCTCCAGCCGGTTCATTTCCCTCCCTCTGGCCACTTCTAAGGAGGGAGACTACTTACACTTGGGCAGAACAAGACAGATTTGGGGGACAGCTCTGTAAGGCAGGGAGCCATCGAATGAGCAAGGCTTATTTTTACCCACCTTTTCTGCATGTTAGGCGCCTTGTCTTGGCTACAGCAGCCCTCCCGGTAAAGTAATGCTGCCGCTCACCTCACAGGGCGAGTCGGATAACGCCTCCTGCCACCAGCATGGTCGAGTTCTGTCTTGTTTGATTTCTTGATTGTTTCATGCCAATTTTAATTTCTTTTTAAAAAATACCTTTTTTTTTTTTATTGGTTTCAGAGAGGAAGGGAGAAGGAGAGAGAGAGAGACACATCAGTGATGAGGGAGAATCATGGATCGGCTGCCGCCTGCACGCCCCCTGCTGAGGATGGAGCCCGCATCCCAGGCCTGTGCCCTTGACCGGGAATCAAACCGTGACCTCCTGGTTCACAGGTCGATGCTCAAACACTGAGCCACACTGGCCGGGCACTAGTTTTATTCTCTAATGGTACTTCAAGATCGTTTAGGAATAAGAAGCTTATCTCACATATCTTATTCCCTTTTCTCTTTCGAAGCTTCACAGCATTTGCCAGGATGTCAGGGAGCTAGAAATCCACTCAATAATACCGCACATGCCAAAGCTCAACAGGTGTTTGTTGAGTGAATGAATGAATGAGCACTCCCTGTCTCAGAAATGGATCTTATTGAGCTCCAGTCCTCCATTCAACAGCTCGGTGAGTGAGAATACACCAGAAACAGGATAAAAGTATAAACAATGAAACGAGACATAAACACAGTAGAGTGGGATGAAGTGCTTGGTATGTAAGTGATTTCTCTACTTTTCATGGGGGAAATCTGACTCCTTGTCCTCCCATTCAATTAGCAGAGGCAGGGGTGGATATGTGTTTGAAATGCCCATTTCCCACCTCCCTTCCCTCTAGGATTTTTACTTTTGTCACCTTTCAAAAGCTCCCTGCTTCTTCGGTAGCGGTAAGGCAAGCCACAAGATGGCAAAAATTAATATTTAAAAAACAAAACAAAACAAAACCGTAGCATCCACTTAAACTGATGAGAGAAACATCATTCTGAGAGAAAACCTCTTATAGTGCGTTCAATACTGTTAGCTGCTGTCTGCACACTGCAAACGTCAATTTCTGCTAACTAATGGTGGCAATTAAGGCCAAGTCGTAGGCTTAACAAAGTGGTTGCTTACTCTGGCATGTATGCTAATTAATTTTCCTGCCATGCTTAATTTCCCCTCCAGTTCAGTAGGATGTTCCCACAGCCTGAGATGGAGCAGCCCCTGGACTATGAAATCCATCTTCCTGGCCACAGAGGAAAACCTGGCTGGCAGTGACCAGTGAGATTCTGCTGAAACAAACACGAAATGAACAAACCAATCGCACAAAAACTCCAGCCCGGTAACCTTCAGCATCACTAGTCTCAGGATCATCATTTGTAAAGTGGGCATATGGTTCGGAATGGAAGGTAATCGCTTATGCAGTGCACTTACCATAGTGCATGGAATATAACGATAATCACTTATGCAGTACACTACCATAGTGCATGGAATATAATGGTAATCACTTATGCAGTACACTACCATAGTGCATGGAATATAATGGTAATCACTTATGCAGTGCACTTACCATAATGGTAATCATTTGTGCAGCGCACGTGCGACAGTGCATGAAATATAACGGTAATCACTTAGGCAGTGCACGTAGCAGAGTGTATGGAATATAACTGCTCAAGAAATGTCGGCCATTGCAATCGTGATAATTGTAAAATACACTGTTGGAGTGAGGAGGGTGGAAGTCTCTTTTATTCATGTATCTTTAGCGGAAACACATGAAGAGTGAGAGAAAGGGAGAGGAAAAGGGTGAAGGTCACAGGCTCCATGATATGACTCTTCCCTTTTGCTCCTCCTCCATCTTATGTCTTTAGTAATTGGTTACTAAACTCACCAAGTAATTGAGGCATGTGAGTTGGAGAGAGAAAGGCAGTGACGGGGCGAGACGATGTGCATACTGCTGTATTGTCAAAATAAGGGCTGTCCGGGTTGCCCAAAAGCACAAAGGCAGAGAGGAGGGGGAGTACATAGAGGCCTTTCAGCGTTTCACAGGGTTATAATATTGGGGAGGGGAGGGGAGGCTCAGTTGAATCTCTGAGGGCCACTGAGGACCCAATGGGCATCATGGATAGTAGGATAGTTGGCTGCATGGGTGGATGGATACATGGATGGATGGATACATAGATGGATGAATGCATAGATGAATGGGTGGGTAGATGAATGGATGGATGGATGGATGGATATATGGATGGATGAATGCATGGATGCATGGATGAATGGGTGGGTGGATGAATGCATGGATGGATGGATACATGGATGGATGGATGCATGGATGAATGGGTAGGTGGATGAATGCATGGATGGGTGGATACAAGGGTGGATGAATACATGGATGGATGCATGCATGTATGCATGCATGGGTGGATGAATGCATGGATGGAAACAGAGGTAGAGAAATAGACAGGTGTGGGCTCCTTGAGGGCTGAGAGCAACAGCTTCATTCTATTACACTTTATACACTCAGTGTGGTGCCTGGCAGAGATTTTAGAAACTTTTATACTATAAATGAATGAAGGAGTAAATTATATAGAAGTGAAGAAACAGTTGGATTAACAAGCAATTTAACCATCTAATAGATGCACTCTGTCCATCCATTCACTGTTAGAGTGAATTTATGAGGGTATGTCATAGGCTTATACACATTTCAGAGTTGTAGAAGGTCGTCCATCAGCTCAAGTAAACTTACCATAAAGCAATGCTTTCCTGCCTGAAGGGCAATCCTCCACGATGAACATCGAACACTGCCTAGCACAGGCATCCTCAAACTATGGCCCGCGGGCCACATGCGGGTGTTTTTGCCATTTTGTTTTTTTGCTGCAAAATAAGATATGTGCAGTGTGCATAGGAATTTGTTCATAGGTTTTTTTTAAAACTATAGTCCGGCCCTCCAACGGTCTGAGGGACAGTGAACTGGCCCCCTGTTTAAAAAGTTTGAGGACCCCTGGCCTAGAAGATGACATATAAATGTATAGCTCTAGCCCAGAACTTTCTCCTCAGACCCTTCTATCTTGCTACCTTTGAAAGATTTCACCTCAATTGACCAACTGATATTCAAAGTCAACGTATCTGTGGTGGGGACCGACTCCCATTCACCAAAACCCACCTAGACTACATCCCCCAGCCTTCCCTGGGGCTGGGGGTGGCTGTACTGATGAGTCCTAAGCAAAGTGAGAAGTGATGCGTGTTGGTTCCAAACCTGACCCCTTCAGAGGCTTGTCCTGGGATCCTCCTGCTCTCTTCCCATCTGTTGATTGGATGGAGCGAGTCCTAAAGACCTTGAATAGGAAGAGCTACAAGATGGGAAGAGCCTGGGTCTCCCAAGTCCAAGAGTGGCTTGAGAGAGCGAGAGCAAAGAGGGGATAGGGCTAGGGAGGGCAAGAGTTCCCACGCAGAGGCCAGGTTTTGTGTGTTTGAAACGGGTGTCAAGGGAGGGAGCGTGCAGACTTTCTTATCTCCTGAACCGGATGTGGAGACGAAGGGGATGAGTAAGTAATGAGGCTTAAAAGCTGTCAGCAAGCCCGGACCGTGTGGCCATGCTGTGTGCCAAAGCCGGGAACTGTGAACAGTGAGTACTAGTAAATGGCTAACAACTAGCCCTGGAGAAGGAAGAGGGGGGGCAGTGAGGGAGCAGGAGGGAATGAACCTGTAGTATTTACCAATTTCTGTGGTGTAAATACTCCCACCGTAGCCACATTCAAGCTACCACCGAGACATCGCTGAACACAAAGATGAGAAAGACGCACAGTAGCGTGCTGTTTATATAGTATTTCCGCCATGGACACAATAGACATAACCTTGAGGACAAAGAAGATGGTAAAATAATTAGGAGGTGATGGATTTTGACGATATATTACCTTTGTTTTCAACATAATTTATTGAACTGTATAAGCTTACATAACCAGCTTGAATGATAGCTGTGTTGAACAACTGCTTAGCAAAATCCTTTAGAAATGGAACAATTGCCTCTCACAAGCCTGTAGGAGCCAGCACCGGTGCACCAGTGGCCAGGAAGGGAGAACATGTGGGCAGCACGTGGTGTCCTGGGGATCAAGTTCACGGAACAGGAAGGTACTCTTGGGGCATCTAGAGCTGTCTGGGCAGAATTGAACAGGAGCAGAAATGATCACACAGAGGGTGGGGCAGAGCCTGGAAGATGCTGTTTTGTGGCTGTGTCCATCCTGTTTCTATCCCTGATCGCCCAGAGCAACTGAATGCCAATCCAAGGTGTTAGTATCCAATCTTTTCCCTCTATAGACGCTGCCATGCGAAATACACTGAGTGGCCAGATTATTATCATCTCTGAACGCATAATAATCTGGCCACTCAGTGTGTGTGTGTGTGTGTGTGTATCCTCTAATATATATATATATATATATATATATATATATATATATATATACACATATATATATACACACACACACACACACACACACACACATATATATGTGTGGGATATATATATATATATACATATATATATATATATATATGTATGTGTGTGTGTATATATGTGTGTGTATATATATATGTATATATATATATATATATATAGAGTGCATGAATTCGTGTGCGGGTGGGGTCCGGCCAGCCTGGCCAGGGGGAGGGTACATGGGCAGTTGGCCGGCCTGCCTGCTGGTCGAGGGGACAATTTGCATATTAGCCTTTTATTCTATAGAATACACACTGAGTGGCCAGATGATTATGCGTTCAGAGATCATCATAATCTGGCCACTCGGTGTATGTCCATCACGTGCAGAGCCCCTGGCGACAAGGACACTGCTCCCTGCTCCCAGTCAGCACAGAGCTAAGGCCTGCCCCCCTCTCCCCCTAGGAATGCCGGGTCCTGAAGAACCGCCGCTCTGCTCAGCTCACCGTCCCCTCTGCCTGGGATGAGACAAGGCTCAGGGCACATGCCAGGCCTCCCCACCGTAAGGGCGGCTTTCTGCCTGAGCCTTGGGAGCAGAGGCAACCCGGGACGGCCAGCTTGGAGAGGCAGCCCCGGATCCAGGTCCGGATTTCCTCTGCCTGAGCCCATCTTGCAGGAGAGCAGCCCAAGTGCAAGAGCGGAGAGGGTACGGGATGGATCTGTGGAACGACACCGCGTGAGCGCCATCAACTCTTGTCACAGCACTTCGCTGGCGCCATTCATCTCTCCTAGAGGAGAGCAGAGCTGTCGTCACGGCGACAACTTCATTCCACGCGGGTGCCGTTACCAGGCCTAAAAATAGGAAGGAGAGGGGAGATTTTCTCAGAGGGCTGAGCCCGTTCCCCCACGTCTCACGTCTGAGACTGCCTGCTCCCGGGATCCAGGGCGGAGAGGAAGGAAGCTAAGATGCACTGGACGCTGCCATGTGTGACTGTGAGCAGCTTCTGCCCTTTTAGTCTATGTCATCCTCTCTTTAGCTTGGTGTACGGAGGGGGAGATTTGCTGAGCGGCCATGAGGAGTGACTTTATCACAGCCACACGCAAAGGGGAGACAGCATCACCCCCACTTCAGAGCTGGGAAAGCTGAGTCTCAGGAAGGTGGCCCAAGACCCCGCAGCCCAAAGCCTTCTGCTTCCAGACGCGGGCGGAGTTGTTTGCTGTGAAACATGACAGGTGAGCTGAGCTACGCTTCTGAGACCGCCCCACGCCTGCTGCCTTTTCTCCCCTTTTCTCTTCCTTCTCGCATCCCTGGGTCCCTGCCCGCCCCCTCCCCCCGCCCCTGTCCCACCTCACCCTTTCAGGAATACAAAAGTGGTCCAGGCCTGGGGTCGAAAAGACCCTTGTTGGAGCCTAGGCCCCAGGACTTACTAATACCTGTGACCTTGGCGCCTCTGTGTAACCTCTATAAGCTTCAGGGTTTCGGCGATCAGTTGGGGACGGGCGTAGTTCCTACTTCAACACGTTGTGGGGATTCGATGAGAACATGCGTGTCCTGTGCTGTGCACACGGCCTGACACAGGGCAGGTGCTCACATTGGCTGGAGAACATGGCATTGAGAGAGGTCTCGGGTCCCAGCCTGCCCTGCACTCAGGACGCGACAGCCGGGAGGGCAGTGGGGTGCAGGGGTATTCCCTCCTCCCCACGCGGCCCGGCGAGTCCCTCTCTCCCAGGCCCTGACCCTGGATTGGCACAGATAGGGTGGTGAGGAAGCTCACCTCTACAGAGCGGGTAGGCTAACCTCTTCGAAGTTCTTTGCAAACACAAACTCATCTCATCTGTGTAACAAGTCCGTGCAGTGGGCCACTGTTCCTGCCACTCGGCCAAGTGGAAAGTAGGCCTCAGTGCCATCCCAGAGCCTGTGCTGACTCTGTGGGCACAGCAGGCCAGGCCCACAGCTCGGCCTCCCTGGAGAAGGACCAGGTCACCCACACCACCCTCCCGTGCTGCCTGTGCCCCAAGAACCTCTGTCCTGGAGCCCAGACTCAGGCTCGGCAGGGACAGCGCCCCGTCACCTGGGGTACCGCTCCCTGCGCGATCCGCCCATGGCCACGCCTCCGCCTCCCTCTCCCCCTCCCTTTGGCCATTTCGGTGCGAGAAGGGGTGAGGAGGGATAAAGCTGGCCAAGCCGATGGAGCCACGTGAGCAGGAGCAGACCGGGGTTTGAGTCCGCCCTGACCAGCAGCGGGGCGCTGCTCAGCCAGCAAGGAGACAGGGCGGCCGCCTGGGGCTGTGAGGACGGGACAGAAGCACAGGACGGACAGAGGACAACGCTCCACACCTCGGGAAGTGGCTACGGTGACTACTGGCCACGACCCCGGGGCACAGGGCTGAGGTCTGGCAGGTCCCCCAGGGGAGACGCACCTGCCCGGAGCCTCCCCGGACCGTCATCGGTACAGTGGGGGTACGAACAGCCTGCTTCGGGGGGTCCTGGTGCCAGCGGGTGAGATCCTGGCAAACGCCACGCAGCTCGGCACCCGCACGCCGCACGGGCTGTGCCCGCACTCCGATCCTCATGGCCAGCTTCCCCGGGGATTGAAAAGCGGCTCCAACTCCCAACCAGCTCCTGGGGGTTTTGTGTTGTGCCCTCAGCGCAACTTGTGGGAGGGAAGCGGTGATGTTTCTCTTTCAGAAACACAAGCACGGCCTCGGAGGGGAGGCGCTGGCAGGTCACAGCGGTCAAAGGGCCGCCTGGGAAAGGCCCCCCAAAGCTCAGACAGTGGGGCTGGCGCCCAGGGACCAACCACGTGCTGCCGCAGTGCCTCTATTTTAAACCGTTCTTTTCCAAAAGTCGATGTTACCAACCAAGCTTCGATCGGACCCTCAGCTATTTTGCCGGCCCTCAGACGGGATGGAACGGACATGGGTTTGAATGTTTTTTATTTTTTGTCAATCCTCACCCAAGGACATTTTTCCCATTGATTTTGAGAGAGAATGGAAGGGAGGAGGAGGTGGAGGAGGAGGAGAGAGAGAGAGAGAGAGAGAGAGAGAGAGAGAGAGAGAGAGAGAGAAACATCAATGTGAGAGAGACACATCGATTGGCTGCCTCCCGCACACACACACCCTGATCGGGGCCGGGGACTGAGCCTGCAACCCAGGTACGTGCCCTTGACTGGAATTGAACCCAGGACCCTTCAGTCCGCAGGCCAACGCTCTAACCATGGAGCCAAACCCGCTAGGGCGGACACGGGGTTTTTAGAGTCAGACAATGTAGCTTCAAAGGCAGGTTTGTGACTGCTGTGTGACTAAAGGTAGGTCACTGGCCCTCTCTGGGCTTCAGCTGCCTCCCTTAGAGAAAAAAGAACAGTATCAACTTCTTAGACTTGAGAGGAGGGTCAAAGGAGGAGTGAGAGCAGAGTGTAAAATGGTAAGCACTGTGGGGTGACTGTGAATTGCTATAATTTGCCGCTAAGAGAAATCGTGAATTTAATGCTCCATCACAGTAAATAGACTCTCTCGGGAAGTGGGTATCTCTGTGTTCATCTTCTTTATAAATCTGAATTTCCATTAGAGCAGTCCCTGTGTACTGGTGTCCACTATTATTTTTTTTTCTAAATATATTTTATTGATTTTTTACAGAGAGGAAAGGAGAGGAAGAGAGAATTAGAAACATCGATGAGAGAGAAACATCGATCAGCTGCCTCCTGTACACTCCCCACTGGGTGTGTGCCCGCAACCAAGGTACATGCCCCTGACCGGAATTGAACCTGGGACTCTTGAGTCCGCAGGCCGACGTTCTATCCGAGCCAAACTGGTTAAGGCCTGGTGTCCACTATTATAAGCTCATTCAAATCTTTCTGGAAGGAGGCAAGTACGAAACCAAACCAAACGGCTCCCTGGTCAGAATGAGCGGGACCCCGCACGCCCTCCACCCACCGTATCTGTGAGGCGGCTGTGGAGCCAGATCTGCTGCCGGCAGCCTGGACACAAGGCTTGTTTCTCTGGACGAAGGTCCACTCAGGAATGACGTCAAAGACCAGGCCAGCCAGCCCTACAGGCAACTCTGTCCCAACCACACTTACCCAGCCGCGCCCACGGGGCCGGCCGAGGGGAAGCCTGCACCCCAAAATACCACCGCCAAGTCCCCGGTTTCATAGCTTCAGCCTGAAGGCAAAAGTCTGCACTTTGTTTCCTGTATAATTTTTAGAAGCAAAATGCCTTTTTGAAACCCTGCCCTTCTCTGCCTACTAGTTCACCAACCCTATGGAGACGCATCCAGCCAGGGATGAGGCTTACACGAGACAGCAGGTGGGCCAGATACTCAAGTTGTCCCTGCGCTTTAACACAGCACACGCGTGTCCCACAAACACCGTTCCTGAGCCTGAGTCACAGGGCACAGGTGGGAGCTGGGTGCATGCACAACAGCCCGGGTGTCAAACAGGAGGAAAGAAGGGAAGTGGGGGAATAAGATAAAAAAGTCATTGCGCCCAATCTGAGCGTCCTACGCATCTCAGCCTTTAACGCATCTCAGCCTTTACGTCACCGACAACCTCCTGCCACAACTCCTCAAAAATCGGACAGCACGTCACGGGGAACATCCTCGGGTTAAGCAGGATGAACGACACAGCATCATAACAGGAAGCTGTTATGTCGTCTCCTTTCTGAGCTGCCGAATGCCCACCGTTCAGAGCGGCCTTGCAAGACGCGGCTTTGATGAGGGCCGGCCAGTGGGTTTGCACTCGAGGGCTGAGATGGCTTTGGCTGGTAACACCTTGAACGTGGAGTCCATGTCTCTCCAAGTCATTTTTTCCTGGTTCCCCCTTCCCAGCCCACCCCACCCCATGTCCGTGACTTTGGGCAACTTTATTAGCAACACACGGCCCCAAACCCAGCGCAGGTTGTCACTAAGCTGGGCTCTCACAAAGCTGGCCACCGCGAAGGCCCTGGCACACCTTCCGGACCCTCCGCGGAGGTGAAGGGCGTGGCCGGCCCTGGCAGGGGGGAAACCTTCGAGCCTTGGGCAGCCCAGGCCCTCTGAGGCCCTCAGTGGGTCCCACAGACTCAGCCTGACTCTGGGTCCTTCCGTTCCGTAGGGGGCACATTCGGGCCTCCCAGCCCCCTCTCCCACGGTCCAGGAAACCAGAGCGGACCAGCTGGGAGTTGTGGGATGAAGCAGACTTGGGAAACAGCGATGTTTGCGCAGGGTCGGTCTGTGTTTGCTCGCCCACTCCCCGGGGCCCCGCTGCTCAGAGGGATCTACAGCCCGGGTGCGGGTGTGAACGCAGAGCGCAGCCTGTGGTTCACGGGTGACAACACACAGCGGTTAACTCGGCTCCCGCTGCCGCCGCTCCGTTCCTCCCGAGGCAGTCAGTGTCGGCCGGTCTCCTTCTCACATCCCCACCCCGTCCCTTCTCCCGTCGCCCGCAGAAGCGACTGCTCAGCCTCGGCGCGCTCCCGTCCAGTCTCTGACGACGTGCGTGGTCTCTGAGTTAAGAGCTCACTAAAGTGTAGATCATGCTGAAGGCAAAAAGAAGGGGGAGAGGAGGCGTTAGTGGGGCCCGCAGGGGCCTGGGACTGGCCCTCCAAAGAGGGACCCGCCAAAGCCGGAGCCCGGGTCACTCCTGCCACTTTCTCATCCCGGTCGCATTTGTTAGGAGAGCATAGTGTGTCTCAGGTAAAAGGTGTGAGTGGGCAGCCCCAGGCTCGCCTTCAGCCTGTACCATTAGCAACAGCAAGGGTTTAGTGAGCACCTACTATGTGCCAGGCACTGCAGACAAAGAGGTGAATGCAACAGACATGGTCTCCACCATCAAGTAAACCATATACCTGGGCAGGAGGGTGGTGCTATCTTGGGTAGATCATGTCAGCCTGCTCTACACTTAAAAAAAAAAAAAAAATTATTGAGCACTTAGATGTGCCAAAGATTGCTATGGACGTTGGGACCACTGCCCCTCGCTTCATACACAACAGGAGCCCTTGCTCCCGATCCGAGTCAGACGGTGGCATCAAATCCCACAGGCTCAGGGGTCCACCTCCCCAAGCCCAGGAGGCCTGCCTGAAACCACCCCCGACCCCCCGCCACGTTCTGCAGGAGTCAGACCCTCCGGGAGGGGCACACGCTCACCAGTACAGGTAGTAGAAGAAGGAGAGGAGGTAGAAGGCCAGCTTACACCAGGCCTCCTTCTGACAGTAGCTCAAGGTGTCTGCGTTCATGACCACCGGCGGGTCATAGGCCAGCTCGGAGCTGTCCGCTGGGCAGTGGAAGTACCTGCGGGGGAAGGGGACACGGCGCTGCTGGCTTTGAGGCTGAGAGGGGACATCTGAAGTCAGCGGGGCCCAGCCCCCCCACCCCCTTCCCGAGGCTGGCTGCCCCCAGGGAGCTCTGCTACGCAGTTAGCTGCCTCTGGCTCGGATCCCAGCCTGACACTAACAACGGCTCAGGCGCTTTCTCAATATTCAGATGTGCAGGTGCCATGGTGGCCTCACCCACACACACAGCTGCTCCGACAGAAGGAAGGCCGCGTCACCTAAGGGACCGGGGAGGCACCTGGCAGGGCATCCTTCTCCAGGGCTGGGCGAGGGGCCTGTGGTGCGTAGCCACAGGTATCAGCACAGGTGCAGGTGTGGACAGACACAGAGCCGTGTTCACTGATCGAAGCCACCGGACCACAGTCCTACCTCCATCAGCCATCACTCAGCTGACCCCTACCCAGACCCTCTTTTTTGTTTGTTTCAGAGAGGAAGGGAGATGGAGAGAGAGAGAGAGAAAACATCAATGATGAGAGAGAATCATTGGTCGGCTGCCTCCTGCACGCCCCCTACTGGGGATCGAGCCTACAACCCCGGCGTGTGCCCTTGACCGGAATCGAACCGTCATTTCCTGGTTCATAGGACGACGCTCAACCCCTGAGCCATGCCAGCCGCCGGCCGGGTGGGCCTCTCATTTTTAAAGAACCCCTTCCTCCTCGTCCTTTTTCTTTTGTTTTCTGAGCGCTTACGAGTTGCCAGGCCAGGCCCTGTCAGGGATTCAAGAAGAGGTAAGACAAGTCCCTCCTGCTCTTCCTTGTGCCAAAGGCACATTCCAGGCACATGGCTGCTGCCCCCTCCTCCAGCTCCTGTTCTGAATGGCGCTGTGGCTGCCGCTGCTCTCACTGACCTCCGGGTGAGGCCGTGGGTGGTGGGGCCTGCACAGAGCCGTCCTCACGGGACCTGCTGCGTTAAGAAGCCGGGGAAGCAGGTGCCGAGAGAGTTCTCCCGGGGGAGGAGGCGGAAGAAGGCCTCTCGCTGGCCGGCCATCGGGGGACGTCGTCTCCGGGGCGCCCCCCCCCCCCCCGCCCCCGCACAGAGACGGGAAAGGGCAGGCCAGGCACAGCAGCCTTACCTCCAGAAGTGATAGAACAGCAGCGGGACATTCAGCCCAAGGGTGAGCCACTCCTGCGCGCACAGGAACATGATGCAGAAGAGGCTGTGGATGGAGTACTCCGGCAGCACCAGCTGAAGGGGGAGCAGGGGCACAGGCTGAGTTAGAGGCGGGACAGGCACCCCCAGAAACAAATCTGCCTGCCTAATTCTCCACCCAGTCCCCCTCCGACCTCCGCCCGCCCACACTCCCAGTGAAACCAAGCTCCCAGCTTCCCCAGGAGGGAAGGAAGACCGAGGGCTGCTTCTCTAACCACAAAGGCCCGTCTGTGCCCGTCTGGAACGCCCCTGATCCAATCCCAGGGCCCGCCCTGAGGCGTACCTGCCCGGTGCCCAGGAGTGGGAAGAAGAAAAGGGTAACGGCTCTTTTATTGGAACCCCCAAACTACGCTCACGGACCCTCAGACAGAGGAGCCGCCTGGGCGAGCAGGGACTTGCTCATAAATGCGGGGCCTGGAGGTTGGTTCCCCCTTTGTCCCCAAATGAATCATCGGGCACACGATTCACGAGGGGGCAGCGGGTGGGGGAAGGATGGTGCACTTGGGAAGCTGGGATTTCACTAAACTGGACACAGCGTCCCAAAGGCTGTCAGGGGCCCTGACTCTGAGCCTCTTTGCTGGAAGGAGGCCACTTCCTCTTTAATTGCTCTGAGCACAGCGCCCCCCGCAGTCAGTCGGGGTGGGGAGGGCGGCCCAGCCTCTCAGGCTTCCCTGAAGGCCTTGGACCCCTTCGTGCAGGGCACCCCAACAGCCAGGACTGGGGGGTGGGCTCCCGTGAGCGTTGCCTGCTGGATGGTGCTGGCACGTTAACGTGTGCGGCCTCCTGGATTTCACACCGGTGCTTAGCAAATACTATTAAAGGCTGAGCAGATGACTCTACATCTAAGCAACTGAACACAAAGTCACCGAGTCCAGAGTGTAATTTAAAAAGTCACCGTGACATTCATCCGTCGCGAGCCAGTTGTACGTGCAACAGGAACGGTGGCGGTGGCTCTCAGCTCTGCCCTGCCCGCCGCTCCCCTAAATGCCACCGCCAAGGATCGTCCTGACCTTGTCATGGTCAAGCTCAGCCCCTCGTGGCTGATCCCTGGGGACTGGGCCGGACCTGGAGGAACCCGTCACAGATCCTTTTCCCCAGGGCTCGCTCCTGCGCCCCAGGAGGAAAGAGGAGGCAGGCCTGCCTGGGGACCGCAGCCTGAAGTCAGAGGGGTTCCCCTGGCCTGGGAAAGCCGTGGTCACTGAGGACAAGGCAGGGCAGGGGCCGCAGCGGGCTGTTCCCAACCCCGGAGGGGCTTCCTCCCAGGCCTCTCACTGTCCAACCCCTCGGGCCCTCTGCCTTCTCCCCACCCCCCTCCTTCAACGCCCACCCCAGGGCACAGTTACCCCCCTGGGGCAGTCATCGCTGCTTTGCTGGCTCCCACGTGGACTCGCTTCTACCTCCGCACGGGAACAGGCAGCACAAGAGGACAAGCCCGTGTCTTTAAGCTTCTCCGTGGCTTAGCAGTGGCTCTCAGACTTCCGAATCACGGAGATCTGGCTAAAACAGAGGCTGGGCCCAGCCCCAGAGCTTCTGGTTCAGTGGGTCTGAGTTGGGAGCCTGGGATCGGTGAACCACGGAGAACCTGGCTCCTGACGCGCCGTCCCGGGGCCAGCTCACCTGGGTTACCTGGAGCTTGGCAGACGGGCGGCACCTGGGCTCCCACCCCCAGACTGGCCGAACCAGAACCTGCATTTTCACAAGACCCCCGGGGGGTGCAGACGCACATTCAAGTTTAAGAAGCGGTTCCCAAAGTAGGGTTCACGGGCCACCTGCATCAGAACCGCCCGGGGCCTTGGTTTAACATGCAGATTTCCGGGTTGCACCCCAGTCCACTGAGCTAGCCTCTCTGGACCGGCAATCTGCATTTTTTGAGACGCATCCCAGGTGGTTTTGTTCAACAGTGGAGAGTCACAGAACAAAAGCAGATCCAGAGACAGAGAAACATCAATCAGAACATCGAACCTCAGGGAAGACAGGGGTCAGTGGGAGTAAGGGGGAGAGATCAACCAAAGGACTTATATGCATGCATATAAGCCTAACCAATGGACACAGACACCAGGAGGTGGGGGCATGAATGGGAGGTGGGGGGTAATGGGGGAATAAGGACACATATGTAATACCTTAATCAATAAAGAAATTAAAAAAAAGAACAGAGGTTTGAAGAGCACCCGAGGCAGAGCCTTTCCTTTGGAAGACATGGGTCCCAGCCCTCATGAGTGCCCCCTGCAGGGCGGGGGTGGTCCGGTGGTCCTGCGTGCACAGTGCATTGTCACTAAGGGCAGCATTTGCAGGTCAGAGCCCCCCCAGCCATGACCACGTGGAAGAGCTCCCACAATGCTCCCCGAGCCCCTGGGCCCGCGGTCTCTATTCCTGAAGGGCTGGCCTTGGCATCTTCCTGGATGGAGGTCAGCTCTTTCTGTCTCGGGAACCCACAGCCTCCAGTTCCCGCCACCTTCCGCCTGGCCCCTGCAGGCCACCTCTGCGCCTCGCCCTCACCAGCTCCTTCCGCCTGTCCCTGGCCTTCTGGGGTCTGGATGGACTCTCCTGGGAAGTGACTGGTTCCTTTCAGGACCAGACCTGGGGTTCTGGCCCTGCCCTGGCCACACCTCCCGGCCTGTCTTTGATCATCGTTTTCATGCAACTTCAGACACGCTTGGATTTCAAACGCCTCTCTGCCCGTTTCCTCACTCCCTGGTTAAATGGCTGAGCCACCTGCCAGCCCACTCAGGGAGGGGGTGAGAATAAAAGCACTCTCTCAAATCGTGCCATATTTTGAAAGGGACACAATTCTCCCACAACTGGCTGGCAATTCCGAGGCATCTTAAGTTAACACGAATAGCTACCCACTCCTTTTCTTTCCTTTAAGCCAGGGATATGGGGGTAGGAATCGTGTCTGGAGTACAGGGAGCGATTAGGCAGAGATGATTATTTGAGAGGAGAGACACTAGCAGGAGGGAATGTTCTAGAATGAGAAGGGCAAGGGTTTAGCAAGCCTTCCGGTGCTGAAGAGCCCCGCCTAGGCCCTCACTCAGCAGGTATTGATCATCAGCAATTACCAGGTGGTGGGGGCAGAGCGGTCTGGCCCGGGGAGACCGCCATGCAAACGAGCATGTGCATCACGGATTCCACACGGAAATACATGGGAAGCGAAGCACTGATGGAGACAGCCCGTGTGCAGCGCGATGCGGGCAGAAAGGAGAGAGAAGCCATGCATTCTGAGGGAGGAGAATGGCCTCTGAGTGGAGAGGCCGAGGAAGAGCTGTCTGGGGGAGGGGAGGCAGGATGTCGGGGTGCGCGGCACCCCCGGGGCGCTCAGCATCACCCTTCACTGAGGTGGTGGAGAGCGTCATTTTTTTTTATGTCCTAGACCAGTGGTCGGCAAACTCATTAGTCAACAGAGCCAAATATCAACAGTACAACGATTGACATTTCTTTGGAGAGCCAAATTTTTTAAACTTAAACTTCTTCTAACGCCACTTCTTCAAAATAGACTCGCCCAGGCCGTGGTATTTTATGGAAGAGCCACACTCAAGGGGCCAAAGAGCCGCATGTGGCTCGCGAGCCGCAGTTTGCCGACCATGGTGACCTAGATGGACATCGCCGCCAGACCTTCCACAGAAGTGACACTGAGACCGGGACCCTTTCCACCAGCCTCTTTATTTTTATTCTTTGTTAATCCTCACCCGAGGATATTTTTTCCATTGATTTTCAGAGACGGTGGAAGGGAGGTGGGGGGTAAGGGGAAGAGAGAGAGAGAGAGAGAGAGAGAGAGAGAGAAACATTGATGTGAGAGACACATGGATTGGTTGCCTCCCCAGCGTACCAGACTGGGGATGGAGCCTGCAACCCAGTATCTGACCTTGACCGGAATGGAACCCATGACCCTTCAGTGCAAGGGCTGACGCTAACCATTGAGCATGCTGGCCAGGGCCCACCAGCCCCTTCTTACACCAGGAGACCTTCTAGGGAATAGTCAGGATGACCACCTGACCAGGGGAAACCACGTGATCACAAGTGGGCAAAGGGCAGAAATGAGTCCTCTTGTGCCTTTGTTTCTGACCACGGCCTGAGCACATGGTGGGTGGCACTTAGCGTCCACACTGCACGCACCTTTGCCAGGCTCACCAGAGGTGTCGGCTCTGCCCTGGAGGGCTGTCCATGTAATGGCATGTGGAGGGAAAATGTTATAGAAAAACGATGTCTTCATTATTGGGAAGAAGAAACAAACAAAAAGCCACCCCTGCGTGTGTGGATACACGTGTGGGTGAGTGTTTGTCTGTGTGTGAAATGCGTGGAGATCACAGCAGGACACAGGTCCAAGCTTTCAACATTAGTTACGTCAGATCAGCTGGGAACAGAGAGGGGCGAGGAGCTTACCGACACTGCCTTCCCATCAGCGTCCCATCATGTTCTAGGCACAATGGGGACGTGCCACCTTTATCATTAAGACAATTAATAAAGAGAACCCAAAGAGCGGGCCTGAGACCACCTGATTCAGATCCTGGCTTCGCATGCCCTGGCTTCAGTCACTTCACCCCCTTATCCTCATCGGTGAACGGGGCACAGTGCAGGGCCACACCCCGGGGGCAAGTGTGAAGTGAGATGTTGCGCTTAAGCACGTTGCACCACGTCTGGGATCCTCCAAGCCGTGGAGGACAACTGAAGCACGGTCATTAGGGAAAAGCCTTCCCCTGAGCAACCAAAGACCAGTCTTCTCAGTCTAGGTAAGCTCCCCTCCTCCAGCCAAGAGAGAGGCCTGCCCCCTCTCTCCTCGGCACTGGAGGGGGACGCCTGGCGCCGGCCTCCCCGGGCGCTGCTGCGATGTAACGACTGTTTTTGTGCAGCCTGGACAGCAAGCCCCAGAATGGGTCATGCTGTCCCCCGACTCAGTGACCAGCTCTGGGCAGGGGAGCACCCCAGACCTCCTGGGAAGGGATGTCTACAAGGGAAGAAGTGACGGTCCTGACCTCATTTCCGCCCACCTCAGCAGCTGGCACTTCTGCAAACGCTCACATCACACCCTCGGATTCGGTCCTGACCCTGGGCCTGCTGAGGAGGCAGGAGCCGCAGCTAATTGGGAGGATGAATGGCCTGGACCTCACCCCTCGGGGGCTGGCTTTGCACGCTGCTCCCTGCAAAGCTGTGGCAGTGGGAAGAGGCTGCAATTGGTCCATCCCACCTGGGAAATGGTGGGGTTGATTCTTTTTCTTTTGAGAGATACTTGAGCAGCAATATTATATTTGTTTCAGTTATGTAACACTAGAGGCCTGGTGCACAAAATTTGTACACAGGTAGGCTCCCTAGGCCTGGCCGGTGATCAGGGCCAATCTGGCGGGGCTATCGGGGGCGGGGGGAGGGCACTGACACCTGCCTTGGCCAGCCTGGGGCCTGCGGGCTGGGGGCAGCTCCTGCATTAAGCATCTGCCCCCTGGTGGTCAGTATGCGTCATAGTGACCGGTCGTTCCACAGTTAGGTCGATTTGCATATTAGGCTTTTATTATATAGGATAATAATGATTTCATATTTGTATCTGTTACAAAAGGACCACCGCATGTCTAGTGAACTTTCATCACCGCACAGTTACAGAATATTTTCCTCGTAAGGAGAACTTTTTAGATCTCCTCTCTTAGCGACTTTCAAATATGTGGTGCAGTATCACTAACTACAGTTCCACGCTGTACATCCCAGGACTCACTTACTTCATAACTGGAATTTTGCACCTTTTGACCTCCCTTCGTTCATTTGCTCCCAGGCCCCCACCTCTGTTCTCTGGTGTTTTCTTCTGTTTCTAGATTCCACACACAAGAGATGACATTGTGTTTGTCTTTCTCTGTCTGGCTTATTTGACTTCGCATATGCCATCAAGTTCCATCTACGTTGTAGTACACGGCAAGATTTCGTTCCTTTTTTTACGGCTGGATAATAATCCATGGCATACGCCACGTTTTCTTTATCCATCACCCCCGGGTGGACAGTAAGGATGCTTCCGTGTCCTGGCTATTGTAAATAAGGCTTTGCTCAGAGTGAGTTTGCTTTTTTATTGATACACATGCAGTGAAATCCAACAGAGGATCCAAGTCCTGCCCTCGCTTGCCCTGGTTCACACCTATGGGTGATGGCAAAACACTAGTAGAATCTAAACCCAGGGGCTCACTATTCGCTCCTTTTGCGATTTGCCAAGGAGCAGAATTCAAGGTAAGGCCAATCACGTCTCCTGCCCAATGGGATGCTGTTTCCATACAACTTCCCGGGTGCACAGATCCTGTTAGTGAGGGGGTGAAAGTTCCTCCCTCCCACGTTCCAGATAGGGAAGGCTGAACCCGAGGGCCCTGGGTGTGACTGTATTTGGAGACAGGATCTTGCAAGCGGTAAGTCAAGTCAACCGAGGTCATCAGGATGGGGCTGGACCCAATATGGCTGCTGTCCTTTTAAGAAGAGATTAGGGTGCAGACACACACGCACACACACACACACACACACACACACACACACATGCACACAGAGGGATGCCCACGTGAGGGCACAGCGAGCAGGTGGCCATCCTCAAGCCAAAGAGAGAGGCTCCGGGAGAAACCAACACGGCCGACACCTTGATCTGGGTCCTGCAGCCACTGGAAATTCGAAGAGATAAATGTCTATTGTCTAAGCCAGTGGTCGGCAAACTGTGGCTCGCGAGCCACATGCGGCTCTTTGGCCCCTTGAGTGTGGCTCTTCCACAAAATACCACGGCCTGGGCGCGTCTATTTTGAAGAAGTGGCGCTAGAAGAAGTTTAAGTTTAAAAAAATTTGGCTCTCAAAAGAAATGTCAATCGTTGTACTGTTGGTATTTGGCTCTGCTGACTAATGAGTTTGCCGACCACTGGTCTAAGCCACCAGGCTGGAGCTTAGTTACGGTGGCCCCAGAGGACTGACACAGACCCGGGCGGGCCAGCATGAGGGTGCAGGGTCTTCACCCAGTTCCAGCAGTCCCTGAAAACTGAGGGGATGCCTTTGACCAAAACCTCCCAGCCTAATGACGACTTGGAGGATGAGAATCAGCAGAGAGGGGATGGGTGAGACCCGGGGCGAGCCTGGCGCCCACGTGCGCACGGCGACGGTGGGTCACGGGAGTGGGAAAACGCTGGGATGTCCGGGGCGGTGTCCAAGTTGCTCCAAAAAACCCATAGGTGCAGGTCTGTGCTGGGAACGCAGGGAACCCTAGCGCCCGGAAACGGGGGCCTACCGGAAAGGACAGCGTTGGGGAAACAGTGGATTTGAATCCAGACCTGGCACGTACCGCCTGAGTGACCTGGGCAGGTGACGCAAGCCCTCGAGTCTCAGCTCCCCATCCCCACTGCCCAGGGCTGTCGTCCGCGTTGGTGAAATTCTGCCCTTTTCCGGTGAGGGGCTGCGCAGTGAACAGCTTACACAGACCCTGTCCCCACCACCTTGACAGACTACGGAGGAAAACAAGCACGTTCCAGATGATCATACCTCTGACATTCCCTCCTACTCCGCCTTTCTCTTAAAGTCCACGATAGGCCCGGCCGGTGTGGCTCAGTGGTTGAACATCACTTATGAACCAGGAGATCAGGGTTCGATTCCCGGTCAGGGCACATGCCCGGGTGGCGGGCTCGATCCCCAGTGTGGGGCGTGCAGGAGGCAGCCGATCGATGTCTCTCGCTCATCAGTATTTCTATCTCCCTATCCCTCTCCCTCTAAAAATCAATTTAAAAAAAAACTATTTTAAAGCCTATAGCAGTTGTGCTTGAAATGCTTTGTGGATAACTTGAAGCAGCGCCATGTCCACCGCTCTTGGTTCCGATTGGCACCTCGTATCGCCATGACCAAAAGCATCTGAAGCACCCCATGGGCGGGTATGGACGCCTCCCTGGCACAGACAGGGCTCCCCAGCCTCGCTGAAGATGCCCCGCTTGTCATCTCATCCGCGCAGCCCGCTGATGAACCCGAACAGCACGCATGCTCCCCGAGGAGCGGCACCTCGCGCCAGGGGCTGCTGTTTGGTTCCCACCAGGGTCCCGGCGGCACTGGCATTTTTCCCGCTGATGCGGTGAGTGGTAACAGCAGCGACGGCACCGCTGAGGCCACGAGGGCGAGCAGCTGTGGCCGCGTGCTCGCCGCCCACCTCCCTGAGCTGTCATCGCTGATCACTGTCCTCCTGGATTTCATCACGGCTTGGACCGCTCGGCAGGTTCGGAAAGGGAACGGGATGCTTTTGCTGTCCCTTTATAATCACGGCACTTTGCATTCATCTGGCAAACTTAACGGATGCGGTGCATTTTTTTTCTGGTCTACTGCCTGGTGTGACCCCAATGAAACAAAACTCCTTGTGTTTAGTCATTGTCTGTGCCATCGAGACAGCGTGGGAGTCAGAGCCAGCGACACGCAGCTGGGGGAGGACCAGGGCCCCAAATTGCTTCAAGAATAACACACCCCGTGCAGGTTGCAAGCAGAGCCAGCAGGAGAACGTAGCTGTTCCCTGGCGAGAAGTTATCTGGAGCCTGGGAATCGATCGGCACTGGTGGGGAGTCGGGAGGAAAGCTCATCGGCTCTGTGGGCCCCGCCGAGGCACAGGCCGGTGCCCGGTTACAACTTTAGGGAGAGGCAGGGACTGGGTCACGCTGCAGGGAATCAGAGGCTATTAGGGTTTGGTAACATTGGCATATTCTGTGGCCTAGAAACTTAACCCAGAAAGGGTTCTTGCTTCGTCAGCAATCGGGAAAAGGCAAAAATGGTGAGGACTCAGAGGCTGAAAAACAGATTTATTTTTTCCATCCCATTCTGGAAAAGGGAGCCTCTGGAGCAAATCTCCCATCAAGAAAAACAAGTTGTCCGCGGATTCCCTGCAATGAGCCACCCGCTGGGCTGGCCGCCTCCGCCTCCGAGCAGGTAGGAAGTTAGGGCCTCACTCCGACGGTTGGTCCACTTAGGCGCCCATTAGCCAATGACTGCTTTTCCTCTGGTGTCCTTTAGAGAATGACGATGCTCTAAAGCAGACCCTGGAGGACTGAGACAGGGAAAGGGCCTCCCACCTGCTTTGCTGGAGCCTGGCTTACCCTCTGACGCAGAGATTTGCAGCCTCGCTGCTCATTCCAATCGCCAGGGGGGTGCTATGCAAACCCCAATGCCCAGGCTGCAAAGCAGACCAGTGAAATAGACCCAGAACAGTATTTTTTCAGCTCCCTCGGCCCCCCTCCTCGGTGATTCCAATATGCAGCCAAGGTCACGAACCAGGGCTCCTTCTACACCCACGACCATGCTCGCCCACGACCACGCACGGCCGGGCTGATAAAACAAGGCAGGGCGCACCTGCCACAGCCTTTCTCTGCTGCTCCGCTTGCCTCAGTCCCGGGCTCGGCAGTGAGAATTCTGCCTCACGCGTTGTGAAAATGATCGTCCACGCCACGGGATGGTGGCTGGGCTCATGTTCGTTAATCCATTTTGCTAATTAACATGAATCAGACACCACGCTAGGCAAGGCAACAGATACAGACATTAGGCTGATAGGACCCCTGCCTCGGGGAATGCGAATGCTTGTGAGGCACGTGTACAAGCAACTGTAACACCGGGGACTGTGTGGTCAGGGCTTAGAGAGTCTCTCGAGCAGGAATTCAGAGAAAAAAACAAGATCGCTTTTAGCTGGACTGAGCGTGTCTTCACAGCTCACACACACACACACACACACACACACGCATGCACGCGCGCACACACACACACACACCTCCTCAGCACACCATGCAGGGCTAAGCGCATAGCAGGTGCTAAACGAATAAATTCCAGCAGAATCAATGAATAAATTCAGACTGGCATTCACTGGCACCCACCAAAGCCAACACTGAGGACTCCTTAGCGCCCTTCTCCAACCCCCCTTTGGTACCGCCTCCTCCAAGTGCCATCACACATCACCTCGACCTCCCGCTGCCCTGGAACCGCTGGGGTGCGCAGCAGTGGCTGCGCGCCCTGCACTGTCCTCCTGTGTCCACTCTCCTGCTCTCTGAAATGAAATCCCTGATTTGGGGCTGAGCATATGGGCCCCCCAAAATAAGACCAGGAGAGGCCATTCGCCTGAGGCCTGGCCCATGAGTTAGTGGCAGGGGTGTGTGCAAATCCTGGGTCATGCCCTTCATGGAAACGGCCGTTTCCTCTCCCCTCCTCCATCTCACTGCTTGAAAGGATGCCCTCCTAACCATGAGGACAAGGAGATGCCCTAATGAGGGCAGCGCTCCAAAGGAGCCTGGGTCCCCAGATGACCCTGTGCGGCAGCCCCCCCACACCCGGCCTGGACAGGCGCCCCCATCCCCGAGAGCTTCCTCGTGCCTTTTACGCACAGTAGAACCCCATATCCAATACGCCTTCCCGCCGCCCACACACCCCATCATACCCGCAGTGCCTTTTCATACTAATGAGAAGAGAACGTTATTATGGAAAACCCAATTACTTCTGTCGGAACGGCCCATGGCTTGGTGACCTCTCACAGCAGAACTGCCGCAAGCCCATCCATCTTCGTGCTCCGGAGGTCAGCCTGGGACCGTGCTCCGCCGGTGAACGTGGGAGCTGACTGCCTCTTTTTCCCAGGCCGCGGTCTGTGGAGACTGCAGGGGAGATGGAGTGATCGGCAGTCTTGGCTCGTGACCTGCAGGCCCCGGCCCCTCCTGTAGAGGCAAGAAGCTCTAGAAGGTGCGGGAAGTCACCGGCTCCAGTGGATACAAGAATGGGAAGCAGCAAGCGACAGAGAGAGACAGCATGGGCTCTGGGACCAGACCTTTGAGCTGGGTGACCTTGAGCAAGGTGAAGGCAGGTCATTTCACCCAACTCACAGGGCTGCTGTGAAGATTTAGTGACACAGCCATCCCAGGGCCCTCCAAAAACCAGGGCCCCCCAAAAACCTACTAAATCTGAACTACCCAGGATTTGGGGAGGGGGAGTATTAGTTAGGATTCTCCAGAGAAACAGAACCAACAGGATGTATGTGTGTATACAGGTATACCTATATCTCTATATCTATATTATAGCTATATCTATAACAACATCTACATCTACATGGAGAGAAAGAGAGAGACAGACAGAGATTTATGTTGAGAAATCGGCTCTTGCAATTTCAGTGGTTTGCTAAGTCTAATTCTGCAGGTGGGCCAACAGTTGAAGTCCAAGCTTGTCTGCTGCAGAATTCCTTCTTGCCTGGAGGGTGGGGGTGGGGAGGCAGTCTTTGTTCTACTGGGGCCTTTGACTGATTAGGTGAGGCCCACCCACACAGAGAGGGCAATGTGCTTTATTCGAAGTCCACCGATGACACCCGCACAGCAGCACCTAGAATCATGTCTGACCGCACGTCTGAGCACCGTCGCCCAACCAAGTCGACGCAGAACATTAACCATGACAGAGGACGGGCATTCAGGAATCTGGATTTTGAATGACCTCTCCAGACACGGGTGTGAGGCACAGCCAAGTGTGGGGCCCACTCTCAGTGAGGCACCCGAGGGTCACTGACAGTTTCGGGGTTCCTGCCCCCACTGCCATGAGGACCACCGGACTTCTTCAGGTACCGGCCCCACATTGAACTCACGGCCAATTTTCCATCCCGTCATGGGTCAATGAGACGCTCCTTCCGCACACGGCCAGGCCACAGCAGGCTGGGAGGCTCCTCAAGACCAGCTCCCCCTGGCGGCCGCCGCGGCGTCAGCAGCTGCCTGACCCGGTGACTGCCAGCCTCTATGGTTTGAAGCCTCTCTCCTTTTCCTCTTTTTTTTTAAATAATATATTTTTATTCTTGTTTCCTTTTTTTTTTTTTTTTAATCCTCACCCAAGAATATTTTTCCATTGATTTTTAGGTAGAGTGGGAGAGAGAGGGAAAGCCAGAGAGAAACATCGATGTGAGAGAAACACATCGATTGGTTGTCTCCTGCAGGAGCCCCGATCAGCGCCTGGGCCAGGGAGGAGCCTGAAACCAAGGTACGTGACCTTGACCGGAATCAAATCCGGGACCCTTTGGTCCGCAGGGCAACTTTCTATCCACTGAGTCGAGCTGACTAGGCCTCCCTTTCCTCTTAAGAATCACCAACCAGCGAAGTCACCTCACCTCCCTGCGTGTGTCTCCTCCCCCTTGGCCACCTATGAGAAGCACACAGGCAGCGTTTTCAAAATGCAGACAACGGGACCCGCCCTGTATCCACGCTCTTTGCCCTGTAATACTGTGCTTCCCACCGGGACCCTGGGCAAATCGGTCACTAGTATGTTTGATGGAAACGAGAGCTTGAGAAAGTGCTTGTGGCCTGACCAGCATGGCTCAGTGGCTGAGCATTGACCTATGAACCAGGAGGTCACAGTTTGAGTCCGGTCAGGGCACGTGCCCAGGTTGGGTGCTCGATCCCCAGTGTGGGGTGAGCAGGAGGCAGCTGATTGATGTTTCTAGCTCTCTATCCCTCTCCCTTCCTCTCTGTGAAAAATCAATAAAATATATTTTAAAAAAAGAGTTAATACTTTTAAAGGCATGTAGTCGTCACTCAAGAAATGCAGGTGGCTACGACCACTGTCACGCTTTTGAAATCCGCCAAGAAACAGAGAATTCCCATCTGGAAAACTCCTGAGTCACGGCTGGCCTCCCTAAGGTGTTCCCACCAGCCGCCTCTGAGTCGATGTGTCTCTTTTCACTGCACTTTATCTCTCCATTAAAGTACACCGTCCCTGCCAGGGCCAGGCAAGAAGGACTGCATTGGCAGGTAAAAGCGCTGGGAATCAAGGCCATCCCTGTGACAGGGGGTTCCAGGGACCCACTTCTCCAAGCATCTGAATGTTTGCAGGACAAATGCTGAGCTCCTAAGCGACATGGCTGTCCCCCTGGGTTCCGGCAGATGAACGAGGAGGCATTTACCAGCCTCCTCTTGGGCCAAGGAAATTGGGACAGGGTTTGAAACTCTCCTTGTACATTTGTAGAGTCAGCAAATGGCTAGCCTCTGGCACAGAATTGTCACGCCGGGAAGGACATCCCAAACCATGCAACTAGGTACCCCCCTCAGGCAGGCCTGGTCTACCTCCACACCATCTCGGACCTGAGGTTCTCGCTGAGTCTGAGGGAGGTGACCGCTCCGGAGCCCCCGAAACACCCGACCCATAGGTTTGATGACTGCCGCTTGGAAAGAAGTCTTTATTCTCGCTCTAGTCTCTGGCTGTCACTTACGTTCATTTCCTCTAACCATTCCCTGAGCTTGGCGATGCCACAGGAGGCCCCTGGTCAGTCTCCTCCCCTCGAGGACCCTGATTAGGCCCGTAAGCCGCGTCAAACACCCTCTGCTTTCCGCGTGCTTCCTGCCCTCCAGCCTGCACCTGACAGCGACCGCAGAGCCCGCGACAAGCTCGCGGGAAGAGCAGCGCAAGAAGCCAGGGGCTTGGCTCTTGCTGTGAAAACATGAATCAGCAGCAGTCGACACAAGGAACCTGCAGTTCAGACGATTACCCAAAGAACGCGTTTTCTGATACCGATAGAGCTAAAAATGGATCCACTATGCAAATCCCTTCCTTTCTCAGGAGAAAGCTGAGGAGGTGGTTTAGCAACAGTCAACTGCTGAGATGCATCACATTCTGGGGAGTTTGGGAGACAAGTTCTGATAAATTTCTTGGAAGATATGCTTCCCAGAAGGTGAGGATGCTAACGAGGCCCGTTAACCCTTCCCAGCATCCCCCACAGGCGCTCACCGCTGGGAATCTGAGCCAGAAGCCCACTGAGGATGAAAGAGCGGGGAGGGGGAGAGGGGGTAACGCCACAGGCTGCAGCATGTGTGACCGGGCACAGCTATAAGACCTATAAGACCTAAAGTCTTACCCGGCGGGTGTGGCTTTGTGGTTGAGCGTTGACCTATGAACCAGGAGGCCATGGATCAATTCCCCAGATGGGGCACGTGCCCAGGTTGCAGGCTCGATCCCCAGTAGGGGGCGTGCAGGAGGCAGCCGATCAATGATTCTCTCTCATCATTGATGTTTCTCTCTCTCTCTCTCTCTACTTTCCTCTCTCTGAAATCAATTAAAAAAAATTTTTTTTAAAGACCTAAAGTCTTGACATTAGGGCTTTCTCGACCTTGAACTTTCCTCCCTGGCATTTCCCACTACAACGAACAGCAGTCGCGTTTGCCGGCATAGAAGCAGCAGAGGCAGCGGCCTGGGAAGAAGGAGCCTGGGGAAATGAAAAGGGCAAAAAGGCAGAAAAGGGTTCTTGCCGCACTGTTTCCTGCAGTCAAATGCCTCCGTCTAGTGTTTATAAAAACGTATGCAAACTATATGCAAATTTGCAGATGATAATGCTAATTCCCCCTTAGCCTGCATACTTGGATATCCTTGGCTTTGACTTTGGAAGGTCCAAGGCCATGGACAGCAGGACCTTGGCAAAGGCAGCCACAGGCCATCACCTACTGTCTGGCCGGTGTCAATGGTCAAGCCATGCAGAAGGACGAGCAAGGCTGAAAGGCAATGGGCTCGCACTCTGCCGAGAATCCTGGCGGGTCCTCTCAGCTTGGGGGGTGGGGGTCGGGGGTGGGAGGAAGAGCACCTGGAGTGTGAAAGGCACTTAGAATCCAAGAACCAGGGACCATGGAGGCGACAGCTGGAGTGAGTGACCAGTGCCCAAGATGCCATCTGAGAACATCATTTACAGATCCAGGCATTACCCTGAATGCCAAGTGTAGAAAGCGTATTAACTTCTCGATTGAGTCCTCTCTCCCAATAAAAGACATCAGTAGTGAAACACAGAAAAGGCTTCGGAAGCTTATAAAACTCTTTCCCTTCTACGGGTGTTGGCCTGGCACCGGCGGTCCCGCCTACTCACACGAGGCTCAAAAACCTCCTTTGCGTTGACAGGCAGCTCTCCTGGGGCCTGGGGCCCATCTGCTCTGGACGGAGGTCAGGGGTGTCCTTTGGCTCAAGGCCAGAGACTCTGCTTATTTTACCTGCAAGTACCTGTTCTCTATACTTTGCTGCAAAAAACACACACACTTTCCTGCCTGGAGAGTGGCAGGCTGGTCGCTCTGGCCCCCAGCTATGCCACAGAGTGGTGCTCAATGCCAGGCTTTGAGCTGCGCGCACACACACATGAATGTGCGTGCACACATGTGCTTGCTGAATGTGTTTAGGGCAGCTGTGACCCTCAGCCCCTCCATTCAGGGCAGCTCTCTGAATGCCTGGTTCCCCCTTTAATAACACCTCCCCTCCAACTCCTCCGACACTCCCAATGAGGCTGCCAATCAAACGGCAATGCTGAGTGGCAGGCTGAAACCTCGGAGCAAGCCCATCATCCAGTTACAAAGGTCCCTGAGCCCAGCACCAGACAGGAACAAAGGCTGTGCGCCTGCTGTTATTGTGAAAAGATAAAGCAGCTCTGAGTCCAACCACAGGCACTCCAATTATCCAGCGCTATCCTGCCACTTGGGTTGATGGCCACCCCTTTTAATTAGCTCCTCGTCTCTGGGGGCGTCCAAAGAACCCATCGCTGGCTCCCCGCCCCCCACACCCCCGGGGAGACAGGACCAGAGCAGGCACCAGCCCCTCCACTGTGACCACACCTGACCGTGGCTCTGGCACTGACCTTCCGCAGAAGGAAGCAGATGCGCTCGATGTTCCTCAGCCGTTCCCTCTTGCAGGACGCACAGGAGAGAAAGGAGAGGCGGGTTAGAGCGAGGGAAGCCCCCACAGTCGACCTCAGGAGAGGAGGCAGCCGCCCGAGGCCCCGCCCAGCCAGACGGCATGCAGCCCCCACTGGTGGCTTTTCCTAATGCGTGTTCCCATCCACCTGGTCATCTGCTCTTAGAAGAACTCTGCCAGCAACCAGGGTGGACTCAGCCTCCAGCAGAGGCGTCTGTACTTTTTCTACACAAAGTCTCGCTCCGCCTGCATGCACCTGTGATGGTCAGACTGCTGACCGCACCACGTGCTCACTGACTGTCCCAAAGCCTGCAGCCGGCCCCCCGGGAGGACTTCCCACGAGGGTGTCAGAGAGCACACGTGCCCTGATTAGTGTGAGGAAGGAACGCTCTCTGCCCGCTGGCTTTGTCTGTCTAGAACGAGTGTACTTAAAGGAGGTAATCTCCCCCCTAAATGAGACACCAGCAGCGTGGCTCGCCTAAGACTTGCGCCTGGCATCCCACCCCTTCTGAGAGAAGCGCGTCACCCCACTCAGCAATCACCTGTAACCCAGGCCCTTCCGTGGTGTTGTCACCGACCAGGGAGGTAGCTGTTTCAGGCCACCTGATCCTGAAGAGGCCCACAGGCCTGAAGATGAGTTAACGAGGCAGCAGAGCGTTTAACAGGACTGCTGCCAAGGAGTAACATCACTGGAACTGGGAAAACGTGGGCTTTTATGGTTTTTAAATCTCAGACAAGCCCGGCGTGGCTCAGTGGTTGAGCGTTGACCTATGAACCAGGAGGTCACGGTTCGATTCCTGGTCAGGGCACATGCCCGGGTTGCCAATTCGATTCCCAGTGTGGGGAGTGCAGGAGGCAGCCAATCCATGATTCTCTCTCATCATTGATGTTTCTAACTCTCTCCCTCTCCCTTCCTCTCTGAAATTAATAAAAAAAAAATATTTTAAAAAAGAGAATGCTGCCATAGGCCTTCCAGGTTTAGAGGGCATCACACTAGCAAATCCTGACATTCTTGCCGACTGAAAAGATCAACAGAGCTATTCAAACAAAACGTGCCTTAGCGCTGGGAACCAGGGCCTGGGAGGAGCTTCCACTAACACAGGCCCAGTGAGCTTAGATGGAGCCACACACTTGAATGAGCTGAGCTGTGTGTGTGTGTGTGTGTGTGTGTGTGTGTGTGTGAGAGAGAGAGAGAGAGAGAGAGAGAGAGAGAGAGAGAGAGAGAACACGCTCCATCTCTTGAGTCCAGCAGGGCTGGTCTGGAATGAGTTTGGAAAAGGCTCTGTCCACACACATGGTTGGCCCCTGGCTCCAGGACATGGGCTGGCATGACCAGAGAAGCAGGCAGCCAACACCCACCACTCAACACCAGTGCTATCCTTCTCCTGGCCCTGCTTTCATGCCTCTCCCTGCACCCACTCCGGGGCAGGGCAGCATGCACAGCCCATGAGCAAGACGGGCAGTAAGACTCTGGGAACAGCACGTGCCGTACCCGGACCAGACAACCAGACGTCAGGAGGGTCCCCAGTGGCAGGCAGCCTCGAGCCCACAGGGCTTGTCCAGATGAAAGCTTCCTGGTGATGGCTATGGGGCTAGGATCGTGGTTGGCAAACTGCGGCTCGCGAGCCACATGTGGCTCTTTGGCCCCTTGAGTGTGGCTCTTCCACAAAATACCACGCCCCTGGGCAAGTCTATGTTGAAGAAGTGGTTTTAGAAGAAGTTTAAGTTTAAAAAATTTGGCTCTCCAAAGAAATTTCAATCGTTGTGCTGTGGATGTTTGGCTCTGGTGACTAATGAGTTTGCCGACCACTGGGCTAGGAGCTTGGACATCAACCTACCCTATCAGAGTGGGGCTACCAGTAACGATGGTCCTATACCTACCTGCCCAACATGGGGATACCACGGAGCTCCGCACCCCCAACCCCCCCGCCCCCCGCCCCGCTCATTCAACCAGGCCTTGAGGACTCAACAGCCACAGCACCGCAGGCATTTCCCACTTGGGCCACTGGGGCTGCCATACTTGACTTGCAAGAGAAATCAAGAGGCCTGGAGAACAAGAAGTCCCTTTAGCAGCCTGGAGCCAGGCGTGGAGGTACAGTCAGAGCCGGGAGTGTTCTCTACTCATCCTACGCGTCGGAACCTCGCCCTCCTTCCCAGGCCCGGGGTGGCCGGTGGTGGCACTGTGCCCCGCCACAAGCACCCTCTACTCACCGCGTGCACGGGATTGCACTCGTCTATGGGGATCTTAAAATCCGTCCTCAACTCATCGAAGGCAATGATCTGAAACGAAACACACAGAATTGAGACGTTAGTGCAAAGGTGAGTCACCACGACGTGTCAAAAGCTTCCTGGAGATTTGCTTCAAGGAACAGAGGAGGCAGGAAGTGGCTGTCAATGACACGAGACCTGGTAGAAGTCCGTCGCGGTGGAAACTGCGACCCCAAAACAGGAAATGGCAGGGACCTTGTTTAAGGGCTCACCGTGGCAACGAGTAAATAAACAAACCCTGGACATCTCATCCCCAGTACAGTGATTCTAGACGACAAAGCTATTACAATCACCATGAAGAGAGATCTTAATGGTTCCCAGTGCTAGAAGGAAGGATAATGATGGGATGGCACAGAGGTGTGAGCGAACGCGACAGTGGCAACCACATTGCAATAAAAACGTGTCACCTTAAACTTACAGTATGCGGTATGTAGGTACATCTCCATTTTTTAAATCCCCAAAATAAAGGTGTTGTTTTTTTTAAAGCTTTCTGTGTTTTACAAAAGTGATGGTGAGAGAGGGCTGGGGATTGGATACAAGCACACAGGAATGCACGCTCAGCTTCTCTCATCAGAAGAAGCTGTCGATTCATTATTTTTGCTTATTTTGGCAGAGAAGCTACCTGGGAGTAAAATGGACAGAAGCCGGGCAAAGGGGAAGGAAGAGGCAAGAAAGCAGAGGTGACTGACGGTAAGAGAAACAGCCCAATCTACGGCTGTCCACAGGCTGGGTCCCCAACTTCGGACAGTCAAGGCCTCGCAACGTGGCCGGTTGGGTCAAGTTCATTCTGGGCTGAGACTCGAGCTCCCCAGACAGCAATGGTTTCCCCACTTGTCTGGAGGGGGAAATGTTGGAGGGGACCTTCTCCAGCTACAGGATGAGGCACATCCACAGAAAGAACTAACTAGAGGGGAAGCTCCCAAGCCCGAGCCACCTCGTCCCTGGAAGGGTGACTCAGTGACAGAACAAGGTGGTATTTATTCACAGTGGGCTGTGATAAATGGACATAAGAGCGCCCCCCCCCCAACCCCTCCCCGTGACTGGGCTCCCCAGGGAGGCCAAAGCAATGAAGCCAGCACACCACCCACATGTCCTTGCTCCAGCAACAAGGGGCTGAGCATCCTAGTAAGTCCCACGTGAGTAAGAGCAACGTACTTCCCTCTACGAAGCCGGTATAATTTTATTTTTAAAATATATTTATTGATTTCAGGGAGAAAGGGAGAGAGATAGAAAGATCAATGATGAGAATCCTGGATCAGCTGCCTCCTGCACGCCCCCCAACTGGGGATCGAGCCCGCAACCCAGGCATATGCCCTGACCAGGAATCGAACCGTGACCTCCTGGTTCATAGGTCGATGCTCAACCACTGAGTGACGCTGGCTGGGAAAAGCAGGTATCATTTTAAAGCAGCCACGTGTCATCCTGATCTCAATACTCCTGCAGAATCAGGAGAAAATTCTAGAATCACTTGTATTGGATAGACACATTTCCCTATCACCCCTTACTAGGTAGTTAATTATCCAGCTTGAACTTGAGGCCTTTAGTAACAAGAAACTTGTCACTCACTGGCGATGCTCGTTCCATTCCCGGCTACCTCTAATTAATCACTGTCTTCCTGAATTGAATTTACATGACTCCCGGGGGCTTCCCCCAACGGTCTACACCAGGGTCAGCAAACTACAGCCCACAGGCCAGATCCAGCCTGCCACCCATTTTTGTACAACCTGTGAGCTAAGAATGGTTTTCATACACTTTTTAAATAGCTGGAAAAAATCAAAAGAATAACATTTTGTGACATGTAAAGATTACATTCAAATTCCAGCTTCCATAAAGTTTTATTGGCACACGGACACATTCGTTCTTTTATAAGCTGTTCCTGTATACGTTCGCACTACAAGGGCAGAGTTGAGTCGTTGCTACAGACACAACACCGTATGACCCGCAAAGCCCAAAATAGTTACTATCTTGCCTTTTACAGAAAAAAAAAAAAAATTGCCAATCCCAGTCTATTCTTTTATTTGCCCTCTAGAGCTGCACTGGTCACATTTGGCTATGCAAATTTAAATTTTAATTGTTTAAAGTTCAATTTAAAAGTTGGTTCCCACATTTTAATTGCTCAAACACCACATGTGTCTAGCAGCTATTAAACAGCACAGGCATAAAACATGCCATCGTCACAGAATGCTCTAGTGCACAGCACTGAGGCCCATAGGATAGGTCAGAGCACTCTCCCAGAAGGAACTCCGCTAAAGATTGTCAGCTATCATGAACCCAGCAAATTTTTCTTTCTTTCTTTCTTTCTTTTTTTTTTTTTTTTTTTGTTAATCCTCACCCAAGGATATTTTTCCATAGATTTTTAGAGAGAGTGGAAGGGAGGGGGAGAGACAGAGAGAAAAACATCGATGTGAGAGAGACAAATCAATTGGCTGCCTCCTGCATGCCCTAACCAGGGCCGGGGATCCAGCCTGCAACCAAGGTACCTGCCCTTGACCGGAATTGGACCCACGACCCTTCAGTCCTCGGCTGACACTCTATCTACTGAGCCAAACTAACTAGGGCCCAGCAAATCTTTCTTCTTCAAGCTAAATCTCTCCAACTTTTATATATAAACTGGCACTGAATTGCCTCGTCATGCTAAATGCCCTCCATTGACATTAGAGGGAAATGTCCGTACTAAAATGTGACTGTCAGAACTACACACCATATTCAAGGTGAGATCAGCTGGCACAGAAAGTAAAAGCACCAGTCACCTCCTCTGTTCTGTAACCTATGCCTCTGTTAATGCAACCTGATAGCAGTAGCTTTGCTTTTTGGGTACCACATCACATCCCTGGCTTCATGCTGGCCTTACATTGCCTAAAGACCCACGTCTTTTTTCATGTGCTTGACACCCACGTCTTTTTTCATGTGCTTGAGTTAAACTCAGTCTAACTCATCCTGCATGCACATTGTTAGATTTGGGGGGCTTAAGAGCAAAAACCAACCTTTTTCCCTTTAATTCCTCCCTATTCAGCTTGGTCCATTGGTCCAATCTGTTGACATATGATCTTTCTCCCACTGCAAATCCTAATGAGCATAATGGCTCACTACCCACATCCCCATTCTCCCTGATATAAATGCAAAGTGAACAGGACCGAGGGCAGAGCCCGGAGCTTGCCATTCCCAGCTCCCAGGAGGCTGGCGTCAGCAATCCTCCAGCCTATCATTTATCCAGCCATAAAGACAATTCACCACCGTTTGGCCCAGTCAGCTGGCAGTAAGTCTCTGGGTGGCTTCAGAACCCCTACTATTGATGCACCTCATATAAGCTCCCCAAAGAGGCTGGGAGCCCAGGGAGGAAAGTCAGCCCCCCATGTCGTGGCCGTGACTAGAGACATGCCTGTGCAGGCCCCATGCCCAGTCCTGACCTGTGCCTGTCCCCGTGTAAGTGCTGGGAGGCGGGTCTGGGTGGAAGCGGGGGAGAGGAGCCCCTGCGGGGTTCCGAGCTGTCCAGCCAATAGGAGAGCAGGCGGCCCTGCCCCCGCTCAGCTCCTGACCTGGAGGAAGGGGTGAAGGACGGCCCACAAGTGTAGCTCACGCCTTTGAGTTCCCTGAGAAAATAGGTCCTTCCCGGTGCTTCCTGATGATGGAAACGGGAAGGTACACAGTGAGGGTCAAAGCTTTCAGCATCCCGACCCCCGACCTGGTAACCACTCACTACCTGTCAATCATTCAGTGAGCATCCTTTACACACAGGCACTGGGCTAGGCCCTGCAGGGACCCAAATCAATAATACAACCCCCAGCCTCTCCAACTTCCTGGTCCAGGGGCAGACGAGCATGGAAACCACTCATTATATTACACTGTGACGCGTGCTATACTCAAGGCAGTGACAGCAACAGCCACCCCTTACCGCTGGCTCACCATGTCGGGCACTGGGCTTCACGCTGTACAAGCTTTGTACTGTTTAATCCTTCGGTCACCCCGTGAGGCAGGTACTGCTACTGCCCCCATTTTAGAGATGAAGAAACTGAGGCCAAGTGTGGTTACATTACTTG
Source organism: Ia io (assembly GCA_025583905.1). Lineage (NCBI taxonomy): Eukaryota > Metazoa > Chordata > Mammalia > Chiroptera > Vespertilionidae > Ia > Ia io. The sequence continues at coordinate 11,525,483 of JAJQQW010000024.1, read as the reverse complement.
CCCAAGATGACTACTCTGGTGTCAGGAATCACACCAAGGCCTCTCATATCGTTGCAATGAGGATTAAATGACATAATGTTTATAAAGCACTAGAATGTGATGTTAATAACATGGTATTAATATTAGTCGCAGTAAGTATTATTACCTTTAGAGCTGTAGGCATTAGCACCATGCAGGTGTTTGGGCCTCACCTGTCTGGCCTTATGACTATCGGCCCTCCCCAGCCTTCAGCACAGTCATTAGCCTCACACAATCCAGGAAAATCCAGGTACTTTCGGGGAAAGTGGCGTGAGAGGGTATAGGTCGGAGCCAAGGACAGTACTGCTGTGTGAAAGCAGGGGGCGTCCTGTCCCAGGGGGGAGGTGGAGCAGTGGGTGCTGGGAAGGAGGCTAGGATCCGCAGGTGAGCTGGGAAGGGAGGCATCAGCTGCCCCGGGACCAGTCCCTGGGAATGATGAGGACAAATTGGGGAACACAGGACATGGCTCCTGGACCACTGTCTGCCAGAATGTTGGTTCTGACATTGCTTCCCTGGTCCTGTCTAGTTAACAGGGAACAACGCCCCGGAGCCATGCACTTCTGAGACAGAAAGAAGCCAGGAGAGCGGAGACGGGCAGGCCCAGCCAACCGGCTCCTGCTGACACTCAGGAGCACTTCCCAGGCTCCAGCTAGCAGCCATTCTGGTCAGGGTCAAATCCAGGAAGGAGGGGTGAGAGAGGCCCACACACTCTGCTGACTTGGGGAGGGAAGTGGGGACAGGACAGTCACTCTGAAGAATATGAGCAGAGAGGGACAGGAGGGGAGAGAGGGGCGGGGAGGGCGGTAGCCTGCAGCATTCTGGGGCCCTCCTGGTCCTACTTAGGCAGGCCACAGGCCCCTGCTCCTCCCAGGCCCCAACTCAGCGGCCCACCCAGCACCACCACCCGCCACTTCAAACAAGTCAGGAACCTCAGAGCCTGCTGTTCCCAGTAACCGTTCCCAGCCCCAGGCTCCACCTTCCTCCCACCCTTGGTTCTCAAACATGAGATTTCTGGCTCAAGAGCAAGTTCAGGAGCAAGTTCTGGCTCCAATGGTTCGGTGACCCTCCAGACATCCTCAGCCTCCCACAGGCTCTTGGAGTCACTCCTCCTCCTGGTTCCAATGTCCTTTGGGTAAGCAAGTGCCTCCTCCAACTCCCAGGCCTGCAGCCCGCCTTGGCCAAGCTCTGTGGGGGGGGGTAGGAGGGGAGTCCACACCCAAGAGTGAGTGTGGACGTGCATCAGGGAGGCTCCCACACCCAAAGCATCTTCTGGGGAAACCATCAGCATGCATTCTTTAAAATACTGAGCATCTCCCATTTCCTAGGCCCCGGGGTGACACTACAGAAAGCATGGCCGATGAGATACTGGCCTTCCCTCCCCCGTGACGAAGGCTCTCTGCTTGACGGAGCTTCACGCGGGCCCTTCTGAGCCCTCTCCCCCAACTCGGCTCCCACCTTGGGCTCTGGGCCCATGCCCGCAGAGTCCAGTTCCAGCAGGAGCCCTGCTGAGTGGGTTTAGAGCGAATCCTCACCCTTGACCCCTGCTCACCCTGGCCTGCCTCCAGCGAGAACCTAAATAAAAGTAAAAAGGAGAGAGGGAAACACACATGCACACTAAAACTCCAAGGAGCCAAATTAGGTGGCTTCACATGTTGGGTCTGAGCTGCCCAGATGCTACGGGGGGAGAGAAGGCAGTGACGAGGGTCTCCGCGTTCGTGAAGAAAGAGCAGACGCGTTCCCCGGTGAAACCAACCATCCCCGACGCTCACGTCTAAAAAGCTCTTCCTGCGCATCCTTCACCTCCGGGGGAACACACACACAAACAGCCCGGCAGACAGCAGGCGGCGTTAGGTCTCAACTGCAGCACCCCTCAGTCATTGCCGGAGCGCAACACAGAAGTGGGGCCCGGTAAAAGCGTTTTGTGGGGGAGGCCAGACAAGGCAATGTGGTCCTGATTTTGAAGGCGCTTCCATGAATCTTCCACCAACACATCTCCCCAGCAGGCACTTAACGACCGGAGAACACGTAGGTGGAGGTCAGCTTCTTCAGCAAAGACCTGGGCCCCGGTGACCTGAGTTGCTCATTAGCAACGGCTCCCTGCAGCTGGGAGGGCCCACCTGCCGACAGTGACAGGGACAATGATTTGTGGAAATTGAGGGACCTGACCAGGCTTCTCCCTCCTGCCTAGATGTCCACTTTCCTTCTGCACAAAGGTGAGCGGTGCTGAAAGGTCTCCATCCACCCCTCCCTCCCAGATCCCTCTCCCCCCTCCTCCACCTGCTGTCTCCTGGCCCTCTGGCTTCCAATGTGGTCAGGCCACTAGGAGGCCCCAGCAGAAGACGGCAGGAGGTCCCTTACTCCCCCACCTCTTGCTGGGCTGTGGCTTGGCAGTGTCTCTGCCCCTCCACATGAGGCCACAGCTCCCGCCAGGATCCCACCACCCTCTGGACAAACACATGGGAAGCTAAGGACCCCCTTCAAGCCAGTGTCTGTACTGAACACGGGCTCCATACCTTCCTCCTCACCTTCGCCCAAGGAGCCCAGATCTCAACCCAGGCTGTGGGCAGCCCGCCATGACCATCTCAGGACCTGGGCCCTGACAAATCTTTTCCTAACCTCTTACTTCCAAGAAGAGTGTTTATGAGGCCTCCAAACCCTGGCGGAAAGAGCAAGCAGTTTGTGAACAGCCTGCCAATTCGCTAAAAGAATTTTGTTGTTGTCACGGCTGTTTAAACTGAAACAGTTCTTCCTTCCACTGCCCACCCCGACCGTGTTTTGCCAACACAACAGCCCCCGAGTCCCTGGGCCCCAAATAGAAATGCGAGGGCAGCAGGACCAGGGGCCGTTGCCCTGGGTAAGGGAGCAGGGCCAGGCCACTTGGCTCTGGTGCTTATTTGCATATGATTTGCATAAATTTACATGTCGCTCTCAAGAGGCTTAGTTTCAAGTATTTAGGATCAAATTGGTGAGTTTGTGCCATTTCTTGGAAGTTTGTATCCAATTAGCCTCCCTGCTGGTCCAGGGACACTTCAATCCTGTTAAAAAGTGTGTCGAGCCGGCCGGTGTGGCTCAGTGGTTGAGCATCGACCTATGAACCAGGAGGTCAAACCAGGAGGTCACGGTTCAATTCCCGGTCAGGGCACATGCCTGGGTGGCAGGCTGGATCCCCAGTGTGGGGCGTGCAGAAGGCAGCCGACCAATGATTCTCTCTCATCATTGATGTTTCTCTCTCTCTCTCTCTTTCTCCTTTCCTCTCTGAAATCAATAAATATATACACTGACTGGCCAGATTATGATGATCTCTGAACGCATAATAATCTGGCCACTCGGTGTATTTGTATCTCAAATGGGTACCAAAAGTATTCTAGACTTTTGCTGGAGATAAACCACCAATTTGCCCTGAGCTTTCTATCAGCCAGTGCAAAGGGGAAAACTGATCAGGTGCATGATGTATAGTATCTTTGATATCAAATAAATGAGGTGCTTAAGAGAAGTACACTGAGTGGCCAGATTATTATGTGTTCAGAGATCATAATAATCTGGCCACTCAGTGTATGTGTGTATATAAAACCTAATGCCGCTTGCTGTCTGCTGGGCTGTTTTTGTTTGTGTCAAGCTGACCTCTGCTTCTACCATCACAGCTTCTCTGACTCTTACCCTCCTGCTTCCCGCTTAAAAGGGCCTTTGTGTTTACATGGGGTCCACCCAGACACTTCCCCATCTCAATAGTCACAATTTCATCGCACCTGCAGAGTGCCTTTTCCTACATAAGGTGACATGGTCACGGGTCCCAGGGACAGTTCTCTGCCCTAAACTTCCTCTGTGCTCCCCCTATTCGTCCCTCCCTCCCCAAACCCTGGCCACCACTGATCTTTTTTGTCTCCGCAGTTCTGCCTTTTCCAGAACGTCACAGAGTTGGAATCATACGGAAGGTAGACTTTTCCCACTGGCTCCCTCTTAGCAACATGCATTTAAGGTTTCTTCAAGTCTGCTCATGGCTTGACAGCTCATTTCTTTTCAGTTCTGCCAGGTTTTTGAGCTTTACTTCCTCCTCGGGGTTCTCACCCAGCCCGCTGCTCTGGTTCTTGTCCCAGTGTTCATTTTGGGTGAGAACTTCCTGCAGCAGCCTTGGCCACACAGAGCCAAGTCCCTGCCTGTCACCGCTCCGCCAACTTCTGCCAACCACTGGTCTCCAGGCCCAGACAAGGGAGTGGTCACATTCCCTAATCAAAGGCCATACTCCATGGGGACAGATCAAGCCAACTACCGCTAAAGTGTTCTCCCAAATGCATCCTGACCACGTGGACTATCCCATCTTTCTCCTCCTTTCCATCTGTCAAATGCTCGGGCCCAGATAAATGCCACCTCTCCATGATGCCCTCATGTGACCCTGATTGCAACCTGCATCCCAGACCTCTGCTTATGGTAGACTTACTATCTTCGACTTGCAAGATCCTTGAGGACTGGGCCCTTACTTTACTCATTATATTCCCTGCATGTCCAAACACGGTGACCGACAATCGGGTGCTCAGTAAGTATGCATAGAACCAAATACAACTCTTTTCCCTAAAGGGCTACCCTGCACACAGCCAAAAATACCCTGTACATTGCCAAGGGCAAGAGATTATCTGATTTATGAATTATACATGGGTCCTGCTTCTCTTTTCCATCTTCCCATTGCTTCCTGCCCCACTGGCCTGCTCAGTGCTTATTAATTCTCAGGGAAAGATGGCCAGAAGAGAATACACTCTGACACAGATCCTCCATTTGAGGGTGGGGTGGGGAGTGGTAGAAACGAACTGGATTTGGGATGTGCTTGTCTTTACATTTTTAACCCTTTGCACTCGCTTGCTTTTTTCTCGATTCCTTTATTCTAATGCTAACCGTGTCGAGTCACACTCGACATCCGAGTGCAAACGGTTAAGCGACCACAGATGTAAACATCCACTGGCCACCACGGCCACAAGGCCACGTGCCGCCATCACAAAGCCTTCCAGACGGCCTGCTCCACGTGTCACAGTGTAGCCTGGGCCGGGGCCTAGCCTTCACCTCACTGCCCTCCAGGCTCTGGGCGTGCACACTGCAGAACAGAGGCTGAGTCTCACGCATCCTCATGGGCGACCCGCCCAGCACTGACTTCACAGGTGCTGGAAACGCAGACTGCGGGGAGTTCCGTGCGGGGTGCAACCAGCACAGGGCTGAGCGGAGGAGCAGGGCAGCGAGGCCACACCCGTCTCTTTGCCTCTCTCTCGTGTCTTTTTGGCCTTCCCTTCTAGAGCTGGGTCAGCCACCTTCCGGTACCTGAGCTTCCACAGCAGCACCCAGCAGTGACCACTCACCAAACAAAGCAAAACCCAAGAAAGTCACCCAGGAGGGAGGAGGAGAGGGGGGAACAATAGAAGCCAAGGGGCGGCCGGGCAGAGGGAGGGAGGGGAGATGCAGAAAGTAAACTAGCAGGTTTTTTTCCTCTTGGTAAGGACCACGTGCCCTTCTGAGTATTTCTGCTCCTCTGAAATAAGCTGCAAAGAGAAAGGGAGTTTCCTACTACTGTTCGCTGCTCAACGTGGTCCCGGTGTCCTCGGCCACAGAGACCTCAGCCACTGCCCGCGCCAGTGAGTGCAGCAGCATCGGAATTCCTCCGGCTCCCCCTGCCCCCCAGACCCCCACCCTGTCTAAGCACCTACTGCGTGAGCGGGTTTCTGGGACGGGCACTTGCCTCTTCTCCCCTTTTCCCAGACCTTTGAACCTAGTGGTCGGGCAAACCCTCCGCCCCCTAGTGGCAGTGGGTGAGCATTACCGGTTGGTAGAGAAAAACTGGGTCTCAACTTCAAGACCAGGCTGTTTCCAACAGGCGAGTGTCTGTGGGATAACGGGTAGTCATCGCTTTAAGCAGCCAGGAGAGACTTCACCAAGAATGGATGACCACGAAGGTACCTGGGAAAGGGTGAAGATGCTTCTTGTCCTCCCTGGAACTGGAGGGTCTGTTCCAATTCGACAAGCATGGCACGCCTTGCACCAGGCAGAATGTTAAGAACTGCGAGGTCCCTTGGACATCACCCAGTCCAAGCCCACTCTCTCCGATATGCTGTAGTCTGTCTCCATGGCGACCGCTCGGGATGTGAAATTATCTGCTAGAAACATTTACCGTCTCTTCCACACAAGCCAGTCGCCGAGCACGTGGTGAGGGCCTGCTGTGTGCCGGTCCCGAGCTCGGTGCTGGGCAGTAGCTACCAGAAGGCAGACCCGTGCCCTGCTCTCAGTCTAAGCGGTCCCAGGCCCCCCAGCCTCTCCCACAGTTCAAACAGCCCCCCGCATTTACCAGGGCTGCACCCACTCCCACCTCCCAGCTTTGGAGACACCCAGGTAACCGTGCCTGGTGGTGGCTCTCTCCCTGGGTGCCCCGAGCCTCTGGACCACGGGGAAATGGCTGCCTGGCCTTCATGAACACAGGCCTTCCCTTCATTCCCAAACCTCCCACAGTCCCGCCTGGTTGCTCCAGTCCAGCTGATGGGCCTGCAGGCGCCAAAGCTGGCCCAGTGTGGTTATACTTCACCACTTACTGCATTTCCTTCACTTTCCCTGAGTGTAGATGAGCCTTTATGTCAATGTGGCTGGAACCAGCATCCAAAACGTACCATGTCCAGTGTCCACACACAGTACTCTATGGACACAGCAGCCAGCACACGGGAGGGGAGCTGCTCATTCTACAGCAAGCATGTCAAACTCGGGGCCCACAAGGAATATTTTTGCGGCCCAGCCAATATAATGGTATGTAAGAAACGTTTTAATAAAAACTTTAATACTTTTTACAATATCCTGTTATACATAATTATTAATAACAAACTACAACGTTTGCTAATGACTAAATACTATAATAGTGTTGCATTCATTTCCCTTACGTGCCTTACGCGCAGGCGCACCATTTCTCTCTGCTAATACCAGTGGTGAATATTTTAGCAGCCAATGGCCACGTCATTAGTCTTGGACTGACTTGTTTGGTGTGTGCAACAGGAAATATTTCGCTTCCAGAGAACAAGAAAAATAGGTTTATTTGCATTATGCTTATTAATTTGTGCAATTATTCAGTGTCTGGTAAGTTAATGTTCAAGAAAAAATATTAATTTTTATTTAAATGTTCTATTATTTTATGTTCACGATGTCTCATTTATTTCAGCCCTTTGTACTCAGCATGTCTCTATCAAAATAAACCTACGTTTCTATGAAAATGGAAGCTTTTGTTTTTTTGCGGCCCACAGACACTTAAACCTTATGTGGCCCGTGTTAGGCTTTGAGTTTGACATGCTTGCTTGACATGTTTTCTCCAGGAGACTGCTGTCTCCTCAGGGCAGGCCTCGCTCCGCTCCTCCCTACAGTCCCAGGATCCTTGATAGACAAGGGCTAGTGTGGAATTAGTTGGTGCACTTGAGGACAGCAATATAAGAGCTAAAACCAAAGTGCATCCTCTCCCAACACATGCCTACAGCCCCAACAAGAGGACAGTGGCCCTCAGAGCTGTCTGAGCCACAGGGCGCAGCTGGTGGACACAGTATAGGTCGGGGACCCTTCAGAGCCGCAGAGGAAGGCCGTATCTTGACGGTGATGTTCAGCTGCCTTAACAAGCATCCCTTTGGAGTCCCAAGTTCTCCTGCCTAACGCCCAGCCTCTCACGTCCCAGGGCCGGGCTTTCTATCTGAGGTGGGAGACCTGACCCCACTCAGCTTCCTTTCATCAGAGACCCTCTGCTACATGTGTCGTCCTAGGAATCAGAAATGCCAATCATTCTCTTTTTTAATGTTTTTTCCCCCATTGAATTCAGAGAAGAAGGGAAAGGAAGAGAGAGATAGAAACATCAATGAGGAGAGAGAATCACTGGTCAGCTGCCTCCTGCACGCCCCACCACTGGGGATCAAGACTGCAACCTGGGCATGTGCCCTGACCGGGAATCGACACTCAACCACTGAGCCCCACCCCGGCCAGGCAATCCTTCTCCTTTAAGAAACAGCCTACCTACAGAGCACAGGACGCGGGAACAGCTACCGGGACGTGTGGCTCAGCAGAGAGGTGGGGGGCTCATTGCTACTCCCGCTACCCCAACTCACAGCACAGGGGCCGGGGTCCTGTGACTTCCCCAGCCTCTTCCCGTTCTGGGCACAGACACTAATGAGCAGAGAACGGATGGGAGAGGCCGTGGGGATGCTGAGGGTGAATAAATTATTCAGACGCTCACAGGAACAAAACGCTCCAAGAGTCTGAATCACACGTGGCTTCCCCCAGTGAACTTGACACCAGCATCCTCTGCAAAGAAAGGGCTTTGCTGAGCAGCACCCGGCAGCTGCCTCCGGGGCACCTGCTGCTTGGGGACTCTGAGCAGTGGGCGCACAGGAAGTAGGGCCTGCCTTCAGCAGGAGCGCTGACAGCCTCGGCTGTCCCCGCGCCCACCTCCTGGGCTGACGCTGGCGAGGGACAGAGGGCACACACACACACACACACACACACACAGTGCCACACGGCAGCTGGCGGGGAGGGGGAGGTCCCCCAGCATGCTCTCACACAACAATAAGAGGGAAAGGACACTGAGGGTCCAAGACAGGCAGCAGGAAGTGCTCCCGTTCAGCCCGTCCCTCTCTGACTCAAGCCAGGGGACCCGTCAAGGTCGGGGTCAAGTTCATTTCCTTGTACATCACGTCCCCTCAAGCCACAGAACGTATGGATGACGTTAACAAAGGCTTGCTCTCTGAATCCTCCGCCTGCGCAGCAGTGAAGACCAAGGACACACGCCTTTATTCTGCACGTCAGCTGCTCTGAGACACGGCAGGCTGCCTGTGACCCTCCGGGGTCCGAGGAAGAGCACTGCTCTGGGGACCCGGAACCCCAGGATCCGCGCCCCGCCAGCTGCGGGGAGGGCGCCCTGTGTCAGCACGCAGCAACACGCATGCTCCCCGGCAACGCTGGCTGAGCCCTGGACCCCAAACCCTTTCCTGGATTCGGTTTTGGTTTGTTTTATCAATTTTCCTTCTCGAATAAAATGTTCCTTGCCCTAGCCGGTTTGGCTCAGTGGATAGAGCGTTGGCCTGCGGACTGAAGGGTCCCGGGTTCGATTCTGGTCAAGGATGTGTTTCTCTCACATGGATGTTTCTCTCTGTCTTCCCCTCTCTCTTCCCCTCTCTCTAAAAATCAATGGAAAAATATCCTGGGGTGAAGATTGGAAAAAAATTGGTGTTCTAATAGAAGAAAGGAAAAGCTGAAACCCCGAGCGAGGGAGGGCAGATGAAGGAGCTCCCGGCCACCGAAGGAAGTCTGCGTGGCGCCGCTGGGGGCTGCTCTCTCTGTGGTCCGCCTCTGTCCCTGTCCCGGCCCGGCACTTGCCTGGCCTCCCCGTGGCTCAGTGCGACCGGCTTCTTGGAAACGCCATGCTGCCCGGGCATTTCTCCCCCCCCCCAACCCCCACCCCCGGGCTTTAATGCTGCTGCCACGTCCAACCTCATTCTGCTCCTTCGTGACAACCCTGGGAGGCGGGAGCTAATTTTAACGGCGGCGCCAGCGCACAGTGCGGCTCGGAGCCGTAACATCACCTCTCCCCAGGGACGCGGCGGATGCGGCCTCCCGTTTGCAGAGCAAAAGGCTCGCTCCGTGCGGCGGCGGGAGCTGCCAGCTCCGCTGATGGGCAGGGCGGCTCCTGGCGGGAAGGAGAGGGCGCAGGCCACGCGGGGCCCGCATGGCGCCGGGGTTGACACGAAGCACATCTGCCGGCAGAGTCCGGATGGGGGGCGACGGGGGGTTCTCGGGAAGAGGAGGGAACTGGGGGGAGGAAAAGGAAGAGCTGGGCTTCACTTTACCAGGCATGCCTCCTTGGAATCTGGGGCCAACCGTGCTGGGAGACACCCAACTGGCAGGACGCCGTTTTCCGACTCCTGAGTCACTCGGCTGCTGTTCCTTTCGTGGGCTTTGCTGCCTCCACGCCAAGCCCGCGTCCGCGTGTCTCTCTCAAGGCTGTGGGCTCGGGGGGAGCATGTCGCGTTGTCTTCATGATGAGCAGGCAGAGACCTGGCTCAGGGGCGGTAGGCGGCCTTCGCGCTAATGGACAACATTCAGGGCCACACGGCCAGTAACTGCAGCCTCCTGGCGGTGGGGGGGTGGGGGGGGGGGGGTGGACAACGACTCCCCATCAAGCTGAGAAAGGAAATAAATCAGACCCTCGTCTGCAGCTCACGTGGGATCGCACACCGCAGGGTCTGGGCACCAAGAAGGGAACCTGGACGCAGGTGAGGGGCCGGGCAGACTGAAGAGGGGGGCACCCAACACCGAACCCCGCTGCCTGCACTGGCGTGGCCTCCTCTGGGGAGTTACTGCCCCCCCTCTGAGCACAGTCCGGTGGGAGGGCACACCCAGGGGCCTGTCCTTCCGGGTGGGGGGGTGGGGGGGTCCAAAAGGTGCCTGGCAATCCCTGTCATTCCCACCGCTCAGTCCAGCCAGCGGGCCAGCAGCCCACACTCAGCCTGTGGACTCTCCATCCTCCAAAGGGGCACCTCAAGGACCAGAGAGAGACGGGCGGTGATCTGAACCGGCTACTCAGTGCCACGGCACGGGGGCCAGACTCCCACTGTCCTATGGGCCCTCCTGCCCCTTTGCAATGACTCCTTTTGTGGAGGAAGGTGGCCAGCACTGATTCCTAATACCTTCATTGGTACTTTCTTACCCTAACATCTGACACCGAAGGCCCAGGAAGGCCGTCGGGAAAGAGAAACCCTGACGGGAGACCAGGAAAAGAACGGGGACGGGCAAGCAGCAGAGAAACCGTGGAATTCTGGGCTGGGCGGGGGCCGCGACCACTGTGTTGGGCTCCTTCGTTGTGTGTCTGCACAACAACAAAAGGCCGAGACGCACAGACCCGCCCAGATTCACTGCTGGGGCGCCATGCAGCAGCAGCCCCGTTAGCTGCGGGCCCCTTTCTAGGGCAAGAAAATCATTTCTCAAGCTGTCAGCCAAGGAGCGAAAAGGATGTCAAGACAGGACGCGCCTCCTGCCAGTCAGTCTCTGCCGTCAGCACTTCGGTTTGTTGTTGCTCCGCTGGCCTCCGCTCAGGCCCCTCACCGGAACCTCCACGGAGAGCGATCCCGGGATACGCCGGGGCCCAGGCGTGACGGCCCAGCCATGACACAGTAACTCTCAGTCCCCGGCACCTGGTTCCCATCTCCAACCCAGATAAGGACCCCGCCTGCGCCCTAAGGCTGTCTCTCCCACCCACTGCCCCCAGCGCGCACTCCAGCTCGGCCAGCCCCTTCCCAATGTCACCTCCCCGCTGCCATCCTCATGAAATGTCAGCTTGATGCCACCACAATTCAGAGCCCGTGTCGGATAAGGAGTCCCAGGCCCCTGGGCGAGGACCGTGAGAGCAGGACCCTGAGACGGGCTCTGTAAGGGTCTCGGGCCCGCCTGTGAGAGTCACTGAGCCTGGGCCATTCCCAGATAAATGCAGAGGCGGGGGCGGCGGGGGGGGGGAGCAGGAGCCGTCGGTGTAGAATTTAGAAATGGTTGGCACACGATGGTTCTCTTTGGCCCTGGTCCGCCTACAGCTGCTGTGAAACCCCCGGCCCACACCAGCTGGCAGTACATCTGGGTGGACAGGTAGCACCATAAACACACACACACACACACACACACACACACACACACACACAGACCCCTCTGCCCGTGACACGCCCCGGTTATCTTGGGCCTCCAGGAAGTGAGTATGGTGCCCTCAGAACCTCTCTCCCTCCCTGAATCCCCCCCTCCCCCATACCAGGCCTTCCACCTTCCAGTTCCTCCTTCTTAAGCTTTGCATTCGAGGGGGATGGGGGAAGATAGAATCATTCGGCTATGTCCCTACCCACAACCCCCAAATGCAGTTGCTAATCCCTTCTCTCAATAAGGTTCGTAGAGCACATTTAAATATTTTTTCATCCCAGATACAAATGTCTCTATTATATAGGAGACCATCTGGGCTGCTACAGCTAGCTGGCTATGTTGCTATCAGCTCCTTTTTTAGGGTTTGTGAATCAGTTGCCAATAAGGAAAAAAAAAAAAAAGAAAAAGAAGAAGAAGAAAAGAAGGAAGTCAGCTCCAAGATTCTGCTTCCCTCCCCTGCACCCTTCCCCAGCGGGAGAGCTGGATTCCACAGTCAACATGGACCACGTGCCCGCAGTCACAGAAGCGGTACCCAGGACTGGTGCTCTGGAGACGCCAGCCCATAGTTCTGGACGCCCTGGGGGAGGGAGGTGGTGTCAGCGTGTCCCAGCCCTTGGCCCTCCAGCTGGGCTAAGGAACATGGCACAGCCTCTGGCAGATCTAGGATGCATGCGAAGGAGAGGAATAAAAGGAGGTCAAAGCAACAGAGAAACAAGGGAAGAAGGAAGGAGAAAGAGAAAGCAGTCGGGGCCTGGGACTTTCTGATGCCTGGGACTCCCAACCACCACAGACATCTCCTGAACCAGCCAGCCAGCGGGAGCACCTGCTGGGCGGGGAGGGGAGTGGGGGGAAGAGCTCTGGGTGGTGGATGGCCCAAACCTTCAGAGAATGAAAATGGAAAAGCCGAGAACTGGAGAGCAAGGGATTCACAATGGCCTGGCCTCAGTGTCCCTCCTCTCCTTGGAGGGAAGGGGTCCAGAGAAAGGAAGTCAGCGTGTCCTTCGCTCAGAAACACGTCCTGAGCACGCATGGCAGTTTGTGCAGACACTGCAAAGGGCAGAGGTCAGAACTCCATCCTGGCCCGTGGTGGCACCGTGGAAGCCCAGCTCCCCGTACGGTCGGTCACACGCAAGGGCAGACCAAGGGCAGACCATGCACACAGGGCGGGGGCTCTTGGCCACAAGCCTCTGGCTGGCGGGACGCAAACAATGGTTGGGTAAATGTGTGGGTTAACTGCTCCCACGAAGGCGTGCAGCCCCCAACCGTGACTGCAAACGGACACGAAGGCACTCCCCGCCTCCCAACCTAACCCCAGGCAGACAGAAACAAAGCAAATTTCATCATCCCCAAATTTATGGCCAGGAAAGCAAGGGATTTTCATTGCTGTGGAATATTTTTTTGTTGTGGCGGTAATTGCGTGTGTGCGTGCATGTGTGTGTGTGAAACCACATTTTTTACAAGTCTGGTTTGTTTTTTTAAGCCATTTTGGTGACTCAAGGCCATTTAAAGAAACTAGAAAATAAAGTCATCCTCCCGATTGTCTCCCAGGGAGCCAGCCAGCTTCCTCTGCAAGCTCCAGCCGTTCGCAGCCGGGGGCAAACACTGAGAACCCTGGCCCGTGGCTCGGTTGGTTGGAGCACCGTCCCAAGGGGGTGGGGGGTGGCCTGGGAGGTTCTGGGTTCCCAAGCCAAAGGCGCCTGCCGAAGAGCTGATTTCATTCCTGCTGCACCGGTCGGAGAGCCCCCAGCCCCCGGCCACCTGCTCCACACGTGCTCCTGTCCCCCCACGTTCTGCGGGTGCGGGCCCTGGGCCGAGGGGCCTGCCTTCCGTCACCTCTGCTTCACTTGGAGACTGTGTACGAGGTCACGGGTGCCCAAGGCAAAGGAGCCACACAGGCTTCCCCACGCGTGTGCCACGGGCTGGAGGGAGCTGAGACGACAATGCTGAGACGCGAGCCAGACAGTGTGCGAAGGTGTAGAATTTAGATCCACGAGGGCAGAAGTCTTTCCCCGGGGAAAGAGGAATACATCCGCCCATCCAGGAGGCCATGCGGTCCCGCTGTGGAGTTGGGGTTCTGAGATGGGGGCGGCAAAGGCGGGTAGATACCACGGGGCGACAGGCCTCTGACCCCACTCTGATGTGGCCACTGTCCAGGACGGCGGTTTTCACCCGTGTGCCGCAGGAATTTTTAGAACACGTAGTCCCTGGCCATTCAGTCAGGGGCACTGACCTCTCTTCCCTTAGATTGTCAAGTAAAAAAATAAAAAAAAAGACAACAGCCAACACAACAATAGCCGCCTAGCATGAATCAATCAGACTTACACCCATTTCTTGTCAGATGGGCAAACACTGTTTGTTGGTGTGCCGCGGAATTTCGTAATGAGCTGATGGCTGCCACGCGAGGAATAAACGTCGCAAATCCCTGTCCTAGGAGGTCCAGGAGGTCCCACCTTAGTCTTCAACCTCCACGCCCTGTAAGAGGGAGGGTCCCAGCCCAGACACTGAGCGCCGATCCCAGGGGCTGAGCACACAGGGGGCTGGGCTCCGTCACAGTCTCCCGCTTCCTCCTCGTGTGGAGATGGGATCTCCCTCAGCGTTTCGTGGCCTGGCTTTCCCGCAGCCCATGCGAGGCTGTCTCGTGGCTGCCTCTCCTCCTGGGCCAAGTGAGCAGTACCTGCCAGCCTCCTCATCCGGCTCCGGGCTGGCGTTCAGAGACCGGCTCAGGCTCTAATTGTGCACTTGACGTTTCCAGGGACCTTCATGGGCATTAATTAGATTCCAAGTGCCATTAGGAGACGTGCAGGTGAGCCCGGGTGGCGTGGCTCAGTGGTTGAGTGTCGACCTATGAACCGGGAGGTCACGGTTCGATTCCCAGTCGAGGCACATGCCTGGGTTGTGGGCTGGATCCCCAGTGCGGGGCGGGGCGGGGGGGGGGCGCGTGCAGGAGGCAGCCGATCAACGATTCTCTCTCATCACGAGGAGGAGGACCCGGACAACCGCGTCAGAGGCAGCGAGGGCCATGGTGAGCACAAAGGGTCACTCAGCCTGGTGCCCTTGCCAAGTGCCCTTGCTGAGAAGGGCGGGGACAGGGGCAGGGGCCCAACAGGAAAGGAATACCTTAAAACACAGAGAGAAGCCCAAGTGGCAAGACGCTAACAACATGGGCTACTCGTGGCTGGTGGCTGCAGGGGGCTTTACCGGTCTCTGCTTTTCTGTATGTTTGACGTGAGAATAAAAAGAGGAAGTGGGCGGCAGGGAGTCCGCGAGGGCAGGGGCTAGGTGGCAGCAGGAGGGTCGAGACCTGTCAGCTCACACTCGGCAGCCTTCTATCTGCTGGGAGGAGGGACCAGCAGGGGAGAGGCTCGCTTCTCTGGAGTCAGGGAGGAAGAGACATGGTGGGGCCAGGGCCAGAGAAGTTCGGGAGGGGCAGGACATGGCATTGGAGTGAAGTCATCTGCTGGGAGGAGGTGGTGGGGGCTGGGGGGAGCTTCGGGGGGCTCTGAGAAAATGCCAGAGATGGAGAACAGTGTGGCAGGAGCTGAGAGAACTAAACGGACCAGGCTGATGAGTTATGAGGCGATACTGAGGCCCGGCTGAGGTCAAACCAGGCATTCAGGTCGGCCCAGCAGCCCTCGCACCTGAGGGGAGGGCCGAGGGGGGTGGAGACCAGGAGCTTCCCGGTGGTGGGGATGGGACACGGGACACAGCAGCCGAGAGCAGCGGTGAGAGCGGGTGGACGAGGCTGATGACTCAGGGCAGGAGCCGGTCCTCTCCTGGAAGGGTGAGAGGGCCAGGGGAAACGGGCAGCAGTGTGGGAGGGAGAAAGGCAGACCCAGGTGTGGGCCCGAAGGGAAGGAGGTGGGCACTGGAGGTGACCGTCACCCACGGCACCTGGGATGGGTGACGCAGGATGGGGGACGTGACCGTGACATGTGCCGAGTCCCTGGTGGACCCAGGTGACGGGACGAGGAAGGCTGGTGGGGTCCCTATCCAGGCAGCACATCCCCAAGCAGTGAGGGCCCAGAGCAGCCTGCCGCAGACGCCCCGGGAGGGCGAGGGCTGGAACATAGAGCCCTGGGCTGGGCGCGGGGAACGGGCCGGGCAGCCAGCGGGGCTGGAAACAAGCAGGTGAAGGCACCCCACATGTCCAATGTGAGCTACACCTCTCACGTCCAAGTCCAATGTGAGCGCACCCCGACAGCACCCAGCCCCAGAGGCCTTGGAATCTCCCCACACACGGGGCGCGGGGCCAGTGCTGGCTTGCTTGAGTTCATCTCTGAATTCTGCATCCTCTCTCCACTCTCTCCACCTGGCAGTGGTGGGGACACCATGGCGGCGCAAGCCTTCCCTTTCAGGGACAGGGCATGGAAAGTCACCAGCCAGCACCTCCACGCCAGCCGGGGTGCCCGCGAGGCCCAGACAGCACAGACAGCACACCTTAACGGAGGCGTTTTCTCCAGCCACGGCCAGGCCTGCTCGCAGGCTGGGCCTCCGCAGGAGACAGGCTCCCCTACCATCAAGACGGGCCCTGCGCCCGCGGCAATGGCCAGGTGCTTTGGTAACGACCACAGTTTCCCCGGTTTCTGAGTGCCAGGGTGCAGCAGAAACTGCAGGTACCCATTGCCCAGGGAGCAGCCCCTGAGAAGGCACCAGAGGCCAAAGCAGAGTTACCACATCGGCCACAAGTGTGCCAAGCCAGAAGGGGATGAGGAATTATCCTACGAGCGTTGACGGAGCCCCTTCTACATGCCAGGCACTGTCCTAGGCTCCGGAGAAACAGGGTGAAGCAGCCATGAGGCGATGGAGGATGAGGTGGCAGTCTGGGAGGGCAGAGGGCACATCTGAAAGTGTGAATCCAAAACAAAAGGTGGGGAACAGGCGAGGCCTGACCGAAGGAGCGTCTTAAAAAGAAAGGCTACTGCTGCCCTGGCCAGTGTGCTCAATGGTTAGAGCATCTGCCCGAGCACCTAAGGTTGCAGGTTCGTTTCCTGGTCAAGGCCACGTACCTGGGTTACAAGGTTCCATCCCTGGCCCCAGTCCCAGCATGCGCTGGAGGCAAGCAGTTGAATTCTCTCTCTCACATTGATATTCCTCTTTCTCTCTCCACTCCCTCCCTCTCTTTTACTTTCTCTTAAAAATCAATGGGAGGTCGGCTGGTGTAGCTCAGTGGTTGAGCATCAACCTATGAACCAGGAGGTCCCTGGTTGGATTCCTGGTCAGGGCACACGCACGGGTTGCAGGCTCGATCCCAGTGTAGGGCGTGCTGGAGGTAGCCGATCCATGATTCTCTCTCATCATCAATGTTTTTCTCTCTCTCTCTCCTTCTCCCTTCCTCTCTGAAATAAATAAAAACGTATTTTTTAAAAATCAATGGGAAAAAATATCCTTAGGTGAGGATTAACAAAAAGAAGGAAAGGGAGGAAAAGAGGGTGGGAAGAAGGGAGGGAGGGAGGGTAAGTGGGAGGAAGGCAGGCAGGCTACTGTCAACCCCAGGCATCCTACCATTTCCCAAAAACCCACATTTTGCTTCCAGATGGATAATTAGAGAAACGGAGCAGCTTGCTCGGTTTCCAGTGGCTGAATCTGTGAGAGTGGGGCTAGAGGAGGGCTCAGACCTTTCTCCCAGCAGCACCGCCGCTCAGTAAATGCGTACTTGTTAGCATCAGTTGGGACCCATTAAAACTCTCCCCTAACAAGTGCTGCTGCGGATCCAAAGACGTGCTGCTGGGGGTTTGTTTTATTTGTATGCTGTCGCAACTTGGGGTTTTAAAATGTGATTCTCTATATAAAAAAAAAACTTTAAAAGTTAAAGACCTGGGATAACTGGTCATGCAACTTTGCAAAGGATGGTTTCATCTGGGAGCATATGAACAACCTGCAAACAGGCTCCACCACGCAGGGCTGCACACTCTTCCTGGCAAACACTGTTCATTTCTATTGGCTGGAAACAGACCCCAGGTCACATCTGAAAACCATTAGAACGTTTTTTTTCTTCTAAACACCCGCACGCAATTTTCAGAAGTGCACACATACACAATGACTGGGAGAGAAGACACCCAAATCTTGTCTGGATGATAAGATTAGTGGTGATTTTGTTCCATTATATGTCCCTGTATTTTCAATTTTTTGAGCTATGAACCTATATCCTTTTATAAGCAGAAAAAGTAATTTTGAGAAAATGAAATCGAATTTCCTCTTTTAAAAAAGACATGGAGTGTGTTTTAGTATCCTCTTCTTATTGTTTCAACTCCAAGTATTTTATTTATTCGGAGAAAAGTTTCTATCCTTTGGATGAAGACATTACCCACTATTATCAAAGTTACACAATCCAAAGACAGTTTACTAGACTTAGAAAAAGGACATGGGCATAAGAGTCTCAAACTCCACTTAAATTCCTGCTCCCACACACACCAGATGTGCAACCTTGGGCAAGTTTCAGAACCTCTCTGGTCCACAGTTTCCTCATCTGTAAAAGGTCAGTTGTGAGGACTAAAGAGCTGCCTGGACAATAAAAGGCCATGTGCCTGAAGGTATGCAAAGCCACACACACACACACACACACACACACACACACACACACACACACACCCAACTCAGTTTTATGCTGCACCTTTGAAATGTGACAAATGCACTCAAAGATAGTGGCTGATATAAAAGAGATTAATTGGTACTCTGAAATATTTTCATTTGAAAACAAATGAAGATAAATTTGCAAAGTAAACAAGCCCTGAAAACAATGTTGTGCTTACGGCTGGCCCTGGCGGCATCCATCTTTGCTCCCAGGCCCCTAGTGGGAAGAAGAGAGAGGTTAACAGCAGGAGGTCCATCTGAGAGGTTCTTAGAGCCTGGAGCTCACCCACTGCAGACACTCAATGCACAGTAGCCACTATTATGACTCTAAGTAGGAATATGCAATTAAATAAGAAAAACGTGCCATCCTCATCTTACAGCCTAGACATGGCTGGGGGAAGGCCTTTTAATTGCTGGATGTCGTTAAGTGCCCAATTCCTTATTTGGGATGTCAACACATGCTAAGCCATCAATATGGCTCATCATGGAATATCCATGGACTACAGGGAGCAGGGAAGTAAGCAAGCGCAGAGTCTAATACAGAACTCCCTCCCCTAGATTTCGGTTGCAGTAATTTCACCGTGTCACCAACACCCACACATACACTGTGAGCGCTGAGATGGATGTGCCTCAGGTTTCCCCTTCCGATAGTCAGGAGCCCAATCAAGGCGGTGGGGCTTCTGGCTGTCCCGTTTGGAGAGGGAGAAGGAAAAGACTCAGAAAGGAAGAGGGGCTGAGACTTGGGAAGTGTCACTGGCATTTGGATTCGAAGAACACAAATTCTTTTTATTCTTAGACACTGGAATCTTGCCACCTCCACTGGGTATCAGGACCTGACCCAGCCTTGGGTTCTGACCATTCAGCTGCCCCTGGACCAGGGGGCGAACGCTGGAGACCTGGAGAGCAGGATCCAACATGGGATCAGGGCCATGCCCAGTTTTGTTCAGATGTCTATCAGTCAACCATGGCACAAGCAGTCCATTTAATCAACCTGCTCTCGAATTATTTGTCATCTGCCCCCCGAGTGGGAGGAAATTATTCCTTCTGATTATCTGCCCTGCTCCAGGGGCCAGTTCAGAGAACTCCATGCCTGACAGCTTGATGGAGCTCTCCGGTCCCTGCCCGCCTCTGGCCAAGGCAAACGCATAAAGAAATGGCCAGTGAAGTTATTCTGGGGAAAGGGGGTGCTGTGGTTAGCTCCCCGGAATGCGGCTAACTTGTCAAATCCAAAGAAGCAGAGGAAGCTTCTTGGAATCACATGAGCAAGAGTCTGCCGCACGGATCTGTCCTGTGCCCCTGTTCTTTCCTTAACAACTGTCAGCAACAGTGAGGCTCAATTTCCCGCCGCAGATTAGATCCAGAATTCCGGGGCCGAGGAAGAGAAGGTGCAGAACCCCATGACGTCTCACTCCAAGGATTTTTGATCCGCCAGGAAATTCCTGTGTCTGACTCCTTCTCTCTCACCCTCCGATTTCTAACTCAACTGGCCCATGGACTTATACCACCTTAGACATAAGGGGAAGCTTGGAGATCAGCCAGGTCCACTTTCTCACGTTTGAGATGGGGCAGGCGACAGGCAAGTCTCTTTCCTAAGGTGACATGGTTAGAAGCCTTTCCCCTCCCCGGGGCCCCATCTCCTCCATGGAACAGATGCTCTAGCTGCTTAGTTCCATTTTAAACCGCTTGTACTTAACACCGCATCTCACCCACCCAGGAACTTTCTTCTGGTATGCATTCCGGGTCATCTCCCACGGAGAGAGCATGCGTGCTCTCCAAGCCTCCACAGAACCAGGCCACCCTCAGGGAATTCGTCTCAGGGGCCTCCCCTGGGCCCAGACTTGCTGGGCAGGGCAAGGCTGTTAATGGCAGGAGACCATACCCCGTGGGGGCTCCTTCTACATCGCTTGGCCTTAGCCATCCTGGCCACCGGCTCTCTGATGGGGAGGGCAGAGAGCATCAGCCGCCTGGGAGAGAGGAGGAGAGTCTGTGGACTTGACAAAGGCTGCAGCCTTGGTAAGAGGACTGGCGATCCTTTGCCCTGGTCTCTGCTCTCTTGCTGGTTCTGCTCAGAAGCAGCCCATCTCCTGTCCCCACAGCACACCTGTGTCACTGGAACAACGACCCTCAATGGGGGAGCCCCCTGGAAGGATGGCAGGAAAGCTGGTGTCCACTAGGAATGCTGCCTGCCATGGTCTGCCACGTGCGGGGGGGGGGGGGGGGGGGCGGTGCGGGGGGGGGAGGGGGACCTTCAGGAGTCAGGAGTTGGATGGCTCAAGCCCCTGGAGAGCAAAGGAGGGAACTTGCCCCTCTCTGCCTCTCTCTGCCTGACTTTCCTGCACCTCACTCATCCCTGCCCCTCCCCCCAACACACACACCTCCTCCCTTTTCTCTGCGGCCACATCAACCCCCATGACCTGGTGGACCTTCCCCTCCCCTGCCCAACCTCGCTACTTTCTTACAAGGCACTCCCTTAGTCTCTCCACTTTGTCTCCAATTATGTCTAAACGCAGCCCACCGCAGATGCTGACATTTTAAATGTTTAGTTGTTATAGTTACTTGACTAATTGCGGGCCCAACTGCCGAGCTTGGCGCGGGGGCTGTCATCACCACTCCTGGGGCCCCAGATGTTGGCCAGGCCCTGGCAAGGGTGCCTTGCCCGGGAACCAGCGGTCCCAACGCCTCCGCCAGTGGCCAGGTCACCGAGGAGAGGACGTGCCTGCGCCCTGGCCTCCATGGGATGCCGCGAACTGTTCCCGCGCCGGGACAGGGAGCCACAGAGGGTCCACCCTGCAGATGCGCCACGCCGGCCTCCCAGTCCGCCCACACTCACCATGTAGAGGCAGTGAGATGGCATTTTAGAGGAACAGGGGAAGGGGGTGGACAGGAGTGCGTTTGGGGCGAAAGAAAAGAGTTAGAAGCCGCTGCCGGTTACTCACGTGCCAGATGGCGAAGAAGATGAGCGCAGCGCACAGCACCAGGGAGAGCATGTAGCAGAAAGCGGCGAAAGTGAAGGCCATGGCCGGCGGCCGGACCGCCTGCACCCAATCCCGCCACACACAGCGATGCCCCTAGAAGGCCAAGGTCCCCCTCAAAGGCCGCGCTCCCTCCACACCGGACCAGAAGGGAGCCACGCCGGCACCCTCCCCGGCAGGCCAGCGGCTGGGAGGCGGCGCGCCACGCGGAGACTCCAGGTCAGCGATTCCACCGGCGCCGGCGACCCGGGAGGCCAACCCGCCCGCACAGGCAGGGACAGGTGCCCCGAGCGTCGTTGGCGGGAACTGTCTCCAAATTTCAGACACCGGGTCCGTGGAGAAGAACTCCTGCGGATTGCGGCCAACCAGCGACCCCTCCGGACAAGCGCGGCGCGGGGCGCGAGGGTGGAGCGGGCTCCGGACGCCGGGAAGAGTCCGGCGCTGTCCGCTCCGGAGCCGAAGAGGGGAGGCGAGCGCCGCTCAGGACCCTCCCGCGTCCAGGTGCGGGGGCGGGCGCGCTCCAGCTCCTCCCGAACCCCGGAGCCCGCACGGCTTTCCCGCAAGAGCAGCTCCTCGGGGCGCCGGAGAGCCAGGGCCCCTTGGACCTGAGCTCCGAACGCCGCTGCCAGGGCTGCTGTGCGCCCGCGGGACCCCAGCTGCGGCCCTGGCCCGCCGGCCTCGGTCACCCAAGTTCCCCGAAACTAGGGGCCGGACTGGGGGCCTTCCCCGCCCGATGGCTGCAGGGCGGGATCTCAAGGACGGGAACTGCTCGCCGCCGAGCTCATTCCACCTGCTGCTGCTGCCGCCGCCTCGGCCACTGCGAGCACGGAAGCTGCTCGCCTGGGGTCCCCTCCCTCGCGGCGCCCCACCCTCGGCTCCGGCGCTGCGAGCACGCCCTCCCCGCGGGCGGAGACTGCGGCGCGGGGGCTGGGAAAGGTGGGCGGCGGCGGGGCGCTCGGCGCTGGGTCCCCGTGGCCGCGGCTGCAGATGTGCGCGGGGGAACCCCGAGGCCAGCAGCGCCCGGAGACCGCGCGTCGGCGGGGCGGGGCGGGGCGGGGAGGGAGGGGAGGGGAGGGCCGGGGACTTTTTAAACACGTGCGCTGGGAGGAGGTGGGAGGCTGCGGAAGGGTATGTGCACACCTCGCACCCAGAGGCGTCAGCCGCCCCTCCCAGTTCTCGCAGTCTCGCCCGAGTCGGAGATGTGCAGGCGGAGGGGGCTTGTCTTGTGTGGGTTGGGGATACAGGGCAAGCCCTTGGACCCCAGGATTGGCTCGGCTGGGTTCTCCCAAACTGTGATGCGCTTAGTGCTCAGCTCGGCTCCGGCCCCTGCAAATTCCTCCCTCGGCTCGTTCCCTCGCACCCTCCCCCCCCCTCTTTCCCCCGCCTCTGACCTTGGGATGGGAAAGTGGGGTACCCGCACTATTCTGGGCTGAAGAGGCAGCAGCGACGGCCCCGCGTTCCCGGTGTTGGCGGAGTGGAGCTGTCCCAGTGCGTGCAGCTGGACTCGGGGCCCCTTGGTGGCTTCTCTAAGCCCCGGGCTCTTTATCTGAAAAGCCGGGATGAGAATCCTACCAACCCACGTTAAAGGCTTAAGTGAGAACACAAATGAAGAGCCTAGCACGGAGCCTGGCACTCGGTACACGTCCCATCAACGGGAGGCGTTCCTCTGCGCACACCTGGCCCCAGCGGCCCGCACCTTGGAAACGCACCCTGCCTCCTGGATAAGGGATTTCTGTCACGGCCCTTCCAGACCCATCTCGGGTTTCGGATAAGTCTGGAAAGCAAGGAGAAACCGTGAACCTCGGAGCCCCTTGTCCCTCGCACTGAACAGGCACCAAATGAACAGCCGATTGGCGCTCCTCCCGGTGCGCTAGGTGCCCGGTTCACGGATGGGGTTCCAGCGGCAGTAAGAGCTCCTAGCCCCCCGCCTAGCGAATGACAGAATCGGGGTCAGGCCTGCAGACTCTTTGTCTACTACGCCCCAACATGCTTGCAACTGTTCGGCTGGGCCTCCAGTTTGGAAGCTCGGGCCCTTTCCTAGGGAAGCGGAGAAACGGGAGCAAGTTCACTGGCCACTGACAAAGCGGCCAACAGGTTAGCATTTAATTGCCCCTGGGTCGAGATCGGCTACATACTTAGCTGCACCAAGCGCAAAACGGAAACATAAGGCTGCCTTTTGTTGCAGAATTATTAAGAATTTCAAGATAGCAAGAGCAGAGCATTAAGCGGAGTGTGAGGCCCTTCCCAGTATAGGAGCCTGAGCAACTGCAGAGGTTGCACACCTGTCACTCCAGCCCTTCTCTGAGTCTCCTCCTTACCCCTTCCTCTTTTATTTAAATAGTCTGTCTTCTTATGGAAGGAAGGGATCCGATTACTTAGAGGGGAGCACAATTCTTAACCTACGCCATGCTTTAGGAGAGCGGTTCTTCCCCTGATATGACAGGAAATCAGGACAATCCGTTCAGGGCTGGTGTAGCAGCTCCATGGCACCGTCACTGTCCCCAACTCCTTTTACCTGGCTTGCTATCCTTAGTCTGTGGATTTGGTTCTCTTGGTCATAAGAAGGCTGCTGTACCTCCAGGCACCATGTCCATGTGGCAAGCAGGAAGGAGAAAAAAAAAAAAAAGGACCCAAGGTTTCAGCTCAGGAAGACATGCCTTTGGGGGAGAGGAAAGGAAGCCCTCCCCAGGGATCGCCTACATCTCATTGGCCGGAACTCTGGTACTTGGCCGCCTCTACCTAGTTGCAAGTTTTTTTTAAAAGGTGTAGAAAAAAAGAGTATAGTGACCATTCACCTATGTATCACCCGGATTCAACAACGGTTAAAATGTTTTGGCCCAAGTACTTCCCGGGTTCCCAAAATTGCTTTTCACCACTGGTTTGTTCAAACCAGGATCTAAAGATTTTCCCTTCACCCCTCACCTCCCCCGTCCCCAGGACTCTTTCACCTTTTCCTTGCATATAATTTACACTGTATTTTCCAGCGTATAAGGCGACTTTTTAACCCAGGGAAATCTTCTATATGCCCAGTCATCTTATACGCTGGAAAATACAGTACTCAACAGTATATATTTTTCAGTTGGATGTCTACGATTGACACGCTATACCGAGCTCGACGACTCTGTTCACTGGAGACCCGTGTGGTGCTGTGCCTGCCCTCAGACACCCAAGGTGGCATTGTCGAGGTTAGGGCTATTTTCTTTAAAATAACTAAGATCTAACTGTGCAGCCCCTTCCTGCTTGGGTGGCAGGGAATTCCGTATCAGCTTCACTGCCTCCGCACGAGGTCGGGCCCAGCTTCTGGGGCTTCCGCAGCATAGAGCACTGGGCAGTTTCTCCCCCTGCCTTGGTCATTGTCTACACTGGCTCCTGCTGAGACGTCCCAGCTGGACTGGTCCTGGCCCTTTCACCTCTGACCTCCTGCCCTCTCCTCGCCGGAAGGCGGGGAGCCCCATGCCAGGCTCCAGCCTCCCTGGGCACCACACAGCCATGTCTCTGAGGCCTTGCCTCCCCTAGAGTCACTGGCACAAAGCAGTGGATGGGTCGCCTCTCCCCAGAGCCCCGACCACAGCCTCTTCCCGGTCTGCAGGAAATTGCTTCCTGCTTTCCCCTAGCTGTTGGCAAAGCCACTCTCTCTCCTTCCAGAATCTCTCCAAAACCAGAAAGTACCTCTGACTTCAAAGATCTACTTTCCATCTCATAATTTATCCAGCCAGCATTTATTAGTATAATAGCAGTGGTTGTGGTAATATTAAAAGACTTCTGTTTTGATTGGTAAATAGTATAATGATTATGGTAGCCAATAGCAAAATGGATAATTTATTAAAATTCTAAATTCAGCCCATTCACTCAGGCTGTCATAGGCTGTCACAAGGACCATTGATAAGCAGGTCCCTCATGTGCTCATTTACCACAAAGCACACCAGGCCATTCACATCTGGTTTCTCACTCTACTGAAGTCATGTAGATGCCACTTATTCTACACAGTTGTTACTTTTGTTGTATTTGTGCACTGTAATTCTTGTGTAAGTAGTAAGTGTAGTGTTTCAATATTCCTGAACTTAAGAATTTATAACTAAAATATTTAAAACAAACTGGCAGAAAAGACAACCAAGTGTGGATACACTTATTAATGTTCCACTTAAATATCAGTCCCCAATATTCTGAGTTTTCAGAGAATAAGTGATGATCTATCCTACCTAATAAAATGGTAATATGTAAATTACCATCACTCCGCTACGCCCACGATTGGGCCAGAGGGAGGCGCAGGGGGCACGACTCAGGGTGGCCGGGATAGCCAATTGGGCCGGCAGGACGCTGAGCTCGCGTCGCCAGCCAGTGGCAGCGCGAGCTCAGCGTCTGCGCCATGGCTGTGCTGCAGAACAGAAGGGGCCTCTGGGGCAGCAAGCTCACATCCCACCATGGACCATCAAAAGCAGGAGAGCTGGGTGCCTGTCTGCTCCAGCACCAGGCCTTTCAGAAGCCTCCACCGAGCCAGAGGCTTCTGAAAGGCCTGGTGCACCAGTGGACAGGCACCCAGCTCCACCGCGATCGAAAGCGAAAGCGTGTAGGGGACCCTACACGTGCATGATTCAATCATGCACTGGGCCTCTAGTCTATATATAAATAGCCTGTAACCAGAACACCAGAAGACCTGTCGCTATGACACCCAATGCAGCTGGCCAACCAGCTTGATCAGGGGCGGGGCTGGCAGGCCAACCTCCTGCATCCCCTCCCCGTACTCCCCCTACTGGCCCGACCCCCATGGGCCCCCATTGTGGCAGGCTGGCCAGACCCCACCTGTGCACAAATTCATGCACCAGGCCTCTAGTATTAATAATGAAAAGAAACCTAGAGTGCTTTCTGTTACTGTGCAAAGTCCAAATAGTCTAAACATCTTTTGCATTGTACAAGAATCACACACAATCATACAATGCTTTTTATTTCTTTAATACAAAATAATTTTATTATTTTAACAAAAAATATGAGTGCCTCATCAGTGCTAGGAATGTAAATATGGTATGTAAATGGTGCTCAGAATTGTTAGAAGACTTAGATATTCATCATAATAGCAATCATGTTCTGCCAAAAGTTCATGGTTCAATAAAAAAATTATAATTACCATTGAGAAAAACAATCCAAAGATCAGTTTCACACAATAACACATTTGAAAGAACAAAACCTTTCAAATTTGGAAATGTATACTTCAACATAACTCATAAAATAGGAGTAAATGTTTTGAAAATTGAAAAAGAATTTAGAGAATTAGCCTTAATAAACAATATTCTAATAGTGATATCTATACTTTTTGTGCTTTACAAGAAATAAGTGTTTCTGTTAAATCAATTTAAGAATCAATAAAAGTAATTTAGCATATAAAGATAAGTAAAAGAAACTATATAGCAGCAAAGGAATATGATATACCACTTGAAACAAAACAAATTATAAATCCTAAGCAAGCTATTACAGTGTCTAGTAAATTATGTAAAATGACTGATGGCAAATGTAAAAAAAGCATCATTAATTTTTAAGTGGTTTCTATTTATTAATTCCTGCAACTTTGCCAAATGATGTTTGCAAATCTCCATGGATTGAAGGTGATTAGAATTTAATAAAAATCAATTCGACTCATTAAGTATAATGTTCCACGAGGACAGGAGGCCCAGCCAGACCCAGCTCTCCCCATCATGCACCTGAGGCGCCATACATATGGGGGACCATGTGACTCTTCCAGCCCCAAACCCACAGGTAAGTGCAGCCAGTGCCACATGGAGCTGAGCCCAGCCCAGAGCCGAGTCATGAGCAAATAAAGGGTGGCTGTTGTTTTAAGCAACCAAGTTTGGGGGCTCTTTTTTAGGCAGTGACAAGCAACAGCAAATGCTCTTCATTCACCAAGGAACCTTTTCAGTTTGGCCCCCACTGTGGACAGAACACATGGCTTCTGGAAAGGGGATGTGAATAATGAAGCAAACTGTCCCAGAGCTTAGATAAAATGCCTCCAGATCCTGTACCTCCATTTGCTCTCATTCCTTAAGCCTCCCAACACCTCCTCCAGACAAGCAGGGACAGAAAGGTCTGGGGACTGAGGCAGGTTGCAGTGTCCAGCCATCCGGGCCAGGCTTGGGCTCCAAGGGTTGCTAGTCCTTGGGTTGTACAGTATTTACAACCCTGTTTGTTTGGGGGGCTTTATGGTAAAATATACATGACATAAAATTTACCACTTTAATCATTTTTAGGTGCACAGTTCAGTAGTATTAAGCATATTCACATTGTTGTGCAACTATCATCCATTTCCAGAAATTCAAACTCTATACCTATTAAACAATAAATCCCCATTTCCCCTTACTCAGCCCCTACACACCACCATTCTACTTTCTTTCTCTATGAATCTGACTACTGTAGGTATGTTACTTAAGTGGAATACCACCCTGTCTTATAACTCAACTCTTTACGTGTCTATCTCCCTCTACAAACTGGGGGAAGGCCTTGACATTAGAGACTCTTTCTTATTTGTCTTTGAATCATAGCTATCCCTCATTGTGTTTGGCATATAATAAGTGCTCAATATGTGTTCGATGGATGAATGGATGGATGGATGGATGGATGGATGGATGGATGGATGGATGGATGGAAGGATGAGTGGATGGATGGATGGATGGATGGGTGGATGGATGTATGGATGAGTGGATGGATGAGTGGATGGATGAGTGGATGGATGGATGGATGGGTGGATGGATGGATGGATGAGTGGATGGATGAGTGGATGGATAAGTGGATGGATGAGTGGATGGATGGATGGATGGATGGATGGATGGATGGACAGATGGACGAATGGATGGATGAGTGGATGGATGATGGGTGGATGGATGGATGGGTGGGTGGATGGATGGATGGATGGATGGATATATGGACAGATGGATGAGTTGATGGATGGATGCAGTTGTTGCACTCTAACTGGTACTGCAGTTGACTTAAACAAGTCTTCCCCACTAGATGATGAGAAAATGCAGACAAGGACCATGTCTACCTTACTTATTATTTCAGAGCACTTACTACTCTGTAGGCACATTAATGAGCAGGGCCGAGCCCAACCTGGAAGGCGCTCAGAATCTAACACAGTTGCACGGAGCCAACTATGACTTTGATAAGAACAACAACAGGAGAGTGTAAATGTCATGGAGGCAGCCAGCACAAGGCTCCTGACATCATGTGTACTCAACAGACATATTTTTTACTGAACTGAATCAGATGGCAAGCTAGTCGGGAGCTTGGGGCTTAAATTCCCACTTTCAAGCTGTGCTGGCTTTCCATAAGCAAGTTCATCTCTCCCGCTTCTGCAGATGTGCATCAGTTCTGACATGAAAGCCAGTACAAGCCAGCGTGACCTGTGTACGCAGGACACAGCAAAGGTGGAAGCCACGTTTTCATCAAAGAAGCGGGAGAGAGGCGGGGGGGGGGGGGGGGGGACAGAGGAGGGTCTCTAACCATGGAAGTGCCGATCTCACAGAGTCCTTGGGTGAGGGAGGCAGAGTGATGGGACGCAGCTTCCTGCTTGTGCTCCTAACTCGTCTTAATGTCATCTTCCCACGAGTGCTGCCTTGTGTGGAAATTAAGTGATTTTCCTATTATTAGCACCGTTAAGCAGGCACTGTCAACAGATCACAAACAATGAGCCTTTGTTAGAAACACCCCATTCCGTTCTGGGCCCTGGCTCCTTCCACAGCTGGAGGAGTGGCATCTATTTTAACAGTACTGCTGAAGAGGCAGCTGTCCTGTCAGGGGAAATGGTCTTACTCAGAAGCTGCTGAGCTTTTGGGGGCAGCTCAGTGGTGCATGCCGGAAGTCTGAAATGCCCACCAGTCTCCCAAATGCCAGTCTACAACCCAGCTCCTCGATTGGTTCTTTTGTGCTCCTAAAATACTGGAAGCAAAGGCCTCCGGAGACAGGACTGGCACTATAAAGAACATGATAACTCCATAATGCCATTATATTTCTACTAGAGGCCCAGTGCACGAAATTCATGCACGGGTAGGGTCTCTAGGCCTGGCCGGCAATCAGGGCCAGCCCAGGCCTTCCTTCCCCTGGCTACTGGTTGCTGGCCGGGGCATTTCTTCGTTCCATGCTGCCCCCTGGTGGTCAGCACATGTCAAAGCCAGTGGTCAAACTCCTGGTTGGTCGAACTCCCAAGGGGATAATTTTCATATTAGCCTTTTATTATATAGGATGTTTCTATTTGCTAATTCAGAGAGCCTAAGCTTTTCCATCCGATGTGCAATATCTTCCCGGGCTTCCACGCGTGAGAGTGTGTGTGCCATTCTTAACAGTGTCAGGCGTCCTGGGGAAAATCTGAGGCTATTACGTTTGGCCCCACAGCTAATGAGTCTGTAACTCACAAGATTAATGTTGGATCTAATTTTATGGAGTCTGAACATTACTGCCGTGTTTCCTTTCCTCCCAGGTCCTGACTCCAGGACGCCCAGAGCGCTCCTCTGTGCTCATTCAGTTCTGCTCTCCTTATCTTCTACCCCTCTGTGCCCAACCACAATTCCGGTGTTTAAAGGCTCTGTCACTTAATCACTCCATTTCCTCAGTTCATTTAAAGAATGTCTGAGAGCATTATATAGATCAGAGTGTCTGTACACATGTACACATGCACACATGCACAGAGTGTCTGTACACACATGCACACATACACTGAGTGTGTATACACAGTGTCTGTACACATGTACACATGCACAGTGTCTGTACACACATGCACACATACACTGAGTGTGTACACACACATGCATACATACACAGTGTCTGTACACATGTACACATGCACAGAGTGTCTGTACACACATTCACACATACACAGAGTCTCTGTACACATGTACATATGCACACACTGAATGAAAGAAGCTCTTTCACATTTGAACAAAAAGTTCTCGAAGCTTCATCTGCATGAGCACCAGATGTCACACGGTGAGCCAACCAGATAATGACAGCAAATGTCCATGTGTCTGGGAAGACAGTTTAGAAACAGTGGTTATGAATAACCAACGCTGACTGCTCACTGGGTGCCAGGTCCTTTAATGCTCACACCACAAGGTGGGTATTATCATCACCTTCTTACCAATGAGAAGACACTCAGAGAGGACAGGCACGTACCTGAGGTCACACAGTGAATGGCAGGATTCGGGGCCAGATCTATCTGACTCTAAAGCCTGAGCTCTAACCCCCAGGGGTGGAAGCCGGGGGTGCTGGCTTCCTGGATAGACTGAAGAAACCTGGCAGCTAGGCCTCTGCGAGGAAAGGTGGTTGCTTTACAGTTCAGTGCCTGGGAGCAATAAAACATAAGCTTGCCAACGGGGACCATGCCAACCTTTATGTCCTGGCGTGCAGGACAAGGAGTGGATGCCAACACAGTTGGGCCTGATTAGCCTATGGTCTCTCTTGAGCCTTTGAAACAAGCTTCCAAGAAACCCAGCTCCCCAGTGAGTCCAAGCTCCTCGCGTGGACCACTGGTAAGGCCCAGAGGTAGAGACGTTGGGCAGCTTTGCCAAGGACACACAACTAGTACATGGAAGGGTCAGGATTCACACCCAGGCAATGTGACCACAGAGCTGGCTCCCAAAGCCCACACTTCACAAGGGGCCCGGACTCGTGGCCCAGAGTCGTGCCCATCATAAATGACTCCACGGTTCATCGAGATCAGTGGCTGGGATGGAGGGGAAGGCTGACAGAAACCACACCTGGAAGAGCACGTAGGATTTAGGGAAGTGAAGGGGGCCAGGGGGCCAATGCGCATGCTACTTCACTGATCACTGAACAGGTCTGCTGGGCTCTGAGTTAACACAGGAATGAGATGAGAGTAAAAGATAGGTTTGGGGGCCTTCAGTGCCAACCTGGACTAAGTTCAAGAGATTTCAAGGAGTTCAGGTCTACCATTTCCAATTTGCCTCCCACATCATGATTCCTTGCATGTAACTTTAGGGAAGGGGGTGTCTCTGCGGCAAGACCTATAAATCTGACAGGAACATGCAACGCATGAAGCCCCAGCAGTGCTGCCAGGCTCCTGACCGGCTGTCACAAACTCAGCCAGGGCCGGTCCCCTGGGAGGGGCAGAGAGGGAGAGGGCCAACGGCATGGAAAGGGAGCCTCTGGGGCACATGTACACCCCATGCTCATGGGTGAATGAGAGCAGTGGCAGCAAGAGGGTAGGACGTTATAGGGGAAAACAACCCAAGAGAACCAATAATCCAAAAATCCATAATAATAAAAGTGTAATATGCTAATTGGACCGGACATCCTTCTGGATGAAGCCGGGGCTGCGAGGGAAGCCCGGGTCCCAGGTGCCTGCTGGTGGTTGGAGGGAGGCCCAGGTCCCGGGTGCCAGAGTGAAGCCGGTGCTGGCAGCCGGGGGAAGGAAGGCCTACTCTTGCATGAATTTTGTGCATTGGGCCTCTAGTCTTTTACAAGGTCAGATGGTGGAATTTGGGCTTCAATTATTTATTCATTTATTCAGCAAACATTTATCCATGATGTACCATATACCAAGTATTGTGTTAAGATTTAAAAGCAAATACTCTGAGCCTAGCCGGCGTGGCTCAGTGGTTGAACATTGACCTATGAACCAGGAGGTCACAGTTCAATTCCTGGTCAGGGCACATGCCCATGTTGCAGGCTTGATCCCCAGTGTGGGATGTGCAGGAGGCAGCCAATCAATAATTCTCTCTCATCAATGATGTTTCTCCCTCTCTCTCCCTTCCTCTCTGAAATCAATAAAAACATGTTATATTTTTTTAAATAAAAAAATAAAAGCAAATATTTTGATATACTGGTCATACTCACATCTCCCAGCCCAACAGTTAGGTCCCACTGGCAAGCCCCCACGTGGGAGCAGCTGGAGAGCCCTCCCACCCCCCACCCCCAAGGGAGTCCCTTCTTGGGGTCTGGGCAGCTGTGTATGTGCATGTTCTGGGTTTTAATCATTTCTCCTCCCCGAAACTTGAGTTTGGGGAAGAGATATCATTTTAACCTGCAAATTAGCCATCAGAGAGAAAAGTGTCCAAGTGTCACCGAGCCATCAGGCGAGCAGCCCAGCCCAAACCCTCCGAGAGTCAGCTTTGAAAGAGGCTGCAGCCCACAGCTCGCCCAGGACAAACTCACTCTTGCCCGCACACAGAAAGGCAGGTGACGCCTATTTCATGGAATCCTGTATATTCCCTCTCGTCTGAGGAGACGAAGCCATTATTTCTTATAAGTACCACGCGCTAACCGATTGCGCCACTGGAGCTCCTACGAAGCCATTATTTCTATTCAGAGTGTAGAAGTCTAATAATGCTGATGAGTTAGACCTTCGAGTGCCCTTGAGCATGCTGGGAATTCAGTGACCTGCCACGGAGCCTGTGGACAGCCAAGTCCTAAGCTTCTGCCCCGCAGAACTACTCAGCTGCCCTAACATTCAGGCCAAGGTGAGGCGACAGCAGATCCAAACTGGGAAAAGGAGGTTTCGACGGGTGCATTGTGGGGTTTTCTGAACAGCAATGATTGTGCTCACTCAGCCACTTGCATCTCCGGCGCCCAGGCCTTTAATCAATTCTCACGGAGATCTGGAAAGTTGATCCCCTGGAAAATGGCTCCCAAAAAAAGTGGGTCAGGGAGAAGCTGGCGGCTTGGCCCAAGGCTTACCGCGAAATGCACCTGAGAATTGAGAGCAGGGGTTTCCAGGGCCAGCCTGTACTCCCCCGCAGGTTCCATAGCCCGAGAAGCCCGCCCATCCCTCAGCTACCTAGGGGTTTTCCAGTCCCCTCACCAACATAAACGCAAGTGTGGCTGAAAAGGGCTTGTTATGAACAACAAGACCGCCATTTCACCTTTATGGCTTATAAGCTATTTCAGGAACTAAGGAAAAGAAACAAACATTATAACGAAAGATGCTCCATTGCTCTCTCATCACTCAGGAAATGCCAAGGGTTTGGGGCCTGTGAGCCAGAAATGGTGGCTGAACACCAAATGTATATTTCTTATAATAAATCCCAATATCACTTTGCCCATTCTCCACGTTCCCTTGAGTCACGGGTTCAGTGTGTGACAATGGAAAACGGGGGACTTTTAGGGATGAGAGAGCTGCACTTGGGTTTGATTTTGCCAGAACACTACCTGGCACACGACTGCATGGGCTGCAGAATCACAGATGTGGTCCCCTGAAGGGACTGTCTTGTGCGTCTTTATTTACAGCGTCAGCATCGTGCCTGGCATATGGTAGGTGCTCGTTATATGTGTGTTGCATGACTGTGGGGGTCTGGAAGGCTTCATGATAGAGGTGACATTGCGTCAGGCCTTGAAAAATCAATGAGGAGGACTTAGACCAGGGGTCCTCAAACTTTTTAAACAGGGGGCCAGTTCACTGTCCCTCAGACCGTTGGAGGGCCAGACTATAGTTTAAAAAAAACCATGAACAAATTCCTATGCACACTGCTAAGTCAGCTGCTAAGCAAGACAGGCAGCGGCGGCAAAAACATCCGGCGGGCCGGATAAATGTCCTCGGCGGACCGCATGTGGCCCGCGGGCCGTAGTTTGAGGACCCCTGATTTAGACTGAGGGGAAATGGGCAAGAAAGGCATGATGAGCAAAGGGCAAAAGAACAAAGGCATGGAGGTACGGAAGAGAGCAGCGTCTTCAGGAGTGGGGGGAAGGCTGGCAAGGTAAGCTGCGGCAAACCCTGAAGGGCTTGAACAATACGCCGGAGAGTTGGGACTTCAACAGGAAGGAAGTAGACAGGGGTGATTCAGGTTGAAAACAGTGTGTTTCCGGTGTTGTTCAGACAGGTTAGCACTTGATTGGTCTGTACCATATTCGGGGGGAAGCCAGCATGGCTGGGCTCTTCCCTGACCTCTCAAGACTGATGTTAGCAGTTGTAGCTGTGTCCTTTCCCTTCCTAGACATGGCCCTGGGTCCTATCCTCATAGACTTCATGCCAGGCCAACCCCCAGGGACATCTCTGAGACCCCCGTGTCCTTAACTTCCACTGAGGCTGAGGAAAACAACACACAGTCAAAGAGGCCACAAACTAAGAACAGTCCAAAGAAACACGTCACTACTGAGAAATGCTTCATTTTTTCCAAAATGGTCGTGGCAAATCAAAATGCTGAATCATGTAGCCAAAAATAACAATAAAATAAAATAATAATCACATGATCAGGACGTCTGTTTATCAGATTTGAGTTCTGTGATCCTGATGACTACAATGTGAATATTTTCCCCCATCTTTGTTCCATGGCAAAAAGGATCAGCTTCCCGAACAGGAAGGGCCTACATCAGCACTTTTTTTCTTCCTTTTAATGAAACATTGTCTTGTTCCGGCATACAGGGCTTGTGATAGACCCAGTTATTTTTTTCCCCGGTCCCCAAAGAAGACTTAGATCCTGTTTGTTGGAGATCAGGAAGTACCTTGCTAACGTCAATATCACCAGGCATAGCATTGTCTCTGAGTGTCCCATTATTCTAAGGATGTTCAAGGACAAATTAGACGGGCAGTGCTCATGGAGGTCATGTGCCTCTATGCAAGAGAAACTGGAGGATTTTTTTTTCCCTAATTCTATTTCCCTGTTTATTATGCCTCTCTTTTAAATGAGAAAATTGGAAATTCATGCATTGTGGCAGGGAGCGGGGTGGGGGAGTGTCCCTCAGCCCAGCCTGCACCCTCTCCAATCTTGAACCCCTCAGGGGATGTCCGACCAGCAGTTGGACATCCCTCTCACAATCCGGGACTGCTGGCTCCCAACTGCTCGCCTGCCTGCCAGCCTGATCACCCCCTAACCACTCCCCTGCCAGCCTGATCGATGCCTAACTGCTCCCCTGCTGGCCCAATTGCCCCCAACTTCCCTCCCCTGCTGGCCCAGAAGATACATAGACTGCAGGATGCGGTCCGGAGCATCACGGGTATGGGAGCAGGGAGTGCTCTAATACAAGTCACGTCCTCATTCTCCTTTCACAAAGTCTTTTCAAATTGAGCCCTTCCTTCCCATTTCCATCGCCACTGCCCTGAGCCCAAGCTCCACTACATTGAAAGTAGGCTACTGCCATCACCTTCCGTTTCAGGGTGTGTTTTTAACCAGGGAATGAAACAAGATGCTTGAAGAGCTTTTTCCGAACATGGATCTCCTGGGCTCCACACCAGACCTCCTGAAATGGAAGCTCCACTGGTGGGGGTCCCGGCCCGGGCAGTTTAAAATGCTCCACAGGGGATTCTGAAGTGCATCTCTGAGTAGGAATCACTAAACCAAACCACCTGGTCCCTAAACCCACCTCCACATTGCCCAGCCTCCCCAGTTAACTCCCGAAAGCACCTCTTCGATGATGCCCAAAACCATCAGAAGCTCCCGGTAATGAACAAGATAGTTGACAGTTGGTTCTCACACACTGCTCCCAGGTGCAATTCAGACCTGCTCCCTTCCTCTTCTGTGGCTGGGCCACATGGACCCGCTGGCTGGCTGGCTTTCCGCCCTTGGGCTGGGACTCACGCCATCCCCTTCCCTGGCATCGCCCCACTCACCCCAACACCCATCATCTATCACTCCCTCCCAGATCCTCCCAGTCCCCCCAGACTCACCTCAAGGCCTGCCTCCAGAAAGCCTCCTCCGGTCGCTCTGGACCCTGTCCATGCCCGAAAGCTTCGCTCTGTCCTCGGAATTCGCACGGCGCATTGTGTGTGCCTGGGGAGGGAAGTACATAACCTAATGGAGGGGAGATGTCACAGCATAGACTCGAGTGACCCAGAGCAGTTTCTTTAAAGTTTCATGTTTTTAAAAATGTATGTGTGTGAGTTTTGAATTCTTCACAATCTATTTATGGAGACCACCGACCCCCCGAGAAGACGTGCCATGTTTACTGTTACCCCCGGCACATCCTGCCTACCCCAGTGATGCAGCAGCAACACAGAGAGAAGGGACTCAACAAAGATGCTTGAAATAATGAAGAGATAAATGAAAAAATAAAGTCCAATTTTCCTCTGCTCCATTGCTGCTTTTGTGTGTTTTTTTTAAACTTTATTGTTGAAAGTATTACAGATGTCCCCTTTTTGCTCCTTTGACCCCTTATATCCCCACCCTTGCCCCCCAGGCCTCCACCACCCTATTGTCTGTGCCTCTGCATATATACATAGAAGTCCTTTGGTTGATCTCTTCCCACCCTCCCACCCACCCCCACCTTCCCTCTGAGATCCCAGTCTGTTCCATGCTCCATTGTTAAGAGCAGAGTAGGCATAGGGCAGCTTTCTAACCTCCACGTTTAGAGACCTGATCATCTCAGTCTTCAGCAAAACAAGGGCCTCTGCTTAGCAGGACTCGCCTTCCTCAGAAGTCCTCAGGAACACCTTCTGCCTCCTGAGCAAGTCACTTGGGGTCCCCGACCCTGACCTCGACAGGCTACTCACAATCCGCCTTCCAAGCACATCCTGCCCCTGGGTGAATAAAGTTTCTCCCATTTCATGACTCACATATGTAGGAAGGAAATTTGGCAGTGATTCGCCCAGGTATTTGCACCCCAGATATTTCAATATCCATCACCACTATTTTACTAGTAGATTAAAAGCCAGTCAGCGTGGCTCAGTGGTTGAGCATTGATTGACCTCATGGTTTGATTCTGGGTGAGGGCACATGCCCGGGTTGTGGGCTCGACCCACAGTGTGGGGTGTGCAGAGGCAGTCAATCAATGATTCTTTCATCATTGATGTTTCTACCTCTCTCCCTCTCCCTTTCTCTCTGAAATCAATTTAAATATATATATATATATATATATATGACTAGTTCATAGCTATGTCAGGATGAAAAAAGTATTATGTTTTGTTCTTTTCTTTTATGTAATAAGCTTGTTGCAATCAAACCCTACCAAAGAACACCTACCCACATCTCTCTCCACCTGCATTTTTTATGGTTCTATTAAATTTACTGGGGTGACATTGGTTAATAGGATCATATAGGTTTCAGGTGTCTCCTGTATTTTTGAGGCAAATACAAATATTTGCCTCTAAAACTTTATGTTAATACACTAGCACACTTCAAGGCCTGGGCAGCTATGGCCAGCTATCACTATAAAGAACAGTGAAAAGAAATCAATAAACCAGGAACTGCTGGTAGAGGCCCAAAGAGAGGGGAGAAAGGGACCCCAGGCCCTCAGCTGTAAAAACAGAAAAGCCTCAGAGAGTGCTATGCAGATATACATATGAATGAAAATGCACGGCTCACCCAGAGAAGAACCAGTTTCCTGAATTCTCCCATGCCCCCTCTGCCCAGTTACTGATGTCAGTGCCACCCCTGTTTCATGCACCCCTCCCCACCATCTGCGCGGATAAGTGTTTCATGTTGCTGCTGGCCTATGCACCTCATTCCGGAGATATCAGAGGGCACCGGACAGGCAGCTCCAGCTCCCTCCTCTGCAGGCTCCGGAGTCCTGATCCCATTGTAATTTGGTTCCGAACAGTCTGTCTCCCAAATTCTAGGTTTCTGAGTGACTCAAATGTTATCCCTAAAGATCCTCCGCAAAGCACATGACCTGAACAAATCCTCTTCCAAGAAGAGAAAAATGATGCCTGTCACCTTTAAAAAGCCAACCAGTCAATAATAGAATCACGGGCTCATAAGGAAGACAATTATTTTTTCCCCGTGATACAAGCCAGAGCACTGTTTTCGAAAGAGTAGTACAATTTACTTCTCTTACATCTTCACAGTAGATGCTATGGGCTTAGCAGAGTCTCAAGAGCAATGAGTATTTTGTTATGTGTCCGGTTATTATTTGTACCAGTGAACACTCGGATTAACTAGCAGATAGTAGAGACCTGTAAATTCAGACATGGAAGTTCAAGGTTTTTACCGGAGGGGAAGCAGGGAGTAAGAACATGGGAGCCATGATTGCCAATATTTTCTCTCTCACATCGATATTTCTCTCTGTCTTTCCCTCTCTCTTCCACATTCCCTAAAAATCAATGGAAAAATATCCTTGGATGAGGATTAAACACACACACACACACACACACACACACTGAAATAGTATTTGATGCCTACCAGATTGCCAAAAGTTAGAAGTCTGACCAAATCAAGTACTGGTTATGATTTAGAAAAACTAGAGCACTTGCACACTGCTGCGGGGGGGGGGGGGGGCATTGGTACAAGCACTTGGAAAACCACTTGGAATGACCTAGTAAGAGTGGAGGTGCACACGCCCTTTGACCCAGCCGTTCCACAGCTAGGATTCTACCCTGGAACTCCTGGGCACGTGCACAAGGGACACATACAAGAATCATTGCAGAAATGGAAGCAACCCAGGTCTCCATCCCTATCAAAACACATAGGCACACTGTGGTGTAGTCCTGCAAGCTGACATAATAAGATAGAGGAAAAGAACAATTACAGTGACACACAGCATGGACAAATGTCACAAGCAAACATCTGAGTGAAAAATGCTAGTTGCAGAGAATGCATACAGTATGATTCCATTCCTATCAAGTGCAAAAATATGCAAACCTACCCAATACACTGTTTGGGGACAGAATGAAAAGCAACAAAAGGTATTTTTTTAAGCAAATAAAAAAAATAAAAGAAAGCAAATGACAGACACAAAATGTAGGAGAATGGCTGCACCTGAGGAAGGAGGAGGATGGGCTTGCAAAGGTAAAGCTGAACACGGGTGTTGGCTCTATCATAATTCTGCACGTGTCACATATATTCTATGAATATCCCTTTGAAGCTATTTAATATTTGATCAAGACAATTAAAGAGATGATGACTAAGGGAAATACACAGCGGATAGCACATGCTAGGTGCCCATTCTCCTCCCTCTTGTTTCACTGTAAATATTTTAGAACAAATTGGAGGAGAACTAAACAGTGGCTTTCTCGCAAGTCTGGTACTTGCTGGTAGACTGAAGAATGCCACAGGATCACGTGCTGGTCTGTTCCAAGTCAAGGACTAACACGTCTCCCGCACTCCTTCCAACAACACCCCATCCCTGTCATTTTTGCCAACTTTATTAAAAATAAACATCTGCCCTAGCTGGTTTGGCTCAGTGGATAGAGCGTCAGCCTGCAGATTGAAGGGTCCCAGGTTCCATTCCAGTCAAGGGCACATGCCTGGGTTGCAGGCTCCACAGTAGGGGGCATGCAGGAAGCAGCCGATTAATGATTCTCTCTCATCATTAATGTTTCTCTCTCTCTCTCTCTCTCTCTCTCTCTCTCTCTCTCTCTCTCTCTCTCACTTCCTCTCTGAAATCAATAAAAATATATTTTAAAAAATAAAATAAAAAATAAACATCTAACGGGTTTCACTCTTTCCCCCACATTGATTTCCTTTTTTAAACTAGAAATGCCTTTTGTGAGACCATTATGAGAGAAGCCACAGCCCTGATGGTGGAAGAAATAAAAGTCGAGGCTCGGTGGACGCCTGCGAGCCAGCCACGTGGCCCCCCTCGGTGCTCCCATCATTCCTTGGTCTGTAACAGACAGAAAAGGAGGAAAGACAATGGCTTGCTGGGTGCCTGCCTTGGATTATCCCCTGGCCCAGATGTTATCAACCCCTAAATCAACTTGAAAACAGCTGTCACACCAAAGGGCCCCAAACCAAAGAGTTGCAGGCAATGTTGACATTTCGGCAATAAAGGCTCTGATGTAGGACTTCTCCCTACAGCTCTGCTTTTCTCTTTCCATAACCATAATGAGTTGGGGGGGGGGGGGGGACGACAAACACACATACAAGCTTTTATTATTTCATCCAAACACCCTTCAGAGAAGTGGCAACCAGGTATGAGACGAACAACAGAAATTTCTGAGTTAATTAAAACCAACAGGAGAAAAAAACAGGCCAGGCAAGGGGTGTGCTTTCACTGTGGTTGGAAGAGGGAGGGAGGGAGGGAGGGAGGAAATGAGCAAAAGAAGGTGAGCTGGCCAGACCTCAGCCGTGCCAGGGAAGCAAATGACAACCGAAAGGGTTCATTCCTTCGCTCAAAACCATTCTGGGGGAATGTGAGGTGGCCCTACATCTGTGCTTAGAAGGAAGGGCCTGATGCTCACACATCCACCCCCTCCTCCCGCCCCAATTAACTCTAGACCTCCCAGAGCGAATCAAGTGCTAACATCTCCTCTCAATTCTATTCGGCCCTCTGGTCACACGGGTCCATTTGGTGACTTCCTACCTTCATCCAATCGGCCCTTGACGTTCACTTTGGCCTGATCTCACAAGGATAAAAATGCTGGTTTGTCAGGGACAGGAATTGAGAACGGGAAGCGGAGAAAGTTTATACTGGGATTTGTCTTGCAGTCTCTCCAAGCCCTGGTTTCAGCCTTCTGTCCTGACAGAAGTAATAATGGATTCTTTTCCTAAAAATAATTAATGTCATGGTTCAAGCTAAATCATTCTTTGCTGTCGCCTTAGAAAACCAGAGGTATATTCCAAACTGGTGGTGGCCGTTTCTCCTGCCACTTTGTGCCACCAGAGCCTTGCACATAGCAGGCACATATGAACATTTATTGATGCTAGGTTATGGACAATCAGTGCCAGAGTCTGTGTGTAGAGAAGAGAAAGTTTCAAGAAAGCAAAGATCTAGAAGCACCAGCATAGACTGCCCCATATACGGCACACCTCCTCATGTGACTTCTCAAGGGAGCCCACCCAATGAAATCAAACATAAATATGACTCACATCCCTTGGACCCTTTCAATATGGGACCCTCTTCCTCTCTAGGATCCCACGTGGGGATCCCTGTTAGAAAAACAGACACTCGCCTTGTAGATTTTCTCTGAGATCCCATCCTTTCTGTAGGAAGACGTCATTCAGCAGCAGACGCTGGGGGGGACCAGATGGCTGGTAAGCAAGAGGCTATTCTCAATCCAGGGCCAAACAGGAGAGCTGGCAGCCAGAGCCTAAATTTAGTTTGCAACCTGGTGCCCAACAGCATAAAGTTAGAAACTCCCTTGAACCATCTGGCTCTTTTAAATCAATACCTATCTGTCCAATCCTAGAATGGAAAGAAACCTCAAAGTCTAGCTCCCTTTCCAGACACCACATCTGTGCCATCCATGGTGCCTGGATGATGCAGACACAGGAGATGCTTAACATGGGCCAGTGGACTGAGCCTGGATTATTGGCTGCCAATCCTAAGGCACTTAAAGGTCTTTGGACTTTTTCTGATTCCACACCTCTTCTGTTCTCCTTTTCCCCCCACCAATTTCTTTTTCCATGGCCCTACCCATGGCTAGAATGAACACACACACACACACACACACACACACACACACACACACACACACACACACACAATGTATCCCTATCTAAAGTGTCTCAATATATCACTGTCCTTTTGCAAACCCACTCATAAGGGTCTTCCCTTCTCATTGACATATACCTCTTCACTTTTTATCATCTTTCTCCTTTAACAGTGATACAATTTACCTGTAACCCCTAAAAACCAACATTCCACCCCCTCTGTGAAGTCACCATCCCCAAGGATTGGATTAAGAAATATGCTGTCACCCAGACCAATCAATGCTATCTCCCCATTTCCAATCACAAATAAGCTAATTTCATAGCATAGAAAAGCATTTTTATCTCTTTTTTAAAAAGACAAAAGAGGTGGGAAACAGGAGGTATTATTAATAAAAACATCCTTTGCAGCAAACCTGTTTGCTAACACCCCAACTGCATAGAATCAAGCTGCCTCTGCCTCTGCTCCTGCCAGGTAAGGGCTCCCTTCTCCTCACCTGGCTGGCAGTTGGAATTGCAAGCAAAGATGGCATTGTGACTCATACTGGCAAGAGACAAAGGATGGTTCATTTTACCAAGGTTCTTTCGGTGCCACCTTGCAAAGGGTGCTTCCAGTACTCTGATAATTAATGGGGAAGCTTGCAGGCACTTTTTCATTCAAAGACACTTATTTCTTAAATAAAGCGACATGCAAATGTTAACATCTATTAATTATTTGACTAGCTCACAGCAGGATAATTAACTGACTTCAAAAGTTGAAGATGAGACTGCCATCTTTCAGAAGCTGCAGCATTGGGACCAAATGAAAGTGTGAAACAGGAAAAGTTGTCCCTTCAAAGCATCCTTTCACGGTATCCTCCCCACACCTCATCCTGTGGCTGCTTCCAGAGTGGGCTGTACTCAGTCTTCCCGGACCCTTACACCCCAGAGGCTCACGAAGGGGGCAGAGTGGTGGGAGTAGCTTGCTGGAGGGAGGGAGAGCGTTCTACCGCATGTTTAGAATTGCCAGCACACGGTGATGATAAAAAGCAGACCAACTTTTAGTTAGCTATTGTCTTTTCAGTTCTCTACAAAGACACACCCTCTTACTGCCGGCTAGCGCTGAAGTGACCAATGAAAAAGGCTGGCTGCTATCAAGTGGCCAAGTCATTCCGCCTAATTGGTCGCCTCTTCTGTGATTGATGCTGTGAGCCAGACCTGGGCCAGGACTGCAT
The DNA here is from genome assembly GCA_025583905.1 of Ia io. NCBI lineage: Eukaryota > Metazoa > Chordata > Mammalia > Chiroptera > Vespertilionidae > Ia > Ia io. The sequence goes on along the minus strand of JAJQQW010000024.1, from coordinate 11,482,808 downwards.
TTCTTACCTGGCTTCCATTTGCTCCCCGGGTCTTACAGAGAGCCCTGGTAACACTTTGGGTCCCAAAGAATCAATTTCAACTCCGACCGTGTACTGGGCTTTCACTGAAATGTTAGAACACGTCCTTTCCCCTAGTGACCAGTTAGTGACTCAAGTAAATGGCAACAGGTCGCTCTGGGGAAGAAGTGGGAAGGACCCGCGGTGCTGCAGGGTCCTTCGATGGCAGAGACCACGGAAACCTGGCCTCCTCCATCAGTTTTGGGTCTGAACACTGGCTCCTCTCTGGGAAGCAGGCAAAAGATTCTGACTTTTTAAACTGTGACCGTGGGCCCTGGCCTCCTGGTCACCCATCCTTGTTTGCTTTGATTGTGTATCTTGAGGAACATCCGTGGCATCTTGCCCCTCGGGATCTTGCCCCAGGTTCTGTAACGCATCTGAAGTGTCTGGTCCCCGGGGCTATCACTCTAACCTTGCCTCTCATGACAACAATTACCAGGCTCCTTCTTGCTTTGACAAATGAGAGCTGCCTCCTGGCCTCTGCTATTTTGGGAGTCTACCATCTCCGCTTCTATGAGAACTCCGTTCCGTAGTAGCAGCCTCTTCTAACATCAGCTCTGGCCTATGGAGGAGTCGCCGCTGAGCGTCTCAGCGATGCTGGCGCGCCTCCCTTCCCACCTAGTGCTCTGGTAAGCAGTGTTCTCAGATCTGCCCACCGAATGCAGTCCTTGGTGAGTTTCCGGCTTTAGAGGGTATTTCCACTCTCGTGTACCCACTTCCCTGAGCCTCTTGGTCCCTTCTTTCACTGTCTGCCACAGCATTTCTGACATTTCTACTTCAGCTAACATGCCCCATCGCTTTTTCCAAGCTTCCAAGCACCATCCTAGCAGCATATCCGCACCATCTCCAAGGGTCTTTGCCAAGATATTAAATCCTGTAGCCCCAAACTGATAAACTTCCATCGCTCTTGATCTAGTTCCCTCAGAATCCTATCCCATGTGTAGTCTCCCAGCTCCTGCCAATAAGTACTCATGGGGCTCCTTCAGGGAACAGACCCTCCTCCCTCAGCAGCCCAATACTTCCCCAGCCAGGCTATGTTAGGACCCAACCCTGTTGATTGGCCTGCTGGCATCATCTATACCAGTGGTCAGCAAACTGCGGCTCGCAAGCCACATGCAGCTCTTTGGCCCCTTGAGTGTGGCTCTTCCACAAAATACCACGTGCGGGCGCGCACGTACAGTGTGATTGAAACTTCGTGGCCCATACACAGAAGTCGGTTTTCGGCTCTCAAGAAATTTCAGTCGTTGTACTGTTGATATTTGGCTCTGTTGACCAATGCGTTTGCCGACCACTGATCTACACTAATATAAGAGAAAGATGCAAATTGGCCATACCTCCACGATTCCCACCAGCCAATCAGGAGTGAGTATGCAAATTAACCCAACAAAGATGGCGGGTTAATTTTCATACACAGGCACGGAGTGAAGACTGAAGGCTCCGCCCGAGCGAAGACTGAAGACTGAAGACTGAAGACTAAAGACTGAAGGCTCCACTGCAGCCGGAGCCAAGCCTGAAGGCTGAAGGCTTGGCTCCGCTGCGGCCCGGGTCCCAGGTGCCGGAGGAAAACCAGTGCCAGTAGCCAGGGGAAGGAATCTTCATGCAACGGGCCTCTAGTCTTGAATAAAAGGGAGTGCTGGCCTTTCACAGAGAGGGATGGGTTACTTCTGTGGGCCCAGAGGGTCAAAGGGATCTAGAGATTCAATATTTTATCCACCCAGATGTCCCCATTGCATATCTCAGGAAGTCACTCTGCCCCACTCAAGGCCCTGACCTTGGAGTAGCAGACTTGACAAAATTGAGAATTCGACCTCCACAGGGACACTGCTACTCTTACCATTCAGATCTGGGCCTGATCCCCAGCTTTATTCTGCCATCTGGCTGCAGCTTTCACACTTTGCCTTTAATTGGTGATTCATGCATTTAGCCTTCATTGTCTGTCTCCAATGCCTTGATTGCTCCTGCCTACAGCCCCCATTCCATCTTCTTTTTTTAAATTACTCTTTAAAAAAGGAAGAGTAATTTTTTGGCAAATGCCTGACAAATTACCTGGCCAATGCATTCATTCCCATTAGTGCGTTCCAGTTCTCCCAGAGGAGTGTTTGAGAACTGCATCATTACAGCACACCAGGGGCAATCATGCTCCCCTCCATCAGCGATGGGACCTCATTGCCAGTCTGATGGAGGGTGATCAGTACAGGTGTTCAAAATAGGTTTGGTGAATGGATGGTTCATAGGATATATGGCTATTTGGATGGATGGATGGACAGATGGAGTTCTACTAAATCCCACTCGGACAGTCAGAAATAGCTGGAAACCATTGTCATTTCCTAGCTAAGGATTTTCTTTCAATAAGAGCACTACATGATCACAAGGATAGGAAACGCAATCCTATGGGGACTTCTGCATTCTCAGTAATTAGCGATAAATCAGTGAAATCACAATTGAAATGAGCAACCATTACCCAACTATAAGATGACATCGAAACACATCTGAATTCTGAAAAACTTCAGTTGGACTCAATGGTCAGTCGGAGGAATCAGAGGAGACCCTCCTTCCCATCTGAGGTCTCCCACCCCTCCAAGCCCTGGAATCCAGTGGTTCTGGGGATCTAGGTCACTTTCAGCACTGCCTCTCTTAGGATATTTCTGGTGCAATTACCAGGCAAAGCCCAAGAAAGAGAAGGGAAAGGGAGCGTGTCTTAACATCGGGACACCTCTGGCATTGTTTTCAGGTCAATTCAGGATTACAGGGCCCTGTGTGTTCTTCCCCCATCATTTGTCAAGTTGCCAGAGGGGCCGGAATGTCTGCAATTGTTAGGAAATCTCGCATTTCTGGAGTTCGATACCCTTTTGTTTGTTCAGGCTGCAGCATGGAGACAGCCTGGCAAGTATGAACGCAGGTAGGCCCCGTGGGTACTCATCCTTCCTCCGGCTATCAATTACCACTTCAGCGGTCCGAAGAAGTGGGAGAATGTCTATTTCTGGCTTACGATGGTCATAGGCGTCGCTGCTAAAAATACGTGCTCCATCCACAGTCCTGTGTGTCCTGGGTCAAATTTGCCCCATCACCACTGGGAAGAGACTGGAAAGTTGGAGGAAGGGAGAAGCCATCTTTTTTGTGATTCTAGGGGCAGCAGCCGCAACAGGGGCAGTGGCAGCAATGACAAAAGCAGTAATAGTGGTGGCAGCAGCAATGGCAGGAGCGAGGGAGGGCTCCCGGGCCCCTGCCCTGGCAGCCAGGTCCAGCAGCAGCCTCAGCAGCACAGCAGCCGTGGGCTCTGGGGACTCTGTGTTCCCTGTGCACCCAGCTCGAGTGGTAGAGTAGCTCTAAAAGGACCAGGCTTTGAGTACCTCGGCCCCCTGTGTGCGCTTCCACTGTTCCAAGACCTTTGTTACCAATTTCCTGTGTTCAATTCCCTCTGTTTAAAAACACTAGAGTTGTTTTTGTTTCCCAGCTACACTAATGCTCGGCTCCTAAAATAGCCCTGAGAAACTGATTCAGAGACAGAGCTCTGGACTGGCTGTCTGAGCTGACTTCGCGTGGGGAATGCAGTGGGCAAGGGGTGGCCGGTGGTCCAGGGCATGCGGGGCAGATGGTCACTTCAGGTATCACTGCTCGCTGCTTGGGATAACGTGCTCAGCGAAGGCAAGGCTTGAGGAGACCGAGGGGAGGGTGGAAATGACTGTGTTGACGGGGATGATGAATATAAAGGCTCTGCTTGGGTGGCTGCTTCTGAACACACTGGTGAGTTCACACACAAAAATAAAGACAAACTTGGGGGTTTAATATCTCAGCGGATGTTGAGGTTCGAGGACCACAAAGCTTCTACCACAGCAAACGAGAATCTCTTGTCCCTTACAGCCACAGAGCCACTCTAGCTAAAAAGTCAGATGTCACATTTGACCCTGCTGGTTGCAAAAATTATAATGAACAGACTCAGTGGTTTTTCGCATGTGACAGATGCATCTACGATCAATCAGCCAACCAAGTGACTGTTCTAGGTCTTGGGTAGAGAGGTGAACAAGCCTAAGAGCACTGCCCCCCTCAGAGAGGTCCCTGGAAAGAGCTGCAGGAAAGGCATTCTAAGCAGTGGGAACAGTAAGTGCCGGGCACTGACCTGGACCAGGTATGGGCTTGGCTAGGAAGGGTGAGGCTGTTGCTATGGGGGCCCTGAGCCCCTTGGTGCAAAAGTTTCAACATGTGGAGAAAACAGGTAGCCACTGAAGTCTTCTTGGCTGGAGAAAGGTCTGATGAGTCCAAACAGTGGTAGCAAGTTGGACTGCAGGGGATGGTGATGGAGGGTGAGAGATAGATACAATTTTTTTTAATTTTTTTAAAATATATTTTATTGATTTTTTACAGAGAGGAAGGGAGAGGGATAGAGAGTTAGAAACATCGATGAGAGAGAAACATTCATGAGCTGCCTCCTGCACACCCCCTACTGGGGATGTGCCCGCAACCAAGGCACGTGCCCTTGACCGGAATCGAACCTGGGACCTTTCAGTCCGCAGGCCGACGCTCTATCCACTGAGCCAAACCGGTTTCGGCTACAATTTTTTTTTTTTTTAAAAAGGATATAGCAGTTTACGGAGAGTGAAAAGGGAACAAACCATAAAAATACTTATCAAATTCAAAGTTGCTAATGAGAAAAAAACAGTAAATCGCAAAGCTACCAACCGCCGATTTATGAGACTCCCATAAACAGGAAAAGCCAGCTGCACACTGTGCTCGTGGTTCCTCTGCTTGCTTCTGCGGCAGTGCCCGCCTTTCAGGAGGCACCAGCATGGCCCGGGACCAGCAGGGAGCCTACAGATCCAATGAATAGCTTCTTCTTTTTTAAAGGGAAGCGGGCATTTTTGCTGGCTCAGCTCAATTTTACCCATGCAGGAAACTTACTTTTCATATGCACACACACCCCTCTCCCTCTTTCCTCTCATGTAACTTCTGCTCAATTACCCCAGGAAAATGTCCCTCCCATTTGGCCCCTTTTTTCTTCCCATTTGTGAGCCAAAGAAAAACGACCCTGATGATGAATGATAGGTTTAAAGTAGTGCCAGTGATACATCCATATGGGGGAAAAAAAAAAAAAAGGTCCTACATTTGGAGGTGAGAGTCAATGTCGTAAAGAACCAATAGCATCCAATGTAAAGGCCCGGGGAAAAGCCCAAATTTCCCTCCATCTTCTTCACTCCAGTACCAATCTATATTTTTATCTTCCTTTAATTAAATCTATTTTCTACAGGCATTAGCATTTAGCAAAAATGAAAACCTTTCTTGATCAAAGTTCTGGGATGAGAGATTCAATTATTTACATGAATGCTAATATTGCAGTGGAAATGCTTTCTTACTAATTTTTCTTGCAAAGATACAATATGGCATCAATATTATGAGTTTAAGTAGCTTTAGTGGGCAGCCTGGGTACCTAATTGCATCTATAATGGCATTTTTATGAGAAAATGCATTATATCTTTAAACAAACAGACTTGCAAGCTGGTTTCTGGAGATCTAGTGTTTGAGAGTTGAACACTGCTTAATTCAATAAAACATTCCAATGAGAAATACGAAGTTATGTAATTACTTTAAATATAGTTGTGCAAAATTCATGCATGTTTAATGCATGTGACTTCCATTTCTCACTATTTAATTGGTTTTGGGAAGCAGCCAGTCCTTTATTTGTTGTTCTTCAACTGTCATTATGAATTCTGCTAGCTCACAGAGTGAGAAAAAGATGAGCTGGAGTTATGAGTTATGTATGGTGCATGAGCTTTCTAAATATATTTATTAATGCTCCTTAAATTATCCCCAAAGCTGGGTGCCTCTCTCAATTTAGAGCATCTTCTCACTTGGCTTAGCAGCACGATCTCAATTTTATTGTTCATATAGCCAGATGCAGCTGCATTTATTTACATTTTTTAAATGAATGAAATGCTTAACTTGTTGACATATTGGAGAGTCTAAAAATTCCCATTTCAAGTCATCCTCACAACCACATCCGTATGGGTGGCATTGAATTAGCCCCACTTTGTAGCCGAGTTGACTTTCAAGAGAAATGGAGTGAAAATGAAGGGTTTTAGAAAGCCTTATTATTGGGTGACACAGAAGAAACTATTCTGGTTACATTTCAAGTTTCCAACTGAAATATCAAGTCAAGGCCAGGAGCAAAGCGGAATGAGTGTGCAGCTGCACTTCCTGCCAGACCCCCCCCCCCCCCCATCAGCCACTTCTCCAGTAACTAGATTATCTTCCTTTGAACTTCTGACTATGGTGAAGAAAAGACCAGAAATTCTGAAGCGATGATACATAGTTCAAGGCCAGCCTCTCAATGAGCCACACTGTCTGATTTGAATAGTATTCATTCATTCACTAACATTTATCGGGAACCCACTATGTCTGGAGCCCTGTGTGATGGAGCCACAGGGATACAGACACGAATAAAACTCAGTGGATACAGAGGCGAATAAAATCCAGTGGCTGCCCTTGAGAAGCTCGTGGTCTGGAGGGAAAGCAATTAGCTAGAATATAAAGCCAAGATGGACTATAGCAAAGGAGTAAGCAAAAGGGTGTGGAAAGGTAAAGTGGGGGGTGGTTAATTCCAACTAGGTGGCTCAGGGAAAGCTACACCCAGAGCTGGATTTGAAAAGAAGTGAGGAAGATTCCACAGACAGTACAAGTAAAAACACAGAGGTCTGAAGGCAAGTTCAGGGAAGGCTGAGGTGTGCAGTGTGACAAGGATGGGTGCAAAGACAGGCACAATGGGTGATAAAGCCAGAAATCCACACAGTCTTAAAACCACAACCAGGAATTGAACCAAACACTTTTGGGCAAGAAGGAGCCACTGAAGATCTTAAGGGGGTAAAACTATCTCACCTGTCATAGGAAGATAACTCATGTAAGGATACAGAAAATGGGCTGAAATATGTTAGGTCAAATCTACTGAAACAGTCCAGAGGAGCATTAGAAGTACTTAGAGTAGAACCAACGGGTTGGGAAGGAAGTTCAAAGGAAGATGGGGGTGGGGGTGCTTGGCAATTGCCTGTTTGGATGCCAAGAGAATCTGGAATCTAGAGAGAACGGGAAACAAGCAATCAAGATGACCGAGGTTTCCAGCCCAAGTGACAAGGAGGGTAGAAGTCCCAATAGCCATGACAGGTCAACATGGCAGGAGAAGACTATGGTGGAAAGCGAGGTGTCGGATTAAATGCGATCCGTTGCGGTGACTGCTGAGAAATGCATGTGAAGATGTCCAGGAGACCCCCTGGAAGTCTGTGTTCGCCGCAAGAAATTCAGCAGTGGGTATAGGTAGGACCCCCAGAAAGGAACCTGAGGAAGAAGAGAAAAGAGAGGGAGATGGAACTTGGAGGAAAGCTCCATGTGGAGAGTGAGTAGAGAAGGAACCAGATGAGTGTTCTTGGGAACTGAAGGAAGGAAGCATGGGGAGACTCGGGATTGGAAAACCCCCAACTGGAAGCCATTTGAGACTGCTACTTGCTGTTGCTATGGCCACACTGGACAAACTAGTCAGGGCCTCTCCTTAGGAATGGGAGGACGGCCCCTGGCTCTCCTCCATATACTTGTTCCTAAGAGACTCAGAAGCAGCTCTGCTTGGCGGTCAGGTACGATACCGAAAACTACCACCTCCAGGACACTGCCGGGCGGTGAACTAAGCAGGGAACAAATCCAGGAGTTTGGCAAAGCTGGAGTTGCAAACTTTTTCCTCTCGGTTCATGTGTCTGATTTCTCTTCTTAGGCCCTACTTTTATAACCTGGGTCCTCTACCTTTCGTTGAAGAAAGGAAGTCCCTTTCGGCTGCTATGGGTGGAACTGACAATGCGTAGCCACACAATCCATCGGGTCAGCTGACGCTGCGCACGCATCTCCCTGTGGCCCACGTACATGGCTGCCATTGGAACTGTCATTGCACACTTCATATGTGTACTGCACCCTGCTCTCCAGCTAAAGAGCACGTGTCCAAGTTGGACTCATTGGCTTCTCACCAAACCCTGGGAGAAGCTGCTATTTTGCTCTCCCTGATCCTCACACTCAGAAATGCCTTGCTCTAATCTCTCTTGGGGTTTGATCCAGCTCATCTTCCCAAGTCTTTCTCTAGCTCACGCTCTCCATTGACTGGAATCCGACTCACCTCCGCGTCTCCTTCGCACATGAGACTTGCCTCATTCCTAAGCCAGTATTTTCCTTTTGGCAACTCTGGCCTGAGATTTAACAAGACCACCACTGTCTGTCCCGCTCCTCTCCCTCCATCTCTGCCCCATCATTCTCGAGAATTAAAATAACCTCTAGAGGACTTAGCATTAAGATACAGCCGTTTCCCACAATAAATAAATTTTAAAAAGCTGCCAGCAAAATGCAAATAGGCTTGAAAGGGGAACTTTCATACGAGGCATACCCTTAGATAGGCAAATCAAAGTTGCAGATGGGTAGTGGGCTGCTGACAGCTGGCTTCCTGCCCCGCCCCGCATCATCAGCACACATTCCCTATACCCTCCCCCTTTCTGGGAGCCTTACTCTCCACCCTTCTTCACCCTTCTTTGTACCCCAAGGAAAACAACCTCCATAGCGGCCACAGACTCTCTTGCCCTCCAACTGCTGGGTGGGCGGAGCTAACAGAAATCAAAGGGTAGGAGAACCAGGCCCCGGGCTTCCTGCCTGCTGTGCTGAAGGTGACAGTCATGCGCCTCTACAGAAGGCCACAGACCCTGGTAGGCATCCATCTCCGACAGCCACTGCTCTCCCTGGCTCTGGTAACTGTCCTTACCCTGCCTCCTCCGGGCCTAAGAGTGGTCATGGCACCTTCCATTACCAGCCCCACTTGGCAGTAGCCATCTCTCACCGTCCCCACGAGTTTCCTTACTCCTGTCCACTCCACTCCACTCTCCTCAGGACCTTGGTGGTGGCCTGCCAGACCAGGCCCCCGCACAGAGCATGCAGCGCTCAGCAGCTCCCCATGCACCCCGTGATGCCACCAACAACTGCGAGTACCGTACGAATAATTAGTTCGCTAAGTTAACCCGGGAGTACGAGGACATAAGGACACAAGACACGCGAACCTGATGCAAGGAACAGTGTGTCTGTCTCCTAGGGCTGCTGTGACGAAGTACCACAAACTAGGGCTTAAACCAACAGAAATGTACTCTCTCACGGGTCTGCCAGGAGTCTGAAATCGGTGTCAGCAGGGCCATGCTCCCTCTACAAGCCATAGGGGAGACTCCTTCCTTGTCTCTTCTAGCTTCTGGCACTTTCTGGCAATCCTTGCCTTCCTTGGCTTGAGCTACAACACTTCCATCTCTGTCTCTGCCCTCACGTGGCCTTCTCCCCGTGTGTCTCTGCCCTCACATGGCCTCCTCCCCGTGTGTGTCTGCCCTCACGTGGCCTTTTCCCCGTGTGTGTCTGCCCTCACGTGGCCTCCTCCCCATGTGTCTCTGCCCTCACGTGGCCTTCTCCCCGTGTGTCTCTGCCCTCACATGGCATTCTCCCCATGTGTCTCTGCCCTCACGTGGCCTTCTCCCCGTGTGTGTCTGCCCTCACGTGGCCTTCTCCCCATGTGTCTCTGCCCTCACGTGGCCTTCTCGCCGTGTGTGTCTGCCCTCACGTGGCCTCCTCCCCATGTGTCTCTGCCCTCACGTGGCTGCCTCCCTGTGTGTCTCTGCCCTCACGTGGCTGCCTCCCCATGGGTCCCCTCCCTCACGTGGCCTTCTCCCCGTGTGCATCTGCCCTCACGTGGCCTCCTCCTCATCTGTCTGCCATCACGTGGCCTCCTCCCTGTGTGTCTCTGCCCTCACGTGGCCTTCTCCCCATGTGTCTCTGCCTTCATATGGTATTCTCTCGGTGTCTATGTTCAAACTGCCCTCTTCTTATAAGGACACTAGTCAGACTGGATAATTATGGCCCACCCTAATTGTTTCATCTTGACTTCATCTGCAAAGATCCTATTTCCAAAAAACAAGGTCCCATTCCGAGGTCCCGGAGTTTAGGATTGCCATGTATCTTTTGGAGGAGCACAATTCCACTCACAACAGATGGGTTTGGAGGCACAGGCTGCTAGGTATTCATGAATGCCTGTTTCCAAAGAGGTTGAATCCGCGAAGCACGCCGCCTGCCGCTGACTACCACCTGCCAGCACAGCACCTGTGCCCACCACTGAGGGACCGATATGGGGGACTCAGGAAGACACCAGCCTTCTGCCTTGTTTATTGCAGACTCAGTGCTACCGATGAGCCAAAATATCAGCCCCGCTAATGAAGCTGCAAAAAGGCGAGAGATGTAATGTAATGTAATGGGCCCTACTTGTGAGAGACTTATGTAAGGATCCTACTTGTGAAAGACTTAGCAAGCAGGTGGAAGGCGCTGTCTGTGGTGCTGATATGTAACCATGGAGGCTCCATTTAGACCCTGTCGTTGTAGAAAATGACAGCACCCTCACGGAGGTCTCACCACTGGCTTTTCCCATGTTTGCTTTCTCAGCTGAGTCCATTACTGCTACTTTCCAATACTTGAACCCGAGAAAAATAACCTCCATTTTGAGATTAGACTTGCTACTTAGGTTCCCAAGCTGTCAAATGCTATTTTTAACAGGTTTGGGTTTTTTTATAGAATCAAGGGACAAAAAAATCTGGTGACACCTTTAGAAAGACTAAAGATCTAAAATTCTTAAATCTCAAACTATAAGTCTCTAGTCCCTGGCCCTATTAAATCAACCCAGCATTTCAATTAAGAAGCTTTACCACCCAAGGTAAAATATTGTCCCAACTCTTCCACCTGGCATTTAAGACCCTTTAAATCTTACTTAACCATGTGCACATCATACAGGTCATCCATTTTATTTTACATCATACAGGTCATCCATTTTATTTATTCATTCGACAAATAATAACTAATCATCTGTTATTTGCTTACAGTTGTTATGGGTTGAACTGTGTCAAAAAGATATGTTGAAGTTCTAACTGCATCAGCACCTGTAAGATACCTGGTACCTGTGAATGTGACTAGGAAACAGGATCTTGGTAGAGGTAATGGAGTTAAGATGGAGTCCAACTGACTTAGGGTGGGCCCTAATTCAATACGACTGGTGTCCTTTTAAGAGGAGATGAGCCATTGAGACAGACACAACAGGGACAACACATGTGATGACAATGAGGCAAAGATTGAAGTGATGCAACTGCACAATGAATGCCAAGGATGGCTGGCAACACCAACCGTTAAGAGACAGGCATGGGACAGACTCCCCTCTGGAGCCTTCAGAAAGAGCATGGCCCTGTCGACAACTTGACTTTGGACTTCTGGCCTCCAGACTGTGAGAATACATTTCTGTTGCTGTAAGCTACCCAGTTTGCGGTAGTTTGTTACAGCAGCCACAGGAAACTAATACAGCTTGGTTTAGCCAGCTTGGTCCCCCATGCCCTCTCTAATGCTCTAGTCTCTATCCCAACTCTATGACTTTGCAAGAACATTTCCCTCTTTTTGAAAAGGCCTCTTTTCTACTCTCCACCTCTACAAGTCAATGAAGCCAACCTTTTCTCAAGCCTAACTCAGGCGCCCAGCAATGCCGGCACACAGCTGGTGCTCAGCAGTGCCAAGCTGGCTCCCCTCTGTGGATCCCCCGGTGAACTCTGGCTGAAATAGTCTTGGTTCCGGTGACTCCATCAGCATGTAGAAATTTAGGATTATCTCTCTAATCCCTCATTGTGCCCATCACACCTGGTAGGACATGAAGGTAGAGTCCATTATCAGAAGTTGTTGTTTTTTTTCACCAGCTTAGGCATAACTAGAGGTCAATGGTTCTTTATTTTCACCATGGAGTCCACACAGAGCACTCTTCAGATGGCCACTGGAAAATCACCTCTTCTCTCTGCCTCCCTACCTCTTTGCCCCATAGCTCCCTCTGTCTTGTCCCAGCAAGTCTCCACCCAGGAGGGTCCAAGCTTCCCCTTGGAGGGCAGCATAAGTTCATTGAGGTTCGGTCTGAGTTTGGAAGAGGCACTTCTGATGATTCGGAGTGGAGCATCTTCAAGACAATGCTTTCTTCTTGCGAATAGTGACCACTGGATAGCACCCTTGCCTCACAGCACAACCCCAGGCCTGATAAGATGGAATAATATAAATACACATCCATCCCCCACACATCCCTCAATCTCTTCCTTCTGCCACACTTTCTTTTGCATACATACTTCCATGCAAATATACTGATAAATAAATATGCCAGCAGGGTGACACAGATTGATGTGTCAAAGTGGAAAGACTCCATTTCTCTGTGCCAATAAATGATTAGATCCCAGTGCAACACAAGCAGAGGAAGAACAAAGCTGAACAGTTGTTCTGAACTAAAACAAGCTGGTGATCAATATTCATGAGGCCATGTGACAAATCAGACTCGCCCGGCTCTCCCGTTTCAGGTGGGAGCAGCGAGAACTGCCTGGAGATGTTTCCCTGGATGACTGCCCCCTGCAGGTTCCAGCACTCTCCCTCTGAACTACACTCACACCATGAAATAAGTGACATCAGCAGTGTGTCTTCCTTAGGCGTGTGAGCAAGGGCTCTTAGGAAGACAGTAAAGAACCTCAAAATTCTCTGCACTTAATTCTCAATCCCACCATTAGCTTCCTGGATGACCGTACATAACGTGGGTAGTCTCTAAAATGTGGAATATTTGTGATATGGCCCATCTGGGACATTATCAAATACATTTTACCATTTATCAATTTCAGTTCATTCGTTTTTTAAAAACAATTTTTGTCTTCATATTCCGACCATAGAACATATAGTCATGTAGAAAATAATACATAATCATTTATAGAACATTTGGAAATACAAAAGAAGAAACCCAAACCACTTATAATCCCATAGCCTAAAAGCTAACCACTATTAACATAGGGCGTTTCCCTGGTGTGTATGTGTGTGTGTGTGTGTGTGTGTGTGTGTGTGCATGTCAGGAGAGATACAGATGATACAGATATAAATATAGGTATAGGTATAGATATAGATTATATATAGATGTAAGTGTAGATATAGATAAATGTATACATGTGCTTGTGTTTATGTATACATATATACATACGTATAATTTTTTATAAACTCTCTATACTGTAACCTGTTTTTATTGCCTAACATTATATCAAGGTCCATTTTCTATGATTTTTTAGAAACCACATTGTATGAAATTCCATCTAACATCCATCATAGGCTTTTAGTAAATCATGTTGTGCTATAAATACAGTGGAGCTGCTGGTAACAAAACGTTCATCAAACAGAACCTGCTATCAACACCTGTTTTCCAGTACCAGCCCTTCTTTTCCTCAGCATCAGTCCCTATTTTAGGCTGTGTTGCCTTAGTGACAACCATCAGGCCAAGTTCACAGTTTCATCCAACAGCCATCGCACTGGTGCTTTAGTGGAAGGAAGGTCGGGTCTCCTGCAGGAAGAACAGTACTTCCTTTCATCAAGATTAAAAATTATCTTAGGGGTTTCCAGGTTTCCTTGAACAGGTGGGCGGTCAACAAAAGCTGTCGCTCGCTATGTCAGTCAGCCGCAGGACTGACAGCAGGCTCCACCCCCTCGTGCACCTCCCCTAGGCAGCACAGGCCCCAGTGGGCAGATCTGTGCTGGGCCTGGCTTCACTCCCCCCAGGCAGCTACCCTATACTCAGCGTGCCCACACACCTAGTGACACTCAAACCCCTCACGCTTCTTTAGCACCTGCTTCTGGTCTACACTGTGCTAGACGCTGAGGAGGAGTTCTAACTTCAGATTAGGTGGGAAGATAAGATACAAACATTCATAATAGAAAAAAGCAGGAGAGGTAACTGGCTAAGCTAATCTGCTGTTCCCCCATCCTGGTCTCTTACCTAGAGCACCATGTGATGTCACACACACATCAGCTGAACCATGTGATGTCAGGCACAGCCCCAGCAGCTGAACCATGCGATGTCACGCACACAGCAGCTGAACCATGTGATGTCACGCACAGCCCCAGCAGCTGAACCATGTGATGTCACGCACACATCAGCTGAACCATGTGATGTCATGCACACATCAGCTGATCCATGTGATGTCACGCACAGCCCCAGCAGCTGAACCATGTGATGTCACGCACACAGCAGCTGAACCATGTGATGTCACGCACAGCCCCAGCAGCTGAACCATGTGATGTCACGCACACATCAGCTGAACCATGTGATGTCACGCACACAGCAGCTGAACCATGTGATGTCACACACACATCAGCTGAACCATGTGATGTCACGCACACATTAGCTGAACCATGTGATGTCACGCACACAGCAGCTGAACCATGTGATGTCACGCACACAGCAGCTGAACCATGTGATGTCACGCACACAGCAGCTGAACCATGTGATGTCACGCACACAGCAGCTGAACCATGTGATGTCACGCACAGCCCCAGCAGCTGAACCATATGATGTCACGCACACAGCAGCTGAACCATGTGATGTCACGCACACAGCAGCTGAACCATGTGATGTCATGCACACAGCAGCTGAACCATGTGATGTCACGCACACAGCAGCTGAACCATGTGATGTCATGCACACAGCAGCTGAACCATGTGATGTCACGCACCCAGCAGCTGAACCATGTGATGTCACGCACACAGCAGCTGAACCATGTGATGTCACGCACACAGCAGCTGAACCATGTGATGTCACGCACACAGCAGCTGAACCATGTGATGTCACGCACACAGCAGCTGAACCATGTGATGTCACGCACAGCCCCAGCAGCTGAAGCAGAGGATGAGAAAACCCTGTGGTGGTCTTCAGGCATCTGGTGATGCCTTGAGGCAGCTCAGGGCTCAGGGAGACCCTTCAAAACCACCTTGAGCAGCACAGACTTCACCCCCCGGGGGGATGGCGGGCCTGCCCAGGGCCTCCTGAAAGCAGGCCTAGCTCCTCTGTCCTGCCCGTTCCGACTCCTGTTTGGACTTTCTGGCTCCTCTCCTGCTACCTCCTCTTCTCAGCCTGTGGCTTCTTCCACTTGTACTCCCAGGAATCAGCCTGCTTTCATCTCATTGTTCCACCCCCTTATTCCTCTGTCTGAATCTGAGGCTCACAGCTCCTAACCTCCAAACACCACTGGTGCTGCTATAGCCCATATTCCTAGGTCTAATGGGGATGGCCAACAAGGCGATGGCCTACAGCCCTCTCCCACGAGTGGAGCACGCTGCTGGCACGTATGTATGTGTAGAGCAGAACACAGCACCATCCTGTGACATGCAGGCATCGATGGGCTGGCCCAGCTGGCGACTCACAATGACATACGCTGACTGCGGAAGGTCGGGTGTCCTTCACTTGGGACGGGTGACACTTAGCAGCGTGTTAGTAATGCGCTGTAGGACAGCTCCTCTAAGACAGCGGTCACCAACTGGTGGTCGGTGAGGTCCAAAAGGCTGGTGACCGCTGCTCTAAGGCCTTGGACACCAAACCAGAGAAACAAAAGAAGGTATTCAACAGGGGCTTCCCTTTACAGTGTTAATTCCTGAAAGTCAGGCACTTCAGTAAAAGCTCTGTCCTCTCAGTTAAGGAAAGCTGCAGAGAAGCAAACATGCCCAAAGCATATGGAAGTGTTGATGATTTCCCATAGCTGATCGTGACTATAGAGTTCTTAGTTGCAAGTCCCAGAAACCCAACTCACGCGTTCTCAAGCAAATGTAAGATATTTTCGGCTCATGCAACTAACAGGTACAGGAGTGTAACTGTCATCAGTGCTTGGATGAACACATCAAGCTTGGTCTCGCTCCGTCTCCTGCCCCGTTTTCATCTTTGTTAGCTCCATTGAGGCAGATACTTCCCAGGCAATGCTAAGACTGGGGTTCCCAGTGACTCCCGGCTTACAGCCTATCACCCTAACAACACTGGTGGAAAGGGAGCGTCTCTCTCCCAGGAGATCCTCAAAAGTTCAGAAATTGGGTCTCATGGCTTGGGCCCCCTTGCCTATCTCTGAATCAACCACTGCGGCCAAGGGAAGTGGGTAAACCACATGGGTGTAGGGTTGAAAAGGGGCTGGTTCTCCACAGGAAAATCAGGGTGCTAGTATCCTAAGAAGAGGAAATGGATACTTGAAGGCAAAAAGAATAAGTGTACACTACAATCCACCCCTTATCCTCTCGTTATCTACACACCCTTCCTTCCATTCAATAATATCTCTACCTAATGTGATGTAACTAAGCCACATACATGTAAAAAATAAAACCACTCCCAGGTCATAGACAACCTAAAACTATGTTCTGTTTTTGTATCTAGCTCCAAGACCAGAGTCTCTGGGTCATGGAGATTCCTCTCTATGAGGTCTAGATGGGTGTCAGAGTTTGACACCCACAGACTAACTGATAGATGTAAGTGCTCCCAACATATACAACAGTGCTCTTGTATGCAAGAGTGCCAACAGGATAACACAATAGAATCCCGGTTGGAAATGAAAGAGGGAGACAGCATATGATGTCGGCAGTCCTTTGCCTATTGTGCGTTCCGTTGGACAAGAACAACAGGGACTCGTGCACTAGCGGTGCGTGAGGGCCTTCACCACCTGTCCGACTACCTGGCTCTGCTCTTTAAGAGGGTCCCCTCTGCCACATCTGAGGGGGGATGCTGGGAGGACCCTTCAGTGACCCACTTCCAGGGGGTGCAGGTTCGAGAATCAGGGCCTTCCGTAGGCGCAGCCAGGCTTGAGAGTCACAGTTCTTCAAGCCTGAGGGACATAAGCAAGTGGTGCCTCCCATTGACAGTCTCAGGTTAGCATGTCACCAACACATAATTTAAGTCAATGAACAAACACACAACACTGTAGTTCATGTTCACTGCCATGAACTAGCACAGCAGAAGCAAGACTTCACGTTCCCCAAAACAGGCACTTGCATTAGCAAGACCAGATACAGAACAACTGAGCAGCGGAGGGTGTATGTGGGAGAAAACATACGGCAGGAATTCAACGGCTCCAGAAAAACTCGAACCCCTTCGTTTGGAGGAGATGCATCACAGATTCAACGTACTTCGAACGTAACCTTGGCCTCAGTCCTAAATCAAGACAGCACATCATCAGGGGGGAAACAGAAGCCCTGAGGGCCAGGACAGGAGTGCCCACGGCGAGCCAGACCAGGACGCCGGGGTGAACATGTGGCCCTGCCTGCCCCCTCGGCCGGAGCTCTCTCCCAGGCAGGGCCTGTTCCCCACTTGGCCAGCCCCCGTGCGAAGATGCTAGTGGGCCTCCTAACCTCCCTCCCTGCTCTCGGAAGTGCAGCTCTAGTATTTTCCACACTGATCTTTCTGTATCAGCCTCAAATGAGAACTATACCTGGTGAAGAGTACTTGTCAGGGGGGTGTAATTCAATAACATTCCTTCTTAGCGAGAATCCTTGGTGTAATACAGCCTGTTTTCCCACCTTAAATCCTCGCACTAAGCCTCCTCAATTGTGGGTTGTTATAAACCTCACGCTCTGGGGTTTGTCATCTGCTCAGTGTCCTTTTTGCAGGACAGGGGTACAGAGAGGCTTACTGCCTATCAGAGATTAGAGAGGCCCCATCAAAGACCCTGAATAAGAAACCAGGTAAACCTCACCCAGGCCTTACTCTGTGCAATAAATACGTCAGCAGTATTCTCCCACCCTAAGTGGCACACGTAAATCCTAGGAACAGCTGAAGAGTAATAACAACAGTAATGAGTACTAGTACAGCAACAGGCATCATGGCCATCCTCGGTAATAATAACACCACTAATAACACTGTTGCTTCCTCGCCTCACATAAACACAGTCAACAAAACGAGTGATTAATTTCAGTGAATCACACGCTCGTCCCTTGTGTCTCCACATCTAAAGTCCCCTGGGTCACATAACACTAATCAGAGCGATCACCGCCATTATCAAGTACTTCCTATGGTCAGATGCGGAGCTACAGTGTCACCAACTCTACCTCCTTTCACCTTCAACACAAGCCCGGGGGTAGGTATCACCACCTCCTTTTGCAGAGGATAAAACCGAGGCTGGTTTGTATGTCAAAGTTGGAGAGGTGGGATGTAAATGATGTAGATGACCTCTGTCCGGTGCCCAGCTCTGAAACTATGACTATTCTTACCGCAAACATATGTAAATTAAAATAGCGTAAAGCCCTCATAGCAAATAACAGGACTCAAACAAGTATGTTTCAACTCCGGTTTTGCCCCATGTCTTCATCCATTCAGGCTCCTGTCACGAAACCAGCAGAGACCAGGTGGCTGAGACAGCAAACGCTCATCTCTCCGAGTTCTGGAGGCTGGCGGGTCCCAGATGGAGGTGCGGGCAGATTCTGTGTCCGGTGAGGGCTTCGAGTTCTTCTCGCTGGGTCCTCAGATGCAGAGGGGCAAGGAGTTCTCACCAGTCCCACCGATGAGGGCTCCTCCCTCATGACCTAATCCCCTGCCAAAGGCCCCACCTCCTAATATCACCACATGGGGGGCGGGGGGTTTCCGCTCCTGATTTAAGATGAACAAATGCACCCAGCCAGTGTGGCTCAGAGGTCAAGCATCCACCCATGAACCAGGAGGTCACGGTTCCATTCCCAATCAGGCACATGCCCGGGTAGCAGGCTCTGTCCCCAGTGAGGGGCAGCTGATCAATGACTCTCATCATTGATGTTTCTCTCTCTCCCTCTCCCTTCTTCTCTGAAATCAATGAAAACATATTTTTTAAAAACCAAAAAAGGTGAACAAATGCAAATCAAATGATGAATAGGGTGGCTCTGTGGAGTGACAGCTTCGGCTGCTGGAGGCAGAGCCCTGACCTCTGAGCCCTCGCAGGCCCCTCCTGGGGCTTCCTGCAATCTCTGGGCAGCTTTCTGCTTCCTTTTCAGAAGAGTACAGGGAGGAGGGGTGCACGAGGGGTGCAGGAGGGGTGTACCGGCTCGTTTGTCTTTTTTTCACAAAGAACAGTCTCTGCTATGCCTCTGTGGAATCGAACTGCTGTGGAAAGAAACGACCAAATCCCAGGAAAGAGTGATGAGCAAACAGACTAACAAAGCGTGAATCTGAGGGCCTGGCGCTCACCCAGGCTCCGTCTCCAGGAGAACTGTGAGGGTTTGGTGCCCCCTGCTGTCCCTTTCCTGCCTGTACCTGTGATCTGTGTTCCCCGGGTCCCCTGTCCTGTGTTCCCTGTGTTGTTTCCTATGTTCCCTACACCCTGTGTTTCCTGTGTCCTCTGTGTCCCATGTTCTGTATCCCCTTTGTCCTGTGTTCCTGTGTCCTGTGTTCCCTCTGTCCTGCCCCATGTCCCTGTGTTCTCTGTCTGTGTCTTCTGTCTGTGTCCTCTGTGTCCATGTCCTATGTTACCTGTGTTGTTTCCTATGTTCCCCACACCCTGTGTTTCCTGTGTCCTCTATCTGTGTCCCATGTTCTGTATCCCCTTTGTCCTGTGTCCCTGTGTCCTGTGTTCTCGTCTGTGTGTCCGTGTCCCCTGTATCTGTGTCCTCTGTGTTGGTGTCCTCTGTTTCCTGTGTCCTGTGTTCCCTCTGTCCTGCCCCGTGTCCCTGTGTTATCTGTCTGTGTCCTCTGTCCATGTCCTCTGTTTCTATGTCCTATGTTCCCTGTGTCCTGTTTCTCATGTTCTGCTGGCGGCAGACATCCCGACCATGGTGGGCCGGCAGGACCATGGCAAAATGAGCATGAAACCATGGAGAGGACAGTGTTTCATATACGCACCTGAAATATCAACACAGTAAAACCCAGTCGTTAACAAAATCGAGTGCAGTGAGGTGGCTCCACACACACCCCCGCCACCATAATGCTGAGTTACTGTGCGGCCTGAAGAGATGACAGCAGCCTGGCAGTGTCCTCAGCTGGCTGCCCAGAGCCACCTGGGTGCCCTGAACATCACTCCTCCTGTGCCGGCCCTGGCTGGCTCTGCACTGGGGCTGGGAGCAGAGTGGGGAACACTGACATGGGGACACAGGGCAACCATTTCTTCAGGAAACAATTGATAAGCTTCTACACTTGGTGAGGAGGCGTATAAACAATATCAAGGATAGTTAATACAGGCCAAGGGCAAGACCCTTGCTCTCAAAGAGCAAGAAAAGCAGAGATGATAAACTTAAGTGGCTAAATACATTAGTTACCACTTACTAAGCCAGCACTTTGTCACCGTCTCCGAGTTAACAACAACACTGTGCACGGATCACTGCCAGGATACACAGGGAGAAGCCGAGGGCACAGGCCTCCAACCTGGTCCTCCCGACTCCACGCCCCACGCTCTGCCACTCGCATCCCTCTGGCTCCGTTCTGTTACATATGGAGAGAAACCATAGCCACCCATGTGAGCACACGCAGGCACACATTCACCGACAGGGAGGGCACGTGTCCATGGTAGCGTCACCTCTGGGGTTAGAGGAAGGCAAATGGGTGGGGTGGGGATACACAATGTTTTACTTCTTTTATTTTAAAAACAAACGAGGTTTAAAACCCACGTGTAACTCAAGGTGTGCTGTTACATAAAAGCATTTTAAAGGTTAATAAAAATCATTCATTGTCAAACAAAGTCAATATTTGTTTGTTCCATGCTGGGTACATGGCTGCTATTTATATCGGTGCAGCTCCCTATTTTTAAATTTTTTCCTAAAGAATATTTTGAAAGAAGAAGAAAAGAAACTGGAAGGAAATGAGTAGCCTCCAGGAGTCTGAATCTGAAATCATGAAAACCACTCTACCCACTTAGCAACCACACAGAAGCTTGACTACAAAACCACAGGTTCAATCTGCGTGGGGGAAATCCAGCGATTTACCCAGCGGCTTGCGTCTGGGGACCTCTGAGCACTTCGCAAATGCAAATTAATTGCACCCCCTGTCACCTCTTGGGAAATGGCGGGGGATGTTACACATTGTTAAGTAGGGTCTGGGGAAAATGAAGTGTCTTGTCTAACATCGCACCATGAGTTACAGACTGAACTGGGACGAGAGATTGAGAAACTTGACAGGCAGCCCTGTGGCCTCACACTTTGACAGAGACGAAACCTGGGCGTCAGCCGCCCCATTCTGTTCGTGGGCTGTCACAGTGCGCCCTGACTTTAAGGAGCAGCCCCGACAGAGAGGTCAGGCTCCCCTTCCGCACACTGAGCCTCCTCTGAAAATACCCGTCCACACATAAATAGCTTCTACAGGGACAACCCAAACCACTTCCTCTGGCTTCCCTGCCCATAGCCAGCCAGGCTTTTTTAAGCACTGGGCCTATGGCGGCATGAAGCAGCTCTCCTTCTCCTTCCCCTTCTCCCTTCTCTCAGCAGACAGGGTCTGGGGACAGGGAAACCTCTGGTTGTCAATCCTGGCATCTACTTCCTCTTCCAGTTCCTCTACCTTCCTACCTGATTCCACAGCACCAGGACCCTAGGAAGGTATCAGTCCTTGTCATCTCACACCTCATCTTATCTTACCTAATAATAAACATGTAAATTAACTGTACCTCCACTACACCCACAACCAATCAGAGTGAGCATGCAAATTAACCAAACAAAGATGGCGAGTTAATTTGCATATGCAGGCGGGGAGCGGCCGGGAGGGGCGGGACACCTGCTATGAGAGGGAAGGGGGGCAGTAGAGGGAGCTACTGGAGCGGTGCTCTGGACAAAAGCGAGGACTTGCCAGCTCCCTGGCAGGCGGGAGCGTGGACATGCAGGCTTCCGGGCAGCTGGGAGTGAAGCCAGGGGAAGGAAGGCCTATTCTTGCACGAATGTTGTGCAACGGGCCTCTAGTTCTTTTATTTATATATATATGTATATATATATATATATGTATATATATATATTGATTCCAGAGAGGAAAGGAGGGGGAGAGAGAGAAACATCAATGATGAGACAGAATCACTGATCGCTGCCTCCTACATACCCCCTACTGGGAGCCCAGCCGGTGTGGCTCAGTGGTTGAGCATCAACCTATGAACCAGGAGGTCACGATTCGATCCCGGTCAGGGCACATCCCCAGTTGGGGGCGTGCAGGAGGCAGCTGATCAATTATTCTCTCTCATCGTTGATGTTTCTGTCTCTCTCTCCCTCTCCTTTCCTCTCTCAGAAAGCAATTAAAATACATTTTTTTAAAATAAATCAGTGGGAGAAGCTGGATGGCAGCGTCAGGCCATGTTTTAAAGGATGCTGCATTAAGAGTATACAGTTATTTATACATGTGATACTGTAAGCAATGGGGAGTCACTGAAGTTGTATGGGAGGAGAGTGATTTGGTCAGAGCTATGCTTCAGAAAACTAAACCAGCAAAGATGTGTGGAATGGGTTGGGCCAGGAAAGAACTGGAAGTGAGATCCGTCAGAAAGCTCCAGCAATGTGTTATCCTAAAGATTTCCTACTGAGAGTTGAAAAAGATGGCGACCGGCAAGAAGGTAGGGAGAGAGAGAGTGTGAGTGAGGAACCCATAGAGGAGAGTGTAGACGTGTAGACGTGTGTGGTGTGTGTGTGTGTATGAGCTAGGGTCAGTTAGATTCTGCAGGGCTTCCAAGGGGCTGCCTAACCGGGCAGTCCTAGACGGCGGAGCCCCGCGCACAAAGCGGACACTTCTCGGCGGCTGGTGCGGACGCGGAGACCACACCATCTTGAGAAACAGAGCTGCCTGAGACTCGGATCCTGGCTTCTGACACAAACCAGGACCCTGCAGCCACTGGGGACAGAGAACTGCTATCACAGCTTCAGTGGAAGAAACAACAAGAATCCAGGCTTCCCGGCAGATTCCCGTGAGTCAAAGAGCCTATCCCCCTCCCCGCAGGCGCACGCGGATAGCGCCATAGTAACTAATAGACACGCCCCTCGCCCAAGCTGCAGAGCTTTGCGCAAGGACGCGCGCTCCGCCTTAGGGAATTTGGCGCACAGGACAGAAGCAGCTCACCTTCGGGGAAATCTGTCAGTGCGCACAGAGGGCTCCCCTTTGGGGAATTGGGGGGAATTTGGCTTGCGGGTCACAGCTCCCTTCGGGGAATCTTAGAGCGTGCACAAAGGGGCTTCCCTTTGGGGAATTTGGCGCGCAGGACGGACTCCGCCCCTCTTCGGGGATTCTGGGAGAGTGCACAAAGGCAGCTCACCTTCAGGGATTTGAGAGTGTGCGCCCTCGCTGGTTTGGCTCAGTAGAGAGAGCACACACAGGACGCAGCTCCACTTCAGGGAATTTGGCACGCCGGACACAGCTGCCTGGGATCCCTGACTCACAGCGCATTCACACTAAGAGCCAACGACCCCAATTGTTGGTGCATGCACACACAGGGACCCTGATTCTCAACGAGAAACTGCACAAGGCAACAGAGACTCTGACACTCGATTCTTGGTGCAGATACAGGGAAACTCTGACTCCTGGCACATGCTAAGGATCTCATTTTCGGCACATACCAACAGTGTGGTGCTGACAGGGCCCCTGATTCTAAGTGTGCACACGAGACCACACGGAACACTGGGGACACTGACCCTGGGCAAGTCTGGTTCCCACCAACCAAAGGCAGCCACACGTCCTAGTGTCAGAGCACTTCAGTGAAACTCGGGTGGAGCAAAGTCCCCACAGCGCACGGCCGAGGTCCACACAAACGGAAGCTTGAGCTTTCTGGTGATAGCCAGAATGGGGAAACGAAATAACTCACAGAGGAAAGAAAATGTGGAGTCGCCAAGAAAGGAAATTAGTGAAACTGAAGCTTGCAACATGACCGAAAAGAAGTTCAGAGTAATGGTCGTGGAATTTATACATTGGATGGATGAGAAAATCAACAACTTATGCAAGAATCAGGAAGAAATGAAAAATGATATAGCTGCAATCAAAAACACCATGGAAAGTTTCAACAGTAGACTACAAGAAGCAGAGGACCGAATTAGTGAGTTAGAAGATCAGGTACAGAAACAAGCTCAATCTGAACAGCAATTGGAGAAAAAAATTAAAAAGCAGGAGGAAAGCCTAAGGGAGCTTCGGGACAACATGAAGCGAAGTAACATGTGTATAATAGGGCTGCCAGAAGGACAAGAAGAGCAGCAGGGATTAGAAAATCTATTTGAAGAAATAATGACAGAAAACTTCCCGGATATGGGAAAGATAAAAGTTACGCAAGTACAGAGAGTCCCGAGCAGGATCAACCCCAAAAGACCCACACCAAGACATGTCATAATCTCAATGGCAAATAAAAATGATAAAGAGAGAATCTTAAAGGCAGCAAGAGAGAGACAGAGAGTTACCTACAAAGGAACACCCATCAGATTGTCAAATGATTACTCAACAGAAACACAACAAGCTAGAAGTGAATGGAAGGAGGTATACAAAGTGTTGCAAAGCAAAGGACTGAATCCAAGAATACTATATACAGCAAGACTATCAATCAAAATTGAAGGGAAAATCAGGAGCTTCGCAGACAAAAAAAGACTCAGGGAGTTTATTACCACCAAACCAGCAATGCAAGAATTGCTAAAGGGAATACTGTAAAAAGAAGAAATAAACAGGTAAGAAGGAATACAGACACAAAAGTAGATATGACTACAAACAAATACCTTTCAGTAATAACTTTAAATGTAAACGGACTAAATGCTCCAATCAAAAGACATCGAGTTGCTGAATGGATAAAAAAGCATGACCCATATATATGCCGTCTACAAGAGACCCACCTCAGAACAAGAGACTCACACAGATTGAAAGTGAAGGGATGGAAAAATATCTTCCAGGCAAATGGAAATGAAAAAAAAGCTGGGGTAGCAATACTTATATCTGACAAATTAGACCTCAAAGTAAATGCCATAACAAGAGATAAGGAAGGCCACTTCATAATACTAAAGGGAGAAATCCAACAAGAAGAAATAATTCTGGTAAACATATACGCTCCCAATATAGGAGCACCCAAATACATAAAAAAAACTCTGGAGGATATCAAGGGAGAGATTAATAGCAATACAATCATAGTAGGAGACTTTAATACCCCACTATCACCATTGGACAAATCCTCTAAACAAAAAATCAGCAAAGAAACAGCAATCCTAAATGACTCACTAGACCAGATGGAATTAATTGACATCTTCAGAACATTTCACCCCAGAGCCACAGAATATACTTTCTTCTCAAGTGCACATGGGTCATTTTCAAAGATAGACCATATGCTGGGTCACAGGCAAAGTCTCTTCAAATTCAAGAAGATAGAAATTATATCAAGCATCTTCTCAGATCACAGTGGCATAAAACTGGAAATCAACTACAATAAATACAATCCAAAGAAATCAAACACATGGAGACTAAACAGCATGCTATTAAACAAGGACTGGGTCACCAGAGAGATCAAGGAAGAAATAAAAAACATCATGGCAACAAATGACAATGAAAACACAACAATCCAAAATCTATGGGACACAGCGAAAGCAGTCTTGAGAGGGAAGTTCATAGCTCTACAAGCCTATTGCAAAAAACAAGAAACAATGGTAATAAATTACCTAACCCTACAACTCAAAGAGCTAGAAAAAAAGCAGCAAGAAAAGCCCAGTGTAACCAGAAGGAAGGAAATAACAAAGATCAGAGCGGAGATAAATGACATAGAGACCAAAGAAACAATACAAAAGATCAACAAAACCAAGAGCTGGTTCTTTGAAAAGATAAACAAGATTGATGGACCTCTAGCCAGGCTCACCAAGAAGCAAAGAGAGAGGACCCAAATAAACAAAATCAGAAATGAAAGAGGTGAAATAACAACAGACCCCGCTGAGATACAAAGGATTGTTACAAAATACTACGAACAGCTCTATTCCAACAAACTGGACAACCTGGAGGAAATGGACATATTCCTAGAAAAATACAACCTTCCAAAAATCAATCAAGAAGAATCTCAACAGCTCAATAGGCCAATAACTATGGACGAAATTGAAGAAGTCATCAAAAAGCTTCCGGCAAACAAAAGCCCGGGGCCTGACGGCTTCACAGGAGAGTTTTACCAAACATTCAAGGAAGAACTAAAACCTATCCTCCTCAGACTATTCCAAAAAATTCAAGAGGAAGGAACACTTCCAAGCTCCTTCTATGAAGCCAGCATCACCCTAATACCAAAACCAGAGAAAGACAACACAATGAAAGAGAATTATAGACCAATACCCCTCATGAACATAGATGCCAAAATCCTCAACAAAATTCTAGCAAATCGGCTACAGCAGTACATCAGAAAGATCATACACCATGACCAAGTAGGATTTATCCCAGGAATGCAAGGATGGTACAATATCCGCAAATCAATAAACGTGATACATCACATAAACAAATTGAGAGATAAAAATCACATAGTCATATCAATTGATGCAGAAAAAGCATTTGACAAAATCCAACACCCTTTCTTGATAAAAACTCTCAACAAGGTGGGAATACAAGGCTCATACCTCAACATAATAAAAGCTGTATATGATAAACCCACAGCAAACATCATACTCAATGGACAAAAGCTAAAAACATTTCCCCTAAGAACAGGAACAAGACAGGGATGCCCACTCTCACCACTCCTGTTTGACATAGTACTGGAAGTATTAGCTATTGCAATTAGACAAGAAGAAGAAATAAAAGGCATCCAAATTGGAAAAGAACAAGTAAAGCTGTCTTTATTTGCAGACGACATGATATTGTACATAAAAAACCCGAAAGACTCTGTCAAAAAACTAATAGACTTAATAAATGAATTTGGCAATGTAGCAGGATACAAAATTAACGCCAAGAAATTTATGGCCTTTCTATACACCAATAGTGAACTTACAGACAGAGAGACTAAAAAGGCAATCCCATTTACCATCGCACCAAAAAAATTAAGATACCTAGGAATAAACTTAACTAAGGAGGTAAAAGACCTATACACGGAAAACTACAGGACACTGAAAAAAGAGATAGAGGAAGACATAAACAGATGGAAGAACATACCATGTTCATGGATTGGTAGAATCAACATCATTAAAATGTCCATACTACCCAAAGCCATCTATAGATTCAATGCACTCCCCATGAAAATACCAACGGCATATTTCACAGACCTTGAAAGAACTCTCCAAAAATTCATCTGGAATAAAAAAAGACCCCGAATAGCCACAGCAATCCTGAGAAAGAAGAATAAAGTAGGAGGGATCTCAATACCAGATTTCAAACTGTATTACAAAGCCACTATTCTCAAAACAGCCTGGTACTGGCACAAGAACAGACATATAGATCAATGGAACAGAATAGAGAATCCAGATATTGATCCAAACCACTATGCTCAATTAATATTTGACAAAGGAGGCATGAACATACATTGGAATAAAGACAGTCTCTTCAATAAATGGTGTTGGGAAAATTGGACAGACACATGCAAAAAAATGAAGCTAGATCACCAACTTACACCATACACAAAAATAAACTCAAAATGGATACAGGACTTAAACATAAGACGGGAAACCATAAAAATACTAGAGGAATCCACAGGCAGCAAAATCTCAGACATATGTCAAAAGAACTTCTTCACCGATACTGCCCCTAGGGCAATGGAAGCTAAAGAGAAAATAAACAAATGGGACTACATCAAAATAAAAAGCTTTTTTACAGCAAAAGAAACTATCAACAAAACAACAAGAAAGCCCACTGCATGGGAAAACATATTTGCAAATGGCATCACTGATAAAGGTTTAATCTCCAACATCTACAGGCAGCTTATACAACTTAATAAAAGGAAGATAAATGATCCAATAAAAAAATGGGCAACGGACCTAAATAGAATCTTTTCCAAAGAAGACAGAAGGAAGGCCAAGAGACACATGAAAACATGCTCAAGGTCACTAATTATCCGAGAGATGCAAATCAAAACAACAATGCGCTATCATCTCACACCTGTCAGAATGGCTATCATCAACAAATCAACAAACGACAAGTGTTGGCGAGGATGCGGAGAAAAAGGAACCCTCGTGCACTGCTGGTGGGAATGCAGACTGGTGCAGCCACTGTGGAGAACAGTATGGAGTTTCCTCAAAAAACTGAAAATGGAACTCCCATTTGACCCAGTAATCCCACTCCTAGGAATATATCCTAAGAAACTGGGAACACCAATAAGAAAGGAAATATGCACCCCTATGTTCATAGCAGCACAATTTACAATAGCTAAGATCTGGAAACAGCCTAGGTGCCCATCAGCAGATGACTGGATCAGAAAACTATGGTACATCTACACAATGGAATATTATGCTGCCATAAAAAAAGAAGGAATTCTTACCATTTGCAGCAACCTGGATGGAATTGGAGAACATTATGTTAAGTGAAATAAGCCAGTCAATGAAAGAAAAATACCACATGATCTCACTCATTTATGGATAATAAAGAACATTAAAAACTTGAACAAAAAGATAGATACAGAGGCAGTAAAGCATCAAACAGTCTGTCAAATTACAGCAGGAAGGTTAGGGAGAGGTGGGGAAGATAAGAGATCAATCAAAGGACTTGTATGCATGCATATAAGCATAACCAATGGACGCAAAACTCTGGGGGGTGAGGGCACATATGGGAGTGGGGGGGGGGCAATGGTAAGATATGTACACATATAATACCTTAATAAAAAAATTGGAAGAAAAAAAAAAAAAGATTTCCTACTGAGAGGGCCACCAATGGTCCATGGCCCCATTCTACAGAGTGCAAGAAGCTAAGTCACTAACCATTACATTGAAAATCACATCTCAGGAATTCCAATGAAGACAGACACAAATACAGCGTAAGAGCCAACTGGTTTGTTCAAATATTTGTTTTTGCTGGGAAAGCCTGCTCCTTCCAATGCCAAGAGCATTTACAGCTCTCCCGAGCCTGAGCCTGCGCCATGCCCTAAGTCTGAACAGGCCCGCATCTGGCTTTAATGAGCATCGGCTAAGAAGAAACCTATCTGGAGAATTGGAAAGAAAGGAAAAGCTGGTGTTTAGGGGGGAAGGAGGGAGAATATGTTTTATCTCAAACCATCTAGCTCCTATTTTATAACACTCTCCAGTGCCAAACGCATTTCAGGCCTGGAGGCCCATAATGCTTCCATAGAACAGAAAATGGGGACCTAGAATGGAAATGCCTCCTGTCTGTTACACCGGGGTGGCAGATGGCCCTCCCCTGACAGTCAGGCAGATGGGCTGTGCGTGCAGGGAGAAAGGCCTGTAAGACAGTGAGGGCTTGTCCAGGAATGCCTACCCCCTCGCGCATGGGCATCAGGCATGTATAGCAGGTCCTTAAATCACGTTCCTTCGTTCAACATTGATATGATGTCATGGGAACGTAACTCTCGTTTATGTCCATTAGCCTGTGGTAAAACTGGCTTCAATAGACATCATTTTGCTTAAAGTTGCAGAACCTATTGATGACCTTCCGTAAGGGCTTGCTGTACATACAATATAAACAGCCTTCCTGAATGGGGAGGGCCTTGTTCATCTTCATACAGCCACAGTGCAAATGTCTAAAGGTGATTGCATATATAATGAGTTTAATGAGAAGTCTCAAATCTTTTTTATTTTTTTTTATTTATTTTTTTAAATATTTTATTGATTTTTTACAGAGAGGAAGAGAGAGGGATAGAGAGTTAGAAACATCGATGAGAGAGAAACATCGATCAGCTACCTCTTGCACACCCCCTACTGGGGATGTGCCCGCAACCAAGGTACATGCCCTTGACCGGAATCGAACCTGGGACCCTTGAGTCCACAGGCCGACGCTCTATCCACTGAGCCAAACCGGTTTCGGCTCAACTCTTTTTTAAAAAAATTTTTTTTTATTGATTTCAGAGAGGAAGGAAGAGGGAGTGAGAGATAGAAACATCAATGATAAGAGAGAATCACTGATGGGCTGCCTCCTGCATGCCCCCCACTGGGGACAGAGCCAACTACCTGGGCATGTGTCCTGACCGGGAATCAAACCGCTACCTCCTGGTTCATAGGTTGATGCTCAAGCACTGAGCCACACTGGCCGGGCAGAAGTCTCAACTCTTAAGGTACAAACTGGTCTTTTGTACTGGTAAGCCCATGAGGTTTCCACGTTCAGTAAAAATCCAACTGGGAAACCGGCGCCAGGTACTCCCATCTCGTAGACACCATTGATAACAAAGCAGGGGGGAAAGGGGAAAGGAATTTTGGGGTTTAGAATGTGTTATATTCAGAGTCTTTTGATTTAACTACAGGCCCTAGTTGGCAAATCAGGCTGCCATCAGGCTAACATCATGGAGAGAAAAACCAGAGAAAGATCAAACGCATATGCCTATCTGCCAGACACTGATAGAGAATGTATTATATGCCAGCCACTATTTTAATCACTTTTAAATTATTAATTCATTGAATTTAATGCTCATAACAAACCCAGAAGACATACTATTATTGCCTCACTTAAAAATGAGAAAACTGAAGCATAGCGTATACTATACTTAATCTGCCCACAGTCACCCAGTCTGCCTGGACCCAAGTTCTGTCTTAACAGTAACACCTGGCCTCTTCCATGCCTCTTTTCTGGGTTGCTACAACAATTCTCTACTTGATTTATTCTGTCTAGGATGACAAACACTTGGTACGACTTGAGAAATTGGTGCATCCCTTGTTGCAGGAATAAAAGTACTTGTTGAGAATGAAAATGTGATCATTTTCTCTCTAGTCCAATGCTAGGCACAGTATGATTGCTTAATACATGTCAAATTCCACCGTAGACAAGGATTTGATATAAAAACATTTCCCAAGAGTGGCTGCCAGGCATGGCTTGCTGGTTCCCCTTTGACCTTGCACTACCCTAGAAGGGCGAAATAGGATTTAACTTCAGGGAAGGCCTGGGAAGAAGGGACGAGGCAATTCGTGCTTCCGCGACGCAAATGCCCAAGGAGTAACGTGGACCACAACGCAGAGCACCCAGCAGCAGAGGCCACGAATGAGCAGATTCTCGGCTCCTGCGGCCAGGAGGAGGGAGTTTCAGAGCAGAGTCCACATGCCTGGCCGGGACAGAATGTGCTAGAATCAGACCTCTGCCTGAGTGTCTACACCCCGCTGCTCTTGGACAAAAGGAGCGGCTGTGTGTGGAGGCAGCGCATGTGTGTGTGTGATGAGTGAGAATGCAGCCTGTCCTGGTGACTCATACCAGCGGCGCTTCGGCGCTGAGTTTCCGGTGGTGCTTACCACCCAGCTGCCTCTGTCACAAAGAAATCTCATTCCCAAGAGAGCGGCCAGCCCCTAAAGATTCCTTGCCAAAGGATCACTAGAGGTCAAAATTCTATGAACCCATAGCCCCTTAAAATAAGGAATATGCCTGTGGACCTTGGGCACCAAAATCCTCCCAACTGGGGGCAGGACAGAGAGTGCCCTTTCAAAGGGGCAAACAAGATCGAAGCCAATCATTTCAAGAGAAATAACCCAGCTCAGTGCAAGGGGTCACCGGGACCAAAGTACCAACGTCAGTGAAAGCTGCGGCCCGTTCCAAGCCCTCCGCACCTCCAGGTTCTGCGATCGATGGGCGTTTTACCCGTTTTGTTGAACGCCAAGGGCCTATGCAGGGTGTCAGTATAACCAGTAGGTCATATTAAAGTCTGGACTCTGCTCTGCAAGGACAGTGTGACTGAAAAGGAAGGCACTGACAACATAAAGACAGCAAAGGAGACCTTGGAGCCGGACAGACCTGTGCTGGATTCTGAGCCCTGGCAGCTGTGTCCTCCAGGCCAAGTTACTCAATCCTCTGAACCCTGGTCTGCTGCTGGGGAGATGGGGTAATGACACCTGCCCTGGGGACCTGACGCTGTTGTGACAGTAAAATGAGAGAGCATGTTGCAGGGCCCAGCACTCTGCATGTACATAGACATTTCCCTTCCCTGTAAAGGTACAAAGAGACAAGATGCCACCACTGCACAGTGGCACCAGTCTGCAAAGGTACAGGTGAGCCAACCAAAATGAGAACAAGGCATCCAAGAGAGTTATTGGGTACCCAATGCGCGGGCACCACAATTCATAATAAGGTGAGAAAGCAGAAGACGTGGCCTGTTTTAAAGGCGCTTACATGCAAACAGGGAGGCAACGTGTCCATGGCAGACACGCGGCTGCATGCAAGGCTAACGAACCCCACTGAGACCTTCCAATGCGCTGGCGCATCGCGCTGACCAGGAAGAGGCCCTCATCTGATCCTCTTAACAATCCAACGAAGTAGTTACTGTTATTCCCATTTTCCAGATGAGGAAACCGAGGCTTAGCAAGGTTCAGTTACTTATCCAAGGCCACAGAGCTCACATGTGGGCTTTGAACTCAAGCAATGAGTCTTTAAATGCTGGCATGGGAGGACTAGGCCCAGCGACGCGGTGGGGGAACTCGGAGGAAGATGAAGGTGGAATTGGACTAGTGCACACACTTCTTGGAGGACGGAGTTCTGAGGAAACATGGGATCTGGCCTGGGGAGGGGAAGAGAGAGGAAGCAGAGCCAGGAAACCATGGGAGAAGCCTCCCGCTGAAGGGGAGGAAACCACACCAGGACAGGGAAGCTGTCTTAGGGGGAAGGACACTGGAAGGGGAGCCCTTTACAAACCACTGCTTGGAGCCCAGCCTTTCCACCAGAATGTCAGCCTGCGTAAGAATAACGTCCCACATGTTTAAAGGCACGCCAGAGTTTACAAAATGCTGACACATAATTTTCTCACTCGGTGATGATGAGAGGTGACATTTATTGAGGAACGTGTGATAAGCCAGGCACTGAACGAAGCTCATCCCAGCCTCGAGCACTGCCCCTCCGAGGTGAGAAAGCAGAGGTCAAGGTCAGCTAATCCACGGCAAGGGCGGGGTCCAAACCCAGCTCTAACCCTGGAAGGCATCACTCAACCATACAGCCCTCAAAACAACCTCGTTGGTAAGCAGGCCAAGTATTAATACTAATTTTCAGATGAAGAAACTGAGTCTCAAGGAGACCGAGAAACTTGAGCAAGTTCACCTCCACTAATAACTAAACCAGGCTCTGTGACACCTGCTCCTCAACTCCCCCTCCTCCCACCCCAACCAGGACAGGCCCAGGACCCGCCCCTCCTTCCTCTGGCCTGGCTGTAACATGAGACACCTCCTAAAGGAGGGAGAGCCTGCGCCC
Source organism: Ia io (assembly GCA_025583905.1). Lineage (NCBI taxonomy): Eukaryota > Metazoa > Chordata > Mammalia > Chiroptera > Vespertilionidae > Ia > Ia io. The sequence continues at coordinate 11,449,702 of JAJQQW010000024.1, read as the reverse complement.
TTCCCAGGACTGAGGGGTTTCTGGGGGCTCCCCGCGCCCCACCCTCCTGGAGCCGGTCTGCTGTGGCTGCAGCCAGGCCGCGTGTTTGTGCCTGCTGGGCTGGGCCTGCTATTTCACAGTAGTTGGCACTCCCACCGAGGCCTCTGCCAGGGGCTGGGTCGGCTTTCCTGTCTATCTCCTCGGCAGCAGCTGTGTTTTCAACAGGAGAGTCCCCTGCTCCTTCTCCCCGCCTCCGGGGGGGCGGGGGCCTACTCCAGCTCCCATACATGCTCTGGGTTGTGCGAGGATAAGATAGGCGGGTGGACCCACCCAGGCAGTGGGTGGGCACCAAGGTGCCGAGCTGGGGCCCTCGAGGGGAGCACCTCCCCACACAGGCTTCCCGGAGGCCCAGTCTGTGCCCCTTGGGGCCCAGGAGGCCCAGGCCCTCTGGGGCTCAGGGCAGCGACAGTCTTCCCACTGTGGGGACCTGACACTCCAGGAAAAAGAAAATGAAAAAAGAGGAGCGAGACAGAGACAACGGGGATGAAGAAAGAGAGAAACATGGAAGACAGACAGAAAGGAATTAAAGGCCGTAAACCAATACAAAAAGTGTTGGCAGTCCTGGCTTACCCGCGTCTCAGACCTGCTCGACGAGTATCAATTGCATTGATACAAAATTAAATTGCATGCACAACTGAGCACATTATGGACTAAATCGTGTGCTGGCTTTCGCTACAAAATAAAGACCATCTTCTTTCATATTCTCCTCCCCAAAGGGGGGTAACTTGATCCTTGCCCACGTCTCCTAGGTTTCCACACCGGGACTCTCAGGAGGCTGTATGCCTTAGAACAGATGTGTACCCCCCACCCTTCTGAGGTGTGCACCCAGCCTGTCCTCCCTCCCTTTCCCCTCGCCGCATCCTCCACAGTTCCCTCCCCTTCACCTTGGCCCTCCCATGATCTGTCACTCACAGACTTTCACCTCCACCTCACCCTCCCTCCACCTTTCCGGTCTCTCTGGCCCTGTTCCTCTCCATCTGCATGGCTTTTTAATCCACCCCTCCCTTTCAGCGGTTAGGGGAGGGATAAAAAGCTTTCCTTTCTGTGTGCCAGTGTTTAAATTGCTTCTGAAAACACCCGGGGGTAGAGACGATGAAAAGGGGACAGTCTTTTTCAGTGGATGGTTTATGAAGAATGTTGCAGGGAAGGCCAGCAGGGGCTCCGGAATTACTGGCCCCGTTCCCTTGCTCACGCCCCACCTCTCCCCTAACGCTTCGTCGGGGAAGAGCAACCTGGGCATGTGCCCTGACTGATCATTGAACGGTGACCTCCTGGTTCATAGGTCAACACTCAACCACTGGGCCACGCCGGCTAGGCAGCCATTAAGCTTCTTGGTGTTGGAGAAATGACCAGAAATCATGGAGAGCAGAAAGAGGGGGCGCGTGGAAGGCCGTGGGAGCTGCTGAAACAGACCGGGCCGGAGGGTGAAATCAGGAGGGGCTTTCTGTGCCCGGGCCAAGGCGCTGCACTCTGTAGGCCGTGGAGCACCCGCTGACACTGCACACGAGGAGGGTGACGTGACTGAATCTGTTTTAGGGAATTCATTCTGACAGCAGGGTAAATGACAGGCAGGAGGGAAGAGAGATGAGAAGCAAAAAGTGTGATTAGTAATGAGCATGGGAAAGGACGTGTTATCAGATCTCCCCAGAGGTCCAGTGCTGGGAGCGGGGAGGGCTAGGCGAGCAAACACGCTCCTATGGCAACTCTCTTATCAGAGCCCAAGGCCTTGCCTGGGCCCTTAAGAACTCAGAGCGACCGGACCCTAATACTGCAGAACCTCAGAAGGCGATCCAGTTGTCTTGGAAGTTTCAAAAATAGGACATTTTTTAAAATCTAAAGGTGAATTTTAAACTAACAATACTTTTACAGGGTGGGGGAAAGGATACACCCCAAAACAACAAGCTATCGCAAAGGGTCTCCACCCCAAGTTGGTGAATCACTGATCTGAATCCTGATGCGCCCAGCTCCCCTCCCTGGGGGAGCTCTCCAGGGCATGGGTGCCCAGCCCCCGGGCGGCTGCCGTGCTAGAGCCTCCTAGCGCCTCGGACAGTCAGGGGCCTAGAGCTCACAGGGCTCCAGCCCCACCGCCCTGAGAAACGTAAATCTCGTGGAACAGCGTGTCAGCACCTCATTTCCTTACACATGCTGAGAAAGCGCCCCCTCCCTGCTGCCCTGGCTGCCCGCCCCCCAGCACTGCCCTGGGCTGATAATGCCAGGGCTCCACTCCCCCCCGCCAGCCCCCCCAGTCCTGCCTCAGCCTCCTCCCTGTGCACACCAACACTTGATAACCTGGCTGTTCCCCTGTGACTTGTCCCCCGTCTTTCCCACAGGCAGACTGCCACCTGCATTCCGAACTGTTCAATTTACATAATTCCAACTGCGTTCAGCGCCAGCTTCCTGTTTTTGTAAACCCCGGGACAAGTTTTTCATTTCAGAAGAAACAAGGGCCCTGGCTCGCAACCGCCCTGCACCAAGCCAGTCCTTCTGCCTCCGAGGGACAGGGAAGCGGCCCTCCCGTGATTTCCCCTCTTGTTGTAGAGACAGAGGCTTACAACACACCCAGTGGTGTCCAAGTCAGGGAGTTTCATGCAAGCTCTCCCCTTCGCTGGCCGCTGGCTTCCTGTGAGCAGGCAGAAGTTCCAAGCTGAGTCAGAGAGCACAGCGGCCCAGCAGTGATTCACTCCTGTGGCTAAGGACACCCCTGCCACCTCCACCCACCGCAGTGGGTGCTGCTTCCGCGGGCACCTCCGTGTCAGCCCCTCCCTCGGGAGCGAGGACCTGCAGCCCTTCCGGGATTTTCTCTTCCAGATGGGGCAGCAGCCAGAAGGCGCGGGCCACGCAGGCCGGCCTGGAGATAACGAGACCAGCGCGGCCCTGAGTGGCGTGATTTCGGGGATGCCAGGAAGGACCCGCTGCTGCTTCAAAACAAATCCCCACTCTCCTCACCCGCCCTTTCCACAGGGCAGCAGACTCCTCTGAGTTTGTTGTTGGTGGTGGTCTTCCTGAGAGACACAAATATAGCTTGCACAGGCCCCTCACGCCCGAATACGGTTAATGGGATGCATACACTTTGGAAAACACAAATCACTTGAGAGAAGCGGATGGAAGAGATGGGAAATGATAACCCAAAGAAGGCCAGGCCAGGAAGAGAGGCAGGGAAGACACTGCTCCGTTTTGCCCAGGACCAGGCTGGGCTGCAGGGGCAGCAGCGGGGAAGTCCCTCACGCCTTCACCATGACCCTCGGATTCCAGGATTCTCTCGAAGGGCCTCGACAAATAACACCCCTCACAGCAGCTGCTTCATGAAGGCCTGGATAAAATAAGGGGGAGGCCATGCTATAACCATCACAACAAAAAAAGCTTACAGGTCTCCATACAGCTAGCTGTCCATCATCACGCGTGTCATCTCGGGAGATGACACAACTTCTCTGACTCTAGAGGGGCGGGGGTGAAGACAACGCCACAGCAAACGTGACCCGGCTTCTCTAACTCACAGTATCAACACATCACAGTGGAACTGAATAATTCCTAGGTTTATTAAAGATCAAGATGCAGTCCTAACCGGTTTGGCTCAGTGGATAGAGCGTCGGCCTGCAGACTCAAGGGTCCCGGGCTCGATTCCGGTCAAGGGCATGAACCTTGGTTGCGGGCACATCCCAGTGGTGGATGTGCAGGAGGCAGCTGATTGATGTTTCTCTCTCATCGATGTTTCTAACTCTCTATCCCTCTCCCTTCCTCTCTGTAAAAATCAACAAAATATGTTTTAAAAAAAAATCAAGATGCAGTTCACATCACATAAAAATCGCCATCTTAAAGCATGTAAGCCAGTGGGTTTTAGTGGATTCACTGTACTGTGGGACCACCGTGCCACCTAATTCCACATGCCAGCAGCACTGAAATGGCAGATGGGAAAGGCCTCCCCTCACACCCCATCCCACAATGAGGGTCCAGCAGGTCCTCCTCCGTGGGCAGATGCGAGGAGACACCACAGAGGAGGCCATAAGCAGAAGACCCCAGATACTGGGACAAAGCGAAGGGAGTTGCTCGGGAACCGCTGTGTTGGGGCAGGAGATCAGAGATCAACCAGCTCCCGCAGCTGGGAGGACAGGGGCCAGGTCGCTGGAGCTACACGAGATGCTGAATAACTTCTCACTTCCCGAACCACGTCCCACTCCACATGACAAGAGGACATCCTCTTGCCTGTTGGTATCCCCCTGCCCCCCCTCCCCATATCTCATAAGCGTCTTAACCTTGACTAAACGCAAACCGAAATTCTCCACTTTTCTCCTCTACATCATCTCCCTTTTCCCCCTCCCACCCCACTTTTGTCCTCCAAGCTCACGGGCCTCTTTCATTTCCTTTAACTCACTCTGCTCGTTCTGTGCCAGAGAATGTGCGTGGGCCGAGCCCTCCCCTGGAATGCTGCTCCCCTACCATGTTCCTGGGCTCTCCCCCCGCTGGCCCCCCCGCCCCCCCGCCCGTGCGCAACGGCTCTTCGCTTAGGATGCCGCTCCTCCCGGATCTCAGCTCAGGGAGGCCCGTGAAGCAGCAACGCCTCTCCTGTGCTCTCAAGGCTGCTCAGGCACCGCTTCTATGAACGCTTACCGTTGCCGCAACAGTACACTGTTGAGTGTGATCACTTGGTGGTGGTGGTCTTCCTGAGAGACACAAATATAGCTTGCACTGGCCCCTCATGCCCGAATATGGTTAATGGAGTGTGATCACTTCGTTAATGTCCACAGAGACCCTGGCTATGCTGACTGGGGGCACCTAGCACGCAGCCTTACACCAAGCCGGGCAATAAGTATATGATGAACCAATAAATTCAATTTTGGTTTTTGTTTTGTTTTGTTTTGTTTAGCGATTAATTGAACTGTACCTGACATAAAGCATTTTATTACTTTCAGGGGTACACCTTGATGATTTGCTATTTGTCTGTACTGCAAAACGATCATCGTACGTCTAGTTAACATCTGTCACCACACATGGTTACCGCCAATTGTTTTTCCTTGTGATGACCGGGACAGACAGAATCCCTGAGCTCTCCAGGATAAAGTGGCTACAAGAAGAAACTTTAAAAGACCACGGGAGTTAAACTATAAAAACTAGGATTTAGTACCATTAAGCTGGTTATCACATTGCTTCAGCCACAAGCAGAGGTTTGGCAAGAATGTGGTTTCAAAAACAGGGATTGTCAGGCAGTGGACTTGATAAACCAGTTACTACTCTTGGTCTATTCTCTCATCCTCCCCTTTCTGCTTCCAAAATGTAGGCTGAAGGAGGATCCAAGTACATGACCTTGACGCCTGTCAGACAGTACTCTCTGAGGTCTGAGAGCACTGGAGGACACAGGGATACACTGGGAGGACCTGGCATACCAACCAGATGTGAGCAGAATTCGCTCATTCTAATCACTTGAACAAGACAGCATTTCAAGGGGCTCTGATTTTTTTAAATCCTGTTGAAAATGATATAAGATCTCATACTTCAAGGTCCTTTAAGTCAACTTTATCAATAAGGGATATGAAATACCAACACTGCTGCTGATATATTCAGAAATTCTATTACCACCGCATTAGACCCAACATCTGTGACAAGGCAGACTCCGAAATCGACCCTGGTGGCTTCTGAGACTAAACCACTGAAAGACATTCTCACTGGTTTTGCTGTCAATCTGCAGAACTACATCTGATTCCACATTGTCCTTTCTTATCAGATCAATACATTCAAGTATATCGTGTGACAAAACGCTGCAACACGGTAGCTGATTTACATGACATTTTGGTTCTGTGCCAAAAGTAAGCTGGAAGTAGTGTTAATGAAGCAACTCTGACCTGTGCAGATTGGAGGGGAAGTTATGGCGTCTCCTCCAGGCGTGAGAGGGAAAGGAATTGCATTCTCCCTTCCCCCCTCTCCTTACCTCAACCTCCACACGCAGCGCCTTAGTCCCACCCTTGTTACTGGGCTCCCCAAAGCACTCAGGAGTGCCAGGGGATGGGATCAACCTGAGTGATCTCCACCATCTGATAAAAAGCAAATCGCCACCCCCCCACCGCCAATTTACAACATGTTTACTATAATGGACACAAATCACGTGTGATACACTTTGCAATTCATCTGGACACCCGATTGAAAAACTAAGTAAGGAGTTGATTGCTTTCCTGGAAGAAAAGATTCAATGGTTTAGCACTCCCTACTAACCAAGGAGATAATCTGCCTTCGCTTCAACCTCTTCATGGTTCTCGCTCACTTAACACAATAGCTGTGTTCCTGAAAAGCCTGTGTGCATTTTGTGTTTTGTAAACTGTACCAGATTTGAAAGGCATTAAGGGAGCTTCCTATTTAAAGGAATTCCAGCCGAGACTGGTTTGGCTCAGTGGATAGAGCGTCGGCCTGCGGACTCAAGGGTCCCGGGTTCGATTCCGGTCAAGGGCATGTACCTTGGTTGCGGGCACATCCCCAGTAGGGGGTGTGCAAGAGGCAGCTGATCGATGTTTCTCTCTCATCGATGTTTCTAACTCTCTATCCCTCTCTCTTCCTCTCTGTAAAAAATCAATAAAATATATTAAAAAAAAAACAAAAAGAAGCAAGTAAAGGAATTCCACATTAAACACAAACAGCAAAACTACGGCTGCAAGGCCTTGTGGCAATATGAAGAATTCCTATGACTTGGTGTTAGGAAGAAAAAGTCACAATCAAACTAGTGTGTACACTGCAATTAAAAATTTTAAATAACAGGTATCATATATATATAACACATTTTTGGAATAGACTATCAAAAATGATAATAGTGTGCGATACATCAGGGTGATGGAATATTTCTCATTCTCCTTTCCAAACTTTTGGGAATGATGCTTCCAAAACTAAAAATGTGAAATGAAAGAACTCTGTGATAAATCTTTATTTAAAAAGCTGAGCAATTACTCAACTATGCTATCAATCTGGATCTTCCCATGATGAACTTCCTTTAAAATGGGGTAAATCTGTATTTCAAAGGTTTTAAAACCATTAATATTTCCCATTGAGATACATTTTAAATGTAACAATTACAACAACCCTAAAGCCAATCAAAATTGGGATGTAAAGAAGAAAAATGCTGGTAAGTGAGAAGAGGACTCTGTGTGTCGGATGCAGTGTTTGTGCACAGGACAAGCCAAAACAGGAGCCGCTGGCACCTTTGTGCTTTGTTCTGGACTGGAAACCACCACTGCCTTCTCCGCCCTCCCCAGGTGTTTACTTTTCATTATTTTTGCTAACAACAATCACACCCCTTGCTTGAGCCTTTGGGGCATTCAGAGAAGCATCCAGTTCTCCCCACACACCCCTAAAACATGTACATAAACACACACACACACACACACACACACACACACACACACACACACACACACACACACACACACACACACACGCGCAAACCTTTCACTGTTCAGAGTCCAGGTAGGTTTCCCTGACTTTTTGGTTTGCTACGAATAACTTTAAAGGCAAAAAAAAAAAAAAAAAAGCCTGTACACTCCTTTATGTTCTGCAATATAAAATTCTTGCATTTTTATTGCACAAATCAGTCATCTACCACAAATCTCTTTCATTACCTATAAAATCAAGTTTATATACAAAGACTCACCAAATAACTTTCAACAAATTAATTCCTTTAAAAAAATAAAAGGAAGATTTTATTTCTAGGCTTAAAATACTCCCGTCAACTGGTGATAAATAAAACATCATTTTGCTGGATGGGGTCGATGGGGTGGGGGGGGGGGGGGGGGAGTGGACATATGTAATCTTTCAACAATAAAGATTTCTTAAAAAGAAAACAAACAAACAAACAAAAAATACACCAATTTGTGGGATGAAGTAAAGGCCTGGGGTAAATCCTCTCACTATCCAGGGAAATCACTGACTTACCCTACACGCTGATTAGCTAGCTCACGCTCCTCCATTCTGACATTATTTATTGGACCTTATAATAAAATGGCCAAAGTCCCTCAGTGTTGCCATCGATGACAGTGTCTGCTTTTCCTTATACTTGCCTAAAGTCCTCTGCTATAAGCTCAGAAATAAAATGAAAACCTGTGGGAGAAACTTCAAAAAGGGGATTCCGTAAACACCGCAGCAGGCGCTCCCAACTATTGCCATTACAGTGACCACACACATGAGTTCAGGCTTCCCAGTTGGAACTGACATCATCTCCACAGACACCTGTCCCGTCTGCATCAAAGCACTCAGTCGGGATTTCTAGAACTCCTAGCACCAAGACAGATGACTTCATGACAGCAGACTGCTTAGCCCAAGATCGGCAAAATGAAAATTAATTTCCTGGGATTAAGTGAACTGATTTAACTGTGACTAATAGTCTATTTTAAATAAGTATATAAGGAAATATCCTTTTCTTTCTCCTTTATCCCTAACCATCCGTTTAACAGCACATACTTTTATAAACCGGAATGAGACATTCTGTAAGTGGTATGTTATTCCAACATCCCTCCTTAGAATTCAGGATGAGGGGGACTTTTTTTTTTTTTTTTTTGTAAACTAGGAAATTTAAAGAAAAACTTAAAAATAGTGATTCTTTAGAATATATTAACAGACTTTATCTACAAACTACCCAAGATACTGATAACAATGGTTAAATATTATTCAAAATGCTTTTACTAAGTCTCTTTACTTTTCATGATCATATAGTTATTTACTTAGGCTCTATAAAAATCTATCCTCTTTCCTATAAGATAAAATTGGATAAAAATTTGCCACAATAAGCAAGACACAAAACATTAGATATGACAAGCTACTACTAGGACCAAGGATTGTGCTTTGTGATTTAAAGAGAAATGCCTACAAACAATAATGTGTTTGTAAGTATTTAACAACCAGCTCTCCCAAGAGAAAAGAAGCACTGCTTTGTAATATTTGCCAATTTCTGTGGTGTAAATACTCCCATCATAGCCAATTTCAACATGACATCACTAAGCATGGAGCTGGGAAGAGACAACCAATAGCACACCATTGTATAGTACTAGGGGCCCAGTGCACGAATTTGTGCACTTTGAAAGGAACTGTGGGCCACCAAACTGCGGTAGGCACAGGGGCTGGTCTTGGCCCATCCTCCACACCCCCGTCATGGCCCCTCCCGCCACGGCCCCCGGTTCCCCGTCTGTTGGCAGCCCCACTCCCGCCTCTGCTGCTCCCACTGATGGTGTCGCACCCCCTGATAAAGCGGAGTGATTGGGGCTGGTGCCAGCAGCGGGTACGAGTGCCAGATGTGACCGCAGCACATGAGAGCAAAGAATTTTCAGTAACCACCAGAGGTTCGCCCCAATGACGCGACCGGTGCCCCGCTTTGGTCTGGAGCCCCAGCTCACCTAACTCCACCATCCCGCCGCGGCCAATGCCTGCCATGTTCCACACACACACCCTGGTGGTCAGCGCACATTATAGTGACCCGTTGTTTGGTTGTTCTGGTTGTTCTGCTGTTCGGTCTATTTGCCTATTAGCCTTTTATTATATAGGATTTCTACCACAAAGATACAATAGACATAAATAACCTCAAGGGCATACGTAAAAATAAAATACCATGCAATAATTAAGAAGTGATGGTTTTTGAGTATTTATTGCCCCTGATTCTAATATAATTCACTTAATTGTAAGTTATAAAGTTTAATTCCTAGTAATGGCCGTGTTTAACAAGCAGCTTACAAAATTCCTGCAAATTTAACAATCAGCTCTCGTGGGCCAGTATGAGCCAGTTTCAGCATACCCCTCCTGACAACTGCCCTGAAACCTATGCTATGGCTTACAGGATATCAGCAGGAAATAAAGAATTTCCTAGCAGGTCAGGAAATGACAAACTTGGGGTCTCAGAGGATACTCTTAGAGGCTACTGCAGGCAAACCTCATAGAGGCAAATAGATGGTCCTTGTTCCTTAGCTCAGTAGATGAGCTAATACAGGTAATAAAATAATTCTGATATAGAAAAGCAAATTACAACTGTAGAGGATTTACAAGTTAACCCTTAAACCAGAACTGCTGTGGTTTTATTAATATATAATAACATGTCTTCACATATTAGCATGTCTTATATACTATGTAAACAAAACAAAATATCAAATGAATTCATTGAATCAGAAAACCTCAGAACAATGTGTGCGGTCAAATCCGCACCTTAGAGAGGGACTTGACCAGGACAGGTTGTGAAACTACAACTGACACCTGCTGAGCCGTCACTCTGGGATGCACATCCCAGCCCAACAGTCGGGGCAGGAGGGTCCACTTTGCCCGAGACAGGGCGCGGTGAGAAACCATGATCACTGTTTCATTCTAACCCCAAAATATGAAAATCTTGAACCTTTCTTGTAGGTTACATACTCCCCAACAAAAACATCTCTATCCCTAATTTTTACCATGTTGAATGCCTGAAGATACTTCTCAACCTTTGTAAACATTAAAATCATGCAAGAAAATGACTGCTTTTCCATCATGAACACACTGACAGTAAATTCGATTGTTTGGTCATTCTTTTACTCTAAATACCTGCTGCATATTTTATTTGATGCGCCCATCTTTCTAAAGCCTAGACTCCCTTGCAGACCTCTTTATAAGTAAAGTCCTTTTCGTTTCTAAATGCTTTTGTCTCTGAGTCTTTCTTTGGCAGTAACTTGCTTATTTGTCCCTATTTTTTTGGTCCTACATACCTGCTCCTCGTCAGGGCCACGTGGCTCCTGTTGGACCATACTTCTTGCAGACTATAAACTCTACATAAAATATAAAAATAACTAACCGAAGACATTGGAGAGCAACCAAAACAGGCAGCTACTGGAAGGGAGTCAACATTTGGAAGAAGGAAACAGCGCTGGGGGAATTTTCCATTTGTTATGGCTTTTATCCTGAGGGAAGACCTCCAATTGCACTGTGCAAGGCAGCAAGGCGTCAGAAAGAAAACCTGAAGTCTCATTGGCTTGAAGAACAAGAGGACAGGGTTTGAGGGAAACACAACTGATGGAAAGTAAAAGGGGAAGTCCTAAAAAGTAGAGAGACAGAAAGGAGGAGGCCCCAACTGCATGTATAAATTTTGCCCAAATCTCTGGCTAAAGCCAGCACCACACACGTGCTAGGCAGACTTCAAGCAGTCCAGCTAAGAACAAAGAAACTGAGCAGAAATTTGAGCTATCGTTCACAAGGAGGAAAGACAAAGTCTACAGTTTGAATTCAGCCAAATTAACTGCCTACTGTGTTTTTTTTTCACTTGCCTACTATTAAAAAAATAAAAAATACTCCTCACAGAAACAGCAGAATTGAAAATCGCTACAATGTATTATTCAATGTCAAGGATACAGCACAAAATTATGTAACATTCAATGAAGCAAGAAGACCTTACCTATACTCAAGACAAGTTAAATCAATGCAGATCAACCTTGAAATAATTAATACAGTGGAATTAGCAGACAAGGTTATAAAACAACATTATACTTAAGATTAACAACATAAAGAAAAATATGCTTGTAATGAATGAAAAAATAGAAAGTTTCAGCAGGTAAACAGAAACTATAAAAAAGAACTAAATAGAAATTCTAGAACTGAAAAATATGTATCTGAAATGTTAAAAAAAAAAATCACTGGATGGGCTTAAACAACAGAATGGAGGTGACAGAAGAAAGAGTCAGTGAACTTAAAAACAAATTAAAACATTAATCTGAAGAGCAGAGAGGGGGGAAAAAAGGTCTTAAAATTAACAGGGCTTCCGGAACCTGTGGGACAATATATAAAGACTTGACATGTATACAATTGGAGTCCCAGGAAGAGAGGCAAAATAAAATAAAGCAGACAAAATATGTGCAGCAATAATGGCCAAATAGTGCTCAAAATTGCTATGCCCCTCTCTAGATTGGAAGGTCAATGAAAGCAGGGAATCCTGAGTTATAACTCTCTTTAGTAGTCCACACAGCAACTACCCAAGTTAGGCTTCATAGTAGATCCTCAAGTAACACATATTTACACATTTAGCCTCCAAAATAGTTTTTACCGAGCGCCTGCTGCCTGCAGAGCACAATGAGAAGTACCAGAGACATAAAGATGCCTTAGTTACAGCTGATAGATCCTCCCTTTCCCCAACTGGTGGGCGGAGTATGACGTAACCTGCACCTGCGGCCTGGACATTCCTGAGCATCTAACCAGGCACCTTATATGGACTATACATTGAACCACCAATCAGCTCCTGCCAAATACCCTAAGCCCCCGATTCCTAAGTACCTAAGTGCCTAATCATGCGCCTTATATGAAACCACCAATCAGCGCGTGCCGAGTACACTATGCCCCATCCCTTCCCATTCCTCCCCTCAAAAGGCGTGTTCCCCTCTGCACGTGTTGCTGTTCTCCCCTTGCGAGACAGCCCGGCAGGGTCCTTCTCCTCTAATAAAGTATGTTGTCCTGGTTTTTTGACCTCTCTCTCATTCTTTCATTTGGTGCCGAAACCCGGGAGGATCTATCAACAGCCACTGTCGGTAACGAAGGAACAAGAGTTTGAGAAAGAAACGAGGATTACGCCCCATTGCTTCTTTCTGAAGAAAGAGAGAATTTCCAATGGCTTCTTTTTCCTTTTTTTTTTTTTTTTTTTTTACTTTTGACGCATAATAAATTTTTATTGATTTTTTTTTATTGTTTAAAGTATTACATATAGTAGTACATATATCTCCTTTATTTTCCCCCATTGACCTTCCCCCAGCCTCCCCTACGCCCTGTCGCATGTCCAATGGCTTCTGATGCCCACTCTTTTCGGGGCAGCTGATCCTGATCTGGTTTTACTTACTTAGAACCATCACTGCTAAAAGGAGAATGCCACGTTGCGAATCCAGTGAGAAGGGGTCTCATAGCAGCTGGCCATGGTTACAAGAATATCTTTTCAGAGCTCCTTCCAACAGTCCTTTTCTCCCCTAACTTTATTCGTTTTAGGGCAAAGGGGAGTGAGGGGAGCCTCTTCTATACAATTTTCACTATTTTTTTTAACTTTTTTTAATTGATTTTTTACAGAGAGGAAGGGAGAAGGATAGAGAGTTAGAAACATCGATGAGAGAGAAACACGGATCAGCTGCCTCCTGCACACCCCCTACTGGGGATGTGTCCACAACCAAGGTACATGCCCCTGACTGGAATCAAACCCGGGATCCTTCAGTCCACAGGCCGACGCTCTATCCACTGAGCCAAACCAGTCAGGGCAATTTTCACTATTTTTGCTTGAAGTTGCCTTTAGCTTTGAGGCATAACTTTGAGGCATAATTAAGACACCTACAGATGATTAACCATGACACATTTTGATACTTCAGGAAAATATTGGGGCGGCGGAGGCATCTGAAAAAGGTCATTTCTCCACTTCGGGAAAAATACACAGAGGTACGCATACCTCTCCAGAACCTAGAAAATGTAAGAGCAAAAGGATGACGTGTGTGTGTGTGTGTGTGTGTGTGTGTGAGAGATAAGGAGGCAGAGAGAGTTAGAAAGACAGAAACACAGAGAGAGACAGACACACAGGGACAGACAAACCGAGACAGAGACGCTTAACATTCCTTTCCATCCTTGTGAGACCTGAAGCCCCACTCTCAGTCTGTGTCACAAACTGTCCACTAGCAGTCAGGGGTCCAGAGAACCAGCCTGTCCACAAAGAAACCCAGCCAATGCCCAACAGAGATGGACTGGTCTGGTACGCACATGTCCTATGACTGTGGGTGCAAGGACATGGCTGTGGGCACAAAGCCCAAACTCGATGCCTGGAATCGTGACCTTCGTGAATCCTCTGGAAACGAGCTGCTGGAAATGGCTTGTTTCTGTTACAAAATAGCATCCCCACCCCCACCCCCGACAGATAAAAGCAGAAATTAGATTTTGGGGTGTTGGCAGGAGCCTCCGAGTCCCGGAAGTGGCTGTCATGGTTTGCTTATGGCCCTGTCAGTGGCTCTTCAAGTGACTTTAATCAGGACTTGGGTCTCTCCGGAGCCTGCTTCGTCAGTCAGCCGGGGACTACACTCTTTGCCATCCATTTCACAGCTGCACGGCATCTGTCATCGTCACAATAGCTGTCGTTTATTGAGTTACTACTGTGCGCCAGGCCCCGTGGTAAGCACTGTAGTTGCATTATTCCTAACCCTAACAATCATCCTGGAGGCGGGGGTTATTCAATTTACAGACGATGGTACTGAACCTCAAAGAGGTCTAGCAACTTTGGAAAAGTCTCAGCAAGCAATATTAGGGCCGGGATTCCATGGGACGGTGGTCGGCAAACTCATTAGCCAACAGAGCCAAATATCAACAGTACAACGATTGAAATTTCTTTGGAGAGCCAAATTTTTTAAACTTAAACTTCTTCTAACGCCACTTCTTCAAAATAGACTCGCCCAGGCCGTGGTATTTTGTGGAAGAGCCACACTCAAGGGGCCAAAGAGCCGCATGTGGCTCGCGAGCTGCAGTTTGCCGACCACGGCCATGGGATACCTCTCACTACATTATGCCAGTTTGCTTTTATTCACTAAGAATTGTTGATAGGTTTATACACACTTGGCGGGGGGGGGGGGGGGGGGGAGGGGTTTGAAGAAAGCATCCAAGGAGTGGTCAAGGGCACCTGTGAAAAACTCACAGCCAACATCATGCTTCACGGCTGGAGACTGAGTGCGTCCCTATGACCAGGAACAGCACGAGGATGTTCCCCCTCATGACTTCGGTTCAACATTGTACGAGAGCTGCCAGTCACGCGAGAAAAAGAAATAAGAGGCACCCAGATAGGAAAGGAAACATCAAGTTGTCTTTATTCACAGACAATATGAATATCTAGGCAGAAAATGCAATGGAATCTACTCTAAAGCTGCTAGAATAAGTGAGTTTAGTAAGTCTGCAGAATACTAGGTCTACAACAAATCAATTGTATTTCTGAATACTAGCAACACAAAATCAGAAATTTGAATTTTAAAAAACATTACTATTTACAATAAAAAAATATAATGGTAGGAATAAATCTGACAAAAGATATGAAAACCAGATACACTCTAAACCACAAAATATGGCTGAAAGAAATTAAAGAAGAAAAGTGGGGAAACATACATGTTCCTGGGTGATAAAACTCAATATTGCTAGGAAGTCAATTCTCCTCCCCAAATTGTTCTGAAGAGTCAATGCAATCCCAATGAAAATCCAAGTGGCGCTTTCTGAGAAATTGATAAGCTGATTTTTGAGAGAAACACAGATTGGTTGCCTGCCGCACACACCCTGACCAGGGCCAGGGATCAAGCCTGCAGCTGAGGCAGGAGCCCTTGACCAGAATCAAACCTGGGACCCTTCAGTCTGAGGGCCAACGTTCTATCCACTGAGCCAAACCAGCTAGGGCACTAAGCTGATTTTAAAGTTATGTGAGAATCCAACAAACTTAGAACACCGAAACAACTCTGAAAAAGAACAAAGTTGGAGAATTCACACCGGACTTCAAGATTTATTTAAAGGCTACAGGAATCATAACAGTGCGGTTTGTGTAAATTGGGCAAACAGATGAGTGGGACAAAATAGAGAACCGGAAATAGATCCGTACATACCTGGACAACTAATTTTTAACCAAGGCACTACGGCGGTCCAGCTGTTTTCGACAAGCAGTGGTAGAACAACTGGCTGTCTCTACAAGGGCTGACGGCTGGGGCTGGGCCGTCCTCCGCTGTAAGGACCAATCACTGACTGTGGTGCGAAGATTTTCCTGCCCCGATGAGCTGCTCTGAAAGAGCTCCGCCCTGCGTGCTGGTCCTGCCCTCGGGACTGCATTACCAGTGCGGGAAGGGCCCCCCCCTCCCTGTGGGCCAGCCCGGCCCACCTTCCTCCGAGGCCACCCAGCCACCCAGGGTTTCCGGGTGTGAGTGCGTGAATGGGTGCAGTCCAGAAAGAGGAGTGTTCACTGTTCCTGAGCACATCCTGGAAGAGTGGTTGTGCCCAGCAAATTCATAAAAGGAGGCATGTTCCCATCAGGGGCAGTCATGGGAACGCAGGGGGAGGTCTGTCCAACGGGGGAAAGAAATGTCGGTATCAGACAGCAAGAGGCATGCAGAAGGCAGGCAAACGATGGTTGCTTTCCTCAGACCTGGCTCTCCAGCCAGCCAGCTGTGGCCACATCCGCCCCCAGCCCTGCGCTCTGATGTTAGAAGCTGGGGAGCATCCGCCTCACACCCGCACCCCGAGTGGCCTCACCATGTCTTGTGAAACTCCGCTCCTGGCGGCCTCACACCTGTGAGGCATCAGACACTTGAACGAGCGGCTGGCTCTCCGACTGGAGCCCCTCCACGGAGCATGACCTTGGGAAGGGGGCAGTCCGCTCCCAACAGGAGGGCTGCTGCCTTCACTACCGGGATGGCCAAGGGAGCTGGGAATTCTTCTGGCTTTGGTCACACTCCCCGACCAGCTTCCACTCAGCTGCCACCGCCTGTGAGCAAGATCAAAGTGAGTCCTATGTACTCCACTCCCTGGAAACACCCAGAAGCCCTAGAGGTGCCGGACACAAAGCCAGGAGAGGGTAGGAACCCTGGGGAGGGATATCCTGGACTTCTGGGCCTCCTTCAGCTACCATTATTAAAGCAACACATGCTTTCTGTTCGTTATAGATTGCAGAGAGAACTGAAGGGTATCCAGTAAACTAAGTTCCTTCCTCCCCACTCCTAGCTACACTCCCTAAGCATCACGTCATACCGTACAGTTTCTGGTATATCTTCAGAGAAATTTTCTATCCCGGTGTATTCTGCTGAATGCATTTGCAAGAATTTTACTTAAAAATAATTCACTTGCCCTGGCTGGGTCACTCAGTTGGTTAGAGCGTTGTCGGGATACATCAAGGCTGTGGGTTCAATCTCTAATCAGGGCATATACAAGAATCAACCAATGAATACATAAATAAGTGCAACAACAAACTGATGTTTCTCTCTCTCTCTCTCTCTCTCTCTCTCTCTCTCTCTCTTTCTCTCCTTCCCTCCCTCCCTTTCTCCCGTACTCTCTCTCTAAAATAAATAAATAAATAAATAAATAAATAAATAAATAAATAAATAAATAAATAAATAACTTAATAGTAAAAACTAATGTACAAATCACATCTTATTCACCTGTACATTGAAACTGGAAGTGGAAAAACTAAAGCAACTGAAAATGATAACGGACAGTCAATCCTTCCAGAGTGCAGTTTTTGGAATGACCACCAGGTGGCAGAGTTATCTATAGTACCATTCCCCAAATTACAACTGGAAAGTTACAGGAAGGGAAAAGTACCTGGCTGGAAATGAGATGGCCAGATGCCTCCCTAAACAGGATTATTGGGACCTTTAGCCCAATATTCTGTCTACTTAGAACTGAGGGGAGAGAGTAAGGGACTCTGTAGGAAAAAATACTAAATTCTCAGATCATGGATTCCCATTTGGTTGGGTGCCCTTTGATCTTCAGAGAAGCTCTGTGAAGCGCTGGTACATTGCACACTAGGAAATGGAAAAAGGGCTGGGCAGTCAGTCCTCCCATCGTTGCGAGGGTACTTTTGGGAGCCTCCCTGCTCCTCAGTGAGGATCCCAGAAGGAGGGGTACACGCACAAAAGGAGGGTCAGCCATGGCCATCCGTGTTTACAAAAGGAAAACCAGTTCTGTGTGAGGAGCTCTTCCTAATTAGCCTTTAACTTCAGAGTCTCTTATTCACTTCCAGTCTGAGTTCCTCGCACTACTTCCTTTCCTAGGCCCGACCTGGCTGTCGCCTAGAGCTGCTGACCTAGAAACCATTTGCCCTCCATGCTTGAGAGCCGGGGGTGGAGCATCTGACATCACAATTTCAGGCTGCCTCCCAGGGCTGAGCACTGGCGGCCTGGCTGGCACCGTGGAGGCCCGGGGAGGACTCTGGGAGACGCCCATGGCAAGCCTCGTTCTATGTCTTCTTGAATCACCAACATCTGTCCCGGCAGAAAGGGGAATGCTGAAGCACTTACCACACAGACTTGTGCAAGGAGGGGACAATGACCTTGGCTCCAGAATGAGCACACTCTTCCCTGGGAGGGCACAGCTGAGGAGTGTCCCAAAGAAAGGAGCATCCTTGCTCAAGTCCCAATCGGCATTTGTCTAGGACAGCCATTTTCAACCAGTGTGCCGCAAGTGTCTTTAAGACATGCAATACCTGTGTTTGGTCCTCTTTTCCCTTAGACCAAGGGTGAGGAACGGCCAGCCCTCGGGCCTTATCCTTTGGTCTGGCCCTGCCAAGGCATTAGGGGTGAATTAATGAAATGTCTGACCAAATACAACAGGCTCATTTTTAAGTTGATAACTGTGTATGGCCCTCGAATGATGTTATAATTATCCAAATGGCCCTTGGCAGAACTAAGGTTCCCCACCCCTACCTTAGGTTGTCAAATTAAAAAAAAAATCATAATAGCCAACACAATCATAGTCGTCCGATGTGAATGACTCAAAATTACACCTATTTTTTGTCAGATCAGCAAAAAATATATTTTTGGTATGCCTCCGAATTTTCATAATTAGTTTATAAAGTTGAAAATCGCTGGTGGAAGCTGTTCCTGGGCCCACATCCCAATTCTGGCCATGGGCCCAGGGAAGGGTTCAGACAGGGTGCAGACCCACTACATACTGGGGCTTCTCATGGGTGGAACCTCACTGTGCTCGCAATGCCAAGCCCATGGAGGGTAGTAGGAGGTGGCAAGAGGAACGGGGAGGTGACAGGAAAAGAGTTCAACATCTCATGGACAGTGTTACCGACAGATAAATACAAGTCTAGTCTTGCAATTTCCATGAATTCTGACGGGCACATGAAGGTGACCTTTTTACGTGATTTGAATGACCTCATCTGCTAAACTGGTACATCCTACCCAGGCCACATGAAGCAACAGTCATTATTTAAGTCACTCTGCACCTTCAATGCTGTGTACATAATGTGAAATGACACACCTGCGGGGCCACAGGCATGATAAAACTGCCAGGTATTATTGAAACGTAGGTAGTATGCATATTCCAATATGACCGGGCATTATGTTTGATGTTCCAAACATAATATAGAAGCCAGACGCTTCCTTTAAAAACAAAGAGGGATAAAGCAATGTTTATATGGGGGCCCGCGGTGATTTACCGTGACTGGTGTAACAACTTGCTTTGATGTGGCTCACACTGGTGTGGCAATGAGGTTTCCCCCCATTACCCTACTCCACAGGCTAAGAGAGGTAAGGAACACACAGAACCTCCCATAATGCTAACCACACGTGCCCCTCATTGCTTCACAGGGAATGCTCCCCCTGAAGAAGGCCAGGCTGAGCCAAGGGTGGAAGCTGAGGAGCTCTACCCTCACCTGCTCTGGTTTCCCCCTGGAGGAGGCCAGGTTAACGATGGGCTTGCCCTCTGGGCACGAGGTCACTGTTTGGTGACTCTGGTATAATCCCGGACTCGCTAGGTTCCCAGTAAGTCAAAGAGCTTCCCAAGCCCCTGAGAAGTCTTGTGATTTACCATCCCAAGTTCTACTGCATTGGGCCACTTGGATGACAAGGGTTTTCCAAGTTCAAGACACACTTCACCAGTCAAGGTGTATCTTGCGACAACCCCCCCTCCCCATCCTCACCCCCGGGGCTTCTAGGTCCTCTAGAAAAGGAGCAACCAATGGGGTCACAGGAATGGGAAGGAGAGGATTCAGCCCTCCCTCCACCCACCCCCACACACCCTCAATCTAATACCTGCTTGCCACCGCCCCTCCGGGTTAATCATACGTTGGTAGGTGAGTCAGAGAGGAGGAGGGGCGGTTAGGTTTGGCTTTGCCATGCATCTGGTATCCTAATGACAATGACTCCTCCCTCTACTTACTCCTTCTAGAGCAGGGGTGGGGAATGTCCGGCCCTCAGGCAGTATAAGGCCCTGCCAAGGCATCAGGGGTGAGTTAATGAAATGTCTGACCAAAGACGGCAGGCTCATTTTTAAGCTGGTAATTTTGTATGGCCCTCGAATGATGTTATAAATGTCCAAGTGGCCCCGGGCAGAGAAAAGGTCCCCCATCCCTGTTGTAGAGACTCTACCTTCAAAGCCCTTCTCCTCGGTACCCGAGGCGGTTTCCCTTCCAACAAGCGAGTAAGGAAATGATGGACACACAAAAAGGAAAGACTTCCTGAACGTGATGTGAGTCTGGGCACAGAGCAAGGCTACGCTAACACTCAGAGGTCACTGACTGTAATTATCCCTCCCACCAAGGCAGCCTTCCTCACCGGGGGCCAAGCAGCTTCGGAGGCTGTGACAAACACTGTACCTGCCCAAACTCCAGAGGAAACATTCCTGGCCAGGACTGCAGCCAGGCTCCAGGGACTAGCACCGGGAGAGTCAACAGACTGAGCCAATAGGAATAAGAGGGAACTGGTTCTCCTGCTCTCCAGATGGTTCATGACCCTTCCATTATGTTCCATGCAACATAGCTGAATTATTTTTTAACTTTTATGGAGTCTCCTGGAGCATCCTGGCTTCGCCAAAGAAGTATTAGTTGGTCGGGTTGAAATGTTAGAAATATTAGTTGGGTAGTAGCTAGAAGCAGAGACCAGAAGAAAATTTCACAAGTAGAAATGAGCCTGTGAATAGTACTTGGAACAATATTGGGTAGATTAAGCATGGCATCTGTTATTCGAGGAGCCATGACTGTGGTTCATTTTGGGTGTTTGTAACTTATGTCTCAGAATAACATAGCGCATTTCCTTTCAGCAATGTCACTGTTAGCTCAGCAAATGGCAGAGGAACCTCCGCTCTGACTTCCCCAGCAGCTCTGTAGCAAGGTTCAAGGTAATCCTGCCGAAAGTCAATACGAAGTGTTCTAACTGCACCATCTTTGGGACAACCTGACTCAGTATCTAAGCAAACGAATTTCACTTTTCATAGCTCTGTATGTATAGGGCGAAGGGAAGGAAGGGCCCCATGTCTGCTCTTTGTCGCAGCTCCACGCTATAACAATCTCCTTCCAAATCTTGTCAAGGATATAATGCAACCTCACGGTGAAAAGAAGTGTCCAAAGTTCCTCTGATGATGGTATCAGTTTAGAACAAGAGTTATATGACTCCAATGCCCCTCAGGTGCCAAACAGATTTGTTTTCTAATATCATCCTGAGCTGTATTCTTTTGGCCCTGAAACAGCTGGCTTTTTAGCTCACTTTCCTCTTAATTCTACGATCAGAAATACAACAGCACAAGTTTGACCATAAATGGCAAGCTGATGGTCAACCTCAATGTTTGGGACGCAACAGGGAATAGAGGAGACTGTGGTGAACTGGAGAGCACATAACCTGTATAAAGGTAGAAGCTATGCCCTAGCCAGTTTGGCTCAGTGGATAGAGCGTCAGCCTGCGGACTGAAGGGTCCCAGGTTCGATTCCGGCCAAGGGCATATGCCCAGGTTGCGGTCTCGATCCCCAGTAGGGGGTGTGCAGGAGGCAGCCGAACAATGATTCTCTCTCATCATTGAAGTTTCTATCTTTCTCTCCCTCTCCCTTCTTCTCTGAAATCAATAAAGATATATATATATATATATATATATATATATATATATATATTTTTTTTTTTTTTTTTTTTTTTAAAAAAAAGGTAGAAGCCACTGTTAACCCCAACAGTCATTCTTGCAGAAGTGTGGGCTCAAGTCTTTCTGGAGAAACCAGAGATCCAGATTCTTATGCACAATTTTCCAATATTTATACGTGGGCTATTTATTAGCTTAAAAAAACAACAGTCATCAGGTTGCCACTTTGCTACCTCCCTTCAATGACTAAAGGCAGTATGACTGGGCATAGAACTAACCTGGAAGTCAGAAACCCAAGACTGCTAGACCTAGTCCTGATACCAACCCACCCTGTATCTGGGCCTCAGTTGCCTTGTCTGAAAAGTTTAGACATCAAAAATTCTATTCAGCCCAGCCGGTGTAGCTCAGTGGTTGAGCGTCGACCCATGAACCAGGAGATCACGGTTCGATTCCCGGTCAGGGCACATGCCTGGGTTGCAGGCTCGATCCCCAGTGTGGGACCGGCACAAGGCAGCCAATCAATGATTCTCTCTCATCACTGATGTTTCTATCTCTCTCTCCCTCTCCCTTTCTCTCTAAAATCAATAAATATATATTTTTTTAAAAAAATTCTATTCACTCCTAAATTATTATACTGCATAATTAAATAAGCTTTCTAGATGGTCAACTCTCACAAGAATAACCAGAAACATTAAAAAGAAAAACAAAAAACAGATCATTGTGCCACAGAAGGGTTTATTACACTGTCTAGACATGGCCTTGGTGTGGCCAAGCCAGTTGGTTGACATAACCACGAGAATATGAACACTTATCAGGCCAGATCTCCTCTGTGAGAGCTGCCCACCCAGTGGCGAAAATAAGAATTGTATGTCTCCCGTGACTGTGGCAGGGATCGCTTGTCTATGAGCCAGAACTCTCTTGGATCTTTTGAACCTAAACCTGGGGTTTCGAAGGAAGATTCTGAGTCAGAAAACAAAGCTGGCCAACAGGTTGCCCTGAGCTAGGATTCTTGCTTTGCAAGTCCACCCTCAGCTACCTGCAGTGAGATCTGCAGTTGCCACATCATGGCCTTCCGCATGAGCCAACTGCACCCAGAACATCTCTGGTTACATAACCCAGGCCGTGGCCCATGTGTGTGCACACGGCTCACCCTGCACAAGAGCACACACAGGATTTCTGATACAGCACCTTTTCTCCCCCAGGGGAAAGTTGTGGGAGGGGGGGCATAGGAAGGGAATTTAAAAATATTAAGCTGGAAAATAATGAACAATAGGTAAATTAAGGACTTTTTCCCACTGCAAAGGTTAAAAATAGGCACATTTCAGAGGACAGAAAAGTGTTCACATTCTTGTGGTTGTAACTGTGTGGCTTGGGCGAACTGAAGGCACGAAGAGTAGAAAGCCAAGTGAATTCTAAGTGGGCCGCTTCTTTACACAGGCCATCCCGACACGGAGAGCTGGGCCCAGTGAAGTGGGAAAGGGGAGTCGGCGCCTACACTCCCAACTGCTCTTGCGCATCAGCTGTGAACAACGGGGCCTTTTTATTTTGCCATTGGATAAGAATCCTGTACGTGTGTTTCTTACTTATTATTTTATTGATTTTGGAGAGAGGAAGGGGGGGGAGAGGTGAGAGAGGGTGAGAGAAAGAGAGAGAGAGAGGGAGAGAGAGAGAGAGAGAGAGAGAGAGAGAGAGAGAGAGAGAAACATTGATGTGAGAGAGAAACATCTCTCAGCTGCCTCACGCATGTGCCCTGACCAGGAATTGAACCTGCCACCTTTTGGTGTACAGGAGGATGCTCCAACCGAGCCACACAGGCCAGGACTCCAGTATGTGTTACAAATGAATTACCTTTGATTCCAAAACCAGCCATAACCTCTCTCTTCGGTTCTGTCTCTCTTAGAGGCATTTCCTTCATTGTGACTTGGCTTTAGGTCACCACTGTTAGTATTCTAAGGCAGCTGATTCTGACCCGAAGGCTTTTGTAGCCTCTGCCTGCTGCCGGGAATGCTCTTCCCCCTGATCTTCACAAAGGTCACTCATACACCTCGCACCCTCCGGGGTGCCCCTCAAAGAGGCCCTCTCTGGCCACCCAACAAGCTACCCATGCATTCTGTGTCGCATGACCCTGCTTTAATTCTTAGCCTATTATCCACACCACCTGACATATTTCCTGCTTCTTTATTTCTTTGTTGCCTGTCTTCTCTCACGAGCATATAAGCTCAGTGGAAATACAAATTCTGTGTCTTGTTCACTGCATATATCTAGCAGGTAGAAGAGTGCCATGAATACAGTGAGTATTAACATTAGTGGAAAGGATGGATGGATGGATGGATGGATGGATGGATGGATGGATGGATGATGGAAGAATCCATACAGCAAATATCTGTGAAGTGCCTATGGTGCCCTGGGAAATAATAGGGAATAAGACCCTCCTTCAAGGACTCTACATTCTACCAAAGAAGACACACATGATGAGTATGAGGATACTCTGTAAGGAAAACTAAGAGTTGGCCAAAAGGGCAAAGGTGAGAATTGGGGCGGCAGGGAAGGCACATTGTTGAGAAACATCTCAACAAGAGCAGCAAGCCTGAGAGCAGACCACAGGCCCAGGAGCCACAGGTGTGCCACGGTGGGTGAAGGAATGAGGGAGATGGGGACTCGAAGGAGGCATGGATGGGCCAGTTAAGGAACCTTGTAGACCAGTCTCTGGACATTTGATTTTTAACCCTCTAAGCAATGGCAGCCACTGAGATCATTTGAAGTAGGAAAGTGATACGACGGCTTTATGTTTTATAAAGGTAATTTTGGCACTGGTGAAGGCAATTGATTAGAGAAAAGAACAAAGCATTCAGGAGGCTGTTGTCCAATCCACATAAAAAACAAAACAAAACAAAACAAAACACATACACACATCACGGATCCCAACTATTCCTGGCAATAGAGAAAGATTTGAAAACTATTTAAAGGGTGGAGTCAGTAGAGCATAGTGACACACAAAAGGTGGGAGGTGAGAGAAAGGATGAGGTTAAAGAAAATCCCAGCTTGTGGTTTGTGTTATCAAAATCCATGGTTCTCATGCTTTTGGCCTGTGAAGCCCTAAATTCACTTTTTTCTTTTTGAGTCTGCTTGCTTCCATGAGCTCATGGACACTTGCCCAAGTGGCTGGCTGTGGTCCTAGCACCGTGTCCGTTTATCTGCTTAATAAGTACACCTGTGTAGAAGTCTCTCTGATGTGCGTGCATCAAGTCCACCGTGGGGACGACTTCTCTTATCATAAAGATGCGCACGTTGTTATTTTGATGCGCAGCCATTTCTGGAGACACACACTGATCCATCACCACAGAAGCATGACTGTTGGTCTAAACATAGATGTGCCTGTCACCTCAGAGGAAGAACAGAACACGTCATGATTCCACTTACTCCTAGGAAATTTTTTTTTTTTTTTTTTTACTCCTAGGAAATTTTAAGGTGATAAAATTGAAAAGCAAATCAATGGGATATTTCTTCAGTCTATAAATCTGATCAAAAGAACAACTGATGATGACCTTATCTATGTTTCACTTCTCTTGACCTTAACTGCTAAGTTAAACCCCAGCCCCCTCTACAGCATCCTTCACCCCAACCCCAAGATATTTCTCACAGTCCACAAAGGGGACCTCACCAGGGCTGATAGCATGTACACAGTTGGCTATCTGACCAGATGCCCTGCAGGGACCCCCAGTTTACTCCTTTTCTCCTACGCTAGCCCTCATCTGCTGCTACCACCTAAAAGGCTACAGAATGTTAAGAGCATGGGCTCTGGTGCCTGCCAGCTTGGGTTTGAGTCCTGGATGTGCCAGCTGTAAGCTGTGTGACCTGGGGCACGTTATCTAGCCTCTCGGAGCCTCAGTTGCCGCCCTTGTAAGATAAGAACATTATCTAACCTACCTCCTGGGGTAGCTGTGATGATTAAATAAGTTAGTATTTACAAAGTAGTTAGACTAGAATCTACCACAGAGCAAGCACTCAATAAATGTAAGCTGTGATTCCTCCTACCACTGCCTTGCTGTATCCTCTGTTCGTCCGAAAGGAGAGCTTACATCTGATCCTTTAAAAGAGCGAGAGACCAGCTGTGGTGCTCAACTTCATGGTAATGGAAAGCAAATATAAACTGTAAAAACGTTCAAGACTGAAAAATCCAGGACTAAAGGATAGTTCTGATAGGAAATTTTAATTTATCTTTGATGATGAAGTACCTGTCAATAGTCTTAACATTAGGACAGAGAGAAGAAAATGAAATTTAAAACATAATACCATTTACATTAGCATCAAAAACATCGAATACATAAAAATTAATCTAACAAAAGGTGTACAAGACCTATCCAGAAAAATCAAGAAACATTACCAAGAAAATTTAAAAAAGACCTATATAAACGGAGAAATATGTCATAGTTCTAGACACAAAGGTTCAATATTATAAAGCAATATTATAATTTGTTCTCCCCAAAATCTATGGATTTTTTTCAATCCCAGTCAAAATCTCAGCACTTTTTGGTGGAAACTGACAAGATAATTCTAATTTTTCTACGAAATGCAAAGGGACAAGAATAGCCAAGATGATCTTGAAGAAGAAAAACAGAGTTGAAAGATTTACACTACCAGATGGCAAAACTTATAAAACTCCAGCATCTAAGCCAGTATGGTATTAACACAAACTTCTGTCAATTGAAGCATAAAGGAACACAAATATGCCAATAGAACGAAGAGTTCAGAAACAGACGCACACATGCACAGTCCTCTCGTTTGTGAGAATGCTACCACTGTGGGACAAAGGGGAAAGGGTGGACATTTCTAATGGCTCTGGGTTATCTGGATATCCTCATGGAAAAACAAATGACCCTTGGCCCCTATCTCACAACCATCACAAAACGAAATTCTAGAAGGAGTGTAGACATAAATTGGGAAGGCAAAACCTTGAAACTTCCAGGGGGTAAGCAGGGAGAGTATCTTCATGTCCTTGAGGACAGGAAATGACTTCTAAAGGACACAAAAAGCACAAACCATAAAGGGAACAACTGGTGAACGGGATTTCATTAAGAACTTCTGCTCATCCAGACACCATTAAGGGAGTGAAAACAAACCACACAGTGGGAGGAGAAATCTGCAGTCGATATCTCCAACACAGGGCTCATCTCTAGGAGGCAATAAGAATTCCACAAATCAATAAGTCAAAGGGGGAGGAGCAAAAGTCTTGAAAAGGCACTTCATAAAAAATATCCACACGGCCCCCCAATATACCTTAAGCCGGCTCAACATCATTAGTCATCGGAGTAATGCAAATTAAAGCTACTGTAAGGCACCACTGGGCCCTGGTCGTGTTCTAGTTCATGACATGGGTGGTGGCTTCACAGGAGAAAATCCACTGTACACTTAAGGATGTGTGCACTCCTCTCTCTATAGTATACTTTAGAGATGTGTACCCTTAAGGATGTGTGCACTCCTCTCTCTATAGTATACTTTAATAAAAATGTCTTCTAAAAAAGAAAGAGACTTTAGAAATATACCAACCAACTGTAATGTGTAAACCTTATTTGGATCTTGCTTCACGCAAGCCAACTGTTTAAAAAACCTGTGAGACCGTTGGGGGAATTTGAGCCCTAACTGTATATTCGATGATAATTAAGGGATTATTTGATTTTTAGGAATCATGATATTGTGGCAATGTTTTCAAAAAGACTTATCATTTAGAGCTACGTACTGAAGCATAAATACATATACTATAAACAAAGTAGTATATTAAATTTGCTTAAAAAGAATCAGAAGTGGGAGGATACCTAAAACAAGAATAGATGAGTTGGTGGCGATTGCAGCTGGATGGGCATCACAGTACCATTCTCTCTACCTCTGCATACGTTTAAAATCTTGCATATGAAGCCCAGTTGGTGCAGCCCAGCGGTTGAGCATGGACCTATGAACCAGGAGGTCACAGCTCAATTCCCAGTAGGGGCACATGCCTGGGTTGCCGGCTCGATCCTTAGTGGGGGGCGTGCAGAAGGCAGCCGATCGACGATTCTCCCTCATCATTGAAGTTTCTCTCTCTCTCTCTCCCTTCCTCTCTGAAATCAATAAAATATATATGTATTTTTAAAATCTTGCATAATAAAACTGTGATCACCTGGTTCATAGGTCGACACTCAATCACTGAGCCATGCCAGCAGGGCAATAAAACCTTTTAGAAACTATAGCAAATCCGAGGTTTTATGTGCTTTGGCTCTGTAGGACTCCTCTCTCCTACCCTTCCCAACCTGATCAGGTAATATCATGCAGTGATGGAGGCTACAGGGACCTTAAGAAGTCATCTTGGCCATTCCTGCATTATCAAGCCGAGTACCAAAGCAGAGGGGCGCCCACAGCGCACCTGCACACTGGCCAGCACAGTAGACAAAGTGGCCTCCTCTCAGGGAAGTTCAAGAACCATTCCCCAGGTACCTGGCTATGGCAGAGCAGTCACTTACCCACATACTTTGGGGCATATGCCAATGTGAGGTATCTAAGCAGCTTGGTTGCCCTCCTTAAAGGAATAGATTCTTAACAGAAGCTCCTGTGGCCTCGCTGAACTGACCCTCCTTGCCTTACCCTTGGATGGTAAGCGTATGCTCTCTAGCATCGTCTCCGCGGTCTGTAGCTCCCTTTGCCAGCGGGCCTGCCTGGAGCTGCTTCTGGAATGATGCAGTATGAATTCCTACATGACTCAAGCCTGCCTCTTGCTTATTCCAGGGCCCTGCACTGCTGTAGGCTTACAGCTTAGAATCCCCCATTAGACAGATACAAGGGTTTGTCCAAACAACCTGGGGAGGGCCTCCTGACTTCATATGTCACCCAGCAAGCCCTCCAGGTCTGGAGTTTCCCCAGGTCACAGGGAAAGAAAAGTCACTCATCCCGATTCACCATTTCAAGATGTAACCTGGAGACGACACCTCGCTTCGTGCACTACCCCTTTCGGGGATCCTGCTGCATTTCAGCAAGGACTTCTGGAGAAATGAACTGCGTCTTTGATAAGGAGCCTTCAGGCACTCCCCATGGTGGCTTCTAGAGGAAGAGAAACCTTCTCCTGTCCCTCATGGGCTCACTTATCTGCTGCTAACAACAAGGGCTTCAAAGGGGAGGGGCCAAGGTCTCATACACACAAGAAGAGCAAAGTTCAAAATGTGATTTACAGGACTTGCTTCCCTTTCTTCTTTGGGCCCCTAGGAATTTCAACAATGGGTACTTTTCAGACGAATACCAGCCATTTCGGAAAATCAGTGCAGTGCAGGGGTGAGCACAAGACTCTCCCACACAGCAGCTATGGGACCCAAGTTTTCTGTACTTCCGTTTATCACCTGTAAAATGGGGGCCATGAAAGTACGTACCTCGTTAGGTTGATTGAGAAGGTAAAATAATATAATATATGTAAAGTGCTTAAAACAATGCCTGGTTTGTGTTAGCTCATAGTATAACTTTGCTTCATTTTTTTAAATAGAGAGGAAGGAAGAGAGAGAAATATCGATGGTTGCCTCCCACAATTGCTCCGAGTGGGGCTCGAACCCGCAACCTGGGTATGTGCCCCAACCAGGAACCAAACCCGTCACCTTTTGGTGCACTGGACGACACTCCAAAAAACTGAGCCACCCGGCCAGGGCTGTATTATTTCATTATTAGCAGAGACCTGCCATGGGCATGTGCCATCACCAGAAAGAAAGGATAAGAATAGAAAGAGTGGACACTTGGAAACAAAATGAGAACGGTATGCTTGACACTCTGTGGCTGAAGTTTATACACGTCTATTTCCATAATGTTTGTCAATAATTTAGAGATAAAGACAAACATATTCTGAGCTAAGGGTCAGAGGCCTAGCAGGAAACTGGACATCCTCCTGTGTCAGAGATGCAGACTGAAAGGCTGCTCACGTGTGTGATACAAACCTCATCAGTATTAAAGGAGACAGCAAGCCTCTGGTCTGGGTTAGCCAAGCACAGCTCCACAGGCCACAAAAAAGCAGCTAAGATACTGTCTTGCTCTTTTGGTGTTAATCACTAGCATTCTTGGGCTCAGTCAGCCAACTTGATAAATAAATGTTGGCTACTATGTTTCACATTTGCCTATACATTTAGCATTATTTAGTAAAGAGCATAATTTTAAAATAAAAATAATTAACTGGAGAAGTCCAGAGATCCTTTCAGCCATTTTTTTAAAAACCTTATGAATAATTACCTACTACAGCCTTTCAAAGTTTTGATTTTTAAAAGTCTGGACATTCTGCCATTCCTTCTACGTGGGCTGTGCATACATATTCAGAAAACGTACTTTCTCATAATCATTAGAATTTGTTGTTAATAACCATGACTGTGTTTTACCTTCATTTATGGTTATCACACTGTCAGGAGGGCGAACAGCATATGAGACTGAGAGTGAGGAAGGCTGTCCAAAGGGCCTGCTATGCAGGGACTCCAGGGGCTATTAATTATTTATCTACTTTTCCAAGTTAATAAATAGGCCTGTCTTTTGCCCTTTATTCCCCAGATGGATTTAACCAAATGAGAGATGGGGGTGTGTGTGCAGAGTTAGCCATCTGAGAACGCAGGAGGTGCAGATAACGGAAAGGAGATTTAAAAAATATATATTCATTTAATGCCTGTTAAATATGCACATCACTGCTTTATCTGGCATGTTTTCTATTACAAATAAATTCTCATGACTATTTTGATGGTTTTAGAGTATACTTTAAAAAACATAAGTGCTTTAAAGACGTAACATTAATATCAAAAAAAAAACAACAACACCAGAAAGCAAAATTCAAATAACATGCTGACACCAAAATAAATAAATAATGTTTATGCACAGTTAGAAAATGCAAACACTGAAGAATTAAGAACCTCCTTCCTCACCACTTGAGTCCTTCCAGCCAAAGGTAAACCACCGTTTATGCTTTTTATCTTCCCAGGAAAAAATGTTTGCATATATATTCATTTATTTACCAAAAACGAATCACATGTACACGTTCGGATACATACTTTTTAACTTAATAACACGCCTTGATACTATTTCCACATCAGCGCACGTGATTACCACATTCTGTCTGCTCTCACACACAGTGTGGCAGTGAGGAGCATCTCTGCACACACAGCTTAGTGTTAACATGTGTCTGGGGTTTGTTTTTGTAGTGTGACCTACTAGGAAAGTCAGTGCAGTAACTACAAACTACTGCAGGCGGTCCATCCCAGCTGTGTGGTGAGAGAAGAACAATCCCGTCTCCTTGGTTTATTTCGGTTCCTTTGGGAAACTTCCTGAGACAACGGTGGTTCACACCACATGGGTCTCGGGGGCAGCTTGAGGGGCCCACGGAGGAAAGGACCGCGTTCAGTTTAGAGGAGGTGAATCTTTCTACCTGTTCGCTTCCATGCAACAGCGCAGCAATTCTGTCTTTGCACTTAGATCCATCCACCTGGCGGGCTCCCTACCCCACGGGCCAGGAGTGAACCGAACACTCATGGCATGAATGGAATGCTTGTAGAAGGGGAGGCACAAGCAAGCGCTGGGGAGCTGTGCATGGAACCAGCAGCAGGTAAAACGGCCAGATGGCTGTGACCTTCACTCTAGTGCACGGCTATTGGGAACTCCCTGCTCATGGAAGACCAAGATTCAGGATGTTTGCCTAGAGGTGCACGGAACACAGCTGAGTGGCAGAGTTGGGGTGGAAAAGTGACTACAAAGTTCACAGCTCAGAAATATCCTATATAATAAAGAGCTAATATGCTAATTAGACGGAACAGCAGAACGACCGTCCAGGAGACCTTCTGGATGAAGCCAGGGCTGCGAGGGCTGGCCAAGTCAGCTGGGGCTGCGAGGGCCAAGCCCCCTTGCATGAATTTCATGCATTGGGCCTCTAGTTAATAATAATAAAACCATCTCCTAGCTTTAGTATACTTAGTGGCCTCACATTCCTTTTGGAATGGTGAAGGACTTAAATTATATTTGGAAACCTGTCAACACAATGTTTTTCCAAATGTTTACCTCAGCTGACTCACATCAATTCTATGGAGCAAGTAGGTCCCCACTTCAGAGACAAAATGATGGTGGCACAGCCACATTAAATGACTTGCCCACGGCCAACCAGCTGACTCAGTGTCCTGGCTCTAAGAACTGTGCTCTTCTCTGCATTCTCCCAGGACCATTCACGTCGGACACACCAATTTTAGAATCCCAAACCAAGAAAAGCTCAGAATGAAGCCAGAAGTAAGTATAAATAGATCCCTCTCCAGGGATACCTGAAAACTACCTCTTCCTAATAGAACTTTAAGAAACTGAACAACATTCATGTTACTAAGTACCAGGTTGAGATACCAAACTTAAACCTGGACGGAAGAATAACAGTCTCCACTAGTTTTACAAAGATGTCTGTGAAAATCTGGTTTCATGTTTTATTATGAACACCCCGTTCTATCTCACCTTTTTAAAATCTAGGAGCTCTCCATTTTTGGTTAAGGCACTGCCCTGGATAGTACTGTGATTTGTCATTTAGATATCTAACACCTGTTCTTGAGTTTTTCTCAGTTAGGACTGTCCTTGATGAGTGCTTTTCACATTTTTTTTTTTTTAGAATGGCTTACAGAAGAAATGGATTTAACTTTGTAAAGCACAGACATGTATGTGCCATAGACACCAAACTTTCACAAAGCCAAAATTACCCTTCCTATGGGTGGTTTACTTGGTTATTTTCTATGCCTTCATACTTTTTCATTTCATTTTTAAAAATATATTTTGTTTTATATATACACACACACACACACACACACACACACACACTAGAGGCCCAATGCATGAAATTCGTGCAAGGGTAGGCCCTCACAGCCCTGGCTGCTGCCCCGGCTTCATCGGGAAGGTCGTCCAGGGTAGTTCTGCTGTTCAGTCTAATTAGCATATTAGCTCTTTATTATATAGGATTTTTTTTATTGATTTCAGAGAGGAAGGGAAAATGATAGAGAGATAGAAACATCAATGATGAGAGAGAATCATTGATTGGCTGCCTCCTGCATGACCCCTACTGGGGGGCATTGCGCCCGCAACCCGGGCACATGCCCTTGGCCGGAATCGAACCTGGGACCCTTTAGTTCCCAGGCCAACGCTCTATCCACTGAGCCAAACCGGCTAGTGCTTAAAATGTATTTTTATTGATTTCAGACAGGAAGAGGGGGGAGAGAGTGAGGGAGTGAGTGAGAGAGAGAGAGAGAGATATCAATGAGAGAGAATCATTGATCAGCCTTTCGCATGCCCCCTACTGGGGATGGAGCCCACAACTGGGGCATGTGCACAGACGGGGAATCAAATCATGACCTCCTGGTTCATAGGTCAATGCTCAACCACTGAGCCACAACAGTTGAGTTCATTTCATTTTTTAAAATTGTAATTATGAAAAAAAAAATAAATAAATAAAATAAAATAAAATAAAATAAAATAAAATTGTAATTATGGGTGAATACATTGATTTTATGACTAAAAAATGGGTCTGAATAACACTGGCTTAGGTGAACCACACACAGACCCGGCTTCAAAGAATGTATACACTGGTTGGGAGTGTCATGGGTGCATTGTTCACAGACATATTATAGTTGGAAAACCTTAGAGGTCCATCAGGTCAACTATCTGCTCTGTAACTGACTACATCCCTGACAGAGGGGGGATATACCTGCAAGGGTTTGAACACCTCTAGGACAAGACGTCACCTCCTGATTGAAACCTAGCACAGGACTGCTCACATCAAGACCTGTTCAACCAGTACAGACCGGAAGCTAAATGAACCAAACACCTCCATATACATTCCATGTCTTTTTCCTGAAAAACAACTTCAACCTTTTTTCCTAAACCCATCTCAGTCTTTTCCAGAAGGGCAAAGAGGGGAAGGTCAATCAGGGGGACAGAGGTCTACAAAGGCTCCTTCCTCTTTGATGACTTGGAAGAAGGCGTCTTAGCAAGTTAAGAAACCACACGACAAGCAGCCTTCACCACTGGAGGCCTGCGTGGGGGATACTCACCATGAGGGCTGGGAGGCTGGAGGTCGGCAAAGGCTCCCCGGAGGATGTCCCAAGTGAGCTCAGTCTTGAAAGATGGACTGCAATCAGAAGGGTGGGGAGAAAGTGGGAGGGTGTGATCAGAGTGCACGCGGATGCCGTTAACTCAGAATCCTAATAAGATCCGTCTTGGTCCCCTAAAAAAATAGAAAAGCTGGGCCATCCATATTGCAATGTCACCCTTACCTCCCCCGCCCCCCGCCCACTACTTTATCCTCTTACTTTTCTCAATGCCGTGTCAGCCTTACCAGGAGCTACCACACGAGTGTTTCCTTGATGAAAGCTGTAGACCTAATATTCCGAAGCGTGTCCCCCATGCTGCCACGGGCCCAATAAATCATTACAAACCTTTTTTTTTTTTTTCCCTTCGGCCCAAATTAAGTTTTGTACAGACCGTCACAACGAAATTAATAGTCGGAAGGTTGTTTCAAGTTCATAGACAAACAGGGACCTTTGTAGGCGTGAACTATCTGGTAATTCAGGCTCTGCGGGACCCAGTGACAGTGCCCTGTGAACCCGAGCAAGAACTCAGGTCTGTCTCAGGAGAACAGACACTTCCAGGGCGAGTCACGCACACACACACACACACACACACACACACACACTCACTCACTCACTCACTCACTCACTCACTCACTCACTCACTCACTCACTCACGGTCCCTGGAAGCAGCGTTAAGAGATGAGGACCACAGAGCCAAGTCTCCGTCCCATCCCGCACTGGGCCTCCTCTGCCTCCTTCCAGCCTGAGGACCCAGAGAGCTCAGAGTCTTGGACTGATGTCTCATCAGCATCCTTTCTTTAAAATTTAGTTTCCCCAAATTTCGAAAGGGCTGTCTCCCCAGGGCCTCCAAGTCACTCTGAGGTCTCCATGGATCGGAAGATTCAGGGATGGAACAGGCGTTCGTCGAGTCAGATAAGGGTTTCAACAAGGGAGGCTACTTCCGGGAAAAGATTCTGGTCCCATTTCTGAGAAAATGTCTGTCCCTAGCAGGTGTCTAAGACGAGCAGCCACATCCATGTTACATGACCGCCTGGGGTCACGCAGAGCATTCACCCGGGGTCCAGACTCAGCCCCGTGTCACGTCCACACGAACAGGTGGCTGTGACCCCCATGTCCCCCCCAAAAAAAAAACCCCAGCCGGGGTCTCGAGTGGAGTCTGCATTCGCCATGGGAGGCAATGGGAGGCTGTTGCTGTTCTGTGGCCGCTGCCTACGCTGGGCGGGCGGTGAGGAGGGGGTTCGGGGCGAGTGCTGAGAAAGAGGGGACCCCCCCTCCCCCGCGACACCCCCGCCCCGCGCAGCCCTCCCCGCCCGCACACCGCGGCCTGAGGGACGGACGCCCGGTCCCTGTCAGGTGTCGCTCTCGCCTAGGTGGTTACTTCCGCTTCCGGGTGGAGCCCAGCTTCTCAGCTGCTCATGTCAACCCTCCCGAGAAGGCCGCGGGCCCGGGCGCGCGCGGGGCGGCCGGCGTGGAAAGCCGAGGTTCTCCGCGCTCACGAGGAGCCGGGGGTCCCAGGGGCGGGTCCCGGTCACCGTGACGGGCGCGGACGGGGCCTGCCCTCACCCGGCGCCTGGACCGGGTTGCAACCCCTCGCCACCGGCGCGGCCCCCCGCGCAGCCCGCTCCCCGCGCCGGACGCCTCCGGGTCGCACGGGGTCCACACGCCCCCACGCGCGCGGACGCGGCCCCGGGGCGCCTCCGGCCTGAGGGCGGGACCAGCTCCCTCCGCCCCGAGGCCGCCCCGCGGGGCCGGGGCCGGGGCCGGGGCCGGGGTCGCGGTCGCGCCCCGCCGCCCTCGGGCACCCCGCCCCTCACGGCCCCGCCGCCGGGCGCACGTGCCGGGTGACAGGCCCCCTATAGGTTCCATACCTGCCACCGGAAGTGAGTGAGGAGGGCAGTATAGGCATTTCCTGTGACGCCAGCGCCTGGACTCCATTAGGCAGCAGCTGGGGGAAGAATCAACACACCGGGGAGCGGAGCGCAGCGGAGCCGAGCACAGAGGCGGCAGCTGCCTCGCTGCCGCCCGCCGCCGCCCGCCGCCGCCGCCGCCGCCGCCCGGGCCCAGCCCAGCGGCGCCCCCGCCGCCGCCCCGCCGCGACCCCCGGGCCGCGCACCCCGAGCTGCCTCCGGGAGGGGGGGGGGAAAGGGCCCGGATCCTCCTTCTCCCCCTCCTCCTCGCCCCCCGCCCCTCCTCCCCCCCTGACCCCCGCCCGGCCCCGCACCCCGACCCCCGCCCGCCCCCGCCTCCCCGCCCCCGCCTCGCCCCCCCGGCTTCCCACCACGGCCTCTCTCGGCGAGGAAACTCTGGCCTCCGCTTCCTCCTCCTCCGACTCGGACACCGGCGGAGCCTCCCCGCCCCCGCGGAAGAAACCCCGAGCCTCGGCGGCGGAGGGGGCAGGAGAGCCCGGGGCCTCGGCGAGCCGAGCAGGCCTCTCCCCGCCGTCCTCGTCCTCGTCCTCGTCGTCCTCCTCCTCCTCCGTGGTGGTAGTGGTGGGACTCCCCCCGGCCGCCCCCCACCGGAGCAGCGGCCACAGCCTGGTCAGCGGCAGCATCATGCAGGCCAACGGGGCAGGAGGAGGAGGAGGCGGCGGCGGCGGCGGCGGGGGCGGCGGGGGCCAGGGACAGACCCAGGAACTCGCCTGCCTGTCGGCCCAGAACGGGGAGTCGTCCCCCTCGTCGTCGTCGTCCGCGGGGGACCTGGCCCACGCCAATGGGCTCCTGCCCGCCGCCCCCTCCGCCGCCGGCAACAATAGCAACAGCCTGAATGTCAATAACGGGGTCCCCGGCGGGGCCGCCGCCGCCGCCGCCGCCGCCTCCGCCACCGTCGCGGCCGCCTCCGCCGCCGCCACCACCGCCGCCGCCGCCGCCGCCTCGGCCTTGGCCACCCCAGACCTGGGCAGCAGCCTCAAGAAGAAGAAGCGGCTGTCCCAGTCGGATGAGGACGTCATTAGGCTGATAGGACAGCACTTGAATGGCTTAGGGCTCAAGTAAGTCTCCTTTTGCAGGCAGCCGGGCCGGACCGACCGGGGGACGGAGGCAGGCGGGCGGGGAGGGGGCTGCGGGGAGCTCGGAGGGGGAATGACTGCCGGGCACGCGGGGCCCGGGGCCCCGGAGGACGCGGCTCGGGCTGGCCGGCCCGAGAGGGGGAGCCGCCCGAAGGCGAGAGGAGGGAAACGTCCATCAGATGGGCCGGGCCGGGCCGGGCCGGTGGGGGATCGGGGAAAGGGGTCGTAGAAACCGAGAGATCCCCCCCCGCTCCCCGCCCCAATCCCCGCACACCTTGAGAGCCCGATTGTCAGTAAGGGCCTGCGGAGGGTGCCTGTGTGCGGTGGGGGGAAGGGTGGGGGAGAGCCGGTGGAAAGAATGAACCTGGGAGGATTTGTTTTTCGTCTATCTCCGAGGCATCTTTGTGGGACGCCTCCCCCCCACCCCACCCCACTCCCCCCCCAGCCATGACAGACAGCCCAGGCCAACTACCAATCAGGAGAGACAATCGCCTACAAGTGTTTATGGGAACCGAGGGGCTGGGATCTTGGGGAAGGAGGTTGGATAAATCGGACGGGAGTCCTGAAGGCAGACACCGGGGCGGATGTCACGGAGAGGCCCTGCCGTGTGTGTCTGTCCCAGAGGCCTGCCCCTAGCGCGACTGAAATCCCAGTTTAATACCGAGCGGTGATGGCCTCTGCAGAGGGGACATCTGATCTGGTGAATCATTTATTTTCCAGTACAAGCGAGGTGGCCTTCTGTACCTGAAGTAGGGTGAAGGGAGACAGCGACCTTGGCCCCAAACCACCGTTCTGTGTACACACAAAGAAAAACGAAGGGGTGGAAGCGGGGGGGGGGGGGGGGGGGGGGGGTGCTGAGGAGCCCCCAGGCAGAGGCAGAGGCAGACGAAGGGGGAAAACATGCCCTGCATTTCCTAGCTCCCGGCGTCCGTTAAAATAAGCTCCGATGCTGGCCCATGTGGTGGTGTTGGGGTCACAGATTCCTTCTGGGGGAGGGGGAAAAAGAGCACTTTTTTAAGGTGACACAAGGATTTTGATTCTCGGGCAGATGGTTGATTGCACTGTTTAGCTGAAAAATAAATGGGGCTGAATAAGAAAACATTGAAGCATAAACATGTAAGACTGATAAAGGAAGATTCCTAGGTGTCAAAATATCTAAGCCACTTCTGATGAGTCTTTTATGCTTTCAAAGAGAAATATAGGAAGATTTCACTTTTTTGCCGGAAGGAAAAGGAATTAGTATGAAAGGAGGTTTTGTAAATGCTAACGTCTTACTGAGACCAGAAGCAAGCTGACAGCAGCAGGAGGAAATAACTCGTGACTGTTTGGAACCTACACCAGAGTAAATTTGCTATTTTTAGTATAGAGAGAAAGGGGATGATTTTTGATGCTGGATTTATTTCCATTTTAAAGACTGACCTACTAGAATTTCTATGCAAACGTGGTATCTGGATGTAAGACTCTCCCCTAATGGCAAGCCATGGCTATCACCTTGTATGGAGCTAACATGTTTTATCTTATGAAATGGACCAGGGTTAGTAGGTAGATCCTGGTGTGTGTGTTTTCCACTTATTTAACCAATTGGTTACAACATGTTTTTAGGAATTTTATACTTCATTTAAACTTCTGAGGCGTTAAATGGCAGAAGTAGGAAGAACTTACTTTGATTCTGGTTTCAGGAAGGTTTTTAACTTAACTAGATATAAATGAAGGTGGCAGTTTAAAAATCAAGTTGGTTTAGCCAAGCACATGAAAGCTCTTTATTTCTTTTTTCTTCATGAGATCAGTTTAAGAACTTTTGCAACTGTTTTCATAGACATTAGTTTGTTTGGAAGAGTAAACCCTGAACCGTGGTCAGGTCGTTTTTACACTGTATCTCTCCTGCAGCCAGACTGTTGATCTCCTCATGCAAGAGTCAGGATGTCGTTTAGAACATCCTTCTGCTACCAAATTCCGAAATCATGTCATGGAAGGAGACTGGGATAAGGTAAAGTAGGGCCTATAGAGCTGTGTGACTGCTGCTAAAATTATGTATTTGACGTGCATATTGTGACATTTCTGTTTTTCTCTTATACCAATTTTTGCAGGCAGAAAATGACCTGAATGAACTAAAGCCTTTAGTGCATTCTCCTCATGCTATTGTGGTAAGAGGCGCACTTGAAATCTCTCAAACGTTGTTGGGAATAATTGTGGTAAATACACTTTTGTTCTTAGTTTCACATTTATGCTTATTTTAATAGGTTATTGATAACTCTAGGCTTCTGCCTCTTATAAAAGATAAGGCCTAAAAAGAATTAAATTTCATATAACTAAATTTGTAAACTAAGATGAGTGTTTATGATGTGCTGAAGTTTGAGCTCTGTATTTTTAAAATAATGTTTAATAAGTATGTCTTTTGAACCTAATTTACAAATTAAGCTCAATACAAAATTATATTGAAAGATCATGCTTTTAGTGCTGTTTCATGGGAGTTCTATACTTCTAGAATCAAGGATAAATTATACTTTTATATTATTTAAAACACTGAATGTGCTGGTAAAGAATGTATTTGGGTGTATGTATGTCTATAGGCCTTAAGTAGCTGACACTAATTTTTTTTCATCTTTGGCAATTACAATTATAGTTCATTCAAACCAACTCTATTGGTGTGCTCACCATTTTCCATTCTTGCATTCCAGTTGTGTGAATTGACAGTGTCAAAGTTTTTATAATATGTATGACTCTGGTGGAGGCTTTTATGTGTATTTGACTATTGGGTTCTGCTTACTGGCCTTATTTCCCCAACAAGATCAATTTAGTAGTTTACTTGTTAGCCTCTTTCATAAACCTTAATGAATCTTTTATACTGATAGGCTTTAATTCTTCAGTAGATATTGCTGAGAGAGAGGAGGGAATACAATTTTTTCTAAGAGCTTGTGATTGGAAACCATGAAGAATCAGCTGCTTGGCCTCTTCCTGCTGGCTTTTTTACTTCTAGCTGATTGATTTGTTGTCAGAAGCAGTTTCCTGTCTTGTGGGGGAGGGACAAGGGTGAATAGGAAGTGAAGTAAGGAAACCAGCTGTTTGTTAAATATTAGTAAATGAGTGTTACTTTTGTTTTTTTTTTACGTTGGGTCAAACATTGATCTTTCTGCCTTTGTCTATAAACCTAACAGAGTCTCCTGTTTTTGTTTTTTGGGTTTTAAAAACAAATCTTAATTACAAAAGTTTTCAAATTCTTAATGTGATTTTATACAATTATATAATCCTAGAGAATGGCCTTCAGGTGAATTAAAGGTGCAAACAAATATGAACAAATACTGGTTCGTTTAAATTGATTATCTTTTGTATTATCTTTTTTTCTCTTAAGTATTTAAAATACTAAAAATTTTAACTTGCTATTATTGAATCAGATGGTTGATGATTAAATAACTCATGGAATAATCAATTCCATGGTCAGTTTTTAAAATGAAAACACAGAAGTTAAAATAAACAAACATCTATATTCAAAAGGATTACAAATTTTCCAGTGACTAAATTTTCCCCAATTAGTGTGTTTGGAGTTTTAAAAAGAAAAACACCTAAGCATATTTTAACCGGCCAGCTTTTCATAAATTGTTAGCTCTGATGGAATGGAAGGTGACCCTAAAATAAAATCAAGGCATTTAAGGCCAAAATAAGAATTGGGGTTCTTTTCCCATCAGACAAGCTAGCACTGTTTCTATGGTGACAGTAACGAACTTGCCCATGGACTGTTTTAAAATAAGGATGTGATTTCTTGGAGGACTGTTTTCCTTTTTTAAGCTTCACCCAAATTATATCTGTAATTTAGTAGTAAAAAATTTGAATAGGCTCACTTCCTCTTTTTATGTTTTTATAGTAATTTGAGACTTTTGTATTGGATTTAGATTATTACTGTATCTCATTAGAAACCTTCATTAGAAGCAACATGTTAACTGAATAAAGGTAGTTGTAGATAATAAGGAGGAATCCTTTCTTTTTACAGCCTGTTCAGTCTATAGAACATTCTAGGATCTAATAAAAGATGAAGATTAAATCTCTGGCTGAGCCTCACGCCATCAAACTGTTTAGGTATTTATACAAAGAAAGGGGTTCCAGTTTTTATCTTACTTTAAGCATTGATGAATCAATTGCTTTTAAAAATGCAGTTCAGCATTTTTCACCTTTCTACGTATGTTTAGGTTGACTCCTCTCCTCCTCCTTCTCCAGAATATAATCTAATGTAAGCATGAGTTTGTAGTAATAAACATAACTAATTTAACTGTATAGCCAGACACACTTGATGACTTAGTCTAGAATAAAATTGTATTTTACTTTTTAAACCTGAATGTTTCTATTGACCTAATCCACTCTCCACTTTCCCCGTTGCACCTCCCTTTCCCTACCCTCATATTTTTAAATGGTTTCCAGTCAAATAATACTAGAAATAGCAGAATTTGCTCTGGATTTTCTAGAAGCTGAGCTCATGAATCAACATATTTTTAGTTTGGGTTCAAATATGCTTAGCCATGTCTGAGGAATTGGGTGGGTATTTGAGGTCAATAACATAAAAAAACTCGTATATGTCTAAAAATATGTTTGATTCTTTATTTTTCAATATAATAGAAATATGCTTAACAAAACTATTCAAATATTAATGTGCAAAAATGAACTTGTTTATTTTAAAGTCAAATAGGAGTTTTGAGAGCCATGGTTTAAATATAATTCATTTCCCCTTTCCTCTGAGTCATTTAATTGATACAACTTGGTTAAAACCTTGTTCCAGAGTTAGTCAGAACCACTACTAAGTTGGCTAAGAAGCTGTTCTTGATAAACAGACTTCCTGCGTATCGTAACTTTTGAGTTCTTTTTTTCCCCCCCACATTGAGTTCACTGTAATTATATGGGAGGAAAGGGTAAACCAGTACAAATATTGGGTAGGCAACAGCCAGATTTACCATGTGAAACTATCTTTCAAGCTGTCCTATTCATTTATCAATTTCAAGTTTATATTAGATAGCAAAAGAAAGAAACACTGCTGGACCCAAAGATACTGCACCAGACACCAGGAATAATCTAAAAAATTAGGAGTTGGGGAAACAGAAAGGAGAGTGCACTTTCTCTTCGTTTGTTTCTTTCCTTCTTCATTTAAGAAGCACGTGGGCTTTTACAAAACCAGGAGTAAAGCCCTGACCCCACATTTCAGCAAACTTGAGTTTTGCCTTTTTTTAAAAACATTTTTAGTAAATAATTTAACATCATTTTTGAAAGATATTT
Source organism: Ia io (assembly GCA_025583905.1). Classification (NCBI taxonomy): domain Eukaryota; kingdom Metazoa; phylum Chordata; class Mammalia; order Chiroptera; family Vespertilionidae; genus Ia; species Ia io. The sequence continues at coordinate 11,407,795 of JAJQQW010000024.1, read as the reverse complement.
ATTTTCTTGAAACTATATTTGCATTTTTGTGCCTTAAATTTTGGGAAGTGAAATTCAGTTTTACTCGCCATCCTTATCATGTGCATCACATACTTGATTTTAAGTAGAATAAGTGTTTCCTCTCTCAACCACGTCTCTGTCTATGCTTGGTCAGCAGCATGTTCTCTGCCATGTGCACCACCAAGATTTGATACTAGCTTCAGGATATTCTTTGTCTTAATCTGGATAAAATGACTCAGAGAAATGTTCTTGCACTGCTTTTATAGCATTCCCTGTATACAGAAAATCGTGTTTATATTGGCTTCTCTTGCCTTCCTCTTCTCTCCTCCTTTGCCTCTGCCCCATAGAAAGAGAATAACATGTTCTAGCAGGATCTTGGTGGGAAAATAAGGGGAAAATAGCACTTGGGACACTGTCCCTACACACATTGGAATGGGAGAGGGGGTGTGCATAGGACCTAATGATTGATACCCAATAATTAAATAAATAATTTGCCCTGAATTTAAAAAAGTTTTCCCCAAATTCCCAATTGTTAAGAAAATTTAATGAAATGCAAATGCTGGCCAGCTTCATGTGGCATTTAAATTTAAAAATTCTGTAACAAAATATTCTCCAATTTGAATCAAAAACACTATGTGATACGAAACTTTTACCAGTATACTGGTAAATGGAAGTATATGAACTCTTCACTTCATAAAGAGTTGAAATTTTTTTAAAAGGATAAAATGGTGAGAATATCCAGAATTAACTTCAAATATATTTTGATTTTTAGATTATTTTGTTTTATTTAGTCTTCTGTTTTTGTTTTTTGTCACCTGATGGATTTCACATTATTTTTTAATTGGGTATATAAAAGTAAACTTACGGTTGCATATAGAGCAACACTTTTTAGAGCATCTTAGAAACTAATCTGTTTATGAAATGCTCAGTCAGTGTAACTTTGTGTAAAATTTGGTAAGTGTAATTTTCCTATAGTTACAGGAGCTTATCTCATAGTTGGAAATTTTTCCTATTGTTCTTTAGCTATAGTTTTAAGATTAGATTATTACCAAGCATAAGCAATGTATCTTATAAAAGATGTATTTAAATGTATGCCTAATTTATATGAGAGGGTTTGTTTTGGTTTATTTTCTCTAGAAGTCATTTTTATCAGCTGGTAGGCTATGCCTTTCTTCTAAATATTCCCTAATAGAAAATCTTGAAGAGCAGTTATATGATACTTTTAATTCCATATATAAATGATAATTTCTTCAAACCATTTTTTGAGAGAAGTATATTTTAATGTGTTTAAAGTAAGCATTAAATGCTTTTTAAAGTAAGTGGATTTGAGATTTTTACCACTATTTCTTGGATTCTCTAAATATAACTAACATTTCCTATTTACTAACAAAGTTCTCTATGTACATCAGTTAGCTTGCAAGCTCCACCAGTAGCAGATATAATGAAAGTCCCTCTAAGCAGTGTCTTTAATTAGGTGTAAGGTTTAGAAGAAATTCCAAACTTGATAATTCATAAATCTCTCTTTTCTCTAGCAAAAAGCTGCTAAGATTTTTCAAGTTACTTTCCATCACTTTTAAGTTAAAATAATATAGTAAAGGAACATTAGAAAATACTAAAGCCCAGCACATTTCAGAAAAAAAACACACTAAATGTGAAAGTATTTCGTAAGTTGGAAATGGTTTATCCTTTAAGGGGAAAGAGCTGATAATTGTCTGTGCTTCATAGTTAAGTGTATCAGTGATTAGATTGTTTCCAACTCGCAAAGACAAATATTGAATCTTTTTTAAAACCTTGGCATTGAACCTTTATTGTCTTTAGAGTGAGTCCCATCAGGCTTATGCTTGTCCACTTTAGTCGTAGGAAACTCAGTACTTTGCGCACCAACCTTTAGTCCATTTGCTGGGCAGCTCTTCTTACTTTTGATAAACCAAAATCTGACACTTTGCAACTTCTGCCTCATGTCTCTAGTTCTGCTTTCTGGTCTACTTAGTCCTTCTTTCACATTGTGTTAAGTAATCCCTTCATTAATGGAATTTTCTGTGTTTTTTCCAAAACCTGTTCCCTAAAATGTTCCCACTGCCCATTATAAAAGCCCCAGGCTTTTTATAGAAAGAAAATTTAGAATACTGTAAATAGTTCTAAATTTTTATAGAAGAAATGAAATTCTAGGTGAATGTTTTGAGGGCAGAATTCTTATTTGTTTTGATGTCATTAATGATCATATCTAATTTGAGATTATTCAAAACTGTTGTGTTAAGACATGGAATTGAGCAAAATCACATTTAATAAATATACTGTGACTCCATTAAACCCAAATATTTTGAGTCATATTAAAGCTTTTTAAAAAGTTATTGTTAAAGGGCGTAGTAGAATGGTTTCTACTGTTCTGTTTAGGCACAAACATTTTCTGAACCTTCCATCAACTTTTTTCCCCTGACTGCTGCTTTCTGTCATGTCAGAGGATGAAGTTTTTGCTGCTGCAGCAGAAGTACCTGGAATACCTGGAGGATGGCAAGGTCCTGGAGGCCCTTCAAGTTCTACGCTGTGAATTGACGCCACTGAAATACAATACAGAGCGCATTCATGTTCTCAGTGGGTAAGGAAGCCTCGTTCTTAGGCTCCAGGTTGCTGGAGGGCTGTAACTTTTATCAAGGTCAGCTTTCAAAGTTACATCTCTTTAACATTTTTCCAAGATCTGAATATTGCTAAATTCTTAGGTAACACTAGCCTGATAGATTCACTTATAAATGTACTCCATATTAGAATAGAGAAATATTTAAGTGGGTAAACGGAAGGAGAAATACGTATTGCTGGTGAAAGGCCATTTCAGAATCTTCTGCAAACAACTAAATGTGAAAGTATTTCATAAGTTGGAAATGGTTTATCCATTGAAGTTTCCAGAATTAATGCATATATTCTCTTAATGTATACTTATCATGTACCAGGTCCTTGCTAAGCACTTCATATGTACATCTCATTTTATTTTCATGTCAATCCTTTAAAAGTTAGAGTACCCAAAGGCTTGGTTCTGGACCTCCTTTCTGTTCTGTCTAAACACTCTTCCAAGGTACCCTCATTTTGTACCATGCCTTTGCATACCATCGATATGCCGGTGGCTCTTAAATTCACCTTTCATCTGAACTCCCAGCGTACATATCTGATAGCCTACTTGACAGTTTCCGTTTGGCTAATAGGTGCCTCAGTTAACAGTTCAAAACAAAATTCTTGATTCCAGTTGCCCATCCACCCACTTCACTCTCACTGACCTGTTCCTCATTTCAGTAAGTGGTAAGACCTTTTATCCACTTGTTCAGACAAAAAACTTAAGCCTCATCCTTACTTTTTATTTTTCAAATTATAAGAGAAAGTTCGCTTAGAAAATTCTAGAGGTGATAGAAGTGAACCAGTTGGGCTGCATAAGCTGAGGAAACAAGTTATAGAGGCAGAAAAGGCCCTTGGAACTTAGGAGAGAGAAAGGCAAAGATAATGCCCTGGGAGGGTGGGGTAAAGAAGACAGGAAAGGGCCTAACTCTAAAACATCCCAGTTTTGTCTATTTCTCTCACCTCCACAATTTCTACCCTAGTTAAGCCATAAGCGCCTCTCCCTCCCTTAACAGTGCATGTTCCACACAGCAGCCACAGAAACACATAAGCAAAACCATATATTAACCCATTTCTCTCCTTTTCTTAAAACTGTCCACTGGCTTTCTAGCATGCTTAAAATGCAGAAACTCTGCCCAAGCCCACAAGCACCCTGATCCTTTCCTGCCATCCGTTCCCTTACTCATTGCTGTAGTGACACTAACGTTAAGGCATTTATCCTGCCTGTTCACTTTATCCTAAATGCTCTTCCCTAATCTCTGCAGCGTTGGCTCAGGTCCCAACCCAAATATCTGCTCCTGAGACCACCACCAGGCATTCTCTGTCACATCACTCTGTTTTTACTTTTCTTTCTAGCATTTTTCATTACATGATATAGCCCCTGCATCTAGAACAGGGTGGGGAGTGTCCAGCCCTCAAGCCATATAAGGCCCGTGAAATCATTTGGTCTGGCCATGGAACCGCAGGTGGGACTCGAAATTCAATGAATCTGGGAGCTTTTTTCATAGCAACATAAATTTATATTAAGCAAATGATGTTACAAATATCCAAATGGCCCTGGGCAGAAAAAGGGTTCCCAACCCCTGTTCTAGAGCAATATCTCACACATAATGAGCTTTCAAAAAGGTAAGCCCTGAGATGTACAGGGTTCATTTTAGGGTTTTTGCAGATAAGGAATCTAAGCCTCAGAGAGGTGAAGTAAGCAGCCCATGATACAGCTAGTAAGTCAGCCAAGATTCAAAACCTGGTTTGACTGATTCCAAAATCATTGGTCTTGACCCACTATTGCATCTTGAAATAGTTTCTGCTGGATATTTCAGTATTGTAGCTGACACATTACTTTATTCGGATTACCTCTTTCAGAGGTGTCTGATTTCTGTGTCACCTAAGTGCCATTCACATGGTGGACTTTCTTTTCTGCTCTGGCAATAGTGCCTACAATTTAGCCGTAGCGGTTTTCTTCTGCAGTGAGCTTCATCAGGTTTGTCCCTAGACTATTGCACATAAGTAAATGGCCCAGCGGTGACCAGATGTGGAGCTGACATCAGAACTCAATCATTACTGTTTTCAGTTATGCCATGTGACTTCCTTTGAAACCTTAAGGTGTAATATTTTCAGAAGGGTGCAGAAACCGTTGTAAGTTATTTTTACAAAATTTAAAAAGTAAATGATTTTCTCAGAATTATTGATAATAAATTTTACTCCCAAAAGGATATTTTAGAAACTAGATTTTTGCAATATCTAGCTTAAATTTAATTACTCATACAATTTTTAAAAAATTAAATTCTCATCAGCTAAGGCGCTGTATACTAAATAGCAAGAGAAGAAGTAGTTCTGTTGTTGGGTGAAAGGCTATTAATTGATTTAAATGCTAAGTGCAATATGCTTTATGCAGTTAAGAAAAGGAGGAGGTGATACTCGGGTTAACTGAGAGGTTTCTGGTACTTATATTATCATATATTAAGCTCTGTGTGTATACCAGGTAGTGGACCGAGTACTTCATATGCTCATACTCCATCTCATTTAATCCTTACGGCCTTGTTTCATCCCCTCTTTACAAGTGAGAAGAACAGATTTGTCTGAGAAAAGACAACAAATAGCAGGAGAGTTACTTGCCAGGTCTAATCTCCATGTTTAAATAATGCCTTCACTTCTTTTGCTTTTAAAGCCCGTTCTTCTGAGAAGAGGCAGAACCAGGTCAGGGTCACACTTCCAGCAGGGGGCCCTCATGTATTCTCCAGAGTCCATGAACTTTAGCGTTTATGCCTCCTTCGGCACAGATAGTGAGGAATAAAGCAGTTCCCAAACTTCCTGCTTGGGGATCGCAGTACCTTTCACAGGATGACACAAGGATGGTTGTCCAATTATACCATTTCTTGAGTGACGTTTTTGATAATCTCTTAAAGGTATGTTGTTTTGTTTAATTAACTTAGTATTAACTCTTAAGGTTTTGTTTTGTATTACTAGTGAGAAGCTGTTAAGTTAGCATGGTGGTTAAGAGCAAGTTCTGCAGCTAGAGTGTCTGGATTCATATTCCTACTTTGCCTCTTAACTTGACCCTAAGTCTGTGACTTAAGCTCTTTGTCTTCAATTCCTCATTTGTAAAATTAGAATAATAAGGCATACTTCATACAGGATTGTTATGAGCATTAAATGAAGTAATAATAGGATTGTTATGAGCATTAAATGAAGTAATATTTCACAAGCTAAATAGTTGAGTGCTTAGAGCCTGGCACACAATAAGAGCTATATATAGATAACGATTACAATATATATAAGAATATGTTCATAGATAATATATATTATAATATGTATTTAGCTACTTCTTTTATATTACATTTTTAAATTATATCCAGATGCCAGGTTGTATTAATGAATTGGGTCCACTTAAGAAGTTTTTCTTGATAAATGTTTCTTAGTAAGAACTAGCTATCTTGAGCAGAATCAGTATTTTTCAATTATTTTTAATCCAGAGAAAAGGACTTGCTATTTGGTTGTTTCCCTGTCGTACTTTTAGGTATCTGATGTGTAGCCATGCAGAAGACCTACGTGCAAAAGCAGAATGGGAAGGCAAAGGAACAGCTTCCCGATCGAAACTGTTGGACAAACTTCAAAGTAAGAGTCTTAATTTTTTGGTGTCTCTGTATTTGTTCTTAGAGTAGAAATAGGTATTGTGAGTCGATTAGGAGGGACACACTCTTATTGAATGGTTATTTAGGGAAAAGTTGTAGGGAGGTCCATCAAGAGAACCCTGTAAACCAGAGGTTTCCAACTCTGCCATGCAGTCTAAGAAGTGAACCTCCGCAGTCAGTGAGAGGGTGCTGGTCCCAGGCAGTTCCCCTTTCTTTTGTTTTATGTAGCGATGCTCCCCATAAGATTTTGTTTGTGGGAAAGTGCTGTGGTTAGGCAAAAAATATATATAAACCACAGCTGTAAACCATGAGTGTTGTAAATATTGTGTTTTCAATGATAAGGCCCAGATTTCTTCTGTAAATTGTTTTACCCTCCCCTCAACTATGTTCTGTGGCTTCCAATTTAGGGTAGGAGTTTCATTTTTGCCACATCTTTATATAAACGACTAGAGGCCTGGTGCATGAAATTCATGCATGGGGGAGTGTGGGCCCTCAGCCCAGCCTGCACCCTCTCCAATCCGGGACCCCTCGAGGGGTGTCTAACTGCCAGTTTAGGCCCGATCCCCACACAGCCTGTTCAGTCGTCCATTCGGTTGCAATGGTCACTTAGGCTTTTATATTTATATAGATCTATCCCTCTGTGCTTAAGTCATGTTACTCTTTATATTTCATGTTGATCTGAGAACAGAGATCCTAAGAATCAGAAAACCATGTGACTGGGAGGTATAAGACATTAAAGGATCAGAATAGATTGGTATCAGTATCAAGACACCAGTTATTCCTTGAATTTTCATTGGCATTAGAAGCAACTAGAATTTGGTTTGTTCCAGGATTTTGACTTGTTCTTTGTTAACTGGAATTTTTTCTTATACTTTTAATGATGCATAGTCTCCCTCTCACACATCATCTTTATTTTGTTTTCATTGTTACCACCTTTTTCTTTTATTTTTTTACTTAATTTTTTAAGTATTTATATTGATTTCAGAGAGGAAGGGAGAGGGAAAGAGCGATAGAAACATCAATGATGAGAATCATTGATCAGCTGCCTCCTGCACGCCCCCTATTGAGAATTGAGCCTATAACCTGGGCATGTGCCCTAACCAGGAATTGAACCATGACCTCCTGGTTCATAGGTGGACTATCAACCACTGAGTCACACCTGCCAGGCTGCCTTTTTCTTTTTTATTGATTTTTTTGTTTGTTTAGAAGATCCACATATTAAAGCCCTCCTGTTCAGGTATCTTCCATTCTAGTGGCAACACATCTGCAGACAAATAAATATTCATAAAGCTCCTGTTACATCGCCCAAAACTGCTCTATTTAAGAACAATATTATAAAGTAACTGTCTTATGTAAAAGTTTATCCTGTTTTGTTTTGTTTTTTAATTTTTATTTCTCTCTTTAAAAATGTCTTCTATTTAAAGCGTATTTACCACCATCGGTGATGCTTCCCCCACGGCGTTTACAGACTCTCCTGCGGCAGGCGGTAGAACTACAGAGGGATCGGTGCCTATATCACAATACCAAACTTGATAATAATCTAGATTCTGTGTCTCTGCTTATAGATCATGTTTGTAGCAGGTAAGAGGAAATTTAAATTCTGAAGTAGGCTGACATTTTACGTACTCCATTTGAACTTGAATAAGATGTTTCCTTTTTTAGTTTTGTCCTGTAGCTATAAAACAATTCATGTCTGATTTAGCATCTGTTCATAAGTAAAGCTAGAGCTACTGAAGTTGAAAAGTAAGGAAACTGTGTATATGTTGATGTACAGCAAGCCACCCCGGAGAACTGAAGCTGGAAACCATGGGTGGTCATTTCTGTCTCTGGCCATCTTTTAGGGACGGGTAAGGGACATTAGGTGCGAATGCCAGGGCCCAGTGCTTGGCTCTTTTTCTGGACATTATGGCTATTTTAACTTCGGCCCAAATTATTTCCTGCCCCAAAATACTTTTTCCTAATGCAAGTTCCGCTAAAAATGCTTAGACTAGCAGTGTTAACTTTCTGGTGTGGGTTTTGTTTTTATACCTACCTATATACATTGTTTAACTTGTAAGAATTCAGGCTTCACTTTTGATGTTAGGAGTGTTTTGAATATAACTGTCCCTACTATTTTAGTAAACTCCAAAATGAAAACATAGCTTTTAATTTTTAAGATACTGAAAAAAAAAATTGTGAAATCTTTCAAACTCCAGGAAACAGATGATGGGGGTTTGGGGGACCAAATAGGAACAGCGGCAGTGCATGTGGTTAGTCTCTTCTCCAGACAACATCGAAGAACTGCTGGAAGGAGCATGGCTAGGAAGGCCAGAAATACATAAGTGTGAGGGCTTTGGAAAACCGAGGAACTTGGAATAACTCTCAAAATTACACACATGCACTGTGATTTACGCTAATTTTTTAGGTATGCATGAGCTACTTTCACATGTAGGTGAGTTCTCACCTCATTCTCTCTAGTTGCAATAAATAATTTATTTGCGCTACTGGCCTTAAATTGCAAGTGTTATTTATCTTAAAGTACTAGGTAATTACTTGGTGCGTGTCTTAAATGTTCTAAAAGAAAATAATTAAAGGTCCTTTTCCTTTATCTCTTTTTACTCTTTAACATTATTCTTTGACTTGGTAAGTCTTTCATTTAAATTGAATAGAGGTCGGAGGAGATAATAGATTAAAAGACTATATGGTTTCTTATTTCATACCTCCTTTAGGGAATTTGAGACCGGTTTGAAAATTAAGGCAGTTGTGAACCCAAATCTTTTTTTTTGGTTCTTGAGTTCATTGTTGGTGGAATGCACTGAAAGGTATTTATGGCAGACTTCATGATTCAAAGGTGTCAGTAGGTTAAGAGATTGCCTTCCTGTTGGGAAACTGAAATCTATGAGAGTGTGACCTACATTTTTCCTAAGTGCTTTAACTTCTGTACCAATACCTTTGAAAGTAAATGATAGAAGATATTTGGTCTTCAAAAGAAAAGTCGATGTTTCTTATTATCTGCTTTACTCCTTTTTAGAAACTATATTTTAGCATTGAAACTAGAAAACTATTTTCACAAGCTAAATCTTAGCATTGAAATGAAATACCAGCTCTTCTCTCTGGAGAGTAGAACATTTATTATGATTAAGTAAATTATAACTTTTTCTTTTTTTATAATGTTCGCCCAAGGATATTTTTCTATTGATCTTTTGGAGAGAGTGGGAGAGGGAAAGAGAGAAACATCGATGTGAGAGAAACGCATCGATTGGTTGCCTCCTGCGTTCGTCCCGACCAGGGCCAGGGCTGGGGAGGAGTCTGCAACCAAGGTACGTGCCCTTGACCAGAATGGAACCCTGGACCCTTTGGTCCACATGCCGATGCTCTATCCACTGAGCCACACTGGCTAGGGCTAAATTGTAACTTTTAAAAATATCCTAATCAGCACTTAATAGTTTTCATTAGATTGTACATTATTTACATTTTTCACAGTTAATGTATACATATTTTTTGTTAAGTTTGACCAGTAAAGAATAGGGTTGTGTGTTTTTTTAATGACTTGGTGGGTTTTTTTTTCAGCAGCAACCAATGGAAGGATGTCTCCACAGATTGCTTTACAAATACTAATTTTTAAGTAAAGTATTATGTAATATTTTATAGAAACTTAAAATGCTAGGGTTCAGTTTGATTAAAATGCTACATTTTATTCAGTTTTATTTGGGAAGGTACTGATATTTTTAACACCATCTTATTTTAAATTTACTTGAATACGTAGATAAACTATCACTTGTATGCATCCAAAATTAGTCTTTTAATAAACAGGGGGCTGTTTAGTCTTTTAAAAGGTTAACAATAAAATAATGACAATTTACCATTTTAGTGACATTCAGATGTAACTGATTGTCAGTAGACTGGATGATTGGTGCCCTGTAATGTTTGTTTATTTTGAGAGTGTGTGTTAAAGCTGGGAGCAGGGAGACAAAGGAGGGCTTAGGGAAGAAGAAACAACGGGAGCCGAGGCGGTGCTCTGCATTGCCTCCCTAGAAACATTGTAGGAAAGACGTGAGCCAAGGCCGAGCTGCTGTGAGCTCACGTGGAAGTCAGAGAAAAGGGGGCCTTGGAGGCAGGACCAAGGGATTTGCCCGGGATGAGCTGCCACTGCCCACTGCTCCCCTGATGGCAAGGCTCTGGGAACCCTTAGAGTTCAGGAGGAAGTAAAAAGTTCATGCCCAGGAAGGGGCATGGGTGTGCTGTAGAGCAGCAGTCGCCAACATTTTGGACCTCGCGGACCTCCAGTGGGCGACCACTGCTATAGAGCAAGCCCACAACAGGTCTTTGTTTTGAGGGGTTTTATCTTTTTCCTGTGGGTGAGAATCTTGGGAGCATTTCAGCAGAATATTCAACAGCTTTCCAGGTGCGTTTTTAACTTGCTGATGCTTCAAAATGAGTGCATAGGGGAGTTTGGGGTTACTCTTTGGTCTGCTTTACTGTGTTACTTTTATCTGTCTAGTTTTAATCGGGTTTTTGTTACTATATTTGTTCCCCTGACTTCATCTATCCTTGGGGTTTAGCTTTGTGCCCTATAATTTTGATTGTGCATCAGTCCTTTTTAGAAATATTTTGCTACTCTGATTTTAGATGTCTCTTAAAAAGAATAAATTGTAAATTGAACCAAATTTTGGGTTACTGATTTCCCCTAAGATTGCCTTAACTAATGTATTCCGTCTTTATTTGACAAATCAATGTAAACTTGATTGTTAAGATTTACAAATGCATTCATATCTTATTTTTAAAGTTTTTGATCTCCAAAGAAGTTTTATCAGTTGTTTGACCTTTGTCATTATGATTAATCTATTTTGAAAGAACAATGATTTGTGGACTTCTTTGTTTCAGGAGGCAGTTCCCATGTTATACTCAGCAGATCCTTACGGAGCATTGTAATGAAGTGTGGTTCTGTAAATTCTCTAACGATGGCACTAAACTAGCAACAGGATCAAAAGATACAACAGTTATCATATGGCAAGTTGATCCGGTATGTACTCTAGTATGAGTGTTTAGATTGCAAAGAGAGATCATTTTAAATCTAAATGAGTACATATTTTTAATGTATGCATATATAGATAATATTTTGCAAGAACCTCTTTTGTCATCTCTGTCATGTCTTACCTCTTTCTGTGTTGTCTAGATTATGGGTATAAAAATTATCAAAATTGTTGAGTGTGATATGCGAGTGATTGTACTAAGTCTGTGTGTGCATTGTTTAATTTACTCCTCTGAATAACTCTCTGAGATACAAACATCTCCTTTCTTTAAATGAGAAAACTCATACAGAAACTAAATGCCCAGGCTCTCACAGCAAGTAAATGGAAGAGTTAGACTCAAATCCAGGAATGTTTTTATTCCAGACCTGCTCTTAATGTCATTTTTATCTTAGTTAATACTTGATTTAGGGACTAATACAATGCCCTTCTGTCACAAGTTAGAAAAGACTCATCACCATTTTGCCTTTTGAAATATTTCATTGTTTTGTATAATTTGTGGAACTTCTATTAAACACACACACACACACACCTTTTTATTCCCAGTGATACATATGAACAGTATTCTGGATTTAAAATTCTAAGTTTTAAAATCAGATTTGTCATTGTGTGTAACCAGGTGACCTACAGATTTGTTGAAATAAGTATTTCCATTTCTTTCAGCCACTTGGACATTTATCAAGCAATCAAAGAAGTTCATGGCTCCCGATAGGTTAAGGAAATGTATTTGGTTAGCAGTCCTTCACCTAAAATCGTAAAGTGAATCATCTTTTTTAAAAAATTTAGAATTAGAATATATTAGCCCAGGATAAAGATCTTGGATTCCGATGTTGAAAAATAGAGAAAAGGATCCATAGAAGGAAATATTTTTTAAAAAAGAGATTCAGATTTGAGGACATACATCAAACGTGTGTATCTGTAATATACTATGAATGAAGAAAGTAAGTAAGAGCTAGTCTTTGCCCTAAAGCAGGTGTTCTTCACTTTTTGTTGTGCCATGTACTCCTCTGTCATTCTGATGACCCCGTGAACCCCTCTGCAGAACAATGTTTTTAAATACATAAACCAAAACACATAGAAAGCCCAAGTATATGTTGCATGTTAATTACTAAGGAAACCCAATTATAGTGAAACATAGTTATCAAAATAGTACAAAAACAGATACAGTATAATAATACATTTCTTGTTTATTAACATTTGAGTAACAAATTATAATAGCAGATCTCATAACTACCAAAATTTTGAAGTAGGGATGAGCATAAATAGTATTTTGAGATTTCTGCAACAACTATAATGATGTGAAAATATTTGAGATTTTTATTATTAACAGTGTACTAATATGCCTAATATGTTGCCTGATATAATAACTAACACTATACCTTGTTAATTACCTACATTCAAGATTGCAGGAAATACTGAACTGTAGCCCATGGTTCATAAAAATAAAGAAGTGCTTTTCCTCTCATTTATGTTCAAGGATCCCCACTTCTATTCCTGATTGACTCCTTGGAGGTCTCGGGGATCTAGAGTTTAGGAAAGGAAATTAGCCCTGAAATAAGTATCACACAATATACATATAGTTTTATGAGAGCACAGGAGCTTCACAGGGAGAGTCCCTCATGTGCGCCTTGCTGTGCATAACACAGGGAGAGACAGCAACAGGGCATTCTAGAAAGGGGAACGTTTCCTCACCCCCAAATATGAGAATAGTATGAGTAAGGCCAAGAGTGGGAAATAAAGGTAGGAAAATAGTTTCCAACCATGGCCTTTGAATACTGCTCTTAAGAGTTGTGTGTTCAATCGGCAGTTATTCTCAGATGTCTGAAAAGAGAGCAACAATATCAAAACTATTCTGCTTTTTTCTAGCAGCAGTGTGTAAGCCACTTTTGTTTGGAAAGTAAGACATGTAAGTCTCAGGTGAAGAAGGAGTAAGTAATTATTTAGGCAAAGCTAGTTACAACTGGCCCTTGGGTGAAAGAAAACATGGCAGAGCATTTGGGCATTTTGGGGAAGAGGTTTCGCAGACTAGGAAGTGAGGTTAATGAATTCAGGAGCGGCCAGATGAAGAGGCTCTTGTAGACTTTGCTAAGGAATTTAGACTTCCTTGCCAGTGCTTCCCAGAGTGCTTTTGTCAGAATTCTGGTTGTGCAGAATGCTAATAGATGTTACGTGTGAAGGGCTTTTGTGGTCAGATTAGTTGGGAAATGTAGAGTTAATGCTTACATTCCAATCTGAGAAGTTGTGGGTTTAGTTTGGTATGATGGTATTTTATTATGTCCAATACTATTTGAAACACTTGTGAGAAAATTGGTGATCTTTTTGCATACGGGTTTTGTATTTTTTAATGGCTTTAAAAAAAAAACTTAGAGAACCTTAAGATTTGAATTGCTGTGATTCCACTGCCTAGTTTCTTTTAGCAGGTTTTCTTACCTTTGCCTCTAAAAAACAAGAGTTTTGCCCATTCCCCCTGTCAAAATCTAAACAAAGTTAAGTGGATTCCATGAACATGGTATTTCTACTTTGGGTAGATTAGTATAGAGAGACTGTTCTTGTGAAAATATAGTATTAATATCCTCTCTTTTTTTTTCAACTTTAGACTAAAGTCTGAAACATTGCTTTTTCCCACCTCTAGTTAAATCCCTGCCTCTATTTCCTGTCCACATCCATCAATATCTCCTAAGACAGAAATTGGAAGTTGTCTTTGAACATTTCTTATCTCGTTCTGTTCTGTCAGTTCTGTGTTCCAAGAATAATTTGATCTGACCTCTACAGTCCCAACTGTGTTCATTTAGGACCGCATTTCTTGTCTTAACTCTGGCTGTTGCATTGGCTTTTTAAGGGTGTCCTTATCCTGTGTCCCTTCATTCTGATTTGTCTTTTACTTTGTTGTGTGAGTTCTCTTCCTAAAGCCAAATATCATGTATGTACTCCACAGCTAAAAAATCTTAAGTGGCTCTTCACTCAGGATAAAATTTAAGCCCTTACCCTGAAATAATTATGTCTAGTTCATCACTTGCCACTTCCATGTTTTCTCTCTACAATTCATCCTGCACAGCTCAAGAGTATCTTGAGTTGTTTAGAGTCGGGCGATCCAGGTTCCAATCCCTACTTGTAAACAGAGGCAAGTTCTACCCTCTCTAAACCTTCATCTCCCTCTCTCTAAATGGAGGGGGAGGAGAATACTTACTGTTAAGATTTATGAGGATTAAATGGGATACTGTTTGTGAACAGTGCTAATATTGATTACCACCAAAGTGGCAGCTCTGCTGGTGGGAATGTAACATACTAGTACAGACATTTGGAACACAGTTTGGCAGTTCCTCAGAATATTAATCATAGAGTTTGTATATAATCCTGGAATTCCACTCCTAGATAAGCTGCCCAAGAGAAGAAAACATAGGTCTGTACAAAAGCTCATACATAGTGGCAGCAGCATTATTTATAATAGTCAAAAAGTAGAAACAGTGCCAATGTTCATCAACTGATGAGTGAATAAACAAAGTATGGTACATCCATAAAGTGGAATATTATTCAAGAATTTTAAAAAATGAGACACTGATACATTCTACAACATGGATGAACCCTGCAACCATGCCAAGTTAAGCCAATTACAGAAGGCCACATATTGAAAGATCCATTTATATCAAATGCTCAGAATAGGCAAATCCATAGAGAAAGTGCAGTTGCCAAGGGAAGGGGAATGGTGAATAGCTGCTAATGAATATTAGTTTCTTTTTGGGGTGATGAAAATACTATCAAATTAGATAGTATTGATGGTTGTACAACTTTGTAAATAATACTAAACACCACTGAACTGCATACTTCAAAAGACTGAATTTTAGGTATATGTCTCAGCAAAGCTGTTTTAAAAACAAGAGGTAGCACTTACTACTCCTACCTGTGTTTTGTTTCCTTGAAAGCCCCCCAAGGACATTGTCTATGTCATCTTTATGTTTCCATCTAGCACACAATGTCTTGTGTAAAGTCCATGCTTAATCTATGTTGCAGCATGAACAAGTCTTTATGAAGCAAGCTTGTCAGAGCTTCAGTTGGGGTGAAATTGTGAAGCTTCCTCAGATTGTATTATCAAAGTATATCTTTGTAGCTATATAAATTCTCATGCCCACGAAACAGGGCCTTACGAATGGAAGTTAACTAAGCTGTCTGTTTCTCCTCCTAGGATACACACCTTTTAAAACTGCTTAAAACATTAGAAGGACATGCTTATGGCGTTTCTTATATTGCATGGAGTCCAGATGACAACTACCTTGTTGCTTGTGGCCCAGATGACTGCTCTGAGCTTTGGCTTTGGAATGTACAAGTGAGCAAGTTCCATCCGTGGTGTAGCCTTTAAGTAAAACATAGTCATACTGCTCATTTTCATTATATGGAACAGAGCCATTCAACCAAAATTACCGTACTGTGCCTCTTACAAAAGGAAATTCTTCAAATGGAACCCAAGTGTCCAGAAATTTTACAAATTTAAATATTAGGCTAAATATAATAGAGTTTTTGGAAGAATGGTCAGTAAGTATTTTCAGGAATGCTGTACTGTAGAATTCATGCTATTTACTATGGTACTTTGTATCTCCAAAAAGATTTTATATTTCATAGTTTTCATAATTGTACACAAAACTTCCAAGTGTGAAGACATCAGCGTTAAATCAGATTTTCTATTCTAATGGCAATCGCACCATCTCCCTCCCTGTATTTAATTTTTTTTATTTAGTTTAGTAAATTTAAATGATGTTTTCAATACTTACTATGAAGGGCTTTATCACTGTTTCTAAATGAAAACATGAACTTTATGCAGGGCCCATTTTAGATAAACTCAGCATTAAGTTCACTCCATTATCTATAGTTTATGTTTTGGAAAATTTATAGTTAGGATTTTTAATTTTTTTTATTAAAAACTTCCTTTGCTATGCTGATTGATTAGGTGATTTTTTTTTAACACCTATGCTATGATTTGAGTATACAAGTATAAATTTCTAGGAATGGATTTTGAGTCCGGGGAACTTGTAAGTAAGTTGATTTTTAGCAAGACAGTGAAGATTAAACTGCATGGAAATGACTCAAAGATAGAGGATAAACTGAGTACTAAGATGTACCTAAAGATAATATGCCATAATTTTAATCCTGCTGTTATATCAGTAAAATGTTCTTACTGCTCATTTACTTAAGATTCAACCCCAGCTTTTTATTAAAGAAATTTCCAAACATTAAGACAAGTTGAAAGAAGAGCACAATGATTACCCATATGCCCATCATTCTAGATTCAACAGTTGTGAATGTTTGTGTGTACACACATACATACATGCGTACAAATATACATACATACACATTACACATATATTCATATTCAAAACATGTCGAAGTAAATTAGATATATTTTACTCCTAAATACTTAGCACGTATCTCCAAAAAAAATAATATTCTCCTATATAACCAAGTGCCGTTACCTTATCAAAGAACATTAACTATAGTTCTCTGCTTTCTAATACTCATTTCATAACTTAAAATCCCAAATCATTCCCGAAGTGTCTTTATGCCATTTTTATCAAACCAGTATTGTATTTGGGGTTGAGTTCAGCGGGGGGGGGGGTGGCAAAACAAAAAATAGAATATATGACTTTCTCAATAAAACAGGTTTGAAAGGAATCTGACCTAAAAGATAAAAATTGTTTCCATTGAAGCTTTTTTCCCCCTCTCAAAAGCAGGGTAACTGTTTTACTGTGCATAACTTTGCATACTTGTTCTGAAAGGGTGGCCTTTTTTAGTCAGTTTTCAAATTGTTCCATTACGTTTTTAGGTAGGTTCCAAATTAATAGCCTCATATATTCACTATCCTGAACGTAATAGAAGAAAAGGCCATTTCAGAACTTAGTGTATTAACATATTCCTGGATAGAAAATGCCGAGGGTTTAGCTGTTGCATGTGTATTTGTGCTTCTAGACTTCTATTTTAACCATTTATATCAGCCAACCCAAAAATAAATAGGTGAGAGCAGTTAACAATATGGGGGAAGGATTTAAGATTGCTGAATATTTTTTTCAGTGTAAGGGAGACATCTGGTTTTCTATTTTTGTGCCCCCATTTCCTGATCATACACTTTGTTTTCACTCTTTTTTTTTTTTTTTTTTTTTTTTTACTTTTGATTACCCATTTCTCACAGGAAAATTATGCCCATGTACTTTTAATTATACCAAGGGCAGCTATTCTCTCTCAGATCCTGTTTCTAATCCATGAACAAAATGGAATCAAGACTAGATTAAATGGTATGTGTCTACCTTCTAAGTTGAATAACTTAGAAAAATAACAGGAGGATATCTGAAGGTTGTAACCACTAAATAGCCTTGCTTATTAGTTGGGAATGCTTTAGAATGGCTATTGCTAAATAGTACAGAAATTCCTCTCTCTTTTCTGTTAATTTTAGTTGAATTAAAGTTACGTATCAGAAAAATAATTTTCATTTCTCTTTTCCCATTTCCCTACTACATTTTGAGCGTCTTGAATATAAAATTTAACACCCTTGGCCTAGTTAAAGGACATAGTTTTTCTACCTATTAGTGATATTTCTGAGGAATATTTAAAATAAAATGTGACCTGAGAAGTCGTGGAAACTCAGGAGTTAGGTGTATAGTGTTAGACTTTTCATCTTACTTGGGAAAGATTACATGTTTTAATTTATGAATGTAATTGATTTAAGATGAGAATTTTATTGGAGTTTATCTCATCATAGCTATTCTTTGGGTCACTGGTGCCAGGCATTGTTCAACTCCTGGATTTTTCTCCAAGTCTTTAATTTCTCTTGTAAGTGCTATAAGCATTTTTCGTAAGGCCAATTTAAGAAAACTAACCAGATATCCCAGTTAGTATTCTTTATTTTTTTCTGTACACATTCCCTTTACAGGGGTATCTTGAAGGTCTTATTCACAGTTTTATTTCTTTGTAGACGGGAGAGCTAAGGACAAAAATGAGCCAATCACATGAAGACAGTTTAACAAGTGTGGCTTGGAATCCAGATGGGAAACGCTTTGTAACTGGAGGTCAGCGTGGGCAGTTCTATCAGTGTGTGAGTATTTAGTTTTCCCTTTCAAATGTCTGCTTGTTTGAAAGCAAATTTAGTTCTGTTTAAAGAAAGAATTCACTTGACTTTTATAAAATATCAGAGGCCCGGTGCGTGGCCTGCAGGGATCGGGCAAAACTGGCAGTCCAGTGCTGCCTGCCATTCCTGCTCATCCTGGCCCGGCCCCGCTGCACCTGCCGCCACCACCGCTCGGTAGGCTCACTGCCACTCCACTGCGGTCTCTGGGCTACAGCAGCCAGCCATGAGCTCTACGTCTGGTGCCCCTCCATCAGCTGAGCGGCACTCCTGTTGTGGGAGTGCACTGACCACCAGGGAGCAGCTCCTGCGTTGAGTGTCTGCCCCCTGGTGGTCAGTGCACATCATAGTGACCAGTCGTTCCGTCGTTTAGACTTTCATCCTACCTAATAATAGACAAATATGCAAATTGACCATACATCCGACACACACAAGCCACGCCCACCATCCAATCAGAGCGAGCATGCAAATTAACCCAAACCAAGATGGCTACAGCCACAGAGAGCAAGGTTTCCTAGGTAACAGAGGAAGCCAAGCTTTCCGCCTGCCCTTGCCAGGCCTAAGCCTCCACTCAAGCTACAAAGTTTCAATTATAGAAGGTAAACAAATTCAAACAAATGGCGGCAGAATGGAGCTTGAGAGAGCAGGCCAGGGTTGCCGCCGGCAACAGGGGAAGCAAAGCTTTCCGCACACCCTGGCCGGGCCCACCCGCTTAAGGCAACAAAGTTTCAATTATAACCCCAACAGAAATGGCTGCCGGCCTCGGAGGGAGCCCCAGGCTTGGCTCCGCTCCAGGCTACAAAGTTTCAATTGTAGAAGGAAAATAAATTCCAGATACCACGGCCTCCACTTGGGTTGCCAGGGGGCGTGGCCGGCCTGCAAACCACCACAGGCCCCTCGCTCAGGCCGCCCCACGCCCCAAGGGAACCCCACCCTGATCCGGGACACCCTTCAGGGCAAACCAACTGGCCCCCACCCCTGTACCAGGCCTCTATCCTATCTAATAAAAGAGTAATATGCAGATTGATCATCACTGCAACACACAATATAGCTGCCCCCATGTGGTCAAAGATCCTGCCCCCATGTGGACACAAGATGGCCACCACAAGATGGCCAGCAGGAGAGGGCAGTTGGGAGGCACCCGGCCTGCAAGGGAGGGCAGTTGAGAGGGACCAGGCCTGCAAGGGAGGGCAGTTGGAGGTGATGAACCCTGCAGGAGAGGGCAGTTAGGGGTGACCAGGCCGGCAGAGGAGGGAAGTTGGGGGCAAACAGGCTGGCAGCAGAGTGGTTAGGGAGTGATCAGGCTGGCAGGCAGAAGCGGTTAGGGGCAATCAGGAAGGCAGGCAGGCAAGCAGTTGGGAGCCAGCAGTCCTGGATTGTGAGAGGGATGTCCGACTGCCCGTTTAGGCCCGATCCCAGTGGGATCGGGCCTAAACGGGCAGTCGGACATCCCTTGAAGGGTCCCATATTGGAGAGGGTACAGGCTGGGCTGAGGGACAACTCGCCTCCGTGCACGAATTTCGTGCACCGGGCCTCTAGTATATATAGAAGATACTATACGGCCTGGCCAGTGTGGCTGAGTTGGTTGAGTGTCATCCCATGCACCAGGAGGGTACTTGTTCAATTCTCAGGGCACATGCCTGGATTACGGGCTCGATCCCCAGTGGGGGGCATGTAGGAGGCAGCCAATCGATGATTTTCTCTCATTGATGTTTCTGTCTCTTTCCCTCTCCTTTCTCTAAGATCAATAAAAATGTATTTTTAAAAACTAAAATATACTATATGAAGACGTTTTAACCATTTTAAGTGTTTGTGCAAAGTGTAGACCATGAGTTTAGTAAAATGTTTAAAATTCGTTTTACTAAGTTTGTGTCTAAACTTTTAGGATATGTTATTATAGTGGTAGTTCCCGAATCTGTGAAATGCCACTTAGCACTTTTAATATACAAAAAGCTAATGATCTTGAGAGCCTTGATCTTTAGAACACGTTACAAATTTGGTGACATTTTTTAAAATGACATAACATATTCCTAAGTTTTATAACTGTAATTACAGTTTTAGAAATCTTTTCATGTCTCAACTTCTGAATATTATCAGACAAACCCCAATATAGTGAATTTTAAAGGAATGTTTGAATTGTTTTCTAATAGTGAGACATTTACTTGGAACTTAGGAATTCTTTCTTTCTTTGTGTTTATCTGTGTGTAGGGTTTTTTGAAGGGAGGATAGATTGGCAGAGATGCTCATCCCCTCCCACTTTGGTGGTGGTGTAATGAAATTTGACTTGTGTTCAGATTTTCATGATTAAAAACATTTAATGGAACAATCAGTCTGAGATTAGTCTCAGGAAAAGACAACCTTATTACAGAAAAATAAGGAATTGCTTTGTTTCTTCGTTTGCTTCCTGAGTGACGGTTGTTTATTTTTAATGACCAAGGTCATTGTCATTTTCTCCTGCTCAGGATTTAGATGGTAATCTCCTTGACTCCTGGGAAGGTGTGAGAGTGCAATGCCTTTGGTGCTTGAGTGACGGGAAGACTGTTCTGGCATCAGATACACACCAGCGAATTCGAGGATATAACTTCGAGGACCTTACAGATAGGAACATGTAACTATTTTTTGTATTCATTAAACAACAATTATCTGGTTTATATTAAAATGTGTAGTTGAGCCCTAGCCAGTTTGGCTCAGTGGATAGAGTGTCAGCCTGCGGACTGAACAGTCCCAGGTTCGATTCTGGTCAGGAGCACATGCCTGGGTTGGGGACGTGGCCCCCAGTGGAGGGTGTGCAGGAGGCAGCCAATCGATGGTTCTCTTTCATTGATGTTTCTCTCTCCCTTCCTCTCTGAAATCAAAAATATTTTTTTAAATGTGTATTTGAACTTGCTCTTTAGAAGAGTTTTTATGGATTTTGGTGTTCGTTAATTCTGTGGTGATTTGGATTGATGACCAGGTGATGCTGAGTAATCCTTAACTCAAATTCTATTTCTTGTATATTAACCTTTGCACTCGGATGTCGAGTGTGACTCAACATGGTTAGCATCGGTAGCAGGAATCGAGAAAAAGCAAGCGAGTGCAAAGGGTTAATGACTGCAGACAAAAGTGTGATATTTAAACTAGAACATTTTACATTTTAATAATTTGAATGTCTTGATTCCTTGATTCCTAGTATGTTGCTTTTGACAAATTGTTTTCTGGTTACAGAGTACAAGAAGATCATCCCATTATGTCTTTTACTATTTCAAAGAATGGCCGATTAGCTTTGTTAAATGTAGCAACTCAGGTAAGTTAGCTAATGTGATTCTCAGAAAAATTCATCTTAATTTCTGATTTTAATTGTGATTTTTATTATAAATATAAACAAAAGTATTTATACCACTTATTAAGATTATACTGCATGTGTTTGATCCTTAAGTGCATAGAATCAACTCTAAATTTGTCAGAGCATTGGCATTTTACATAAATAGAAAATGAAAATGTTCCATTAGGGAAAGGGATATTCACAGATTATTTTTTTAAACTTTTTTTGAGTTGGTGTAAATAAATACCTGTATTCTCTTTTGTCTACAGGGAGTTCATTTATGGGACTTGCAAGACAGAGTTTTAGTAAGAAAGTATCAAGGTGTTACACAAGGGTTTTATACAATTCATTCATGTTTTGGAGGCCATAATGAAGACTTCATCGCTAGTGGCAGTGAAGGTAAATCATTTGTGTCACTATTCTTTCACATGTTTTGGTGCGTTTAAAGTTCTATAATTTTTTCAATTTGTGAAGGTGAGCATGTCTCCAAGCAAGTTCAGATGTTAAATTTAAAATTGTAGGAGTCATTCATCCAGTACACTGTTAATTTGTCCTTTTTTGGAATGACCTGAGTCTTATCAGAAATCAGTAGTGCCTGTTCTGACCATGTGGAGATGTTTAGTGCCTGTATCAAGTCAAGATTTAGTTAAACCTTTCATATGTTGACTTGTTGTTTTTTCATGAGACTGATGTTTTTTATCAGAGGTTAGTATATAAAAAGTCAAGGTTAATTGAGATGTTTTACCTGAGCTTGCACGGAGTTGACTATAGGTAGATATATGGCATTTCTGTAATGGCCTCAGAGTAATTTAGTTTGATAATTCGTATGGTCTCAGAAAGGCTGAAATTACAGAATTGTCTCTACCACCTTTTTGAGTAAGTTTATGCTCCAGTCTAACAGCATTAGTATTTAAGGCAAGCATATGCCTAAAGTAGTCAGTCTCACTTAAATATATAAATTGTTTAAAACATGTAAGTACAGATAAAGTAAGGCAGTATGAAAAATTAGTGTACTTTTTAAGGTGACAGAAAAAGAAACATAAATAATGGCAAATTATAGCAATTTTTCTTGGGGACTTGCTGTACTGTTCTAAGTACTATGACAGCAAATTATTTAAATCACTTTTTAAAATACTGTGAATCTAGTTTTACAAGATACTCCAAGGAACTGGATCATGTTGGTAAACACTTCGGGGAATGTTCCATTTTTTATATAAGATCTTTAGTGTTCCAATCTTGCCAAAAAGCTTATCTCCATAAATAAGAGGATCACATGTGATCCGTGAGTTTTTCCTGAGTGTATAAGGTCTGTGTAAGGATTGGGACAAAAGCAGACATTTAGGAATTCAGACTTGAACATGAAGTATATGAATTTATTCTCCCTATCCCCCGCCCCTGCTGCTCCCACCCCCACCCCCCCAAAAATCGGCGATAGCATTTAGAGGAGAGAAGAGTGATTTGAGTTTACTTCTTTCCAGTCAAAAAATCTTTTTTACCTCTTAGTTCAATGTTATGTTCCCCTGATTCTCGGCTGGTTTCTGTTTTGATGTGGTCTAAATACAACTTCCTACCTGCCTTTTAGCCTCTCCTACTCTAAGATCTTTTCCCCAGTGTTCTTTTCGATCATGGTTCTACTGGGTTTTCCCCTCTTAATTATTCCTCACAACCCCCGGTAGTTCTTAAAAAAATAGTATGTTCTCTAGAAGTGCTTTAATATATATGTATGGCTATCATTATCCTTAGTCATGCTATTTCTCCCCCCTTCTTCCCCCCAACTAACTCAGAACTAAGTCTGGTGAATAATGTAGTTATACCACATTATATTCTATGTAGGGCTAAAATGAACATGCTTATTTTGAACAGCATGTGGATGTAGTGAGTGTATTATCTCTGAAGGTGACCACACTAATTCATTTGTCATTTATTTGTAAGGAATATATTCCCAAGACCTTCCAAATTCACAAGTATGTGAATGCCAATATCAAGTAGAACAGTTAGAAAACCTTCCCCCAAAAAAACTATGCCTTTACTCCAGCCTTTTCACTGTGCTGGCAACATAAAGGAGAACCACTGGTTTTGTGCCTTTGCGTAAGCTCTGGGTTCCCCAGATCGGTGCGGCAAGCAGGGCTTGATCGCAGAGTTGTCATTCTGACCTTGACTACTTGTTGCTGCATCTTGGGGAAATATCCTCCTTGGATATGTGTTCATAAAAGCATTTTCCTCCAAATGTAGTAGATTTTGGTTGCATTCACACTTTTCAAGCCTGTAATGTTTCTCTCTCGTTGACTTTTTCAGTTCAAGAAGAAAAAACTAATCCGCTTTCTTTCTTTATTTTGCTATTTGCATTTTATGCAAGAAAAAAATGTTTTCGGAAATTACTGAACAACCAGTACTTTCTTGGAAAGACAAATGCAGTTCTTCAATGACTGTCTTAGCTTTTGCTTCACATAAACACACACACACACACACACACACACACACACACACACACACACACACACACACACACACACACACACACACACACACACACACACACACAGTTCAGATACAGTCCCAGCTTTTCATCTTTTCTTACAAGTTTTGAAACCAGGGCATATTTCTACCTTTTCACAACTCGGACACTTCCTCGTTTGTCAGCGCACCCCCTGGAAGTTCCCACATTGATCACACAGTTGACCAGTAGATCTTCAGATTGAACCCTTTTCTGGTTTACCCTGGGATTCTGCCTTCTGTTTAAGAACCAGCACCTAAATTTGTTAACTCTTATGGTAACATATGATGTTTACTGTGTGCTAGACTCTGTTCAAAACACCTTTCACATGCAAACTTACCTGTCCTCAGAACATGATGAGGAAGTATGAATCCCCGTATTGAGAGGAAGAGTTGCCAAGAGTGGGCATCGTGCCAAAGTTCCACAGCTAGCCAGTGACGCAGGGAGGGTGTGGATAGTCATCTGACCGCAGAGCCCACACTCGGAACCACTGTTCTGTATTATTTGGTTGGGTGTTTGGGTTTTTTGTTTGTTTGTTTTTTAAGGTTAGTTTTATCACAAAGTAACAAAGTTGGGGGGGTTTGGGTTTTTATGGTCATTTCATGGGGTTATAATTAGCCGACTGCAGAGCCATATGATGGGACAGTTGTCTAGACTCAGTGGTAAGCTCCTGAGCAGGGCTTCCTGGACGGCAGTCGCTGTTAACCATGGGCAGGTTTCCAAAATCTTGTCTGTGAAACGGGGGGTAAGCATAGTACCCACCTCACTGTGGTGGTGAAGATTAAGTCATATATGTAAATTCAAAAAATAATAACATGTATTTAGTACCTAGTACATTGTAAGCACTCAATAAAGATTGAGCTGTTATTCTTATTATTGCTACTTTTGAATTTGGATACATTGCTTTTCTGTGTCACCTCACATTTCCATAGAATTTATCATCTCTAAGCTACATTTGTTTATATTGAAAGACCTTGTCTATAGAAATGTATTATTCATGTATTACAGAATATTGCAAATAGATCTTGTGATTTGAGAGCTAATCACCTTTTAACAGGGGAAAATGTATGTATATTTTATTAAAATAGCTTTTCATAAGGTAATTTGTTAAACTATTAATGTTATATTCTTTTTAAATTCTGATAATCAAGCCATGTGTTCTCTGTGTGTGCTGAAGTTGGCTTTGTTAATATATAACTACTTCATAACTGTTCTCTGAATTACTGTTTATTCAGATCACAAGGTTTACATCTGGCACAAACGTAGTGAGCTGCCAATCGCGGAGCTGACGGGGCACACACGCACAGTCAACTGTGTGAGCTGGAACCCACAGATGCCATCCATGATGGCCAGCGCCTCAGACGATGGCACTGTTAGAATATGGGGACCAGCGCCGTTTCTAGACCACCAGGATATTGAAGGTAACACCGCTGCTCGGCTGCCCGTCTCCTCTCCCGAGGAACGGCCCTGCTGATTAGAAAGTTGCAGCCTTTTAAAGTGTGGGATATCATTTCCTTCTCCCTTTTTTAGAGGTTGTGCACTAACTCCTCATTCGGGGTTTAAGTCATCTGACATACATGTTGTTCTTGTACTTTCATTGGTTACAGTAGGGAGAAGACGCTAGAACATGCCACCTCATTTACATCCAGTTAGCTAGTTAGTGTTGTCACTTTAAAATCTTAGGGAAATCTGGAAGCATTTTATACTTTAAACTCATGAGAACGAGCTAGTACACAGAATGTTTTAGAATGATCTTAATTATGGATTTTACCCTTAAAAATTAACATCTGTTAACAGCATGTAGCCTACTAGCATGAGCTATGCATGATGGATAGAGAAAGGGAAGGGAACTACTAAAATGTATCATGTACATGGGTGCCAAGCAGCATGCTAGGCTTGTATACAGTACCCCCCATAAAACCTTCGTAGCCCTAAAAGAGCAGCGTTTTCGTTCTCATTCTGTGGGTGAGGGAACTGCTGAGTGCTGCCAGGGCTTCCACATCCAGGCCTGGAAGGCGGTGCCCACAGCCTCAGGCACTTGGAGGTGAAGAAAGAGCTTCACTGAGCCAAGATGTCAGAGCTAGGGAGAAGAGGTAATGAGAAGTTTTCTGTAAATGACATACCCCTCTTTTTTCAAACAGAGCAAGTAAAATATTTAGTTTGCTTAGAAAGAGCTAATTTGCCTAGAAGCAGATTGCTTTGTTCATAGTGTGTCCCACTCAAGTGTTTGAGGAAGAAAGATGACCAGCTGCTCTCAGTTAAGTTATTCTCACAGAGGACGGTTGTCAGGAGCATCTGTGCTTTGAAAAAGCATATTCTCTATGCTTTTATTTTGCTTATCTTTGTGCTACAAACTGTAAAAGACTTGGCCAGATCTTACTGGCAGGTGAGGATGTGTGGCCAAAGGTTAGGGGAAAAGCATGAAGAGCGTGTGGGTCAAAAAGTTTTGAGAACTCCTTCCCGGTTGTTCAGAACCGTGAAGGGCCTTTCTGTATTGTAGATCACTACCTGACTTCCTAACATTCCTTAAGACCAAAAAACTTACCTTCTTTGTTGTCCTATTTACATGTCAGGACCCACTCTCCTAAGATGTTTTCTAAATCTATAACTATAATTATATGTGCTTTTCTAATTTTATCAGTCATTTAAAAGTTCTTTCTTCAAATAAGCATATTGGATTTAAAGAAGTAGAAAATAGGTATATCGTAACAGATTATTGTAAGTGGGTTTATTTTAGAGCTACCCTTGAGGATATGTGTACTGCAGTGGGATCGAGTTCACTGCTCTATGGTGGATTTGATTAATGTGGATACCCACTGCGGTACATAAGCAAGTGTTAGCTCAGCTGTAAGGTCTGGGTCTAATGCAGCAACTGTCCATTGTATTTTGGCTACATAGGTATAGCCCCCAAAAGATTTCCACTTATACCTAAAATGGGAAAACAACTTTTATAATTAGATTATTTGCTTATATGCCTTTTATACAGATATCTTCTGGGTTCTTATTCCCCTGCTTGAAAACATGGTTTTGGTTTTGTTTGTTTTTTTCTAATTAAAGTAATACCTGTTTGGAATAGAAATTTTGAAAAACATAGATGAGACTAAAGAAGTTGCCATTTAAAAATCATAATACCCTAAGATATGCTATATAAGTCATTCAAATAAAAATTTGTCAATTCCATTTCAAAATAGAGAATTTGCTGGCCTTTTGTTATAATAGTAGAATTCCATACTGTGTGTGTGTGTTTTTGCTTTATTTTAAGGAATATATAAAATGGAATAGTCTCAAATGCTAGCATATGCTACAACTTGGATGAACCTTGAAAACAATATGCTGAGTGAAAGAAGCCAGACACAAAATAGTACATATTGTGATTCCATTTATATGAAACAGTCCTGAACGGGCAAATCCATAGAGACAGAAAGCAGATTAGTGGTTGCTTAGGATTGAGGGTGGGTGTTTGTATATGTTAATGGGTGATGAAGATGTTCTGAAATTGATTGTGGTGATGGTTTAACAATCCTATGAATATACTAACTATTGAATTGTACACTTTAAATTAGTACATTGTATATAGCATGTGAACTATATCAGTAAAGCTGTTGATAACATTACACCTCCCCTCCCCCCCAAGAAAAAATAGGGTGATTTTGCAGAATTTCAAACTGAGCTGTCAAAAGGAGAATTAAGTATATAGTCATAATACACAGTTCTGCCTTGGACTGCCAGATATGTCTTACTGTTATAAACTGTCATAAAGATTTTCCTATTGTGCATAACTATTTCAAGGTTCATTTTAAAAGTCGGAGATTACAATATAATTATTCACTTGAGTACTGCAATATTCAAAGTGATCATGAGTTTAATGTATAGTCAGACATGATGCAGGCACATCGTTTTAATGATTATGATGAAAGTACTAAGTTTTGCCTTGATGTGTTTGTTTTTTAACGTTACTATATTTTTTAAAGTCATGGTATTGATTTTAAAACTTTCTAACTGGTAACTTTTTTCTCCCCCTCCCCTCTTCTTCTCACCGCCCTTCCCAATATACTCCTGTCTTGTCTTCAGAGGAATGCAGTAGCATGGATAGTTGATGGCGAATTTGGAGCAGACGACTTCTGTTTAACTTAAATTAGTCGTATTTTAATGGCTTGGGATTTGGTGCAAACAAACATGATTGATAGCTGGACAGACATGCTCGTCATGAAAAAAGAACCATTTCTGAAGCCCGGTTGGGGCCAAACATTTACACCTTGCTTCATAGTAACCAGTTGAGATGAAGCACGTCGTTAGAACGTTGTTGGACACCATGTTGAATTATCCCCCATCGGTTGTGAAGAACTGTGCTACATTCAGGCTTACCCATTGAACTCAGTATATATATTTTCCCCCCCTGCCTTTTGTCTGGGGGGATACCATTCTTGTTGCTCTTCTGTGTAATGAAGTTTAAAATGCTTGTTTGGAAACTTTATTTAACAGTTTAGAAGGCTTGATAGAAAGAGTGCATTAGTCTGAAGAGTATACATTGGATAGGAAAGAATTTCCTTTTGTTTCTCCAAATCTTTCCGCCTTATTTAGCTTGAGATCTTTGCAGCTTGGTTCATGGATTCTAGCCTTGCCCGTTGCACAGTATATACAGATCCAGATGATAAACCAGTGAACTATGTCAAAAGCACTCTCAATACTACATTTGACAAAAAGTTTTGTACTTTTCACATAGCTTGTTGCCCCGTAAAAGGGTTAACAGCACAATTTTTTTAAAAATAAATTAAGAAGTATTTATAGGATCAAAGTGACTTCCTTTGTATACATTTGGAATCTAAACCAGCTTAAAAACAGTTTCCTCTATGACTTAGATGCGCAGTACAACTGATGCTCTTCTGGAATACCACCTGAGACATGGTCAGAAGCAGTGCTGGGAAGGACATTACACAGGAAATTCAGAGTAATAATTTGAAGGTTTTCCCCCCCTTTTGTTTTATTCCTGAAGTAACATCAGTACCTGATCTTGAAGAAATTCAAGATTTAAAAAGAGAATTTTAAATATAATCAACATGAGAGATCAGTAGTCAGTTTAGGCTTTTGGCAAAGCTTGTTCCCAGTTGTTCTCAGCTTGGGAAATGGTTTGGTGTGACTAGCAAGAGAGTAGAAGCCGCAGACAATAACCACTTTGGGAGTTTGTAGTCTAACTGAGCTCGTTAGAAGAATGCGGCAGGTTACAGACATATTTAACCTGGGTCTAAAACCTCATGGTCATTGCCCTTACTTGCCCTTAATGTTTTGACATGTAGGGACACATACATTTAAAGAACCTTCTCAGTTTTTCAGATATTGCCATACTGAACCTCATTCTAAACTGGTGCTGTGGGTAGTCTTTCCCTCTCCCCTCCCCTTTTAGTGTAAGGAAAGGTTTCCTTCATGGAAAAGCACTTTTAATTTTGAGAATTTCACATTTAAAATAAGCCAAAAGCCTGGTGTTCACATTGTGCTTTTAAGTCCTGTAACAGCTGAATGCAACATCCTTAGGCTCCTTTGAAATCCCTCCCTTTTTCGGTAGAAGATAAATACAGTGATCACACAGCTGTTACATTGGGAAGAGGAGTGGGAATGCTCCCAAAATATGATTCTGGTGAAGAAAATCCTGAACTAAGTTCCCATTAGGCCCAGCCAAGTCTATATTGTTACCATGAGTAGACTCTGGAGGATCCACAAAGAGGAGAAAAACTTGGATGTCAGAAATTCTTCCATTGGGGCTGGGGAGTTGGGGATGGCAGCAGGGAGAAACGGGGAAGTTGGGGAAGGGGAGAAGAAAGAAAAACACAATTGGCCTTAAAATAGCACGGATTCTCCCAAAAGCTCTCATAGTAAGAGAAAATGACAAATCGTGGTCAGCAGATTATTTTATCAAATTGGTATGTAAAAGATTTCTTTAAGCTCCATTTTGCAGAGATCATTACTTAGAATCAAGAATTCCTGTTTTGATACTTCTAAGTTAAGATACTATATGTTACAGTTTATCTGGTACTTCATTTTTCTTAACTACAATTACTTTTTACTTTAAGCTTGAATAAAAAAATCTTCATTGGTAACTGTATATAATTAAGTGGCAACTTCTCTTTACCTCAGTACAGTTAAATCCATATTTTAAGTGATTCATGTATATACCCTGAAGCCGTTAATACACCCCAGTCTACAGTAACATCACTAACAGAATGTGGGCCTAGACACTCCACAGCTGTTTACAGATATGGTTACGGTGTGTCCGGGAACATTGTAACACTCGCTGAAATGTGTGCCCCTTCAGGGCAGTTAGTTTGGCACTCAGCTTCTCCTCTCCTCCACCCAGCCGCCCCAAGGCCTGCGTGTTTAGAGTGCTTCTCAAGTCCAGTTACAAACACTTTAAAACAGTGGAGTGAACGTGAGGCACACCTTACACTGACATAACTCCATTAAAACGGAGTCACAACTATGCAAAGGTTTCTGCAGCAGCTAGCTAGGTGAGTTTGTTTTCCAGGTCTGTCTGAACCGGCCGCTTCCTACATATACTGGTACTTTGCTGTGCCAATTGGCTGTCAACGTCTGTCTCATGCATTTTCCATGCTGTGATTGTGCTAGAAAGGTGAAATAAATAAGAAACCCAGGGACTTAGGGTCCAAAGAGCCCAAGAGCAGGATGGCCTACCCCTAGATGTAACTGAAAACTTGAGTGTGACGTAGGGTTAACAGGGAGAATACATGGGAGAAAACTATCAAGCCAGCCATAAGATACTAACAAATGTATAAACTGAAAAGTACCAATACTTTTTGCACATAGATCAAAATAGAGTGGAGAATTTTGGCTCCCAAAAATCAGGTTAGTAGGCTCATTTCCATGTGCTTAAAAATGTTTTTTGTTGTTACTGATTAAGGGCTAGAGCAAGTATGAAATTAAATGTCTTTTTCCTCCAAATAATTGGTTATTCATAGTACAATGTTGGATTGGGGGATTACTGAGACCGGCGTGTGGGTGGTGGTAAAGAATTAAGAGTGGAGAATTGGGAGGGATGACTACGCTTCAGTTTTGGTTTTTGTACTTTAATTACTAGTGTTCATGCCACCTACCTTTCTGTTACTCTTATTGGCCAGGTAAATGTGTTACATAAAACCAGGTAAGTAGTTAAAAACGAGGAAACTTTACTTGCAAATGTCCCTACAAGTTGGCCTATTTCAGTGGGTGGGAGAACAGAAAGGGATTACCTGACTTTAAATATAAACTAAGTAAAATAACCTGCTAGTTGTGAGGGGGGGAAAATCCAATTTTTGTCAGTATTTTCTTAATCTGAAATCACACTAGTAGTAATCTGGTGATTTTATTATTAGGAGTGTTCTCCCTCTAAGAGTGGCATTCCATGTCATTAATAGAAAACCCTTCTTTCCCACCCCTCCCCATCTTGAAATTCTCTTTTTTAGGATGTTGGTTCCTGCACACAAGAACCTCTGCTCACAGTGGTAAATATATGGTACATCTCTTGAAAGGGACATATCCATGTCAGTTTCTTTCACAGCAGAAGATGGCTGCTTTTGAATGGGGAGGAAAGAAGACATTTTTCTTAATATCCTTTTGTCCCATCTCTAAAATGTATATGCATTTTGATTTGGGTTTAATTTCTCACTTAGACATTAGCAGCTCTCTTGGGGTTGCTCTCCAAAATAGTACTTCCATTCAAAAACCATGTTTGATTTAATATGAACAAACTCAAAAAGAGAGGTGAATTTCATTTACACATAGACACTTTCTAAAAACAGGGTGAACTTAATTGAAATTTTTCAGTGTTGTTAGGCTGTTGTTATAGTAGCTGCCCTATATAGTTGCAAAAACAAAAACTATAAAAACTCATCCCCTATCTACTTAATCCAGATAGCCTGGATGTAATGAAACTAATAGTATAAAAATGTGTGTGTTGTGTGTCTGTGGAAGAGAGAGCACTTAATTCATAAAAAGGCCAGGAAACAGCTGTCCTAGGCTCCTGTCAGTTTTACTAAAAGTCTTGTGCACATGCAAAGTGCCCTCCGAATTGAAGGTTTGGTTAATATTGGTATATTTTTATAAGACTGATACGGTGTCCCCATCTTTAACGTAAACATTTTCATTATCAGGGTCAATGCGCTAAAACTGAATCGTAACATTTTTAGGCACAGATGGAAAAAAATGTTATTGGCTCCTTGAAAATGGGGGTGTGTGGCGAGGGGACTAGATCCACAAAAGCATGTATGTCCTTACAAACCAAGCTGGAGAGATCAAGAAAAGAACTTGTGTTGATCTCAAGATTTCTAAATTGTCAAGATTTACATGGCATTGTGGTGGAACTAGTTAACATTAGAGATTTTGGTATGTAATAACTACTTGCTATGGACTGATTAAATGTTTCAAAGGATTGTGTTCTTAAATTTTGGGGGTTATTGTTTTTTGTTGTTTTTTAACTGCCTCTCAAATTATATTTAGTAGTTGAAATTTCTTTGCTTTATTATTTCATTAAAGCATAAAATACTTCAGGTCTCTGATATTTATTTTCACTTGTCCCACTAATAATTTACAAAACACCCTTTGTTAACGTTTATAAATGTGTAGTATATTAAATGTCCTTAAAATTTTGTTCAGGTGAAGCTACATTAACTTTGATTTGTGTTACCGATTTGTTTTTTTTAATACACCTTTCCATGTCAGTGCGTAGCACTTAACCAATCGTTTGTATTCCCTTTCAATCCAATAAACAGAATGAGTAAGTAATTGTTGCTGTGTTAACTCTCATAATATGCATTGATCTGGATGTTTTAGTACTGTTTTTACCTGAAACAACCAATTTGCTGAATTTGACTTTTTAAGTTGATGTCTAAGGAAGCACTGTTTTATCTGTTGGGAAATCTTTTTAAAGAACTATTGTGTGAAATCATGGATTAACTTAGAAAATTTTACATTTTTAAATGAGTCACATATCCCACTTGTTCAAAAATATTACTGATCTGAAATTATGCACTTAGGCATCGAATACCTTGATTAGTAGAGAAAATATATTTCTAATTTGAAATTAAAATTTATATCATAATAATTGTATTAGTTCTTTAGAGATCTTCTAAGAGTGGAGTTCCGCTCAGTAAAAGGAAGCTCAAATATGAAAAATTAATATTTGGCAGGCAAATGCTGGCCATCAGCTTAGAGTGGCAGAGCCCCTCAGAGGCCAAGAGGCACTGCTTTAGCCATGGTTGAGGCTTCCTCTGGTCAACAGGCAAGAGAACAAAGGAGTTTTCCTACTCGTTTTCTTTAAATACAGCTATGCATTGCAGAGGGAGCCAACTCAGATGGTTCATCTGCATTTCAAGTTTCATGCCAGATTCCAGCACCAGGAATAAAAATCTCCCAACCTTAAACCTGAGAGTAGAGAGTGGTATTTTAAAACAATTCCCTTCCACTTAAGAAAAGTTGATGGTCTTTGCTTACACATTTAATGGCTTCTTGAAATTTTTTCTAGAAAAAACTTTAAACTGTTAGACTCAACAAACCATGTGATCCCATCACCCTAACCCTACCGCCAAGCCTCTTAAGTGTCGCCATTGACTTTGTGGCAGTGAGTGCTTCTCCCTCGGACTTGATTGGCGTACTTAACGTGAGCTTGCTGGATATGAAACAGTATTCTAATCACATAGTTAACAAGATATTCAAGCAGCATGTAATTAATTATAGCTACCGCAGGAAAGCAGGAAGGACGAGTTCCAGTCAAGTTTTCAATTCCATTTTGTGTGTTTTTTTAAGTTTTTTTATTGATTTGGGAGAGGAAGGAAGAGGGAGGGAGAGAGAAAAACATCGATGATGAGAATCATCCATAGGCTGCTTCCTGCACACCCCACACTGGGGATGGAGCCCACAACTTAGGCATGTGCCCTGACCAAGAATCAAACCGTGACCTCCCGGATCATAGGTCAATGCTCAACCACTGAGCCATGCCGGCCAGGCTCAGTTCCGTTTTCGATGTGATGGTTGGTGGCTTCTTTGGTCATATTGATGCAAGGGGGGGTCCCTCATATACATTTCAAAACTTTTTTCTTTTATAGCCTCAGGAAAAAGCTTACTTCAGACATAGTCATGATGATTGATCATATCCACAATTCAAATTAATGAATGTGCTAAATGTTTTTCATTTAACTTTGAGATTTTTAAGCCACCTTACACCCCAAGTAATTTTATGTTGTCACTTGGCACTGATCCACTCGTAGGCAGTTTTGGGGAACCACAGGACTATGCTATATTCAGCAATGAGACCAAGAATTAGAAGCAGGAACAAGAAGTGTACTGAGAGGGACTAACCCCAAAGCTGCACACCTATTTGGTCACTGAGTAACGTTAACACGGAACAGATACTCATTTGGGCTAATGTATTGGATGCTTACTGTGGGCCAGTCACTATGGATGAGCCACTTTATATGCATTCTCACCTAATTCTTAAAGTAACTTTACAAGCAATTTCCATTTCACCAATCAGAGAAATAGGCTAAAACAAACCAATGGGTATAAGGGGGCTGGGACTCTCAGCTAGGTGCTTCTGAGCTCGTTTTTAAGCACTCCACCATACAAACCCCCCTTAGTCTACAGATGGCCACTTGCCTCGGAATAAAACTGATTGTTAAAACATGTCAACCCATCAGCCCGGCCCACATGGCTCAGTGATTGAGCATCGATCTATGAACCAAGTCACAGTTCGCGTCCCGGTCAGGGCACATGCCCGGGCTTGTGGACTCCATCCCCAGTAAGGGGTGTGCAGGAGGCAGCTGATCAACAATTCTCATCAATGTTTCTATCTCTCCCTCTCCCTCTCTGAAATCAATAAAAATGAATTTTTTTAAAAAAGTTGATGCTTTCCCCCCTTTACATCATTTCTAGAGAAGTACCTAAAAAATAAAAAGACTAGAGCTATCCCCCTTTCCTGGCTTTGCTACAGACAAGCAATCCAAGAATGGTGGTTTTGTTTGAAGCACAGCTCATGTTCCAGAAGAGCTGTCCTTTGTTGTAAACAAGGCACCTTCCCAGTGCGCGCAGCCTCCGCAGGGCTGCCTGACAGCCTGTAAGCTGGCAGCCAGACGCGCAGCTGCACGCGTGTGATTTGGGTTGAGAAGAAACCAGATAAAACATTTGGGTCCACAGTCCTCCACCACCTTGAAGCTACTAGACGTAACCTGTTTGCATCTCACTTCTAAGAATTTCAAGTCTCCAGCAGCTTCCATTGCTGTAACGGCCTGAGCGGAACGGGAAGACACCGGAAGTTAGGGAGAAAGGCAGAGTGAAGAGACTGAAAAGGTGCCTCCAAGGAAAAGGCTCAAGAGAGATGCAAGCAAAGTCACTTCTGTGACAGGTCCTTGGCTCTTTGCCGGAAGGAACAGAAGAAAACTACAAGGAGCATCTCTGAGACCAACAGCCAGGGTTACCGTGCCTGCTGTTCACTGCTCCTCCCCAGCGTGGCGGGCTCCACGTCCGCCTTGAAACGTGGGCCTACCTGCACAGGAGTGTTTTGCTGGCTCCCGGGCTTCTGCCAAAGCTAAACCCAGTCCAGGGTCGAAAGAACATGCAATGTTTGATCCTTTGGTAGCCACACGCCTTGTTGAGCCACCCAATTCTGCCTCATCCTTTGGACTCTGCCTTAAAACATACCATGGTTTGCCTAAATGCCAGTACTTAAGATTAAAGCACAAACGTGGACTGAGAATAAACTTCCGGGTTCACTTGACCCAGCAAACAGAGCCAAAGAGGTTAAGTGCTCTCATCCACGGCAAGATTGGGTTGGACGCTGCCGTGTCTGGAACGGCTGGTCCTGCAGCTCCCACTCCGGGTGGCCAGCGCAGCAGGACAGCATCCCAGGTAACCGGGCACCGTGCAGAGCGCTGCCGCGAATGACTGGCTATTCCTGCTTCCGACCTGAGGAGCATCTACCAAATCACCTCCCGAAACCCACTGAAGGATGGATGGAGAGACCAAGCGCAAATGGGTCAGGCAGCACACAAGCACGAGAGCTGGCCACAGCCAGTGGGACTGCTCGGGTGTGAGGGTGACTGGAGGCAGTGGCTCGTAAATGAACCTCTTGGTTAGTTTTTCCCCGTCCTATAGGCAGGAATGACATTGGACCTGGCAGGTGGCTTATTAGGGGTCACAAATTCCGTAAAGAAATAACGTGATCTTTGAAATGTCTTTTTCTGTTAGCATTCTGAGGAAAGGCCTTAGCTGGCAGTCCCGTAAATCTTAACTATTCAACACAGGAAGCTGCCACGATACAGGCAGAAGGGTGACTGACTTTCTTCCTTTGCCCAGGTTAGCTGTGCTGCCTTGTGCTCTGCCTTTTCTGTCACCTCGCTGAGCAGCTCTAACGTGTGCCCTTCCTGCCGAAACCGGTTTGGTTCAGTGGATAGAGCGTCGGCCTGCGGACTGAAAGGTCCCAGGTTCAATTCCGGTCAAGGGCATGTACGTTGGTTGCGGGCGCGTCCCCGGTGGGGGGTGGGCAGGAGGCAGCTGGTCGATGTTTCTCTCTCATCGATGTTTCTAGCTCTCTATCCCTCTCCCTTCCTCTCTGTGAAAAATCAATAAAATATATTTAAAAAATAAATAAAATAAAATAAAATAAAGTGTACCCTTCCTTCCTTTGGCGTGCGAGGTTGGAATGGCAGTCCCGCTCCCACATCCAAGCTACCATCTTCCACGCACAGGTGACGACAAACACCTTCACATGTTGGGGTTCAGGCTAAAGTTGAGAACCAGAAATCTACAAAAACTCAATTCATGTTTTTTTAAATAGTTTATATGGTAAAAATACAGCAAAAATATTTTTTTGTTCAAAGAGGAAAAAATATACTGCTATGGTTACGGTTCTAAGGATGACGTAAGTATCTCTGGCTCCTCAACTGTGCACTGTAGTGTCGCTGACCTCCACCATGGCTGCTCCAGCTTCAGTCATTTATCAACGCTAAGATCATACTGTGGAGAGAAGAAATTCAGGTTACCATGTTTCCTTAAGGCATGTCCCACAGTCTGGTGTGTCCCGACTCGTATCCCTAAGGCTCAGCTAGGAACACCCATCTGAGTAAAAGACGATGATTTATACCGAAAGAAAAGAAAGTCTGTGTTGGGGTTTCTAGGTGCCCTGTTTTTTTCACTAAAAAATAAAGTAATCAAGGTGGGAGTGGGGAATACAACTAGGAAAAACAAGCTATGTCCAGGGAAAAAACGAATTCTCTAGCCAGATCTTTGTACATGCCAACCCTGTGCCTGCAACCCCGCCTCCCCTCCCGCCCCGTCAGCCTAGGACATTCCTCCTCAGGCCTCTCCTTCGGGAGGCCGGCCCCTCCCAACTCCCACAACCCCCCCCCCCCCCCCCCCCCCCCCCCCCCCCGCCACTCCCAGCTTCCACTGCTGCCCTGGATTGTGAGCTCTTCCCAGACGAGCGCTCTGACCTGGGCGTCGTCACTCATATTCCAGAATAACATCCAACCACAGCATCCCAGGCTCCTGGCTTTTACAGAGGGATTGTGTGCTGTTCCTCTGTGTCACCTGACATGGTGCAGTCTCTCAATAAATCCTCTATTAAAACCACCACAGTAACAAACTACCATTTCCTTTACTGGGATCAGCTTTGCTCTACTGAGATCAAATGATGAAATACACAGAAATAACCTGGCATTACTGACAATATGAGTTGTTTAAAGACTAGTAGTTCAAAGTTAACCATACTAAGTGTACTCAGTGCACAGACCAGATGAATGGTAGTCACCAATATTTTTTTAAATATTTTTTTTTAGAGTTTTTAGGTCAGCACAAACCTCAGTGCTTACAGACATTATCTCATTTAGTCCACATCAACTGATAAGGTAGGTACTATTACTATCACATTTTCAGAGGAAGAAACTGAGGCACAGAGAGGTTAAGAAACCTGCCCCAGGTCACACAGTGACTAAGAGGTAGAACCCAGATGCCCCTACACCAGTAACTAAACAAAAAACAAACAGCAGATTCTACCAATCTCTAAAAGAAGACGGGCATTTTTTTCCCTTTAATTCTATTTAATAAACGCTGAATGAATGCCATATGCAAGGCACCCATGCAAGCTGTGGCCAGCGACACAGAAAGGAGCAGCATAAAAATCCCTGCATTGGGAATTGGATGATTTTGGATAAAACCACTCTTAACAGCAACCAAAAGCTAAGAGCAAGGACATCTGAGATTATTCTTTCATCCTGATCCCTTGAGCCATGGGTGACTCCAAGGGGTAAGGTAACAGCAATAAGCCTAAAAATGACAAGCTACGAAGGAAAAAGAAAAGAAGAGAAAGATAGGGTGCAGCGAAGGCGGAATGCAGCTAATTCAGTCAAACCCCTGCCAGGTTGCCTGTCATTTCCTCGGTTGTGAAGAACCACACCTTAAATCTGCCCAGACAGCTTCCTGATTCCTCTAATCCCCGTCTTCACCCGTATCTTCCCATTGCTCGACGTTCAACAACCAAGAGCTAATAGACTGTCATGCATTTTTAATTCTTAAGGCGTCTTGGTCTACTAAGGAAGACACTGCTCCCTAACCCTACATTAACTCCCGGAAGTGTGACTACAGTGCTGTACCCACAGCTGTCCCAAGAAGTTCCTGCTAGCAAGACCAGGGAATGGCCACTGGACTCTGTGCTCCGACAATGTAAAACCTGGAGGGGTGGGGAGGGTGAAGCAAGAATAACCTTGAGCTAAGCTGATCCCTGCTTGCTTTTCGTCTCTTCAGAAACATAGGGAATATACATGATGGTAAAGATACCTTCATATGGTTTAACTTCAAAAATGTTCTTAACATTTCTTTGCTCTTTATTTTTCATCTCAATACGAGGATTAAAAATTAAGCACATTAGCCCTAGCTGGCTTGGCTCAGTGGCTAGAGCATCAGCCTGTGGACCAAAGAGTCCCGAGTTCGATTTCAGTCAAGGGCACATACCTTGGCTGCAGGCTCCTCCCTGGCCTGGGCCCTGGTTTGGGCTCGTGCAGGAGGCAACCAATCAATGCGTTTCTCTCATATCGATGTTTCTCTCTGTCTTTCCCTCTCTTCTCCACTCTCTCTAAAAATCAATGGAAAAATATCCTTGGGTGAGGATTAACACAAAAAAAAATTAAGCACATGAGCAGTGAGGTAGGGTATGAGAATCAGAAATTAATTCCAATGTGCTTTTTCTGTCCTAGTTTTTTAAAAAAAAAACAGAAAAGCAAGTAAGAAATAGTGAAAAGGAAATCATCTAAACTCAACTTTACTCTATGCTAGTGGGTGAAATCAGCACAGCAAAAGGACTTTAGGAGGCCGAGTTATTCAGAACTAAAATGGCTCTGACTTCTGACAATTTTTATTTTTTTAAATATATCTTTATTGATTTCAGAGAGGAGGGGAGAGGGAGAGAGAGAAACATCAATAATGAGAGCGAATCATTGGTTGGATGCCTCCTGCACGTCCCCTACTGGGGATCAAGCCCGAAACCCAGGCATGTGCCCTTGACCGGAATCCATCCCGGGACCCTTCAGTCTGCAGGCTGATGCTTTATCCACCAAGCCAAACCAGACAGGGCGACTTCTGACATTTTTTTAAACTGCTATCTCTATTCAGTTTCTAATTATTAAGACTCCTCTGAGTGATAGAAGTTTCATTCAGTGCAAGTTTTTCCTAACAGCCCTTATGACTATGTGAAAAATTAAAATTTACCTGCAAAAAACTAGGAATGATCTAATTAAGCTCAGATACAAAGGTTAAGCCTGACGTCTAGCTTCATAAAGGCTTAATCAAGCTATACACATGACAACTTCTTTCCCTCTGCTTTATCTATGGGTCTGTGATAGGTTTAAAAAAAAAAAAGTGGCATGTTTATCTCTTAAAACATACCGTAATAAATCTAAGTTTAAAACAGGACTGCAGCCGAAACCGGTTTGGCTCAGTGGATAGAGCGTCGGCCTGCGGACTCAAGGGTCCCGGGTTCGATTCCAGTCAAGGGCATGTACCTTGGTTGCGGGCACATCCCCAGTATGGGGTGTGCAGGAGGCAGCTGATCGATGTTTCTCTCTCATCGATGTTTCTAGCTCTCTGTCCCTCTCTCTTCCTCTCTGTCAAAAATCAATAAAATATATATTTTTTAAAAATAATAAAATAAATAAAACAGGACTGCATAAGGCTTCCAGTGTCTGACAGCCAATCCTTCAATTCTTTTTTTTTTTTTAATATATTTTTATTGATCTCAGAGAGGGAGAGATGAGAGAAAATCATTGATTGGCTGCCTCCTGCACGTCCCACATTGGGAATTGGGCCCACAACCCAGGCATGTGCCCTGACCGGGAATCGAACCATGACCTCCAGGTTCATAGGTTGACGTTCAACCACTGAGCCACGCCAAGATTAATTCTTACCCTTCCAACTTGTTATAACCAAAGCCTGATGCAATTTTACCAGAATGGACCACTTAGCAGACTGGAGAATAGGCATCACACTTCAGTTCCTTATTGCAAGAAAAATAAGCCAAGCTGGCTGTAAGTTGCTGAGAGCTACTGCCAGTGGTCTGGTATCCCATGAGTGGGACAATCTTTAGGCTACAAATATTTATACTTACAACAGGCAGTGAGACCTCACAACTGGACACCAGAGCAGGAAAGGAATAGCAAAGACAGTTTAAGCATGTTGACAACTTTACAGCTAAGGAATAACTAATACTACAGAGTAACTCTATTGTAGGTCAGACAGAATGCTGATTCAATGACATACATAAAAACCTACACACTGCAAGAAATTCATATAACTCCCCAGAGCTTGCAATGTCAATGCTAAATCCTACAGTATAGTATCTAATCCACCAAAAGCGGGCATGGGATCCAGGAAAGGCCAGTTTATAGGTAAACTCACCTGTAAAGATACATAAAGAAACAGAGCAGGTGGAAACCAAGCTTGATCATGGCTTCTTTCATGTGTGACTTCAGCTGCCCTCGATTGTGGATTTCTGTCGGATCAAACACTCCCATGTTACCACTTGGCACCATAATGAACCTGATAAATTAAAGGATGAACATATATTAGAAGGAAAATCAAATCATCAGCAAAAATATTCAAAACTAAGTAACCAATAATAGTCAACCTTTAAAAGTGAGTCAATCATAGCAGTTTTAAATTCAGACCAAATATGAGCAAGGTATTATGGTAAAGTCACAGGCCACCACTTAGTTTTCCTTTGAAAGATACAATACTGTTAATTTTTGGTGTAGTTTTCTGCCTTCTGAAACAATACAATAACACTCTAGAGAAGAGTATTTTATGTACTGAGACCCTCTTACACATCTTCTGTAGAAAACCACTGGAGGGGACTCCAAACCAAACCAATTTTATCAAGTTCTTAGAAACTTCTTTATCTAAAAAGTTCTAAATCAATTAATGCAAATCCCTTCACTTTCTCTTCTTTATAAGGAAGAGTAGTGTCAGACATAATCATTCCCATTTCTCAGATGGTAATAAAAAGGTTCTATGTCCAGATCAGAAACCTCATCTCTGTGCGTCTGCTGATCAATAGATAATGTCTCAATCTGCATGGTTTCTGAGCAGTACCTACCTTAAAAGAGCAATTTAAAGAAAACAGAATAGAAATGATTTAGAATGAATGCTACTGTGATGAAATAAAACTCTTCAAGACAGTAAATGGATAATTCAGACTAAAAATCTGATGTCTGATTTTACGTAACTAAAAAAAAAAAAAAACAGATGAGGTGCCAAATACGCAAGTAAGAAATGTACTTGTTATGGTGTTGGCGGTAGGACCTCAGTGGGGAACTAGGAACAGCTCTAAGTCAACACAGAAGGTCAGGGCACCATAAGCGTGCCCCTCGTTCCAGATCCAGACCAATTCCCACAGACTCACAATAGACTCCAACTTTTAAACAAAATCTTGATCATACTATATTTAATATATTCTAGTTAATACTATGGAGTCCTTCAGGGTCTTCAGATAACATGTAACATTTCCTATTTATTTAATATCACATGTCTGTAATAGCTGCATGTGATAGTCTTTCTCCTTGACTGATTCCTTTTACGAATAAGGAAATCGGGGTACTTGGAGAGCAATCATGAGTCTAATAAGCATCTGGGCTTCCACATCCAGACTGGGACCTCTGTGCCACACACAGGGCCTCGCCTGATACTGCCCGTGGCCTCTCCCTGCGTTCATGTCCAAGCTTCTTGTAGTTCTTCCCCGCTCTTGCCCCACACTCAGTTCTCAACCCTGATTCTAGGAAATGCAAATGCCCCTTTGAGTTCCACGAATCTCCTATTGGAGAAGAGAAACCTGTTAAGATTAAAAAAAAGAAAAGGTAAGATATGTACACATATAATACCTTAATAAAAAAATGAAAAAATAAATAAAAAATTCTGGTGTGGCTCAGTGGATAGAGCGTCGGCCTGTGGACTCAAGGGTCCCAGGTTCGATTCCAGTCAAGGGCATGTACCTCGTTTGCAGGCACATCCCCAGTAGGGGGTGTGCAAGAGGCAGCTGATCGATGTTTCTCTCTCATCGATGTTTCTAACTCTCTATCCCTCTCCCTTCTTCTCTGTAAAAAAAAATAAAATAAAATATATATATTTTTTAAAATTTTTTCTTCCAACTTCCCCGACACAAAACAGCAAACAAACAAGACTCACCGATAGATGTTCCAAGTGGCAACAGGCAAGTTGAGGAGGAAGATGAACCAGTGCAACGAAACGAGCATCAATGCAGTGACAAGGGTGTGGCCGGTCAGTTCCGGGATGACCCACTGCGAGGGGAGAGCAGAGCGCACATCTCACTGCTGCGTTCCTCCGGGGTGACATGTCATTTAAAGCTGCATCAACGAAGGGTCGGGCAACTCC
Source organism: Ia io (assembly GCA_025583905.1). NCBI lineage: Eukaryota > Metazoa > Chordata > Mammalia > Chiroptera > Vespertilionidae > Ia > Ia io. The sequence continues at coordinate 11,364,741 of JAJQQW010000024.1, read as the reverse complement.
CAAGCTAGTGTTTCAAGGTATTTTTAGACTCAATGTCCCAGATTTGCCAACTGCTGTAACTGCTTAGCCCACGCAGACAATCAGGGCACAGCTTGCAAATAATGCACTTAAGTTTCAACTGTGTCTCATCTGTCCTTAGCAAATGTTCCAAGTCATTCACTAAGCAGGTATGAATGACAATCAGGAGGGAAATCGAGTATTGTTTACTTTCTATAACCAATATCTATGCTGAATGAAGCCCCCTACTCTAATTTGGGACGGTATATCCACATGCATGCTGCCTTTCACGTCAGAATATCAGCCTTAAACATTTTACAATCTCCAGAATCCGGAAGGAAATCATTTCACATTCACTCATACACACACACGCACACACACAGAAAGACAAAGTACTTTAATAATAACAGCTCAAAGTTGAACAAACATGATAATGAACTAAGCTATCAGAATCCCAGCCTGTTGGCTTTATAGCACTCAGATGCCCTTATCTGTGCTCTTGGTTTATAGGGCAATGTTCTACTTCTCACGCCTCAACACCATTGTGGCAGGTTCTCAATTCATCCATGGTCTTCTTCTCTTACGAGTAGACTTCTTTTTTAATTAGAAGCTAATATTTATGGAGCCAAAACCTGAGATTCCCTACTTGTAGAAATGAGGGAGGTAAAACTCAGAGAGATTAAGTAACTTGCCCCACTACTTAGCGGCACAGAACACAGTAAGTCCAGGCATACTGCCCCAGGTCTCCTGCAGTTAGTTTTCTTTTTTTGCAAACAAAGAGGGGTTTTCTGAGCCTTAAACCTAATTTGCAACAAACTAAAACTTTTTAATATGTATATGCATTTTTAAAATGTGACCAATTTAACTTAAGTGTGAGCAGAAAAGTCAAACAAACCTGAAGTGGAATCATGCGCTATCCTATTTATTATCTGTGGAAACTGGGAAAAGTTACCTATAAAAATTCAGGTTAAAAAAAATTACTTAACTTCAAAGTGAAGGAGTAATTTTCTCAGTAGGTGAATCCAGATAAGCTTTTCTTGGTATTTAGACTTTTATTTTTATTTTTAAAAAAACCAACAAATACCCACCTAAAATATTGAGAATGCAAGAAATGTAAAGACACACAATCCATCTGATTATATGCAGTCATTTCTCTAAAGATGAGAAGGCCTGAAACTAATTTAACGTTACATATAATAATATCTCAATAAAAAAATTTAAAGAGAACTCTCAAAGCATAGCAGATAAACATAAAATATTTTATTTAAATCTATCGCTGTATTAAACCATGTCCTGGAAAATTTGACAGAAAGAAAGAGAGAAAGAGAGGGAGAGGAAGGGAGGGAGGGAGAGGGGGAGAGAGGAAGAGGGAGAGAAAGGGGGCGTGAGGGAGGAGAGAGGGAAAGAAAAGTAGAGAGAAGGAATATAGTTTACTAGAAATTTTAACTTTCCGAGTGGATCTTTATTTCCCTCTGGGCCAGAGAAGCTTACGTAGACTGAAGATGTAAAAACACCTGGAAATCACTTTTAGGTCAAGCCAAAAGCACCTCTCAGTATTACTTTAATATGAACTTTTATCTAGAAAGCTCTTCCGTCTGCTCATCTCAACTGAATCAGGATCAACGGGTTTCTCTGCATCTAGACAAGCTTTGCAATTCAGAATCTTCTTGCCAATTTAAAGTTCTGACTGGAAACCAAAGGCAAAGTGGCTTTAAAACAAATCAGCTAATTAATTCCATTTCTCAGCAAACCACCAAAAGAAGGCCTTTCATTCAACAGCAGACAGACTAAGCTTTCTTTCCAGGGGGGCGGGGGGAGGGGTGGGCACAGAAAACAAGAACAATCACCCTCATAAGAAACCTTTACCTAGTCCGAGTAACAATGTGCTCTGTGGACAAAGGCACAAGGAAGAAGCAGAATAAAGGAACAAAATTCCAAGTTAGGTCTTTAGGTAGTTTCATGATTTAAAAATATTGCAAAACACATAGTTCTACCAGCATTCCAATAAGAGAAATATGCACTCTGAAATCAAATATACATGTTGATTATCAATGATCTCACACAGAAAACAGAGAACTGCCTTCAATGTCAGAAAATGAGCAAAGAAATGTCTTACCTTGTTTAATTTCGAGCAACATGATCTAGCATTAATGTAATCACATTCTAAATCAGACAATGTAATTATCTGATGATCAAGATAAGGAATTTTTAGACTTCTTTTATAACAAGTATTTAAGTTTCAGAAAGCAATCCCAGTTGCAAGGCAGAATTAGACTTGACTTGAAAAAAGTTAGTTATTTCCTTAAAGCTCACTCATTTGACAACATAATTTTCTCATTTGTGTTCCTTCAACAAATAAATGATTTTCACAAAATAATCCTTTCGTTGTGCTCAATTCTAATGTGACCCATGCAGGACATTCTATCTGAATTCCTCAAATGCCAAACAGTGGCTATAAGATATGGAAAAAGAAGACCTATAAAAACAGTGTAAATGTTAAAAACCTGAATTCTCAATAGTAGAAAAATAGTGTTTACTTATGATATAACCATAAAATGTCTTTAAAGACTTAAGATATTAAAAAAACACACACAGAATACAAAACTATAAATACAACATGGTCATGTTAGCAGTCCGTATGCTGCAAAAGTTTGGTTACAAATGATTTGTTTTCCTAATATTTTTCTCTATTTCCCACACTTTCTACAATAAACATACATTATACTGGAATTAAGCAAAAAAATGGTTTTTAGTACAAAATATAAACTCACAAATAAATATCTGAGGGACAAATAGACAAAAGGAAAAAAAGTCTTCAGCTGAAAGGCAATGACTGGGCTTTACTTTAAAATGGCCCACCACCTCCCCCCACTAGCTGGGAGAGAGATGACACATAACGGCAAAACGCTGAAAATCACTGAAGGCGAGCGATAGAAACATGCGGCTTATTACATTAGTGTCTCTACTTTTAAGTTTGAAAATGCTCAACGATGCAAGTATAAACAAATGTTTTCCATTAAATTCTAAAGCATTTTCATATAAATATCCCCCCCATGACCTCAATACGCTATAGTCAAACCTAGCACTTTCTCCACAAATTATTCCATCTCCCATTTGTTTTATTTCTCTTTTTTAAAATATATTTTTATTGATTTTTTACAGAGAGGAAGAGTTAGAAACATGGATGAGAGAGAAACATCAATCAGCCGCCTCCTGCACACCCCCCACCGGGGATGTGCCCACAATCAAGGCACATGCCCTTGACTGGAATCGAACCTGGGACCCCTGAGTCCACAGGCTGACGCTCTATCCACTGAGCCAAACCGGTTAGGGCTCATTTGTTTTATTTCTGTCCATGACACAAGCATCATTTGCCCAGGCTCAAAACATGGAAAGGTGTGTCTGCCTTCTGTTTCCTAACTATAATCAACGGCTGCCAGGCCCTAGCAATCACCCCTTGGCAATTCCACTCTCATCCATCCCTCCCTCCTCCGCCTGCCCACAAGCACCCTTTCTCAAATCCAGGTGAACCCTAGTCGTTTCTTACCTTCCCGTCTTTCCTGTTTCCAACCCACTCTGCCGATTCATCTTCCTAGCACACCACTTCTTGTTCAAATTTCTCAATGGCTCCCTACTGCCGAGAGAATAAAAGTGGAAAGCCCTTCTCCTTAACATTCCAGGCTTCCAAAATCTGATCTAATTCCTAATTCAGCTTCTACTACCACCACCATCAACCATGCGCTCCAGGTACTCCTTAACCCCATCACCCACAGATGTCATGGGCATACCTTTGCTCTTGCCCATGTGTGATTATAAATAGCCACCCCTTTTCCTTCTCCACAGGTGCTCTCCAGGGTTCAAAGTCCAGGAAAACTCCTATCTCTACAGAATGTCTACCCTGCCCACTTCCCACCTCTTGGCTATATTAAGAAAACTAGTTCAACTACCCCAAAAACACAGTCATACAATAGGCTGAATTCCATCAAAACACACCCTGACTGTACCTCACGGTCTAAGTCAAATATTCCACCTAACATATTTTTCTATGTATATTAAACTGGTATACGCCAAGGCTATTTTAAGATATCGAGCCTGATTTTCCAAACTGCAAAACGAGAAACCCAAGTTTCATTTCCCCGAGTGTAAGCTCCAGTTCCTTTGTCACAAGAGGGACACAGGTCATCAAAACGCAGGCAAATGATGCTGCCCTTTCAAACCTCAGGCAACTGCACCAGAGGAAGGTGGAGCAATAGTTACTGAATACTGGCCATGGGATGGGCACTTGCTAGGTGCTTAGCACCTGTTCTCACTACACATACACACACACACACACCAGGGAAGTAAAAACCTCCGCACATTTTAAAGAGAAAAGGAGCCCTAGCCGGTGTGGCTCAGTGGATAGAGCATCGGCCTGCGAACTGAAAGGTCCCAGGTTCAATTCCGGTCAAGGGCACATGCCAGGGTTGTGGGCTCGATCCCCAGTGGGGAACTTGCAGGAGGCAGCTGATCCATGATTCTCTCTCATCCTGGATGTTTCTCTCTCTCTCTCCCTCTTCCTTCCTCTCTGAAATCAATAAAAATATATTTAAAAAATAGAGAAAACGAAGGCTTAAGAGAGGTGAAGTAATGTGCACGGCGAATATCCAGCTAAGCAAGGAGGCCCGGCATCAAACTCTTCTCCAAGGATGAAGCCCCACTCGGTAAAGCCACCCTAAAGCCAGGACACTCAGGCCAACAAACGGTTTCAATCTGTCTGACAAGGGAACGTGTGGTTTCCAAGGGAAGAAGGGCAGCGCAGCTTCTCGGGCATTTTTCCTGTTTATATTTAACTAGAGGCCCGAGGCACAAAATTCGTGCAAGAGTAGGCCTTCCTTTCCCCGACTGCCCTCTGACACCCGGGACCCAGGCTTCCCTCCGGCCACTGGCAGGCACCCGGGACCCAGGCTTCCCTCTGGCCACTGGCAGGCACCCGGGACCCGGGCTTCCCTTGCAGCCCCAGCTTCATCTGGAAGGTTGTCCGGAAGGACGTCTGGTCTAATTAGCATACTATGCCTTTATTATTACAGATTACTTCAATGAATTGGGCGACAACTAAGAGGAAGATGCTCCCTCAAGGGCAGGGAGGAGCTGCAGCGCACACAGCTCCTGGGGGGCTAGTAACCACCTTTGTGGGCCTGGCAGTGCAGCTGGAATACTGTCACATGAAGAGCTACACACGACACACTGAAGTTCCGAACACGGACCGACCCAGAAAAGGGGGCAAGTTGAGGAACGGCCTGGGAACTCGACAGCCCGCATACAGGTACTACCTTCGCAGATCGGCAGCCGCCAGGGGCAACGAAAGCATCCACTGCAGATGGTTTTTAAAATACATCCTTCCCGCCCTGGCTGGTTTGGCTCAGTGGATAGAGCATTGGCCTGTGGACTGAGGGGTCCCAGGTTCGATTCTGACCAAGGGCACCTGCCTGGGTTGCTTGCGGGCTCGAACCCCAGAGGGGGGCGTGCAGGAGGCAGCGATGGGTGATTCTCTCTCATCACTGATGTTTCCATGTCTCTTTCCCTTCCTCTCTAAAATCAATAAAAATGTATTTTTTTAAAAAATAAAATAAAATACATCCTTCCCAAACACTTCCTACAAAACGGCACCGAGGAAGGGGGTACTTCACCCGTTTTTTGAAAAGCATCAACTCCTGGACGTGAAAGGTCCCTCCGAGTTCCCAAACCCGCGAGAACAAAGGGGCGGTCGGGCGGTCGGGCGGTCGGGGGTGGGGGAGTGTCCAGAGAATGACCAGAGGCGGCAAAGCGCCTCCGCTCGCCCCAACGCCCGCGGGTCCAGGAGCCAGCACCCCAGGACGTGGGCACTCGCTCTCGGGACACCCCGCATCCGACAAAGGATCCGGCCCTGGGGATCTCCAAGAAAACCCGCCAACTTGTCTCTCGAGGGCCACAAGGCAGGCAACCCGCGCCCCCTCTCCTCTGAAGCCCTGACAAGGCCAAGATGCCCCGCTCCGGGCAGGGCTGGTCCGGGCACCGCGGGGGCGAGCGGCAGCGGGCAGGCCCGGCCCGGGCGCGACGGGAGAGGCCCGCTCGGACCCGCGGCCCGCAGCCGGGGCAGGGCAAGCAGGATGGAGGGCTGCTGGGCTCTCTCCGGCCCGGGCTCGCCACACCCACACCGGTCCCGGCGGCCCGCGCCCTCCTTCCCACGCACCTGCCCTGGTCCCCACCCGGGCCCCATCTCAGCCCGTCCCTCCGGCGGCGGGCCCCGGGGAGGCCTCCGCCCGCCTCAGGCAAGGATACGAAGTACACGGAGAGGAAGATGAGCGCGCAACAGTCGAGGAGAGAGAAGACGAACACCACCGCCTCCATCCTCCTCCACGGCCGCCGCCGGTCCTTCCTTAAACCGGTTCTGGTGCCCCGACCCGCCCCACCCCCCCCTTGCTGGGGCGTGTCATCCATTCTGCCGGGGCGCGGCATGCCGGGAATTGTAGTCCATTTTTAAACCGCCTTGATTCTGACGCATGCTGGGAAATGTAGTTCATTAGGACGAGGCCCTGTCAAAGAGGTGGGCAAGGTCTCTCTAATCTACTTATGTCAAGAAATTGTGACAAGGGCCAGGACCGGTTTGGCTCAGTGGATAGAGCGTTGGCCTGCGGACTGAAAGGTCCTAAGTCAAGGGCATGTACCTTGGTTGCGGGCACATCCCCAGTAGGGGGTGTGCAAGAGGCAGCTGATCGATGATTCTCTCTCATCGATGTTTCTAACTCTCTATCCCTCTCTCTTCCTCACTGTAAAAAATCAATAAAATATATTTTTTAAAAAAAAAAAATTGTGACAAGGAATTAATCAATGAGAATTTACTGAACGATTGTAATCTCCTGGACACACAGTAGCATTTCTTTGCCATGTGAGAAATTTTCTGTAGATTCCACGCTGGACGCACTGGATCCCCCGACTTGGGAATGTTAAGAGGTTTTCATCTCAAAGCACAAATCTAACCTCAACACTCTTGGCTTCACGGTTGAGACTCGCTTTTCCCGATCTCAATTTCACAGTCCCTTGTTATTCTCTGTAACAGTGATGTTTCTCTCCACTCTTGATTTTAATATCTTTGAAAACTGAATATGTTGTCTTATTCATTCATAACAAATATCTACTGACTACACCTCCTACTATATGCCAAGAACTTCTCTACACTCCAGAAATACAGAAATGAACGAGGCAGACAAGATGGTGCTCTCATTGGGTGGATGGAACAGGCAATAAAGTAGCAACAAATTACTGGAAATAAAAAAGGTATTTTGAAGAGTCATAAGATCAATGAGCAAGTTATATCAAAGTCTTTCATTCAACCAGTATTTTCTGAGCACCTAGTACATACCAGGTACTGGACTTAGGGATGCATGATGAATATGAGAGAAGAAGTCCCTACACTCCTGTAGCTTATATTACAGTGAGGGGATCAGATCAAAACCGGCTCTCCGACATCTCCCAGGCCAAGGGAACCTCCAGTGCACGAAATCCATGCACCAGGCCTCTAGTATGCATATAAAATCTTTGGTTAATTTCTTCCCACCCTCCCCCCTCCCTCACTATCCCCAACAAACAATAAATCCTGTGACAATTGGCCCTAAGTGGCCAGGACTCCATTGATAACTGACAGCTTCCCTAACATTTGTCCCAGTTCTTCCAACTTAGGACCAACCGGAGAAAGCCAAAAATGCTTCCCCCAACTAGTCACATAGGATGCCCTGCTTCTACTTAGCCACGGACAGCTTCCCCATGACAATAGTCTCCAATCAGGGCATACCCGAAGCCTTCCCTTTTTCATTTATAAAGTGTTCCCTTCCTTTGCCTGCCTTTGAGTCTCTGCCAAATGCAAGTAATGGTGGCTGACTCCCTTTATTGCAAGCTCTGAATAGTCTTTGCCTAGTCTCATTTAGTTGATTCTCATTTCTTTCCATAAAGGAGATACTATTAATAATCATGCTGGATCAAGAGGCAAACATCAGGACTGTCCTGAGTAAATGAGCACATAGGTCAACCTAAGTATAAAGCACAATTAGACAAGAGGCTGTTTGCTAGTGAGGTAGAAAATTTGCAGGGGTTGGGACTGGTGGAGCCAAGGTATGAGGAACAGGAGGTGAAATATGCCACTACCACCAGGTGGGGCTGCACAATTAAAAAATGGAGGACATTTGCCCTGGCTGGTGTGGCTCAGTTGGTTGGAGCCTCCTCCCAGGAAGGTGGTAGGTTCAATTCAATTTCCTGGGGTGTGCAGGAGGCAACTGACGGATGTTTCTCTCTCACATCAATGTTTCTCTCTCTCCCTCTCTCAAATCATTAAAAAATAATAATAATAGAGGCCATTTAATTACTGTAATAAGTTCTTACTAGTAAGATTACTACTCCGTATCTTTTTGGTTTAGATGTACGGTATTGTAAATTCTGAACACTAGAATTAATGTAAAATTGTCTTCAGGGCAATAAATAGTGGAAATAATTCCAATGGTAAAAATATTCAAGTACACCAGTATTGGTATCTAGTATTAACTTACTTTCAATTATTGCCTACTGCACCTGAGGCAGTCAAGAGGTGAAAACACACTCCTTGCCCTGAAGGTGTGGCTCAGTGGTTGAGCATGGACCCATGAACCAGGAGGTCACGGTTGGATTCCAGGTCCGAGGGCACATGCCAGGGTTGCAGGCTCGATTCCCAGTGTGGGGCCCGCAGGAGGCCGCCCATGGATGAGTCTCTCTCATCACTGATGTTTCTCTCTCTCTCTCCCTCCCCCTTCATCTCTGAAATAAATAAAAATACACACACACACACACACACACACACACACAAATGTATTATATATATATATACTTTATATATATATATAAAGTAGGTGCCATTCCGGAGTACTTCAGGTATGTATGGGCTACATAATTTTCAGGGGCAAATACATATCTATAATAATAAAAGCGTAATATGCTAATTAGACTGGATGTCCTTCTGGACGACCTTTGGATGATGCCCAGACTGCAAGGGAAGCCCGGGTCCGGGTGCCTGCTGGCTGCTGGGTGCCTGCCAGCGGCCATAGGGACGCCGGTGCCTGCAGCCAGGGGAAGGAAGACCTACTCTTGCACGAATTTTGTGCATCAGGCCTCTAGTGTTTAATAAAATTCTTGCACTGGATGTGCTCAACAAATCATCTGTCAAAAATGGCATAAGGCCCTAACCGGTTAGAGCGAAAGCCTGCAGACTGAAGGATCCCAGGTTCGATTCCGGTCAGGGGCACATACCCAGTGGGGGGGGGGGGGGGGGAGTGCAGGAGGCAGCTGATCGATTTTTCTCTCTCTCACTGATGTTTCTAACTCTCTATCCCTCTCCCTTCCTCTCTGTAAAAATCAATAAAATATATATTTTTAAATGGCATAAGGTCAAATGATTTCCAAATGTACAAGACGGTTTAGCTATTTGGGTGACCCAGTCTTTTGATACCCAGCCTTTTTATCGGCCTCCAGACATGGGTAAGTAAGTTAGAAAAGCAAGCCTCAGGGTGGCGGTGGGTTTTTATCTTTTTTTTTTTTTTTTTTTTTATCGTCCCAAGTGTCCACAAAGCTTCCGGTTTTGTTAAGATTCTAGGCCAAGATTAACTTGGCACCCTAATAGAGGTGTGGCTGGAACGCTCGGGGTAAAATAAACAAAAACAAGTTTACCAACAGGCGCCGACGATAGAGCCCCACTGGACCCTCCCCGCAGCCGCCGCGTGCGCTTGTTCGCACAGTAGGGAACAATAAAGTTGAGCTTGTTCAAAGGGGGTCCTTGTCATCCAGGGACTGTTGCACGAGCCTGCAAAATAAGGCTCCTAGAAACTCCCTGATGGTTTTCCAAGCCTGCTCGTTCTTCTCCGTAGCTTTTCTCTCGCCCGCGGTACACACATCCCGCGGGGAGCGGCGCGCGCCGGGCCGGGTGGGGGCTCATTTCGGGCGCAGCTGGTCCGGCGATTGCTGCGGGCAGCCCCGAGGAAGGACCCTCCGGATCACGTGACGCCGGCGTCCCGGCAGTGGCGGCGGAGACCGACGGGATGAAGCCCAGGCCTGCAGGTTTCGTGGATAATAAGCTGAAGCAGCGAGTCACCCAGGTGGGCCCCACAGTGGTCCGCGCCCGCTGCCCACGGCACCTTCCGGGGCGGCTCCCACGTCGGACTGGCCTAGCCACCCGCCCCGGTGGGGCAGTTGGCAGGTCCACTCCGCCGCCCGCGGTGCAGGGCCTGCGCTCCCGCCGTGGGGGCGGCGGCGTGTCTAGGGCCTAGGACCCGCCGGGGTGGGAGGGCGCTGCCCGGGGGCCTGCCCGGGCCGGGTGCCCCTCAGCGCAGACCAGGAAGGAGAGCGGAGATGGCCTTCGAGTTAAAAATCTTCCTGTCGTGAAGTTGGGACAGAATCGGTCTTCGGACACTCCCCACTGTACGAGGCGCTTTGGGGACCGTAAAGCATTTCCATTCTCAAGAAACTTGGGGTCAGGCTGGGATACAGTAAAAATAGGTAGTATGGATGGGGACTTTATAATACTCACTCTAAGGCGTATTATAGTTAATAATACACCATCTTCATAATTATTAGTAGAAAGCAATGTGTGCTAAATGTTTTGGAATGGTGCAGTCAGGAAGCAATCTTACTTAGAAGAAGGGAGAAATTTTTCTTTACATTATACTCTGGGAGCTGTATACTTTTCTTGTTTTTTCTGTTACCTTGCCGGACGCTATACCATCTCCTTTTTGTTTGTTTTTGTCTTACATATATATTTTTTTCACTTTATTATTTGTTTATTTTGGTTAATCCATATCTTCGGGAGAGGGAGAGACAGAGCAGAAACATCGATGTGAGAAGGCCTCCTGCACGCACCCCTACCTGGGAAAATTGGAGTTTGCCAGGGCCCTGCCCCAAACCCTTCAGTTGACTTGTCAGACATCTGGAGTTAAAACCCACCTTAAAAAGCCCTACGTGTTTTGGCCCCTTGACCCCTGTTTTGTCTTTTTTGCTTTTTTCTTCTCCTCTCACCTTGGCTTGCACTGTCCTAAGCACATGGGCCTTCTCAAACATGCCAAGCACAGGACATTTGCTCTTGCAATTCACTCACTCTGAATGACTGCTGGCTGTTCCTACAGCTTGCTGCTTCACCTTACTCAGGTCTCTGATCAGGGACTCCTAATTGGCCTCTTCTCAGTCCTCAACACACTTGATTGTCCTTCAGCATTTGACATTAGAAGTTTTCTCTATTGCTTTTTAAAAATAAATATTTTTTGTTTGTTTTTTACAGAGAGGAAGGGAGAGGAATAGAGAGTTAGAAACATCCATGAGAGAGAAACATCAATCATCTGCCTCCTGCACACCCCCCACTGGGGATGTGCCCTCAACCCAGGTACATGCCCTTGACCAGAATCGAACCTGGGACCCTTCAGTCCTCAGGCTGACGCTCTATCCACTGAGCCAAACCGGTTAGGGCTCCTCTATTGCTTTTACTTTGGTTCATTATAAAAGCAATAGGTTCTTACCGTTTAAAATAAAAGGAACAGAGGGCATAAAATGAAAAGGAAAAATTCCTTTCACCTCCACTCCACTTCTCCAGAGGTCTCTATTGCATCTTTTTTAAAACTTTGTATGCGTTTACACACTTGCATATGTATGTATTCATTTTCTTTTTTTTTTTAAAAAGACTAAGTGGTCTTAGTACTTCCTTTTTTTTTTAAATATTTTATTGATTTTTTACAGAGAGGAAGGGAGAGGGATAGAGAGCTAGAAACATCGATGAGAGAGAAACATCGACCAGCTGCCTCCTGCACCCCCCCCCACCGGGGATGTGCCCGCAACCCAGGTACATGCCCTTGACCAGAATCGAACCTGGGACCCTTCAGTCCTCAGGCTGACGCTCTATCCACTGAGCCAAACCGGTTAGGGCTCCTCTATTGCTTTTACTTTGGTTCATTATAAAAGCAATAGGTTCTTACCGTTTAAAATAAAAGGAACAGAGGGCATAAAATGAAAAGGAAGAATTCCTTTCACCTCCACTCCACTTCTCCAGAGGTCTCTATTGCATCTTTTTTAAAACTTTGTATGCGTTTACACACTTGCATATGTATGTATTCATTTTCTTTTTTTTTTTTAAAAAGACTAAGTGGTCTTAGTACTTCCTTTTTTTTTAAAATATTTTATTGATTTTTTACAGAGAGGAAGGGAGAGGGATAGAGAGCTAGAAACATCGATGAGAGAGAAACATCGACCAGCTGCCTCCTGCACCCCCCCCCACCGGGGATGTGCCCGCAACCAAGGTACATGCCCTTGACCGGAATTGAACCTGGGACCTTCCAGTCCGCAAGCCGACACTCTATCCACTGAGCCAAACCGGTTTTGGCTGTATTCATTTTCTTTTAATCACACAAGCTTATTTGCGTCAATTCTGCTGCTTTTTTCACTTAACGGTATACTTTAGACACCTTCCCACAAATAGTACAGTTGCCTCCTTTTGACTAGCATATTCTATCTACTGCTGCTTACAAAGTACCCCAAAATTTAGCAGATTAACATGGGTTTGTTTCTGTTGCTGTCAAGGAGCTTTTTTGAGTTGCAGTGGGTATGATATATGTACAAATGTATGTACCTCAAAATTGACTATAATATATGGCAGCATATTATAGGAGTCCCGTGAAGGGGAAGGTTAACTAGAACAGTCCAGCTTTTGCTACCTAGTCTCTTGTCATTGGAAGCGTTTATGCAGAGTGTTACCATGTATTAGGATTCGTAAGAAGAAGAATCTTGCTCTATCAAATGGGGGACCTGGACTGGATAACTAACAAGTATTGAAACATGGAAGTTGACTTAGACATAAGTTTTAGGGCCAAGTTTGAAATCTGGCCCTAAAACTTATGTGCTTCTGAGCAACTAATTAACCTTTTTAAAAAAATATATATTTTATTGATTTTTTAACAGAGAGGAAGGGAGAGGGATAGAGAGAAACATCGATGAGAGAGAAACATCCATCAGCTGCCTCCTGCACAACCCCACTGGGGATGTGCCCGCAACCAAGGTACATGCCCTTGACCGGAATCGAACCTTGGACCCTTCAGTCCACAGGCCGATCCTCCATCCACTGAGCCAAACCGATTAGGGCACTAATTAACCTTTTATTTGTTTTTTTAAAATATATTTTTATTGATTTCAGAGAGGAAGGGAGAGAGGGAGAGAGAGAGAGAAACATCAATGATGAGAGAGAATCATGTATCTCCTGCCTCCTGCACGCCCTACTCTAGGGATGGAGCCTGCAACCTGGGCATGTGCCCTGACCGGGAATCGAACCGTGACCTCCTGGTTCATAGGTCGACGCTCAACTACTGAACCACGAAGGCCGGGCAGTAATTAACCTTTTAAAGGTTAATTTAATTTACGCTTCATCTTCTATGTCTTACCTCATAGGAGTGTGAGTACTAAGAGAGCATGTGTAAAAGGCCCCCTGGAACAGGCTCACAGGGCCCTTAGTTTCTCATTAATATTTTAACGGTGCTCCTAGACCAAAAGTAATACCTAATGGGTCTGTTTATTAAGTACGTAGTTAGGTTCTAGCAACTTAATAACTATTTAGTTCAAATAACTCAGTAGCCTTTTGAGATTATAATAGGTAAAAATTGAAAGAAAATTAATATATTTCATTCTTCAATAACCACACTTATTTCCAAGTGGGATTTATGTGCCTAAGGAACAACTTCTCATAATTGCTCTCAGGTTGTTTCTGCCATTCTCATCCTGCTGCACATTGATTTTTACATGGGATTTGCTTTTTATTATAGCAACTGCTGAAAACCCAGTTTTGCAGATAAGACATCAGCAAAAGGTGATTTAATATTGAATCCATTAACTCTCTTAGGCTGCAATTCCTTCAGTGTTGGGCAGATGTCAAATATTACTGTGTTCCTTCAAATTTAAAATATCCCTTGGTGTCTTTGGGAGGTTAGTGCTTTGTTCTGGGATATTTGGGAACCTAGGATATAATAAGTCCTCACTACCTTATAGCTATTCTAGTTAGTATTTTTGTGTGTCATAGTGATTGATAACTTTAATTAAATTCTCCGATTCCAGATGTGACAATCATTTAGTGATTTGTATTTATGTTTCTGGTATGCTTTATTAATGAAGAGTTTACATTGAAATATGACATGTTGAGTAGTCCAGTCTCTTATTTGTCAATTAAAATCTCTGAGTTTGAGCCTAACCCGTTTGGCTCAGTGGATAGAGCATTGACCTGCGGACTGAAAGGTCCCAGGTTTGATTCCAGTCAGGGGCATGTACCTTGGTTGCAGGCACATCCCCCATAGGAGGTGTGCAGGAGGCAGCTGATCGATATTTCTCTCTCATCAATGTTTCTAACTCTCTATCCCCTTCCTTCCTCTCTGTAAAAAATCAGTAAGATATATTTAATAAATAAATAAAATCTCTGAGTTTGAAATATTGAGTGTTTATATTTATCCTATTTTCTGTTTTAGTACCTCACCAGTAACAGATGTGGCAAATATGTGGACACTGGAATCATGGCATCTGATTTACAAAGAATGTACAGGTAAAGAAATAGAGTCTGCAGGTTCTTGCTTTTCTTTCCTTCCATTTTGTTCCATTGTTGTTGGTTGTTTCTTTCTTATCATTTTTAAACTTTCTATCCTGCCTAAATTTCCCATTGATATTAATAACTGCTGACATTAGTTCTCCAGTCCCTAAGTTCAGAATTCAAGTAAGTTACTAGTATACAAACATTTACCAATCACGTGTTATGGGCAAAGAGATATCTTTGTACTAGAGGTAATGGCTACATCTTATCTTTTAGTACCTTATTGTCTGGTCAGGAATATTACTTCTGTTGCTGCTTCATTCAAAAATTAAACCATCAGGCATGATCTCCCTCAGCTTCCTGACTGTCAGAAATGTGTCACTCAGCCCAGACGGCTACACGGGAGTTTCTGTTTGCAGATGGCTGTGTTCTCCTATGTCTTCAGATGGTCTTTCCTCTGTGTATAAGTGTCTGTATCCTAATCTCCTCCTCTATGAAGACACCAGTCCCATAGGATTAAGCCCCATCCATATGACCTCATTTTACCTGAGTTGCATCTTTAAAGGTCCTGTTTCCAAATACAGTCACATTCTGAGGTACTCAGGGTTGGAACTTCATCGTATGCATTTTGGAGGGACACAACTCAGTTCACAACACTGTGCCGCTTGCCTCCCCAAACTTAATCCTTCTCGCTTACAAGTAAAAGAGCAGCAACCCCAGAAGTCTTAACCCATTTCAGTCTCAATTCTAACTCCAAAATCACATCTAAATCTCATCTAACTCAGGTATGGTGTGACTGGAGCTATGATTCATTCTGAGGCTGAGTTCCTCTCCAGCTGTGAACCTGGAAAACCAGACAAGTTACCTGCTACCAAAATACAATGGTGGCCCTCGCTGGTATGACTCAGTTGGTTGAGCATCTTCCCATACACCTAGAGGTCACTGGTTCGATTCCCCGGCAGGGTACATTCCTGAGTTGTAGGCTCAATCCCCTGTAGGGGGCGTGCAGGAGGCAGCCAGTTGATGGTTCTCTCTCGTTGATAATTCTCTCTCCCTCTCCCTTCCTCTTTCAGAAATCAATAAAAACATATTTTTAAAAAGACAAAATACAGTAGTGGACAGATATAGGATAGGCATTTTCATTCCAAAACGGAGAAATTGGAAAGAAGAAAGGGGTTATGGTGTCCAGCAAGTCTGAAACTTAGCAGCGTGAATTCCACTAGACTTCAATCTTGTGGCTCAGGGCCCTGTCCTGTGGGCTCGTCTGTGCTCATTGGGTCCATGGTGGCAGTGGCAGCTCTGCCAGCCTCGGAGCCTCCTGGGGAGTCCTTCTTCCCTTTTTTTTTTTTTTTTTAAAGGAGGATGCATGGTCCCAGTTGCTTAGCTCTTTTGGCCTGTTATGTAGAATATCAAGAAAAATTATAGTTGTAAAAGTGTAAACTCCAAAGTTGTTTGAAAATAGGTTTATGGTCAGTGTAAATTCAGTGGCACAATTATATATTCATGCACACTTACGTCGGGGAGACCCCTGTACTAAACTTCTGTTCTCTTTTTCAGCATAGACTACGGTCGAAGAAAAAGGAATGCTTTTAGGATTCAGGTAGAAAAAGGTGAGTCTGTTAGTGTTACAAATGAATCATTAATAAAATTACAGAATGGTTTTAGCTCATGGCGTTTTTCTTTTTGTTTCAGTATTTAGCATAATTACTAGTGAGAAGGAACTTAAGAATCTAACAGAATTAGAAGATGAACATCTGGCAAAAAGAGCAAGACAAGGTGAAGATGATAATGAGTAAGGATTACAGAGCCGAGGGTTTTTTCTATCTAGCACATGAATCTGATCACATTATATTTCTACTCGTAAAACTTTCAGTGGCTCTTCATTGCCCAGGAGGCGCTGTAGTATAACACTTACCTCTCCAGGCTTACCTGCAGTGTTCTGTAGCTGGAATGATTTTTCTCTTTCACAAACTCCCATTCGAAGAGTCAGCTTTCAAAATGCTGTGTTACTGTCTTTGTCAGGCCTTCTTAGACTGTTTTTCTATTTTTTATTTATTTATATTGATTTCAGAGAGGAAGGAAGAGGGAGCGAGAGATAGAAACATCAATGATGAGAGAGATCGTTGATTGGCTGCCTCCTGCACGCTCCCTACTGGGAATTGAGCCCGCAACCTGGTCATGTGCCCTTGACTATGTGCCCTTGACCAGAATGTAACCTGGGACCCTTCAGTCCGCAGGCCAACACTCTGTTCACTGAGCCAAACCGGCTAGGGCCATTTGTTTGTTTTTATATGTTAAAATCCTGAAGTGGTATTTCTGGGGACAGATTTATATTTTCTTTTTTAAAATATATTTTATTGATTTTTTACAGCGAGGAAGGGAGACGGACAGAGATCTAGAAACATCAATGAGAGAGAAACATCGACCAGCTGCCTCCTGCACACCCCCTACCAGGGATGTGCCCACAACCAAGGTACATGCCCTTGACCAGAATCGAACCTGGGACCTTTCAGTCCGCAGGCCGACGCTCTATCCACTGAGCCAAACCGGTTTCAGCAGATTTATATTTTCAAGCATGTATTTTTTAGTCCATTTGGAGCTGCCCTCCAAGAAAGGTTGCCTTAGTTTATACTCCAACAGCTTTGTGTGAAGAATGCATTTCTCTGCCCCCTTGTAATCCTAGTTATACAATTATTTAATCTTTGCTAGTATTATAGGCAAAAATTGATCATATTGTGTTTTTTTGTAATCTATTAATAACTAGTGATTTTTGTTTACTGTTTCATATTTCTTTGTGAATTTCTTACTCATTGGATGTTGTCCTTCATTTGAGAAGTATTTGAATTTGCCTTATTAGATGCCAGAGTTCTTTGTATAAAATAGCACCTCTTGCCAAAAACGGTTTGGCTCAGTGGATAGAGCGTGGGCCTGCGGACTGAAAGGCCCCAGATTCGATTCCGGTAAAGGGCATGTACCTTGGTTGGGGGCACATCCCCAGTAGGGGGTGTGCAGGAGGCAGCTGATCGATGTTTCTCTCTCATCGATGTTTCTAACTCTCCCTCTCCCTTCCTCTCTGTAAAAAATCAATAAAATACATTTTTTTTAAAAATAGCATCTCTTTTCATATGTATTGCAATTGCTTGTCCCATTTTGCCATTTGCCTTTTCTGTTTGTTTATAATGTCTTGATTAGAGAAGTTCTGCATCTTTACCTAGTCAAAGCTACCAACCTTTTCCTGTGTGGTTCATGCTGTGAATGCTTACATAGACCCTATCACAGGAGCATATAGAATAATTACCTGTACGTTTTTCTTGTTCCTTTATGGAATTACATTTAACTACTTAATCCATTTGTAATTAATTATACTTGTATGGCATGAGTTGTAGGGCAAAATGATATTTTCCCAAATAGTTGAATAATCTACTTTCTTTATATTGAAAAGAAACACACCAAATTACATTAGTTGAATTTAATGAATAGCAAAGAAATTCGTGTCTTAATTATAAAGGTGAGTCATAGCATTCATGTAAACCTTTTTATTTGGAAAAGCCCTTATTGAATTATTTTCTATAGAAACATTAATAAATAGTAGTAGAGTCCTGTAGTAATTAGATACCAACTCTTGGTTATAAAGACTGAGACTAAATTCTCAGTTTGTAATTATTAGGATTTATACTTGTTTTTTTATCATATGATGTTGAAAAACTCTGTGTATCTTCATTTCTCCAAACAGTCTTGTAAAAGTCCCATTTGGTTACATGGCTTACTGGAGTATTTCCTCTCCTGGCATCAGATATTCTAAATGAGACCCTTGGCTGAAACCAGTTTGGCTCAGTGGATAGAGCGTCGGCCTGCAGACTCAAGGGTCCCGGGTTCGATTCCGGTCAAGGGCATGTACCTTGGTTGCGGGCATATCCCCAGTAGGGGGTGTGCATGAGGCAGCTGATCGATGTTTCTCTCTCATCGATGTTTCTAACTCTCTATCCCTTCCCCTTCCTCTCTGTAAAAAAATCAATAAAATATATTAAAAAAAAAAAATAATAAAATAAATGAGACCCTTGGATTTTACATTTCACTTTTATTTATTGCTCAGCTAATGGAAGCCACAATTTATTAAGCATTTACTAGGTATAAAGGTCTTTGCAAGCTTGCTTTTTTTTTCTTCTCTCTTTTTTTCTTTTGATGTGCAAGCTTTCTTTTAATCTAATAATCTAGTGAGTTATCCATTTTGTAGATAAAGAAGTTGAGGCTCAGAGAGATTAAATAGAAGCTAGTAAGTAACTGGTAAAGCTGGATTTTGAGTCCAGATTTCTCTGATCCCAAAGCGTGTACTCTGAACCACCGTAATAATATTCTCCCTCAGTGTATTTTCTTGTTTTAGTTAGTAATTCTTTAGGATGTAAGAGAAAAGCCTTTACAATTTTTTTTCCTCTTTTCACTCAGGTATACTGAAAGTTATTCAGATGATGATTCAAATATAGAAGATTACCCAGATCCACAGGTAACATTTAATGGATATACTTTGATTCTTTTAAAAATCATGATCAACTTCCTTAGAGAAAAATCAGTGAGGAATACAATGAGAGACTTTGAACATCTTCATCTGTAAACAATTAAATACTTCCTGTGTACATTGTTACTGAACTCTGGGGTTAACCATCGTGCTCATATTTGTTTTAAAGCCTATTATAAAAACAGGGAAAAAGAAGGGAAGAGAAAGGCCAGATAAAGAGCAGACATGTATAGAAAGGGGAATTCATAGCAAAAATGGAAAGGATACTTTTTCTGCCAGAGTTAACATTACCAATAAATAGACTTGGATTAAAGGGAAGCATGGGAATAATATGTAAAATTATTTATAACTTATTCTTTTTTCCCCATTGTTATTTCATTTTTAACTTATTAATAACTATGATGATACTCAGATATATGTGATTAGTTTTTAATTGATGGGATAGTAGTGACTCTCATTGACAGCCTACCAGCTCATTTTCATACTTGTTATATTTTTAAAATTCTTTAGTTTTATTTAACTGCCAATTATGAATTGGTCCATTAACTTGGAGTGACAAGGGGATACACCTTTTTGGATAGTAAGTATTTGTGTTGGAATCATCTCATTGCAAACACCTATTTTTCTGACTATAAACGTTACGAGAGAAGTTGTTGGAAGCACAAACTAGAAAGCGTGTTAATATAGGCCGTCAGACCTTCATGAGTACCTATTGAGTAACTTATGCTAAAATCATGTTTCTCCCAGTTGGCAAATCACATGAACTCTTCCCTGCT
Source organism: Ia io (assembly GCA_025583905.1). Taxonomy (NCBI): domain Eukaryota; kingdom Metazoa; phylum Chordata; class Mammalia; order Chiroptera; family Vespertilionidae; genus Ia; species Ia io. Next base: position 11,344,877 of record JAJQQW010000024.1, on the reverse strand, counting down.
CTCCTTATATCGGAAAGGAAACCCGGATTCTGTTGCCAGTACTCCCGAGGGGGAGCAAAGAGAAACCAGCGGTTCAGCACCACCGATAGCGTCCAAAACCGGCTCCATTCCATCGAAGACCCCTGCCAGGGGCTCTGAAGGAGGCTGGTTCATTGACAGAACTCCAGGTGGAAAGAAAGACAGTTTTTTCTTGGATCTATCAGAGGAGACAAGTAATAATAAGAAGCCATCATCTGAGATAGAGGTATTTTTATAGTGATATTTTAGCCCCAGGTAGAGCACATTGCCGTCTTTCCATTGAAGATAAAATTAAGCAGGTTCTTGTGTTAAATAAAAGACATAGGAACTTTGATATACATGTGGAATTTCATCACTTCCTACTGCTGCCATCATTTCCATCCTAGATCATACCTCAATCTACTCTTTCTTGTCTTAACTATTGAAATGACCTTCCAACTGGAGTTTGCATCCACTCTTGTTTCCCTCGTTTATTCTTCACACAGAGATGTCTTTCTTATGGGTTAAGTCAGGTCATTGTCAGTCTTGTATTAAAAATCCTCCAGTGGCTTCATAAAGTCAAAGCTCTTGCAATTGCCAGCAAAGCCCTGTGTGATTTGGCTGCCCTGCTGCCCTAGTCTCATCCACTGCCCTCCACCTACACCTGCCGGCTTTGCTTTGGCCACAGTGGCCACTCGCTGTTTCTAGAACACACCAAGCACCCTCTCTCTTGAGGCATTTGCACTTGTTCTTTGTGTCTGGACCCTCCCCAGATGCCAGTGGTTCCTCCTCGTTGCTTCAGGCTCTTTCCACATGCCTTCTTCACTAGAGGCCTTTTCTGACATGACTAAACCAGCACATCTTTGGGCGTTCTTTCCTGACCCTGCTCTATTTCTTTTTTTAAGTACTTATGACCCCCTGACTTGGGTAATTGTGTGGTTGGGTTATTTTGGGGGTTTTTTTTGGTCTTCACTAGAATATCAGTTCTAAGAGAGCAGGGGCTTTGTTTTGTGTATGTGTCCCTGGCTAAAATACATCTAGCATGTAATTAATTGTCAGTTTGTTGAATTGGTGCTAATGAACTTCCTGAGATGCATTTACTAGTGAGAGTTAAAGAATGACTACTTGGGCCCTAGCTGGTTTGGCTCTGGATAGAGCGTCAGCCTGTGGACTGAAGGGTCCCAGGTTGGATTCCAGTCAAGGGCACATGCCTTGGTTGCAGGCTCCTTCCCTGCTCAGGACCAGGTTAGGGTGCGTGCAGGAGGCAAACAATCAGTGTGTTTCTCTTACATCGATGTTTCTCTCTGTCTTTCCCTCTCTCTAAAAATCAATGGAAAAATATCTTCAGATGAGGATTAAAAAAAAAGAATTACTACTTGGGGGATGTATTACAGAAAGTTAACAGTTGTAGGGGATAGGGAAGATAGATGTTAAAATAGCAATTTGGTTTATTTTCACTTTAGAATAAAGGGATCCTACATAAATGGATACGCTATAAAAATGTATAGAATAAGTAGATGCCCTATTTTATAAAGCTTTTAAAAATCGAAATATACATGAAGAAAAGTAAAGATTGATGAATTACCACATACTGGCCACATTGAGCATCATTCTTAACTTATTGTTTTCAATGCTTGGCAGAATGAGAGGGGATTTAGAGTAATCTGTCCCACAATAGATTGGCTGTATTTGCTCCAGTGCGGAAAGTGCTGGCCACATGTGGCTGTTGAGCACTTGAAATTTGACTGGTACAAATGAGGAACTGAAATTTAAATTTAAAAACGAACATTCAATTCAGTTCTTGGCAATGCACTTCTAAGTATGTTTGGCCAGCTTGGGTAAGTGAATTACTTTTTCACCTGTAAAGTGAATCTGCCTTTTCAACTGTAAATTTTATGAAATCTAAATACATGCTAAGTATTTCCCATGAGAATTTAGTGTCTGTCTGAGATGTGCTTGCTATAAGTATAAAGTCCACATTGGTCTTTGAAGATTTACTACAAAAACAATACAAAACACCTTGTTAATTTTCTACACTGACGCTATATTGAAATGGTAATGCCTTGAATATATTTGATTAAATAAAAAAGATTATTAAATTAATTTCAGCTTTTTTAAATAGGGCTCTAGAGTATATAAACTTACCTATGTGGCCCACATTGTATTTCTCTTGGACAAGGCATCTCTAAGAGGTTTCCCAGAACCAAGCCTTTGGGTTTGCCAAAATCTTTCTCCTGTTGAATTAGTAATGGATCTTTTCCACATCCCTTTGCTTTAATCATCCAGGATTCCAAAGAGTCGTCTCTTCTGGAGAGTAATAAGAAAAGGAAAGGCAGGTTAAAGAGCAAAGGAAGCAAAAGGAAGAAAGAAGATCTTCAGGAAGTCGGTGGGGAAATAGAAGCTGTCCTGCAAAAGAAAGGTGCGACGCAGGTCTGTGGGTGGTGGTGGCCGTGTTTGCTTTGAGGTAGGCATCACTCTCCCAGGCTGATCTGCGTGGGGGACCTTCCATGTGCAGAGACATTTCTTAGAAAATGTGTCAATAGCTAATGGATCTTGGTTTACTTAACAATTATTAAGTATAATTCTGAGTTGCTAATGAATCACTAACCTTTTCACTTCCTCCCTTTTCGTTTACCAGCTAAAGCCAGCGGGCTAGACTTCCAGACCTCCAATGTGAAGTTTGAAGATGTTGGAGGCAATGATGTGACACTAAAGGTTATTCAGATTCAGAATTTTACTTCCAGTGGGTATTGCTAATCAGTTATGCAAATCAAGTCCACGTCTTTGTTTCTAATAGGAACTGGGTGTAGGAAAGGAGACTGGGAAGGGGAGAAGAGCAAACCTGACTGTACCCTGCAGGGTATTGAGGGATAGAAGCAGCATAATAGCTTCAACTTTGTCACCGCTTTAATTGTAGTGTGCATAAGCCACATGCTTTATAATTTATAAGTGCTGGTATTTAAAAGTACTATAATAATGTTCTTGCTTATTTTTAGTGTTGGCTCTATTCCAGTTCCCTGCTAGTTATTTCTCTATACATCTGCAAGGTAGACGTTAGGAAATGGAAGCTGAGCGATGTTACTGCTGAGGTCATACAATGGGTACCAGAGCTGGAAGTCAAGCTCAGGTCTAAATCCCAAGCATAGACTCTCTCCTATATTTTGCTGCTCCCAAGAATAGGACGTTTCATTCCGTGTTGATTCCTTTCTCCCTTGGCCTGGGAAAGACATCTGTGCTGTTTCTTCCCTGCTAGGAAGTCTGCAAGATGCTCATACACATGCGTCACCCGGAGGTGTACCAGCACCTGGGCGTCACACCCCCTCGTGGAGTTCTCCTTCATGGGCCACCAGGCTGCGGGAAGACATTACTTGCACATGCAATTGCTGGGGTGAGGTTTGCTGGCACTTGGTTGATTTTGTTATTTTTTGTTGTTGTTCGTATGTTTTTACTCTTTGGTTAACTTGAACCAGACTTGGCATATTCTCAAGAGGACTGATTCCTCCTTCACTATTTTACCTCTTGCATGCTGCTGTTCGTGAGATGCTATTTTTTTAATCTTTTAAAAAAATTTTTTTTCCTTTACTGATTAAGGTATTACATATGTGTCCTTATCACATATTGCCCCCATTGCCCCCCCCCATTTTTAAAATCTTTATTGTCCCCTTCTAGCCCACCCCCTCACCCCTGAGATGTTATTTTTGGTATCCAGTTATTTATATGGCAAGGATTAGGTGAGAAGCAAAATCATACAGCTGTGAACAACGCCCCCTTTTTTTAAAAAACACATTTACATTTTACATTTTAGTTCTCTTTCTCTTTAAGCCAGTAGTTCTAAAGAGCAATGAAATAAGAAAACTAAGGATGTATTTTTTTATAGATATAAATTTATTCAGGATAATAATGGTTTTATACTTTTTAGGGTTAAAATGTCCTTTCTAAAAAAGATAATTGGCAAAACGAAAAATTAGCAGTCTTATTTTAGTCCCATCAGATTTTTCAGAAACTGTTTTGGATAATAAAATGCAAAATGAGTACTTTAATTTTAAGCACAAGGTGCTATACTGATCACTAATAGATCAGTGCTCTATGAAACAAAAGCCTTTATAACGGAGAACTTGATGGATTTGCATCATTTTATTCATTTGTTGGATAAATCTATTGTGTGACTGCTGTGCGCCAGACATTGAAATATAGTGATAAATACAACAAACCCAGTTTTTATTTTTTTTTTTCATTTTCATTTTTATTGATTTCGGAGAGGAAGAGAGAGATAGAAACATCAATGATTAGAGAATCATTGATCAGCTGCCTCCTGCACACCCCCTACTGGGGATTGAGCCCGCAACCTGGGCATGTGCCCTTGACCAGAATTGAACCCAGGACCCTTCAGTCTGCAGACCAACGCTCTATCCACTGAGCAAAACCAGCTAGGGCCAGTTTTTATCTTTAAGCAGTTTTTCAGTCTAATATGAGAGACAGACATGAAACAGTCATTCATGCAAATAAATGTCTACGTAGTTACAGTGGTAATAAGTGAGACACACAAAAGGTGCGGAATGCCATATGATTGTTTTGGGATACCCAAGTTAAGATTTGGGGTCAAAGAAAACATGACTGCAGAAGTGGAATTTCAAGATGGCCAGAAGAATGAGTAGGATTTAGGCAGGCTTGTCACCATTTGTGGGGTGGGAAGTGGTAGTTTCTCTTCCTCTACTTAAAGAGTCTGCCCGCTCTGACTAGTAACGGGCCACGTGTCTGGATGCAGGATAGAGCAATGCTAGTAGAGCGTGTGGGGAACAACTGTGTCACAACCCCTGCTGTTTCCTCTTCAAAAGATAAATTTGTTTTGGTTCAGTTCTAAGTGGGGGGAAACATCTCATGAGATTCCAGATTCTTTATTCATAGGAGAGGATAACAGAGTTTTATAGTGGCATCTGTAAAGTTATCTTGTCAATGTGTCTGAATTAAAGCGTAGATTTTTTAAATAAAGTTTTCTGTTGGATCAATACAAAAAGATATTTCTCAGGAAATTTGTCATTTTAAAAATGTAATTACGAGAGAGGGACTGACTACGAACAAAGTAGGGAAGTGAAAATTCAAAAATTTGGTCATTCTTTTATACATTTGTGCACAGGAACTTGACCTTCCAATTCTCAAAGTAGCTGCTACAGAGATTGTGTCTGGAGTATCTGGAGAATCTGAACAGAAGCTGAGAGAACTATTTGAACAAGCTCTGGTGAGTTAGCTAATGAGTAATGTCAGGTTGTCACATTGTATAAAGTTATATTGAAGACCCCGTTTCCTCAAATATTATTATTACCCATTCACTGGCCATTCTTTTGTAAATATGGTAATTTTTGCTACCTGTAATGGCAGAATATTTACACTTGATCTTAGCCAAAAGGCTGAGAAATGATGATGGCTAAATATTTAAAGTAGATTTACTGATACGGACCATTGGATAAAATAATCTGTTGAATCTGAAACCGAAGATAAATGGGTGAGAAGTTCTGGGCTGCATACCCAGTAGTGTATGTTGAAAAGAGATTATCCTTGTGATAATTTCTTTCACTTTCACTTTTCACAATTTAGGATTGCCAAACACCTTTTAAGCAATGTGAAAAATTTTAGCATTAGAATTACTGCTTTATAAAAGCAACCATAGAAACGCCAGCATAAACTCTTCTGTGTTTGCATAATTGAAGCTGTGAAAAGATAGTTCTGTCACGGGAGTAATTACAGCTTGGACTTTATCCTGGTTGGAATTCATGTCATTAAATTTGTATGCTTAAGAACTTCTGAGACTGTCGGGCGCGTACCGCGCTGCCAAGTCCGGTCTCGGTGGCCTTTCGCGAGCCATGGAGAGTGACTTTTACCTGCGTTACTACGTGGGCCACAAGGGCAAGTTCGGCCACGAGTTCCTGGAATTTGAGTTCCGCCCGGATGGGAAACTGAGATATGCCAACAACAGCAATTACAAAAATGATGTCATGATCAGAAAAGAGGCTTATGTACATAAGAGTGTGATGGAGGAACTGAAGAGAATAATTGATGACAGTGAAATTACCAAAGAGGATGATGCTTTGTGGCCTCCCCCGGACCGAGTGGGCCGGCAGGAGCTTGAAATCGTCATTGGAGATGAACACATTTCTTTCACAACATCAAAAATTGGTTCCCTCATTGATGTCAATCAATCCAAAGGACCCAGAAGGCTTACGAGTATTTTATTATCTTGTCCAGGACCTGAAGTGTTTGGTCTTCAGTCTTATTGGATTACACTTCAAGATTAAACCAATCTAAGTTGAATATTGGTGTGGACACAAGGGGGGTGGGAGTAGCTGGTTTTCATTACCATTATCAGGAAATTTTTGTGTATATCAGGCCAATATTTTTTTTATGAACTGTAAATGATTGTCTTTAATAAATACATAACAAAATGCAAAAAAAAAAAAAGAACTTCTGAGAAAGATGACATTAGGGTCCAGTTAAAGTTTTCGCGTCCATACAGTGTCCTTGTTAATTGTCTGTACTTTCGGGTCTGAATCATAGGTTCAGTCTTTGTGCCACCCCTTAGTAACTGTGGAATCTCAGACAAGATATTTAGCTACTCTAACCTTTAGCTTCCTTGCTAGTAAACTAGATTAATTGCACTACTCAAATCTTATGGGGTTGTTGAAAGCAATGAATGAGAGGATTCTTCTAAAACCTTTCAGTGGTGTCTGAGACCTTTGGTCTCAGGAACGCCTCATGCAACTGGCTCATGTGTCCAGTAGTCTAAGTGCCTCTCTGCGAACACTGTCATCAGCAGGGCTGGGAGGAGAACCAGCTAGTGAGGGGCCAAATCTCTTTCCTTTTAAATTGCATGGTTTTGAGTCTTAGCCGGGCTCAGAGTCTGACTCAATATAATGTCACTCCTAGCCACCGAGTAACTCAGAATGAGCTGTGTTTTAGCTTGTATATATAGCTATTTTTATCTAAAGTTTTTATTTTAACTGATCCCTATCTATTTGTCTCTGTTTTTATTGGGGTAAATATGTTTACCTTACTATTTTAAACATTTTGGAGTGTACAGTTCTGTGGCATTAAGTACACTCATATTGCTCTATAACCATCACCCTCCTCCATCTTCGGAAGTTTTCATCTTTCCAAACTGAAGCTCTACCCATTAAACACTCTAACTCCCCATTTCCCCCTCTTTCCAGCACCTGATAACAGCCATTCTACTTCTGTCTCTACCAGTTTGACTACTCCACTTGCTTATATTATATCTAACTTATTCTACCTTAACTCTTTTTTTTTTTTTTTTAATATATTTTATTGATTTTTTACAGAGAGGAAGAGAGAGGGATAGAGAGTTAGAAACATCGATGAGAGAGAAACATCGATCAGCTGCCTCTTGCACATCCCCTACTGGAGATGTGCCCGCAACCAAGGTACATGCCCTTGACCGGAATCGAACCCGGGACCCTTGAGTCTGCAGGCCGACGCTCTATCCACTGAGCCAAACCGGTTTCGGCCCTACCTTAACTCTTACCTAGTGCATATTTTTTACAAGACTAAAGATGCTCATTCTCCACACAGCTGCCTGGGAACTTGGCCACCCCTCCTGATTCAGGCTAGTCTTCCAAGTCAGCCGCTCGCAGTTCCGTGAGGGATGATCCTTAAGTTCTGGAGCTGGTTGGATGGTTGCACAGTGTGTGAACATATCCAGTGCCATTAAACTGTGCCCTTAAAATGGGTACAATAGTAATTTTATGGACATTTTACCACATAAAAATAAGTTAAAAATAAAGCCTCTAGTCTTCTTAAATACTACTGATAGCGGATTCTAGGACAAAGTTTAGATATTTTTACATCGGTAGGAACACACATAACATTTATAGTAAGCTTAGGTTTTCTTATTTAAAGTTTACAAAGTTAAAATTTATATATTATAGCATAGCAAATATGCCTAATTTACAAAAGAATTGTGGTCAATTTATCATCACAAAACATGGATTGATGAAAAGACTTTAAATGTGTTCTCTTACATGGAGTCTCTTAAGCATCTTGTTTCTCTTTAAGTCAGATAAGTCATACACTGTGACTGCCTTCTTTAGGGTTATTGTTTTGGTGAGTGATACTTGAATGTGAAGATTTTTGAAACTGTAAACGATGCAGTATAGGAAATACATTTATGGTTGTCTTTTGTGATATTCTTATTTCTAGTCAAATGCTCCCTGTATCCTTTTCATTGATGAAATTGATGCCATTACCCCCAAAAGAGAAGTTGCTTCAAAAGATATGGAACGAAGAATTGTAGCCCAGCTCCTAACCTGCATGGATGGTCAGTTTAAAGTAATGAATTCGCTTTGAGAGAATAAATTGTCTTTGTTTTTAATAGTGTAAGTAACGTGAGGATATAAAACATTCAAATAGAGTAACACTCAGAGTAAAAAAGTAAAAATGCAAGCCACATTAATATTACATCATTAATATTTTAGTTTTTGGAGTGTAACTTAGTTATTTTTAATGAGTTTACACAAATGTATAAATACACTAACATACTGTTTTGCTTTTTACAATATTGTGATTGCACCATACACATTGTTCTATAATTTGCTATTTGTATCTGAAACATGTCTTGGAAATGTTGCCATTTCAATGCAATTATATTCTTTATTTATTTATTTTTAATCCTCACCCAAGGGTATGCTTTCATTGGTAAAAATCATTTGAGAGAAATAATACTTATGAAAGACACACTGGGCCCTGTATTCTGTCTGTGCCTAAAAATTTAGCTGTGGAGTAAGCCAGAGCAACTGAAGACTGGATTGTATCCCCCGATCTCAGAGTCTATTTGGAGACATGTACTCCTCTGTCTTGCCCAGACTCCCAGTTGTTGGACTGCTCACCTTGTGCTTCCGCTCACACCTTTCCTCCCATGTAGGATTTTATTACTGTAACACTGCTTATCAGTATCCTGCCCTTTGAGAATGGAATGTTCCCTTGTCCATCCACTCTCCATTATTCCTCATGTTACTGTGGTGCTTTTTTTTTAATATATATTTTTATGTTTTCGGAAAGGAAGGGAGAGGGAGAGAGAGAGAAAAAAATCAATGATGAAAATCATTGATCGGCTGCCTCCTGCACGCCCCCCACTGGGGATCGAGCTTGCAACCCGGGCATGTACCCTTGACCGGAATTGAACCTGGGACCCATCAGTCCGCAGTCCAACGCTCTATCCACTGAGCCAAACCAGCTAGGGCTGTGGTGCTTTGTTTATACCTGTTATTATGCTTCACAAAATCTGTCTTTTGTGTTTCTCAATAGATTATGAGCTGCTTGAGGACCATTTGTATTTATCTTCCTCACATATCAGGCTTTTAGGAAGTGTTAGTTTTATATATGTATATTGCTGTTAAAATGTGTAATACTGCCCTAACGGGTTTGGCTCAGTGGATAGAGTGTTGGCCTGCAGACTCAAGTGTCCCAGGTTCGATTCCGGTCAAGGGCATGCACCTTGGTTGCGGGCACATACCCAGTGGGGAGTGTGCATGAGGCAGCTGATAGATGTTTCTAACTCTATCTCTCTCCCTTCCTCTCTGTAAAAAATCAATAAGATATATATTTTTAAAAAAACGTGTAATACTTTCTAACCACTTAAATGACTTGTGTAAGCATTATTGTCCTCATTGTCAAGTGTCTTGTTCACCAGTCATCCTGTGTCTGCTTCTTACTAGATCTGAATAATGTGGCTGCTACAGCTCAGGTCCTAGTCATTGGAGCTACTAACCGGCCAGACTCGTTAGACCCTGCTTTGAGACGCGCAGGAAGGTTCGACCAGGAAATATGCCTTGGTATCCCAGATGAAGCATCCAGGGAAAGGTATGCTCTTAGGGAATGAAGCTTGGGTGCCACTGTGTCATCTGAACTGAATGCTTTGAAATGGAGGGGTGAGAAGCATGTCGCCTTGTCTTCCTCTCTCTCTCTCTCTCTCTCTCTCTCTCTCTCTCTCTCTCTCTCTCTCTCCCCTCCTCCCCTCCTACCCCAGTTAAATTGATTTGGAAAGGGAAGAAGCCCACATTAAATGAATGCTTTAAGAAAATAATTTGCTTATCAATAGGGTAATTGTTTCAGACTTTTTTCAGCAGTAATAATGGACTTACATACCTATACTCACTTGTCCATTATTAACAGTGGCTTCCATTTTTACTTTGGCTGGTCAGCTTAGGGCAGTGTCTAAAGTATGGAATAGAGCAGTGTTCACTGGTCCACGTGTGGGTTCAATCTGAGTACCATACCTTAACCTGTTGTACTAACCTGCCTAAGACCAGAGGTTCTGGGAAAAATAATTAAATGGCTGCCAGAGAGTTGAAACGTGGGTTTTGCTATAGCACCAGCCTTTCCTAGTCATTGGTGTTGAATGTCAGCAGAGCAAAGACATGTCCACCGAATAACTAAAAATATCCCAGGAAGCTCACTTTAGGAGTAGAAATCTAGTAAAGAAATATTTTGAAATATTGTATTTCAAATAAATATGTTCAGTGACTTGTTTTGCTAGCAGGTTAGGACTCTGACTTTTCCCTCTGTCTTTTCTACAGAATACTTCAGACGTTGTGCAGAAAACTAAGACTTCCTGAAACGTTCCATTTTCGTCACTTAGCACACCTCACGCCAGGCTTTGTTGGTGCAGATCTGATGGCACTCTGCCGAGAGGCAGCCATGTGTGCCGTCAGCAGGGTCTTAATGCAGCTGCAGGAAGCACAGAAGAAAGAGCCTGAGCCAGAAGGCTTTCCATTTGAAGGAGGCCAGGGAGAAAGGATGGGAACTGAGCCCACTTCCACAGCACAGGTGCTTTCTAGACAGGTACCTAAACTGGCCTTCCGATGTTCTTCATTTGTGTTTCCTTACAAGCAAGCGTCGTAGTTGAGGTTTATGATTTTCTGTTGTATTGGCATTTTATCTTTAGAATAATTATAGGTTATGCCAAGAATGTCTATAATTTCAAAATTACAAGTTGGTGGTGGTTGTTTTTTTGTTTATCCTGAATAAATTCATTTTACAATAATGATTACGAAATTCTGGAGCAGGGGCTGGCAAACTACGGGCCTTCCGCCTATCAGCTGTTTTTGTAAATGAAAGCTGTATTGGAACACAGCTGTGGTCATTTATTTACGTATTGTTTATTTTTACTTTCACCTTTCACAGCAGACCCTACACAGGAGTCCTACAGCTCCTAGCCCTTTATGGAAGTGTACTGACTCCTCTTAGAGCAGTGGGCACTCAGTTCTGTTTCCTGGTTACCTTTGGTTAGGCGGACTAGGGACGTGCTGACACAACCATTCTCTTATCTCTAGCTGCAGGTGGTTCTGGATGACAGTCCTATGCATGTGAGAGTGACATTGATCAGTCTAGATCACTGTTAAAATTTTGAGTTTTGTAAATCACGAAACCTCAAAATAACATTTTTACAGCATTTGAAGGTTTGTACAGGGGGTGTCTACATATTTAATTTGATCCATGTAACTGCCAAGTAAATATCGTTACTTTCCTCATTTTATAATCAGAGAAACCAAGGTTAAGAGATTGTGACTTGCCTAAGGCCCTACTCCCTCTACTTTCCAGAGCAGGAACTTAGATCTAGGTCTTTCGTTTTCAAATTATTTTTTTCTGCCCTGGCCGGTTTGGCTCAGTGGATAGAGCATCGGCCTGTGGACTGAAGGGTCCCGGGTTCAATTCGGGTCAAGGGCATGTACCTTGGTTCCGGGCACATCCCCGTTGGGGGGGCGTGCAAGAGGCAGCTGATCGATGTTTCCCTCTCATCAATGTTTCTAACTCTCTATGCCTCTCCTTTCCTCTCTGTGAAAAATCAATAAAATATATTAAAAAAAATTTATTTTTTTCTCACTCATTTGGAACCACAATTTTATCTGTTAAAAATAAAAATGTATTCCTTTTATAATGTTGCATATAAGTTAGGATTTTTTTTTTAATATACTTTATTGATTTTTTACAGAGAGGAAGGGAGAGGGACAGAGAGCCAGAAACATCGATGAGAGAGAAACATTGATCAGCTGCCTCCTGCACACCCCGCATCGGGGATGTGCCCGCAACCAAGGCACATGCCCCCGACCGGAATCAAACCTGGGACCTTTCAGTCTGCAGGCCGACGCTCTATCCACTGAGCCAAACCGGTTTTGGCAGTTTAGGATTTTATAAATTGAATTATTCAGAGTTACTCTTTATACTTGTCCTTTCATATTCTTCACAAGGCAAGAAATCTGCCTTTGAAGTTCAAGACTGAAATCTTAACTGCCATCAGAGTAACTTTGTTTTAATTTCACCAAAATTCAGCTGCTCTTAAATATTTATAAATGAAAAGTGGAAATAATATGGTTATTGAAATGAATCTGTTTATAGCTATATTCAACTACTTATATTTGCTACAGCTAGCCATAGTATAGGATGCAAAAATTATTCTTCCATATTTGAGTATAATTGGTGTTCCTTTCCTTGCCCAGTTATCTATTTAGAATAAAATTAACTTCTTGTGTCAGTGGAGATAATTATTAAAATACTTAGAAGTTTACTATAGCTTATAGAAATACTGGAGAAATAATTTTTAAAAGTACAAAAAGTAATGTTTCAACAAACTTTGTGATTTTTCCTTTTTTCTCTCAATTGCTCCTGTTAAGGATGAATTGCAAAGTCTGCTGAGGTTGCTAAGAAACCAGGATCCCCTCTCAGAGGAGCAGCTGCAAGGACTGTGCATTCAGTTGAATGATTTCATTGTTGCTCTGTCCTCCGTCCAACCCTCTGCCAAAAGGGAAGGCTTTGTCACTGTCCCTAACGTGACATGGGCAGATATTGGTGCCCTGGAAGACATTAGAGAGGAGCTCACCATGGCAATATTGGTAGGTGTGTCTGGAGCTAAATGCTGTTGGCACGTGTGATGGGTAAATGACCATACATGTGTACTAGGTTGTATATGTTCTGTGGTAATAACATTAAGCCCCAATGATGGTTTTTCATTTTTCTGATATCTTTTTTAGACTTACTCTTTTGGTCGTGCATGAATTCTGTGAGAGTAAATAAAAATGAAAGTTTAGGTTTCAACCAAAACCAAATGATTGGAGGAAGATTTTCTGAACTTAGTCAAGATGAGCATGAGGGTCAAAGCGGTTTAATGCCCATGAAACTTAGGATTTTTACTTACTCTTACTTTTTCATGCTACTGATCACTTGGGGGTTCATTAATGAAGTGTGATCTCTACAGAGATGTGTAGCTATTGAGAGAAAATGCACGGAGGTTACAGCGAACAGCTGTCTCTGGCTTTTGACTACAGAGCACTGCCGCTCTGGTTTCTAAAAGTAGGACATTGCCTACAGTTTTTATGGCCTGGAAATTTAGATGATTTTTTCAGAAACCTTTATGTTTAAAACATTTTCAGAACTTACATTTAAGTATGGATTCCTCAAGAGCAGGGACTTTTTTGTTTCCCACCATATACCTCATGCCTGGAGCAGGTAAGCACATGGTCCCAGGCACTGTTCATTTCTTTGGGCCTCATGATCAGTGCTGAAAGTGGGCCTCTGGAGAGCATTGGACACGCAGTGTAAAAGGACGCTGGTAACGGATCGCTGGGATTCTACTTCCAGGCACCAGTACGTAACCCAGAGCAGTTCCAAGCTCTCGGATTGGTGACTCCGGCCGGAGTCCTCCTCGCTGGTCCTCCTGGCTGTGGGAAAACGCTGCTGGCGAAGGTATGGCATAAGTTCAACTTTTGTATTTCATTTCTTATTAGCAAGCAGGGTAAGATGGATATCACTCTGAATATTACACTGAGATATATTTGTGTAATTTCTATTAGAAGTGCATTTAAAATAAGACTGGTAGTTTTCTTCAGAAAAGTTTTCCACTTTTATTTGTGTAAGTTTTTTAAAACTTATTTTTGCTTATATTACTAAATTCCCTTTCTTAATGCTTCTAGTACTTTTACAAGACATTGCTGTAAATTAGTTTGAGAACAGAGGAAGGAGATGAGAACATCACAGTCTTGATCTGCACCTTTGTACATCAGTGTTAGAGAAACATGGCCAGAAAGAAGGCTCTGCGTGCTGAAATGTGAATTCTCCGGGTGGATGCCATCCCCTTGCTTGAGCGCCTTATAATGTTTGTGGGGTTTTTTTGTTTGTTTTTTAAATATATTTTATTGATTTTTCACAGAGAGGATGGGAGAGGGATAGAGAGTTAGAAACATCGATGAGAGAGAAACATCTATCAGCTGCCTCCTTCACACCCCCACTGGGGATGTGTCCGCAACCAAGGTACATGCCCCCGACCGGAATCAAACCTGGGACCCCTCAGTCCGCAAGCCGACGCTCTATCCACTGAGCCAAACCGGTTTTGGCATAATGTTTGGTTTTAATCTTGCCTGACAGTGAGTGCAAGATTCGTGATGCTCCCCATGAAAAAGTCAATTATGTCCACTATATTTCATTTGGAAGCCAAAGAAGATTTCTGATCATTTCAGGAACTATTGGGGGTTTTGATGGATTAAATGTTGGGTACCTGGCATTTAGATGTGGAAAACCTAATGTGAATGAGTCAGACTTCATTAGATGTGTATCCTGACTCTCCCTTAATGAGTGAGAGGTAGGAAGCTTATGAAATTGGCAGCAGGAAAGACAAAGATTGAGAGAGAGGATAATAATCTTCATGTTGAGCAATTTTTGATGGCGGAGCATGCATGCATTCATGGTTCAGCAGGTATTTATTAAGCTACTTGCTTTGCCAGAAATTGTTCCAGGTCCTAGGGATAAACTAGTGAACCTGTGCTAATAGAATTTATTGTCTGTTTGGAAGGGGCAGGCAGTAAACAAAAACAATAAAATTACAGATTTAGCTAAGTTCTAAAGGAAATAAACAGATTGTTAAGATAGATTGATTGGGAGATGGCTATTGTAGGTATGGTGTTCAAGGGATGGTGATATTTTATGGTTTTTTTTTATTGATTTCAGAGAGGAAGGGAGAGGGAGATAGAAGCATCAACGATGAGAGAGAATCATTGATCTGCTGCCTCCTGCACACGCCCTACTGGGGACTGAGCCCGCAACCCAGGCATGTGCCCTTGACCAGAATGGAACCCGGGACCCTTCAGTCCACAGGCCAACGCTCTATCCACTGAGCCAAACCAGCTAGGGCAAGGGATGGTGATATTTAAGAGTCCTGAAGAAGCCCTAACTGGTTTGGCTCAGTGGATAGAGCATCGGCCCACGGACTGAAGGGTCCCAGGTTCGATTCCTGTTAAGGCCATGTGCTGGGTTGCGGGCTTGATCCCCAGTAGGGGGTGAGCAGGAGGCAGCTGATCAATGATTATCTCTCATCATTGATGTTTCTATCTATCTCTCCTTCTCCCTCTCCCTCTCTGAAATCAATAAAAATATATTTAAAAATAAAAACACAAAAAAGAGTCCTGCTTTGGAAGTGATAGGTTTGAAATACACCTGTAAGATCCAAATGGAAATGCCGAGGGGTACATGGACCAGGTTCTAAGAATAGGAAAGAACTCTCTTCCCTGATCATTTTGGAGTTCTGAGACATTGTATTCAGGTTTCATCTCTGCATTTAGGTTACAATTCTTGGATTCTTCTACACAGATAGCCATGTGTTTCTCTTTGGCTTTGAACCATTATTCTTAATTGCAGTTGGATCTTTATGTATTAAAAATAATCTGTTGCCCTAGCTGTTTTGGCTCAGTGGATAGACCGTCAGCCTGCGGACTAAAGGATCCTGGATTCGATTCTGATCAGGAACATGTGCCTGGGTTACGGGCTCAATCCCCAGTGGGGGACATGCTGGAGGCAGTCAATCAATGATTCTTATCATTGATGTTTCAACCTCTCTCTCCCTCTCCCTTTCTCTCTGAAATCAATTTAAAAGATACATTTTTTAAAATAGTCTGTTAATACTGACCCTTGGTAGAGACTTAAATTGATGTTTATACATTTTGGTTAATGAATGAATGATTGCTTTAGTTGGGCAAGGTATTTCTTGATACAGAGATGTTAATCTTTCACTAGAATTACACACTAGGCTACACGTGTATAACATTTACGTAAATATTTTGTGTCCCTTGCACCTGATTTCTAGTCTTCATGATTCTTAGAAAGTTTTAGGTTGACATTTCTTATTATTCTTTTCTCTTTTTCTCATAAGTCTTCTCTCCTTCTAATTGGAAAGAGGCAACTATAAAAGTAGGAAAATAGAGTATAAGCTAAAAGAAACTCCCATGTTATCACAAATGATTGTTATTATTCTATTGTATATTTGTCTTATTTGTATCTCTTTGTTTCCTTTTACTAGGCTGTTGCAAATGAGTCTGGACTAAATTTTATATCTGTCAAGGGCCCAGAATTACTAAATATGGTAAGTTGTGGCATTAGCCATTGTTTAGATAAGGAAGGTAATGATCTTTCAAATTTTAGGGTAGAATGTCTTCAGGTTTTTTAAACAATTGTCAAATTTTGGTGAAATCACCTCTGTAGGAATGAAGAAATGGAACCTTACTCTGCTGTACTTAGTATATGTACTTCCTTAATTAATTCTGGTAACTTCTGAGCCTCAGTTTTCTCACCTGCAAAATGGAAATAATTATAATAATTAACATTTTAAAGTGTTTACTCTGTATCATGAATTTGTAAAGCACTTGACATACATTATTCTTCAATAACCCTGTGAGATACAAATTATTGTTTCCTCTGATTCACAGATGAGGAAAGTTAAGTTTAGGGGGTGGAGGAGGAAAAATGGGGGATAAGTGGTGAGGGAAGGAGACTTGACTTGGGGTGGTCAGCACACAATACAATATACAGATGATGTGCTGTAGAATTGTATACCTGAAGCCTATATAATTTTATTAACCAGTGTCACCCCAATATATTCAAGTAAAAACAAACAAGTTTGGGGGTTTTATATCACTTGGTCTGCGTCTGCCAGCCAGGAAGTAGTAAAGCTAAGGTTTGAATCTGGGTTGTCTGACTCCTGGGTCTGCTTTCCTTGTCCTGTTGTTGTGTGGCTCAAATGAGTTAAGTATTAATAAGTAAAAGTACTCTGGGGGAAAGAAATCACTAAAGTGACACATAATAACTTCTTTCAGCACTTAAGCAATTTATATCTCAAATTTAAGAGACTGAATTTATTTCCTCTCCATTCTGTAACAATTAAAGACAAAATGAGAATGATATCATTTGTTTTAAAAAGGCTTTTTAGCCCCGGCAGGTGTGGCTCTGTTGGTTGAGCCTTGTCCCATGAACCAAGAAGTCACCAGTTCAATTCCTGGTCAGGTCACATGCCTGGGTTGCTGGCTCGATCCCCAGAAGGGGGCATGCAGGAGGCAGCAGATTGATGTTTCTCATATTGATTCTTCAACCTTGTCAGTGTAACCAAACAGTATAAAAGAACTGACAGTAAAATTTTTGGATTTGGTACTCAGAATGTCATTATTAACTTTAGGGTTAATATTTTCAGTAATTGTGTTTTTAAAAGCTTGGTTATGATGGAAAACTGAATGGCAAATAAGGAATTAGAGATAAGTATAGGATCCTTATTCAAAGTATTTTTTAAAGGCCAAGATAGGGGTTTTTCTTTTGTTTGCTTATTTCTAATCAGTGTTGTCTTTGTTAAGATTGATTTTAATCTGTCCTTTGAACTAGGTTTACCTTCCCCTAAATTAAATTTTCTTTTACATAGTCATTTTGGTTTGCTGTATCTGAAGTCCCTTTGCCAGCTATATTGATTATTCTTTTCCATCCCCATTTGAAACTTTATTGAACTTTATCTCTCCCAACCCACTGATACCTTTTCTTTTTTAAAAAACATATACACTGAGTGGCCAGATTATTATGATCTCTGAGGCCCAGTGCATGAATTCGTGCATTGGTGGGGTCTGGCCAACCTGGCCAGGGGGAGATGAGATGGGCGGTTGGCCGGCCGGCCTGCTGGTCAAACTCTTGGTCGAGGGGACAATTTGCATATTAGCCTTTTATTATATAGGATATACACTGAGTGGCCAGATTATTATGCATTCAGAGATCATAATAATTTGGCCATTCAGTGTATTTTTTATTGATTTCAGAGAGGAAGGGAGAAGGAGATAGAAACATCAATGATGAGAGAGAATCATTGATTGGTTGCCTCCTGTACGCCCCCTACTGGGGATCGAGCCTGCAACCCAGGTATGTGCCCTTGACCAGAATTGAACCTGGGACCCTTGAGTCCACAGGTCGATGCTCTATCCACTGATCCAAATCAGCTAGGACCCAATACCTTTTCTTTAAAAATATCTCCTAAATATTTTGGTTTAGTTACCCAAATATAATTTTTGCTAAATTAGATTTTTCAGGGAACTAAATTGTTCTACTGCGTAGGATATTATGATCAGAGAAAATTTTGAAATGGTCATGACTTCTACTTTCCACGTACTTTACCATATAGTACAGTGAACGTGGAAGAGCTCACAGTTACAATAGTATAAAATGCTGTCAGAGCAAAGAAGACAGTAATGGGAAGAAAGATTAATGGGGATCTTTTCAAATGCAATAACTATTTGGAGGTAGGTTGGGAAAGCAGTTCAAGTAAGGGAAGCAAAGTGAGCTAAAGTACAAAGAAAAGTACAGGATACATGTGAGGGAAAGACAGCTCTATTCAAATGAGAAAACAAATACTTGAATCACTCATCTGGGATTCAGTCTATTCCTTAATTACTTTATTATGACCATATAGTCATAAAATAACATCAGAGATACCTTATGATATGAGATTGTTAGCATAAGATTCTGTTTTACTTAGCAGTTTTATTACAACAAACCTGCTTTTCTTGAACTAGTTTGAAATTTTGTAAGAAATTTCTTATGCCTACCTAAAGGTGAAACCATATTCTTACATGTAACTTTTTATTTTAATTGTCCTAATGTTATATATAGCTGCTAGTGAGTTGCTGTTATTTCTTGACTGATCTTAATATTTTACAGTTTGATTTTGATTTTAATATACATTATGCCATATGACAGCTGTTAGATTCCCAGCTGACTTAGTTTGCCTCTTTTGATGCTTTATGACAAAATAGCTCCTCCCTTAGCAAGATGATGTACAAATGACAGTAGAACAGTGAATTGTCGTGTTTGCATTTAAAATACTGTTTGAATTAATGAGAATTATTGCTGGGTATTTTATATGCATAAAGCTTAGGAGGTCACTTCTAAAATAGAATTGTGAGGGGTTTTTTTTACTTAGAGAAGACCTTACATTGCATTTAGTCTTCATTTTGTAAATGAGGAAATTTATAAGCTTAAGTAATAGCCAATTTTATTAAATTGAACCACATACAACTGGCTATTCTTATAGGTCAGAAATGGGCAAAATACCAGTAATTGCATATGGCTCAGCCCAATACTTTTTTGGACTCTGACGTACAAATGTCCTTTAAAACTGGTTTTACTATAATTTGGCTTGAACCCCAAAGTTGAACTGTCTCTGCACTCTGTCTCCCGTCTTTGTGTGTTCAGTACGTTGGTGAAAGCGAGCGTGCTGTGCGGCAGGTTTTCCAGCGAGCCAAGAACTCGGCGCCCTGTGTGATCTTCTTCGATGAAGTGGATGCCTTATGCCCTCGAAGATCAGACCGAGAGGTAGCCGTCATTGAGGGTCTTTTACAGATTTCTGTCTTAGCACCACAAACCTTTTTAAACAAGTTTTTATGAAGTTCTGTAAAGTTCAAGGAGTTCTTGTAAAGTCATTCCTCGAGAACATTGAGACTCTTTTTGTGACATAGCCTAGTAATTTGAAATCAGGACTGAGGGATAACAGTTGCATTTGCATTAACCTCTGTATCCTTTTTTTTTTAGTATATTAGTTTGGTTATACGTATCGGATTCACACAAATGAGTAGCTGGGACTGGAAATGATACTGATTTTGAATAGTCTGCCTTGTAGTCTTAAGATTCCCCAGTTAAATGAGTTCTTGAGGCAGGAGAAAATGTAATTTAAGACACGCACTCGCAATAGGGCCAGGTAATGTGCACTGACTCAGCACCATTACACTCGGGAAGGTAAACCTTGGTCTGCATTGACTGCCACTTGCATTACTACGCTGAGTCATAGTTCTTAGAAATTTCATTTCAGAGAGTGCCCAGAAACAGCTGTTATCAGGAAGATTGTTATGTAAGAGTTGGAAGCAGAGCGATCATATGTTTTTTGTGGTTTATTTTTGCATAATTATTCTGTATTTGTTCTCGTAGATCGTGAAACATTTATTCGGTGGCTCATTTCACTCAAGAATCTCTAGAAACATTAAATAGTTGAAAAAACAAAACTTGACTAATATAAATGTGATTCATATCAAAGCAATTTTGTTTCCTCAGCCCAGTGGTCGGCAAACGCATTAGTCAACAGAGCGGCAAACCGTGGCTCGCGAGCCGCATGTGGCTCGTGAGCCGCAGTTTGCCGACCACTGCCTCAGCCAGGAGTCATCAGTGGTATCACAGCATCTCCTTAGCACAGTCTCATCCGATAGTGATGTCAGTGGCCAGGGCAGAGGTCCTTCCTGTTCCCCTGCCAGCTGTCAGATCCTAAAGTCTAGTGTGGAATCCAGAGCCAAACACGACACTTCTGTCCCGCTGATTGGGGCATGGTATGCTCTGGATTTTACTCTGGTTCGACAGCCCCTTTCACTGGTTTGCAGCTCTGTGTTATCACCTAGCAATTTTTTTAATGTATTTTTATTGATTTCAGAGAGGTAGGGAGAGGAAGAGAGACAGAAACAACAATGTTAAGAGAGCATCATTGATTGGCTGCCTCCTGCGCACCCCCTACTGGGGATTGAGCCCACAACCCCTGCATGTGCCCTGACCAGGAATCGAGCTGTGACCTCCTGTTTCATAGGTTGATGCTCAACCACTGAGCCACACTGGCTGGGCTCATGTAGTAATTTAAGTATGGGGTGCATTGAGATATATCCAGTCAACCACTTGCCCTCAGAGAAGTCTGCAGCCATACAAACAACATCCCTAGCTTAGGTTGTCTCCCTCTGGAATATCTGCCAGCACACAGTTTTGCTTTCTAATACACGTGTTTTGATTTTTAACATTTTCACCAAGGGATTCTGAAAATATATGAGCTTTGAGTGTATACTTTTTTTATTATACAAGATATATTTGAGTGTATACTTGTGAAAATACAAATGAATACAAGCATAGGGAGAGTGAAAGTCTTTCTCCCATCCTCTTCTCTATAATTCTTGGAGGGGTTACTTCTGCTAACAGTTTCGTGTTTAGTATTTGTCATTCTAGAACTTTTTCCATAAACTGGAAAACATGTATTTTTTAGACTTTTTAATATAAATGTGGTTATTCTATCTTGATGATTTTCCCATGCACTTACTAACTTTATTTTTTTACCTTGCATAAATGTTCCAGTCTGGATATAGAAGAATTTATTCAATAATTCCTCTATTTTGGACACTTACATTGTTTCCAGTTATTTCTCTTACAAACAGAACTGTAGTAAACTTCCTTTTTTTACAAAATATTGTGCACATGTGAGAATATGTGAGAGTTTTAGAGGTAGAATTTCAGAGTAGGAGCTGTATATACATTATATTTTCAAGTTAATATAAATCATTCCTCATATAAACTACCAGTTATATACCTCCACCAACAGTGTGTAAAAATCATTTCCTACAACTTTGTCAGCAGTGGATAATACCCATCTTTCAATTTTTGTCAATTTTATTGGCTAAACATGATATTAAATTTTTGTATTCATGTCCCTGATGATCAGTGAGGTTGATCATCATAAGAGATTTTTTTGTATTTCATTTTCTATTGCCTGATCATATTCTTTGATCCTTTTGCTACTGAAATGTTTTTGGGGTTTTTTGTTTTTTAATAGGAGTTTTTTATGTGTGGTAAAAATTTATTCATTGTCCAGTTATGTGTTATAATACAATTTTCCCCAGCCTTACCACCTATCTTTAATTTTTTCTATTATACACAATGTTATACTTTTAATATAGTAAATTTGTCTGCCTTTTCCTGTTTTGATTCTGAGGTTTTTGTCTTGCTTAGATAGGACAGTTTTGTTTTATTTTACCCAGTAATTCCATATTTTTTTGAGTCCAGATTATAATTCTGTTAATTAATCTCTTATTAGTATTGTCTCTCCGAATAGTGATAATAAGGTGTACCATTATTTTATTTTTTTGGGAAATCAGTGGATTAAACTTACTACTGCCTCTGTACATAAAATTTATGGTGAAGAAAGACAATTAACGACTAAAGGAAATACAGCAGCACTTCTCTCATTTCCTCCATTGTGCAGCTAAAATGTCTATAAGTGATTTGTCCCCCTGTTTACCAATCCCCAGAACTTTTCTCTCAGGTGTTGCCCTGAGGTAGCTGCACTTTTGCTGGATACTTAAGGAAAAGAGAAAAATACCCAGTGCCCCAGTGAGGCATCTGATCTCCCAGGGAATCTGGTCTGGCGTTCAGAAGTTCAGTCTAGATTTGTCCGAAAGGAAATTTGTTGTGGCTGTTAGATCCTTGAATAACTAAAAGGCATAGACTTTGGGGTCAGATAAATCTGAGTTTGAGTTTCATTTCTGCCCTTATCTTGTTGTGACCATGGACAAGTAACTCAACATCCTCTCTCGCCACAGTTTCCTACCGAAACTGTGGATAAAATAGAGAATTGCCTAGCTGGTGTGGCCCAGTGGTTGAGCGTCAACATAGGAAGCAGGAGGTCACAGTTCGATTCCTCGTCAGGGTACATGCTGGGTTGCAGGCTCGATCCTTGGAAGGGTCATGCAGAAGGCAGCCAGTCAATGATGATTCTCATTAATATTTCTCTCTCTCTCCCTTCCTCTCTGAAATCAATAAAAATATATCTTTTTTGAAAAGGTTTGCTGGGGAAACATGGGAATGAGAGCATGTTTTGTACAGTGCTTGTACAGTAACTAGTCAGGAAATGATCATTGTTATCTCTTGACAAAAACATTCATTCAAATGAGCAAGTATATTACTTTGTATGGCAAATAAAATTGGTGATGGATTTTTCTTTTTGTTGGGGGCTCATGGAGATATGTTTGTTTCTTTTTAGACAGGGGCAAGTGTCCGAGTGGTGAATCAGCTCCTCACAGAGATGGATGGTCTGGAAACGCGTCAGCAGGTTTTCATCATGGCAGCCACTAACAGGCCAGGTACGACAGACTATACAAAGCTGATGAGTCTGAAGACGCAGCATTCACAAACAATACCATTTACAGACATCCTGGTCAAGGAATAACTAAGAGGGTTCATTAGTTGAAATAAAACCTTAGAAAGCTTTTATGTAAGCTATAGAAAAAACATAGTATTGCCTGGATTTCATGAGTTTTTGTTTTGTTTTCTGTGTTGCTGCTCAGAAAGTTCTCTTGTTGGCAGAGAACACGTGTAACATACACTTTTCTTTTTTTGGTGTAACATACACTTTTGACCATGAAACAGGAATCTGAATTTATGTCCTATGGTTTCTCTCAAGCTGATAGGAAACAGCAATGACACTCTTTTGTTTGTATCTGAAGGTTGAAGATGGGTTTTTAAGATTTTATACTGGGACCATGTCCCTGTGTTTAACTATTATTTAAAATTGTTTACAGGCTTTAGCACTCATTGAAGGATTTAGAAAAAGACTCAGAACCTCAAAAGTGCTCGAGGTGGCTTTTACTCTGGGTCCTAAATTTTCTTCACCTTGTTTATTCCTTGGCATCCCTATGAGCCACTGTGTCATAGCTGCCCCGACATCGATGTTTGTGTTAACTCTGATAGCAGTGATAGGGTAATTTAATTCCTTAAATGGACTTGATCGTTGTCAAGCTGTTAATAATTTTTCATTTCATGTAAGTTACCATGGAAACTCAAAGCCATGAATTATATGCCATTTTATTGTAAAATGAAAAGTTGAAAGTTGTTATGGTTTATACTTTGACTCTTGTAATAATGAAATGCTCTCTTTGGAATCAGACAGAACAAGGTTTGAGTCCTGGCTTAGTAACTGCTCTGTTTCAACCCAAACTGGTCTAACACCAGAGAAGCAGATTATAAGTCAGTTCTGATAACCACCTGGAGTTAGTGTCAGGTCCTGCACGTTAAGGAGTCAGTCCTCTGCAAGCCTGCCCCTCCTCAGATGCCAGCCACAGTGGTGTCTCCGGAGCACTCACACTTCCGATCAGCCTGCTACAAATTTGAGAATTCCCATGACCCCCCCCTCGAGTTCAGTAATTCACCAGAACAACTAATAGAAGTCAGGAAAGCACTGTATTTACAATTACAGTTTATTATAAGGGATACCCACCCACACAGGTAGGTCTTGGAGGGCATAAAGAGTTTCAACGCCCTCTCTCAATGGAGTCAGGATCCATCATCCTCCAGGCACATCAATGTGTTCATGAACTGGGCAGCACCCTTGAGCTTTGATGCAGTGCTTTTATGAGGGCTGTATAATATAGCCATGGTTGATTGAATCATTGGCCATGTGATTGAAGTCAGTCTTCAGCTTCCCCTTCCCTCACCAGAGGTCTTGGTCCAAGGTCCAACCCTCTGATCACTTGGTTGGTCTTTCTGGTAACTGTCCCCATCCTGAGGTTATCTTGGGGCCAGCACAGTCATCTCATTAGCATAACAAAAGACTCCTAACTCAGGAAATTCCAAGGGTTTTTGAAGGTGTATGCCAAGAACCAGGGGCAAAGATCAAATTATCTTTTATTGTACCACATTAATCTTGTGCATATATTACTTCATCTTGCTAATCATCATTTCTTCATCTCTGAAATGAAGATAATAATACCTAATTGTCAGGTGAAGTGATATTAGCAATCTGCCACAGTGTGTGGCAAGTAGCTATTTAGTAATTATTATCTTTGTCGCCAGCACTTGTGGTAATAGCAGTAGGAACAGTCATTAGGTCATAAAATCACAGCCTTCCTAGAAGAAAGCTTGAAAGTCCCTCAGATTTGGACAGAATCACCTCCTACATTTCCAAAGTAGATACGCAGCTTTGTAGCAGATTTCAAGTAGAGAGGCTTTGGTCTGCTGTCTAGCATAACGTAGTCTATGTACCGGTGCTCATTATTGGTCATGTTTGCTTAATATAAAAACTTAGTGTAATCTCTGTAGATTAGAAAATAATAGACCTTTAGCGTCACTAAGTTTTACTTAAATCCTCGCCTTCAAAACAGTCCAGGTGCATTGCCTTTCCTTATCCGTTTTTCCCCGTGATCTTTTTATTCATCTTGGAATTCTTTACAGTGCTCCAGATTCGCCTTAGTTGTAAAACCCAGAACTGAATATAATAGTCTGTGTTGAGTTTGACCAGCGATACGAATGACAGTTGAATCATGTGGAATCATCATGTGTTTTGTCCTTTCCAGTGACCTTGAGTATTGTCTTCCTATCCATTGCACCTTACTGATCCCTTTTCCCCCATATCAAACAAACCCCATGGCATTGAAGGCCTACTCACATTTACAAATAGATATTCTAGATCTTTTTCACTTGCATTTATGCTTATTGGCCATTCTGTTCTGTTGTACACTGTGCTGTGACATTCTGGTTGGATGGTTCATAGCTTGTTTTCTACTTGGCTTTAAGAAATCCCTTCTTACCTGATGTTCTGGTCAGCTATTGCTGACTGACAGACTCCTGCAGTACTTAGTGCCTTAAATCACCATTTTTACTTTGCTCACAGTTTGTGGGTCGCGAATCCAGGAAGGGCTTTTCCAAGTGGCTCAACTCTGACCCATGTGCCATCAGCTGGAGTGGCTGGGCCAGAGAATCTCCTGCCAAGGGGCTTCTTTGCTCACATCTGGTGCCTTGGTGTTGCTTGGCATGTCTCTCCCCCACACTAATTGTCATCTTCCAAGACCTCCCTGTGTGGCTCAGGCTCCCATGAGCATGGTTCTCTGAATACTCAGACTTCTTACATGACTGCTGGGTCCTGGGAGACTAAGGTGGGGGCTGCCATTCCTCCTAAAGGCTGCCATTCCTCCTAAAGGATGGGCAGACTCTGTTGGACAGGACAGTGACAGGGAAGCCCAGATTCAAAAGAAGAGGAAGTAGGAATTACCTCTGAGAAAACTGACTCATTCATCAAGTATTTGATTTTGAGTATATGCCTGGTTCCTGCTGAGCTTTGGGAATTCAAAGGTTAATACTTCAGAGGTTAATTCAGAAAAATTCTTTGCCTGCATATATTCTCATTTGAGGCTAGGGAACACAGGAGAAATAATAGACAAAGAAATAAAATAAAATAGGGTAGGAGGATACCGAATGACTGGCGGTTGGGGAGAGGAATGCTAATTTAGACTTCATGAGCCTGGGAGGCTTCGTCAGAAGTGACGGTGATTATTTCATGAATCCAAATGATGTGAAGGATTAAGCCATACAAAAATCTGGGAGCAGAGCATTCCAGGGAGAGAGCAAACAAGACGTGGAAGGCCCCGAGGCAAGAACAGATTTGGCCTTTTTTGGAGAACAGCAAGAGGGCCAGTGTGTCCAGAGTGGAATGAGTGGTGAGGACAGTGATGGAGAAGTGCATGGGCCCTTTTATGTCACAATAAGGGGTGTGGATTTTAGCCTGCCGTGATGGGAAGGCACAGGAGGGTTTCGAGCAGGTTTCAACATTGTTTATTCCGTGTGACTCAGTTCCTGTGAATTGACTAACTCCCTAAGAGAATGGCCATAACAAGTCTTCATGGTTTTAGATCCAATTAGTGAATGGCATGAAAAAGATAAACCCACTCAGGGAAATCAAATGACCCTGCAAAGCCTATAACAAAAACTGTTCTCTGTCCCACCCCTCCACATCCCCTGCCCAGAGGCAACCACCTGTAAACTTCTTGAGCTGTTTCTTCTGTATTTCCTCCATATTTTCAAATAATATGTTCAAATGGTTCTTATCAATTTTACACACTGCCCATTAACTTCTTTTTAAGGTAGATGAAGATCATTATCTTATGTTCACCCTTTATCTATCCCTTTATCACCCCATACCTCTGTTCTCTTCACTCTGTCCTAATATTTTAATACTAGAGGCTCAGTGCACGAAATTTGTGCACAGGTAGGGTCCCTAGGCCTGGCCTGCAATCAGGGCTGATTGGGGCCTTCCTTCGTTCCACGCTGCCCCCTGGTGGTCAGCACACATCATAGCAAACGATTGGTCTCCTGGTCAAACTCCCAAGGGTACATTTTGCATATTAGCCATATATACTAGAGGCCCAGTGCGCACGAAATCGTGCGCAAGTAGCTCGCTTCTGCTTGCCTCAGCTGGCTGCCCCACTCATCGCTGCTTGTAGCTCTTGTCCCGCCCTCTGTCGCTAGCAGCTCACGCCCCACCCTCCGCCGCGAGAGCCGCTGCTCCTCTGGTCGTGACGCTGTGACGGCCTTTTATGATATAGATAGAAGATAGTTGGATCACAACTTTGGTTAAATCACTAGTCAGTGTTTACATTACTGATGACTGTAAATATTTCTCTCTGCTCCCCAAGAATAATTATATGATTGGGTTTCCTTTTTTATTTGACCTTGTTATTCTTAAATTTAATAACTCTAATACTTTGCTTTCTTTTTCTGTTCCTATTCTTCATCCGATGTGTTCCTTTGATTGTTTATTTCTAGAGCATTCCCTCTGAAGCCTTCCACCCTCCTGCTCCGTCTGGATTGGCCACCCTCTAAGGCCGGGTTATTTCAGGACTCACCTTTCCTGTGTTCCTTTGCTTTGCCCTTTGTTTCTGATCTTATCTCTCTCTTGGTTTACTCTTGTTTTGCTAGAGCTTATTTTTCAGTGGCTTTTCTAAGATAGGTCATGTAGGAGGTAACTTTTTTGACTTGTTGTATATTTGAAATTATCTTTTAAAAAAATATATATATTTTATTGATGTTTTTACAGAGAGGAAGGGAGAGGGATAGAGAGTTAGAAACATCGATGAGAGAGAAACATCGATCAGCTGCCTCCTGCACATCACCCGCTGGGGATGTGCCCGCAACCAAGGTACATGGCCCTGACCAGAATCGAACCCGGGACCCTTCAGTCCTCAGGCCAACGCTCCATCCACTGAGCCAAACTGGTTTCGGCTGAAATTATCTTTATTCTGTCCTCATTATTGATTGGCAGCCTGGCAGGGTATAGAATTTGAATTGAAATTTTTTTCCCATAATTTGTAGGTATTGCTTTTTTTTTTTTTCTTTAAAGGTCTATGCCATTCTGGCCTTTTTATGTGACTTTTTGTTCATTTGTTTTATGTATATGCTTAGTACTTGGTGGATCTTAAACCTCCTGAATTGATCTTCTAAATTTCTTGTTTTCTCCTATTTCTATCTCTGTCTTTGTTTTTCTTCCTAATTTTTGAGGTACTGATTTTTACAAAGTAAATGGAAAGACTGTCTTTTCCCCTTTCTACCTCTGGTTGTTCTGAACAACTGTGACCGCCCTTTTCTGGGAATAAACCACTTCCCTGCGCTCAGCCTGAGGGCATGAAGCTCCTGGTACAAATCGCCTCTGGACGACAGGTGGCCCAGTTTTAATCTCTCCTACACACATCTTTGCATTCCCTTCTTTGAATGCCAACTCCCATAAAGGATGTTCTCAGTTGAGGAACTACCTATTCCCACTTAACTCCCTGTCTAACTGGTTAAAAACACTCCTGCACAACATACATAGTTTATGAAACCCAGATAGCTACACCAGCTTATTACTTTTTCTTCTACTCAGTAGGTGTCTGTTTCAGCAGCATTTTTCAGCATCTAGAGTTTCCGCCTTCTATGTATGGCTCAGTTGAAAAAAGTAACAAGTTATGTCTAAGCTTCTTCTAGGTCAGGATTAGGTTTGCACTTTTATATTGGAGAGATAGCCCTACTTCAAGGCCAGAGTTAAGATATCAAGATACCCTCTATCCAGCCCAGCTGGTGTAGCTTAGTGAGTGGTTGAGGGTTGACCATGAACCAGGAGGTCAGGGTTCTATTTCCATTTAGGCCACATGCTGGGGTTGCAGGCTTGATCCCCAGTGTGAGGCATGCAGGAAGCAGCTAATCAGTGATTCTCTCTCATCATTGATGTTTCTATCTTTCTTTTTTTTTTTTTTTTTTAAATATATTTTATTGATTTTTTACAGGGAGAAAGGGAGAGGGATAGAGAGTTAGAAACATCGATGAGAGAGAAACATCGACCAGCTGCCTCCTGCACACCCCCTACCAGGGATGTGCCCGCAACCCAGGTACATGCCCTTGACCGGAATCGAACCTGGGACCTTTCAACCTTTCAGTCTGCAGGCCGACGCTCTGTCCACTGAGCCAAACTGGCTAGGGCGTTTCTATCTTTCTTATCCTGTCCCTTTCTCTCTCTAAAATCAATTTTTAAAAAGTTGCTATAATTACGTATTTGTCAGATGAAAGTATGGATGACTTACAAAGAAAAGGTTTATTTCATTGTTTAGCCACTTGAGTTCCAAGTGAAATGTAGTGTCTCCTCACCTATCTAATCTGAATGGCCTTCGATCATGGTTGAATGTTCCTTAAGGCAATTGACCAATGACTAGATGCCATAGTCAAGCCTGTATATCTTACCCTTTGGCACAGTACTGCCCTTTAAAATTAACCTAGGCCCTGGCATCACCTCTGCTGACTGACGGGTACCCTGGTGCATAGCAGCACTCAGTAACTATTTATTTAATGAATCATAGTGATATACTTCTGTTTCATGAAGGCTGTCTGATCTTTTAATAATTTTCACTGACACGGTGAGAGTCTCATTAGTCTGAAGCTCTAATTTTTGTAAAAATCAGCTTTAGTGGCATATGCAGTATTCCATAAATTTTACCCATTTTAAGTATACGATTCAGTGGTTTTGAGTATACTTACAGGGTTGTGCAGTCTAATTTTAGAACATTTCCATCACCCTAAAAAGAAATCTGTGTCAGTTAGTAGCCACTCCCCATCCTTCCCCCACCCTCAGCCCTAGGCAATCACTAATCTACACTCTGTCTCCATAGATTTCCCTGTTCTGGATATTTTATGTACGTGGAATCATACAATATGTGGGCTGTAGTGTCTGGCTTCTTTCACTTTAGTGATGCTTCCCAGGCTCATCCATGTTGTAGAATGTATGGACACTTCACTCCTTTTTGTTGCTGGAAAATACTTCCTAGTGTGGCTACAGCACATTTTATTTCTTCACCAGTTGATGGACATTTAGGTTGTTTCTTGATCAACAGATAGGAGGTTCCTCTTCGGGCATCCGTCTCATTTGTGAGTGATGCATTTTGTCTTTAAAGCTTTGGGGTTGTTGATGACTTTTTCATTGCAAATGTAAGAATTGATATCTTGACTCTGGCCTGAAATTGCGTTGCTGACACAATTAGGGAGGGATTCAGTTAGGAAATATAACAATAATCCAAGTACAAGATGTTGTTTGTTGTACCAGGTAATGAATGCCTGGGGATGTAGAAATAATCTGGACATGTTGTGTCACACAGTTGACAGGATTTGCTAGTGGATTGGATATGGATGTTGGAGGGTGGAATCAAGATTGACTCCAGGTCCCTCCTCTTTCAATTCTGGTCAAGGGCACATGCTGGGGTTCCAGGCTTGATCCCCAGTGTGGAGTGTGCAGGAGGCAGTTGATCAATGATTCTCTCTTATCATTGACTAGAGGCCCGGTGCATGACATTCGTGCACTGGGGGAGGTCCCTCAGCATAGCCTGCGCCCTCTCACAGTCCAGGACCCCTCGGGGGATGTCCACCTGCAGACTTAGGCCCGATCCCCGGTTTTGAAAAGTTAAGTATGCACCTACAGTGTGATATAGTCGTATGCTTTGCATCCCACAAACGCCTATACAGAGACCTGTTCACGAGTATTCATAGCACATAGACCAAAGTGAACTTGAGCCAAATGTTTATCAACAGAAGAATGAAAAGCAAATTGGGGTGTATCCATACAGTGGAATAGTACTCAGCAATAAAAAAGAATTAAGTACAAATGCACGTAGCAATTTAGCTAAATCTCAAAATAATTATGTTGGGTAAAAGAAAGCAGACAGAATACATACTATATGATACCACTTATAGAAAATTCTAGAAAATGCAAACTAATCTATAGTGACAGAACAGAGCGGTGGCTGTCTAGGGACAAGGGGGGGTCAGGGAAGGGCAAGGTAGAAAGGTTACAAAGGAGTCCTCCATAATTTTTTAAAGTGCAGAGGTTTCCTGAGACCAAAATGTTTGAGATCTTTGCCCTGTAGGCTCAGATGACCCTTAGGCATGCTTGCCAGGCGATGCTCTAGCATGATACTGACAAGTTGGGCTTCGGTCTGCAGTGGGGAGCAGGAGTCGAGAGAATTGGACATGTATTTTAGGAAGTAACCCTGGCAGCACTGTAAGGGGTCCCAGAGAGGGGAAGGTAGACTCACGGAGGACATTCGCCTTGACTGAGGGTCGAGGTCATGGAAGGCAGACTTGATAGCATGTGTCTCCCACTGGAGGGAATGAGAAACCTGCCTAATATTTGGGGGGCGGGCAGGGGTCGTTATCTGAGATGAAGAATCCGGGAGGAGAGCATGTTTGGGCAGGAAGGTGGGAGTAGGCTTTTCCCTTCTTAAGAGCCTGTTTTGTTAAGGAGAAATTTTCATTTTCATGACGTCTAATCAGCTTTTTCTTTTAAAAAATTGACTCTCCCCATCTCTCATGTTAATTACATATTTTTAAAAGACTCTGTTCTATGTATTTAAGACTCTTATCTCCCTTCTCTAGATATCATTGACCCTGCGATCCTGCGCCCAGGGCGCCTGGACAAAACCCTGTTCGTGGGTTTGCCGCCGCCCGCAGATCGTCTCGCCATCTTAAAAACCATCACAAAGGTGAGTAAAGGAGATGGCATATTTTTTGTGTCTGTTTCTCTCATTTTAAATACAGACAAGTAGCAATTTAGGTTGCCCATTCACCTCTGCTCTGCAGCTTTAAATATTTGCCCAGCCTCTGTCTCCCAAATCTGCCTTTCATTTTCCCCTATAAATGTCATTAACACTTCCCTTATCCCAGAAAGCCAGAAAGGTTATTTAATGTCTACCAGATGCTTTGAGATAGTACAGTCTTTAAAATAGTGATAAAGCTGAAACCGGTTTGGCTCAGTGGATAGGGCGTCAGCCTGAAGACTGAAGGGTCCCAGGTTCGATTCCGGTCAAGGGCACGTGCCTTGGTTGCGGGCACATCCCCAGTGGGAGGTGTGCAGGAGGCAGCTGAGCTATGTTTCTCTCTCATCGATGTTTCTGGATCTCTGTCCCTCTCAATTTCTCTCTGTAAAAAACCAATAAAATATATTTTAAAAAAAGTGATAAAACTACCACTTAAACTTATCGTTTTAACCATCTTTAAGTGTTTAGTTCCTTGGCCTTTCTACATTCACATTGTTGTACAGCCCTCACTGCTGTTCATCTCCGAACTCAGATTTTCAAATTCCTGGTCCAATGTTGTTTCCACTTTTTTGAACTTTTTATTAAAATGTAATACAGGCACAAAAAACGTGGACATATCATTCAGTGTCCAACTCGATGAACTTTCATAAACAAACTCCATGCCACCCTCCTACTCTGGAGTTAATTGACTAAATTGAAAACATTTACATTCATGCAGTCTGGCCATCTAGTTTTATACATACCGGGTGGGAGGGTGCGTGGGAACACGGCCCTAGCCTAATTGGGTCAGCGGTTAGAGCAGACTGGCGGGTCTCAGTTCGATTCTGGTCAAGGACATGTACCTTGGTTGCAGGCTTGATCCCCAGCTCAGGTTGGGGAGTGTGTGAGAGGTAGCCAATCGATGTCTCTCTCTCACATCGATGTTTCCCTCTCTCTCTAAAAGTCAATGGAAAAATATCCCCTCCTCCTAAAAAAAATAAAACCAACAACAACACAAAGACTGTTTGCCTAAGATCACCCGGAGAGTATTTTTGCCATGATTATTTCGCGGGTCCAAGTGGGTTGAATGAGAAACAACTGTTTCCTGAACCTGTGTTAGATGAACATTTGTGTTTTATTAAATAATAGCAGCTAGCAGATGTACAGTTCATGAAATTCGTAAATGCGCCCAGCTGGGAGGGAGGAGGGAACATGATCTGAGTGTGGGCCCAGAGGCAGGTGATGGATTGCATGAGGTGCTGGAACTGAACCACATCCTGCTTGGAGCAATGCCGTGCTAATATTTACACTTACCTTGAAGCTTAATGGCAAATATTCACTTTCTTTGTGTATCTTTCTTCTTAAGCTATTCATTTTCTAATGTAGTAATTGCTACAAGACTATAGGCAATGTATATGTAAGTTATGAATCAGAACAATAAAGCAAATACTCACGAACCTATCATTTATGTCATACATTTTAAATGACTAAAAACTGTTTTGCTTGCCTCTGAGAGGTACTAGAAATGTTACTAAACAGTATGCATGCACCATACTGTGTTAGTGCTGCTGGAATTCTGAGGTTGTTCTGATAGTTGTCCTTTCTAGCATTTCTTGGTGTGAGCCAAAGGGGAATTGGCACCAAAGTCAGGGTTGAGTTTTGGTGAAGGGTTGAGAAAGAACACATTGAGCGGAGGGCTTTTGGCTGTTCCTGTAGAGCAGTTTCCTGCTGTTCTCTCCTGGCCAGCTGCAGTATAATTTCTCCCTTCCTGGCCAGCCAGAAACCACGCACATACGCACATCAAGACCAAGCACTGCTTACGTCTTTGCCACATTTAATCAGCAAAGGAAATGGGTTTCCTCACCTTTGGGAAGATTGAGCTGGTGATTTTGTTCCTGGTGAAGTTTTGTTTTTGTTGCAGCTGCAGACAGCTTCTTCAGACTTCATAAGCATAAGCTGCCTTTAGCTTGCCCAGGTTTGGAGCCTGCTTCGTAACCTCATTTCTCAAAATGGAAATTTGTGAAAATCTTGTAACACTGCTGTGCGAGTCAGTTATACTCATTTAGTCATGTAGCCAGTGCTATTTACTAAGAACCTTTCATGTGGAAAAGTTTCGGTCATTGAAGCCTCAATGAAAAATTGTTTTTTCTCTCTCATTCAGAATGGCACCAAACCCCCACTGGACACCGATGTCAACCTGGAAGCGATTGCTGGTGACCATCGCTGTGATTGCTATTCGTAAGGATCTCAGTCTCAAGTTTGTTCTCTCTCTGAGGCTCAGTTTCCTCATGTGTCACATGAGGGAGAAGGGCAATGTTGGGAGGATGAAGTCGGGTGTCCTGTGGGGCACCTAGTGTGGGGTCTGGCCCTTTCTTGCCCTTTCCTTCTTAGAGAAGCAGCTCCCACGAGGAGGAATTCCGGAAGTGGGGGGTCCTCTCAGGGTTGACTCTTGTTACTCAGCTGCCCTGGCCACCACGGCTGCCCTTCACAAACTGTCTGTCTGTCAACCAGTTGCCAAATTACCCAGGTGCTTCAAGCATTTCGAAGAGAATAAGCAACGGCTCAGAACTTATTTCGTAGCACATCCACCCATGAGCATCCACACAGCCCGTAGTAAACACAGGAAGTGAAGCATTTCTGCCTTCACACTCATATTTGCTGGTGGATGTAGTTTTTGGTGTGTGTGTGTTTTTTTTCCATATGTTTTTAAGGAAATTGGTTAACTTTCCCGTTTGAGTATACAGGAAGAAATGAAACAAGCTTATCAGGGGAAGATGTCTCTGGCTTTTTTGAAAGGCTGTGTTGCCTGTCCGTGTTACACTTGGGGTTCATGATGTCCCTGTAGGTCAAGGCCAAATAATGTGGAGGGAGGCAAGGTGTTCATCGTTGAGGACTTCAGGAGTCTGTCATTCCTGAAATGAAACAAGATTATCAGGGGAAGATGTCTCTGGCTTATTTGAAAGGCTGTGTTGCCTGTCCATGTTACACTTGGGGTTCATGATAAACTTTCAGCCAAAGAACACATCCACTGGCGTAACCCAGGCCCTCCGTTATCTCATTCCCAGTTGAAGAATGTCCCATCATCATCTCTTATCAATATGACTTCACTCAAAACCATGCTGATCATTTTTAGGGAGTGTGGTCAGAGACAATGTTTTATCTCCAATTTTTTAATATATGGGCATCTAGGCTCTGAGTGTCAATCTTTGTTCTGCCACTCCCACGCCCCTGAGAGATGCGCTCTGGTCAGTAACCTTGGCTCATTTAAGGTTGTCTCAGTGAGCCCAGCATGTATGTGATCATTAGCTAATGTTCTAACCCTCACACTTCACAACAGAAACATTGGATTCAGTTAATAACTTAAACTCTGTGGGTCTTTCATTTATATATTACGTGGGTCATCAACATTGCATATTAAAGTAGGTTAATGTCTGGAAATAAGGTTTTTGTCCCAAATTCAAGCTCTTTCTCAAAGGATCGCCAAGACCTGGTCAAGATGTTAATGTGAAACAGCAGTCAGCACCATTGTCTTCTATTGAACTCAAGTGGACTCAGCCTATTATTACATGGAATAATTACATGAAGGCTTGTTAGTTCTTATCATATTTTAAGTAACTTACGAGTCCATTTAGCTTGAGCTTGAATCAAATACATCAAAGACTTTATAGCCTTTGTATTTTCCCCATAAGTGACTTTTTATATATAAGCTTGTTTTAGACAGGAGGTAATCTAGGAATGGGCCATCAGCACTTAGCACAGGCCATGGGAACAAAAATTTACAATCAACGGTGTGTCAGTTTCTTTCTACTGATGATGTTCTAAGCTTTTTTTTTTTTCTTTTTAGTATATTTTTGTTGATTTTAGAAGGGGAGAGTGAAACATCAATGATGAGAGAGAATCATTGATTGGCTGCCTCCTGCACGCCCCCCCTACTGAGCATCGAGCCCAAAACCCAGGCATGTGTCCTGACTGGGAATCAAACCGTGACCTGGTTCATAGGTTGATGCTCAACCACAACCACACCAGTCTGGCGATGTTCTAAGCTTTTTATATTAACGTGGGTGTCTATAGCTGTTACCATGGGGCTATTTATGATTCATTGCATTGTTTCCTCCATGATTTCCTTTCTTCTGAAAGTTAGAAATATTTTAAGTGAAAGCTAAAACTCTTTCCTACCGACTGTAATTAGTTTAGCCCACATTTATGGGTCAGTTTCTTTTCTGACTGTTTAATATGGGACTTAAAAGAAAATGGCTCTCAGGCTTCTTTCTGGCCTAAATAGTCTCTAATTATAAATAAGTAAGACGACTTCTTTTATTCCAGGGGCGCAGATCTCTCTGCTTTGGTGCGGGAAGCTTCCGTCTGTGCCCTGAGACAGGAAATGGCAAGACAGAAAAGTGGAAATGAAAAAGGTACGGTTCTCCCCGGAGGCTCTCAGTTCTAATCGTTATCACTCTGGACACCGAACACCGCTGTTGATCTGGAACGTGACCACTTTCTGGCGTCTCTCGTCTATAATATTAAAACTGGTATTTCTGTCTGATAAGATCTTTAGAAACCTTTCAGAATATGATGTAAATTTTAAGTAGAAAATATTAATATTAAGTAGAAAACATACATGAGAAATGAACATTGAAATAACTTTCCATATACTTAGACTCTCCTTTCAAAAGACAAAATCAGTACGTGTTATTATGTGATGATTTGGGGTCATCTCAACAGCTTGGCACTGTTCTTCACATTTGACAGTGTCTTCATATGATTTGGGTATGTGTGGCCAAAAAAGACTCATTTCCTACCTGGATTCCAACCAGGCCAAGTACAGAATATAGCCTTTCCTTGGCTCGGTTCCTGTGACAGTTAATTGTTTGATCAGTCTGTGGCTGTGCTTGACAGTCCTTGTAAACACCTTCTTCAGAAGACCTGCCTTTTCCTCTAAACCCGTGCTTTATCTAAATTCAAGTCTGCGTTGATTTCCTTTTTGCTCAGTAGATTTCCAAAAAATGTCTTTTTTATTTGTGCTTATTCCCGCCCCCCCTCTATTTTTCTTAGGCCTCCAGGAATCTTAGAGTTAAATTTATTTCCGGTTACAGCAGCGTGTGCTCAGCTTAGATTCGTCAGCACACGTATCTTAATCACGAAGTCCCCGAGGTTTTTGGTTAATTTTAAGATCCAGTTATCTGAACTACTTTTATTGTCATCTATTTTAAATTCCTTTTGGAAGTAGGTGGGATATAATGAGCAAAATTAGAATCTCTTGTAAAAGACATCTCTGTGGTAGTAGGCTGTCTGAGAGTTGGGTCTGATAACTAGCTTGGGTTTTGTTTTATAACTAAAAATTAACAGGCCGCTGTACACGCATTGGCTGCTACTAATGACTGTTTGGATGTTGTCTTGTAAACACAGAATACATTCTGACATCCCTGCTTTGCTGCAGGTGTTAACACACTTTATTATGGTCATCATTTTGCAGTATATGCATATATGTTGTGATCATGTTGCACACCTTAACTTGCATATGTCTACAGATCTCTGTAAAGCGGGGGAGGGGGAGGGAATAAACTAATAAATAAAACACAGGGACCGTTTTTTGTTTTTAAAGGGAAAAAAATCTCGCTCTAATTAAAGACAAAGTACTTTTTTATATAATTTATTCCAAAATAAATTGCTTTAATTGCTTGGGTCGGGGGGAGATTGAACTAAAATACATTATATGAAACTTAACCATTTATGTAAATTAAATATGGTCAGGAATATGTAAATGAAGCTAAAAGGAACAAGGGTCCTACATCTTGTTTGAATATTGTTCTGAGTAGACTAGCCCCATTGTCATCACTGCTGTCCTCACTGTTCCCCTGGAATGGGTGGAAGTCTCGAGAGAAGCTAAGTTATAAATCACAGCCGGCATACTGTGCCCAGATGTGTACGTTCGTGCTTTTGCTCCGCAGGTGAACTCAAGGTTAGTCAGAAGCACTTTGAAGAAGCTTTCAAGAAAGTGAAATCATCTATATCAAAAAAGGTAAGAAATGTGCCCTAGCTGGTTTGGCTCAATGGACAGAGCGCCAGCCTGCCGACAGAAGGGTCCCAGGTTCGATTCTGGCCAAGGGCACATGCCTGGGTTGTGGGCTCGGTTCCCAGTAGGGGGCGTACAGGAGGCAGCCAATCCATGATTCTCTCTCATCA
Source organism: Ia io (assembly GCA_025583905.1). Taxonomy (NCBI): domain Eukaryota; kingdom Metazoa; phylum Chordata; class Mammalia; order Chiroptera; family Vespertilionidae; genus Ia; species Ia io. The sequence goes on along the minus strand of JAJQQW010000024.1, from coordinate 11,306,745 downwards.
TTGATGTTTCTGTCTCTCCTTCCGCCTTCTCTAAAATCAATAAAAATATATATTTTTTTAAAAAAGGTAAGAAATGTTCTTAAATGTAGAGAGAAAAGAGACTAGAATTTAGACCGGTAGATAGGACCTCATGGAAACAAAATGATTGCCTGTGTGAATGTCCTTGAGAGAGAGATCAGTTTGTTGTTCCACTTACTTATGCATGCATTGGTTGATTCTTCTTGTATGTGCCCTGACCGGAGATTGAACCTTCAACCTTGGCATATCAGGATGACGCTCCAACTGACCTACCCAGCCAGGGCTGACTTAGAGTTTCCATCCATCATCATAATGAGAAATAGCAATCTATTCATATAACTGTTTGGACTTTGACTTACGGTTTTCAATCAATAATCATAATGAGAAACACTGAGCCTGGGTGATAAAGGGCTAACGGTTTAAAGGTAGTTGTGGTGGAGTCCATGAGCAGGTCCTCGTGGCTAAGGCGCATTACAGCTCTAGGAGTCCGGAAACAAAAGGCATGCACTGAACACAACAGGTCCCGACAGCATCGAACCCACACATTTCCCAGGGCTGGGCATTGCCCTGCCAGCTCTCTCTGTAGGTGTCATAGCTGCCAGACTTCACTGCATAACACCCACTTTAACTTGCTACAGACAACACCTCAACCAAGTAAGACACACCATGTAAAACCTGGCATTTTATGTCAGAAAAAGCCAGAGTGATTTCTTAACCTTTTTCTGACATTATGGTGAAGATGTTTCTACTTTCCTGAAACTTATGGGTAAGCCCCTAGCGCTTCGTTTGAGTAGTCTAGCCCCAAGAAGATAAGACTGTTGAGGGTGTAGCTGGCATTAGGCAGGCTGGATCCAGAAACCTCATGTGGGGGGAAGATGGCTGCCTGCAGGAACCAGGTTACTCGGTTATTCGCCCCCATAGCAAGAGAATTCCCTGATGGCTCTAGCAGGAGATTCTCAGGGAAGCCTGTGATTGGCCCAGCTCAGGTGAGGAGCTCATGCCAAAACCACTTACTGGCCAGCTAGGAATTCACTCTGGCTGGCTGGGTCTACGGGGCAACATGACTTCAAGCCCTAGAATGAAAAGCTGAAAATAAAACAGTGGTCCTCAAGTTAATTGACGTGTAATCATCAGCTTAGTCATCTGCCTTATTTGTGGCGGGTTGAGATTTTGAGTCTTCTTTTCACACTGAGAGAATCACTAGATTTTGTTAAATGTGAAAGGAACACTTGCTGTATTTTTTAGCCTTTCAGACATACTTAGAGAAATGGCGATTGGCTTTGAAGTGAGTTAACATTAACCAAATGATCAGGAGATGTCTGAAAAAGCAAAGGAAAGGAGAAAGGTGTGGGAGTGTTCTCCCAGGGCCTGCAGAGCTGGTCTTGATAGTTCCAGAATGTTAGGCATGTTCTCAAGCCTCTCTTTCCTGGGAGCAGCTGCTTCCCTGGGGCCTCATGATGCTGAATTTGGGGTCAGAGAGTAACAGCAGGTAAAGTGGATTTGGTGTCCAGCAGCTAGCTGGCATAACCCTAGGGTCTAGTTTAGAGGCCAAATGCAGACATTGTCACCTGGCCCAGTAAATCCTCACTAACTGGTTGAGGGTGGGAAGTGAGGACCGTGAGCAGCATTTCTTCTGAGCTCTGCCTGTTTGCCTCATCCTCTCCCACTCTGCTGGTACCGACCCGCCAGGCTCCACCTGAAGATCCTGCCCCGCCCTACTTTCTAGTGAGAGGCTATGTCTGTCGTGGTCCCAAGAAGACTCAATGGGCTGGCAATTTGTTGTGACAGATATCCCAGCAACTGAGATGGGACTCTTTTTGCCAGTTGCTTTTTGAATCCAGAATGTTCATTTTGGCTGTGTCATCCTTTATTTTCTCTGCTCGGCGAAGCCAAGCCCTCGCGTCCAGAATGTGTCACTTCACAGACCAGCAGAGCGTAGCTTACTCTGCCAGCTTGTTGTTGTTTTTCAGTCTTAACGGCTCACCAGTGACCTGGGGCAGGGTTAACTGTTAATAAATGTTGAGACCTTGAGATTATTTTCCCACCTATTTATTACCTCAAATTACAGTCTTTCACTCCGCCTGCTATGGCCTTGTTCCATTGCCAGGAAGCCAGTCTCACTTAAACATAAATTACACCTTTTTTCTGTCCTCCTCTATAAAAGCAACATCATAGAAATCCTATTGGTTTTTTGTTTATTTGTTTGTTTGTTTGTTTTTAGAAACTGTACTGTTTTGTTAACTCATTGATTTAGTGGTTTTCACACCCACTGGCCAGAGCACTTTGATTCTTTTCTTCACACAGAATAATATGGGTCATCTATTTGCCCGATTATTTCTGTCACACTGACATTTATGAGAGGAAAAACCTCCCCTTACGCCTAGTGTATTAATGGATTGCCTAAGATCTCATTCTTCCATCTGTACATAAACATTTATCATGTACCTACTATACTTTAGGCCAGACACTGTGCTGGACTTAAAAGATATAAAATCATATAGACATAGTTCCTAATCTTTATGAGCAATTAGGAGTTGTATGGTAAGCATTTCCATAAATGTGTACATAGAAACCTGCTAACCTGGTCACTCTACTCCACTAGTGTTACATTGCCAGTAGCTTTTGCTAATTAGAAGGTATTGACTACATGACAGATTCAATCCAGTGTATTCTATTAAAAGCATATCTGAACCTATAATTCCAGACATTGGAGATTTCTTTTTACCCTTTTAGGAAGGATGCATGTATGTCTTAGTGATGCTACTTGATTCTAGTGTATTTGCACGTATATGCAGGGGATAATCTAAAAGGATATATTGATGGAGGGCTGGGTAGAAGAGAGCCTTTTTTCCCTTTATAACTGTTTAATACATATTTTAAAATACGTTTTGATTTTTAAGGGAGAGGGGACGAGAAAGAGAGAAATATCAATGCGATAGACAAGCACCAATCGGCTGACTCCTGCATACCTCCTACTGGGGATCGAGCCCAAAAACCAGGCATGTGCCCTTGACTGGGGATCAAACCAGCGACCTCTGGGTGCAGACAACACTCCACCCACTGAGCCCACCAGCCAGGGCTATAGAGCCCTGTGATCATTTTACCTATCCAGAAGAATAATGTAACAAAATTTGATTTAAAAATATATATTTTTTAAAGGGCTGGAAAAATGGAAACATGCTGTATTTCTTTGGGATAAACGTATAGGAGTGGAATGGCTTAAATGTGAAAGGCTGACAACACCAAAGGGTAGCAAGAATGTGGAGCAGCTAGAACTCTCATACTTGGTTGTTGAAAACGTAGAAGGATCCAACCCCATTGAAAAGTACTCTGACAGTTCCTGACCAATAACATTGCTTACGCAGCCTCCGCTTTGCCTCATTCCAATCTGGACTCAGTGTGGTTTAGAATTCTGCTTTACTAATTAGGTAGAGACATAAGTATCTTCTACCTTGATTTTGGGGGCAAACTTGTTATGTCAACAATTATGAGAGTCATGGGTCCTCCCTGGAGAAAGGAGTGTGTATGGACGTGGATGTGGGGAGGGGAGGTCCGCTCTCGGTGTATTAGCTGGCTCGGGCTGACATGACGAAGTACTGCAGACTGGGGCTTACACAGCAGCAGTTTGTTTCTCACGGTTCTGGAGGGTAGAAGTCCAAGATCAAGGTGTTGGCAGGGGTGGTTTCTTCGAGGCCCCGCCCCTTACAGATTGTCCTCTTTCTGTCTCTTCGCATGGACCTCCCTCTGCGTGTCTGTGTCTTAGTCTCCTTGTAAAGATGCCAGTCCTGGTGGGAGTGGAGCCCACCCTCACGACTTTACTTTCCCTTAACTGCCTCTTTAAAGACCCTGTCTCTAGCCTTAACTGGTTTGGCTCAGTGAATAGAGCGTCGGCTGCGGACTCAAGGGTCCCAGGTTCGATTCCGGTCAAGGGCATGTACCTTGGTTTCGGGCACATCCCCAGTAGGGGGTGTGCAGGAGGCAGCTGATCGATGTTTCTCTCTCATCGATGTTTCTAGCTCTCTATCCCTCTCCCTTCCTCTCTGTAAAAAATCAATAAAATATATTTAAAAAAAAAAAAAAAAAAAAAGACCCTGTCTCTAAATAGGGTCACTCTGAAGTCCTGGGACCTCAGCATATCAATTCTGGGCGGGGCACAGTTCATCCCAAAACAGTGATCAGCTCTGTGTTCTGCCTTCTCCTCCCTCCCAGGACCAGCTGATGTATGAGTCTCTGAAGCAGTCCCTCGGCCGGGACCCCAGCAGTGGCCGGAGGAGTCCAGGGCGCCGGCCTGGCGAGAAGCCCACCCTCCGAGCGGGCGCTTGGAGCTCGGCAGATGTGGCCGCATGTCAGCTTTGATTCTCAAATTCATGAGGCCAAGTTGGAGCTGAAGATTTCTTCCCATCTGGTCAGCCTTGTTTGGAAACGGCCTACCTCCCCTTTTAAGAAGATGAAACTGCCAAAATAAAATAACTGGTACTTTTTTAAATAAAATTTTTATATTGAAACTATCTCAGCTGTACTACGGAAAGGTTGCATTTACAGTAAAAAAAAAAAATTTCTGCCTCTGAACCATCTGAACGGAAGTTGCCAACCTGATGGCCCGTCACCCCCAAATACTTCCATGTATATTTCCCACGCACCAAGATACTCCCCTGCGTAACCACCATCACAGCCGGGGAGTAGCAGCGGTCACTGCTCCCGTCTCCATCTCGGCTCCCCCGGTGTCTCCGGTGCTCCCAGGAGCGCCCTTCACAGTCAGAGGGTCCGGCTTACAATGAGCTGTTGCTTCCTTAGAAGCAGCTCCTCTGTCTTGGCTTCTGGCACTTGCAGGTTAAAAGGCAGCTCCTCTGTGGAATGCGCTCCGTGTGGGTTAGTCTGAGGTTCCCTCTCGATGAGCCCCAAGTTGTGCACCTTTGGGAGGAATTTCATGAAGCGACGCCGAGTCCTCATTGCGTCTCGTCAAAGGCACGTGATTTCGAGTTGTCCCTTCCTGAGATTGTCCACTTCGATCACCTAATTAAGATGGTTCTACCAAGCTTGCTGTACTATAAGGTTGCTTTTTAAAAATACATATTTTTTTTATTGATTTCAGAGAAGAAGGGAGAGGGGGGGAGAGAGAGAAACATCAATGATGAGAGAGAATCATTGCCTCCTGCACGCCACCCAATGGGGATCGAGCCCGCAACCTGGGCATGTGCCCCTGACTGGAATTGAACCCGGGACCCTTGAGTCCGCAGGCCGACGCTCTATCCACTGAGCCAAACCAGCCAGGGCATAAGGTTACTTTTTCCTTAGAGAGGTATTGGAAACTCTGTAAGTAGTCCATTTCTCATCACACTCGGGTATCACCATGTTTTCAATGAGTTGTTTCCCATTGCTATCATCACATGATGTTCAGATTGCCCCAGATTTGGCAATGTGGGAGCCCTTTCACACTGGCCTCTACCCAGTACCTTTGATGAGTCCCTTGCTGATACTTTCTGAAGGGTTTAATTTGTCGTGTCTAATCTCATTCCTCATTCATGGTGCCGCGCGCACGTGTATTCTGAGGCTGGGTAGGTGCGTTTCATTACCTGGGTCTGTTTGCCCAAGATTTCTACTCCACATCCCTCGACCCAAATTGTTAGGCTACATCTTCTTTCCATCAGAATATTGTTTTCCCTTTTTTAGTGAATGTTTGGGGTGACACTGGTTGATAACAATTCTGTAACGCATTATCTATACCCTGTATTGTGTGTTCTCTACCCCCAGTTATACTACTTTTAAGAGTGTAATTGATAAAATGGGGAAAGTACTAATACATAAAAGCAAAGCAGGTAATTAAGACAGCCCTTTTTTTTTTCAAGGAGTTCACAGGAGGATGCAGACACCTAAACAGTATCACAGGCCCAAGAAAGAAGTATGGCCCTAACCGGTTTGGCTCAGTGGATAGAGCGTCAGCCTGCGGACTCAAAGGTCCCGGGTTCGATTCTGGCCAAGGGCATGTACCTTGGTTGCGGGCACATACCTAATAGGGAGTGTGCAGGAGGCAGCTGATGTTTCTCTCTCATCGATGTTTCTAACTATCCCTCTCCCTTCCTCTCTGTAAAAAAAAAACACAATAAAATTTTTTAAAAAAAAAGAAAAGAAAGGTATGAAGAGAAGGGTGCAGAGGAGGCAACACCCACCAAAAGAAAAAGCAAATGTGGGTCGTGTCCTAGAGATAGATGACCACGGATGGAGGGAGAATGAAAACGTCCTGGGATGTTTCCTTAGCGTGTTGGCGGGGCAGTCTGGCTGCCCTGGCAGGTAGTTCTTACCCTTGAGAGGAGGAGGGAGACACTGGGCAACGTTTGTTCCAAAGAACTGTTCCTTGGGTGTGGCGGGAAAAGGTCCACGTTATCTTACAGCCGAGGACATTCCATCAGTTCCCCTGCCGGTAACCAGTCATTTATTATTTAGAAATGTTTCTGATATCTGTCCCTTCCATTGTTCCAGCTGACACTGACCTAGTTGGAGCTGTCACCACCTTTTTTCATAAGGTGTACGCGGCCTCCTAGCTCATCTCCTGTTCCCAGCTCTTACCCACGAAAACACTCGGCTTCACATCCTTCAACAGCCTGAACTCATTAGTCCAGTTACACATGGACTTTAAGTCTGACATCAACCCTCCTTTGGCACCTGTCCCGCCCCCTCCCCCAACTGGATTTATTGCTGTTCCCATGAAACCCCACGTTCTTCAGCCTTTTCTCACAGTGTTCCCACTACCAGGAGTGCCTCCTCCCCCAACACAGGGCCCACTTCTGACTTAAAATGTATATATATATTAAATTCATTTCAGAGAGAAAGGGAAAGAGAGAGAAAAATCAATGATGAGAGAGAGTCATTGATCAGCTGCCTCCTGCACACCCCACACTGGGGATTGAGCCCGCAACCCGGGTACATGCCCTTGACTGGAATTGAACCTGGGACCCTTCAGTCCGCAGGCCGATGCTCTATCCACTAAGCCATGCCGGCTGGGGCCCAGATGTTATTTCTTGACGTGGGTGATCTTCATAGCACAGGACAGTGTAATCTTAAATCCTTGTAAAGCATCCCTAGCAGCTCCAGCCTGTCTATCATTTTCAAATTCAGCATTTTCAAATCCTGCCTCCCAGGTACCAAAGGCACTTCCTTGAAACCAGGGAACTGATTAAACAGCACGGATAGCATCACCTCACTATTAAGGAATAACGTCAGGTTTGGAGGGTAACCTGGGACCTGAGGGTCTGGTGTTGCATTTTCAGGGTGTTCGCTGAACGTGGTGCTCGCTGGTCGGGCTTCATATTAGCAGTCTTTGCTGCCTGTTCCAGTTTTGGCTTTTTTTCTTTTCTTTGTCAGCAAAGGTCTTACACATTTTAGATGCTATATCAGAATCTGTTTTTCAATACTGCGTTCACATTGGTTTCCCCTACAATGGAAATCCGTGTAACTGTCTCTAGGCATGCGTGGATGAGCCCAGTTTAGTATTTAGATACCAAACATGGCAAAGGCTTGCTCCCTTGTCTTCGTGGTCTTTAAAGCCACTATATCTACCACATGGCCAAACTGAGAAAATAGGCCATCCAGGGATCGCTTCGATTCTTTTTAAGTTTTGCCATTCATATTGTCGATATAAATCGTATGGTTTGGTCTGATACCCAACTTTTGGGTTAAACTGTTCAGATAGCCCGAGGCCAGTATGGGGTCCCATAAGAACCAAACATTGGGGAGATTTGATGGAGATTTTATGTTGTTTCCACCCCATCTATCTACCAAAATGGGACATCATGGCTCCCTGAAGAGGAACCAGCAAAGCTTTGGAGGTGGGGCTGGTACTGAGTGACTTTGGGAGCCCTTTCAGCAATACTGAGAATGCTCCAAGGAAAGGGTTTTTAAGAACGTGGCCTACACGAGCATTCTCTAGAACAAACGCTTTAAAGATGAGATTATATATATTTATTACAACAGGAATTCTAATTACCTTCTTCTTTTGCACAGACAGGAAAACCTGCTCTCCCACGCTGCTGACGAGCTAGCTGTGAGCCGGTAAGTGGACAAGGGGTTCTTCTTTTCACACTCCAGGAAGTCCCACTGGCTTGAACTTCCTTGGAATCAATATTACGGAAGGACGAGTTTCGCAATAACTGAAAGCTGTAGAAGTGGAGAGATACTGGGTGAGGGCAATGCTGCTTTGCAGCATGTAAGGAAACCTGTTTTGTAAGGAAAACGCCCTGCCTGAGAAGGGGGTCAAAGCTAATTGATTCTGCAGACACTTTGAGCACCTGCTTCATGTGGGCTTTTTTTCAGTTGTCCTTCTTGTTCTCCGCGCTCTAAGAAACTGGATGTGGAAGGAATGTTCAGAATCTCTCTTCCTTTTTTGGATTGTAGTTTGTAGGCCAGCATAGATTTATTTATTAGAAATGAACTTATTGCCCTAACCGGTTTGGTTCAGCGCATAGAGCGTCGGCCTGTGGATGGAAGTGTCCCAGGTTCGATTCCGGTCAAGGGCATGTACCTCGTTTGCAGGCACTTACCCAGGAGGGAGTGTGCAGGAGGCAGCTGATCGATGTTTCTCTCTCATCTATGTTTCTAACTCTCTATCCCTCTCCCTTCCTCTCTGTAAAAAAATCAATAAAATATATATATATATATTTTAAAATGAACTTACTGCCTGGCCAGAGTGGCTTAGTTGGTTGAGCATCACCCTGCAGTTGCCGGTTCGATTCCCAGTCAGGGCACATGCCCGGGTTGCAGGTTTGATCCCCGGTTGGGGCACATACGGAAGGCAGTCAATCGATGTTTCTCTTTCTCTCTCTCCACACCCCCTTCTTTCTCAGCAAGTCCTCAGGTAGAATTAAACAAACAAAAACAAAAAATGAACTTACCTGTGCCCACTTTAACTTTACACCCTGCATGGCACAGGTTTGCAGCATATGTGCTTCAACACAGAATGTCAGGCTTTGTCGTTATTCCCTGGTGGGATGGGATGCGGAAGAAGAGGAAGGTGACCTTATTAACATGATCTTATTAATATATCAACTGGCCATGCAGAATCTTCATTTTATATTTGAGGAAACAGGCTCAGAGAGGTTAAGCAGCTTGTCCTTGGTCACACAGCCAAGTGGCATCTGGGAGCTCAAACTCAAAGACTGAAGATAAGTCTCCTGCTGCCCTCTTAATTAGTGTTTTTATTTGTGATAAAAGACTTGACATAAGATCTATCCTCTTAGCTAATTTCTAACTACCACTGACCTTTGAACAACACAGGTTTGAACCGCACAGCTCCACTTATACATGGGTTTGTTCAATCAATACTGCAAATACTCTTCCTTCTGATTTTCTTAACATTTGCTCTTCTCTAACTTCCTTTACCGTAAGAATACAGTATGTAGAAGCGTGTGTGTGTGTGTGTGTGTGTGTGTGTGTGTGTGTGTGTGTGTGTTTGGATGAGCGGAGGAAAAGAGAAAATGTCCCCATTAAAAAAAAAAAAAGAATACAGTATGTAATACATATAACAAATGTGTAAATAGACCGTTTATGTTATTGGTAAGGCTTTCCGTCAACAGTAGGCGATTAGTAGTTATGTTTTCAGAGAGTCAGAAGTTGTATGTGGATTTTCAGCTACGCAGGGAGTCGGTGCCCCCTAGCCCCCTCGTTGCTCAAGGTTACAGTCTTGGTGACGACAGGCTTTGTACCTTTGACCAGTACCTCCCTTTTCTGTTTCTATTATGATTCTTCCACTATACATAGACATTCTATACTCCTGCCTGTATTTCTGACATATTCCGCGATAAAAACATTTTTAGAGTTGAGGGTTCCTTTTGGGGAAAACGACTTCCGACTGAAATAATGGGCTGAGGTAGGAGTAATTAGGCTGTAAATCATGGAGATAAATTTCTGTGACGGCGGAAAGCCTCAGTCAAGCACAGAGCAGAAGCCGGAGCTGTGACTGTGAGCTTTGGCCTCCTGCCATCCTGACTCCTGGGAAGGGAGCCCGCCCCCGGGAAGGTGTGTAGTCATGTCGGTGCCCAAGATGAAATCTGTTGAGAGCTGTTTCAGATAAAAAACAAACAAATCAATGCCTTTCTCCCTCCTTTTTTGGTTGTTAATCCTCAGCCAAGGATATTCTTCCATTGATTTTTAGAGAGACTGGAAGGGAGGGGAAGAGACAGAGAAACATTGATGTGAGACACATCAATTGGTTGTCTCCTGCGCTCGCCCAGACCAGGGCCCGGGCTGGGGCAGAGCCTGCAGCCAAGGTACGTGCCCTTGACCGGAATTGAACCCAGGATCCTTTAGAGTTTAGACCTTAGGGCCGACGCTCTATCCACTGAGCCAAACTGGCTAGGGTTCCTTCTTCTTTTTCTTCCCCTGCAGCCGAGTATAATCAGCTGGCTGTTTGGTGAGTTCACACATTAAAGTTAAAATTTACTCCAACGGAACTTTGCAGGGTCTTTTTTTTTCTTTTCTCCAATCTGCTCCTGCATTTTTTTTACCTGCTTCTTCTGAGCTAGAGAGAGGCAGTTTGAAGTCGAAAGGCAGTACTGATTGGCCTAGGCAAGGGCATCTGTGTGATTAGCAGCAAAGGGGATGAGGGACAAGGGCCAGGAGCCCTTCTTACCACTGCTTACCATTAGCATGTAATGCAGCAGATGAGGGAAAGGGAAAACCTGGAATTACTTTAGGTCTCAAACCTTGAGGGATTCTACTTGGGGCCTGTAACAGGTTCAGATGGCAGATTAAAATCAAGCCAAGTGCATGGTAGGTGAGGCTAATGGTTTTTTTTAAATATTTTTTTCATTGATTTCAGAGAGGAAGGGCGAGAGAAAGAGAGATAGAAATATCAATGCTGAGAGAGAATCATTGATGGGCTACCTCCTGCATGACCCCCTACTGGGGAGTGGGGGAGGAAGATCCAGCCTGCAACCTGGGCATGTGCCCTTGGCTGGTTTCGAACCTGGGACCCTTTAGTCCACAGGCTGATGCTCTATCCACAGCCAAACCGGCCAGGGCAAGGCTAATGATTTATGGCACCAGGGCACAATAGATATGGTAATTGGCAGTCCACTTGTAACTTGACATTACAGCCTGAAGGGCAGTAATGTAAGTGGGAGGAGGGAGTTCAGTATTCCCTTCAGCAAATATTTATCGACTGGCAGCTGTCAGCCAGCTCCGCACTTGTTACTAGAAGTACAGCTCTGAGCCCAACCCCTCGGGCCTTTGCTGGGGCTGGGCAGGAAGGACAGAGTCCATGAATCCACGTACATACATGCTCATGTAGACACACATGTCACCCTGCTGTGCGGAGCAAGTGGGGAGAGGGCTGGAGAGGGCCGCTTGTGTGGGTCTGTGGGTCAGGTTATTTCCATGGACTGGTCAGGAGGGAAGTGAGAGTGACCCCTGCAGGGCGACTTCTGCGCGTTCTACAAGGTCAGGGTGTAGGGTAACGCGCACGTGGCTGCCCTCCTCCAGTGGCTCCTTACTCTGACCCACGTGGCTACATACCTTCAATGCCCATCAGTCCAAGGAGGAAAATGGAAATTTACTCCCAAGTTTGCCACTGCCCCTGAACGTTCTACAGCGTCTTCATCAGAACCACATGAAAAATAACGGCACCTGCCCTGGTTAGGTGGCTCCGTTGGAGCGACACCCCGGACTCCAAAAAGGCTGGGTTTGATCCCAGTCAGGGCGCACATGGGAGGCAGCCGATTGATGCTTCTCTCCCACATCCAGTTCCTCTATATCCCTTCCTCTCTCTCTAAAAAAACAAACACCAAAACAATAAAAACATATCCCCAGCCTGGCTGGTGTGGCTCAATGGTTGAGCATCGAACTATGAACTTGGAGGTCACGGTTCGATTCCCAGTCAGGACACATGCCTGGGTGGCAGGCTTGGTCCCCAGTGTGGGGCTTGCAAGAAGCAGCCGATCAATGATTCTCATCATTGATGTTTCTATCTCTCTCTCCCTCTCCCTTTCTTCTCTGAAATAAATAAAAATATATTTATACACACACACACTCAGGTGAGGATAAAAGAAAATACTGACACCTGTTCAGCTTCTTCCTGGTTGATGGGCAGCTCCCTCACACATGTTCCAGCCTCGTCACAGGCCAGGTGGGTGGTCTTACAAGGACACATCTGTCCTCCTCACTGTATGGGAAGCCCCTCCAGGGCAGGGCGTCCCTGCATTGGGCCTGTCACAGGCTCCACCTGTGGGAGGGGTGCCCCAGAACCTCTGCGGGGGTGGGGTCAGGTGTGCAGAGCAGTCCGTGTGTCTGCAGCCCGGAGGCTGAGGTCATCACCACAGGCCATTACCAGTGTCTGTGTGTGGAGCCACCTGCCTTTGCACGTTTTAATTCATTCGATTGCACAACAGCCCTGGGAAGGGAGGTGAGACTATTATCCTCTACTTTCAGATGAAGAAAGTGGCCACAGAGCGTGGGAGGAAATTGCCCTGCTGCAAGAGAGGGGCAGAGTCGGGCAAGTCTTAGCCACTGAAAACCCTTCTTTAAGGAAACAAAGAACAATGATGAGCAGTTTAAAGGTCTAGGGTTGAACACTCCAAGCGTAGTCACCGGGCAAAAACCAGGTGACTCATGAAAGGAGAGAGGACATCAGTGCTGGCTGTGGGTCGCACAGGAAAGGTAGCGCGGTGTTTTAATACTGTTGTGCAGAGTTCTGTTCAGTGTGCTGTTCTGTTGCTGAAGGAATTCATAGAAATTCATAGGGAGGAAGCGGTCATCCACAATCCCGCTTCTCAAAGGCCATCGTGTTGCCCTGGCCGGGGGTTTCAGTGGTGAGGGCGTCGGCTCGCAGACGGAAGGGTCTCGTGTTTGATTTCCGGTCAAGGACATGGACCTCGGTTGCAGGCTTGATCCTAGGACCCAGTGGGGAGGCAACCAATTGATGTGTCTCTCTCACATCGATGTTTCTTTTTCTCTCTCACCCCCACTTCCCCACCTCTACTCTGTCTAAAAAAAAAAAATCAATGGAAAAATACCCTCCTGTAAGGATTAAAAAGAAAAAGAAAAGACCATCACTATAAACATTTCCCAACATTTGCCTCTTAGGTCTTCCTCTGCTCAGATGGACTGAGGTGGTTTTTGTCCCTGAAGCTTATGTTGGGGTCCTCTTGTAGAGAAAGGCCACGTATGACAACAGGAAAACAGGATGTGTCAGTTTCCCAGGCTCCATGGCAACGATGACAAACTGAGTGGTTTTCACAGTTACCTCACGTCCACGTTCGGGGGTCAGCAGGGCTGGTTCCTCCCCGGGAGCCGTGAGCAATGGCCTGGGAGGGACGATCAGAGAGCAGAACACAGGCCTGGAGATTGTGTGTGTGTGTGTGTGTGTGTGTGTGTACTGACACGCACGTATGCGAGTTGTGTGGGAGGCCAGGCCCTGGGGAGAGGAGATGAGAGGCCCCTCCCCCTCTTCCTCCCTCTGTCATGCTCCCAACACCGACCTCTGCCCCTCTACCACCTGACATATCCACACACACGTTCACAGGAAGCTGAGTTTTGAAAACCCTGTTTCACGTGGCCATTCCAGTCCTGCAACAGTGTCTATTCAGACCAGGTGCCTAGAGTACCACACCAGCCCAGCACAGCCACCCTGAGTGCAGATGCATAAGGACCAGGATCAGCTTTTTTAAAAATATATTTTTATTGATTTCAGAGAGAGAGAGAAGCATCCATGATGAGAGAGAATCATTGATCGGCTGCCTCCTGCACCACCCACACTGGGGATTGAGCCTGCCACCCGGGCATGTGCCCCGACCGGGAATCAAGCTGTGACCTCCAGGTTCATAGGTCAACAGTCAACCACTAATATCGCTTGGTGGTGGCCAGTAATGGAAGCACAAAGGACTGCCGGGCCTCAGGCCTGGCGCAGGGGCTATGGAGCTGGCAGGTGGGGTGAGGCCTGGGAGACAGGGTGCGCTGCGAGGGGCAGGGCTCGGGGTGCTGGGAGTGGAGGGCAGGCGGGTGTGGCTCTCTCTGACTCACCTGCCTCTGCGTCCCCAGTGCGAGCAGCCTCCTGTGGAATGTGTGCTGTGCGCATTGCCGTGCAAAGTTAAGTGTTTTGCTGCCTTCAAAAAGCAATCGAGTCAAAGTCCTAGACACAGAGTGGTGGCCAGGGGTGGGAAGGAAGGAAAAGTGGGTCTGGACTTTCAGTTTTGAGATCCTGGAGATGGGTTGTACAATATGGATGTGGTTAACGCTACCGAACTGCACGATGGCAAATTTTATGTTGTGTATCTTACCACCATTAAAAAAAAAAATTCCAAAAGAACTCAGACAACCGTTTGGGCAGTGAGCACACCCTGCTATGGTTTGGCACCGTTGGGACGTATCCTTCAGCTTTGTGACACATCCTTTGTCCAACGATCAATCCCAACACCTTGATGTTCCCAATGGCCATGGTAACCGTGGCCACCCACACCCAGGCAGCGACAGGGCCTGTCCTGGTACAAGGAGATGTTTCAGTGAGAAGTGATTCATGGCTCCAGGCCCAGGGCACTAACATCCTGTGTCTCTGCCCCGTTGCTGCTCTGAGATGTCTGGAGGTCAGGCGACTTCCTCCAATGCGGGATCCCTTCCCAGCACCCCCCTCACAGGCCGTGCTCCGTCCTGGGCCCGGCCACTGGGTTCACAGTCGCCCAGAAGAGGAGGGAGTGGTTGGAGGAGCTGGACCTCTGAGTGTCCACCGTCCTCTCTTGTTGGCAAACTGGGCCCCCGCCGTGTCTGCTCTTCCCACAATGGCCGTCGGATGATCCAAACTGGGCTTTGCAGAGTTGGGAAGCCATAGGCTTCTGAGCCAGCTCTTTCTTCTTTCATTTTAAATATATTTTTACTGATTTCAAAAAGGAAGGGAGAAAGAGAGAGAGAGAAACATCAATGAGAAGAGAGAATCATTGATTGGCTGCCTCCTACACATCCCCCCAATGAGGATTGAGCCCGCAACCAGGGCATGTGCCCCGACCGGGAATCGAACTGTGACCTCCTGGTTCAAAGGTCAACGCTCAACCACTGAGCCATGCCGGCCGAACCGAGCCAGCCCTTTAAAATGTTTGGTGATAAATGTGAGCTCCAGGCTCCAGGGTAGCGTTTGCCTTCCCGTGAAGCACTTCGCGGGCCCTTTCCCTGTGGAAACAGCTTGAGGAGGTTCCTGGCTGCACTTGCCCCAACCTCCACTCCCATCCTGCTGGGAGCCAGCGCCAGGCTTGCAGCCCAAGGGTCTGGAAGAGAGAACCTGGGTATTCTTTTCAAAAAATGCCACGTGTTGGACGAATTAGGAAGGGGGCTCTGAATTCCAGAGAAATGTCCTTTGTAAATCCTTTTTAAGAAACGACTGAGAACTGAGACCCTGAATTGGAGTTTTGCCTGTGACTTTGACAGGTTAGTCTTTCCTGTTTGTTTCTTGGCTGCAACGTAAGGATGATCCCCAGGTGAGGATAACCACACATGAAGAGACTAGCCCCTGCCAGGCCCCAGGGAGGAGCCCTCAGTATGTCCAGGTTAGTTAGTATTCTCTGGGAATGAGCAGGTCCATTTGTATACATCGTTCTTTAGTCCCAGAAGATTACTTGGCTTCGTTTAAAAAATATATATGTTTTTGTTTTAAATATATTTTTTATTGATTTCAGAGAGGAAGGAAGAAAGAGAGAGAGGGAGAAACATCAATGATGAGAATCATTGATTGGCTGCCTCCTGCACGCCCCCACTGGGGATCAAGCCTGAAACCCGGGCATGTGCCCTGACCTGGAATCGAACTGTGACTTCCTGGTTCATAGGTCAGCGCTCAACCACTGAGCCACACCGGCCAGGTCCTTTGGCTTCTTAAGATACCTGTGATGTGGGTTCAGGTTCTTCCTATCCCCTGGCTTACGTTGTTAGTTCACTCGGCAAACTTGTCCAGAGCCAGGGCCACCCTCGGGGCAGCCAGGTCTGAACAGGTCTGGAGCGATGGCACTGTTTTCTCTAGAAACGCAGCCAGGAGCCTGAGCGGGGTGCTGAGACAGCGCTTTGCCTCCCCAGCTCTGTCTCTGGGATGTTCCCTGGGTTGCGGGGAGATGCTGGGGAGTGGACGGGGCCCAGCCCTCCCAGTCGCCGTCCTCTGTGGAAGGCACGGTGGCCCAACGCCCTCATTTCCCCACGAACAGCAGGTTCCTCGGGGGAGGTAGCTGAAGGAGCTGTCACCGTGTGGGGCCAGGGCTGGGGCTCAGAAGGGAGCTCTTTAAAGCCTCGTTCAGGTTCTGCCACTCCGCAGACATGAAGCTGGCCCACCCCAGGCAGGTTACCTAACTTTACTCTCGGTTTCCTCCTCCTCTGAATGAGGCGACCATTCCCTGCTTTACATTGTGGGCTTTCCAAGGAGCTAACGATGCTAGATTGGGACATGACAGTCCTCTCCCCGGTACATGTTCACACTGGTCTCTGATGCGGTACCGAAGGGGTCAGCGGAGGGACGAGCGTGCGGGAGGCCACCGGGCCCACCTGGGGAAGTGGCCACGTGGCGGCCGAGAGCACAGGGGTGCCTGGCATCGCACAGAGCTGGGGGCATCCCCTAACAGGAGGGGGTTAGGAACCAGCTCAGGTCCCAAGGACTACGGAAGATTTGAGATTTTACTTGAGCCCCGGCCTGTGCCTCTGGGGAAGCAGCTACTTCAGTCAAACTGCTTCTGGCCCGGGAAGGGCTGGGCTGAGGCCCAGAGAATCGAGTACTCTTATGGGGAAAAAAAACTCTTTAGTTCATTGAGCTGGTCATCCAGGTTTAACTGTTGGCGATTTCTCCTGCTTTTACTCGTCTGCTTATTGTTGAGAAGGGAGCAGGGAGGAAGAAACTGCTTTTATACAATTGAGGGCGGAAGGGTTTGAACTAGAATCTGGAGTCGTCGTTTCAACTCTGAGGCGTCAAAGTGGGGTGCAGTGGGGTGAGCCACCAGTTATTTGTGAGGGTGGTGGGCCCCCGTTTGGCCTGGCGGGCAGTCCCGTGGAAAGCAGAGGTGGAAGGAAGCCCGCCCGGGGCTCTGTAGGTGACCCCGCTCTGGGAGGGAGAGACAGACAGCGTGACTTAGACGTGCTCGCAGGGCTAAGAATGAAGTGGACTGTGCAGGGCTGACCACAGCTCGGGGGCTGGCGCCTGCTGTCAGCGGGGAAGCCGGCATCTGCTCAAACAGTGGAAAGGTGACAGAGCGCTTGTATTGGAGACACCACCAGGAGGGACTCGCCTTCTGGCATGTTCCTGGCCCAGCCTGGAGGGACAGCAGGTGTCCAGGTGTTTGGTTAGGGTTCAGATGGGAGATTGCTGTTGAGGTTGGGAAGGGAACCAGACGTTCCCTTGTGCCAAAAAAAAACCAAAACAAAAACCTCAGCTACTAAATGGGAGGGAACGTGAGGCTTAAACCAAAATAACTGGACAATGATAGGCCCTTTCTCTTTTATCTCCCCCACCCCGGCCCCCATCGATTAGAGAGAGTGGAAGGGAAGGAGGGAGGGGGAGAGAAACATTGATGTAAGGGAGACACATGGATTGGTTGCTTCCTGAACATGCCCCGATCAGGGCCAGGAATCGAACCTGCAACCCTTTGGTCCGCGCCACCCCCTATCCCCCCCCCCGCCCCCCGGCGATGCTCTAACCACTGAACACTCTGGCCAGGGCCCCTTTCCCTTTTTTGACAAGTGAGAGGTTACTCTGGGTCTTACTGGACCCTTCCTGTGGGCCTTTGCTGGCGACCTGAGGGAGGGCGATGGTGGCGGCCTCCTTGGACCAGCCGTCGCTGACCTATAAGGAGTAGAATCCAATGTGGCTGGCGAGTCAATGCCCGGGCCTTCCCCACAAAGCTGCCCTCTGCTTCTTCCCCAGGGGTTACAGATCCAGGACGGGTACCCAGTAACCCGGCCTCCCCTTGGCTCCATAGAAAGCTCCCTGTGTTTCTTTGGCTTCTGCCCTTAGAAGAAAATTCTAGAAGTATGCCCCCGCTCCAAGGAGGGCTACTGTCTCTTCATACTAGTATCCCCTCTGCAGCCTGGTTAAAGAGAACCGCTAGGGTACTGTCCTCAACCCCTCGCTCCAGGCCACGTGCCAACGCACACGTGCCCAGGACAGCAGCTACCTTCCGAACGGCAGTGCTGTCTTTCCTTGTCCAGTTAGGAGCTTCCTGAGCCGCCTGCCAGTTCAGATGCAACTCGGCAAAGTCAAAGCTGTCCTTTCTCAGCTGACTCTCGCCTTTCGTCATGTGACTCTACCTTGTCATTAATTTTCCACCCAAAAAGCACCTGCAGCGTGATCTGACCTACATATCCCTGTCGTCAGATCCTGCTCCTTGTCCCCATCGGGCTGTCCCTGGTGTCACCACACCCCTTCAGCCTCCCTTGCCAGGTGCCTCCCCACTCACCCTCGCCCTGTCTCAGAGCCAAGCATTCCGAGAGGCTGTTAGTGCTCTTGTGTTTCAAAGGGGATTTTTTTCCGGGCCTTCCCGGCCTAAGTCATCAGACTCTCCTTACTGCATTCCAATGACAGGCTTCGCGGAGGCTTTCCCAACGTGACAAGGAACAATGCATCACCTTCTTCGGGCAAAGACCTCCCAGGGCAGCCAGGCAATAGAATCCAGGCTCCCACAGCCTTTCAGTCCCTGGTAGCGTGTGCCCTCAGGCTAATTTCTGCAAAATGCCTCCTTTCTTCAGGGGCGCTGTCTCCCCCACAGGGCCAATGTGGGTTAAAGTGACAAGGTGCACGTACACCCGGTCAGCGATGGCAGCTGTGCGCCCTCCACAGCTCCAGCCACATGGAGACTCTCCAGTCTTAGGCGTTGGTTCTTTATTACTGAACTCCGATCCCACGCATATCCTAGCACCAGAACATCAGCTCCTACATTTGGGACCACGTTTTGTCTTCGTATCCTCACTGCCTAAAGCGATGCCTGGCCAAGTGCCTGTAGAATGAATGAATGAATGAATGAATGAATGCATTTTGGCTCTGGATCTAAACATTGTTTCACATGAGAATTTCAGGTTGGCCCTTTCCTCCGCTTCTGCTAAGGTACTAAGGCCACGTTGGGGCGAGGCCCTCACTTCATCTGGTGTGTACCATGAGCTGCAGCTGCCCGCCCATCACTCGTCCTCACCCACTCCATAGCCTGTCTCATCTTGTATGATGATGTGACAGGCACGCCATGGAAGATAAGATCAGTACCCTCATTAAAGCAGCAGTGCCAAGGTCCTGGCCAACTTCAACAGAGCCTTGTTTGCATCTGCATCCGGGGAATGGTGGCCCTGCCTCAGGCGGGAGGTCCTGCCCTCCGCCACTGCTGCCCCAGCTGAGGGGAGAGTGGAGCAAAGAAAGAAGAGTCTGAAGAGGCTGATGATGTCGTGGGCTTTGGTCTTCCTTTTTTAAGTATATTTTTATTGATTTCAGAGAGGAAGGGAGAGGGAGAGATAGAAACATCAATGATGAGAGAGAATCATGGATCGGCTGCCTCCTGCACGCCCCCCCATCCCCCCACTGCAGGATCGAGCCTGCAAGCTGGGCAGCTGGAGCCACTGGATAGTCCTTATAGGCAGGGGGCCTGGAGGGCTTGGGGAGAACACACAATCCCTTTCACATCTAGCATCGAATAAGCCACAGGGATGTCTCAGATACTTTCCCCACTGGTGCAGTGTATCTCAACTGGCAAGTTGGTTCTGTAAAGCTGGCTCTATTATCACTTTATTTATTTTTTTAAAATATATTTATTGATTTTTTACAGAGAGGAAGAGAGAGGGATAGAGAGTTAGAAACATCGATCAGCTGCCTCTTGCACACCACCCCCTACTGGGGATGTGCCCGCAACCAAGGTACATGCCCTTGACCGGAATTGAACCTGGGACCCTTGAGTTCGCAGGCCGACGCTCTATCCACTGAGCCAAACCGGTTTCGGCCCTATTATCACTTTAAACTTTAAAGCAATGGTTTTTTAAGCAGATAGTTCTAAGACACAGGGATGTTTCCGGAGCAGGAGGATCAGAAGGGAAAGCGGAGTCCTTTGGGGGGAAAATGAAGTAGGTCTGCAGTCCTGTGCATGGGGCTCTTGCCCCTCAGGTGGGGAAACCCAACACATCTGGCGAATGATAAAAACTGGAATTTTATAATAGCTCATATGAAGGATGCCCAAGGGTGGGTGTTGCATACGAATTGTAGACTATTGATTTTCTGATCCCACGTCTTATTTGCAAATGGTTCACGTATGACACTAAATTGAAGTGACACACTTCAGGTCAGCAGGGCTGACAGCCTCCCAGCCATGACACTGGCCACTTGACACCAACTATCTCCCATCAGTCTGCAGCCAGTTTCCACGGCAGTGACAGGACATCGACAGTGAGCTGCTTCTCACCTGAGAGTCAGTGCGCCTGAAAAAGGAAGTTGCATGTTGGAGACGAGGTTCATTAAGGACTTTGTTGATAGACTGTGCAGGGCTCAGCAGTGTCTAATTTAGGTCCCACGCACAACTGTGAAAATCAAAAATGAGAAATTCAGCTCACAGTGGAAGATATTCCCAGGCCTTTTGTTTTTCCTGGCGAAATTTTAAAGTAACCTCACCAGCACCCTGATGAGCATACAAAGACAGTCATGTACAAATATGTGATAAACTATTTATTGTGACTAATTGCTCAGGCTATTAGCTGTTATAATAAAGTAACGATTCCTAGTGAAAATAATAGAGGAGAAGTAGCTTTGTAAAAGCTCTTTATGATCTGCTTATAAAATGTCACAGGCCATCCTCAACAACAACAAGACACGAACACGTTTCCTGCGCGGAAAGCCGAACACTGCATGGATAGGCTGTCTGCTGAGAGCCAGATTAGCTTCTTGATACCAGGGGGGACCACACTGTGAAACTGTATGCGGGCAGCTGACCGCTGAATTCCACCTGTGGGCTGCTGGGAGGCTTCAGAGAGGAATTCCTTTGGCTGTGGCCACGGTCAGTCCAGGTCCACCTTGCCTTTCTGATGCCGCTTCATTCTCGAATAGGGACTGATTGTATCATCCATCACAAAGTCATACAGGACTTTGATCCAGGAGTTGTAGTGGGGCAGGTTGTCGTAGTACTCAGCAGCTATCTTCCTCACCTGGGAGGGAGAAAACACAGCAGGGTGAGTGATGGGGGTTCCCGAGGCCTCCTGAAGATGACAGACGTGTGACAGACACCGAGAAACCATGCGACCTTTCTCCCCGCAACCTCTCCGATCAACGAAGCAGCTTCATGAACTCTAAGCAGTTTCAACAGTAAAACAGACTTGACCCTGGGCTGACTGACGCTTTCCTATCAAGCCCTGAGGGACTACGTATCTGGTTTATTTGTCAGGTTTGGCCCCTGGAATCTTTACCAACAGATACTTGTTTTTCAAGCATACCGTCATGGATTGTAGGATACAAAGGTAAACACGTGACCCTGCCATCAGGGAGCCTGCCAATAGGAGTCAATTACTGTGGCATACCCATTAGATGGGCACCTATCCAGCGTGCGGTTCTGCCATCCCGAAGTGAGAATGTCTTTTGAAAGTGACCACTGCCAGTGTGACCAGGAAGCACACTGGTTCCATGGCTTCATCAAAATGTACAAAACTCTCCTGGTAACTCCCAAAGGGGAACAACACAGCAGAAGCCAAGGTGGTGAACAGACAGCAAAAAAAAGACGGTTCACGTTTAAATTACTCCTTCAGTTCGGGAAATGTAATAGTCTTTTCTGGTTGTGGAGAACCAGATGAACGTACCACTCTGAAGGAACCATTATGTCAGAGAGAGCTTCCCACAGGGTATTCTCAGCCAGTCAGTCAGAAGAAACAGAGTGACTGATACCTCTGGACACAGTCCTTCAGCATTCCTAAAGCTCTCCCATGAATAAGGATATCTGCAGACAACACACATAACTAAACCTGGATCCTAATCCAGCTGAACGTAGGCCAGAGCCAGCGGTAAGCAATGTGTCCTAACAGCTAGAATACCATCTTTCCAAAAAAGTAGAAAATCAGAACAAGGCCATCCTTGGTGTACACGCGTTGGTGTATACGCCTTGAGAGAAAAAGCAGGAGGGGAGACTAGAGGAGTCTAAGGACGTCTGTGAGTTTAGCTAAGGAGTACGGAGACAACGGGAGATACAGGGGAAATGAGACATCCACGAGCCATGGCCTTAAAGTCAATACCTGAACTGAACTAAGCTTTCAGTCTGGGAAAGAAAGTACCAAGTAAAAGTATGTGGCTTATGTTGGAAAAGGTTCTCTTGTTCAAAGGGCAACCAGCTTTCTCCATAACCTTTTACAAAGTAAGTAAAATGAGCTTGCCCACTCGGGGAAGAGGCGAAGGCCACACACGCCAGTGCAGCCAGCACATGGGCACAGTGACCAAGGAGCGTCACGTTACACCGGGTTCAAAGTTGCTTCCAGACAGCCGTGTGGTGTGTTTCCCCATTTTATTGTGATTTACTACAGAAAAGCTGATGGGCCCTAGCCAGTCTGGTTCAGTGGATAGTGTCGGCCCACAGACTGAAGGGTCCCGGGTTCGATTCCGGTCAAGGGCATGTACCTCGGTTGCAGACTTGATCCCGGGCCCAGATTGGGGCGTAGGGGGGAGGGCAACTAATCAATGTGTCTCTCTCACATCGATGTTTTTTTCTCTCTGTCTTTCCCCCTCCCTTCACTCTGTCTATAAATCGATGGGAAAAACATCCTTGGGTGAGGATTAACAGAAAAGCTGATGGAATAGTAAAACCAACAGCCATATGCTCTTCACCTAGGCCCACCCATTCACACTATGTCACAGTCATTGTCTCTCTCTATATAACATACACTACATACTTTGCTTTCTTTGTGGAACCTTTGAAAGTAAGTTGCAGACATTTTGTGACAACTTACCCCTTATATTTCACCCTTACATAATCAACATGTGTTTCCTGAGAACAGGGACATTTTCCCACAAATTCATGGTACCATTTCATTCCCCAGAAATTTAACATCGATACATCATCTATTACAGAGTCCAGATTCAGAATTTCCCCACTGACCCAATGTCCTTTCTAGATTTTTCTTTCCTCAATTGGGAATCCAATCAAATGTTACATATTTAAACAGCCAACAATGAAAAACTTTATGAGGAAATCTATAAAATTTGATTGGGAGGCAGTAATAGCATAAAATACCTGGTTTATATCGATTTAAAAAAATCAAGAAAAACTATTATTACATTTCATACATATGTACTTCTTTCTTTTTTTTTAGATTTATGGAAACAGTTTTTATAACAACTGTAAAGACTCCCCATTTTGAGGTGGAAAGTCTAAGAGAATTTACCAGAAAGACACCTGAAGTTAGGGAGGTGGCCCTTGGGAGGGGATGAAAAGGTAAGGGTCCAAGTTTCTTTCATTTACTCCACAAACGATACACTAAAAGTCTACTGTGATCAAAACAGATGGCGCTTCAGGAAACTATTCTGCACATCAGTTATGCGGGAATCTGTCTTCCACACAAACCAACACGTAGGTCTTAGCCTCTGTAGGTGAGCAGTGATGAAGGTCCTGTGAACTGTGCTTACTGTACAGAGGGGTCTCCCTTCCCATTTCTGAATTACTTTGCAGGTAGCAGACTGTGCAGATCCCCCAGCACTTCTCAACCCTAAGTGTTCCCACTGGGCTCCGGACCCCGGAGTGTGAACTCTGAAATCAGGCTGGCAGACTGAGAAGCTCACTGTGAAACATACTAGATCCCTTTTAAAATAAGCAAGTTGAGACTAATTTTGATCACACAGCCATCAGAAATTAGTATATGTGTGATATCCCTTACTTACCAGTGGAAGGTTTTTTCCAGGAATGTTGGGGAAGTCGTGGTGTTCATTATGGTAACCCACATTGAAGGTAAGTAAATTCAGAGGCCCATAGTACGAGTAAGTTTCATGTCCCTTTAAGAACATGTAATGTTCAGCTATAAAATGTCCAGAGATCGGATGCAAACCTAGACCAAGTAAGGACGCTGCCAACATGTAGACTAAAGATTTAACTCCCAAAACGTAGTAAATGATCACGTCAAATGTGAGCTGGACCACAGTATTGATGATTTCCAGGTAAGTGACTGGCTTGGGATTGATGAACAGAGGTCGAAAAGCATAGAAGAGAGGCTGAAGAATAACCCAGATGAACTTCCTGAAAGTGGTACAGAAGAACCAGCCTTCAAAATCGGTGGGAATATCCACGTCGATGCCATCGGCTCCGAGGTAGCGATGATGATCCATGTGATACCGCTTAAAGGAAACGGAATACGGCACACCGATCGGAAGATTAGCAAACATCCCAAACCAGCGATTCCACATGGCTTTGTAGTGGCCAAAGGCACTATTGTGGGAAACTTCGTGAATGGCCAGAGTCATTGAATGGTTAATGCAGCTGCCAAAGGCATATGCCCAAAATATGACCCATTTCCAGTCCAAGTCCTTCACTAAGTAAAGTGCAGCCAACTGTGTGAGAACCATCATAATGACAATCCATATCAAGTTGGGATCAGGCTTCATCAAGGATTTTATCTCTGGATACTTTGCTGTAAAGAAAAAAACAAAAATTAGGAACTTAGAAAAGCACAGTTCTACAATAATAATTAAATCAACAATTGCCCTAACCGGTTTGGCTCAGCGGATAGAGCGTCGGCCTGCGGACTCAAAGGTCCCAGGTTCGATTCCAGTCAAGGGCATGTACCTTGGTTGCGGGCACATCCCCAGTAGGGAGTGTGCAGGAGGCAGCTGATCGATGTTTCTCTCTCATCTACGTTTCTAACTCTCTATCCCTCTCCCTTCCTCTCTGTAAAAAATCAATAAAATATATTTTAAAAAAAATTAAATCAACAATTAAAGTAGCACACTAATTCTCCGCGCCCCCCCCCCTCCCCCCAATCATTACATGCCCTATTAGAGACTTGATCTCCTCAGGAAGGAGTAGATTCTAAGAGTAAGGTTACAAAATACCATGTCACAACAAATGGAGAATTTATGTAGGAAAAACTAGCCTCAAAATGTAGACTCTCCACGTTAACAAAAACATAGTCACAAAGGAGTAAAGATTTCATGTTGTCCAATTACCTCTTCACCCCTAACAATTCTTTGTACAGTGAATGTATAAGGTTTACTAAGTTAAAGCCATAGCCTGGCAAATCTAGTCTGTGTGTCTGGCAATATATTACATACGTAGGAAAGTGTTCCTAACGGCAGAGGCAGATTCTTCTCTGGCTCCCACCACCCAGAGAATGAATGTCTTTGGTTTTACATGTGTTGCTGGGTGTGTTAGGCCCAGGAAGGCAAAAGTTCCAAAGGAGCTCTTTCTTGGGACAAGTCATTCAGAGTGTTCTTCATCGGCTGCTTACTGCACGGCCCCTACTGGGGATCCAGCCTGAAACCCCGGCATATGCCCTGACTGGGAATCCAACCGTGACCCCCTGGTTCACAGGTCGGCACTCAACCACTGAGCCACACTGGCCGGGCAGAATGTTCTTGAAAAGATAAAGAAGGGGAAAGAGTAGCTTCAACCTCTTTTCTCTAAATGTGAAATGAAGAATACAATAAAAGCTTAAAATGCAAGATGTATGTTTTCATTTAAGTCTAGTTTTATATAAAGACTAGAGGCCCGGTGCACGAAATTTGTGCACAGGGGCGGAGCGGGGGGGGGGGGGGGGGTGTGTCCCTCAGCCCAGCCTACACCCTCTCCAATCTGGGACCCCTCAAGGGATGTCCGACTGCCCGTTTAGGCCCGATCCCTGGGATCGGGCCTAAACGGGCAGTCGGACATCCCTCTCACAATCCAGGACTGCTGGCCTGCCTGCCTTCCTGATTTCCCCTAACCGCTTCTGCCTGCCAGCCTGATCACCCCCTAACCACTCCCCTGACAGCCTGTTTGCCCCCAACTTCCTTCCTCTGCCGACCTGGTCACCCCTAACTGCCCTCCCCTGCAGGCTTGATTGCCTCCAACTGCCCTCCCTTGCAGGCCTGATGCCTCCCAACTGCCCTCCCCTGCTGGCCATCTTGTGTCCACATGGGGGCAGGATCTTTGACTACATGGGGGCATCCATATTGTGTGTTGGAGTGATGGTCAATCTGCACATTACTCTTTTATTAGATAGGAAGTAAGGGTAGTGTTAGTTAACTCGTCCTTTCTCTCCTCTCCCCTTTTCTGTCTCCAATCTCTCTCCTCTGATCTTTGTTGGCAGTAGTTCATTTTAGCCAATGTTAATATTTTGTAGGCAATAGACACCCAAGAGAGTAATCTTACAAGCCTAAAAGTGAATTAGTCTAAAACGAATTTTCCTGGTGTAAGTGAAGAGTTCAAATAAGCCATTCATTAAAATATAAGCACTTTTGGAGCAATTCTCCCACAGTAGAATAACAACGTCAGTTAACTGATGGATAAGTAACAATTCTTTTGTATTAAGATGTGTTATTTGTTTAGACAGAGCATTTTTACCTTATATAACAATCAAAATGACACAGCTAACAAAGGATAGAAAACAATACACATTTCATAGGCACTCTAAAATCCTGAAACTTATATGCACAGTTTTCTCACAGACAGACATATCAACTCCCTCCAAGTAGTTCTGTACCAAATTTTTGCAAAGTGTAATAGTACATAAAAATCAATACTACAAGGGTGCCAATGTAAGTAAATGGGGAAAGAACAGTCTTTTCAACAAAATAATAAAGTTGGATTCTCCCTTATACCAATGAACCCAAAGCGGAACATGGGTCTAAATGCAAGAAAACTATAAAACTCATAAGAAAACAGAAGTAATAAGTTATATAAATGCCAAACCACTGTGCTGTACATTTGAAACTAATATAATATTGAATGTCAACTGTAATAGAAAATCTTTTTAAAAAGAAAAAAAGTAAATCTTAATATTCTTTATTTCTTGGATACTACATCAAAAACGTAAGTAAGGACAAAAGAAAAAAAATGGATAAACTGGACTGCATCAAAAACTTTTATGTTGCAAATGATACTATCAGTAAAGTAAAAGACAACCCACAGAACAGGAAGAAATGTTTGCAAATCATATATCTTGTAAGTATTTAGACTACCTAAAGGCCTCTTAAAACTCTTACAGTTACTGACCCAATTAAAAATGGACAAAGAATCTGAATAGTTTTCCAAAGCAGATATACAAATGGCCAATAAGCACAAGAAAGATACTCGGCATTTATTAGTCATTAGAAAAATGCAAATTGAAACCAAAATGAGATACCACTTCAAACCCACTAGAATGGCTGTAATACAGAAGACAGGCAATAACAAGGATGTGGGGAAATTGGGACACACACACACACGGCTGGTAACCATATACAATGGTGCCAGTTTCGAAAACAGTTTGGCAGTTCCTCAAAATGTTAAACATCAAGTTACTAAGGACCCAGCAATTCCCCTCTTAAAAGAGAAATGTAACGGGTTATGTGAATGTTCACAGCAGCATTGGTCATTATAGTCAAAGGGTGAAGACAACCCAAAAGCCTACCAAATGATGAATGGATAAGTGAACTGTGGTATAGCCATACAAGTGAATATTCTACGACCACAAGAAAGAATGGAGTGCCCATACATGCTACAACATGAAAGAACCTTGACAACATTAGGCCAAGCAAAGAAGTCCATCACAAAAAGACCAGGATTGTATGATTTCACTTATAAGAAATGTCCCGAACAGGCAAATCTAGAGACAGAAAGTAGATTAGTGGCTGCTGAGTACTGAGAGTTGAAAGTGGGGCCAAGAACTAAAGGAGTAGAGGGTTTCTTTTGGGGGTGACAACAAAGCCCTAAAAATTGAATTGAAATAGTCACATAACTCTGAATACACTAAAAAACACTGAATTGTACACTTGAATGGGTGACTTTAAAGTTGGTGAATTAGATCTTAAAGCTGTTAAAAAATACTATTTCCCTGTGGAAGTATAACCGTAAAAGGATTCTTGTGGCTTATTATTTAATCTACAAGTAAGGTCTAATTCGAAGCCCTCATTAATTTCACATAGATGCCTTTTTCTAACTCATTTATTTATTGTTGACAGTATACAGATGTCTCCCATCTTCTCCCTTCTTGCCCCCTTCCCCCCCAGCCCCACCCCACCTTGGTCCTCTTATTTATATATATGCATATATGTTCTTTAGTTTATCTCTTCCTGTCCCCTCCCCCTCAGCACCCCTGCCCCCTCTGAGGTCTGTTATTCCATTCCCTGCATCCATACCTCTGGCCCTGTTTTGTTCATTAGTTTCTTTTGTTCTTTAGATTCCACTTACAAGTGAAGTCACAGATGCCTTTTAATATTACTTTTAATATAACTCTAAATGTAAATTTAGTGTTTTGGTTGTTAAACAACGTATTTATGCTTCCTCATGCTTCCCTCCCCCCAAAACCTGACAAATTTCAGAAATATCTCTTATCATTTACGTTTAAGGTAAACAAATCTCCAGATTCTTATCTTTCCTGATACTCCACCCCCGAAATGGAACACGGAGCAGTATTTACACCTGCTGGGGAGATAATCATATTTTCATTGAGCAATATGTAGTCTTTTATCTTTCCAAGTGAACTGGTTCAGTGATAATGTGTGGGGAAAAGGCTCAGTGTTGAGATAAGCATCAATAAGCACTTTTTTACTTCACTGATTTTCTGAATATTAAGTAGCTAAGATCCATATTCAGGAGTTGATTTTCCCCAGGTGGACACCTGATTATTCTTAGGCAATGTGTTGATAAGGCATCTCTCTTATGTGTGACTTGCAAAATACACCCTGTAATTAAAAAGAATGCATCCAAGCCCTGGCCCAGTGGCTCAACTGCTTGGAGCATCACCCCATACAAAAAAAGGTTTCAGGTTCCATCCCCAGTGCGGGGGCATACGGGAAGCAACTGATGGATGTTTTAAAACATTGATGTTTTCCCCTCTTCCTTTCTCTCCAAATAAAAGCATATCCTCTGTGAGGATTAAAAATAAACAAATAAACAAAAAGAAAGCATCCAAGAAACAAACTTCTCTTAAGTCTACCTTTGTCTCGGCTGGTGTTGCTCAGTGGTTAGATCGTTGGCCCAGGAACCCAGGGTTCTGGGTTGATTGTGGTTAAGGGCACGTACCTGAGTTGTTGCAGGTTCCCTGCCCCAGGAGGCAACCAACTGATGTGGGTCTCTCACATCGATGTTTCTCTCTCCCTCTCCTCCCTTCCCTTCCATTCTCTCTAAAATCATGGAAAATACACCCTCCAGTGAGGATGAACAACAAAAAGTCTACCTTTAGTAGCGACTGCAAAGGAGGTTCAAGCTCCCAATTTACTAATTCAATTTTTAAAAATTAATTTCAAAAGGATCCACTAACTCCTTTCTGTAAAAACATGACATTCCTAACTTTGGATTCCCCCAGCAAAAATCAGGGGCTTGCTGTTTGATTTCAAATGGATGCTGAGAAGACACACTAGGAAAATACAATGTACGAGAAAGAGTTCCTCTAATTCCACCGACCACCCTGTTCGTTTCCTGATTTTTGGAGTAACAGCAAAGACGTTAAAGGCATCTGCTTTGGAGGCCATCTAACCCAGAACAGAACCGCCCCTCTAACATCTGCTCCCTCTTTGCTCGCTTTCAAAAAGAGCGATCACTGACCTTCACTGGGAGGATTAAGTTGGGTTAATGTTTGTAGACGAGCCAGCCCACTGCCTAGCCCATCGTTAAGAGGAACCTGAGAGAGAAGCGAATTCTCTGTATAATTCAGAAGCTCCATGGAGCTGAGCGCCCGCACCTCTAGCGCGACAACTAGGCCTCGCCAGCGGGTGCAGAGGCCTGAATCAGCACCCAGGGGACCCGCCGGCCGATGCTGGCACGTCTTCCGGAGTTCAGTCTCTAGGTGCCCAGAGCCCGGGCGGATGGAAAATACCTAACAATCCGCCCGTGCGTCGCAGGCCAGTTGTGATCAATGAGACCACGAGCGTGGGCGCACGGACGCGGGTCCCGCCCGGGAAGGCCCAGGGGTCGCTGCGGTCGGGTCTCGGCCCCTCCCCGCGGACAGGGCGGCGGCGCCCTCGCCCGATCGCCGGTGCGTGGACCCCCGAAGCTCCCGGACCGCGCCCTGCCCCGCACGCCTTCGCGGTCCGCCGCGCCCCGGCCCCGGGGGGGGGGGGGGAGGGGAAGAGGAAGCAAGGGCGCCCACCGGGGCACGGGGGTCTCCAAAGGGGAGGATGCCCCCCCAAGGGCGATCTAGCCGGGGGACCGGCTCCCCACACCCTCGCGCCAGCCGGATGCCTGCGCCTCCCCGAGGAAGGGCGGGCGCGGCGGGCGCGCGGGAACCGCCCCCTCCCCCCTCCGCCGGGCCGAGCCCGGAGCGCCGGCCAGAGGCCTCGAGGGCCTTTCCGGGGCGGTGGGACGCGGAGGGGGCCGGCTCGTAACGGGCCTGGGGCGCCCACGGGCGTGCAGGGCCCGCGCTGGGAGAGCGCGCCCCGGCGGCGGGAGGCCGCGCACGCACATAACGGGGCGCGGGCCGGACCTCACCCAGGATCTCCCGGCGCCGGTCGGCGTGCGGCTGGTCGGTGTAGACCCACTCGAAGTCTTCCCGCGCGACGCGGTTCCCCATGGCGGCGGCGGCGGCGGCGGCGGCGGCTCGCGACCGGCTCCCGACTGTCGCTCCCGCTCCTGCTCCCGGATCCTCCGAGGCGGCGGCGGCGGCGGCCCGGCTGGAGTGGGCGGGCGGCGGGCGGCGCGGCGGAGCTGAGGAGAACAAGGCGGAGCCCCTAGGCCCCGCCCACGCGCCCCAGGCCCCGCCCACGCGCCCCAGGCCCCGCCCCCGACGGCCCAGGCCCCGCCCCTGCCGGCCGGCGAGGAACGTGACCCGCGTGCGCGGCGCTCGTGGGCCCTCGCGCGGGGCCGGGCGCCGCCGCTCGGGAACGGCGGGGTTGTGAGGGCGGGGACTCGTCCGACCGGCGGGAAGCCGTGCCTGCGGTGCCGCCGCCCCCGGCCCGCCCCGCCCCGCCCGGGAGGAAGGTGGGAGCGGAAGGAAACGTCGCCACCCCCTGCGCCGCTCTAGCGCTTCCGAGGAGGCCGGTCGCGGGACCCGGGGCGTCGGTAAGGGCCGCGCGCCAAGCCCCGGTGTGGAAAGCAGGTGCTCCCCGGAGCCCTGGGCTGCCTCCCGGGCAGAAGGCCGCAGGAAACCGCGCGCGTGGGGCCAGCACGTGAGGGAACCGGGACCGAGTGTTACCGGAACGGTTCTGGTGCGACCATTCCCCTCGCCGGAGGACTGTCCCGCCCCCCACAGCCTCTTCCTGAGAGGGGACAGTTCTGGTTTCAAAATTAGTTACTTTCTCTCTTAGAAAAGAGACTTGGACTGAAGTTACAGAAAGGAAGATAACCAGACATGGTGTGACTCGAAATGAAAGAACACGCGCGCGCGCAAACACACACACACACATACATGTACACACACACACATACATGTACTCACACACATACACGCGCGCACACATCTGATCAAGCCCCGGATCCAGCTGCGATCGTGTAGGAAACAGGGCAGGGGAGCGTGTTAAACTAACCACAGGGACGCAGTCAGCAAGATCCTGACTGTGGGGACCTCTATAGGTTCTTTTTTAAAAATATATATATTTTATTGATTTTTTTTACAGAGAGGAAGGGAGAGAGAAACATCCATCAGCTGCCTCCTGCACACCCCCTACTGGGGATGTGCCCACAACCAAGGTACATGCCCTTGACCGGAACCGAACCCCGGGACCCTTGAGTCCGCAGGCCGACGCTCTACCCACTGAGCCACACCGGCCAGGGCCTCTAGAGGTTCTTTAATAAATAAAATGGAAGGCGGGCGGGGGGATAAGAGAGGGGGGACCTATATATGAAAAGGGACTTAAACGACCTGCCAACCAATTGCAATGTACTGACCTTATTTTGATCAAATGGTCAGAGTGTTTAACAAAATCGACAGGCGATCATTTAATTGCTTGGGTACGTGGCAGTATTAAGAAGTTGTTCATTTCTTTAGTGTGATAATAGTATTAATGGTCCTAGTTGTTGTTTTTAAGTCTATATCTAATGTAGCGGTTCATACCCGGGGCATAAACCTCAGTAAACTAAAAACAAACCAATAAATGATGGCGCATTCATCCCTCAGTATCCTGAGTGATTGGCACCAGGACCCCTTGGATACGGTATACGCCAGCCCCATATATAAAATGGTGAAGTATTTGCATATATAACCTACATAATCCTCCTGTATACTTCAACTCATCTCCAGATTACTTAACATACCTAATCCAATGCTATGTAAATAGTTGTTACACTGTAGTGTTTAAGGAATAATCACCAGAGAAAAATGTACACATTCAGTCAGTAAAAAGTATTAAAATACTTACTTTTCAAGTGTTTTTAATCCTTGATTGGTTGAATCCGAGGGAGTAGATCCTGTGGGTACGGAGGGCTGACTCTACATACAATTAACCATACAATGTTGTACTATACCACCAGTCAAAAAAATGAGCAAGTTCTTTACATGTCAATATGAATTAACCTCCAAGATGTACTACTAAGTGCAAAACACCAGGTTTGGGAGTGTGTGTGTGTATAATACACATATATGTTTCCTTGCATATGCATGAAATATGTTTAGAAAGACACCCCAAAATGATTACATAGTAGGAAAGTAAGTAGGAGTCTAAGGGCAAAGGTTGGGAGGGAATGTTGTTTTTATTTTTAAATCGCTTTTTTTAAAAAATATATTTTTTTATTGATTTCAGGGAGGAAGGGAGAGGAAGATAGAAACATCAGTGATGAGTGAGAATCATGGATCAGCTGCCTCCTGCATGCCCCCCACTGGGGATCGAGCCCACAACCTGGGCACATGCCCATGACTGGAATCAAACCTGGGACTCTTTAATCTGCAGGCCGGCACTCTATCCATTGAGCAACACCAGCCAGGGCGGAAGGGAATGTTTATATTTACACCTCCCTCTTCTTTATCTTTTACATTTGAATGGAATGTGGATTTTGACATTCTAAAGGAAAGGAAAAGGATTTGGCTCCAGCATTCTTGTGTGGATTGACCAATATTTTGATGACACAGGCATATTTAGTTAGGAATTTTAAAAGTTCTGCCTGGCCTGCACGGCTCAGTAATTGTGCCCCCACCTATGAAGCAGGAGGTCACCATTCGATTCCAGGTCAGGGCACATGCCCGGGTTGCCAGTTTGTTCCCCAGTGGGGGGTGTACAGGAGGCAACCAATCAATGATTCTCTCTCATCACTGATGTTTCTATCTCTCTGTCCCTCTCCCTTCCTCTCTGAAATCAATAAAAATATATTTATTTATTTATTTATTTATTTTTAAATATATTTTTATTGATTTTTTACAGAGAGGAAAGGAGAGGGAGAGAGAGTTAGAAACATTGATGAGAGAGAAACATCGATCAGCTGCCTCTTGCACACCCCCTACTGGGGATGTGCCCACAACCAAGGTACATGCCCTTGACCGGAATCGAACCCGGGACCCTTGAGTCCGCAGGCCAACGCTCTACCCACTGAGCCACACCGGCCAGGGCCTCTAGAGGTTCTTTAATAAATAAAATGGAAGGCGGGCGGGGGGATAAGAGAGGGGGGACCTATATATGAAAAGGGACTTAAACGACCTGCCAACCAATTGCAATGTACTGACCTTATTTTGATCAAATGGTCAGAGTGTTTAACAAAATCGACAGGCGATCATTTAATTGCTTGGGTACGTGGCAGTATTAAGAAGTTGTTCATTTCTTTAGTGTGATAATAGTATTAATGGTCCTAGTTGTTGTTTTTAAGTCTATATCTAATGTAGCGGTTCATACCCGGGGCATAAACCTCAGTAAACTAAAAACAAACCAATAAATGATGGCGCATTCATCCCTCAGTATCCTGAGTGATTGGCACCAGGACCCCTTGGATACGGTATACGCCAGCCCCATATATAAAATGGTGAAGTATTTGCATATATAACCTACATAATCCTCCTGTATACTTCAACTCATCTCCAGATTACTTAACATACCTAATCCAATGCTATGTAAATAGTTGTTACACTGTAGTGTTTAAGGAATAATCACCAGAGAAAAATGTACACATTCAGTCAGTAAAAAGTATTAAAATACTTACTTTTCAAGTGTTTTTAATCCTTGATTGGTTGAATCCGAGGGAGTAGATCCTGTGGGTACGGAGGGCTGACTCTACATACAATTAACCATACAATGTTGTACTATACCACCAGTCAAAAAAATGAGCAAGTTCTTTACATGTCAATATGAATTAACCTCCAAGATGTACTACTAAGTGCAAAACACCAGGTTTGGGAGTGTGTGTGTGTATAATACACATATATGTTTCCTTGCATATGCATGAAATATGTTTAGAAAGACACCCCAAAATGATTACATAGTAGGGAAGTAAGTAGGAGTCTAAGGGCAAAGGTTGGGAGGGAATGTTGTTTTTATTTTTAAATCGCTTTTTTTAAAAAATATATTTTTTTATTGATTTCAGGGAGGAAGGGAGAGGAAGATAGAAACATCAGTGATGAGTGAGAATCATGGATCAGCTGCCTCCTGCATGCCCCCCACTGGGGATCGAGCCCACAACCTGGGCACATGCCCATGACTGGAATCAAACCTGGGACCCTTTAATCTGCAGGCCGGCACTCTATCCATTGAGCAACACCAGCCAAGGCGGAAGGGAATGTTTATGTTTACACCTCCCTCTTCTTTATCTTTTACATTTGAATGGAATGTGGATTTTGACATTCTAAAGGAAAGGAAAAGGATTTGGCTCCAGCATTCTTGTGTGGATTGACCAATATTTTGATGACACAGGCATATTTAGTTAGGAATTTGAAAGTTCTGCCTGGCCTGCCCGGCTCAGTAATTGTGCCCCCACCTATGAAGCAGGAGGTCACCATTCGATTCCAGGTCAGGGCACATGCCCGGGTTGCAGGCTTGATCCCCAATGTGGGGTGTGCAGGAGGCAGCCAATCCATGATTCTCTCTCATCATGGATGTTGTTGTCTCTCTCTCCCCCTCTCCCTTCCTCTCTAAAATCAATAAAAATACTTTTAGCCCTGGCTGGTTTGGCTCAGTGGATGGAGTGTTGGCCTGTGGACTGAAGGGTCCCGGTTCAATTCTGGTCAAGGGCACATGCCCGGGTTGCCAGTTTGTTCCCCAGTGGGGGGTGTGCAGGAGGCAACCAATCAATGATTCTCTCTCATCACTGATGTTTCTCTCTCTCTGTCCCTCTCCCTTCCTCTCTGAAATCAATAAAAATATATTTATTTATTTATTTATTTTTAAATATATTTTATTGATTTTTTACAGAGAGGAAAGGAGAGGGAGAGAGAGTTAGAAACATTGATGAGAGAGAAACATCAATCAGCTGCCTCCTACACACCCCCTACTGGGGAAGTGCCGGCAACCAAGGTACATGCCCTTGACCGGAATCGAACCTGGGACCCTTGAGTCCACAGGCCGACGCTCTACCCACTGAGCCAAACCGGTCAGGGCAATAAAAATATATTTAAAAAAAATACTTTTAAAAAAGTCCTTAATGTGTTATCTAGCTTTCACACCTTTTCCTGATTCTTGCCAGGTGATTTGTCGTTGGCCCATCATACCACTTATTTTATTTTTTTTTAAAATATATTTTTTATTGATTTTTTACGGAGAGGAAGAGAGAGGGACAGAGAGTTAGAAACATCGATGAGAGAGAAACATCAATCAGCTGCCTCTTGCACACCCCCCACTGGGAATGTGCCCGCAACCAAGGTACATGCCCCTGACCGGAATCGAACCCGGGACCCTTCAGTCCACAGGCCGATGCTCTACCCACTGAGCCAAACCGGTCAGGGCAATAAAAATATATTTAAAAAAATACTTTTAAAAAAGTCCTTAATGTGTTATCTAGCTTTCACACCTCTTCCTGATTCTTGCCAGGTGATTTGTCGTTGGGCCATCATACCATTTATTCCAGAAAGATGCTATCCAATCTGCTGTGAAAAGCTAAGGTGAGTCCCAGTAGTTCCTGATGCCAATAGGAAATTGCAAGTGAGGTAAGCAGATCCTACTTGTGCAATCAAGGTGTCCTTCCATGCAGATTTTTTATTTTCCACTTGTTTTAAAGTAATAACATTGGTAAAGGTCCTTGGTTTCCTAGCAACGTGAATGTATTATGTAGGCTGTGGAACTAAAGATTCCACCCTGACCTACCTTCCGCAGACCGGGGAGGCTGCAGCAGCCTTTCCCTTCCTGCTTCTGTGATGTCTGGGTGACTAGAGTGAAGAGGTGGTGCTGGGATAACTGGTCCCACTTCTGTCACCCTCACCCTGCAGCACAGAGTCATCTGTGACCTCTTTTCTGAACATCTACGTTCTAATCTAGACAAAGTGGGTAAAGCACATATCCTAGCTCTTCCTGCAAATTTTGTTCTGAGCCATTTCTTTACCAGTCCCATCTTTACAGAAGGGGGTGAGATTAATGTGTGTGATTACATTTCATTGGAATTTGGAATAGTTGGAAGGAATTTTAAAGAGAGAACCAGTATTCTTCCTGGCAGGGCAAAAAAAAAAAAAAAAAAATCAGTGGTCACTAATTTTGTGCTGATTGGCAGCATAGAGTAAAGCGACTGTGGACCAGTGATGGGTTCAGACCACATCCGCTAGGACTGCCTCCTCCTTAAGATTACAGGGTCTAGAAGCCCTCACAGTTCTTTCTGCGTGTATGCCTCGGGTGAAACCATTGCCTCCTCCGAGCCCCGCCTTTTCCAGGTTTTGAGTTCTGTATGTTACTCTTAACACGAGGGATTTGGACACTGGCTACTTCTAGTGGATATATAGGATGCTCATCTATATATTTATTCATAAGTTTAGAATGGACGTGCTCTAGTTTCATAGCTCCCCGCTGTTGTAGAATTTAGTGTAGTGGATGGAGCAGGAAGTACAGCAGCTTTGGAGGCCGGGAAGTCTGGCATTTACTTGTATAGTAGCATCATGGACATGTTGCTTAACCCAAATTTAAACATCCCTACCTAGAGAAAAACCCACCTCATAGAGCAGCTGTGAGGACTCGGTAACATGTAAAACACCCGCTCGACCGCTCCAAGAGGAGGCAGCGAGCTATCCCCATGGCATTTGTGCGAAGTGGAGCTCCACAACCCTTTGCACATGAAATACAAAGAAAACAGGCAGCGCTGGTAACAACACTTTTATTTCCGTACCCTGTTGTGTGACTGGGAGGTGTTTTCACTTTCCAATAACTGAATTAGGTTATAACAACGAAAATTCCAGAAGGTAAACTGGCAATTTATTGTTGCTCATGAGCATAAGTAAACAAACATGGTACCACATAAAGGAGTTTTGAACACTTCTAAACTTTTGGTATAGTTTTGAATATGGACCGGTATACTTTGGCCGTGGACCTAATAGATTACTTGCTTCTAAACCCCATCATTCCCTTCAGACACAACAGGTAAAGTTTGGATTTACTTTTTTTGACTTCAGAAATTTAACAAATTCTTAGGGAGCTGACAAAGGCCACCATGACTCGAGCCTACCATATTTATCATGATTATACGTATATTGCTATTAAAAATAAAATCATGGTTCACAGCAGCCAACTAATTGCTAGTTTCATTTTGTAGATCACTTTAGCATCTTTGAAAAACATTTCAATTCAGAATGGCAGGCTATAGGATTTTGTTACATTTAAGTGGTTTTAACTTACTAACCTTTTGTGGACTCGTTAATTCAGATAGATCCCAAGCCAAAGAATTGGATGGCATGTCAAATTGGATTTTATATTAGAAACAGCTGTTTGCAAGAGGCTGCATTATATAGGACATTTCTTTTCAGAATGTCTTTTATTCCTGGCTTCAAATCTTACAGCATATGACACTTGTAGACGGTTTAAGTGTTAACACACTGGTACTCATGCCTAGAGCAGGGTATAAAAACGTGCTGATCACCAAGTATGAGATTTTACATTACATTAACATGTAATGTAAAATTACATTTACATGTGGACGCCGACAAGATAGGGAGTTCCTAGATCCTAAAAAATACTATGGCTAAGGAAATAGAGAACTCAAAAAAAGGAATCACGTCCAAGAAACTGATTCAGTATAGTAAAATACAACTAAGTGCCCTGTCTTAAGAAAAAGTTTATTAATAATAAGGGACAACTGGGACATCATACATCATTTCTTTGGAGATTAAAGTGCAGGCTATGAAATGGCATAGAAAATAATGCATAAAATAGTGCAATCTTAAGGTGCCATTGTTTTTATTATACATAGCCTATGTTCATATGTTCATTTTCTCCCAAAAATCCAGCTGTAGTGACACCTTTTAGCTTATTTATTTAGGCATTATTTATACTTTTACCCACCTTTGGGGCTACATAGAATATCTTAACATTTTAACAAGTAGAATAATAGAGCATACATCTCGGAACTACTAAATAGAGATTAAGGCAAGCCCCTATAAAGTTCAGTACTCCAAAAAACATGGTTTACAAAAAGAAGTTGCTTCCAAAACCAGTGGCTTCAGACTGCATGGCACCCCAGTCGTTTTTAAAGCACAATTACTCTGAATACACTTGTGTTTGCCCCGCTATTTCCAGGCTCTGGACATCCAAAGAGGAGCTTAAAAAAACAGCAGGTTCTCTAACCTCAGGTTCTGAAAGAAATTCATATTTCAGCCCATGTGGAAACCAAGCCAAGTCCATGTAGGAGATAAGCCGAGGATCCTGTGGGGGGCAGTCTTCCTTTTCTCTTATATATGCCTTTTTACCTTGGATCTGTCTGCACTGTTGTACCATAATCACCTTTTAAGTGGGAATGACCCATTAAAATAGAGACATCTCCTCTGAAAACCAGCCAAGGAAGATGACAATATTTCATGAAATGTTGTTCTAGGGCATTGACATTGTGGCATTTACATTATTGACATAAGATCCAGGCAGGATGGTTCTCTCTCTGGGAGGCTAGTTTACAATTTACCTACAACATATGTCAGTTTAAGCTGATCAAAAGGATTTGTGATTTGTTGAACCTTAAATACCATTATGCTATCCAAAAGCAAGTATAAAAGCTACCAAATCAGCCAAAGCAATACCATAACATGTTTTAGCTAGATGGTCTAAGTAAGATTTAAGACTTAAACAACAGAACTGTAGTGTTTTATTCTCCGACTGTTATGGAACATTCATGCATTAACAATCGCAACTCATTAATCTTACGGACAGGTGATTACAAGTGTACACTGTAGAAATTTGGATTTCAAAACAAAATCTACCTTCTAATGTGTAAAAGCTTGTAATGAAAGCCAAATACTCGTGTTTGCTAGTGGAAGACTACAGATACATTTAGGGCATCTAGATAGTTTCTAAAGAAACCCAGGCAACTTGAAAGAATTCATTAACAACTATTAAAGAAACCATCTGAGGTTATATCCCTTTGATGCATAAGAATCATACTTTGTAAACCTGTAAACATGTACTTTGTTACTTAAAAAGTCTTCCTGTTACCAGGAAAGCAGACTGTTAAAGGCCATGACTATTCCAGTAGGCCTCTTCCAAAGTTATGACAATATGGCTAAATCCTATGATTACAAAAAATGAGACCTGCTGAGAAAATGACTTCCAGACAGGGACTTTTACGGATGACCTTGGCTGACAAATAATTGTTTATTTTAAAATTACCTTCCCAACAAACCATGAAACACTTGGAAGTTACTTTATGGTTTTTTCATTGAAAACATACTACATTGTAAATGGAGTTTCAAAGTTAGACATAGAATGATCAAAATCTAAGGACAATATTATGTAAGGACAATATAAAAAATGGGTCAGAAAAAGTTCCATTTGGTGAGGTTAATCTGAAGGATGCAGAACCATGTGATGTTGGACGGATAAAAAAAGGTGACAACTTTGTGCTTTTATTCAACTAAGGTACTTACAAAACCTTAGGTTTTATACAGGTACTAATTCCCACCTGGAAAGGGACAGTTTTCTACATTACACCTAAATTTATTTTAAATAACTGAAGCCCAAGGCAACAGTTGTTTAAAACAATAGTCAAATAATGACATAATTTAGTACATTAAAATAAAACTAGAACAGTAATATCTGAATGTCTCAAAAATATACAACTGGGGAAAATAACCACTGTACACAATTTGGAGGCTGTTAAAGTGACCACTTAGAAGGTTGAACAGTGCAAGACATGCTTTTCCAGTTACAAGCTCAACACAGGAGTGCAAACGAAATTAAAGCTTTTGTTTAAAGTTGAGGACAAGGAAAGCTTGAAATTAATATAAGAAAGCTTCCCTCAGGTTATCCCCCAGAAATGAAATGATCAAAATGCTTTTTCATGGAACAGTGTTCCTCAATGAACTTTCTTTCAATGGCAAAACTGCATCCCACAGGTTGGGTCCCCTACTCACCCCACTGGTCATCACACTTGATCAAGGAGCACACACAGTGGTGAGTAAGGAAAAGTACTAGTAATCAGAGGTCTGATATCGATAGAGAGAGCCTTGGATTTGGGGTTCTGCCTTAGCCAGTGTACCTGGACCCTACAGAGAACAGATAAAGCAATGGGCTTTAATGCTCTATTGTTCCTGTAAAACTGGAGGACAAATGGACTCACAACCCCCCCCCCCACAGAGGCCAGCTGTTGTGGTGGCAGATGTTAAGTGCTTAAATTAACTCAGCTGCTGCTCTAACAAGTGGAGAAGTGTAGAGGTTCAAGATCAATACCAGTGCAAGAGCTTTTTAAGTGAGTTGCCTAGGCAATGCATGCATCCATCCATGCAAACGTACAATGTGGCCCCAAAGAGAACTGAAAACATGATATAACTGCATAAATCCCTTGCCAGTAGTTTATAAAAATATATAGTCAATACTGTAGAGGCCCCTTCTACAGTCAATACTATGGAAGTCCGTTTTAGTTACCCATTACTTCAATACCAAAAAGCATTTACTACTTTTCAGACATTCCAGACAAAGGTCACTTATAACAAAAAATCAACTTTTTTTTTTTAAACAAGATACTGTCCATTTAAAAAGTAGGTCTTTTCTTTCAAGTGAACAGGACATTTTCTGTATTAAACTTCTAGTCTGTCAAGACTGGTTTAAGATCCTTAAGTAATGTGCATATATGCAGAGACAAATAAACTTACTTTAAACAGAGCTGCACAGAAAAAAAAGTTAACTCCTCAAAACATGATAGAATAGGTCTGGTTAGTACAAATCTATTGCAAAGTAAAAAGGTTCTGTGCGTCAGTTCAACCAGGAGAAGCGGGGAAAGAATGTCCCAACCATGAGAGTTCAAGTTGAAGTTGTGTTCTGAGCGCCTAGAAGCCTAGGGGACACCATTTTGCTCACGGTGTCCTGATATGCATGACTGCTCAAGCTACTAAGCCAGGCCTTCCTCTGGAGCCGGGAGCACGTTCCCATTCACTTTCTGCTCCGGAGACGTTTGGACTTCCTAAGAGAGTCTATGGCTTCTGCTGCCTTTTTCCGTTTCCGGGGAGACTCTTCACTCTGCCCAGACCCTGAGGGGTTTCCTACAGCGCTTTCCATGACTTCTCGCAGTTTGCGCTCCAGCTCCGCCAGCCGTGCGTTCTGTTCACCTATGATCTGGGTCTGCTCTAGCAGTTTCTGGTCCTGGTCCTGAAGCTGTTTCTGCTGTTCTTGCACTTTGGTGCGGAGCTCAGAAATTTCACGCCTGAGAACAGTCACGCCAGCACCATTTGTCTTAACCTGCTGCTGGAGTTTGGTAACCTCTTGTCGTGAAGGGTTTTGCTTGGAGAGGAGCTGCATTGTTGTTAGGGCTGCAGAAGGTCCTGGAACTGTGGGAAAATAGTTTAAAACAGCCAGTTAATCACTTAAAATGTCACACTACCAGTAACACTTCATTAATTAAACTTATTTTGAAATGGAATGTCCTTCTACCACTTCTGATCATTTCTTCTTTGCAATCTAGTTTGTCTACTGGATTACTCTACTCAGACACTTGGTTTTAACTATAAATGAGTCTGAATTCTGATTCTCATGTTCATGTGGCAATGGAACATTGCCAGCAAATGGAGGAGAACATTTAATGGCATAAACTTGGATTTAAAATACTATAAAACACTTTTGGACCTAGTAAGAAAATAAAATTTCTATCTTATTTCGCCGAAGCCAACATAAACATTGGAGTCAGACGTAGACCTATCATGTTCTTAAATTCTCACTGCACTTAGTTACATGCTAAAGCCCCAACTCCAAGGACAAATGGACACCGCTCCTGACGATCATGGAGACTTTCTGACATGTGCAGGAAGGCTCTGGAACTATTCTGTGTTAGGAATAATACAATGTCATACGGACATAAAAATCACTATTTTAAACTAATAACCTATTTTACAAAACAACCACCACCACCTTATCTCCTGAAGGTTTTCTAAAAGGACCAGAGGGATCCGTTCATACCTTAAACACATGCTGTTTTCCTCCTTGTCCATCTAAATACCAGAATCTTTTCCTTCTCTGTTTATCCAACTTCCACTCATCCATTAGTGCTCAGGTCAATTTTACCTCTTGTGAAGTCTTATCAGTCCCAGCCAACAATGATCTGATCTTAAGATTCTGTCTCTGCTACTCATTTGGCATTTAAATGGACACTCCTTTAAAATATTTCTGTTGCCTACGATAACTGAACTTTGGGTCTGGATATGTCTCACCTTTTGGAATAGTAAGATCCTTGAGGGCAGATACCACGTATTACACTTCCTTTTAGTCTCCACAGGACACATACAGTGCTGTGCGCATATTAAGTACTCAATGAATAGTAGGTATGTTATTAATGCTGAGATGCCGTAGGCTTTATTATTAAATTACAGAGAGGCACTAAGTTACCCCACTGAGTAAGTACTCCAGGGAACTAACTACCGAACAGAATGTTTTACCAAAGTTTTAAAAAAACATATTTGCAAGGACTGAGAACACTGAACAATTTAGTCCTTCAGTAGATAAGGGCACAAATCTCTAGGCTCCCATGTCCTTTTGTAAAACAGCTACCACAGAAGTGGCAGTGTTCACAATAGCTCATGCACCCTGTCTTTTGAAGTAGCAGCTGGACACTCTGGGGGCTGAAATAATTAACTGGATATTTCCACGAGGAATTTTATCTGGTATATTCAATTGTTTTAGGATAATGAATATTAACTAGTTGGAAACATCAAAAAATATACCTATATATAGCTTTTCACTGAGCAATTTTACTGTAATAAATTTATTTTAGGTCCATAGGTATGGATATGCACAAAAATTTAGCCACAAGACTGTTCTTTAGAGTGTAGTTTAAATACTGAAAAACTAGAGACAAGTGTGCTTAATGGCAGTGGTATGGTCTATAATCAATTTGTCATTAAAAATGATGTTGCAAAAAAGGGCTTCTGTCGTGAGTGGCGCACGTAGAGCAGCCTGATTGCTCTACGTGCAGAATCGACATCAAGAGATTTCGGAAGCATAACTTTTTGGTATTTGGGCAGCTGGTGATCGTTAAAAAAAAAAAGATGTTGCAGATACATATTTAGACACAGGCAAGTTCAGATATATGATCGAACAGGGAAAAGAGCAGATTATCTCATCTACATAGGAACATGACACATCGAACATAGTCAAGTCAAGAGGTACCTGGAGGCGAGCCCATGAGTCTTCCAGACACATCTGATCCTGGTAGTTTCCTCTTTAGAATTGGAACAATCTTTTCATCAAAGTATTCCATTGCCATGGAGGAAATATCCCTTAGCTCCTGAAGCACTTCATGAGCTCGCTGAGGGGCTCTGGTAGAGTTGACATATCTCAACACACGGTAAATCTCATCAATAACCTAAAACGACGAGCTCTCATTAGCACTTTCGAGATATATATATGAAAATAGTTAAATGGGGAGAGAAGTGACTGCTTGTTCTGCAATTCCTGTAAAAATCTGTAGGATGATTTCACTGATGTACTGACTATTGATGATATTACCACCTGGAACACACGGCTTTGGCCTTGTTAGAATACTTTGTGTTTCATACTTAAATTTAGTAAGTACCAGGCACTGTGCTGGGGCTAAAGAATCAGGATGAATATAGCTCCTGCCCTGAAGAAAATCACAGTGTTAATTGGGGAGACATGTATAAAAAAAAATCCCACAAAGAGGGATATACACATGCTAAAAACCA
This sequence comes from Ia io, assembly GCA_025583905.1. Taxonomy (NCBI): domain Eukaryota; kingdom Metazoa; phylum Chordata; class Mammalia; order Chiroptera; family Vespertilionidae; genus Ia; species Ia io. The sequence goes on along the minus strand of JAJQQW010000024.1, from coordinate 11,262,456 downwards.
GAGGACTAAACTAAGATATTAAATCCTGTGTGCAAGCAGGGGTAGAGGGATTTACCCACACCCATATTCTGCTAATCCTCCAAACCCACTTCACTCTAGCCCGAATGCGTCTCCCAGAGCCCCAGGAACTCCGCCTGACTTCCTCCTCTCGTCTACACTGCCACCGTGCTCTGTCCCTGGAGGTTTTGTTTCTCTAAAACAGGCGTCCTCAAACTACGGCCTGCGGGCCACATGCAGGTGTTTTTGCCGTTTTGTTTTTTTACTTCAAAATAAGATATGTGCAGTGTGCATAGGAATTTGTTCATAGTTTTTTTTAAACTATAGTTTGGCTCTCCAACGGTCTGAGGGACAGTGAACTGGCCCCTGTTTAAAAAGTTTGAGGACCCCTGCTAACACGTGCTATGGATTAGAATGAGGTCTCCTCACATCCCACTTGCTTGCTGTCACCAAAGGCCTCAGTTTTCTGATCAATGAAATAGGAATAATACTTCTATCTACCTTTCATGGCTGTGATGGAAAGTAATGAGATAATATATATAAATGCTCTGAGAATTAGAAAGTATTTCATAAATATAAGATGAGGACAATGGCAAGAGAAAGAGATAGGTAGCTGCCTATATGATAAAATTAGGCACAAAATTCCTTTTCAACCGCTCCTCTCCTGAGGGCAAGGTCAAGGCTGCAGTTAAGGAGCTGCCCAGAGCAAATGCCCAAGGGGACCTACTGCATCTTGAAAACTTAAGACATTCTCCACTGCTGCCACCTCGGTTTTATCCTTTTATTTTGGTGCTAGAAGCGAGTGGTCTACAAGTGGTTTCTAAAAAAAATGGATTTGACCTCATTTGTTTAGACAGTAAAGATCATCATTCCAATCACACGATCCTAATGAATTAGAACAAAGATTAGCAACTTCTATAAAGGCCAGATACTAACTACCTTGGGCTTTGCAGGCCACACGGACTCTGCCCAAACAACTCAACTCTTGTTAGTAATAGCTGACTGAACTGCCTCTGAGGTCATGAAAACAGCAAGATGTTTCTTAAATATTCATATTCTTAACAAGGAGATATGCAATAAAAATGAGGCTAAAGGGGATAACTAGTTCAATGAACTTCCCAGGAATACTTAAGAGATAAGGCCTATCAATCAGATCAGGATACAATCTGGCATTAAGAATCAGAATCTAGCCGGGCTGGCGTGGGTCAGTGGTTGAACATCGACCTATGAACCAGGAGGTCACGGTTCGATTCCCAGTCAGAGCACATGCCTGGGTTGCAGGCTGGATCCCCAGTGAGGGGTGTGTAGGAGGCAGCCAATTCTCTGTCATCATTGATATTTCAATCTCTCTCTCTCTCTCTCCCTTCCTCTCTGAAATCAATAAAAATATATTTTAAAAATGTGTGTGTGTATAATCAGAATCTAAAATTTCTAACTGGTCACCCTTTTAGAGTATCCTACAAAAAAGCAATGTAGCTAATATGAGGAAAGTGAGATATACCAAAGAATATTTAAAATAAAATGAAAAGAAACAGAATACCCCCCAAATAAATACCACAAAAAATTGAAAGTAGAGAAAGTGCGTACAAAATATTGCCAATGTTAATCATCTATGGAAATAACAACAAAAAAGAATATTCCGATTTTACTAGGTAGTAATTAGTTCTAACCATGTTGGTACTTTTGCTAGTATTAACTAAGTAGCAAAATGACCTTTAATTCCACCTCCACCCTTCCATATAAAAAAAGGATATAGACATAGTTCATCTGAATTTACACTCAATTCAAGAAGGATGATAGTACTGAAGTTATGAGTAGCATACTGAATACTGGGGCCTTTTAACTTAGTAATAGCAAATATGCCACATACTTATTTCTGGGTTAAATAGTGCTATTACTTAGCTCTGAGTATATTGCTATATAATTATTCATTCTTTTCAAATCTGGATGTTTTATAAAGTTGTCTCATGAAACATTTCTCAAATAAAACAAAACCCAGCTTGTCCCTCCTACTCCACCCCCCGCCCCTAAATTATAACAATCTTGAAGGCAGGACAATACTTATCTTGTTCATTGCTGCGGTATCTCTGGCATCTTAACAAAAAGTAAAAGCTCAAAAGTTTTTTTCTTGAATATGAACTCTTAACAGGCTTCTCTAAAGAACAGCAGGGCTCCTACTGTATATTTCATAATTAACATTTTAAATATAAAGAACACACAAATGACTCATTTCTATTAGGTACTGTACAGAAAGAAGCTCTACAAATCCATCCACAAAAACTCATTCCAGGGAATTAGGAACAACTCTGACATTTAAAAATCACTGTAACTTTATAATGAAGTTTACATAGTACAATCCGGCTGTTCTAAGTACGCAGTTCTATTTTACCTTTCCTGGGATGAAGCAACAGAGGTTGGAATCCACATACTTCATGAAAGTCATATTTAACAGTGAAAGCCTTGTTTCCACGGCAGCAAGGATGTCTGCATGACGAGCTAATGAATGGTTTCTCCTTTCTGACTCTCTCCTATAATTAGAAAAGCAACCTTTAAAGATGCGCTGTGGACTACAGCGTTAACCAATCCAAACATCTTAATGAAACAACCTAACATTTGCATGTCCAATTAGAAATCTACAATTGGATCATAATTCAACTGTAAGGATAAATAAATCATTATGTCCAAAAATCTTTGCTAACGACTAGCACTTACTGACAAAATACTTAGAAAAAAAAAATCATATATATTTTTTGGCCTATATCAAGCCTAATGGCTGTTAGAATCAGAGAAACTAGAAAAATGAAAGAATTACACTTGGACGTATAGAGATTGTATCTTTTGGCCTATAAAATGAACTTACTTAAACTTGTTAAAGTTTTATTAAGAAATAATTCAGATATAATAAAAGCCACGTTTAAAATGTACAATTGAGCGGTCTGGGTGTATTCAGAGTTGTGGACCCATCACCACCTAGAATTTTAGACCATTTTCATTACCACAGAAAGCAAGCCCAAATACATTACCAGTCACTCCCATTCCCCAGCCTCTGGCAACCACTAGCCTGTTTTCTGTTTCTATGCATTTGCCTATTCTGGACTTTTCAGATAACTGGATTTGTGCAGTATGTGGCATTCTGTGTACATCTTCTCTCATTTAGCACAGTGATGGCCAAAGAACATTCTGTTACCTGTCATATCATTATTTTGGTTATCTATTTATCAGCTGTTGGGCTTTTGGGTTGTTTCTACCTTTTGGCTGTCCTGAATAATGCTGCCGCGAACATTCATATCTAAGCTTTTGGGTTCATATAGTTTAATTTCTCTTGGTTCTATACCTAGGAGTGAAATTGCTGGGTCAAGTGGGAACACTATGCTTAACTTTTTGAGGAACAAGCTGTTTTCTAAATGGCTGGGCCATTTTGTAATTCCATCAGTAATTTATGAATGTCCCAGCTTGCCCACACCCTTCCCAGCATTGTCTGTCTTTTTTATTTGAGCCATCCTACTTAGTGTAAAGGGGGATTTAGGTGTCTGATTCACAATGCCCTGATGACTAAAGATGCTGAGCATATATTTCACGGCTTGCAGATCTTCAGCATGTCTTCTCTGGAGACACGTCTATGAAAATCCTTTGCCCATTTTTAAGTTGGCGTGTCTTTTTATTGTTGAGTTCTAAGAGTTTCTCAGACAATCCAGACACAAGTCCTTTATTAGCTGTATAAGTTGCAAATATTTTCTCCCAAACTGTGGATTGTCTTTTCACTTTCTTGATGTTGTCCTTTGAGGCAAAGAAGTTTTAAATGGTGATCAAGTCGTTTGCCTTTTTCTTTTGCTGCTTGAACTTTCGGTGTCGTACCTAAGAACCTAGTGCCTAACCCAAGTTCATCTAAGAGTTTACAGTATAGCACTGACATTTACAGGTAGGCCTATGACCTACTTTGAATTAACTTTTGTATGTGGTGTGAAGGAGTCCAATCTTCTTCATTTGTGTGTAGATACCCCGTTGTCCCAGCATCATTTGTTGAAAACATTATTCTTTCCCCATTGAACTATCTTGGCATTCTTGTTAAAAATCAATTGTTAAAAGTGTAAGGTTTATTTTACAGACTCTCAGTTCTATTCTACTGATCTCTATGTGTGTCCTTGAGTCAGTACATTGTTTTATTACAGCTTTGTAGTAAGTTTTGAAATTGGAAAGTGGTAGTCCTCCAACAACTCTGTTCTTTCTCAAGATTGTTTTTTATTATTCTGAGTCTTTTGTATTTCCAGAGAAATAGTAAAATCAGCTTACCAATAGCTTCAAAAAAGACAGCTAGGATTTTATTGGGGATTGCATTAAATGTACAAATCAATTTAGGGAGTACTGCCATCTTAATAGAAAATCTTCTAATCCCTCAGCATGGAATGTCTTTCCACCTAATTCCTCGTTAAATTCTCTTCACAATGTTTGGTAGTTTTCAGTGTACAAGTCCTGCACTTGTTTTGTAATATTTATTACTAAGTATTTTATTATTTTTGGTGCTATTATAAATGGGATTGTCCTCTTCATTTTTGGATTGTTTATTGTTAGTGTATCCAATTACAGAATTGATTTTTGTATATCAATCTTGTATCCTATATCCCTACCCAAGTCATTTATTAGCTCAATTAATTAGTGTATTCTTTATGTATAAGGTTCCATACATAAAGATTATGTCATCTGTGAACAGAGAAAGAAATGCCTTCTTTTCAACAAGAATGTCTTTCATTTCATTTTCTTCCCTAACTGCCTTGGCTAGAACCTCCAGTAAAATGTTGAACAGAAATGATGAGAGGGAGCAAATTACAGTAAAATATCTCTTATTGAGATCTGGGTACCCCTTTACTACAAATGACTAATAAAGCATATTTTAAATACTGATACTAAAAGTAATTCTTTTTTCTCTCTCTCATTATACCCAAGCACAAATAAAGAAACACACAAACAAAATCCCCAGTTGTAAAGCATTGCCATTGCTAGCCATGACACACCTTGGGAGTTGTGCTTTCACTTGTTTCTGACATAGATTATGGTACCTCTCCACTTTTAGAAATCCCTGATTCAACATTCTCTGGCAGACCAAGTCCATTCTTTTACAAACCTACAGGGAGAGAGGAGGAGAAAGAAGAATTTTAGAAAGTAATAATCAAATTAATGACAGACAATTAACTTAAGACTCATAACTGAACAATGCAAGTTCTCTGTGCTAGTACTGTTCCCATTTACGGCCTGAATCCTTGAGTCATATGTGGGTGAATCCCTCATACTTTGCAATTCTGACAATTACGCATTAAAAATTAATATGTGTAGGCAAGGAAAACTTTTCTTTTTTAAAAATATATTTTTATTGATTTCAGAGAGGAGGGGAGAGGGAGATATAGAAACATTAATGATGTAAGAGAATCACTGATTGGCTGCCTCCGGTAACCCTCCTCCCCCTCATTGGGGATAGAGCCTCCAACCCAGCATGTGCCCTAACCGGAAATGGAACCACGACCTCCAGGTTCATAGGTCAACGTTCAACCACTGAGCCACACCTGTGAAGTGGAAAACATATCTTTTAATTTAGGTATTTGTTAATAATTCTAAATGTATCCCCACTAATATGGTCAGGAACTGTAGTCCTGAAGATCAATAAGATAATATATTCAAAGGTTTTTAATGGTTTGAAACAAGGGAAATTCATAGGTAAAAATGTATATTCAGCCCTAGCTGGCTTAGCTCAGTGGATAGAGCATCAGCCTGTGGACTGAAGGGTCCTGGGTTCGATTCAGCCAAGGGCACATGTCCGGGTTGTGGGCTCAATCCCCAGTAGGGGGCATGCAGGAGGCAGCCAATCAATGATTTTTTCTCATCATCGATGTTTCTATCTCTCCCTCTCCCTTCCTCTCTGAAATCAATAAAAATATATTTTAAAAAAATGTATATTGGAGCTAGAGTCCAACATCTCACAAAGTTTATATGACCTATAGCTGGAATGAGAATTCTTACTCATTTCTACTAGTGATTTGGGTTAACTATAGACAGTTTCTCTATTCCAGATACTATGATGTCCTCCAAAGAATCTAAATATGTGTAGCAGACTTTCAACTATTTTGAATCTTTAAGGAATATGATGTTTATATACAGCAAGAGCACAGGATCAAAACACCTAAATTTGAGTCCAGTCTTTATGCTCTCTTGAGCAAGTCAGCTACCATTTGAAAACTGAGTCAGCCACCTGTAAAATGTGGATAGTATCTAACTCAGGGACATCATGAGGATTAAATGGAACAATACATGCTAAATCATTTGGTAAACTCTAAAGTTTTACATAAAAACTATGTTAAATAAATTTTAACTTAGTACTAATTTAGAAACTATGCTCCATATATTTAGTTATGTTTCTGAGATATCTCAGCATCTTTTTTATCTTAATGAGACCTAGTACTTAGTATCTGTTTGTTTGTTCTTTGATTCCCTGACAATTTTGCAGTGACTCAGTTATCAACCTGAACATTAATTCTCATGTACAGATGTTGATGGTGACAGGGAAAGAGAGTGAGATAAATCTGTATCAAGATCAAGTCAATCAGGCAGGGGCTGTCTTATACTTTTTTTTCTCATAACACCCAAGCACAAATGTTTGACAAATACCTGCTGAAACTATTGATACAAGTTTGCTTCGTCCTGGGAATACAGGGACAAAAAAAATTCAAACTGGTTTATGCTAATAAAAGCATTAGTACTCTAATATTAAATAATAGATACGTCCTAAATCACATGTCAAATTAAAGGTATTAAGGAAAACAGTTCTTTTCATATATATTTTTTGACTAAATATTTATTGACGTCAGAGAGGGAGGGAGAGGGAAATAGAAACATCAATGGTGAGAGAGAATCATTGACTGGCTGCCTCCTGCACCCTCCATACTGGGGATCCAGCCCACAACCCAGGCATGTGCCCTGACTGGTAATCAAACCGTGACCTCCTGGTTCACAGGTCAATGCTCAACCACTCAGCCACACCAGCCATCCTTTTTAAAAAATATTTTTATTGATTTCAGAGAGGAAGGGAGAGGGAGAGAGAGAAACATCAGTGATGAGAGGAAATCATTGATCGGCTGCCTCCTGCACTGGGGATCGAGCCCACAACCTAGGCATGTGCCCCTGACCAGAACGGAACCCAGGACCCTTTAGTCCACAGGCTGATGCTCTATCCACTAAGCCAAACCAACGAGGGCCAGAAGCCATCTTTTAAGATAGCACCTTCTTCAACATTGTAAGAATCCACAGCTCTCAATTTACCAGGACATACAGGTATATCTGGTTTCTTTCTTTCTTTTTTTTTTTTTTAATGAAATAATGATGATAAAAGATAGAAGCTATTGTTCTTTTTTAACATCCTTACTTGCTTCCCCCACCACAAGTTGTCAACCCCAGAGATTCTCAAAAACAGTTTCTTAAATTTGACAAGTCTGTAAAATAAAATGGTAGAAAGTAGGAGGGAGTCTGATCACTAGTCCAGGACATCTAAAACTTCACACATCCAAAACCAATCTCACTTTAATCTAAGACACCCTTCTGCAATTGTTTTGTTCCACTATACATCTGTTGTTGTTTTGTTTTGTTTTTCTGAGAGGAACATTCTTCTACCTTTACTCACTGGATAAAAACTCATTGTCTTGAAGAAGCCTGTCCTGATAAACCCTCCCGATTACTCTGACACCCTTGTATGTATCTGCTTGCACATGTGGTCCTGGTGCTGTGTGAGTGTGCTCAAAGAACACTGCTTCAGTGAAGATCCTGACAGAGTGCCTGATGAACCCCTTCACTCTCAGACTAGAGTCTATAGGAAGAAGGAATTATCCCCCAAATATTACAGTCTCTTACTTGAACTTAAGCACCTCTTAATAAAAATCAATGACCTGGTGATGAGATTGTAAAGAAAAAAGGAAAAGCAGCAATAAAGAGAGTGTATTCTCTATGACACAGCAAGAGGAGCAGTGGTTCCCAAAGTGTGGTCTAGGGAGGGACCCCTGGGATTCCCAAGATACTTTCATAAGTTTGGGAGGTCAACAATTTGCATAATATTAAGATGTTATCTGCCATGTTCACTCTCAATTCTCTCACAACATACAGTAGAGTTTTCCAGAGGCAACACAACATCTGAGGACATTGTTCTGACAGCTGATATACTGTATATTCTTGTGCTTTCTAGAAATTTCTAAGGTAAACTCTTAGGGTCCTCAGCAACTTTTAAGATTGTAAAGGTATCTTGAAACAAAAAAGTTGAGAACCACTGAGAGCAAGAGATAGGAAGAAGACAGCTTGCCTGGTTGTTTTTTTTTTAAAAAGTAATGGTTTCTCATTTTCCTTAAATTTTCCTACCCATCAACCCTCTTATAACTGAAATTTTCTAACATTGGAAGAAAAGATGTGAAAGGAATTACAAATGGGTAACAGATTTAACTAGCTAGAGTGCTTAAGACAAAAGCATGTATTTGTGTATTTTGTTATCAACGGAAAAGTTTCATTCCAGATAATGCGCAAGACTTCTGAATCTGACCTTCAGGAAAGCGTATGTCCTGAGCCACTAGCAGGATTCCATTACATTTACAGGCACTCCACTTGCCCCCCACAGAATATCTGATAGGATCTCCCTAAAACCTCAGAAAGCCTCCCCTGCTCCCGAGTCAGTGCTGTCCTTTCCAGGTGGCTTTACTCTGCTCCTTGACCTTTGCCTCCCGTTTCAAACACTCTCCTGCCTGTCAAAGGGCCTCGGTGACAGTCTACTGCTGCATCAGCACAAGTCTGTCTGACTTAACTAGAAAAACAACTCAAAGTACAGGTTTTGTCATTACAAAAGTTTAGTCCAGCCAAATAATTTTAAATACACTAGAGGAATTAAATACTTAAAGTTAAGTATTTAAAATCCTGTGTAACTTGGATTTCCAAGCTCGGGGTACATTTTTGGAGCAACACGATGGCAGAAAAACAAACAAAGGACTTAATAAGGCACTTGGCCAGTCCTCTGGAAATGACTGGACTGGAGAGTCCAATTTCATTATTCACAGCGACAGGAGGCAAAGCTTGTTATCAACCTAACTGCACAAATCACTGAAAAATGTTGCGCCAGCAATTTCAACATAGAGCAAATCTTTTAAAGAAAATATAGAATAGTAAGTACCTGTTTTATACCTGTTCTCTAATTTAGATGCTAACAGAATTATGACCGAGGTCCTAATCAGGCAAGTCAGCTGGGAAGGAGGAAAAACAAACACCTGAACCATACATAAACTAGCCAATAAGCCCGAGTAGCTGACATTTAGCTTATGAAACCAAATCCTTTCAACCATATCCAGCCTTAATTCCCCTAAAAAAATAACCAAAGGAACTATGTAATTTCTATGCTTCATAACACCATACGTACTAAAGTTCCTGGATTTTTTGGCAAACAATTCTTAAGGCACGAATGCGCACTTAAGTAGAAAAGGCCTGTAGAGCACCCACCAGGCACTGTCTCTAGACTGCCAATTTCATCTAAAGGGCATAATTAAATTTAATGCTGACATCTAGTGGCTAGAAGGAAAATGTTAACCTAAATTGTACCCTATGACACCAAACCAAAGAATCTAAAACTAAAGGCATCTCCAACCCGCTCCCCACTCCCCACAAAAGAGTATTCATTTAATGGAAGAATTACCCATTAACCTCAAGTAAAGAAAGGAGTAAGTTCCCTTTTGCTAAAGCAGAGAAAAACACATCTCTGAGATGTCAAACTGGCTGCAGCATCTTTGGGGTGGGGGGCTCAGAGGGTTGGTCAGGAAGGGCTCCTTGTGAAAAAAACCTTTAAAACTACAAATCTGAATCCTTAAAAGGCTAGGAGAGATAGCTGCTTAAAAATTAAGACTGCAACTGAATATTTCACTTGGAAGAAATGTCACTTAATGAATTGTGGGATGTGTTTTAACTGTCCCCTAGAATGGGCTAGTTCTTCCCCCCTTTAAAAATGTTTTTAATTTTTAAAAAAGTAAAACAACAAACAAAAGAACAAAACCCCCAGTTTCCTCAACACTTTATATAAAGCAGAACTGTGACCATTCCAAGCTTTGCAAAGCTATTGTCTGGCTGAAAGGCTCAATTCAAATGTTATGTATGCCCAGACACCATGCATGCCTCTGCTCAAACATCATTCTTTATACAAATTTGAAGAAATATTTAAGATTCTACATGAAATTCTAAGGGTGAGATATGTTGAAAAGTCAGGGACAACCCATTTTGAAATACACTTTTCAACTGAAGAATTTTCCATCCTGCAGGCTGGAATGAACTGCTGTGTTGACTAGAAAAATAAAATTAGTCATCAGTTTGAATTAATATCAATAAGCTTTGTTTAAAAAAAATGGCGTGATTTCCTTTCAAAAAATGCCATTACAATCCATTTTAAACTGGAGGTTTAACCCTGAAACACACCTATTGATTAGTAAGAAAATGCTAGACACAGCACATTCAGAAACACGTCTTTGTCCTCTTAAAAACAACCCCGACCACAGATTTAGCGTCTACACAGCATCGGGTTGCAATCACTTCAAGATGTCCACCCCCTAATCTCCTTGCCACTTGACGATAAATTCACGGAAAGGAAGCAAAACACGTCTGAGCTAAGACATGCATCAGACCTCCAGCCAACCCTCTGGCGTGAAATAACCCCCAAAGGCCGAGTCATCCTTTCTGGAAGTCACTGGTTGGCCGGCCCGCTGTGGTTGTAGGGTGCACTCTCCTGCAGCTGGCGGGTGGGCGCAAACCACCGGCTAGAAAACGAGCTGCCCGAGAGACCCCGGGGCAAGGGGCAAGTGGCTTCACTCGTGGCGGGGAGGGGAGGGGGGGGGAGAATGTCGGGCCTCCAGCTCCCCGAACCTCGGCCCGATGTGGGGAGAACCCACCGACCCTACTTTATCTTCTCCAACACGGGGGACAACACGTCCCTCCAGCAGACACACCGGCCCTGGCTGGGTCGCGGGGTCATTCTGCCTCCTTGGGAGTTTTGTCCCCCAAACCCGGCCGGGCCGGGGGTGGCGTGCACAGGGCACCCGACGAGCCCCCTCGGGTGTGCCCGCCCAGGCCGGGCAGAGGTGGGGAGCCCCGCTCCCTCCACCTCCCGCCCCGCTTCTTGGGTGGGGGCGAGGTGGCCCCAGAGTCGTCCCCAGCCCCGAAGCAAGGGCGGTCTCGGGACGAACCCCGCTGACAGGCGCCGAGAGGGGGAGACTTGAGGCCGGGAGGGCCGCGCTCCGGCGTCGGCTGGGCTCGCGGGGCGCTCCCTCCCCGGGGAAGGCGCTCCCCTCCCGTCCCTCCCCAGACCTCGGCCCGGCGGAGGGGCGGCGGGGTCCCCGGCGGGGGGGCCTCACCAGGCGGAGCTGGCTAATCTCGTCGTAGGACATAAAGCTGAGGATGTTCTCGATGGCTACGATGGGCAGCGCCACCAGCGTGTTGTTTTGAGGCAGCTGGTCCGGGGCCAGCGCCGGGGCTGGGGGCGCCTGGGAGCCCGGCTGCGGGGGCTGCGGCGCGGGCGGAGGGGGCAACCGCTGGGCAGAGCCGATGGCCGAAGAGGGGCCGCTGTCGCCGTAGCCGCCGCCTCCTTCCTCAGCCATCCTCTCCTCCGCCGCCGCCGCCATCTTGGGGGTTTAATTCCTTCCCCCACTGCGAGGGGATCAGGGACACTTCCGGAGCGTCACTTCCTCCCCTGGGGCCGCCGGGGAGGGACACCGGGGGAGGGGGCGGGGCCTGCGGGGGGCGGGGCGGAGGCGCGCACAAAGCTGTTTGTTCGGGTGGCAGGGAGGCCAGAGCCAGGGAACTCCGGGAGGGGTGACCCGGGATGTAAGACCGGGAAGGACTCCAGGGGAAGGGAACCCTGCCTATTGCAGGTCACTTCCCCGGTGCAGCTTTCTTAAAGCTTCCTGACAAACGATGGTAAAAATGATGTGGACCCATCCTTGTAGACAGAACTCTGTGTTTAAAATATAATTTTTCAAAAATCATAGTAATAATTGACTTAGGTAAATAAAAAGGAATGAAGTATTGATTAAAACTATCCTATGGATGAAGCTTGCAAATATGTTAAGTGAAAGAAGCCAGACACAAAGGGCCATATATTGTGGATTTCCATTTTCCTGAAATGGCCAAATCCTTAGGGACAGAAAGTAGATGAGTGGTTTCCAGACGCTGAAGGGAGCAGAGGAAAGAGGAATGGTTGCTAAAGGGGGGCAGGGCTTTTTTTGTGGTGAGGAAAAGGTTTTGGAATCATATCACAGTGATGGTTGCACAGCTTTGTGAGTATACTTGAAACCACTGAATTGTACACTTGAAAGTAGTACATTTTATATGTGAGTTATAGCTCAATGAAAATTTTGACTTAGGCAAGAATCATCAAAAGATGCTAAAACTAGCCCTGACCAGTTTGGCTCAGTGGATAGAGCGTCGGCCTGCAAACTCAAGGGTCCCGGGTTCGATTCCTGTCAAGGGCATGTACCTTGGCTGCGGGCACATCCCCCGTAGGGAGTGTTCAGGAGGCAGCTGATTGATGTTTCTCTCTCATTGGTGTTTCTAAGTCTCTATTCCTCTCCCTTCCTCTCTGTAAAAAAATCAATAAAATATATTTTTTAAAATAAGATGCTAAAACTAAAAAGTAAATGTGTGATGTGGAACATAATATTTACAGTCTCAACTCTCCACAAATTACATATTAATTACAAAGAGAAGTGTAATAGAGAAATTTGGTAGTCATCGCCATAACCAAATGATCAAAATTGGTATCATGAGTTATGGGAGGAATGACATAATTTACCTCCTGATATGATACCTCCAAAAGGACATAACATGATGTGTATTCCTGCAAAAAATTCATACCCTGAATTTGAGGTAGATGTCATAAAAGACAAAGACTAAGGATTTATCCCAAATTAAAAGAGACTAAAAAGGCAAGACCATTAAATCCATGAGTAATCCTGAATTGGATTAGGAAAAATAGCTATAAAGGACATTATTGTGACAATTGCTGAAATTTGAATATGAAGTATATTAAACTATTACATTGTAATACATTAAATTTCCTGATTTGGATAATTTTATTAGCATCTTGTAAGGGAATGTCCTTGTTCTTAGGAAATACACATTGAAGTACTTGGGGCGTAAAGGGGCATGATGTTTCAATTTGCTCTCAAGTCATTCAATAGATACAGAATGTGATTAATAAAGCAAATATGGTAAGTGTTAACAATTAATGAATCTAGATGAAGACTATCGAGAGTCACTTGTAATATCATGTAATTATTTCAAAATAAAATTGTGGTTAGGCATTTATGTAATTTACGAAGTGATTCCCTTGATAAGCCATCTGGCACCATACATAATTATTACAATACCAGAGGCCCGGTGCATAAATTCGTACATGGGGGGGTCCGGCTGGCCCGCCCTGATGGGGGCCATTAGGGGTGGGGCCGGCTGGGGGGAGGGGCTGCAGGAGGTTGGGAGGGGCTGATCAGGGCCCTGATCAGGCCGGTTGGCCCCCCGCAGTGCGTGTCATAGCCGCTGGTTGTTCCAGTCGTCCTGGTTATTCCATCATTCTGGTCACTTGGCTTTTATATATATAGATTATTGACTATATTTCTTTTAAAAAATAGATATATATTTTCTATTGATTTCAGAGAGGAAGGAAGAGGGAGAGAGAGAAACATCAATGATGACAGAGAATCATTGATCGGCTGCCTCCTGCACACCCGCTACTGAGGATCAAGCCCACAACCCTGGCATGTGCCCTTGACTGGAATCAAACCTGGGGCCTTTCAGTCTGCAGGCCAATGCTCTATCCACTGAGCCAAACCAGGTAGGGCATTGACTGTATGTCTTATGCTGTACTTTACATCCCCATGACTATCAAAATAAAAAGTTTTTAAAGTTTGCTTAATACTTCCATATTTTTGTATCTTCATAATATCCTATGACAAAGATCAAGGTACACAAATCACTAAATTTTGAAGCTTTTTGTTATTTAGTTCTGATACTTAAGGTTTCCAAGATGTTCTTTCTTTTGCAGCTTTGGTTTGGAATCTAATTGTTGGATGGTAGGTAAAGAAACTGCAAAAAAAGCTAACCATAACTAAGGGCAACAGGAAAGCGGGGGAAGAGACAACTAAAGCAAGAAGATTAATTGGAAGTAGTGTTGGTTTGCTTGTTAGAATTACCATCCTTTTCCTATTCCTGGGCAAGTAAATGATTGGTCATTTTACCTATCATTGTTGCAAATTGCAAAATCCTTTGAAGTTATTTATTCAGTTCTTCTACCCCAGGGTTGTTTAGCATTCAATAAATACTTTATGCCTAATGTTTCTGACACATTTGCATATTTTTAATATACTAGAGGCCCGATGCAGGAAGATTCGTGCAAGAATGGGCCTTCCTTCCCCTGGCTTCCAGCACCACCTTTGCTCCATCTGGGGCCGCCTTTTCGCTCTGTCCTGGAGCTGCCTTTCCGCCTTCCCACGCTGCCCAGAGGACCGGAGTGGCTGGTGTGGTGCGGAAAGCCTGTGTTGTCGCCATGGCAACAATGCAAGTGTCCCGCCCCGCTCCCGGCCGCTCAGCGCCTGAGTATGCAAATTAACCCGCCATCTTTGTTGGGTTAATTTGCATATCGGCGCCTGATTGGCTGGTGGGCATCGTGAAGGTGTGGTCAATTTGCATTTTACTCTTTCATTAGTGTAGATTAGTTTTACCTCCACTAATCGATTGTAATTTAACTTTTCTACTTAGGGTGTTGCTATCTCTTCATAGAACCTATTACAATTTGGCCTGAAATGAACTCATTGTCTACCTTCATTTTAACACAATATCTGGTTAACATCTATCACTGATCTAAACAACACAATACAACTCTGGAAAGAATTTAAACCACTTCCTACCAGTAAGCTCATTCACATTGTCCTCTGTTTATGTACATTGGCTCTGTGCCCTTATATTTCCTACACATTTTTTTTAATAGAGAAAATTTCAAAACAAATGATTGCTTTATTTTAGTTATTAAAATCAATGCTTGGCTGGCCCATGGATTCCCGCTCATCTCCCACAAAATGATGGCTTCTCGTGGGCCTCCAACGGCACCTCCTCGCTGTTCCTTTTCTTCTTGGAGCTTTGTTGGGATCCTTTTGGTGACTCTAGTGCTCCGATTACCCACATCCACCAATGTCTGTGATGACACACCAAGATATGAACCTAGGAAACCCAAGGGTAATCCTGCACCCCCTTTTAATGCTGGGTTCACAGTAGAATATGAGTGTCACCTAGGATACAGGCTTATTGTTCCTCTTGTTTGTCCACCTCTACTGGTTGTCAACCTGATAACACATGGGCGCCTCCCCCCAGGAGATTTGTACGAGAGGATCATGTCCACAACTAGCAGAGCCGTCCTTTTCCTATTCCTGGGCAAGCAAACGGTTGGTCATTTTACCCATCATTGTTGCACATTGCAAAATCCTTTGAAGTTCTTTCTTCAGTCCTTCTTCCCCAGGGTTGTTTAGCATTCAATAAATGCTTTACGCCTAAATCTGGGCTAGATGGAAGTTTTCAGTTTGGTTCAGAGGCCCGCCATTCTTGTAATGAGGGTTCTTACTTATTTGGATCACCAGTTCTACATTGTGAACTTTCTGGAAATGATGTGGCTTGGAGTGATGAGCCCCCACGCTGTGTAAAGATTTTTGTGTCAACCACCTCAACAGATACAAAACGGAGCATTCAGCAGTAGCCACAAGGATACATTTGAATATAATGAAATAGTAACTTAAGTTGCAAACCTTCAGATGGACCAGAGGAATATTCACTTGTTGGAGAGAGCAGACTGATGTGTTCTGGGCCAAACGTATGGAGTAGTGACCCTCCTGAGTGTAAAGTGGTCCAATGTGACTATCCTTCACTCGCTCATGGAAACCTTGTGTCAGGATTTGGGGGGAAAAAAAGTGACTACAAAGCAGAGGTTGAATTTGAATGCAACCAGGGTTATGACCTTGAAGGCAGCCGCAAAATTGTCTGTGAAACTAATAGTACTTGGGTGCCCAGGATGCCAAGCTGTGTTAAAGGTGTTGAGCCTATTCCACCAACCAAGCCTCCCGTTTCAAGTAGTCTAGGACGTCCCACTCCCGATGAAACGCCATCTAAAACATTGGGTGCTGGAGTCACTGTTGCAATTGTTTTAGTTGTTGTTGCTGTCTTTGGACTCATGGGCTGCTTTGTATACCCTCACAAGAAAAGGATAGGGTTGCAGGGACACTGATGGGGTTAAACTGCTGAGAGGGTTATATCATTCCAGCATAAGTACGAGTTTGCCACGTTCATTAGAATTCTCTGCATAATTTATCTACTTTAATAATGTGACAATCGCTTTGCTTTCTTACATTAAATATATTTAGAGGCCCGGTGCGTGAATTCGTGCACAGGTGGGGTCCGGCTGGCCCTGCCCCAGATCAGGGTCGGGGGGGCGGTGATCGGGGGTGGGGCCGGCCAGGGGCAGGGGCTGCAGGCGATTGGCTGGCCGGCCCCGCCCCCTGGTCGAACTCCCAGTCAAGGGGACAATTTGCATATAAGCCTTTTATTATATAGGATTATTTGTTATAAAAAATAATTAAAAAGAAAAAAAATCAATGCTTGTTTTTGAGATGCTTTCCAATCAAAACAAGTACTTACAACTAAAATATTTGAACTTTTAGGAGGAGTTCTGGGTTTTAAATGCATTTGTTTTTGGTATTTATTTTGTGTGTGTGTGTGTGTGCGTGTGTGTTTGCCAGCAAAGTACCAAAGGACCTTTGTGAGATAGTAATGTCAAGTACAGAATGGACATATGCATCTTAAGATCTATTTTCATGTTTATATGAGGGATAATATTACCTTCCTTCTTCCAACTCACAAAGTTCATATGAGCGTGAGCTGAGACAGCAAATAGATTTGAATTCCTCAGATTAAAGATGTTCATGTCAATTTACTGTAATGCAGACACTGGACATTATCCTGGCCCCCCTTTATCCATCTGTCTTCCAAGCCAGGTTGTGTGTTGGGGGGATAGGGTCAAGTCTGGTGCAGTGAGGTGTGGAGAGGGGTGATCTAAGCTGTTCTAGTCCACAGGAAGATTGGTTTTATGTATGAAAGAGAGGAAACGAAAACCAGACATTGTTTTTCTTATTGTTAGCAGATTTGTCATATATACAGAAATAAGGACGACTAACTAAAAAGAGGTTTGTGAGTTTCTATGGATTGTAAATAATTAACTATGTTTTATTTCTTTTTTCTTTTTAAATAGATTTTTATTGATTTCAGGGAAGAAGGGAGGAGGAGAGATAGAATCATCAATGATGAGAGAGAATCATGGATCGGCTGCCTCCTGCACGCCCCACACTGGGGATCGAGTCCACAACCCGGGCATGTGCCCTGACCAGGAATTGAACTGCGACCTCCTGGTTCATAGATCGATGCTCAACCACTGAGCCACGCCAGCCAGGCCTATGTTTTATTCCTTTTTAATTGTAAAAAACACATAGCACAGTTGACCATCTTAACCATTTCTAAATGTACAGTTCAGTAGTGTTAAATATACTCACATTGTTGTACAGTCAATCTTCAGGACTCTCTCATCCTGCAGAACTGAAAGTCTAACCATAACCTGTTAAACCACAGCTCAGCCACCTTCTGTCTCTATGAATTTGACTGCTCTAGAGTTCTCATGTAGGTGGAATCATAACCAGTATTTGACCTTTTGTGACTGGTTTATTTCACTCAGCATAATGTCCCCTTGTTTTAGTGTGTGTCGGGATTTCCTTCCTTTGTAAGGCTGAGCAGTATTCCATCGTAGCCCTGCCCCCCTCCCACAATGGGGTGCTCAGGCCTCAGCAGCGATGATGGGTGCCTTCTACCCAGCAGCAGAGCTGGCGGCCTTCTACCTCCAAGACACCATCCCGCAGGAATGCTGGCTGATTTTTTTAAAAATTGATTTTTGTTGTTGTTAATCCTCACCTGAGGATATTTTTTCCATTTTTTTTTTTTTTTTTTTTTTTAGAGAAAGAGGAAGGAGACATCTGTAATACTCTCGACAAAAAAAGATTTAAAAAAGAAATGAGGGGCAGATGAGAAAAGAGGAAAAACTTGAACATGTTTTCTTTTAAAATCAGCTTTGTAGACGTATACTGTACATGAAGTAAAGTACGCACATTCTAATAATACCATCTGAGGAGTTACGTTGAATGTATGTCCTCATGCAACCACGACACAATCAAGACACAGATCATTTTCATCTCCCCAAAAGGTTTCCTTGTACCTTTTCCAGTCAACCCCCACTCCCCATACTCCTTGCTCTAGGCAACCACTGATCCATGCACTCTATCATCCAATTTTTTTTGTCCCAGTGTTTTGTATAAATGGAATCATAAGCCCTAGGGAGAGAAAGATCAGTCAGATATGGACCACTGTCAGGTGCCATGTTTCTCAACTTTTAAGTGCATGCCCTCTTTGATGACGATAGGAACCTGAGTCCTGTTCTGAGACACGGCCATGTCCAGAGAGAGCCATGCCCCATGTCCCTACGTTATGACTTTGACAATCGCTGCTGCTTTGTGTTCTCTCATCCCAGAAAATCTTACTGAGCAAAACTTTCAGAAGTTTTTGTAATAAAAACTAGAGGCCTGGTGCATGAAATTTGTACATGGGTAGGGTCCCTAGGACTGGCCGGCGATCAGGGCTGATCGGGGCCTTCCTTCCACTGGCTGTCGGCTGCCCTGGGGCCTTCCTTTGTTCCATGCAACCCCCTGGTGGTCAGCGCACGTCATAGCGGGCAGTCGAACTCCCAGTCGGTCAAACTCTTGAGGGGACAATTTGCATGTTAAGCCCTTTATTATATAGGATAGTTTTCTTTTTTCCCTAATGTAAAATAATATAACATTATAATATGATTTCAGCTTATGTAGTTCACTTTTTCAGGTCCTGAGAAGTCCCCCTCATTGGGCAGGGGATCCTTATGCTTGAGAATCACTTGTCTATTCTAATAATCACATGGAAACCCTAACCGGTGTGGCTCAGTGGCTAGAGCATCGGCCTTCGGACTGAAGGGTCCCAGGTTCGATTCCGGTCAAGGGCATGTACCTTGGTTGCGGGCACATCCCCAGTAGGGGGTGTGCAGGAGGCAGCTGATTGATGTTTCTCTCCCATCCATGTTTCTAACTCTCTATCCCTCTCCCTTCCTCTCTGTAAAAAATCAATAAAAAATATTTTTTAAAAAATAATCACATGGAAGTTAGACGGCTAACCGTTGGCATTGATCTGCCAAAGGACATTCTGGGAAGAAGTTGTACAGTGTTTTTGCCTCATCCTGACTCACTTTAAGTGTTTGGCCTTTTATGGATACCAAGCATTTAACGATCACAGACCAAGCAATTACTCACACCTTTGTCTTGTATCCCTTGGCTTCCTGCTATTATTTTTAATAGTTCTTCCATAATCATATAATAGCTTCATTTATAAGGTCATTGAGATCCAGGAAATAATGAGTGTTCAAATCATTTAGCCAGATAATTTAAATAATTACACAAGGCAGGACGCTCCCAACTGGGCTGTTGAGGATAGTGTTGTAGGATTTAGACTTCACAGCAAAGAAATGTGAAAATGTCATATTGCAACTGCAAAAGGAGAAGGTCTAGGTGTTGGAATTGACTGTGTCCTAATAGCACATTTAAAATTGGACTAGTGGGATAGCAGAAGGTCCGGTGTACATCTATGAAGGAAGATTCGTTTGTCAAAATGATGGAAGCAGTTGATTTATTTAGGGAGCTGCATCCTTGTTTTCTTCCTCCTCCTCCTCTTCGTGAGAATGCTCATTTTCACAGTGATTTTGTACTTGGTCTTCATTTTCAACCCAAGATTTTACAGCCTTTTCACTAATGCTCAAGCCACCAGAGAGAAGATGTCAAAAAGTAGGAGTAAAAAAATGTTGAGAGTGAAAAAAAGGAGAGAGAGAAGCTAGACGTTGCATTCATTTTCCTAGTTACTCTAAACTCTGTACATGTGTTGAGCCATCAACAGGAAGCCGGGTGACATTGTTTTGACCCATATAGATGTTTTTGTGACTATTGATGACTATATCACACAGTATTTCCTTTGTGTGAGCCTATAGGAAAAAAATTTCTCTCTGGTTTCAACCAGGAATTGTTCTTTTTCTGAGCAACTAATTGCTTTAATTTTCTGAGAGCCCTGGGAATCATGAAATTGATCTTTTTTTTTTTTCTTCTGTCCTGGAATCTTGAACATTTGGAGTTCAGAATTCGTGGCTCCCATCTCTACCCAGGCAATCAGCCCACCTAGCTTCCTTCTATTTTTTTTACCCTTATAGTCTCTTCATTCTGATTTTCTTACTTAATTTTATCTTACTTAATTTTATTACAGTGCATTGTAAAATTATTGAGACATTTTATATATCCTCTCTGGAAATGATGACATATAATGAAATAATAGTAAAAAAAACCTCGAGGGGAGAAACTCCTAGATAGTAAGGAATCTTGGACAATTATCCTGTGGTTTTACAGTGAGATTATATATATGTGTGTGTGTGTGTGTGTGTGTGTGTATACATACATATATATATATATATATATATATATATATATATATATATATATATATATATTTATTTATTTATTTATTTTTATTTTATTTTTGTTGATTTTTTACAGAGAGGAAGGGAGAGGGAGAGAGAGTTAGAAACATCGATGGGAGAGAACCATCGATCAGCTGCCTCCTGCACACCCCCTACTGGGGATGTGCCCGCAACCAAGGTACATGCCCTTGACCGGAATCGAACCTGAGACCCTTGAGTCCGCAGGCTGACGCTCTATCCACTGACCCACACTGGTTAGGACTTTACAGTGAGTTTTTATCGGAGGCAGTGTAATGTAGTGTTTTAATGCACAGGTTCTGGAGTCAGGTGGGAGGGTGGGTTCCATCTCATTTTTTTTCATTTAATTAGCAATAGGACATTGATTTATTTAATCTCTTGGGTTCTCTGCATTTAGGACATCACTATCTTTTAGTCATAATATTGTCAGTGTGGATTACTGTGTGACAAATGATCCCCACATTTAGCAAATTAAAACAGCACACGTTTATTATTTCACAGTTACTGTGAGTCAGGAATCTGGGAAGGGCTTATCTGGGTCCTCTGCTTCAGGATTTCTGACAAGGCTGCAATCTAGGGTATTATCTGAAGGCTCGACTGGGGAAGAATCAGCTTCCAACCTCACCCACGTTGTTGATTCGATTCAGATCTTCAAGGGTTGTGCTTTGCCACTTGCTTCATCAAAGCCAGCAAGGGAGTCATTCTACCAGCAAGATGAAAGCCACACTCTTTTGTAACCTAATGTTGTAAGGAATTTGTCTGGTCTTTGCTCCTGGTTCCTGGGAGACAGCCTCTAAATCCTTAGCATTTCTTGAGTTATTGGAGTGCCTTTGTGATTCATGGTTGACTTTTCAATCACACCTGAGTTTTTGTTGATGAGATGACTCAGGATGGGAAGTCAGAAAGACCAGCCTTGGGATTAGAGGGTTGGAATCAGCTCATCCTACAGTGAGAGGCAGAGGCTGGAGATTGAGTTCAGTCACATCTCAGGACAAGTAATTAAATCAATCGTGCATAGGTAATAGACTCCAATAAAAATTCTGGACACTGGAGCTCGGGTGAGCTTCCAGGCTGATGCACACACTGATGTGCCAGGAGGTTGATGTCTTGATTCCACGGGGAGAAGACATGGAAACTCTGCATTTGCGACCCTCCCCAACTTTGCTCTTTGTGTCTCTTCGTTTGGTTGGTCCTACTTTGTATCCTTGACAGTAAAAGCGCCAGTTGTAAATATAGTACTTTCCTGAATTCTATGAGCTGTTCTCCAGTGGAGGATTGAACCTGAGACGTGGGTGAGAATTCTCTGAACCCTAGCCAGTTGCTTAGAAGTGCTGGAGGTGTGGGGACTTCCAAACTTGTGGCTGGCATCTGACATGCAGGCAATCTTGGTGGGGATTGTAGCCTCACGTCCATGGAGACTGCACTCACACCAGGTGGTTAGTGTCAGATTGTACTGCAGTATGACACCCGATCACAAAGTGCCACCCCATTACCTTTCCTGTATGCTGTTGGTTAGAAGCAAGTCGTGAGGCTTAGCCCATGCTTTAGGGAAAGAGAATTCCATAAGGACGTGACGCCAGGAGGCAGGGAATATTGGGAATCTTCCTATCCCAGCATAGCCCACAGAATACAGTGACTTGTCTTACAACATCTTGATTAATTACATTGCTTATGAGATCGTAGATTATGGAATTTTAATGCCATAAAGGACTTTGGGTATTTTTAGTTTAGTTCAACCCTCTTACTTTACAAATGAGAAAAGTCAAGCTTAATGAGTGTAGATGAGTTGCTCGGGAGCATGTAATGAGCTAGTGTCAAGGTCAGGACGAGAATTCAATGTTCTTTTCCCAATACCATGCTGACTAAATGATTTAATCTAGTCACCAAGTGAATAGGAATTGCTATAGATAGTTACCTCCCTTGAAGCACATTGACAGAGCTTGTGTACGTCTCTCTTTTTAAAAATTTATTCATGAGAAAGAGAGAGAGGTTTGTTGTTCCACTTATTTATGCATTCATTGGTTGCCTCTTTTTAAAAAAAATATATTTTATTGATGTTTTACAGAGAGGAAGGGAGAAGGATAGAGAGTTAGAAACATCAATGAGAGAGAAACATCGATTCAGCTGCCTCCTGCACACCTCCTACTGGGGATGTGCCCGCAACCAAGGTACATGCCCTTGACTGGAATCAAACCTGGGACCCTTCAGTCCGAAGGCCGACGCTCTATCCACTGAGCCAAACCAGTTAGGGCTGGTTGCCTCTTGTATGCTTCCTTCTCAGTCTTCCTGACCAGGGATGCAACCTGGGTGTATTGGGATGACACTCTAACCAACGGCACTTGTGTACTTTGCAGGGACAGAAAAACACCAAGGCTGAGAACATTTAGGTAGAGTCAAAAAGATTTTGAAAGGCAAAGCTTTTAACTGGCAGAAGATTGTAAACGTTCTTTGTTTTCTGCACATGATGTATTGATTTTTTTGTAAATTAGAAAATCAAGTTAAGAAGGAAGCATAGAATTTCAGAGACTAGAAAACAAGGTGCAGAAGCAAAAGGGATTTAAGCTTCAGACGCAGTGTTTACAGAGTGTTAGTCATGCTTTCTAGGCTGGTCCATAAAGGAATTCAGCTTCTTGGCTTGTTATGATGAGTGGCAGAGCGGTACTGAAATGGACGTTGTCTAGCTTACAGCATGCTCGTAGAAACTGCATGATGAGCTGAAGTGGTTTGACCTCCCATAAGATGGGCAGGAGAACAATGCTCTTAGGACATATTGGAGAAGCTCATCGTGGCTTCTGTAATGGAGTGACAGGATGCCTTCACTTGTGACCTCGGAGCCCATTGCCAGAAACAGCGGCCATGGACATCACTCGGGTTGGAGGGAGTGGACAGGAAGCCATGGTGATTTTCAGCAAAGGCAGCAGGCAGCTTGCAAAGTGAAGTCAAACGTCACACAGCGATTCAGGACTAACGGGCCGTGGCTTCCAAAGGCATTTTCGGAAGAAAGGGCTTCTGACAGCAGAGTCGTGGCCAAGCCATGTCACTGACTACGGATCGATCCCTGTTACCTTCACCGAGAAGGCCAGGCCCTTCAGTGTGCCATGCAAATGGGTCCTCCAAACATGCTACCTCTGCCATACTCAGAGCAAATCCTTTCTTCATTCCAGGGAGGCTGCCCCGTGTCCTTCGGCGGCACCATTCTTATCCTCTCGCCATTCCCTCATTCCCTCTAAATCCTACTCATTTTTCTGGACCCGGTAATGTCTGCTCTGCCCTGGGAAGCCTTCTCATACTACTACTCCACTTCATCATCCCACAAAAGCCCAGCCCTGTGCTCCGTGCTTCCTAAATATTAACTCACTCAATGCACACACAAGCTTTAGGAGGTAGGTTCTATTGTTACTATGAAAGGAAGACTGAGACAGAAGCATCTAAAAAAGGAAAGAAAGAGTTTACTTGCAAAGAATGCAGGAGGCGTCAGCCTTCAGAAGCTCTGGCTCAGCAAGAATAAGCACAAGGATTTAAAGGGATACAACCTGGAGAGTGACCACGGTGACCCAGTGTGCATATGTGTTCAGGGAGGAACGGCGACCATGTTCTCACATGATTATCCTGTTCTCCAAGGTCAAGATGTATCTTCAGACAGCAGCATAGCAAAAGTAAGAGATAAAATTGTGCTTTTTTTTTTTTCCCCAAAGGGAGTTTATGGGACATATTCAAAATGTTATTATTTTGGCCGAAACCGGTTTGGCTCAGTGGATAGAGCGTCGGCCTGCGGACTCAAGGGTCCCGGGTTCGATTCCGGTCAGGGGGATGTACCTTGGTTGCGGGCACATCCCCGGTGGGGGGTGTGCAGGAGGCAGCTGATCGATGTTTCTCTCTCATCGATGTTTCTGACTCTCTATCCCTCTCTCTTCCTCTCTGTAAAAAATCAATAAAATATATTTAAAAAAAAAAATGTTATTATTTTGGAGACCACAGAAAGTCAGGATGACTGTAATTTTGATTTATCTCAGATTCCAAGTGTTCATCCCCTCCCCTCCCACACACACACTAGGGAATGTAAATCATGTAATTGTATTAGAAACAAGGCAGAGGGTTAGTTTTTGCCTCTACAGCAGGGGTCCTCAAACTTTTTAAACAGGGGGCCAGTTCACTGTCCCTCAGACCGTTGGAGGGCCGGACTATAGTTTAAAAAAAACTATGAACAAATTCCTCTGCACACTGCACATATCTTATTTTGAAGTAAAAAAACAAAACAGCAAAAACACCCGGATGTGGCCCGCGGGCCGTAGTTTGAGGACTCCTGCTCTACAGTATCCCCCACCCCCACCCCACCCCCCCTTGGCGCCTTACAAATCAGGAAACTGAGGCAAAGACAGGTAAAGCAACTTGTTCCAGGTGGTAGGGCTGGCAAGTGGCAGAGCCAGGATTTGAACACGGGCAGCTGGGCCCCACCAGGGAAGGAGGTCTTTCATCTCTAGTGTCCCTGCCTAACAATGCAAGGCCTTCCACTGTCACTTCATTGGCGTATTCTATTATCTCATTTCCCCCCTGACCTGAAGGATCCTGAGTGGGTGGGTCTTTATTATGCTGGTGCTTAGTCTGGCACTGTGCACGCAGCTGTTGCTCTATAAATGTGGATGGATGGATGGATGGATGGATGGATGGATGGATGATCTTCAGGTCTATTCCCACCTGCCCCCGTTGGTGGGGGACTGCTGGTTCTTCAGCAAACCTTCCTCATGTTCACGGTTATTGGAAATGTCTGCACCATTCCCTTTAAACAAAAGTGACATGTTGAAAATTAAAATGGAGATTTCCGTGAGGGTCCAGAAAGGCCTGCTGCAGGCCAAATTTAAGTTATTTCCCTGCCTATTTCTATATAAACACGTCCTAGGCCTGTGAGATGTCATTGAAGGTCAAAGTTTGGGGTGGCAGCAAAGGGCTGCTGCCATCCAAGGACATGGCTCCCAGCCTGTCCCCATCGCAGTCACCGAGGAAAAATGGCTCCATCCTCCTCCACTTGCATTTCCTGGAAAACGAGCTTCAGGATCCATCACTCTAATGATCTCCCCAAAGAGTCAAGGTGACAAAGGTCAGCAAGAAGCTTTTCATGTGAAAGAGATTCACAGTAATAAACGTGTGTGTGTGTGTGTGTGTGTGTGTGTGTGTGTGTGTGTGTGTGAGAGAGAAAAGCCATCAGTGTACTTAACAGGCTAGAAAAAGAACCACCTTTTCATTTTAGTGAAAAATAATATGTTCTAGGCACTACCTAGAGCCGATTGCTGGTCCGGCACCCCCTGTTAGTGGGTTATTTTATGACCACATTTTAACCTTTTGCACTCGGATGTCGAGTGTGACTCGACACGGTTAGCATTAGAATAAAGAAATCGAGAAAAAAGCAAGCGAGTGCAAAGGGTTAAACTCTTGCAAGAAATGGCTCCTGCCCTGACCTGTTTGGCTCAGTGGATAGAGCTTCGGCCTTCGGACTGAAGGGTCCCGGGTTCGATTCCGGACAAGGGCATGTACCTTGGTTGTGGGCACATCCCCAGTAGGGGGTGTGCAGGAGGCAGCTGATCGATGTTTCTCTCGTATCGATGTTTCGAACTCTCTATCCCTCTCCCTTCCTCTCTGCAAAAAATCAATTAAAAAAAAAAAAAAAAGAAATGGCTCCTGTCACAGAGCTTGACGTAGAATTACACCACAGCGGTATCTCCGATGGTAGCTCCTTCATCTCTGTAGCTTAAAAATAATCTCACTTTCTCTAAGTATTTACACAGCACATAATATTCTTCCCTCTGCAAAATGCTGGCTTCAAAATGCACATTTTGGGTGCCATTCATATGATAGAGGATTTCTGAATGTTATTTTAATACACAGGATATTGTACTCCTTTCCTACTGAGGTAGGTTTTTTTTCCTCCTCCAGACACTCAAAATTCCTTTTTATGAGAAATAAAGAAAACAGCTTGACGGTTCAGTTTCTCTCGGAAGATATTATACTAGCATGCTACCTTACACCTGTTCTTTTGGAATAAGGCATGTACTATACAACACACAAGCAAATAGTAACAATACTAACACATTTTTAAAACTATGGTACCAGGAAGAACTCTCCAAAGGAATTCCCAGGACTTTGTCGGCATTCTGTTTTTGGCTAAGCACTGTGGCATTCTAAGCCATTGGGAGAATTGGTTCTAGGCTTAGGCAGTTATAGTAATTGTTGTATTACCCATTGACGATTGGTTTTTGGCTCTTGTTCTTTCTTTAATTTTTTTTCTCTTTCTCTTCAGGAATCATTTCATGTAACCTTAATATGATAAAAAATTTCCCCTAATGCCCTCAGAACTAGGGTCTCTCAAGGTTGGGTTTTGCCCTGGCTGGGTAGCTCAGCTGGTTAGAGCGTTGTCCTGATACAGCAAGGTTGTGGGTTCCATCCTGGGAGAGGGCACATACAAGAATCAACCAATGAATGCACTACTAAGTGGAACAACAAATCAATGTTTCTCTCTCTCTCTCTCTCTCTCTCTCTCTCAAATCAATTTTTTTTAAAAAGAAAAAGGTTAGTTTTTTTGGCTGCCCTTGGCCCCTCGCTTGGTGAGTTTCTATTCTCCGCTAAATTTTATCGCTGGTCACTTGAGTAGGGCTCAAGGTGCTCCATGGAAAAGGGCTGATGTGATAAGAGACTACAGGATACAAGGCGATGAGCTGCCCAGAATACTGTTCAATGGAGCTGGGTCACCCAGCGGAGTACCCTGGCCACTTTGACATCCTATCCTGCACCCTCTCCTGGGCCTCCATTTCTAAGGGCCATATTCTGAACAAGTACACAGTGAAGTAGGCAGATGCCCAACAGATGGGCCTATTGACGATTAGGGCAACCTTGGCAATCACTATTTCACTGGTGCCCAGTATGGTGCCTACACATGGTAGAAGCGGCATAAATATTTGTTGAATAAAATTATTTTAAGTGGTATTTATTGGTCATAACGATACATTGAATTTAATTGTTTCATTCCCATTGACTATGTTTCAATCGCCCTCTCCCTGGTTGTCTGTCTGCCTCTCCCTTTCCTGTGACCTTGATTAGAAAGGATAGAAAGGGACTCAGTCTGGGGGACTCTCATTTTCTTAAAACTATGTTTTTATTGATTTTTGAGAGAGAGGAAGGGAGAGGGAGAGAGAGAGAAACACCGATGAGAGAGAAACATTGATTGGCTGTCTTCTGCATGCCCCCTACTGGGGAATCTAGTCTGCAACTTGGGTATGTGCCCTGACCAGGAATTGAACCTGCAACCTTTCAGTGCATGGGATGGAATGTTCCACCAACTGAACCACACTGGCCAGGACTCAGGGACTCTCATTTGCAGCCCCTCTGTTACCCAGAGCAAAATGTTTGTCAAGACAGGGAAGAATGAGGGTGCAATGAGAATAGCATTCTTCAGGGAGGTCCTGTGTGTGTGACAGGGACATGGTTCCTCTGAGGCACACCCCTGGTATGACATGGCCATGGTCTTAGCAGTTACTGCTTTCTTAGGATTTCTTCAGGAGAGTCTCGTCACTAACCAGGCCTGTGGTATTTTCTGGACAAGGACAATCTAGTTCTTTGGTCTGACTCAGTTCCATTTTCAAATATTGTGCTGGAGATCGGGTGGTTCCTTTCCATCTGAAAACTTATGCCTTTCAGTTCTCAGAAAATTTCCTTGAATTATTTCTTCGATGATTTTTTCCCCTCGGTGTTTTCTTATTCTTCCTTTACAGAACTCCTGTCATTTGAATATTAGACATTCTGGACTGATCCTTTTTCTTGTCTCCACACTCCTATTTCCCTCCTTTCTGTTATTTTGCCCCCCTTTCTGGTGGGAAATTTCTCCATCCAGTCAACCTGCTTTGGCCCACCTTCCTCTTCTCTTTCAGTAGAACCTCAAGCCATCACTTCCTGAGCCTCTTAGGACTTTGGGGGAGCACATCACACAGTTTCGTGGCGTTTGCCCTCTGCTGGCTTCGGGACTGGCTTTCTCAGATGTGCTAAGTTAGTTACCGCTTGTCCATCAGCTTTTCAGATTCTGAAATTTTATTACTACAATGACCTCTCCACTCTCTTTATATTTGTGAGTGTGTGCTTTAAAAAGATTCTATTATGCTGATTTATTGGGGTCTTGGGAGGAAGCAAAAGCAACTGCAGGGCTTTGGAAGGATGATGACAGCACAGGGCAGAGCCAGACAAGAGTGAATGGGTGGAGACGGGACTTGAAGCCTCAGCCAGGGAGGAATGTGTGAGGCAACCAACGATGCTTTGCTGGAGAAAGAGAACATAGGAGGGGGGATGTAAAGAGCTGTCATGTGGGTACAGGATTCCATTTGGATGCTGCTGTCTAGGAGGCTGGAATTTGGGCTAATGCTAGCAAGTAGAGAGAGGAAGGGTGGCCGTTGAGGATCTAGAAGACCTTTCTCCTGAAAAGAATTATTTGGAAAGGGCATGAGCTGGGCCAGAAGAGGCTGTGTCTATGTCCCTGAAGGGTTGGGCATTGAATTAAGTAACTTCTAAGAGCCTTTCCAGGCTTGTGATTCCATCTCAAGGTCAATGACTCATTCAGAGTGGGAAGGGCTAAAAAAGTGATTTAGAATCACCTTCCTCACTTTTTACAGAGGGAGGAATTGAGAGCCAGCTGATGAGGGCCTGAGCAACTTCTCTAGCCAAACCTCCTGATTCCCCACCTAGCATTCTTCTGGTCTTCTACAGTAGCCTTCCATTGTCCAAACTGCTTTTTTTTTTTTTTAAAAATGGAATTCTTTATTGTTTAAAGTATTACATGTCCAAACTGCTCTTAAAATACCCAGACACATCTGAACATGTAGAATAATAGTCTCCCCACGGAGTGGAAGCAATTTTACACACTAGGCCTTTGTATTTGTAAATGATGATGAGGTCCCCAGAATTTACACATCTCCTGCAGCTTCTTGGTCTTCGGTCTTCAATAGACACCTTGCTTGCTGTCCTCAGGGCATGAGTGACACTGTTGGCCCACCAGCAGTTCTGTGACTGCATGTCTTTTGCCATGTGATCCAGGGTGCATTGTGAGGGCTACACTCCGTGTTTTGTGACCTAGGTTTGAAAAGTCTACCTCGTCTTATACTAACCTCATCTATAATAATAAAAGCCTAAGCGACCATCGCAACCGAATGGATGACCAAACAGGCTGTGTGGGGCAACCAGGCTGGCAGGGGGGTTAGTGAGGGGCGACCAAACGACCAAACAGCAGGCTGCGTGGGCCGACCAGGCTCACAGGGGGGGTAGTTGGGTGTGACCAGGCCAGCGGGGGTTGGGGGGTCAGTGAGGGGCGACCAGGCCGGCAGAGGGGGGCAGTGAGGGGCGACCAGGCTGGCGGGGGGTGGCAGTTAGGGGTGACCAGGCCGTCGGGGTGGGGGGCAGTTGGGGGTGACTAGGCCGGCAGGGGGGGCAGTTGGGGGCGATCAGGCAGGCAGGCAAGTGAGCAGTTAGGAGCCAGTGGTCCCAGATTGGGAGAGGGATGTCCTAGGGATCGGACCTAAACCGGCAGTCG
Source organism: Ia io (assembly GCA_025583905.1). Taxonomy (NCBI): domain Eukaryota; kingdom Metazoa; phylum Chordata; class Mammalia; order Chiroptera; family Vespertilionidae; genus Ia; species Ia io. The sequence goes on along the minus strand of JAJQQW010000024.1, from coordinate 11,232,205 downwards.
GACATCCCCTGAGGGATCCCGGATTGGAGAGGGTGCAGGCTGGGCTGAGGGGATCCCCCACTCCCGTGCACGAATTTCATGCACCAGGCCTATAGATAATATATGAAATCTAAGACCTTACAGCAAGTCGCACACCCCCCATTTGGACATTTATATGGCCCCTGAGTCCTTGGGTTGTCTGTCCGCATTAATCACCAGGTCTCATCTTGATGGTTTCAGTCTAAAAACATCTCCGTCCCCTGCCCCTCCCCACAACAACATGGATAGGCCTGGTCCAGGAGCTTAATAATCAGAATTAAGAATTGGTGGAAGGCAAGGATCTATGCAGGCAGATCCTTAAGGAGCAGGGTGTTGCCAAAGGTAAAAAATGGGTCAAGAATCCAGGGGGACAAGTCACAAGTTAAAGGGCAGGCAGAGGGACTCAAATCTAAGCAGACAAGGTCAGGTGCAGGGGCAAACACTCAGAACACTGAGGACCTCTCTCTGGGGCAAATCAGGAAATTAAGATTGCATGGACATGAGCTTGAAAGTCACTTGTGGCTGTGATCAGACCTGGTCAGAGAGAGGGTCAGAGTCTTGGGAGATTCTGCTGACTCAATGAAAGCACAGCTTTGAGGATGTCAGCCCCCCTTCTCACTGACCACGTAAGGACCAAAGCACTTGGTGATACTAATCATGCTGGGCAATTATAGAGCACCCTGCCTGAAACACCAATTCATTCATTCCCTTAAACTTCCATTGGAGAAGACAGTTTCACTCTTGGAAGATCGATAAAGGGCAGTTATGAGCTTAAATTCCGTGCTGCCATTTTAGGAACCGATGGGCCAAATTAGGATTCGAAACAGCTTTTCACGTCTGCCCATCAGGAATGAGCCACCACCCTCCTAGGGGGTCCTGCTTCTGTCTTCCTCTTGCTCTTCCGCTGGAGGTAAAAGTGGAAGCACCAATCTTTCTGATTGGATGAGGGCCAGGAGGTGACGATGGAGAATCATATTCGGTGGGGAGCATGTCTCTGCAGTGACTAAACACCAGTTTCTTCCTGGGCAGGGGGGTAACCAGGGACAAAATGCCGTGTAACCCACCACCAGGCCACTGAGTCATCCCGTTCGATGTGACAGGCTACCATTAAAGTAAATCACACAGTGATGAAAAGAGACCAAAAAAAAAAAAAAAAACACACACACAAAAAACGACTAGCCTTCTACTCTAGCAAGCTTTTCATTTTCCTAGCTGAGGCTCATTTTATTTTTAGGAAGTATAATTGCCCCCTGGAGCCAAGCAGGAGTTGCTTTTCTTACATTTTTGGCAAGACTTGGACACAATAACCTTCTCCTAGGAGCCTTCCTGATTCTCTTTGAAATGAGAGGGTGGGGGCGAGGCCGGTTGGGAAAAACGTTTAGAGGTTATTTTAACTCAACTCTCCGGCGTAACAGCTCCACTGGAAGCCTGGACTATTTCAGGAAACGGAATTACTTTTCTTTCAAGGCGCTCCGAAAAGAACATCTCATCCCCACTTTAGACACTAAGGATTGGGTTTCTAGTCAATTCATCCCCTTGTTTCTTGTGTCTATAAAGGATGAAGCCCCCAGATGATCTGTAGAGCCCTTTGGTTTGAAATGATTCAATGAATTCTTTTTAAAAATACATATTTTATTGATTTTTTTTTACAGAGAGGAAGGGAGAGGGAAAGAGTTAGAAACATCGATAAGAGAGAGAGAGAGAGAGAGAGAGAGAGAAACACCAATCAGCTGCCTCCTGCACGCCCACTCCTGGGGTACATGCCCTTGACAAGAACAGAACCTGGGACCCTTGAGTCCGCAGGCTGACGCTCTATCCACCGAGCCAAACCGGTCAGGGCATTCAATGAATTCTTAAAGGGGCAGCTACAGGTTGTACTGCTCAACTCGACTCAGATTTTCCGTGGCGCTCATCCTAATATTTGGAGTAAACACCTTTAAAGCCAGCACTCGGGCGTTTGTACAGCCATGCATGGCAGGCACAGATGAGGGAACCGAGGTACAGAGAGCTCTGGGGTGCTATTACACAAACGTGCTTTTGCAGCAGAAATGCTGTGTTTCCTCTGGGTAGAGATTTGTTCAGCCCTGGCCACGTAGCTCAGTTGGTTAACGGCTCGCTATCCTGTACCCACAAATGTAAAATAATTATGTCTATTTGTTCTACTTTTTATACAGTCCCAGAGGTTTCCCCACTCTGCTTTCTCCCACCTCCCTCACCTATCACCAGTGGATTTCCTGTAACCCCTTGAGCCTCCTCCTTTGATTGTAATGTATAAAACAAGGTGTAGCCCTAACCGGTGTGGCTCAGTGGACAGAGCGTCGGCCTGCGGACTGAAAGGCCCCAGGTTCGATTCCGGTCAAGGGCATGGACCTTGGTTGCGGGCACATCCCCAGTAGAAGGTGTGCAGGAGGCAGCTGATGGATGTTTCTCTCTCATCGATGTTTCTAACTCTCTCTCCCTCTCTCTTCCTCCCTGTAAAAAATAAATAAAATGTATTTTTAAAAAATAAAAATAAAAAATAAAACAAGGTGCATCCTCCAGAGCATTTTCTCAATCCATTGAGATTTTGCTTCCCAACAATTGTCGTCAGTTTGGCTCAAATATACTCAAAAAATGCTCACATTTTTTGGACGTTTGGACGTTTCTTCGGTTGACATACTGCTCACAATGAAGACACGCTCAGCTGCTTGTGGAAAAAGTTATGTGACAGACATTGGGTATTAGTGGACATGAGCCCATGAATTAACTGTGAATTTGTTTCTTGGATCAGATACCTAACACTTTAGATCGTATGAGAGGGGAAGGCCTCAAAGAATGCAGAGCAGGAGCCTAGTGAAACAGCATTTCCCCCACCCCCATGTAGCTGGGGCCTTTCTAGTCAGGTTCACCCGGGGCGGTGGGAGCCTGGATCTACCCGCTTTTCTTTCTCAGATTTCATCCCTTCTGCTTCCCTGGCGCTTACACAATAGGCTCTCCTCAGAGCTACTCTTTTCAAAAGATTTGGCTCAGAATCCATTGTGTTCACATGGTTTCTTCTGTTCTGTCCCAGGGTTGTCTGTTTATCTATATATATAAAAAGCTGATATGCAAAGTGTCCCCTCAAGAGTTCAACTGGAAGAACTGGAGTTCGATCGCTTGCTAGGATGTGTGCTGACCACCAGGGGGCGGCGCAGAACATGGCAGGCGACCAGTAGCAGTGGAGCAAGCAGGGTGGCGAGGGAAGGAGGAGGCGGGGAGGCGGGCAGGCAGGGAATCTGATTGGCCCTGATCACGGCCAGGCCTAGGGACCCTACCTGTGCATGATTTTGTGCACCGTGTTTATATAAACTTTAAATAAACATTTTATTGCACTGAGATTTTTAAAAATAGCACTAAAGGCAGCAGACTCCTGCCCCACCTTTTAGACTCATTCCCCCAAAGCATCCACTTTTACTTCATTTAAACATTCCTTCTGATATTTTCTTTTTTTTTAAAGATATATTTTATTGATTTTTTACAGAGTGGAAGTGAGAGGGATAGAGAGTTAGAAACATCGATCAGTTGCCTCCTGCACATCCCCTACTGGGGATGTGCCTGCAACCAAGGTACATGCCCTTGACCGGAATCGAACCTGGGACCCTTCAGTCCACAGGCTGATACTCTATCCACTGAGCCAAACCGGTTACGGCCCTTCCGGTATTTTCCTCCATTTATCAAGAATATGCTAGCCCGGGCCAGGTAGCTCAGTTGGGTAGAGTGTCGACCCCATACGGTCCATATTCAGGGTTAGCCCTGTGCTGGTGAGCATAACGTTATCAAGCTGTTCCATGAAGGCTTGTGCCCTTTACCAGGTATGTGTTTTGCTGTGCAGGGCATGTTGAACCGTGCCTGCAGGTCCCGCGGGGAGGCCTGTCTCCAGTCTTGTACCAGAGGTGCTGGCCATCGGATGAATGAGTCTTGTTTCTCAGAGCCCCTTCCCGGCAGGGACTCTTCTCCATTGTGGCCCAGCGCCTGTCATACACTGAGCGCATGGGGAATGTTCACCTCGTGAGTGAAAGATCTCTTCCTGACCCTGGGTTTGGGGACCCTTGCCATGTGTGACTTGGGGTGCTTCAGTCTCTGCGACCAAACATGACCTTGTAAAGGGCCATTTGACCTTGTGGAGCAACATTCAAGAATTGCTTCCAACACACCCTTACTTCTGGCCTGCAGGAGACTGTGGGCTGGTCGTGCTGACAGTTTGATGTGGTATCTGATGTGCTTATGTCTGCCTGGTACCCTCTCTATCCAAACCCGGGTATGTTCCTTCTTCCCACCAGTACTATCCTATCCCCAAAGACCAGAGTCTACCCAAGAGCCACGGTTCAGGGCTTAAGTAGCACAGTAGTTAAGAGCATCGATGCTGGAGTCAGGCAGACCTGATTTCAATTCCTGGCTTGTCTGTGGAGCAGTTCTGTGACCTTGTGAAATCTATTTACTCTCTCTGTGCCTCAGTTTCTTCGTTTGTAAAAATGGTAGAGTAATAGTATATATCTCAAAAGATTGTTATGGGAATTAAATGTCCTAATACTATTAAAGGGTTAGCTCGCCCGGCCAGTATGGTTCAGTTGGTTGAGTGTCGACCTCTGAACCAGGAGGTCACAGTTCAAGTCCCAGTCAGAGCACATGCCTTTGTTGTGGGCTCAATCCCCAGTGGGGGTGTGCAGGAGGCAGCTGATCCATGATTCTCTCTCATCGTTGGTGTTTATATCTCTGTCTCCTTCTCCCTTCCTCCCTGAAATCAATAAAAATATATTTATTTTTTTACTTTTATTTTTTAAGATTAACTCAGTATTTGCATTTTATTCTTTTTTTAAACTTCTTTATTGATTAAGGTATCACATATTTGTCCTCATCCCCCCATTTCCATCCCAAACCCCTCCCCACGCATGCCCCCACCCCCCTGTTGTCTGTGACCACTGGTTAGGCTTATATGCATGCATACAAGTCCTTTGGTTGATCTCTCCCCCTTCCCCCCACCCTCCTCTAATAAAAATATATTTTAAAAAAATAAAAGTTTGGCTCAATGCTTCATACATAAGCACTTATTACTCATCAACTGTTATTATTTGTGAGCATAGAACAGCAAACCGTCCCAGGGACTGAGTGGGTGGAGAGCTGCAGGATTAGTTAGGAGAACCCGTGAGGGCAATCAGGGCCTTCTTTCTGATAAGAGAATAACCTTGCCAGGCCCACGTAGACAAACAATCTAATCCCCATGACCACTCAGCTTAAAAATGCAATTGCTAGAAGGGCTCCATGTAAACTCTCCCCCTTTCTTGCATGAAACATCTCTCTAAAAATAGACGCGTAGGACCTGATTCTTCAATGTTATCCTATTTTTGTGTTTTCTTTTTTAGAAATAATTTCAAACTTACAGAAGGGTGACAAGAATAGGACAAAGAACTCCCACATTCACTTGACCTCAATTTTAACATTTTGTCACAATTGCTTTATGACTTTATATATATTCACAATATTTTTCTCCTAAACTATTTGTGCCTTTTTACTTCAAAATACATCAGCAGATATCTCCTAAGAACAAGGACATTCTCTTGTATAACAATAGTTCAGTTATAAAATTCAGGAAATTCAACCTTGATATAATAAATACTATGATCTAATATACGGTCCATATTCAAATTTTGCTGCTTGTCTCAATAATGCCCTTGAAATGACCCTCCAGTCTCCTTTCATCTGGAACAACTCCTCAGTCTTTTTTATCTTTCAGGACCTAGCCACTTTGTAAGCACATAGAAAAGTAGTTTTGTACAATGTCATTCAGTTTGGATTTGTCTTGTGTTTTCTCATGATTAGATTCGTGTTGTGCATTAAAAAAAAATATTTCTTTATTGATTTCAGAGAGGAAGAGAGATAGAAACATCAACGATGAGAGAGAATCATTGATCGGCTGCCTCCTGCACCCCTCCACCTCCAACCCCCCCACTGGGGATCAAGCTGCAACCCAGGCATGTGCCCTTGGCCAGAATCGAACCTGGGACCCTTCAGTCCGCAGGCTGATACTCTATCTACTGAGCCAAGCCGGCTAGGGCCGTGTTGTGCATTTTTGGCAAAGATAGCATCCTTCCTGGTGTGTTACACTATTGGGAAGTTCATGTTGTCAGTCTGTCTCATTACTGGTGATGTTAACTCTTTTCTGCTGTTTTGATCATGGACAAGCACAGCAAGAACCAAGGGAACAAAGAATAACCAACGTGTTGGCGGCTGGTTAATGGGAGGGCTTCTTACACGAATGCCACCCATTTTCTGAAGTCTTTCGTGTCTCTGTTCTCAAGGTTCTCTTTGTGTATATCTTCTAAAGATCCATGAGTTTGAAAAAGAGCAAGCCAACAGGGTACTGTGGCAAGGTGGGTTTAAGAAAAGAGGATTGGAAACATTTCCTGATCAGGCCCAGACAGTCCAGGTGGGGGGAGATGGACTGCAGCGCTGATGGGTGCCCCACCTTTGAGTGACAGGTATTAGGATGGATGGGGTGGCAGAGTGAGGACTTGTCAAAGCCATGATGAACCTAAAAATTGGAAGGAGGGGCCGAACCCCAACACTTTCCCCACTTCACATCCTACGTGACCGGCACTTGCCATTCTGTTTCATACTGCTGGCCTTTACACGAGCATAATGGGTGAGAAGAGAAGGGACGGGTGTTTAATTGAGCTCCTGCTATGACCCCTTTTTTAAAAAAAAATTTTTTTTTAATTTATTTCAGAGAGGAAGGGAGAGGGAGAGAGAGATAGAAACATCAATGATGAGAATCATGGATCGGCTGCTTCCTGCATGCCCCCTATTGGGGATCAAGCCCTGCAACCTGGGCACGTGCCATAACCGGGAATTGAACCGTGACCTCCTGGTTCATAGGTCAGTGCTCAACCACTGAGTCACACCGACTGAGCTGCTATGACCCATTTAATCTCATGATAAATAGATGAGGAATGGTCAGCTGAGTAACAAGGAAGTAGAAGTCAGCAAGACTTCAAGGGTAATCAGCAAAAACTAAGGGAGTCAGTGTCGGCATCTGGAAGTTTCTTTCCAGAGAACCTTCCTCACCTTTTCAATGTCACATGAGGACTTGTCACCTGGAGGGGGAGACTGTCCTTTCAAGCAGATAGGTCTCTTTGGAAGGACACTAATAATAACAGTAACACAGATAGACGCGAAAGGAAATGCTGCTATTTTAATTGCCCCCAGACGATATCCCAAAGAATAATCAAGGGTTGGTTGAATGATGAGGATAGTGTCCTATAATGAATGAGCCATTAAAAAAAAAAAGGACAGTGACACAGAATATGAGTTATCTTTGTGAATTTATCTTTTGATTGCTTAATAATAAAATATATTGCTGTGTTTCTGGAGAAGAATTAGAGAATGTGCCGGGGTAAAGGGATGGCTTTCTAGTCATCGAGGACATGATCATTCACATGTACGGTAACGTATCCTGCATGTGGCGTTTTCAGAGGAAAGATGCTGAAGACGTTATATTGATTGAGGGTGAGAAAAGGCGTGACTGAGAACGCTGGCAAACGTGGAGAGGTAGTAAGAGGATTTTAGGAAGTGGCAGTGATAAGCCAGGAGCCAGGTAAGATGCTTTTGGGGGCATGAAAAGCTCACCAATAATGGCCAGCTACTTAGTTTTTCTTATGAGTAAGTCTGACCTCCAGGAATCAACGGAGCTGTAATTTTCAGATCCATCCACCAGGTGGCATGTATTCCCTTGGGTGCGTGTGGGTCACGTCTAGCGGGCCAGTTGGACTGCCCTGGGTGCCAAAGGTGGGACATCAGTAATCCTATCCTAGGTATTCTTTCCTCTGCCAGTACTGACCTAGTACTGTGCCCATTGGTCCTCCTTCTTCTGCTGCAATGCCTGCCAGAGGGATGAACACTTCATTAGAAACTGTTCCCGCTCCTCAAAATGTATTTTCTCCCCTTAATGTCTCTTAGAGACTTCATAGAATTGTAACAAGTGTTTGACTAACCATACCATTTGGTGTTCCACTTTTAATGCAGTGCTATTTCACATGTTTGAATTAATATCATCTACACATGTATTTTAGAAAGGAAAATAATGTTTCAATGTATTTCTCATGTTTCTATCATTAGAAATAGCATTGATATGAACGTGAGAGTGTTAGACCCCAAAGTAGAAGTAAAGGCTCAAAGAAGGATTTTACAGTTCTTGGTCTATATTCCCAGGTGCTGTTTTTCAATTGCTATTTTTTCCTAAGGCCTCTAACTCCCAATTAAAAAAAAAAAAAAAGTTGCTGAGAAAGACAAATGCCATATTATCTCAATGAAATGCAGAATTTAAAACAACAACAACAGACCAAGCTCATCTGTACAGAGAACAGACTGGGGGTTGCCAGTAGCAGCGGATGGGAGTGAGAAATGAATGAAAGGGGTCAAAAGATACAAACTCCCAGTTATAAAATAATTAAGTCGTGAGGATGTAATGTACAGCATGGTAACTATAGTTAGTAATATATTACATATTTGGAAGTTGCCAAGAGATATCCAAAAAGTCCTCTGCACCAGAAATTAAAAAAAAAAAATGTAGTTATGTATAGTGATGGATGCTAACTAGACTTATTATGGTGATCATTTTGCAAAATATACAAATACCAAGTCATTATGCTCCAATAATAAAAACATACGTTGTCAGTGTTGGTATCTTGGTAAGTTGAAAAGTTCCTCTCGCTAATGGTGTGCTGTTAGTAATTTATTTGAATGCGTTACTTTCTCTATGTGGTACAGATCATTTCTTTAAATGTAATTTAATTTGTTATTCTTTAAAAAAATGGAGTCTGGATTTTTGTGTCATACTTAGGATAGCTCCTTCCACTATGATTATACAGAACTTTCCCCGTGTTCTTCCCAGTTTTGATGACAAACAGTGCTGCTAAAAGTATTCTTGTACATATTTTTATGACTATCTGCATTTCTGTTGGGTAGAGATTTAGGAGTGGAATTGCTCAGCCATTGGGCTGCGTGTGTTCAGATTTGGAAGAGATTTCTAAATTTTCCAAAGTGGTTGTGCTAACAGATGTACCTTTTCCTTCTCATTCATACTGATAGATGCACCGAAAACTATGTTACTCAAAACTAAATGTTCTGCAGGAAATATTATTTATTTATTATTATTTTTAAAATATATTTTTATTGATTTCAGAGAGGAAGGGAGAGGGAGAGAGAGATAGAAACATCAATGATGAGAGAGAATCATTGATTGGCTGCTTCCTGCACGCCCCACACTAGGAACCAAGCCCACAACCCAGTCATGTGCCCTTACCGGGAATCGAACCGTAACCTCCTCGTTCATAGGTCGACACTAAACCACTGAGCCACGCCGGCCGGGCAGGAAATATGTTTTTTTAAAAACATCTTAGGTAAACATTTGGCATTGCTCTCTGGTTTAGAACTTGGGGTCTTGCTCCCTTTCTCACATGCTGTGAAATGGGTTCATGGCCACTAGAGAAGCCAGAGGCCTCTTGTACTCATTCCTGCCGGCTAGTGCGAAGTTCCCTTCTCTACCCTGCAGCCCCAGACCCTTTATGGGTTTGATGAAGGCCTGTGTAGCAATCCCAGTCAAACTACTGCATGAACAAAAGAAAGAGATGAATGATTTTCAATTAAAAAGATCCTTGCTATTACAGGAAGTCACCACATCAAGCAAAGGTGAGGGCCCAGCCATGGGAGGCTGGAGAGATGATTAGGATATCAATCCACCTTCTTGTCACCCCTGTACGGTCATTATGGGCTCGGCACTGGCCTCCAGACTTCAGGCTAGAAAGGAGTTTTCTAAGCATCCTGATGAGGAGAGTGTGTGTGTGTGTGTGTGTGTGTGTGTGTGTGTGTGTGTGTGTGTGTGTTTGGAGGGGTCGGGGAGGGGGAGTGGTCATAGCCGCTGATGGGAATTGAGCAGGTCACTCACAGAGCCCAGTGGCATCTCGGAGAGGCCCTGAGCCCAGGGCTCAGCTCAGACCTTGGAATTCGAGGTCCTGCCCCTGGATTTTCTCTGTCCCCTCCAGGGACAGACTGATGCCTGCCAGGCACTGACAGGTCCATTCAAACGCCAGCAGAATTTGCAGCCCGGTCTCCCTTTCCAGTGGCCAGCGTACCGGGGCCTCCCGTCCATGCCCGCGGAGGGAGCGCTGCCCTCATTTCTCATACAGGGGCTCTCGGGTGACTGTGTCATTATCACCAGAAGGCTGTTTCCTAAGCGTGGAATTTGGACAACAGAAGCATCGCGGCTCTGGGAGGCCTTCTCTATGTTCCCCTAAAGCCCGGTGAGCAACCCCTTCGCCGCATCCGGGGGTATTTCTCTAGAGACAGGGCTGCTTGTACAGGGACCCCGGAAGCAGATTTGGGCAGTTAGGAAAGTGCCACTGGCCCCCTTCCTCTCCCTGAACCCATTTTTCCTTCCCACACATCTCCTCTTGGACACGGTCCTTTGTATTTGGCTTCAGTGATCACTGATTGAAGCCACAATCCAGGGCTGCTTCTCTCGGCCTGGTCGATGATGCAAGTCCAACTTTCCAGAAAGTGAAGGGTGGATTACTGTCTCAGCTGATTTATGAAGCTGGGAGTTTGGGAAGGATTTCAGCTTCTCTGAATTTTTTCCAAGTTGACTAATCTGCTCTTTGTGTTGGGAAATCAACATGAACCCTTTTCCCAGCAGCCTTGACTACTCTCCTCTCTGCAGCTACGAGAGGGGATAGGCCAGGCTTATGGAACATTCTAGAGTCCACACAAACCCCCACCACACCTGGTATTCCCCTCCAATTGTTCACCCACAGAGGGAGCAGGCAGCTTTGCCAGGGACATTTCTCTTAACCACTGCTTCCTTTGGGAGTCTTAAAAAACAATAGCAGTATGCCCTAGCCCGTTTAGCTCTGTGGATAGAGCATCGGCCTGCGGACTGAAGGGTCCTGGGTTCGGTTCTGATCAAAGGCACATGCCGGGGTTGTGGGCTCGATCCCCAGTGTGGGATTTGCAGGAGGCAGCCAATCAGATTCTCTCTCATCATTGATGTTTCTCTCTCTCTCTCCTTCTCCCTTCCTCTCTGAAGTCAATAAAAATATATATACTGGTATATTTTTATTTTTTTAAAAATATTTTTATTGCCCTAACCGGTTTGGCTCAGTGGATAGAGTGTCAGCCTGTGGACTCAGGGGGTCCCAGATTCGATTCCGGTCAAGGGCATGTACCTTGGTTGTGGGCACATACCCAGTAGGGGGTGTGCAGGAGGCAGCTGTCGATGTTTCTCTCTCATTGATGTTTCTAACTCTCTATCTCTCTCCCTTCCTCTCTGTAAAAAATCAATAAAATATATTTTAAAAATATTTTTATTGATTTCAGAGAGGAAGGTAGAGAGAGAGATAGAAACATCAATGATAAGAGAGAATCATTGATTGGCTGCCTCCTGCACTCCCCTGCCCCCCACTGGGAATCTAATCGTGACCTCCTGGTTCATAGGTCTATGCTCAAACACTGAGCCACGCCAACAGGACCTTGTGACTCGTTAGCTCTGATGGCTCTGACCTTGCTCAGGGGCTCATGATGCATTTCCCCCAGCCCAGCACCATGTTGCAGGGGTGTGTGTATGGGTGAATGTTTCCCCTGAGAAAATGTCAGAAAAATCACATGGTGGGGATCCCCATTCAGTCCCACTGCAAACCCTTCCCAGGCTCCAGACAGCGAGCCTGCTGTGGACATGGGAGCAGAAGGTCTTGCAAGTGGGAATCCCAGGGGATGGACAGATACAGCCCAGAGTGAATGGAGGCCTTCAGCGTTGCTGGCAGGTTGGCCCGTGGATGAGGACCAGATACCATGAGTCATCTCAGGAAACAGAATACCTGGGTGGAGCTGGGAGGTCGTGGCCACTGTGCACACCAGTTCTAGAGTTCACTTACTAGTGTTGATCCGAAACGATTTGGCAAAGCCATTTGCCTCTGTCCTGGAAAACCCACATGGAAACCCCATGTATCCAAGGATGAGGTGAGAGATTGAGGGGCGTGGACCCAAAGGGGAGAGTGCTGACCGGTCTGCTCCGTGTGGATGTCACACTTCAGCCACCAGGCCCCCAGGCAGGTCAGGGTTACACAGTAGAAAGAGTGGGATTTGGAATCAAGCAGCCCGAGCGTGAAGGCCAGTCCTCCACTTCCCTGGCACAGGTCACTGTCCCTTTTTTGAGTGGTTGGGTGTTTCCTCCGTAAAATGGAGATCTAATTACCACTTGATGGAGTTGTAAGAATTAAAAAAAACAATATGATAAAAGTGCCCAGTAAGTCCTAAGCACTCAAAAGTGAGAGCCCTTATTATTTGAGCACCTAATGAGATCATTTTGGTTCTTCTTTTTATTTTTTTAGGAGGAAAGACATTTGATAAGCCTTAAGATTTCATCTTTGCTTCTGGCTATTAGAACCTTGTTGTTGGCTGAATTCTGTTTCCTGCAGTTCCAGAAACGAGGCTCTCTCCTTGCTGGCTGTTGGCTGGGGTTGCACTCAGGTCCTTCCATGTGGTCCCCAGATCTCAGCAACAGACAACCTGCCTCGTGTCAGACCCCCTTCCTCCTTCAGTGTCCATCTTCTAGAAGACTCATGCGATGAGGCCGGGCCCCCCTGTGGTTGCCCCCAGATGACCTCAGCATGCAGTTCTGCTAATGCCGTGGGAAGCATCAGGGTTGCAGTCGTTGGCAGCGATAACACCTGCACCCCGAGGCCTGCCAGCCCTCTCCACAGCCCCTCAGTCCCTCTGCTGTGCAGGGTCCCTGTGCTCTGAGGTCCAGGGAGGGAGAGGCTGGGTGATCTCGTTCCGCGACCTTGACGACGGCTTGGGTCCTGGTACAGAACGTCCTCTCTCAGTCTTGGGCATGTTGATCTATACTATAGATTCCATAGGAACCAGGCTCTGACTTCTTTCCCTTGTCCAGTGGCCACTCCCTCACTGAGTTCTGTTCACTCCCTTGCTCTTTCCTGAAAAGCACCCTTTCATTCATTCCCACCTCTTTCCAGCTGCTGGTTCTAGAGCCGAGTTGGTCATTTTGACCCAAGTCTCTCTCATGTTTCTCCGTGAGTTCTCACTTAACATATGTTAAAGTGCACGACCCCCATGGCAATCCTGTGAAGTAAGAAAAGCAGGCATTAGTACCCCTATTTAAAGACCAAAACAGCTAAGGGGAGTCTCTGTGGGCTTTGAGAAAGCATGGCACTGTGAAGGAATGACAATCAAAGACTGAGGTAAGACAAGATAGCTACTTTGCCTGGGGAATGAAGGCTTAACACATACGGGGTCTTGGGCCTTTGTGACAGGGGAAACGTGGCCCCCAGACTGAGACGTTCAGCCTTTCCCAGAGGGTTTGCTGTATGTAATCAACACCAACAGCCCATGGTCCTGCGTGAGGGGTGGGGTGACCTTGATGCTGTGTAAAAATGATAGAGCCCGACCAGCGTGGCTCAGTGGTTGAGCATCAACCTATCAACTAGGCCAGTGGTTGGCAAACCGCGGCTCGCGAGCCACATGTGGCTCTTTGGCCCCTTGAGTGTGGCTCTTCCACAAAATACCACGTGCGGGCACGCACGTACAGTGCGCGCGATTGAAACTTCGTGGCCCATGCGCAGAAGTCAGTTTTCGGCTTTCAAAAGAAATTTCAATCGTTGTACTGTTGATATTTGGCTCTGTTGACTAATGAGTTTGCCAACCACTGAACTAGGCAGTCAAGGTTTGATTCCTGGTCAGGGCACATGCCTGTGTTGCAGGCTCGATCCCCAGTGAGGGGCATGTAGGAGGCAGCCCACCAATGATTCTCTCTCATCATTAATATTTCTATCTCTCTCTCCCTCTCCTTTCCTTTCTGAAATCAATAAAAATATATTTTAAAGAATAATGGTAGATACTCTTATTAAATGCTTACTATGGGCCAGGTTCTGAACTAAATGTTTTACATATACTATCCCCCTTAATTCTCACAGTAACCTGAGATCTAAATATTGGTTTCCTCATTTTACAGATGGGGAAACTGAGGCTTCCAGAGATTTTAAGTAAATTGTCTAATGCCACGCAGGTATGAAGTGGCAGGGATGGCTTCCTGTGTGGTTCTAGGCGACACTGACTCCATCTTTTAGCCACTCTGCTTTATTTCCTTTCAGGGACTGAAGTTCTTAGGCACCAACTAGGCTCATTTCGGGGGAAGAGGTAGAGGACTCAGGCTGTCTCTAGTTAAAGAGGCTGGTTTTCCCCACTTACATCTGAGAAACACTTAGTAACAGAGACTCAGAAGCTCTTTGATCTCTTGACTAATCAATCCATCGCTGCCCTGTAGTTCTAATGGTACCCAAGAATTAACACACTTGGGGAGGTTTTCTTCTGCCTTGTTGAAAATTCCATTTATTATTACTCTATACTTAAAAAAACAAACTTATTCTCAGACTGACTTCAGATTCCTGACTGAAGCTGCTAGCATTCTCTGGAATTATCACAGCCCACCAAGACCTGCAGACATCTCTTGCCGTCCTTACATTCAACCAGTAGTGGTTCCCTGGTCCAACTTACCACCTGGCTTCGTGTTTAGTTCGATCCTGCACATCCCACCAGCATCCTGCCCCCCGCAGGCTGGCTCCTCCACATCCACACATATGTCCCCAAAGGTGACAGTGTCAGCTTGCCTGCCGCTTCTGAGTGTAGCTGGGCGGCGCCACCTCTGCCTCAACCTGGCCACCCAGGAGCAGCCAGGCTCCATCTGGTTCAACAAGTTCTGTCAGTTACCCTCACCCCCTTGTTGGATGCATGGGTGACCTTGCCAGGGTGGCTCAGACCACAAGACGTACCTGGGCCCCGCATCACCATGTTATGGTGTGTATAACCCTCTTCGTGGTCACTGAGAACTTTGGGTAGACTTGAATTTGAGGGGGAAACCTACTGGTCAGTGGACATCTGTGTCCAAAATAGGAACCAGAGCTGACCACACCTCTCCCAGTCCTCCTGTCATCCTAGGAGATGATGAAACCCTCCTGGGCGGCTGAATGCATCCGCCTGTCCTAATGGCACACGTCGGTTGTGAGGCCTTGAGCACGCTACCGAAAGGGACAGACTTCAGCTGGGGAACCCGCAGGGCTGTAGCTGCCACTGTTACTGCCACCAGCGTCGCTGCTCAGGTGTTTCTCCAAGTTTCCTTTCACTTATGGTTGGAAGCAGAAGAGGAGAGCGTAGACCTAGCGCAGCAAGGAGACCCGCCATTACTTTTCACTGGCAGTGACCTTCTTAGTTACTCATCTCTCCAAGTCACGTTTCTTCATCAGTAAACTGAGACTATTCATAGCATCCATTTCTTAAGGTTGTTCTGAAGGTTGTATTGTTGTGGTTAATCCTCCCCAGAGGACAGTTTTTGTTTTTAGAGAGAATAGAAGGGAGGGGGAGAGACAGAGAGAGAAACATTGATGTAAGAGAGACATCGAATGGTTGCCTCCTGCATGCGCCCCAACCGGGGCCGGGGATCGAGCCTGCAACTGAGGTATGTGCCCTTGACCAGAATCGAACCCAAGACCCTTCAGTCCACAGGCCAACACTCTAACCATTGAGCCAAACCGGCTAGGGCTGTTGTGAGGATTTAATAAGATATAACATGTTGTTTCAGGGTCTGGCATGGAACTGAGAATCAAAGGTAGTTCCTATTACGATTATTCATGGAGTTTTTCTAATCAAATCATAAAAGCTCTGAAGAATAGAGCCTCAGTGGCTCAGCTCTTCTTCTTCTGTAGAAGAGCTGCCTCTACAGATCCAGCGTGGATGTGCCCCTTGCACCCCCACCCACAGATCACGCAGGCAGAACCTACAAATCACACCCCAGAAACCACCTTCGTTGATGCCAGCTCTCAGCAGGGGAGTTGAGCTAGAGGCTTCCTCCCCAGCTGATCCGGAGTATGACATTGCGCCCCTGGATACAGAGAGGAGGCCCAGCCCTTTAAGAGGAAATGAAATGTCTCTGGGACAGGACTGTCCAGTTCAGTCCGGGCAGCCTTGAGTTAAAATGGGCTCCTCTGACCCAGCGAGGTGTCAGAACAACACGTCTCTCAGGTGCACGCGCGGTGTTCCGTTTCGCTGGTTTCTGCCCTCCTTGTCTGACAGCTTGCCTGGCAACTTGAGCCCCGCCCCGCCCACTGTCGGGCCCTTTGCCACTTACCTTATGATCACTATCTCAGTGGCAGCTCCTGTCTGAACGACACCCTCGCCCATACGCACCCAGTTTAATCACGCCTGACCAGCCAACCCTGCACGGGGTCTCCTGCAGAACCTCACGCCCAGACAGCTCCTGCCTGCTGACCCACGCCCCCTGGGACCTCCAGGATCAGGGGCCCTGTTGACTAAGCAGTTCTCTGCTGGCACCCGTGAGAAGCTACAAGCATTTTTTACATGAAGCTTATCTGAAGTCCTCATCTGAAGTATCAGAGCTGCCTTCCATCAGCCCACAAGGGATTTCGGTCTAAGATAAGAATGGAGAATGCATAATGGGTTGAGGTTAAGACCGGGGTTAGATGGAGCTGGGTTTGATACAGCTTGTGGGAGGCGATGCTTTATTTGTCTCCCACAAGCCTGTCTGAGGGGAGCCTTTCTGCTCACAAGTCTTTCCTCTGTTTTGACTTTTGATTCCATATCTTCCCTCCTGTTTGGATTTGGCTCCAGTGAATTTAAAACCCACTGGCTGGTGACAACATGCAGAACGGTCTCTGTTCCTTTAGGCCAAGCATGTCCAACTCAAAGGCTGACATGGGCCAAATAAACAAGGATTAAGTGTGTGTGGGCCGCAAAAAACCACAAGCTTCCACTTTCATAGAAATGTAGGTTTATTTCTATAGAGACATGCTGAATACAAAGGGCTGAAATAAACGAGTCATCGTTAACATAAAATAGAACATTTTAATAAAAATTAACATTTTTTTCTTGAACATTAACTTACCAGACACTGAATAACTGCACAAATTAATAAGCGTAACGCAAATAAACCTATTTTTCTTGTTCTCCGAAAGCGAAATATTTCCTGTTGCGCACACCAAACAAGTCAGTCCAAGACTAATGACGTGGCGATCGGCTGGTAAAATATCGGCAGCCAATCAATGATTCTCTCTCATCATTGATGTTTCTCTCTCTCTCTCCTCCCTTCCTCTCTGAAATCAAAAAAATATTTTTTTAAAAAAGGCAAAAGGGACAGAAAAACGATGGTATGGCTGTCTCAGGAGGGGAATGTGGTAGCTGTGAAGACTGGAGGATGGGCAGCAGCAGATATTCAAGGGCTTGGGGGCAATGTTAAGGAGGAACTTTAAGCAAGGGTGTCTAGATCAAATATGTGAGAGACAGTGGAAGCTTGAACAAGGTAGTTGTGGTGATAGAAGGCAAGGAGTTGGGAAAAATATTTAAAACAGAAAGGACAGAGCTTGACTAGATATTGGAGATGAAGGAGAAATACAGTCAAGCATGATTCCTAGATTTCCAGCTTTGAGAAAATGAATGAACCCTTGTGCCAGTCACTGAGACAGAAAATACTGGGAGAGGACCAGGATTGGGGAGAAGGGCTATGTGTCTGGCTTTAGAGAAGTTGAGTTCGAAATACTTTGAGACAGCCAGGAGGCAGTGCCAAGCAGGCAGTTGGATATGACGGGACATGGATGTCTAGCTGATCAACAGAACCTTCTGTGATGATGGAAATAGCCTATATCTACACGGTCTCATCTTTTAGCCTCTACCCACATGTGGCCATTTACATGTCAATGAATTAAAAGGAAATGCTTAGTTTCTCAGTTGCCCTAGGCCAGTGGTCGGCAAACCTTGGCTCGCGAGCTACATGCGGCTCTTTGGCCCCTTGAGTGTGACTCTTCCACAAAATACCACGTGCGGGCGCGCACGTACAGTGCGATTGAAACTTTGTGGCCCTTGCCCTAACTGGTTTGGCTCAGTGGATAGAGCATTGGCCTGCGGACTTAAGGGTCCCAGGTTAGATTCTGGTCAAGGGCTTGTACCTTGGTTGCAGGCACATCCCCAGTAGGGAGTGTGCAGGAGGCAGCTGATTGATGTTTCTCTCTCATCGATGTTTCTAACTCTCTATTCCTCTCCCTTTCTCTCTGCAAAAGATTAATAAAATATATATTAAAAAAAAAGAAAAAAAAAAGAAAAAAGAAACTTCGTGGCCCATTCGCAGAAGTCAGTTTTCGGCTCTCAAAAGAAATTTCAATCGTTGTACTGTTGATATTTGGCTCTGTTGACTAATGAGTTTGCCGACCACTGCCCTAGGCACGCTTCCAATGCTCAATAGACATGGCTAGAGACTCTGCACGGGACGGTGCAGTTCCAGAGCCCAGGCAGGCCGTCTGGGTTGGAAACATAAAAACTTGACCCCTGTGTAGATGACGTTTAAGACTGTGGATAAGACTGTCTAAGAGGAAGACGGGGGATGGATCCTTGGGGACTTTGAACATGTACAGGCTGGCGAGGAAGAGTGTCCTTCCAAAGACAGAGGTAGGAGAACCATGAGAGCATCATCCCAAATGTCAAGGGAACCGAGGATCTTGGGAAGGAGGAAGTGAGCAGCCGCTAAGTGCTCCAGGAGGTCAAAGAAGACAAGGACTGAACGGACATGTTCACTGCATCAATGAAAGAAAGGTCACTGGTGACTTCATCACGGGCTGTTTCACACGGGGCGGGGAGGGGGGGCGAGGTGCAAACGGGGGAAGGGATGAAGCTGAAAGGATGAGTAAGAGGGAGGTGAGGTAATGGGGAGAGTACTGACAACGGAAGATAAGAACTCATTAGCTCCTGGTTTCAGTAAAGCAGGGAATGGCTTAAGCCAGTGGTCGGCAAACTCATTAGTCAACAGAGCCAAATATCAACAGGACAACGATTGAAATTTCTTTTGAGAGCCACGTTTTTTAAACTTAAACTATATAGGTAGGTACATAGTTATTAATTTAATTAGGGTACTCCTAAGCTGGCCTTTGCTAAAAACTCAAGGGGCCAAAGAGCCGCCTGTGGCTCGAGAGCCGCGGTTTGCTGACCACTGGCTTAAACCAAATCAAGGTGCCGTCAATAGCAGATAGATGTCTTCAAATACTGGGTTTCTCCAATGTGGGGTCTTCTGTCATGAATATGGGGAGGTACACCCCTACTGCTCCTCCTTCCTACCCTAACTCACTCGGAGAGGGAGTGTGAGCCAGGCCTAGAGGGGGTTGGAGGCCATGTTAACAGCATGGTATGGATCCTCACAGAAACAGAAAGACATGGGAAGGATTTCTTTTTTATTTTCTAAAAAACATTTTACTAACTAGAATTTAGAGCAAACACAAGAAGACAGAAAAGTATAATAAACCACCAGGTACTACTCATGCTCTGGCCCCGAAATGCTTCCGCCTTCAATCCTGCCCCATCCATATGCCCATCCACTTTGACTGAAGAGTTCTAAGCACAAGCTTGATGATATTTCTGCTAGGATCATGCTTGCTGCTGGGTAGAGCAGGGGTCAAGCAAACTTCCTCTTTAAAGGGCCAGAGAGTAAGTCTTTTTTTTTTTTTAATTATCAATTTTATTTATTTTATTTTTAAAAAAATATTTTATTAATTTTTTACAGAGAGGAAGGGAGAGGGAGAGAGAGTTAGAAACATCGATGAGAGAGAAACATTGATCAGCTGCCTCCTGCACGCCCCCCACTGGGGACGTGCCTGCAACCAAGGTACATGCCCCCTTGACCAGAATCGAACCTGGGACCTTTCAGTCCGAAGGCCGATGCTCTATCCACTGAGCCAAACTGGTTAGGGCTTATTTTATTTTTTAAAATATATTTTTATTGATTTCAGAGAGGAAGGGAAAGGAAGAGCGACAGAGAAACATCAATGATGAGAGGGAATCATTGATTGGCTGCCTCCCACATGCTCCCCACTGGGGACCGAGCCCACAACCTGGGCATGTGCCCTTGACCAGAATCAAACCCGGGACCCTTGAGTCCGCAGGCCAACGCTCTATCCACTGAGCCAACCCGGCTAGGGCAGAGAGAGAGTAAGTCTTTGCAGGCCACACAGTCCTCTACTCCAGCCACTCAACTCTGCTGCTACTAAGGCGTGAAAGCAGCCACAGCCAATGTGTACACAGTAAGACTGCGTCCCAGTAAGACTGGGCACAGACAAGAAGCAACCAATGAATGCATAAATAAGTGGCACAACAACTGTGTTCTCTCCAGAGTTAGGACAGCGCCTGGCAAAATACAGACACACAAGAGTATTTGTAACAAAGTCAGGGGGTTGGAGGTGGGGGGAATGAACAGCAGGAGCGAAAGCCCCACATCCTCTACTTTATTGGCGAAGGAGGTGGGGGGTGATCTTCTGAAAGGGGGGAGGAACACAACGTTTGGAACACCTGTGGGAAATGGGGAGAAAGTTGGGAACTCAAACGCCTGAGCTCAAGACAAACATAGTTAATTGTATGTGCCTGGGGGTGAGGTGAGGTCCAAAGAGAAGAGGAATCCCGTCCCCCTCCCCCTCCCCGGCCTAGCTGGTGGTAATTTGGCTTCTCTTTCTTGGGGTTGATTACAGAATTATAGAGGAGACTCTAGACCCCTGGTCGGCAAACTGCGGCTCTCGAGCCACATGCAGCTCTTTGGCCCCTTGAGTGTGGCTCTTCCACAAAATACCACGGCCTGGGCGAGTCTATTTTGAAGAAGTGGCGTTAGAAGAAGTTTAAGTTTAAAAAATGTGGCTCTCCAAAGAAATGTCAATCGTTGTACTGTTGATATTTGGCTCTGTTGCCGACCACTGCTCTAGACAGACTAAGCAGGTGGAGCTTGGAAGGGAGAAAACCATCCACCGGAGAGCCTTCTGTGAATGGCACAGAATTTAAGGAATGAGCCCAAAGCTTAGACAGGGTTTTTTGTTGTTTGTTTCATGTTTCTATGATTTAAAAAAAAAAAGGGGGGGGGGAGAGAGAGAGAGAGAGAGAGATAAGAAAACAAAACCCTCAACATAAACATACCTGCTATTTGGCAGCAGGGAATTCTCAATTGGCTGGAAGTGAGTTTCGGGACAGAGTGCCAGCTGCTGTCCCTTCTTCCTTCCCTCTCCTCAGGCGACGGGTCATCTGTGAGACAAGCAGTAAAAAAATAGAATGGGGCCACCTTACCCCAATTCCTCTCTCCTTGCTTCTATTTCTATCGGAATTGCTTGGTTAATAAGCCAGGGCTGCCGATGCTCACACTGGATATAATTTACTATCGTGCATGACTATTTCAGTGTTCAGGCAGTAAAGAGGTCTGTTTTTCATTGTTGAGAACTAGAGGCATCGTGACCGATATCTGGGATTCTTTTTCCGGATGAATGTGGATGATATTTAGGTTGCTTGAGATTTCCTTGTATGCACAAAAATAACGAAAACCAGTGGAATATGAAGCTGGTTTTTGGGTGCTAAATAGTCCCTTTATGAGCTGCAGGTTGCCAATAAATAAATAAATAAATAAATAAAGGAGGGGGGTTCTTGCTTCCCACAAATGTGCTGTCTCAGGATGAGAGATTTTTTTATTTTTATTAAGATTCTCCAATTTAACATGATCTCCTCTTCCCAGCAACTTGCTTCCCTCCTTATAACTCTACTTGGTAATTTATGTGACTATTAATATACTTAGCTGTTGGTTTTATTGTCCACCCAGTTTTTGTTTGGTTCATAAATGAATCTCCAGCACATAGAATACCGAACATAGGGTAGGTATTTGTTGAATATTTTTGGAACCAATGAAAGGATCGATTCCCTTTACTTAACTCAGGACAATTCTCTTAAAAAATAAGACTTTAAACTAGAGTTTTGGAGAACTTTGCATTCTAAATGATTTAGCCATAGCTGAATTATTTCCAGATATGTAGCCGGATGGTGCAGTCTGGAGTTGGATGGAGCTTCCGGTTTGGGGTTTGTTAAGACTGGGAAAGGATTGTCCATCCTTGAAGCTGGATAAATCCAGGGCATTTCCTCCACCTTCTAGACTCGCAGAGAAGTGACTCTGAGTGGGCCTGCAGAGGACTTCAGCGGAAGGAAAGCTGCTCAGCAGTTCGGGTTCCTGGAGTCTCTCTGGAGGGTGGCGGCGGGTGCCAGAACCCGCTCTGCCGCTTTTTCAAGGCGAGCCACCGCCGTTTCCGGGCCTTCGCTCCCCGCGGAGGAGGCTGGTACAAATCCAAGCTATTCCTGAGCAGCAGAAAAGCTCCGTAGAGTGCTGCTTTGCACATTGTTAACCTCTCGGCGGGCTTTATTTATTCATTTTTATTGTGGTTAAGTATAAACATTACATTTGAGTCATTTTTTTAAAGCGTACTTTTTGCAAATTACACAAAGTCACACGGGAGTTTGAAATGTGCATTTGGGCCACGGCCAATGAGAGGAAAGGCTGAGAGCTCCTTCCCCCAGGACCTCCCGGCACGTGCTGCAGGCCGAGCCTCCACCGCGAATCTCCATCTTGTTGGACGGGGCGGTCCGCGCGGCCTCCGGGAAGCTCGGCCGTCCAGGGGCCCAGGCGCCGAGGCTGGGCCCGGGAATCCCCGAGGCCAAGGGTCCCACCCCCTGCACCGTTGGGAGGTGCAAGGGAGGTGCCGGCCCTCTGCTCCTCGGGGGTCTTTCTCGCCTTCCCCTCTTCCCGAGGCGCCGCCCCCCAAAACCCCGCTCCGCCAGGAGGTGCGCGCTCTCGGCGCTCTGCCGCGCGCCCCCGACGCACGTCCTGCGCCGCCCAGAAAGGAAAGGGCGCCGCCCCCCGCCCGCCCCGCCCCGCGCAGGCGCGCGCGCTCCCGTCCCCGCGCTCCCCTCCCCCCCAGACCCGCGCGCTCGCCGAGGGCGGGGCCGCGCGCGGGGGCGGGGCCGGCGCGGGCTCGGCGGGGGCCAGGCCCGGGTTAGTTGGTTTCGGAGCGGAGGAGGCAGCCCCGCGGCCGCGAGCGCGGAGGAGACAAAGCCGGAGCCCCGCGAGGTTGGGCCCGGCTCGGAGGCGCCCCAACCGCGGGAGGGCTGTGCGGACCCCGCGCCGTCCCGCCACCACCGCCGCCGCCGCCGCCGCCTCGCAACAGGTCCGCCGCCTCCGGGAGGGCGGCCTCGCTGCGGGCTCCCCTCCCCCGCCCCGCGACCCCCGGGCGCGGCCGCTGGGCTCCGGGCCGCCGTCGGCCACCCGCTTCGATGCGGTTCGGGTCCAAAATGATGCCGGTAAGTGGGCAGGCGGGCTGGGGGCTGGGGCGTCAGGCCCGGAAGTGTGCGCGGTCGCGGGTGGGGGTCCGGTCCGCGCCCACGGTAGGGTCCCGAGCCGATCCCGGGGCCTGAGCCCGCGTGGCGGGGCCGGTGTGTTGCGAACCTGGGGGGAGCGGCCGCGGCTCCAGGCTCCGGGTTCCCACCCCGGTTCCCGCGTGCGGGAGGAGGGTCCCCGCCACCGCTCCGGAGCAGCCACTCAAACTTTTCTTTTTCTCTCCGGCTGGGTCCTGAGGTCCTGCAGTTCCGGAAGGTCACGAACAGGGAAACCGGGAATCTTACTGCTTTGTCTTAAAAAAAAAAAAAAAAATAACAACCCCAAACAACTTTTCGTTGGAGTGAAGTACACATCCCGAAAAGAGTGCCCCGGCTGGCCTTTGAGTTGAATTCCGATCTTGGTATCGGCAGTAGCAGCCCAGCCGCTCAGTCTGTTGCTGGGAAACTGGTTTTAGTAAATGCAAACGCCAAGTTTTTTGGTCGCAGTGAAATGCCTGTGCCCGCTCGCTCCGAGAGGATTGGTGGGTTCCCGGCTCCGCGGGCTCCGGACCTGGCCGCCAGGCCACAGGTGTGCAGCAGGTTCGAGGCACTTTGGAAATGCCTGCTTCCTTCAAAGGTCGCACCGTCTGGAAGGTTGCAGTGGCTTCTATGCAGGCTGCACAGCATCATGTCTGCATTTGTTCAGAGGAACAGCTTCTAGACAGTCTGGGGTCGGAGTGACCACACGTTTTGTTTATCTGCAGTCACAGATGCAGAGTATCACTATTCTGTCCCCTGCTCCCCCCACTTGTGCCAAGGGAGGGTGTCCTAAACTTTCCTGTTGGGGACAAACTGAATTTATTACAATTGATCGAGTTTAGATCGTTCTGGATACTTGGTCCTGCCAGGAGTCTAGGAATTTGAAAGTGTTAATAGCAATGTGCATCCTATTTTAGTTTTTTTAAATATATATATTTTTATTGATTTTAGAGAGGAAGGGATAAGGATAGAGAGATGGAAACATCAATGATGAGAATCATTGATCGGCTGCCTCCTGCACGCCCTCTTCTGGGGATTGGGCCCGCAACCCCAGGCATGTGCCCTTGGCCAGAATGGAACCTGGGACCCTTCAGTCCTTAGGCGGATGCTCTCTATCCACTGAGCCAAACCGGCTAGGGCCTATTTTAGTTGATTCCCTGGTTATGGAGTTAGTTTGTGATGTGAATGCCCAATCAATACAGACCATGAATAAAGGGGGAAGGATTTTGCGGTTAAAATTTTTAATTCCTGGGATTTACATTTCTTTGTCTCGAAATAACTCTGGCTGGCTGGCTGGCTGGCTGTGAATTTTTCCTAAAAATAGGACCAAGGCAAGTGTTGGTTGTTTTTTCTTTTTTAATCCATCGTCCCTCAGTTTCATCGCCTGTAAAATGGGGATAATTACAGTACTGCCCCCTTGGGGTGGTTGTGAGGGTTAGAATTACTGTTTATGAGGCAATTAAGCCTGTGCCTTGCTTTGAATAGATGCTAGGTAAGAGCTTCTTCTGAATTTACAGTATTGGTTAAACCGAGATGCTCTCTCTTTTTTTTTTTTAAGATTTATTTTTGTTGAAATTATTACAGATGTGCCTCCCTTTCCCCCACTGACCCCGTCTAGCCTACACCTGCCCAACTTAAACTGAGGTCTTATCCTTGTAATACATAAACAATATGAAACATTTTCACTTAGTAACCTCATGTTATGTGTGTCTTTATCCTGTAATATTTTGGGTACTTGTAAATAAGACTTTTCTTAAATATATTTCTCATCTCTCAGCTTTTTAAAAAATTACTAGTAAATATATTTTTATTGATTTCAGAGAGGAAGGGAGAGGGAGAGAGATAACAGAAATGATGAGCCCGGCTGGTGTGGCTCAGTGGTTGAGTGTCAACCTCTGAACCAGGAGGTCACCATTTGATTCCCAGTCAGGGCACATGCCTGGGTTGCTGGCTTGATCCCTGGTAGGAGGCGTGAAGGAGGCAGGCGATCAATGATTCTCTCTCGTCATTGATGTTTCTGTTTCTCCCTCTCCCTTCCTCTCTGAAATCAATAAAAATATATTTTGAAAAAAAGCTTTCAAGTTCTAGCTTTGCAATATTGTATTTGTATGACTATACCATATGTTGAAAGAATTCCTTTTTGTGGTTGAGTAGTAATATAGCAAGTTAGCTTAGGTTTCATTCCAGAATCCAGTTTAAGGTAGGTTCTGTATAGAATTGTCATTCCTAAAGACTGCTAAATAAATCACACGTTTAAAAAAAATGTGCAAAGTATCTCACATTTCATGTGCTGTAGTGAAATTTGCCTTGGGACTTCTGCTGTGTTAATTAAAAGCCGAAGAGCATTTAAATTTTCCTGTAGTTTTACCTGTTCCAGGAAAAAACACCACACACAACAAAATTAGACTGCATAAGTGTACAGCTGATTATATTTAAAAAAATAATTTGGAATAATCTGGAAGGGATATGGAGCGTCCTTTATTCAGATGCTGCTTCTAGAAGGAATTGCTTCTCCCTCTTCATGTCCCCTGTCCCCCAACAGCAGCCGGTAAAAACAATAAAACAAAACCTGTCCTTTCTGGAGCTTTTAAGGAATACCGTCGACCCTTATCTCCGGGTAATCTGCCATAGTGGGCACACTCCCTAAACCGTCTTCCTAAGGTTCGTTGGACACTGAGCGCTTCAGCTCAAACAGGGTAACTGCGTACCGATACACGTGGGTATGACTTGCCGTGTGTACCAGTATAAACCTCACCAACCTTCTCTACTAAGAATAAGAAGGGTGGGATATAAAACACTCCTCAGAATCTGGAGTGTTCTTTCAGGTCAGGCCACTTCATCAAGTCAAACGTCACTGAAATAGTTGTTTTTTTGGACGGTGTGCTAGGTACTCAACAGAACATTCTTCTGTAATCAAAGTAATTGAGAAAAGAAAACATAGATGACAGACTGGATATGAAATGTATACTTATGCTGGAGTGGTAGGTGAGACACTGAAATTTTACATCTCATGCCCTGGCAGGTGTGGCTTGGTTGGGCATTGTCCTGAGCACCGAAAGGTTGCCGGTTCGATTCCCAGTCAGGGCACGTGCCCGGGTTATGGGCTCAATCCCCAGTAGAGGGTGTGCAGGAGGCAGCTGATCAATGTTTCGCTCTCACATAGATATTTCTCTCGCTCCCTCCCTCCCTCTTCGTTTCTCTAAAAATCAATTTAAAAAATGTCATTGGCTCTTAATAGAACATTGGTAGATGAAACTCAGGGTAGTCTATGAAGGTTTAAAAGACAGCTTAATGGCCTCAGGAATAACATCTAGGTGGGAGCATGAGCTCCGAAGTCATAATAGGCCTCAGCAGTGATCGATGTTTCTCTCTCTCTCTCTCTCTCTCTCTCTCTCTCCCCCCCCCCTCCTTCCTCTCTCTCTAAAAATCTATTCTTTAAAAAAATCTTTAAAAAATGTACATCTCATTGGGGAGAGCCAAGAAACTTTAGTCATTAGGAGATCCTTCAGGAGCACTGAGTTTTAGGGGAACAGTGGTTCTTAAAACACTTCGCATACTGTCTTATAAAATTATCTTATCCAAGAAATGCAAATCCTAAACATAAAAGCAACTCCACTAACAGGCAACTGTGGTCACTTTTAGTTTTATTTTTCTATATAAAATTTATCCCAAACCAAATTACTTATTTGGATGATAACAGTCAGATTTTCATTGAAAATTGTTCATCTGGCCAGTAAAGACTGAACTTTCCTGTGGAATGCAGACTGCAGGTGTTTTTCTAGAAACAATTTATAATAAGTAATACTTCATTTAGATTTCAAACATTTCAACTAAAAATCCCTAAGACGCAAGTTTAGAAAGAGAGTAGAAACCTCAGTGAGTAAGTGTTTACAGAATCCCAGTTTCAACTACTTACTAATGGCGATAATGGGAAGTGGTTGGGACAGAGGGCTGATCTTCCACCGCGGAATGAACCATCTCCCTGTAAACCGGTGTGCCCCTTCCTGGCCAGGGAAGGTGAGGAAGCTTCTGAGAACCTCCCTGGGCCTGGCACTGTGCCGGTGATGTAGGTTGGTCAGCCAATAAATGACCCTGTGGTGTGAGTCTTCTCATTCTCATCTGGCAGATTGGGAATTGGAAGCCGGAAGGATTTCGGTGACTTGCTCCTGGTCACTCAGCATAAATGAGATATGAATCCAGGTCCTCCTTCAAACAAACGCTCTTTGAGGTGGTGATGCCGAGATTAGACGAGATTAGAACCCTTTTATATACTTGGCCGGGTGCACGGTGGCGATGACATCCTCTTGGCGAATGATAACTTCAAATAGTGCTTCCTAGAGCATAACTAATTATTTTTGAAGTAGTTAAAGGAAAACAGAGACATCTGTCCATCCTTAGAATCCAAGCTGGAGGAGGAGATTGCTAAATGGTTCCCTTATCAATATGACCTGAAGGAGAGTCTCTCACCCTAGCAATGGAGGCACCTCCTTGATTTTTTTCTACCTCCTAGATTTCCATAGAGACCTCAGCTCTCCCACCTCTGCAGGAGGAGAGAAGAGGGGTAGTAATTACCTTTGGTATGTGAGTGTTGGCTAATCTTTCTATCTTTTAACAGGGCTTGAAGGTGATGATGTAGGAAAGGAAGAATCTGAAGTGGACTAATGCTGGGAGGTGTGGAGGGTGGGAGGTCATAAAGCACCGTGTGAGCTGCCCGGCACTCCTCGGCCCTTTCCAGAGGCTCGGGGGGTGCAGCAGGGGCCGGAGGGATGCCCACTGCTGGTGGGACATCAGATGGGGGCCCCGGAACACGGTCTCCACTCGTGCTTCTGTGTAGTAGGGAGTAGTGGTTCCATCTAATCGGATGGATCTACTGGACATAAGCTAGGAGCTGATGTTGAATGAAATCACACTGAGTCATTGCTCTTCACTCCTCATTGGCCTGTCGGTTATTTATGGATGACCTTTTGGGGACATCTGTTCAACAAGTATTTATAAACACTCTCTGTATTCCAAGTGCCATGGATACAGGAAAGAAGAAGACACATTTCAGGGACCTTACCTTTCATGGAGCTTAGTAGGGGAGGCGGAGAGGGGATGGAGAGATGGAAAATAAAACAAGAAAACATGAGAGGGGGTGTAAGTAGGATAATGTGACTGGGGTGGCCAGGGAAGTGGGTGGACAGTTCAGCTCAGACCCGCTGACCCGAGGGAGCTGGTCCTGTGAAGGTTTGTGAGTGGAGCATTTTGAGTGGGAAGAACTAGGCCCTGGTACCTGGGCCCGGAGGGGGCCGGGGAGGCTGGTGGCCGGGGGCCGTGTAGGAGCTGAGTGGAGAGAGGGACCGCAGGGCAGCTTCCGTGGGTGGGGCGGAGAGCTTAGGTGGCCTGGGAAGGGAGGTGGCAGCCACTGGAAGAGTTTTAAGCTGTAAAAGTGACATAATAGGTTTAGAAGTGGCTGCTCTTGCTGTGTGGAGAATGGCTTGTGGAGGTGCCGAATGGAAGGCCTGGGGAAGGTGGGAGGGCAGGGAGAGAGCTCCCGCTGCAGGAAAGTGCAGAAAACCACCCAAACGAACCCGGGTCCCCGCACCAACCACGGGCCCATCGGATGGTGTGGGCAGCCGTGAACCCAGTCAGCACAGTTTGCTGCTTGTTTAAACACTTAAGCGTCCCCGGGGCGAGAGAAGAAACCGATACCTCCCCGGGCTGGGGAATAAGACCGAGTCCGGGACAGGGGACGGCTGGTCCCTAAGAAACCGTGCGGTGTTATCTCACTGAGAGCTCTGCGGGCAGAGAGCAGCCGCCGTCTCTTCTGTCGCCGTGGCTCTGTGACACTGAGCGGAGCACACAGTTTTCTTAAGGAAGCCCTAACCCTAACCTTAATGCTTGGCACCAACCTTACCTGTGACCACGTGGCCATCCCCGGACGCTTCCGATGCGCTCACCTAACAGTTCCCTGACCGGTTTTAACCAGTGACATCTTCATTTCACTGACAGAGATGCGAAGTAGCACGTGATTTAGGAAATTGAAGAAAGCTGACTTGAGTTCTAGAAAGGGCTCCTCCAGCCAGTGTTTTTCTGCACAAGATCTAGGTAGATGGTAACTGCTAGCTAGTTTGTGTACAAAGGTCATATTTGGATAATCCGTTGATTTCCCGGGAAGGGAGCTATTTTGGACAACACTTTATATTAAAGGGAGCGAGGATCCTTCTCCGGGAGGTTTTGCTTGTTGCCTTCAGCAGCTGGAGACCTGGGGGCTGTAGCCACTGCCCTTCCATTCTTCCATTTCCTCCCATAACTTCCATCCCTGAGTCACCGTCCCTCCTCTCCAGTCCAGGCTCCTCTTCTGCTTTACCCTGTTCTTGCCTGGGCTGATGTAATCCTCTCGTGAGTGAACCACTTCTTTCTCTCTCTCTCTCTCTCTCTCTCTCTCTCTCTCTCTCTCTCTCTCTCTCTCCTTAGGACATGCTTAGAGAGAGGAACAATTATGGGGGGGGGGGAGAGAGAAGGAGGTGGGGAGAGAGGGAGGAAGAGAGAGAGAGAAACATGGATTGGTTGCCTTCAGGGGATTAAACCTGCAACTCGGTATGTGCCCTGACGGAACCAAACCAGCAACATTTTGGTGCACAGGACTGTGCTCACCTCTGGCCGGCGTGAATCACCTCTTTACAACCTCATCTCTGTTGGAGCTTATCTTTGAATTGAAAACTAATTTAATAGTTGTAAGTGGCACCTCATTGTTTCAGTTTACATTTATTTCCCCCCTCAGGTTTTATAATTTATATTATCTTATATGATCTGTCTGTTATATCCTCTGTTCTTCTTTTAAAAATATCTTTAAGTTGATTTTAGAGAGAGGAAGGGGAGGTGGGGAGGGGGGAGAGGAATAGATTTGTTGTTCCACTTATTTATGCATTCATTGGTTGATTCTTGTGTGTGCCCTGACCGTCCAGCCCACAACCTTGGCACACGGGATGATGTTCTAACCAACTGAGCTACCCGCCCAGGGCTGTGCTCCACTTAGTTTACTCCATTATATATTGATGGATTGATCTCTTTTCCTGCAGTTGTTGAAGTTTCTGACTTACAAGTCGGAAGGAAGTTGGCGTTGTAAAGTCACTGAGAAGGGCTGATCTGGCGCCTCTACCAGGGAGGAAAGCCTGGTGGCTGGGCGCTATGAGTGTTCGCAGCCGCCCCAGCAGCTTCCTCCGGGTGTCCAGTGAGATGCTCAGTGCCTCTGTGAAGGCTGGCCGTTGCTTTGATCTGATGGTTGCTGCACTCTTTATGACGGCGAGAACTGAGCTCAGCAGTTCCCAGGCACGAACGCTGTAGTTTGAGTCAGAGAGAATAATCCCGTTTCTCACAGCCTTTCCCAGGGGAGTTAACGAGGGAACCCATTCTGCTGCTCCGCATGGGAAAGAAGCGAATGAAGTGCTGTCTGCTTCCTTGGGATATGGTGTGTTATGGTGTATTAGAAACTCCCAAGTGTCCGGAAAAGATGGCATTTTGGAAGGAAGGTTACTATAGGTTAGTTTTTATGTTTTCCATTCGTTTACACCTCTTGGCTGACACTTCAGTCTGTCTCAGATCAACATTTCTTTTTTCCCCATTTCTGAATGTCCATCTTACCTACAAGTCTCATCCATGCAAATTAGTACTAAGTTGTTCTCTGACTTTCCCATGGGTAAATTTACCTTCCTTAGGAGATGTTTCTCTCTCACACAGTCAGCATGTAGTAAGCCTTTTAAATGATGATACAATTCATATACCACAAAATTCACCCTGTGAGGCGGTGGGCGGGGGGACCTTTTCCTGCCATGGGCCATTGGATATTTATAACATCATTCACGGGCCATACAGGATTATCAACTTAAAAACTAGCCTGCTGTATTGGGTGAAACATTGCATTAACTCACCCCTAATGCCTTGGCAGGGCCAGACCCAAGGATTTCCCGGGCCTTACTCAGCCCAGCCCGCGGGCCGACGTTCCCCACCCCTGTTGTAAAGTGTGCAGTTCAGTGGCTTCAGAAGGTTGTTAACTGTCATCTCTAACTCCAGAACGTTTCATCACCCAAAAGGAAAGTCCCTCCAGCCCCTGGCAACCACTCATCTACTCTGCCTCTTAGTGCTTTGTCCCCCCACCCCCGACCCATGGCCTCTTAGATTAGAATCCAGATTCTTCTTGGGGCCTTAGAACAACGGTTCTCAGCTTGTGGGCTGTGGGCCAGCAGTGTCAGCGTCACAGGGTAGCTTGTTGGAAATGCAGAATCTATAAAACACACAACCACACACACACACACACACACACACACACACACAGAGCAATGCACACTCGCAGGCCCTCTCCACATCTGCTGAATCGGAAACTCGGGCTGGCCCAGCATCTGTGATGGGCAGCTCTGTCCACACCAAAGTTGAGGACCCGTGGCCTTCAAAGTCTTGCATGATCCAGCCTCTGAATTACTGTCATCGGAATCTGGAACCCTTTCCCTGTGCTCCCTCTAGTGACCTTCCTCGTCCACAGACGTGACCAACTCCATCCTTCCTCCGTCCTTCCCTCGGCTGGTTCCTCTGCCTGGGCCTAGCCAGGCTCCTGCTCTCATTCGGGGGAGCTCGTGCTCGGGCCCCTCCCTGACCTGGCAGGTGTGGGAGTCACTGCCTCTCCCGCTTGTCCTCCAGATCCCCCTCCACCTTCCCCCACCCTGCTTCTTGCCGAAGGTTGATTTCCACAAACTGCTCCCCAGGCCACCTGACTGCTGTTGAGTGACCAGTGGAGAGAGGTGGGGGGTAGACGAGGGAGGGAGCCGCGTGGGCCATTGAGCGACTTGCTGCCTCCCCAGGGGCCGGCCGTGTCCCGCTCCACACAGCGCTCTGTCTCTCTTGAATTTGTACTGTGTGCTGTCCTAGCTATTTGGTGAGGATCAGTTCTGTTAGAACTTAAGATTATAAAATGGTGGCTTATAAATAGTGAATGAATGAAGAACCTTGAAACAAGTGGGATGACTTGTTAAAGTCATGATATAAGCTGGAGAAATGAGGAGGGACACACTGATTTCTCTCAGCGCCTAGCTGTGCTGTCCGCTGTAGCATTTACCATGCTGGAAAGAACACTTACTGTGAAACTCCATCAGAGGTAAATCTGTGAAATGCAGTCACAGCTAAAGAATTTATTAATCATAAACAAACACTTACTGTTTCCTTGTTACATACCAGGCACATTCATGGTGCTGAGGATAGTGCATGGAACAGACAAAACCCTGGACTGTTTTAATAGGGAAGACATAAAAACACGTTAAATAATTGTAATAATTAAATAAATATAGTATGTCAGCGACTGTGCCAAGAAGAGACGTAAAGCAGGGAAGTGGCATTTAGCAGGGTGGCCAGGGAGGCCTCACTGAGAAGGCGACATCTGAGTGGCCTACAGGGAAGAACACGGCAAACAGGAACAGAAGTGCTCGGGCCCTGAGCGGGGAACGTGCCTGGCGTGTGAGGAACAGCTAGGGGGACGCTGGTGGAACAGAGCGCACGCAGGGGATTAGGAGATGAGGACTGAGAGGGAATGGGGGCAGGTGTTGGTGTGGGCAGGATCAGGCAGCTAATCCAAAACAAACTCTCCCCCCCGCCCCCCCGTCATAGTCACACAACAAAGCAACCTGGTTTCTTCCTGAATTGACTTTCTCACTAATCACTGAATTGTCCAGTTCCCACACGCCCCTTCACCCCCACCCTCACTTAGTCACCACCGCCTGTCTTCTGTTGAATCTGCCTTTTTTGCTAGGTCCCACCCGCTGCCTTCATGCAGGCCCTCACGTCATGCCTGGATTGCTAACGTCCAACTTGCAGTCTGGTGTAAACATGCTGGCTTTTACTCTGACACCGAATAAACACCTAAAATAATGGTAGCTCTTAGGGAACTTAAAGACTCTTATTTTGAAGACGAGGAGGCTGAGATTCGGGGAGGTGACATTATTTCCCTAAGGTTGTCTAACTAATTATTAACAAATCTGGGGTTAGGCCCCAGATCTCCTGCCCGGGAACCTTCAGCAATGTCACATTGCTGGCCCAGCATCCAGGGCCTCACACAGTTAGAAAGTCACCCCGGAGCTAATCTTCATGCAGACAAGGTAGAGATGGGGTCACCGCATGTGCTGCCATTCATGCCAGTATTAATTCTGTTTTTTTTTTTTTTTTTTTGGGGGGGGGTAGTAATCG
Source organism: Ia io (assembly GCA_025583905.1). NCBI lineage: Eukaryota > Metazoa > Chordata > Mammalia > Chiroptera > Vespertilionidae > Ia > Ia io. Next base: position 11,198,698 of record JAJQQW010000024.1, on the reverse strand, counting down.
TAAACAGAACACACCTTGTCATTCTTATTTGTAATGACGCTTTTAAAGAAACAAAGCTGTGGTTTCCCAGCAAGTGAAAGACCAGATCTCTATTCGAGTTTGGGTTACTGTGGTTAAATAGAGCTGTTCCTAGTATTTTTCTGCTGCGTGGACAGCTTAAAGGGTAGAGGATGGATCAGAAGAACAGACTTGTACCCCGACCCTCTCCTTAGCAGCTAAGTAGATCACTTCTCTGAGTCCTCTTTAAAGGATTTATGTATAAATTCTGTGCTCCCCATCTGAGACTCGATGTGCGTTTCTGAGATGATGTGTGTGCCAGCACTCGGAAAGGTGGCATTGACCCAGTAAGGTGCTGATCTTATGTAATGATGGCCATTTATTTGTTGAGACTCTGTGTTTAGTAGGCAGACTGTATATTAAGTATTTCTGTATTTCATAAACACCTGAGTCTCATATTTACAGGGAAAACAGTTACTATTCTTGAAGAGTTAAACTTCAAAGAAAGTTTTGGTGTGGGTGGGGAATATGGAGGAGAGACGTCCTGTTTCACGCTGAAGTGTAAATTGTTTATCTCTGTCACTAAATACATTTGCTGTGCATTTGCCAGAGCAGCAGCCGGTGGGATTCAGTGAGTTTAGTTCATCTTTGTTGTTTATCTAAAGCTTTGCCATTTTTGTGTAACAGTTTCAAAGTGTTGCCTTGTTGGCCAAGCGGAGGCCTAGAACATGTATCTCTGTGCAGACTTGGTGTCATTAGCTGGAGGGTTCTGACCTCATATGGGAACTACAGCTGTTTTTCATTCGTTTTATTTATTGTTTCAACAGAATCCACCTTTGTAACTTTTCTGGGTTACCTTCTAGTTGTAATGGGTTACCTTCTATGTTTTATAGGTTACTTTTTTTAAAAATATATTTTTATTGATTTTTTACAGAGAGAAAGGGAGAGGGATGGAGAGTTAGAAACATCGATGAGAGAGAAACATTGATCAGCTGCCTCCTGCACACCCCCTACTGGGGATGTGCCCACAGCCAAGGTACATGCCCTTGCCTGGAATCGAACCTAGGACCCTTCATTCCACAGGCTGACGCTCTATCCACTGAGCCAAACCAGTTAGGGCTACTATTTTTTTTAAAAATAAATTTTTATTGATTTCATAGAGGAAGGGAAAGTGAGAGAGGGATAGAAACATCCATGATGAGAGAGAATCATTGATTGGCTGCCTCCTGCAAGCCCCCTACTGGGGATTGAGCCTGAAACCTGGGTATGTGCCTTTGACTGGAATCGAACCTGGAACCCTTCACTCCGCAGGCCAATGTTCTATCCACTGAGCCACACTGGCTAGGTCTCTAGGTTACTTTCTATGTTATACACACTTCTGGGGATTAAGAGCTTTGGTTGCAAGAAGTGGAGACTTGGATTCCCTTAAGTAAAGATGGTTTAATGCAAGGAGGAGCCAGGAAGGTCCCAGGGATGAGCCAGTTCCTCCCGGCCCCTGTGTCCTCCCCCCACTTTCCCCATTCTCCCCACTTTCTCTTGTGCACATCTTCTCTTCCCACTTCGGCCAAATCCTTGAGGCATCCATTCGGGTGTCTTAGCCAGTTTCCACCATCATCCCTAATGGGACGCTGCCTTCTTTACAACAAGGGGCCGAGTGCAGCCTTCTCGGTTCTGGGGTGACGGGCGGGGCAGTTGAAGCTGGAAGGGGCAATCGTGTGGCTGTTGTATGATGGTCTCGTGTCGTTGTGATCACAGTACAGATCTTACTCTTCTGCTTTTTACAGCCTTAAAACCCAAACCTCCCCCAAATCTCGTAGAGTCTCACTAATTATTTTTGCATAACCTACTGTACTGGTCCATCACGCTCATAGTCCAGGGCCGTGGCATGCTCTATCTTTGATCGGAATTATTTTCACAGGATAAAGTGTCACAGTGGGGTTACTCTTTCAAATGGTTTGTTCTATTCCTGATGCATACTGATCTGCGCTGAGTAGGTGCTCATTGAGTTGCATGCACATCGTTAGGTACCCACTGAGTTGAATAAGCCACAGGGGTTTACTGACTGGCATTGCCATCAACAATTTGCTTCTGCAGCACTGGGAATTAACAGCATTTCTCTTTCTTTTTTTTTTTAATTTAATAGGTGTGAAAACTTGCATTCTTTAGTAGCAGTGTTTTTTAAGATGCAATGTCTATTTTCACTGGGAAAAAGATTGTTAGTGAGTTTTAGATTTAAACCCTCTGCTGCCCTGAATGTTTGTCTGCAAGGTCAGAAACGTTGTGGCATGACAGCCGGTCATTTCTGCTTACACCTGGTTGGTGAGGACACGCTCTGAAGTAGGTATTTAACTTGCTTAAACATTTGGGTTTAAATTGTTGAATAGGAAAATGTATGCGCATGGTGTAAACATTGCTCTCTAAGGTCTGTCCTGTTTCCATCTTGCCTTCAGATGCAATACATCCTATGTTCTTAAGCAGCCGTCTGATGTTCTTATGTATCTGTGCATGAGTATGTGTGTATGATCTCCCCCATCACCTTTACAGGATTGGTAGGAAGATCTGCATGTAGTGTGCGCCTGGCACATGCTAAGAACTGTATAAGGATTTTGTAGACAAATCCCATAAGTAAAATGTCAGAGAATGGTTTAATTTCACCTTTCGTGTGAACTGGTTTGACTGTCCCCCAGGGCTCCCAGGCTGCTGCAGGCTTTGTTCCTGAGGGGGCAGGACCCCAGTGGGTAGCCCCCTTCCCCCCCACTCCCGGCCAGGGTGAGCCAGACTGTTCTGTTGAACATTTGCACCTGGGCCTGTTTGGGGACGGGAAGCGAAGGCGAACACCGCCAGTGTGGGCAGTCGATAACTCTTGTGCTTTCTCTTTGTTTCCAGATGTTTCTTACCGTGTACCTCAGCAACAACGAGCAGCACTTTACAGAAGTACCCGTGACCCCAGAAACGATATGCAGGGATGTGGTGGACCTGTGCAAGGAGCCCGGCGAGAGCGACTGCCATTTGGCCGAAGTGTGGTGTGGCTCAGGTGGGAGGGCCGGGCAGCCTGTGCTCGGTTACGCGTCTCTTATGGCTCCTGGTTCCTGGACATGGCGGGGGATGCTCACGCTTCCCCACAGAGGAGCTGGAGAGCAGCATGTCCGTCAGGAGACACGTTCCCTCCAGCTTCGCTGTGATATAGGACGTCTCTCTGTTCTCTTTCTGCATCACAGTGGCGACACCACAGTACGGAAGGTCAGAGGGCAGGCAGCTGACACACCGGTAGGAGCGGCTGGGGTGTCCTAGGGTTTGTATGCCGAGGCTCTGCCTGATTAGAAACGTGCGGCCTCCTGATTGTCTTGCCCTCTCTAAGGTTTGTAGGCTTTTCGGGAGAGCTGCTCATTGTTGTTACTGTGGTGGCAGAAGGCATTGGTGAAATCATAGGCCTTATACACTGAGTGGCCAGGTTATGATGGTCTCTGAACGCATAATAATCTGGCCACTCAGTGTATATCCTATAGAATAAAAGGCTAATATACAAATTGTCCCCTCGACCAGGAGTTCGACCAGCAGGCAGGCCGGCCAACTGCCCATGTCCCCTCCCCCTGGCCAGGCTGGCCGGACCCCACCCATGCACGAATTCATGCACCGGGCCTCTAATACATACACACACACACACACACACACACACACACACACACAAGAGATCATCATCATCTGGCCACTCAGTGTATGAAGCCTTGAAATCAATCCCTCAGTGTAGTTCTTTGCAGGACCCCCACCATCACGTGTATGCACCGCCTAATACATCACACACCACACAGTGTACACACACACGAGATCATCATCATGCAGGATGAAGCCTTGAAATCAATCCCTCAGTGTATTCTTGAGGACCCCACCCATCATTCATGCACCGGGCCTCTAATACACACACACACACACACACACACACACACACACACACACACTCTGAGTGGCTCTACACACACACACACACACACACACTCTCTCTCTCACACACACACACATCACACACACTCTCATCTGAGTGGCCAGATTATTATGCGTTCAGAGTCATGAACCCGCCTTGAAATCAATCCCTCAGTGTAGTTCTTTGCAGGACCCCACCCATGCACGAATTCATGCACCGGGCCTCTAATACACACACACACACACACACACACACACTCTCTCTCTCACACACACACTCTGAGTGGCCTCTAATACACACACACACACACACACACACACACACACACACTCTCACACACACACTCTGAGTGGCCAGATTATTATGCGTTCAGAGATCATCATCAACCCGGCCACTCCGTGTATGAAGCCTTGAAATCAATCCCTCAGTGTAGTTCTTTGCAGGACCCCACCCATGCACGAATTCATGCACCGGGCCTCTAATACACACACACACACACACACACACACACACACACACACACACACACACACACACACACACACACACACACACACACACACACACACACACTCTCTCTGGCTAGATTACACACACACACAGAGACCATCATCATCCCGGCCACTCAGTGTATGAAGCCTTGAAATCAATCCCTCAGTGTAGTTCTTTGCAGGACCCCACCCATGCACGAATTCATGCACCGGGCCTCTAATACATACACACACACACACACACACACACACACACACACACACTCACACACTCTCACACACACACTCTGAGTGGCCTCTAATACACACACACACACACACACTCTCTCACACACACACACACACACACACACACACACACTCACACACACTCACACACTCTGAGTGGCCAGATTATTATGCGTTCAGAGATCATCATCACCCGGCCACTCCGTGTATGAAGCCTTGAAATCAATCCCTCAGTGTAGTTCTTTGCAGGACCCCACCCATGCACGAATTCATGCACCGGGCCTCTAATACATACACACACACACACACACACACACACACACACACACACACACACACACACACACACACACACACACTCTCTCTCACACACACACACACTCTCACACACACACTCTGAGTGGCCAGATTATTATGCGTTCAGAGATCATCATCACCCGGCCACTCCGTGTATGAAGCCTTGAAATCAATCCCTCCGTGTAGTTCTTTGCAGGACCCCACCCATGCACGAATTCATGCACCGAGCCTCTAATACACACACACACACACACACACACACACACACACTCTCACACACACACACTCTGAGTGGCCTCTAATACACACACACACACACACACACACACACACACACACACTCTCACACACACACTCTGAGTGGCCAGATTATTATGCGTTCAGAGACCATCATAACCCGGCCACTCCGTGTATGAAGCCTTGAAATCAATCCCTCCATGTAGTTCTTTGCAGGACCCCACCCATGCACGAATTCATGCACCGGGCCTCTAATACACACACACACACACACACACACACACACACACACACACACACACACTCACTCTCACACACACACACACACACACACACACACACACACACACACACACACACACACACACACACACACACACACACACACACACACACACACACACACACACACACACACACACACACACACTCTCTGAGTGGCCAGGTTATTATGCGCTCAGAGACCATCATCACCCGGCCACTCCGTGTGTGAAGCCTTGAAATCAGTCCCTCCGTGTAGTTCTTTGTAGCTCGGAAGGGGGGCGGCCTGGTTTCTTTGGCCCCTTAGGAGTTTGTAGACCTGGGAGTAATTTTCCCCGAGTTCTGCTCGTTCCTACACAGCCCGGGTGAACTCCCGCGGTTCCCCCTTTCTCCGCTGGGGTGCAGGTTACACACTGCGCTCATTGGGTTCACACCGGCCACGAAACCTGACTTCAGCTGAGCGCCTGGTTCCCCTGCACGTCCTCGTACCTGTCTGTGGTTGCCTTTCCCACCCTTGGGTGTTCTAGAAGGTCTTCACGCTCCATGCATCGCTTGTTTTTTTAACTTTCACCTAGATTAGACCCATTTGCATAAAGAAACACAAGTGATCCTTTTAAATGAGAATCTGATCATTGGACTTTCGTATTGACACCCCGTAGAGCTTTCTCTTCTACTTAGAATAAATCCAAACGCTCTATCCTGGATGGTGGATCTTAAAGGCTTGCTGTCTTTGTTGTCATCTGGCCCTGTTTCCCTCCCTGCCCCTCCTGCAGCTTTTTTGTATTCACGAGTAAACCACACTCAGCTCTTGCCTGCCTCAGAGCCAGTGGCACTAGCTGTTCCCACGACCTGGCTTGCTTCCCTCCGGATTTGTCAGTGCTGCGCCCTCTGGCCCTTGGAATTTCAGTTAAAATGTTCCCTCCTCGGAGAGCCTTTGCCTGAGCATCTTGCGAAAGTAGCCAGGACGTTCTCTGTGATGTCATCCTGGTTTAATCCTCTGTGTACACACATCGCTCTGTGTGTGTGTGTGTGTGTGTGTGTGTGTGTGTGTGTGTGTGTGTTTATCACTTTATTGCCTTTTTGATCCCTGTTGCCCCAAACACATGCACTAAGCAGTGGTCGGCAAACTCATTAGTCCACAGAGCCAAATATCAACAGTACAACGATTGAAATTTCTTTTGAGAGCCAAATTTTTTAAACTTAAACTTCTTCTAACGCCACTTCTTCAAAATAGACTCGCCCAGGCCGTGGTATTTTGTGGAAGAGCCACACTCAAGGGGCCAAAGAGCCGCATGTGGCTCGTGAGCCGCGGTTTGCTGACCACTGCACTACTGTGTAGACTCCCTGAGAGAGATCCCGCTTCCCTGCTCATTGCTGCCTGCAGCACGCGGAGAGTGCCTGGCACGTAGTAGGTGCTGGTGCTCAGTCAGTGCTCACTGAATGAGTCAATGAGCTCGCACTCACCCTGCCTTACACTTCCCCAGGTGATTGGAACCACCCACCCGAGTCCCTGCATTTCCTGCTTCTGCAGGCGCCTCTGGTTCTGTCTGAAGGTGTGCCTGCCCTCCTTCTGACGTGCATGGGGGAGAGGAGAATGTTCCCTTTTCCAAGGCTCACGCTCTTCCTGGAGCACTGGATTCCGCCACCTCCCTTTCCTCTCCTATCTCTGCTCACTTGAGGTCCTGAACCCATATTATGTGAAGATGATTAAGAATATTTTTCTTCTAACTTTTTAAATTAAAAAAGGTGGAGAGCATCTGAATATGTGTTTTTTTGTAAGAGGGGAAATAATATCCATAGAATGGAAGTGTCTCCCCCAAGTCCATCCCCTGATCATTTGGTGTAATTGCTGTGACATTAGCCGATCGCTTTTCAGACTTCTCTGCATCTGTACGTAGCTATAGAAATAGTTTTGTGGGTTATGCCTTCCTCTTTGTCTGCTTTAAGTGAATAGTACCATGTGTATCAATACCCTGCCCTGTACTGTTTTACCTTCCAACAGAGCTTGGAGGTACTGTAAGATGTGTCCATTTACATCATTATTCCTAATAATCACATCATCTTTCACAGTATGCATAAGCTACGGTTGACTTAACTATTTCTTTATTCATAAACATTTACATGGAATCCTGCTCTTGTTTTTGTAAATGCTGCAGTAAAACCCTCGTAGGAGCCTCGGGGTCCTGTGCAAGCTTTTCTGTGGAGTAGATAACAAGGTGGGGTGCCTGGTTGAGGGGTCACGCGTTTAAAATTTAATGCATTGCCAGGTTTCCCTCAACAAAGGCTACAGAAGCTAACGGTCCTGCCAGCTTTTCCTAAAAGCATCCTCACCACCAGTTGATAGAATAATACGTTCATCTTTGCTGAGCTGATACTGCCCTTCTGAAAATTTATTCATTAGCCGTTTGGGTTTCATTTTTAAAAACTGGTTTCTCCGAAGCCTTCGCTCAGGTTTCCCTTGGCTTTGGCCTTTTCCCTCTTGACTTGTCGGCATCAAACACAAAGACGAACCGAAAAACATTCTATTGTAGACCTTGGGCCACGTTATCCTCTTTGTGGGGAAATTCTTTCCTGACTCCAGCACCGTAAGCATCTTCTGGTATTTTATGCCGCAAGTTTTACATTCTTTTCCTTCCTCCCTCTCCCCCACCTCTCCCTCGCCTCATTAATTTTTGTGACTAGTGTGAATAGGGGACTTAACTTTTTCCCAGATGGATAGTGAATCTTCTTAAGTGCCTTACGGACAGTTTTTTCCTTTCTGTCACGACATCACTTTCTGTCCTAGGTTGTGTCTCCTATGAAGGGGTGTTTCTGTAAGCTTTAGCCCGTTCCTTTCATTTTTTCTTCTTATTTAGGACAGAACCAGGTTTTTGTTTGTCTTATAAAGATTTTTTAAAATTGATTTTTCAAGAGAGAGGAAGGGAGATGGAGAAAGAGAAACATTGATGTGAGAGTGAAACATGGATTGTCTACCTCCTGCACGCCCCCTACCAGCAGTTGAGCCCTCAACCCGGGCATGTGCCCTGACTGGGAATTGAACCGGCAGCCTTTCGGTGCAGGGGGCGACCCCCAACCAGCCGAGCTGCTCTGGCCAGGGCGAGACGGAGCCAGTTTTAATTACTATATTTTTCTAATTTGTTGGGTATCTGTAAGGCAAGGGCTTATTTCATTCTGCTTCTTAAAAAAATATCTGAGCAATGCTTGTGTATTCCCTTTTTCAGATATATTTTAGAATTACCTGGAAAAGCTCCAGGAAACATTCTGTTGGGATTTTGATTGGTTGCAGTGACTCATAATTAATTTGACAGGTTGCTTGTACGGTGTGATTAAGAACGAAGTCTTGGGTATTGAAATTCTGTCTCTGTCATTTACCAACTTTATGATTGAAGGCCAGGTCCTTAACCTCTGTAATTCTCCAGTGTTTTATCTACAGATTGGGATAATAATTGAACCTATCTCATAGGATTGAGTGAGGATTCCAGGAGATAATACGTGGGGGGAGGGGGGCTTAGCATAGTCCTCAGTGCACTTAGTATTAGCTCTCAGTAATAGCGATGATGTTTTAACCCCCCCCCCCTTTTTGCTATAAATTGTCCCAAATGTCCTATTTAATAAATAGTAAATATATTACTTTGATTTTGTGAGCTTCTCAAGTTTCTTATTTTCGTTCACTGACAACCTTTTTATAGCGAGGAGCTTTGATTTGCCATCTCCGTCTCCTTGCCGCCTGTCAGTTGTTTGTGTAGAGAGCATTTCTGAGATTCCTGTTACAGGCCTGGGACCGATGGGGAGGGAGACAGATAAGTTTGCTGCCGTCGCGTAGAAGCAGGTTCAGCAGATGCTTAGAACACGGTGTGGTAACCGCAGTGACGGGTGGACGTGCTCCATCAGGAGGAGAGGGTGCTGGGGACGCATCCGTGGGCCGCGGGCCGAGACCAGGAGATGGGGGAGGGGGCGGGGCGCAGGGGCCTTGAGAACCTGTGACGTGTATCCAGCGTGCAGCCCGGGCCTGCTCTCGTCCTCACAGGCCGGCAGGGCCTTGGCTCCCAGACCTCCGGGAAGGTCATGGCCTTTAAGATGGTCCAGCCCAGCAGGGATGGGAGTTGCTTCACTGCCTTTGAGTTCTCTCTTTGCTTCTGGAATCGGGGGATTTTATTTCCTTTGAACTAGTGTGTGTGTGTGGTGAGGAGGTGGAGGGCTACTCAATTTCCTTCGATGGGTTTCTGCTCATCTATGGTGGTCCCTTCCGGGGGATCTTAGTTAGGGTTTCTGTGGTTGGCAGAAGAGGGACGTCTGTGTCGGCTCAGGACGCTCTGTCACTGGGAATAGAACTACAACGGACCTGGTTGCAGCCAGGCCCATGAAGCTCAGGGTTAGCTCGCGAAATGGGCTGCCGAATGCTTGGCTGCTGCAGTCTCTGCCTGTGCTGTTCACCTAGATGTTGCCTCGTGACTGACAAGTGCATTGAGTTTTCTTAGGCTGTTTCAACCACCTTCTGTTAAAGTGATGCTGGCAGTCGAGAAATACCGATGGGTTGCCTCCGCGTGCATCCTGACTGGGCATGGAACCCGCAAGCTGGGCATGTGCCCCGACTGGGACTCGAACCCGCAGCCCTTCGGTGCATAGATGACACATGAGTCAGGGTTGGGAGATTTTTTGAGGGGCGCTTAAGGTACCTGGTTTCTCCTGCAGTTCCCGTCTATTAGGGTGTTTAGCTGAGCCCTTCTTTTTGTGTCTAGAGAAGTTCGGACAAGTGGCAGTTCACTGAGGGGCCAAGTGGATGTGTTTCAGTGCAGTCAGTAGCCTGTTATTTGGCAGTGGATACATCTAATTTTTTTAGTAGTTTTTAAAATGATAATTTAAAAAGTCTAGTAGAGAGTAAGACTAGGCTATTTAGAAAGTTGTTTGTAAAATTTTTGGTTTATGTATATAGAGAATCCTAGAACCATTAGAGTTAGAAGGGACCTCAGACCATCCCATGTAGGAGATGACGGGAGCCTTTGAAACCCGGGGGCTGGCTACGTGGCAGGCTGATGGCTAGTGAGGGGCCCACGGAGTGAGGTCGGCCCCGGCTCCTTCCAGCCGGCCCGGGCCCAGGCCTCCTTCCAGGTCTCCCCCCGGGCTCGACACTGAGTGTGTGTGGGAATTCTGTGATGCTGCATTTTCTAAGCGGCCCTTTAATGGAAACAAATGATCTAAGCTGCCATGTGTTTCCTACAGTCCCAACACGTAATGTGCACGAAGGGTAGATAACGCGACCTGTTTGTCTTTCTTCTAGAACGCCCCGTTGCAGATAGCGAGCGGATGTTCGACGTCCTGCAAAGGTTTGGAAGTCAGAGGAATGAAGTGCGTTTCTTCCTGCGACACGAGCGCCCCCCCGGCAGGGACTACGGTAGGGAGCATCCTGTGGCCAGCAGCAGGATTTGAACTGTGTTTTATGCATTGGCGTGGAACTGGGTAATTTGAGGGGTGAGCGAGAGGTAAGTGGGAACAGATCTGACTGTCGGGGAGGAGACAAGGGGATGGTCTTGCTTGTTCTGTTTTGTTTGAAGAAGAGAAGTTTTTTGTTTTTAAGGTTTTTGTATTGATTTTTAGAGAGAGAGGAAGGGAGAGGGAGAGAGAGAAACATTGATGCGAGAGTGAAACATCGATTGGCTGCCTCCTGCACGCGCCCTGCTGGGGATCTAGCCTGCAACCTGGGCATGCGCCCTCATGGGAATGGAATTGGCAACCTTTCGGTGCACGGGACGGCGTCCATTCAGCTGAGCCACACCAGCCAGGGCGCAGATGGGAGAAGCTTTATGATAGTTTTTAATGCGGGAGGGGAGGAGGTTGCAGTACATGAAAGAGGGGATGCTTGAGGGGGCGCCCCTCAGCCCTGGCAGAGAGTCTCATGGGCAGAGGAGGGAGCCTCTTCCATGGTAACAGGACAGGAAGAGTAAATGCGTGCGCCTGTGAGCAAGTCGGGGAATTGTCATCGGAGCACGTCCTCTCAGACGTAGAAGGCCGGCCTCTGAAGGTCAGGATGGACGTGGTTGGCAGTCGGAGCCGGAGCCGGGGTGAAGAACAGGAGAGAGACCAGGGGAGCAGGTTGCTGGGCCCCACGGAGGCCACGAGACCACCGTGATGTTCTCCAGCCCGAGGCTGTAAGGGAAGAGGTGGTTGAACTGACCCCAGGCTGGGGTGATGCCAGACCCATTCAGTGGAAGGTCAGCGGGACAGGGACGAAGAGGATCCTGGCAAGACGACATCTAAGCTGGGTGGGGAGGAAATGAGGATGGGAAGGGCTGAGGGGAAAGGGCGACCAGGGGTTAGAGGTGACAAGTCTCAGGTCCGTGCAGGGGTGATTGAGAGGATCTGTGGTCACAGCAGAAGGTTGGGAGGTAAGATTCCAGGGTGGAGCTCTTCTCGGGGATGCGGTTCCAGGTTGGCCATGAAAGGAGCCTGGAGTGGGGGGGGGGTGAGGAAGCCCAGCGCCGAGAGCCTGGCTTGTGGCTGGGACCCTCATGCAGGTGCAGGCAGCACCGGCGTGGAGAGAACACGGCAGTCAGGTGCTCACCTCTCATGATGAGGCTGTGACCAGGGTTTGTAGATGACGGGAGGAGAGGGCAGGAGGCAGTCATGGCTGTGGAGAAACTGCAGGCTGCACACGTCACCGCCATCTGGGCAGGTCTCGGAGGATGTGGGACGATAAGCAGCTTCCAGGCAGGTCCGTGGGAAGCTCTGTTCTCCGTGGGAAGGCGCCGGTGGAGGCGGATTCACGAGGTATTTCTAAGACTGTTGGAGTTTTCACAATGGGAAGCTGAGGGTTTGTGACTTCCGTATATAATTCTTGGGAGTAAGACTGTAGGTAACATGTTCATCATTGGATGTTACGCAGTCTCAGTTTTATCACTTTACTGGTAATTCAGAAATCCATATGGTCCCCAGCAATGAGAAATTATCAAGTTCAGACTGTGGAGGAGCTCAAAATTGACTTGTCTGGCCTCTTCCACTCTGCAGATGAGAAGGTGATAACTCTGGGGTTCAGTGACTTGTCAGAGGCCACTCACCCAGCGGCAGAGCCAGGAGTGGGACTCGCGTCACCTCTGCCGGGCTGGCTGGCGTGCTGTGCGGTGTGACTGGTGCCCGTGCCTCTAATTTAAATGAGCACGTATTTTTCCCCTAAGCGTTCTTCTTTCGTAGTTTTAAACTGGCACCTGCATCTCACTTTTATTCATTCTTTGTTTACGTTGCTGCACGCATCCTCTGCTAATAAATGGTTGGACTTTACCCACTTGCCTGCCCGTTCAAATGGCCAGCCATGCAGTCCTGGCTGAATTATTGAACGGCCTCGCGATAGTGTAACGTGCGGTGTCGGTGTGTCTGTAACGCGAGAAGCGGATCGGAAGGTGGAGGAGCTGGTTCACGTTGTCACCACACTCCAGTGCCACATGGTGTCTGACTGGGGTAGGACAGGGCTGCTGGTCAGTGTCCTTTAGCCGGGCGTGGACCTGCTCAGTGGGGGCGGCTAGATTACAGGTTAGGAGGCTGTCACCATGGTCTTTCTCCAGTTTTACTCGGGCCTGGGACCCAGAGTGGATATGGAACTATGTTTAAAGCTCTCGCCTCGCACTCTAACTATGGAACTGCACTGGCGAGGGAGGCGGGGGGCGGGGGGCAGAGGCTGGAGGGGGCTGCCTTTGAGGCAGCAAAGACAGCAGTTATTCCTAAATGGTAGATTTATTTTTCTTGCAGAAATAGTGTGACCGATTCCTGTGGCTATTTTCTCAGAGAATTGAACAGTGTTTTAAAAATAAAGCGAACACAGTTCTAGCCCATTTGGCTCAGTGGATAGAGTGTTGGCCTGTGGACTGAAGGGTCCCGGGTTCAATTCCAGTCAAGGGCACATGCCCGAGTTGCAGGCTCGATCCTTGGTGGGGGGGCATGCAGGAGGCAGCCAATCAGTGGTTCTCTCTCGTCATTGATGTTTCTATCTCTCCCTCTTCCTTCCTCTATGTAATCAATAAAAATATATTATAAATAAGTAAATAAATTTATAAAGCTAACACAATAGGGCTAGGGATGGTGTGACCCCTGGCTCTGACGATATCGTATTACTGGCATGGGAGTTTGTGGTAAGCTTTAGGCAGATTCAGTAGACATTTAATAATCTTTCTAATTTCTGGAAGTATAAATATTAGCTTAATTTCACTTATTTAAAAAATTCCCTTTGTTGATACTTGTTTCTTACGATGTATCTGTTTGAATTAAAACTGTTCCCTTACGATGCATTAAGTGATGCTGAGAGACCCATATATTTTGGCTTAAAACATTCGTTTTAGCCAAAACAGAATACAGTGTTTTCCAGTTAGTACTTTCCCAAACTAAGAAAATGGAAGATTTTTACTTAAATAAATGGGGAAGTACTTCATAGTACTTCAGAATTACCACAAAATGTCCTTGATAAGCCAAATATTCAAAACACTACTTGTATTTTCAATTGCTTCCTTCCCATGTAAGTTACAAAACACTCTCAGTGAGCACAGGATGGATTGATTTAATTCTCACTTAATTCTTTCAATGAAACTGTTTCTGATTTTACTCCTGACGAGCTAAATGGAGAACTAGGAGGAGCTACTCCGAGCGAATGGTGTGATTTTCCCATAATGAGAAGTACATTTATTTTGTTACATTTCCCCCCCTCTTCTGGTCTCTGAATCATGCAGCTTTCCTAGGGAATAGTTAGCAAGGGGTGTTTAATAAAGTTCACTATTCACTGTTCCGAGATAGGTTTCCCAAAACAGGCTGAGTTCGAGGCCTTAATGCCGTTGCTATTAGAAAAGATTTTGTTTGAAGTTTCCTTTCCACTTAAAATGTCAAAGGGCAGGAATCACAGAACTAAGAAATGGACTTGGAGGATCTGCAGCTCTGATTTAATGCTTGGTTTTGAATTGTGTGCTTAGGGAGTGGACCGCGGCCTCCGGACCCCACTTTGAAAAGAAATGGTGTGAAAGTTCCGGGGGACCATCGGAGGAAGGAGAACGGGGTGAGTGATCGTTACTCCTGCTGAGCACGTTCCCCAGCACTGCTGCCTTTTTAACCTTTAAGCTCTCTCGTCCTCACTTGGTTATTCAGTGGGTTACTAAGTCTGGCCCTTTTTAAAAAGGTGGTTTTATATTTATCTCACAGAAACAATTAATTTTCATGATCTCTCCATGCTGACTGTTGAAAGAACTTAGACGCTGAATATACCAATTCAGAACAAAATAACTGTTGAGCACGTATGTGAGGAAGTATTTGTTTGGGGGTGATTTTATTTGTTGCTGTCATGCTTTTAGAAAAATGGAAAATTATTTATCAGTGCTTTTGCTCTTGCATATGAATGTCAGCAGGTATCTTTGGGGTACCCTTACACGTCTTCTTTTCGGAGCTCAGAATTTCTAATGCTGTCGGGATTGGCTAAAGGGCCTTTCTCCCACCTACAGCGACCTCATGTGAGGATCCAGGACATCTGAAGTAGCATTTGTTCCTGCTCTGTCTTTTCTCAGGTCAGGCTGTGAACGGCTGGCACAGGGAGGACAAGGAGGGCCTTAAGCATTAACAGTATTTGGGTGCTTCTTGATGCTACACTGAGTGGCCCGGTTATGATGATCTCTGAACGCATAATAATCTGGCCACTCAGTGTATGTCCCCCTATAGAATAAAAGGCTAATATGCAAATTGTCCCCTCGACCAGGAGTTCGACCAGCAGGCAGGCCGGCCAACTGCCCATGTCCCCTCCCCCTGGCCAGGCTGGCCGGACCCCACCCATGCACGAATTCATGCACTGGGCCTCTAATATATATATATTCACACACACACTGAGTGGCCAGATCATTATGCGTTCAGAGATCTTAATAATCTGGCCACTCTGTATATATCTTTTCCCTTCACTGGGTATTTTTGTAAAAACAGCTTTATTGATGTATAATTAACATGCAGTAAACGACACAGATTTCAGATACACAGTTTGAGAATTGCTGACATTGCACACACCTCTGAAACCGTCGCTGTAGCCACGGTCAAAAATCCCCGTCACCCCAAGTCCCCGTTTGTCCTGTCGTAATCCTTCTGCCCTCTCCTCACCCTCAGGGAACCACCCGTGGGTCCACTTTCTGTCACCACAAGTTAGTTATACTTTCTAGAATCTTCTCCAGCAGGTACTCTTTTCTTCCATGGATCTGTTTATCGTGGCATCAGTGCCACACTGGACTGGTTACCCAAACATTGTAAGTCTTAAAGCCAGCCAGCCTTGTCAAGGTTGTTTTGGCTATTCTAGATCCTTGGTATTTTCACATGGAATTTTAGAATTTTCTCGCTAGCTTATACAAAAAGCCTGCGGGAATATTAGTTGGGAGTCCATTGAATCTGTAGATTAGTGTGGGAAGAATTGCCATCTTGATAGTGTTGAGCTTTTCCATTCGTGAACACCAGGCTCTGCCTCCCCTTTGGTTGGGTCTTCTTTCTCTCAGCAGTGTTTTGAAGTTTTCAGTATATAGGTCTTGCACGTCTCCTGTTAAATTTATTCCTAAGTACTTGATATTTCGTATGCCATTATAACCAGTATTTAACCCATTACGCCATAAGCGTCTGACCTTTCCCACACGCCACGTGCGTCTATAAAAAAAAATGTTTTCCCTAAGTGGCAGCCCTGACCAACTTTAAAACCATGTTTCGTGAGAATTTTCAGCTGAAAATATTCAAGAACACCCGAGTTGTAATATATTTATTTTTGCGAATTGATTTTTTTAATTAAGTTCAAAATATCATGGCGTGTGGGGATGGTTTCCATTTTGGACGCGTGGCAGTTAACTGGTTAAAATTTTTTCAATTTCTGATTTTCCTGATATATAGAAAGATGATTGATTTTTGGCATATTGATTTTTCTATCTAGCCATCTTGCTAAGTAGCTTATTGTTCTAATAGTTTTCTTACAGATTCCATATGATTTTCTTTATAGATAATTATGTTGTCTGTAAGTTAATGACAGCTTAACTCCTTCCTCCCCAATCTGGATGCAGTTTATTTATCTTTCTTGTTCTATTAATCTGGCTAGAACTTCTAGGACCATGTTGAGTACATGTTTTGGGAGTAGACACCTTGCCTTTTGTCCCTGATGATCCAGTGTATCTTGAAATTTTTTAATGCCAGTGCCATATTTTTTGATGGTGATCCTGATGACACTATTTTAGCTTTGCCGCCAATGCCCCACCATCACGTTTAACATGATCAAACACTACTTCCTGATACAAATTAACTACAGAACCGGGTTTTTCTAAATTGTTCCACTCATGTTACTGACTATTGAAACTATTTAAGTTTATATAGTTTTAAAATAAAATAGTCTTATTTTATTTTATTTAAAATAAAAGCGTTGGTCTGTATGTGAGTATGTTTTATACCTTAACTTAGTAATAAATCAATGGGGGGGGTGATGATATAAAAAATCAATGGTCTCTTTAATATTATGGAGGAAAATGGCTGCATAATGGTGCCCCGGGTGGTTCAGGTGAGGCTTGTAAACAGCACAGCCAGACCTCCGCGGGCGTCTCTGTGCTCACTCACGGGCAGGGCTTGTTGCGTTCTCCGTTAGGTGAATAGTCCTCGGATGGACCTGACCCTCGCTGAGCTCCAGGAAATGGCATCGCGCCAGCAGCAGCAGATAGAGGCGCAGCAGCAGATGCTGGCGACGAAGGTAACGTCTGTGTGAAGAGGCCTGACAGGCCGCATGCCCGTGTGTGCGCCGGGCTGTTCCCAGTGTACCCTCATTACTGCGCCAGCTACCTCACACATAGGACCGTGCACTCTGAACTCCAAGTCACCTGCTGGGTGGTGCTTTCTCCTCTTCACTCCAGCATTTGGGGGAAACCCTGAATCATCCCATGGCTCAGGACCTTCCTGCCCCGGATTCTGATGAAATGACCGAGCTGTGTCGCTGTCAGTGAGAGGCAGGTGGTGGGAACCTGGAACGTGGCTAGCAGGAACTGTGGGCTGTTTGCCTTGAGGCGTGGCTTCAAAGAGGAATGTCACATCTACTGATGCTAACTAACACTGTCCCCTCCCGTCCCCACAATAGGCTGCTTGCCTTTACTTTGGGGATATTCTCCACCCACAAGCTAATCCCAGGCCTGGCCTTGAACGAGGGAGCCGTCAGACTCTTCTCTGTGACTGTCAGAACCGGCCTCCCACTGCCTCTCCTGCCAGCCCCCTCCAGGCTGGAGCAGATGGCCGCAGACTCTGGAAAGGGCTCTCGAGGAAACACTGTAGTCTTCGCAGGTCGCGCTGTCGCAGCTCTGCAGTTGTAGCAAGAAAGCAGCCACAGGCAGCAGGACAGCGGGGGTGGCTGTGTCCCAGGGAAACTGCTCAGGAAGCAACGCAGGTGGGAGTTGGCCTGCGGGCTGTGGATTGCCAGTCCCCGGCCTCAACTCAGGATCTGCAGTTGGCCCGTCCTTTAGTGACTAAGTTCCCTGGAGCGGGGTCGGCAGTGGTGGCTTGACAGCAAGTTATGTGACGGCCAGGATTCTGGAAGGCAGTTCTCGACACACCCACGCCTCAGTGGGATTCTCCCTGGGCTTCCTCTCCATGTGGACCCCGCTTTCTCAGAATCATGCGTCTATTGCTCCTCACACTTGAATACGCATGTGGCTCACCCAGGCCTCTTGCGAAAATTACAGGCTCTGATTCAGAGGTCTGGGTTGGGTCTGAAATTTTGTGTTTTACAAGCTCCTAGGTGATGCTGTGAGGGTATCATTCCTTGAGTAGTAAGGACATAAATTCAAAGAAAAAGGTTAACCGGAGAAACCTCTAGTCTTATTTTGAAACGATTTCTGTGTGATTTATGTGTTTTAGGAATTTTGTGAAGGTTACCCTTCATTATGAATTCTGTAGCTCTCCTATCGGTTTATTTAAAATACTGAATATCACGGAAATAAGAGGGAAAGCTGCAGAGGGCAGTTTCCTGAAGGTGGTAGGTAGCGCGTTGGCCCCTCTCTGAGCGTATTGCTTGAGTGCACTGTACATGAAGGATGTAAGGCACAAAGAGGGTTACATGCACATTTCCTTTCATCCCACGGGCCCGGGAGGGGGTTACTGGTCACCTTATGGATGAAGAAACAGACTTGCATACTCGGTGAGCTTATGTGAGTTGCCGCGGTCTCACAGCTAAAGGGTGACGAGCTCAGGTCTGACCCAAATTTGACTCCACAGCTTATCACTTAGCAGCTTCCTGAGACGGCCTCCCCCTTCCTGAGCTCCCTCTGACATCGTAGCTGTGGTGCATGAACACGGGTTCAAGGGTCACTGCTTGCTTGCCGCACAAGAACCACTTGGGTTAGGAATCCTGCCTTTTGGATCCTAGCCCTAAGGGACTCTGGGGTTGGGCCCCGCTGGTCTGATGGCGTGCACAGGGCAGAGCAGTGCGCTGGTGCGCCTCAGCCCCGGCGTCTCGGGGTTCTGGTTAGATTGTTTGGGGGCTGGTGGGATCCCTGCTTACAGTGATACAGCCTGCTGGTGGCTTTCACCTTAGGAACAGCGCTTGAAGTTTCTGAAGCAGCAGGACCAGCGGCAGCAGCAGCAGGCCGCCGAGCAGGAGAAGCTCCGGAGGCTGAAAGAGATCGCCGAGAACCAGGAAGCGAAGCTGAAGAAAGTGAGGGCGCTCAAAGGCCACGTGGAGCAGAAGAGACTCAGCAACGGGAAGCTCGGTGAGTGGCCCGTCAGCTTGTCTCGTTCCAAAGGCTGCACGTTGAGCATCGGTGTAGCCCGTGGTCGGCACACTCACGAGTCCGCAGAGCCAAACATCAACAGCACAACGACTGACATTTCTTTGGAGAGCCCAATTTTTTAAACTTAAACTTCTTCGAACGCCCCTTCTTCAACATAGACTCGCCCAGGCCGTGGTATTCTGTGGAAGAGCCACACTCAAGGGGCCAAAGAGCCACATGTGGCTCGCAAGCCGCAGTTTGCCGACCACTGGTGTAGGAAGTCGATATAAACTTGTAAGTAGAGAGGAATAAGATGAGACTCTGTATGTAGATAACTGTAAAGGAATGTTTTGAAAGTAAAATTCACTGTAATTTTGATGTCACTGGCTCCTCTGAATTGAATTGAGTTGTTGAATGTTTAAAATTACCTTTGGAAAACGTAGTTACCTTTGGGAAAATTACCAAATTTTAAAATTACCTTTGGAAAACGTAGTAGTTTTTTTCCCTCTAAATATTTTTTGACTGCAAATCAGATGGAGGCAAGGATTTTTAGTTATATAATAGCTCCATCAGTTATGTGACCATTTACATTAACATTTTAGTGATTTTAAAAAATTAAATCTTTATTGTTGAAAGTATTACATATGTCCCCTTCCCCCCCTCCCCACCCCCATTGACCCCTTCTAGCCCACCCCGTCCCAGCCCCAGGCCTTCACCAGCCTATTGTCTGTGTCCATGGGTTATAATAGTACACATATGCATACAAGGTCTTTGGTTGATCTCTTCCCACCCACCTACCTACCTCCTCCTTCCCTCTGAGATTCCACAGTCTATTCTATGCTTCTATGTCTCTGGATCTATTTTGTTCATCCGTTAATTTTATTCATTAGATTCCACATATGAGTGAGATCATGTGATACTTGTCTTTCTCTGACTGGCTTATTTTGGCTTAACATAATACTCTCCAGTTTCCTCCATGCTGTCTCAAAGGGTAAGAGATCCTTCTTTTTTACAGCTCCCTAGTATTCTGTGGTGTAAATGTATCACAGCTTTTTATCCACTCTTCTACTGATGGGCACTTGGGCTGTTTCCAGATCTTAGCTATTGTAAGTTGCGTTGCTATGAACATAGAGGTGTATGCATTCTTTCTGATTGGTGTTTCAGGTTTCTTAGAATATATTCCTAGAAGTGGGATCTGTGGGTCAAATGGCAGTTCATATTTAATTTTTTGAGGAAACTCCATAATGTTTTCCATAGTGGCTGCACCAGTCTGCATTCCCACCACCAGTGTACTAGGGTTCCCTTTTCTCCACATCCTGGCCAGTACTTATTATTTGTTGATGGTTTCTTTTGCTGTGCAGAAGCTTTTTATTTTGATATAGTCCCATTTGTTTATTTTCTCCTTAGTTTTCTTTGCCTTAGGAGATGTATCCATAAACATACTGCTATGAGAGATGTTTGAGATTTTGCTGCCTATAGTTTCTTCTAGGATTCAGAAGAAGATGCTTGATATAATTTCAATCTTCCTGAACCCGTAGAGACTTGTTTTGTGTCCTAACATGTGGTCTATCTTTGAGAATGATCCATGTGCACTTGAGAAGAATGTATACTAGTATTCTGCAGCTTTGGGATGAACTGTTCTATAAATGTCAATTAAATCCATCTGATCCAATGTATCCTTTAGCGTCACCGTTGCCTTGTTAATTTTTTGTCTGGAAGACCTATCCAGTGAAGTCAGTGGGGTGTTAAAGTCCCTACTATGACTGTATTGCTGTCGGCCTCTCCCTTAAAGTCCTCCAGAAATTGTTTTTATAAAATTAGGTGCTCCTGTATTGGGTGCATATATGTTTATCAGGGTCATATCCTCCTGTTGGATCAGTGCCTTTAGTACTATGCAGTGACCTTTGTTGGCTCTTGTGACGGCCTTCATTTTGAAGTCTGTTTTGTCAGGTATGAGTGTTGCTACCCCAGCTTTTTTTTTTCTTTTCCATTTGCATGGAGAATTTTTCCTCATCCCTTCACTCTCATCCTGTGTGAGTCTTTTGTTCTGAGGTGGGTCTCTTGTAGACAGCATATAATTGGTTCATGTTTTTGTATCCATTCAGCTACCCTGTGTCTTCTTATTGGGGCATTTAATCCATTTACATTTAAGGTTATTATTGGTAGGTATTTTTTATTACCATTTTAATTTCTTGTACCTCTGCTTCTCTCTCTCTGTTTCTTCTCATTACAGCTGTCCCTTCAGCATTTCCTGCAGTGCTGGTTTGGTGGTGATAATCTCCCTTTACCCCCTTTTTTTGTTTGGGAAGCTCTTTATTTCACCACCTATTTTGAATTATAGCCTTGCTATAGTAATCTTGGTTTCAGATCTTGCTTTTCATTACCTTGAATACTTCATGCCATTCCCTTCTGGCCTGTAGAATTTCTGATGAGTAATTAGCTGACAGCCTTATGGGAACTCCTTTGTAGGTAACAAATTGCTTTTCTCTTGCTACCTTTAAAAGATTCTCTCTTTTCCTTTCATTTTTGGCATTTTAATGATGATGTGTCTGGCTGTGGGCCTGTTTGAGCATTGACCTATGAACCAGGAGGCCACAGTTTGATTCTTGGTCAGGGCACATTCATTGCCCGGGTTGCAGGCTCCATCCCCAGTGGGGGGCATACAGGAGGCAGCCGATCAATGCTTCCCTCTCCTCGTTGATGTTTCTGTCTCTCCCTCTTCCTTCCTCTCTGAAATCAATGAAAATGTATTCAAAACAACAACAAAACACCACTAGGTTGGCTCTAGGACTTGTCTGGAAAATTCCTCTCCTTTTTGTTGGAAAGTTCACTGGGAAGGGAAGCTGGTCGCCTGGGAAGTGGTCCATTCTTGTTTCTCTTTTCAACGATGGTTGCCTTTTCTCCTCCACCTTCCAGTGGAGGAAATTGAGCAGATGAACAGTCTGTTCCAGCAGAAGCAGCGGGAGCTCGTCCTGGCCATGTCCAAAGTCGAGGAACTGACGAGGCAGCTGGAGATGCTCAAGAACGGCAGGATCGACGGCCACCATGACAGCCAGTCCGCCGTGGCCGAGCTCGATCGGCTGTACAAGGAGCTGCAGGTACCCGGGGCTGCTGTGACGCACAATAGAGCCTCCTCCCCTGCCACACAGATTGTCCTTCTACGTGTCAGGAAGGGCTGGATTTCCACGTCTTTTCCTTTAAGGAGATGGAGGGGAGGAAGACCTAAGCCCCAACGAATCCAGAATAAACTGTCCAGTCCCTCACACTGGAAATCAGAGGCAGTCCTCAGAGCCACAGCCAGTGGTCTCCACTGGACTAGAAGCCTTGAGATGAAAAATGTGGGGAGGGGGCGGGAGGGGAGTGGGCAGGAGACCTTACACTTTTAGAAATTATGTAATAGTGACCCAAGGGACTCCGTGTAAGAACTTTCTCTCCCTCCTCCTTGGCTACCTTTTTTGTTTCCCCTGTTTTATTCAGTTAAGAAACAAACTGAACCAGGAGCAGAATGCCAAGCTGCAACAACAGAGGGAGTGTGAATAAGCGCAATTCAGAGGTGGCGGCGATGGACAGGCGTGTGAATGAGCTGCGGGACCGGCTGTGGAAGAAGAAGGCGGCGCTGCAGCAGAAGGAGAACCTCCCCGTGAGTGGGCTGCTGGGCTGTGGGCGGGAGGAGGGGGCAAGGCCAGCCCCTGCGGTCAGTTCTCGGCAGCTGCTTCGTGGTCAGTGCTGGCTGTGCCCTCCGCAGAGAGGCGGTGCTCAGAGCTGCTCAGATGTGACCCATCTCCTTGTGCCTGTTGATGTTCCGACCTGCTGGCTCCGGTCTTCTCGCTGATACTTGTAATGAAGGGTGGGGAGAGCTCACTGAGCGGTGCTTTTGTTGGGGAGTTTCTAGTGGACTCTGTGGCTAGAGCCGCTGGTTGAACACGATGAGCGTTTCCCAGCCTTTTCTGAGCTGGATCCGGTCTGCCTTGTGATCCTGAAGGGCCTGTGCTTCCTCCGAAGGTTTCACCTGATGGGAACCTGCCTCCACAAGGCGTGTCGGCGCCGAGTCGCGTGGCGGCCGTCGGTCCCTACATCCAGTCGTCCACCATGCCCCGGATGCCGTCCAGGCCGGAGCTGCTGGTGAAGCCGGCGCTGCCCGATGGGCCCTTGGCCATGCAGCCTGCAGAGGGGCCCATGAAAGTCCACACCCTGCCCCACATGCGATCCGGGGCCGCCGCACAAGCTAAAGGTAAAGTCCGTCACCGGCACGTCCTTCCACAGCTTCGTCTCCCGTCCTCACTGCTGCGTTTCCCAGTTTGAGTTTTACAACAACGTCTTCCTGTCCCTGCTCGTGTTCATAGTCTAAGAATCCCCTGTATTCTTGGATGGGACAATATGTTTCTTAGCCCTGAGTGACACAGTTCTGGTCAGGAAGGGAAGGGAATGGAATGTTTTTGCAAATCTGAAAACTGTATTGAATTCCTCCTTGTAACTAAGGAAATTGTGATCGCGTGTTAGTAACTGGGAACTAACTGTAAAAACACCACATATGTGGTTAGCGGTGTTGACGTTGCAGAGTGCGAGGTGCTGAGTCCCGTTGGTAAATCATGTTTATCTCAGGTGTGCTTGGCTTGCGTACCTGCCCGCTGATAATGCTAGGATCAGGTCAGCATGTGGGCAGGGAAAGTGAGTAGCAGGCGCCTGGTTAGTGAGCTCTGCATCCCAGGTGGTCCTCGGGCACACGGGGAGGTGCAAGCCGGAGGTCTGTAACAGGAGGAAGATGAAGAGAGAACTGTGGGAAAGGAAGAAAAAAATAACAGCCAGTATTGTCTCTCTTCCCTAACCACTCTCATGTGATTACATTTGATAGCTTCGTTATGATTTTGCTGTAATTGCCACTGTGAAGCAGTGTGGCACCTCGTGAGTTTTACTGTAGAGGCGCTTTTGTGTTGTTTTTGTAAAGACAAAGAAAAGCTTTGAAACTTCCATCCTGGTGGAGGAAAATCCTGAATACACTGATTTGGGCAAGACTAGTCCGAGTCATGGCTTATTTTTATTTCTGTATTTCTTTGCCTGTTGTAGTCCGTGCATACTTACGGTGTCGTTAGGGAGCCCTGGGCCTGCTAACTTAGACATCGTTTTCTGGGTGTGGTGGTGACATTTTCTTACGCAGTGAAGCGTAATGTGTCCTTGTTGGCAGACTTCCCACTTGCCATGATTAATTTTAAATTGTTTGAGGAGCCGTAACTGGTTTGGCTCAGTGGATAGAGGGTCAGCCTGCGGACTGAAGGGTCCCAGGTTCGATTCCGGTCAAGGGCATGTACCTGGGTTGCGGGCACATCCCCAGTAGGAGGTGTGTAGGAGGCAGCTGATCGATGTTTCTCTCTCATCAATGTTCCTCTCCCTTTCTCTCTGTAAAAAAAATCAATAAAATATATTTTAAAAAATAAATTGAGGGAGGGGGGAAAATTTTAAATTAGAAATATGTACCCTGATATTTCCTAAATAAGTTTACTGGGATGGTTGAATCTGAAATTTAAAGCTGTTTTTGAGAGATTCCGCTTCTTAGCAGCGAAAGGAATCAGTAAGGACCTCTTTAGAACGCTAGCTTATTTGCGATTGCTTTTCTGTATTCCAGGCTCTAAAGTCCATTCCCTTGGCCCTGACTGGAGTCCCCATGCAGACCTCTTCCCGAGCCAGGCCTCTGCCTCCGCCCCAAAAGGCGCCGGGAGTGCGCCAGACCCAGGTGAGGCTCGGTGCTGCTCCCCAGCTTTCTGTCTGGGCTTCTCAGGGTGCCCTGAGTTCTTTTTCAGGTGGTTTGTTTCTAGTGTTAAAGCCAGGGGCGGGTTTATTTGCAGATCACCCTTACTTAGCCAGGGAAGGAAGGCAATGCCAGCATTGTTGTGTTTGGGTTATTTCTTAATCAACTTAATTTAAAATTAGGGGAGCATTTCGTGAGTGCAGGTTCCAGAGAGATGGAGAAGGGAAACTGACACGTGAGTAAGAAATTCTATTACAAACAGTTTGAGTGTCAGTGCGATTTTCTTTTCCATTTTTTTAGCTGATGATGGAGAGGTTCCGCCGAGAGAGAAGGAGAAGAAAGTGCGTCCCTTCTCGATGTTTGACACGGTCGACCAGGCGGCTGCGCCCCCCGCCTTCGGGTCCCTGAGGAAGAACCAGAGCAGCGAGGACATCCTGCGGGACGCGCAGGTACGGGGCGCGTCCCGGTGGAGAGCCCCGCTGGAGTTAGAAGGGGTACAGGGCGAGGTGGGGGAGCAGGAAGCGGCAGCGACACCTGGGAGGTTAGGAAGCCCGCAGCCTCTGTCGTTGTCAGTGAGTCTGTGTGCTGTCACACCTATGGGGCACTGACGCACCTGCTTCTGGGTCGTATTTCATGTAAGCCTCCCAAAGATACGAGAGTGTAGGAGAGCATCCAGAGTGTCCTGCTCAGTTACCTGCCGGGACAGGAAGTGGCCACAAGGAGGTGGTTCCTCGCGGGAACTGCGCTGCGTTACTGAGTCCGAGTAAATGTGCATCAGTTCAGAGCCTTAGGAGTTAGATGTGAATGATTTAAACATGTGCAGCTAGTATGTTTAGTGTTTACTTGCATGTGTGAAGTTAGGTGACTAGACCATCTGTGTGCCCAATTGCTCAGTATTTTTACTGGCTGTGTGTGTGTGTGTGTGTGTCTTACAGGCTGCAAATAAAAATGGGAAAGTACCACCTCCTGTTCCATCAAAACCCAAACAGATCAACTTGCCTTATTTTGGACAAACCAACCCGTCCCCGTCAGACATGAAGCCCGACGGGAATCCTCAGCAGCTGTCCGCAGCCGTGGCGTCGGTGGGAAATAAGCCCAAACCCGCGGGGCCGCCGCAGAGGGGCCTGCTGGCCCCCGGCGCACCGTCCGGCGGCCAGGACCCCGCCCTCGTTCCCGTTCCCGTTCCCGTTCCCGGCGCGAAGCAGGAGAGCCCACCCGCCGCGGCTGTGCGGCCCTTCACGCCGCAGCCCTCCAAGGACGCTGGCCCGCCCCCCTTCCGGAGGCCGCAGACGGTGGCGGCCAGCTCCATCTACTCCATGTACACCCAGCAGCAGGCGCCCGGGAAGAGCTTCCAGCAGGCGGTGCAGAGCGCCCTGACCAAGGCGCAGCCCCGGGGGCCGCACTTCCCCAGCGGTAAGCCCCCCTTCCTCTCACCCGCGGGAGTGATGGCAGTCCCGTCAGGGCTGTCACCCGCCAGGAAGCCAAGGGACTTGTCCCCGTCTGACCGATGCTTTTGTTCTAAGAGTTTTGTTTCATCGTGGCTTTTGGTGTTGAGGGGCAGTTTAAAATGTGAGTTTCTGCTGCACGTCAGCCCCTGCAGTGGTCACAGTGAAGGCTACGAAACACGGAGTAAAACAGGATGAAACCGGTAGGAGAGACAGAGCCTGCCGCGTGGTGGTTGCCTGAGCGCATCTGCTCCCACTTCCCGCGGCTCCTTCAGAGCGGAGGACACAGGGCTCACGGGGGACTCAGGTGCCCGCGGTGTGCACCGCACGAGGCTCGGCTCACATAGGCCGCCCATGTCCTCTTGGTGCCTGGGCGACTGGGCAGCTGCCCTGTGGAGGCGCTCTCATGAGATTAAGAGAGGCCTTCGCGTGGTTAGCCATGTCTGTGACTTGCCAGTGTTGCTTAGTTAACGTTAACCGGAGCTTTTTTCCTTTTGCAATCAGTCTACGGCAAGCCTGTGATCGCTGCCCAGAACCAGCAGCCCCTGGACAGCATTTACGCCGGTAGCCAGGGCAAACCCGGTGGCCCGGAGTCCGACACGGAGCCGGCCTCTTCGGTTCCGGAGAGCCACGAGAACGAGAGGATTCCTCGGCCCCTCAGCCCCACCAAATTACTGCCTTTCCTGTCGCACCCTTACCGAAACCAGAGCGACGCTGACTTGGAAGCTCTGCGAAAGAAACTGTCCAACGCCCCCCGGCCGCTGAAAAAGCGGAGCTCCCTCACAGAGCCGGAGGGTCCCGGTGGCCCCAACATCCAGAAACTCCTCTATCAGAGGACCACCATCGCTGCCATGGAGACCATCTCTGTGCCATCCTACCCAGCCACGTCGAGCTCAGTGACTGCCGGCCCCGAAAGCCCCGTGGAGATCCAGAACCCGTATGTACACGCGGAGCTGGAGAAGGAGGTGGTCTTTCTGGCTCCTGAGCCCGTGTCCCCGGAGGCAGCCGCCACCGCCAGCACAGAGAACAGTGACCTGCCAGCTCCTCCCCTGGGCCCTGATTATGTGTCCGAGGGAGCCCCAGACACCAACCCGAATTTCCAGAATAACGTGGAAGAACCGAATCCAGAGGCTCCCCATCTGCTTGAGGTGTACCTGGAGGAGTATCCCCCCTACCCTCCGCCTCCGTACCCGTCGGGGGAGCCAGAGGGGCTGGGGGAAGACTCAGGGAGCATGCGTCCGCCTGAAATCACCGGGCAGGTGTCGCTGCCTCCGGTAAGTCACGTGGTGCGTTTGATGCTTCAGGAGCCTGTCACTCTTCCAGGTGTTGGTTGTGAAACTCCGCGAAGCACCAGCAAGTGCGTGCAGCCATTTGCAAAGAAGGCTCGTGTGTAAACTGCCTGTGGCAGTGGATGTGCCCTGCACTTTGCCTTTTTGTAATTCCTTAGGCACAGAGTGGGCCTTATACATGGGAAGGAAACAGTGTTGTGTTTTAAAAACACTATTTTTATTGATTTTTAGAGAGAGAGGAAGGGATAGGGTTAGGGTTAGCTCTTGCCCAAGTGAACTGTGGGGTTTGCTATGCTATAGTAGGCAGGTAATTGAAAGACCAGTCTTGGTCAGTTTTGAACTTGACAGAAAACCAGCCTGCCTGTCATTGGAGATGGTCCTCTTAGCTCCGTTCGTGCTGTAGGGACAACCAAATGTATCTCACTAGGTTCCAGAAAGTCACGTTCTATGGGCATATAGGGTAAGCTATTTTGGTTTATCTCTTCTGAGTAATGTGATACTTTAATAGAAAGTGCTGAATGTATTTTTTTGTGTCTTTTACCAACTCAGCTGGGATGTTATTCCTCCCCATTTTTGTTGGTCTCTTGCTTAGAGCAGGCTCCTTAATTTTCCACGCTTTTCTTCTGCAGGGCAAAAGGACCAACTTACGTAAGACTGGTTCCGAGCGAATTGCTCACGGAATGAGGGTGAAGTTCAACCCCCTTGCCTTGCTTCTAGATTCCTCTTTGGAGGGAGAATTTGACCTTGTACAGAGGATTATCTACGAGGTATGATTGGTCGGTTTCTTAAACATGACCTTGCATCATAGTTCGCTTTAAAGCTCTGATCAGGAAGCTGCCATAGAGAAGTTGTGTTTTTAAATTTTCTTTTGGGGGAGGCGGGCCTGTTGAGAGAAACTCTTGAACTTGCTCCAAAGCAGGCGTTGCTGTTTAAAGGTGTGACTGTCGCGCGTTCGATGATGCAGAAGTGTCGTCCTCACCGGGTCCCCTGGAGTTCTGTGCTTTCTCCGGGGTCCTTGCCTCCCTTTAAAAGTTGCTCCTGTGTGGGTTTAAACTAGACGGTTAAATTACAGATGTGGTCTCTACCGTTCAGAAGCCTACAATTTAAAATATTTTTAGTTGACCTTTTTTCTTTCCATGGAAAATGTCACTTGTAGTTAGACACTAATTTGTGGTGGGAAGTTGGAGGGTAAATAAACAAAAATGACTCTACGGATAGTTTCTGGTTCTACTTCAATTTTGGGGGAAAAAACTTTTCATAGTGAGTGCCTACTTAATGTGGCTGTTTTGTCTGTCTTATTTCTAGAATTGTTCTGGGTATTGTTTTCTTGGCTCTTGTAGGTTTTAATTATGATTTTTTAAAAAAGGGCCACAAGCCTACTTCTGTCCTCATGATCCTGCAGAGCCAGTCAGTCGGGCTGTTCAGGCGTGAAGACACTGAGTAGCGCCCCCCTTTCTCCTTGCTGTTCCAGGTGGAGGACCCGAGCCTGCCCAACGATGAAGGCATCACGGCGCTCCACAACGCCGTGTGCGCCGGCCACACGGAGATTGTGAAGTTCCTGGTGCAGTTCGGCGTGAACGTAAACGCTGCCGACAGCGACGGCTGGTGAGATTTCTTTGCAACTCCGCATATTTTAGTCCATTTTTAAAAATTAACTGAAACAAATTCTTAACGTGTGATAACGTCCTTGTTTCCTTCGTGTGGGGAGCTCAGCTTATACGTAACTTCCCACTCTGAACAATCTGTAGTTATAGTCACCACACCATTAGTGATAGCGCCTGGATCGAGGATGGGGGTACATTTTTTTAAAGCTATGTACCCAAGAGGAACGAAATGAAGAGGGGAGGGAGAAAAAGGGTAAAGAAACAGAATTTCATGTGCTTTAAGGCCTGCTTAAAATTCTCAAGCCCTAGCCTTAGCCGGTTTGGCTCAGTGGATAGAGTGTCGGCCTGTGGACTAAAGGCTCCCAGGTTCGATTCCGGCCAAGGGCACAGGCCCGGGTTGTGGGCTCGATCCTCTCCCCACCCCCAGTGGGGGGCGTGCAGGAGGCAGCCAGTCATTGATGTTTCTATCACTCTATCTCTCCCTTCCTCTCTGAAATCAATTAAAAATATATATTTAAAACAAATTCTCAATTCCTTCTGAGCCTGGGCAGCGGCACTGCCTCCCTGTCACCCTGGGGTGGCTTGTGGTCCATAACAAAGCATCGGCGGTGCTGGCGAGAGAGGCGGTAATGGTATTGATGGCGAGGCACGTGTTCTGAGTAAAGGTCTTTAAGGAACGGCCATTGTGTCCTCTACTCAGGCAGAATAATCAGGCTGGAGCTTCAGAGCATCTGAATATACATCTTATCCGGGTTTAGATTATCACCCAGGTTTCATGTCCTTTCGCTCATTTCCTGGGTCCCCCTCCTCCCACTCCCGCCGCCCCAGCCCGGGCAGCCCAGCACTTGGACGTTTTCCTTGGTGGCTGTGGTTTTCTAACAGGCTCGGCGTCTGCGTGTAACTGATTTAAAGGAAACTGTGAAGAGTCCTCGGAAGGAGGGGCTTAGTAGACGGCAGACTCAAGACCTTCCTTCCCAGATACCAGGTCGCAGCAGGTGCCATTCGGTTGAGAACCGTTCCCAGCCCGCTGTGTCTCCCTCCACAGGACCCCTCTGCATTGCGCTGCCTCCTGCAACAACGTCCAGGTGTGTAAGTTCCTGGTGGAGTCGGGGGCCGCCGTGTTTGCCATGACCTACAGCGACATGCAGACGGCCGCGGACAAGTGTGAGGAGATGGAGGAGGGCTACACGCAGTGCTCCCAGTTTCTGTACGGTGCGTAGGCCTCGAGTGACGTGTGTCCGGCACGCCGTGAATCTGTCCCACTGCTCTAGGGTGTAGTTCGGTCAGCATGTTAGTTATTTGGAAAACGTTTTCGTGTCGCCCACAGTCCTGGGCATCGGAAACAGGGCCGCCCTGGCCCAGACGTCAGGGCAGCTTGTGTGCCGAGAAGCAGCGTGGTCCGGGAGCCCTGTCTGACCTCGTGGCACTTGGCTCTGATCATAAAAGGGTCCTCTGCTGAGCCTTTGCTGCTTAGTGAGGGACAGTGTGTCTTCGCAAGTAAGTAAACGGAACCCCCTCCTTCCACGCTGATCAAGGGAATGCAGTCAGTGTAAGAACCCCTTTGACCCAAGCTTTCCCACCAAGCAAACTGGTCCCAAACTTGATGTTTTAGAGCTAACTTTTTGGCTCGTTCGTTTCCTTGATGTTTGAGTTTATGGTTCTGGTTGTAGCACCAGCCGTGCAGGTGGAGGAAGAAGGACTGGGAGATCTAGTGGAGAGGTTGGTTGCTCTTTATTTACAAGGGAAATTTTATCATTTACATGTCTTAGAAGTTGAGCTTCATTTTCCTTCTCAGTTTAGCTTCAGAGGAAGTGAGAAGGGGAAGGAGGGATGAGGAGGTGCGAGGAGTCCATGGCGTTCAGGTGCACAGAGTGTAAGACCCTGAGGTTAAAGACGCAGGCTCTGTCTTCTCCGTTAGTTTTTTTTTTTTTAAGATTTTTAGAGAGAGAGAGAGAGAGTTACATTAATGTGAGAGTGGGACATTGATCAGCTGCCTTCTGTAAGCCCCCTACAGGGGATCAAGCCTGCAACCCTTTTTAAAAATAATTAAATAGCTCTGGCCAGGTGGCTCAGTTGGTTGGAGCGTTATCCCATATCCCATACACCCAAAGGTTGTGGGCTCAGTCCCTGGTCGGGCATGTATGGGATCAGTCTCTCTCTCTCTCTCTCTCTCTCTCTCTCTCTCTCTCTCTCTCTCTCTCTCAGACACACACACCCTCCCCCTCCCTTCAAATCAATAAACATATCCTTAGGTGAGGATTTAAAAAAAAAGCTAAGTCACCTGTATGTGAGTCCTACAGTGTTGTTTAGTCTTGCCCGTGTTGGGCCTTTCTGTAACATGGAGCTGCGGCTGGCCGTTTCCATTCCCCATTCCCCATTGCTGTGGAGACCGTCTGCGGGGCCTGGAGCTGTGGTTCCTCTTCACTGTGCTCTACTCGCCATTTTAATACTCCACCGCATTAGCCTTGCCACCCTGCTCTGGACAGACGCCAGGCTGTGCTCATGGCTCATTGCGCACCTGCCTGTGGCGTTCCCGCGCTTGTCTCCCGGAGGCTGGAAGGGGCAGCCGCAGGACGCACGCGGCAGGAGGGCTCTGCTCCAGCTCGCTCCGCGTGGTGGCTGGGATGCCATCTCGTGTGGCCTCGGTTCGCATGTCCCAAATGGCCAGTGCTATTGAGCACAGTGTTTTCTTTAAAGCAGTGATTTGTGAACTCTTAGTTTGGTAAATAGCAAAGTAAGGGGACGTTTTCTCCCATTCCTGATGATTTCTTGGAAATGAGACTCGAGTTGTCATTTTGAGAATACTAAAATATCTAGAATTGCTCACTTACCCCGTCCCCATTCCCATCCCAAACAGATCAGGAGTCTGGCCAGCTTTAAAACGTGGTGGCATTAGCCCAGCCAGTGTGGCTCAGTGGTTGAGCGTTGACCTATGAACCAGGAGGTCACAGTTCTATTCCCAGTCAGAGCACATGCCCGGGTTGCGGGCTCGGTCCCCAGTGTTGGGGGCAGGAAGCAGCCAGTCATTGATTCTCTCCATCATTGATGTTTCTCTCTCTCCCTCTCCCTTCCTCTCTGACATCAATAAAAATATAAAAAGCCCACAACTTTGTGGTATTAGAGTCATAGTCTCATTGCCCTGAGACTGTGCTGTGATGTGTCTCCTGTCTGAGTCACATGGGGACGTTGGGTGGAAATCCACTTGTCCTGTTAGGGCAGCCTGACCCTTTAGACGGGCAGCCTTCTCCTGGAGAGAACAGTTTCATTTCTCGTCTCGTTTTGCCCGGAGTGAGAGGCGTCTTCGCGTAGTCATTGGTGTCGGAAGAGTCAGTTCCTGATGAGTAGTGTAGTGTTCACCGAAGTTGGAAAAAACCTGACTATTCAAAGCAAGCAGGTGTTTTCCTAAAAACAAGGCAAAAACAGCAGTGACCGCTGCGTGGCTCGGGACCTTCTAGCCTCATCCCTTCCCTTCCCCTCCGCGTCGTGCGCCCCCCCCCCCCCCCCCCCCCCCCCCCCCCCCCCCCCCCCCGCTGTTGCCTGCTCTGTAAGGACTGTTACCCTCAGGAGCAGCACCCCGTGGGGGAGGAGGGCAGGGCTGGGGAGGAGCTCTGCTACAGAGTGGGCGCTGGGGGACTTTCCTCTCCCCAGTTTGTGGATTTCACTGTCTTAGAATTCAGAGACTCATTATTTGAGAGTTGATTGCATGCAGGCTTTTAAAAAGCCATGTCTGAAGCCCTTGGCCACATTCTGCATCCCAGCATATTTTGTATATGGCTCTTTTATCCTTCTGTACTTGGAAATGGATGGAGCCCCCTTTAACCGATACACACCTCTGCTCTTCCCTCTGCAGCTCGGAGTTTTAGGGAAGATGAGGCAGTGTCTGAGTTTCTTGCCACGATGCCTAAGAGTAGGCTGGGAGGGGACGGCATGCGCTCACGCTTATGTCCTCGCCTGTAGCGGTTCTTTTCTGGCCCCTGGGCTTGCAGAAGTCTGTGTGTGAGGCAGACTAGCGTGGAGAGGTGCTCATGTGTGCTCAGTGTGCGCGCTTAGAGCCGGCAGCGCAGGCACCTCGTCTGTCTGTTCCCTCTGCTCTGCGGGCCGCCCTCCCTGCCCGGGACCCTGCGTGCGAGTGTTTAATGGAGAAGTGCTAGGGGCTGGCTGGTACCCACGCAGGCTCCGTGAGCAGGGGTCCACGCCACGTGACATCTCCTGTGCTGTGTCTCCGCCCGCTGCAGGCGTCCAGGAGAAAATG
This sequence comes from Ia io, assembly GCA_025583905.1. Classification (NCBI taxonomy): domain Eukaryota; kingdom Metazoa; phylum Chordata; class Mammalia; order Chiroptera; family Vespertilionidae; genus Ia; species Ia io. The sequence goes on along the minus strand of JAJQQW010000024.1, from coordinate 11,165,214 downwards.
GGCATCATGAACAAGGGCGTCATCTACGCGCTGTGGGACTACGAGCCTCAGAACGACGACGAGCTGCCCATGAAGGAAGGCGACTGCATGACCGTCCTCCGCCGGGAGGACGAGGACGAAGTGGAGTGGTGGTGGGCGCGCCTGAATGAGAAGGAGGGCTACGTCCCCCGCAACCTGCTGGGGGTGAGTCACCCCGACATGGGCGAGGTTTGGAGAGGGCCTTTGGGAAAAGCCCTGGGTGTTAGGGGACATGGAATGTAAAATGATGATGGTCTAGATTAGGCTAAAAGCCACATTTTCAGTGATTCCTATGGGTGGCCAGTTGCACATGTCCATGTTTGCCAGGCCTGGAGGCCAGGGCCCTGTCTGCGTGTGCAGGTCGAGTACCTGGCTGACATGATGGGCAGCAAGCTCCTGACATTGGAAATGAGTGTGTTTAAATTGGGATTTGCAACTCTGGCAGCGAACAGGATTCTCAGTTCTTTCTCTGCTGTTTGATTTCAAGTTTCATAAAACCCAGAAAATAACAAGATTGTGTGAACCAAGAACACACGAAGGGAGGAAGTGGATAGAGACCCCTTTAACAGATACACACTTCTGCTTCCCGATACACACCTCTGAGTCTCAGGAAAGACTCGGCGGGGCTTTTAGGGAGAAGGCTGGGGCGGACAGGGGAAGAGGGGGAGGAACGCCTTGTGGACTGGGCACGAGCCTCCTTCACAAGTTCCGTGTTTTACACCGTGTGCGCGCGTCTGGGGCCTGGGGCCGTGGGAACCAGGCAGAGAAATGTGAGTTAGTTGAGAGACTGAGCTCACAGCTTAACCTTTTGCACTCGGATGTCGAGTGTGACTCGACATGGTTAGCATTAGAATAAAGGAATCGAGAAAAAAGCAAGCGAGTGCAAAGGGTTAAAGGTCCAAGCGCTTGCAGAGCCTGTGGGCGAGTCTGAGGGCGGGAAGGGCCGATGTCACCGACAAGGAACAGCATGCAGGTCAGGAGCCCTGGCTCCCACTCTGGGCAGGTGCCCGAGCCCTGGGACCTGGGTGACCGGGGCCGCGGGAGGCAGGTGGGGAGGCAGAAGATCGCCTCCCGAGACTGAGGGTGGGGCAGGTGCCTGACCGTGGCTGGGAGGTGGTTCCGTTGGTGTTGCCATCAGCTGTGGGGCAGACATGGCTTGTGCCCACTTAGAGCTTCGACTGGCAGCGAGGCCCTGACCCAGCCCCTGTCTGGCGCCCTGCAGCCGAGCTGGTTAAAGTGACTCGTGCCGGGGCCTGGCCGGCCGGCCAGCTGGTGACCAGCCTGTCCTCCCGGCTCTCCCTTCTCCATTGTTGCTTGTCTGCTGTGCAGCCTGAATGACTTCACCCGTCCCCACGCTGCCTGTGATGCAGGATTTATTATTGAACAGACAGTGCTCCTCCGTGTAGTCGTAACGTAAATGATAGAGGATCATGGAGTGAAGAGAAACAGGCCGTGGGCCCTTTAAAGGCTTTGGCGTTCCCAGATGGACTAGAAACACGGAGGTGGCTCTCCTCCGAGCCCCGCTCGCTTCTGCTCAGTCCTTAGCGCCAGGGAAACGCGTGTCTGAGCGCCACTTCCCCCCTCGGACAAACCCCAGCAAACACCGCCTTCTCCAGCCTCTTACCCGAGAGAAGCGGCCTCCGAGAGCGGGCTGCTTGTTGGGTCTGTTTCAGCCCCTGACGGGGGGTCCTGTGGTGGCCGCGGGGGTTCCCAGCGGGAAGCAGTGCCCAGCCCGGGTCTGCCCGTGCGTGGGGCGCGGAGCTCCTGACATCACGGCTGCACCGAGGATCCTTCCAGCCCAGCGCTTAATGGTCTTAGTCCTTTGGCAATCTCTGGATAGAAGTGGCCTCCACACCATATTCCTTTGTTTGTTTCTTTGAAATTTAAAAAGAAAATTGCATACATGTTGAATTTTTAGCCAGAGGCTCAGCTGCGAGTTTAGAAAATTGTGCTGGCTAAATATCTTTTCTCGGTGAGAAAAATAACCCTTTATGTAACGTGGATCCTCCAGTTACTTTTCCAGTTTTGGCTGGAAGCCTGACTCCTTTCTTTCAGGAAAACCTTCTTTCCCCTTTGTGAGAGGAGAGGGAGGGGGAGGAGGAGGGGGGAGCTTTTGTTGGGTCGCCAGTTGAATTACTAGCTTGACTTGCTCTTGGCTTCCCGACTGGGGATCTTGTGACCTTCACATACACCTCCTCTCCAGCTCTTGTTGTGGAAAACACAGCCCCACAAAACCCCAAAACAAACACTCCCCTTATCCAGCCTCGGATCTGCAGACGGGTAGTCTGCGGCCTTTTGCTCCTCACAGCCCGGGTCCCATGACACAGCTGTGTCCGTCATGGATCAATTGAAAGAGACGTGAATCTCTTACGTTTCCCTTGAAATGTGAGCTTCGGGTGCGGGACACGGAGCGTGTTGCGGGTCACCGCAGCCAGTGACGTCCTCGTCAGACTCGTTCACAGGCGGCAGGCTGTGCGATGGAGCTCGTGCTGAGAGCATCGTGGGTTATGTCCCTGCACCGTGGCATTGTGCCGCTGAGGGGCCCATGGCTTCTGAGTATCCCCGAGCTGAGAGTTGCTGCATGTGAATCTGCGTCCTCAGGCAACTCGGGGGGCTTCGCAGGCAGAAGGAATCCTTTTCTTAAACAATTTCTTTCCTGTCCCGCCAATGCCCCACCCCTATTTCCTGAGCTGTTCTGCTCCCACGTGTGTACGTATGTAAACATTTTGTAAACTCTCTTACAGCTGTACCCAAGAATTAAACCAAGACAGAGGAGCTTGGCCTGAAACCCGACTGAATGTAGTTAATGAAGAATTAATCTGTTATCACTAAGACGTCATAGGATTGTTTGGGGCACAATCTCACAGGACTTGTTTTAATGGCGCTGTAACGGGAGAGCCGTGAGGATGTGCTCTGGAAGAAATGAAGGATGGAAGGACTCGCTGTGGCGCAGGACAGCGGCACCAGGAAATGGAGCTTAGGCCGAAGTGACCTCACTGAGACACAGCGACAGCCTCTTTCCGCAAGAAACGGCCACTTGTCGGGCGCCTGGGAGACCCTTGGAGTTCCCAGCACCTGCCCCTGTCCCAGCACGGGAAGGACCAGTGCCATCACGGCCACCAGGGGCCACCTCTGACGGCCCAGCACCAGCTGCCTCGGGCCCCGATGAAGGCTCCAAGGTGTGCACGCCGTGCATTGTCAGTGAAGAGCGGTTGGTAGCCAGTGAGCAGTGACTTCATTGTTACACGTGCTTGTAGCATTTTAAGAATTATGCATACACAGATAATTAGGTTTGGAATCTTGTTTTTAGGCCACATTTGAATCTATATTTATTGCCTTTTGTATCTTGGAAATTAGAGACTTGTTATAAACTCACCCATAACATTTGTCACGATCATAGCTGACTTTGAAAACAGTTGTAATAAAAGTGAACTGTGGGACTTGGCGCGCCTGCTGGTTTTGGTTTTCCGTGTCATGCACAACCCCACCTGGGAATCGGGTGTCACCCCGGGTCAGAGGAAGCACAGCACACACGGCGGTGCCCAGGCGACTCTTTATTTAACAGCACATTCAGCAGGAGGTAAGGCAACAAGGCAGCATTCCTATGTTAGCACAGCCCCAGGGGAAGTGAGAAACGAGCTGTGTTGTCTCTTCCGGGGCTCCCTCGCCCGACCCCCCACTCTGCACGACGCTGGAGGTGGCTGAGTGCGGGAGCTTGAGCAGGCAGCAAACAGCTTGTTTTGTCTTCGTCACAATAGGTGTGCAAGCTGGACTCCTGGGCCCATGTGTGTGTCCGCGGCCACGAGAGGACTCCCTTCGGTATTTCGAACTCTCGGTGCAGGGCCAGGTCAGGGTCCCGTAAACCGCCTCCTTTTTAACCAGTGACAGGTGGGCGTTCTCACCTGCTCCAGGGGCTCTGCCTGGACTCCCTGTTGACCATCATACTAGTATTTCCAATTTTACTTAAGGGAACTGGTGAGCCCTGAGCTGCTGTTTGGTAAATGTCGAAGCTGCATTTTTTAACTTGAAGTTGCTTTCAGTATTCCCAGCAGGACCTGGTGTCCTCTGAGATCGACTGAGTATTTGCTCAGCTGTTAAACACCTGCATTTATTTATTTTTTTTACCTGATTGAATATTGCTCTAAAGGGACCGTGTGTGTAAAAGTAAAAAGTGTATCCTATGTACAGATTTAAAGCTTTCTTTGAGCTGATCGAGGGTTAAGCGACTCACTCGCATTTAGTCTAATGATATGCAGATCTTTTCCTATCTCAAATGGTATCGTTATGTTCGCTATAATCATCGGTTTAAGTAAATGTTCCCATAATCGAGGTCCGGATAAAAGTTTCTCTGTGAAAGCTGAGTCCGTGGCTGATTTTCTTTCACGAGAGGTCTTCAGGCAAACTTGTTTATAACTTCAAAGTACTGAGAAACAGAGCCACTGGGAAGAAGGAAAAAAAAATCAGTTCAATGACTATTTTTAAAATGAAAGGCAGTTTACCTGTAGATGATTCCGAAGGACTGCTTGGTACCAGAAAAGCTGAGCGAGGGTTAAGATATCAGTGTGCCAGCTCACACTTTTTCTATCTGATTGCTAGAATCTAGTTTTTATCAGGTTAGTAAAAAGCTGATATTGGAAGCAAATGGTCATGAATTATATTCAGGGTTGAATGAGACACGTGAAATGTGCAACTCGGACAACATCTGGATTATCATGTTCACTCTGGGTGTTTCTATTGTTAATCCTCACTGGGGGATGTTTTTTCTATTGATTTTTAGAGAGACTGGGAGGGAGGGAAGGAGGCTGGGAGAGAAAGATCGATGTGGGAGAGACGCTACGATTAGTTGCCGCCTGCCCCTGTCCTGACTGGGACTGGGGATCGAACCTGCAATCCAGGTACGTGCCCTTGACCGGGAATCGAACCCGAGACCCTTCAGTGCACAGGCCAACGCTCTAACCCCTGAGCGACTACCCCATCAGTAGGAGTCTAGGGTGTAGCTCTCCCTTAAACGAGTGGTTTTCAGCCTTGGTTCTTACTGGAGTCCTCTGGGAGCTCGAATACGGATTCGGACCAAACGGGCCTGGATGGGCCTGGGTAGCAGGACTTGGCAGAGTCGGCAGGTGATGCCACCACAGCCAAGGCTGAGCAGACTGCAAACCGAGGGGATTTTCTTGACGTGGAGTTGCTCACCCTCAGCAAAGACTAGTGTGTGGGCAGCTCTAGGCGCCTGAGGACGGGGCGGCTGAGGACAGGAGGGGGAGCCGGGGGCCGATGTTTCCCTGGGCAGTGGGGAGGGTGGGCCGAGATGGCAGCCGGCCGGGTGGGCGGGGGGAGCTGGGGAGGAGTGGTGTTGCTAGCAACAATGGTCAAGGGCTAGAGTGTCCAGGACTTAGCAGTTGGCACGTTGATGTCAATGGTGTGGCCTCCACGGAAGATCGCCCTCTCAGGGTAGGGCTGTCGCCTGGGCGACCCCATTCTAAGCAAGTCGGTGTGACTTGTAACCAGCTCAGCATCCTCTCGGTGGCTAAAGGTACTGCGGTGCGTCATGGAACCAAATAGCTCTTTAGGTGCTGGCTCTCTCTAGACTTCAAAACTCACGGAAAAGGGTTCCCTTCTTAGGACTTAGCTCCTCTCTGGTCCGTGGGGACTTGGTCACTGCCCTATACCCCCCCCCCAACACTGCCCCCCACCCTGACCCAGCCATTGCAGCTCGGTGCCCCATGCACAGGAGAAGCCGATGGTAATGAAAGCGTGCCCGAGCTGGCTTCTTTCTCGGACGGGAGGGAGGTTGCTGCCATCGGGATGGGGGGGGACACGGTACCTGGGTGGCATTGATATTCCAGTTTAATTCGGGGTGATGAGCATTTCAGAAGGGGCCTTGCTGGGGTTCCAGACGCGGGAGCACAATACTTTCTTAAGGGAAGCTTGTTCACTATTGTTCCTTTTATTTTTTTAAAAAATAAAAATATATTTTTAGCCTAGCCGGTTTGGCTCAGTGGATAGAGCGTCGGCCTGCAGACTGAAGGGTTTTATTTTCTAATATATATTTTTCTTGATTTCAGAGAGGAAGGGAGAGAGGGAGAGAGAGAGAGAAACATCAATGATGAGAGAGAATCATTGATCGGCTGCCTCCTACACACCCCACACTGGGGATGGAGCCCACAACCCGGGCATGTGCCCTGACCGGCAATTGAACCATGACCTCCTGGTTCATGGGTCGACGCTCAACCACTGAGCCACGCCGGCCGGGCTGTTTATTTTGTCTTAAAGGGGGAAGGAGGAGAGGAAAGTGATTTTCTCAGCAGCTGTTTTAAGTCCATCTGTTCTAAGAATGCACTTGAATTTCATCTAAAGGGTTTCCCTCTAGAAGCCCCTGGGCCCAGGCTCGCTGGTTAGCAGGGTGCGTTTCTAAGAGGGGTCTGCACCCCCTCTTCTCGTCCCCACCCAGTGCTGCCCTCAGCGAGGCTCCTGGGAGCAGGGACCAGGCGCGCTTCCCGGCGCTCTAGAGCCCGTCGGAAGCTGGGGAGATGCTGCAGATACGGCGCCTCGTGCGGGCCTAGACCCATTCGCAGGCCTGTCCCCAGCCGACCAGAGAGCTTTCAAGCAGCAGGTCAACCAACCACAGGTCCCTGTGCCCCAGGCGACAGCCCTCCCCTCCCGTCCCCGTCCGAGCGAGGGGGTGGTGTACTTACAGAGATAAGGTCGAGCTGTATGGTTCCCGTGTTCTCGGGGTCCAGCTGCTTAAATATCCCTGGCGGGGGGGGGGGGAGAAGCAGGGTGTCACCCGCAAGCGAGCTGCAGCGACGGGCACGTCATCGCCTTCCCCTCCGGCAGCTGCGCCACTGAGTCTCCCAATCCGTTGTTTCTTCCCTCCTTCCCCAAACGAGAGGAGGGTTTCCACCCTCAACTGGACAGCCAGCCTGCGGTCCCGGCGAGGCCACCCGCGTGGAAGGCGGGCTGCTTTCACGCGCGGGAGCCGACACGCGCCTTCCCCGGGCGGCCACTTACTGAAGAGCGTTTCCAGGCGAATCAGGCAGCGGACGAAGTTATCGAAGTCGATGATGAGGTCGTCGTCGGCGAAGCGGGCCACGATGACCTGGTGGAGCTGGCAGGGCAGCTTGAAACCTGCGGAGAGGGACGAGCAGACGCCGGCTCAGGAGGGACCGCGCCCCGACCTCAACACAGAGCCGACGTGGCCCTTGCAGTGGCAGCTACAATCGCTTCTGTCCCCTGGCTGCAGCCGAGGAGGCCGGCTTGGTCTTGCAGAGCCAGGGCCTTCGACCGTCATTTCCGGACTGTTCCCCTGCACCCTGCCTGGCTCCTCACTGCCCAACAGGGAGGACTTGTCCTGTCTGTTCCCATTTCCATGGTCACACCGTTCCAGGGGGTAAGCCACTGCCTCTCCTGTTAGTTTAGCGCTGCGTCATCTTGGTGACTAGATTCTTCCTGGATGTCTGTGGCAGAAGCTGCTCATGGCAAACGGATATGATTTCCCTCCAGGAATAGATTTGTCCTGGGGTCCTGGCTGCCTGGGAGCAAGGCCACATTTCCCAGCATCCCTTGCAGCCCATGTCTTTCCCTCCGTCAGTCAGCCCGTTGCCAGGATGGGGGTGTGATGGCAGGCCACCCTGGGTCCCATGGCAACATTCTAAGGGCTGGTGACAGCGCAGCCAGGTCCCTAACAGCAGGGGGCACCCTCCCAGCCTTGAACTTCTTCAGCTTGGGGGGTTGTTAAGTGAGAAAAACATGTATCTCGCTTAAGCCAGCGATTTGGGGTCTTTGCTAATACAGTGAACAATCTCACATCGTCCTCTCTGTCCCCCCAAACACACCCGTCTCCCACGCTGCCGGTCTCCCACAAGCTCGTGTCCCTTTTATCGGTATCCCATTCTGCCAGGGACTTCCCCTAAGAGGCCGGAGACACCCCATGTGTGCCTAACCAGCCCTGTACCCCGCAAAAGGGGAGCTGGGGACGCTGCTGAGAGCTGGCCTTGCCTGCTGGACCCGCCAGGCTTCTCGGAAGGAGGCTTAGATGCAGGACGGCCTTGTGGGCAGAGCATCTGGGCCTCGTTTGGTTTTGCCCATCGGCCTTCACAGGGGGGTTGAACGGGATGGGTTTGTAGTAAAGGGGCACCTGCTTAATCTCACCGCTCACCAACTGCGTGTGGTGTCGTGTGCGTCCCATACGCTCCCAACGAGGCAAAAGGAAGCGCAATTGTGAAGTCTCACCTGCTTCTTCTAAGGCTTTCCGCATCTCGTAGGAGTTCATGGTTCCGGACCTGTCCACATCGATCTCCCGGTAAATCTTCTGGAATGGCACGTGCAAGACGGTGATGAGAACCTGACCCGGGCAGGGCAGGCCCCTCGGTGCTGAGGGGGCTGGTTTTCCACTCCACACCGCCCCCCCCACCCCCGGGAGAATTGCTGTTCCTGCCCTCAGTAGCTGATGGTATTTTGCCTCTGTGTGAGCGGTTTGTAAACCCGCACATCCAGTCCGCGTTCCTGTCTTAGGTATTTGTATACTCGGGCCGTTAAAATGCCAAAGCACAGGAGGCCACTCAGCCTTTTGAGGGTGGCTTCCAGAAGACCCGTGTCTGCTCAGCGAGCTGAAGGCGGGGACAGACCACTGAGCCTGCAAAGCCCTTGCTTTGTGCTCTGGGCATTTGCCCCACCTGCCTTCACTCATCCTGAGCTCATGCCCTGGGAGATGCCCCTGCCCCTCCCGCAGAGCCGCCGTCCACAGGCCCGTGCACAGCGCGTCCCCAACACAAACCCGGCCTGCCGTCGGCCCGCCCTCCCGCGCTTACTTGGTACTTCTGAATCTTCGTCCAGAGAACGTAGAACTCCTTCAGGCCCAGCTTGCCGCTGCCGTCGGACTGCCTTCGGTTAAGGAAAGCCGCTGGGCACTCTGGGGCCACAGGAGCTCTGGCGGAGCCCTCCCGCGGGGGTGGGAGGGTCGGAGAGATACCCTGCTCCCCGCTCGCTGATTAGTCTGGGGGTGCCGGGAGCCCGCGAGACCGAACTTCTTAGAAGCTTGGACCACCCCTGCCCAGCACTTCTCGGGGGCATCAGGAACAAGGCGGGAAACGATGATGTGTCTGCCCCGGGGGCAGGCCGGTGGCCTGGGAAAGCGCGAGTGAGAGCAAAGGGCAAGGAGATGTTCACGGAGGGTGGGCTCCGTCTCCACAGTCAACAACATCGTGGCCAGAGGAAACATTCACATCAGAGATCTCATGGCTTAGGGCCGTGGTCGGCAAACTCATTAGTGAACAGAGCCAAATATCAACAGTACAACGACTGAAATTTCTTTGGAGAGCCACATTTTTTTAACTTAAACTTATTCTGACGCCACTTCTTCAAAATAGACTCGCCCAGGCCGTGGTATTTCGTGGAAGAGCCACACTCAAGGGGCCAAAGAGCCACATGTGGCTCGCGAGCCGCAGTTTGCCGACCACGGGTTTAGGGAATACAGGTGACCCTGCAACAACACAGACTGGACCTGGGCAGGTCCGCTTCCATGCGGATGTTTTTCAATAAATATGCCCAGTATTTTAAGTGTATTTTCTCTTATGACTTTAATGACATTTCCGGTAGCTTACTTTAGTGTAAGGATCTATAATAATAAAAGCATAATATGCTAATTAGACCGGACATCCTTCCAGACGAAGCTGGGGCTGCAAGGGAAGCCCGGGTCCCAGGTCCCGGATGCCTGCCAGTGGCCAGAGGGAAGCCCGGGTCCCGGGTCCCGGATGCCTGCCAGTGGCCAGAGGGAAGCCCGGGTCCCTGGTGCCAGGGGGAAGCCGGTGCCGGCAGCCAGGGAAAGGAAGGCCTACTCTTGCATGAATTTCATGTATCGGGCCTCTAGTATGGTATATAATGCCTGTCACACACAATATGTGTACATCAGCTGTTGATGGTATTAATAAGACCTCCGATCAACAGTAGGTCATTAGTCGTTAAGTTCTGAGGAAGTCGAAAGTTTCACGAGGATTTTCGATGATGTGGGGGGTCGGTGACCCTCGTGGTTCAAGGGTCAAGTGTGTTTTCCTAGAGGAAGAAGTGGGAGCACTGTCACTTGGGAAACACACCCAAGCGCTTGGGGCAGAGGATGGTGGGCGTACCGTGGGAGTGTCCTGCCCCAGTCCCAGGGACACGCCTACTGCCCTCTGAGCCTAGGGCCTGTTGCTTTCCCTCTCCTGAAGTTACACGTTCCCTGGTGACAACAGTCCTACACCCACGCAGAGGCTGGCCTCTCTGGAGAGCAGCGTGGCTGGCTCTCTCTCTGCAGGCTCCCTGGCCCGTGTTCTCGGGGGCACGTGAAAGGATACATCCAGCATGTCAACCATGATCTTGCAGGTCTCGATGCTGAAGCCATCGGACTTGATATCTTGGCCTAGAAGACAAGGCAAGAGAGACAGGAAAACCTCCGACAGCCACACTGGCAAGAGAACTTTCCACCGCGGCAGCAGGGTCCTGGATCGGCACCTCTGGATACAGTAGCCGCTGGAAAGATGTGAAGTAGCGCATCTGGCTACTGGCTCCGCCCGGGACAGGGCAGAGGCGCCTGCCTGCTCGGTGTGCTTTTCCTGGTGGTGGTGGTTCATCCTCACCTGAGGGTGTTTGTCCATTGGTTTTTAGGGAGAGTGGAAGGGAGAGGGGAAGACAGAGAAACATCGATGGGAGAGAGACACATCGATTGGTGGCCTCCTGCACACACCCCAGGGCCCAGGCCGGGGAGGAGCCTGCAACCAAGGTACGTGCCCTTGACCAGAATCGAAACCATGATGCTTTGGTCTGTAGGCCGACGCTCCATCCACTGACCTAAGCCTGCCAGGGCCACCAGTGCTCCCCGGTGCAGAGTCACCGTGGGAAAGAAACGTGGGGGCACGTGAGTTCGTGGAGGCCGGGCTGGACGGAGGGCTTACTTGGACTGTCGGCCGCAGGCGTTTTCTGAGCCTCCCTGTGCCCGGCTGAATGAGAAACCCGAGGCCCAGAAGCCACCTGGAGACACTGCTGTCTCCCAGGCGGGTCCCCTCTCCTTGGTGCTGGCCTGAGACCCTGTCACCCTGTGAGTCTGGTCCCCGCAGACTTCACGAGGAGCCCACCACTCAAAGCTGCCAGTCTGGGCCCGACCCCTTTTCGGGTGTGGGCAGGGGGCTGTGTGTGGGCGTGGGCAGCCAGGAGTCACCAGGCAGCTGGGCGGGAGGTCCCAGGCTCAGAGGCACGGGGGAGGCTGGAGCAGGAGGCCAAGCGGCCTGGTTTCCCACCCCCACCCTCCATCTGTGCGGAAACAATGAGCCTTTAGTCAACGTGGCTCACGCGTCTGAAGAATCCTATGACCTCACGGGTGCCTGGCGGCCGCGGGGTAAACACCACCGCCTTGTTTTCCCTCCAGATCGGAGCGGGGGAGGGCAGGCACCAGGCCTGTTGGGGGAAGCCCGGCCAGGCCCGGCCCGGCCCCCTGGTGGGAGCCGTGACTCCCGGAGCTGTAACAGCCCTTGGTCTGGTGGCCGCAGGGCAGGAGCCAGTATCTCCGGAGACCCCGCTGGCCCCGGGCTCCGGGATCCGAGAGGAGGACCTACTTCATCTCCGGGGTTAGTCCCGGGATTGCTGGGGACACCCACAGGGCTGAGAGCACGCATGTGTCTGGCCCAGGCTTATCCCTTCTGACACACGCCCTGCTCCTGGGCTGCTATCTTATACCAAAGGCACACGCTCCTGTGCTCATCTGAGGGGCAAAAACATATCGGGGAGTCAAGTTACGGGAGCCCAGTGTGGCTCAGTGGTGAGCATCAACCTAGGAACCAGGAGGTCACGGTGCGATTCCCGGTCGGGGCACATGCCCGGGTTGCAGGCTCGATCCCCAGTGTGGGGCGTGCAGGAGGCAGCGATCCATGTTTCTCTGCCATCATTGATGTTTCTATCCCTACAACAATAAAATATTACACAAGGATTTTTGACCGTGGGGGGTCGGGGTGTGTGTGTGTGTGTGTGTGTGTGTGTGTGTGTGTGTGTGTGTGTGTGTGTGTCTCCCCTCCTGGTCACCAGCAGCGAGGTGAACAATCAGTCCTTGCATATTTCCCGCTTACGGCTGGGCTGTGGATAGCCTGGACCTCCAGCCCCTCGGGTCCCTGTCCAGTTTGCTCCTTCTCTGCGGAAGCCCCGCCGCCTGGGCCCAGAGCCGCCATCTCTGGGGCCTTGATGTTGCCTGCCTGGCCATCGGCTCAAATGAAGGGACATTTCTCCCCCACACAGCCCACTTACACACACATTTGGGAGCTATGCTTTTTAACGTCATTCCCTTAGTTTGAGTATAAGACGGTCCATTTATTTTTCATCCTGGCTGATTATTGATCCATGTCTCTCCATCAGTGATCTCCTACTAAAGATGGCCAGGGGACGCGGGGACTTGGGGTGCTTCCCGGGCTGCTCAGCCTTTTGTTACCAATGACTCACCATAATAGCCACCATTTCTGGGGTGCAGGCTTTGTGCTAGGCAGTTTCTACGCCAAGCATGTCAAACTCACGGCCGCGGGCTGCATGTGGACCACAATGAGTATTTTTGCGGCCCAGCCAATATGACGGTATGTAAGAAACGTTTTAATAAAACTTCCATAACTTAATTTTTATAATATTCTGTTATACATCATTATTAATGACGAACTACAACGTTCGCTATTGACTGATTACTGTAATCGTGTTGCATTCGTTTCCCTTATGTGCCTTAGACACAGGCGCACCATTTCTCTCCGCTAACACCAGCAGCGAATATTTTAGCAGCCGATGGCCACGGCATTAGCCTTGGACTGACTTGTTTGGTGTGCGCAACGGGAAATATTTCACTTTCGGAGAACAGGAAAAATAGGTTTATTTGCGTTACGCTTATTAATTTGTGCAGTTATTCAGTGTCCGGTAAGTTAATGTTCAAGAAAAAATATTAATTTTTATTTAAATGTTCCATTATTTTATGTTAACGATGACTCGTTTATTTCAGCCCTTTGCATTCCGCATGTCTCTATCGAAATAAGCCTACGTTTCTATGCAAATGGAAGCTTTTGCTTCCTTGCGGCCCACACACACTTAGACCTTGTTTATTTGGCCCGTGTCAGCCTTTGAGTTTGACATGCTTGTTCTACGCGTCACTCATTAAAGAGGTAAGTAGTAACGTGACTGTCCAGCAGGTAAGGAATCGAGTCTGGAAGGTTCTATGACCGGGTTTAGGTCCCAAAGCCAGTGAGCAGTGGAGCCGGGAAGCGACTGTGACCTCCAGGCCCCGGGACCCGTGTTGTATTGAGAATCACGTCACTAGACCCCCCTCAGCCCCTCCTTGGGGGTGGCATTCACGGGGAGCAGGGCGTGACGGTGCAGGCACAGCAGCCGAGACGGGGCCAGGCCGGCCGCAGGGGAAGGAGCGGAGCGGGGTTCGCACGGAGGGGAGACTTACGCTTGGCGAGAACTCGTCTCAGGATGGTCTGCAGCTCGAAGGCAGAGATCTCCGCGTCCTGTGGGCATGCAAGCAGGGCATCGTTACCGGTCCCGGGAGCCGCGTGGCACACGGAGCCATCCACATGCCCTGGGTGCCCGCTCCGCCCAGCCCTGCGAGCCGTGCCCGGGGCAGGTCTCTGTCTCTGCGTGTGCACCTCCCACAGGCCCCGGAGCTGCTGGCGGGGGTGGGGACCCCGACCCCTGATCTAACAGAGTCTCAGTGCGCACGGCGCTCTGCATGGGAAACGGATAAACTCTCCACTCCTCCCCCTGCAGCCTCGGACCTGGCCCCCCGTGAGCTGGTCCGGCCCGCGGTCAGTCCCTCTGGGCGGGCCCAGCACTCTCTCAGAGCTCCGGGGGAGTCGTTCAGCCATCTCCACTCCCCCCTCGCATAGAGTAACTGGGGGCAAGCCCATTGATGGAGACCTGGGGTGGCTTTTCCTTGTAGTCGTGGGAAGAAAAAGGGCTGAAGAACTCTGTAGCCAGCGGAGGCCCACATGGCTGAGGGGTTTTTGTAAGAAAAGGGAAGTCCAACGCCCTATGTGAGTGGCTCGCCTGGTCCATGCCCCCCAATATCTTTGTGGAAATGCAGGATGAGGGGCCGAGTTCCCTGTCTCGGCTGGAGCGGGACAGAAAAGAAATAGGAGAGTCACAGGGCGAGCGAGGCAGGGGGAGCAGAGGCAGAGCTGAGGGCCGCGGCGGGCAGCGGTCTCGGGGGACGCGGGCAGGAACCCGAGCGGAACCTGAGTTCCATTTGCAATTCCTCCCGGCTTCGGTTCAGTCTGTTTCCTCTCCTCTTTACTGACTTATTTAAAAAAATAATTGTTATTGATTTCAGAGAAGAAGGAACGGGGAGTGAGCGATAGAAACATCCATGATGAGAGAATCATGGACCGGCTGCCTCCTGCACGCCCCCCACTGGGGATCAAGCCCGCAACCCGGGCATGTGGCCTGACCGGGAATCGAACTGGTCCACAGGTCGACGCTCAACCACGGAGCCACAGCGGCTGGGCTTCCTCTCCCCTCGAACCTGAAGTCTCCTTGAGGACAAGTATCAACCAGAGCACGACAGAGGTCTGGGGACACCTACCTCCCCGGCCAACTGGGCGAACAGCCTCCTGAATCCGTCGTCAATGTCGTCCTCGCTGACATCGATCTGGGAGGTGAGACACGGAAATGAGGGACCGTGGGTCCCACCAGGTGCCGGGCAGTCGCCTGCCCCCCTCCCCATCACAGGCCCTTCTCGACCTCACTCCCAGCCTGGACTGTGAGGTTTCGGGGGTTGAGATAAAGGACGGTGTAAAAACTTCTTTTTTTTTTCCCAGTGAAAACCCATGAGTGGGAGCAGAAACTACGTGGGAAGGAGATAGACTAATTCTCGCACAGGTGGCTTCTCGGACATTCGACCCAGTGGCCTTTTGTGATCGACTCTAATGGGACTGGGACGAAAGGGCCTGGGACGCGAGGGCCGGCCGGCCTGCTCCGGGGGACTGGACGCTGGCTGGTGAGCAGAGTCCACGGGCCCTTTGAGACGGCGCTGACTCCGCGGTGTTTTCCTCCCTCGACTTTGCACTTGGAAGGACGGAGCCTTGTCTGTGCGTCTGTCCCAGCCCTGCAGGACCTGTCACTGAATCACTTTCATTTTACAGAGACAGCGAGGCCCAGGGAGGGAGGTGGCGAGAATCTCACGCTGATCATCAGCACAGCACGGGGGTCCGTCCTGCACAGCCCCCCACACGCAGCCCCAGCGGGTGGGGGGGCGGGTGGCGCTGAAGGAGGCCTCGGTTTCCAGCTGTGACTCCTAAACCCTGGGGTTCCTTTCTGCCCTCCGCTCCTGGGGTGGCCCACGTACCTCTTCAAAGTCACCCTCGATCTCGTCGTCGACAACCCTGGACAGAGAAGGGAGCTGTGTGTTACTGGGAGGGGCGTGGGGGCGGGGGACGCGCTGCAGAAATGACAGCTGGTGGGGATGTGACGCCCAGCGAGGGGCGGGCGGGCGGAGTTGTCGCTTCCCTGGGTCCTCGCCCGTCCCCTGCGTGGCAAGATGCCCCGAGGAAGAGCGATGGTCGAACAGCTATGAGAGTGAGAACTGCTCCTTCGTTTGCTGGGCTGTGGTCATCAGAGAGCACCGCCCCCCCCACGGAGCCGGTGCTCGGACAGCTCGCTCCCCGGCCTCGGGAACCGCTTTTGGATTCCATTCAAACACCCTCGGCCCCGTGGATCTTCCACGCTGAGACCCCCCCCCCCCCCCCCCCCGGCAGACACCGCTGCCTGCCGGCTCCCGGGCCGTGCGGAGCCGTGGGTGACTCTACTTGGAGCCCGGCCGTGGTCAGTGTATCCGGGCACCGTCCTGCTCCGGGGTGAGGGCACTTCCGCTCAGGGGGGTCTTCCTTGGGCCCCTGGATCTTAAACTAGGCCCCCGAGAGTCCTAACCCAGTGGTCGGCAAAGTCATTAGTCAACAGAGCCAAATATCCACAGTACAACGATTGAAATTGCTTTTGAGAGCCGAAAACCGACGTCTGCGCATGGGCCATGAAGTTTCAATCGCACTGTCCGTGCGCGCCCGCACGTGGTATTTTGTGGAAGAGCCACACTCAAGGGGCCAAAGAGCCGCATGTGGCTCGCGAGCTGCAGTTTGCCGACCACTGGGCTAAGGGACCTCTTGGTGCTGGCGGTTGGAATCAGGGTGAACATCCTGGGGCCAGGAAGCCAGACACCTTTGGAGGGGGGGAAGGGTGTCCCACGATGCGGGGTTGAGGAGCGTTCACCCTGGACAGCAGGGGAGTTGAGGGGGTCGAGGCTCCCCAGGTTTCTCCCCATGATGGGACCATGTCAGCAGCTAGTCTGACACAGGCCATCAAACTGAAAATAACGTGATGATTCTGCGAAATCGGATTCTGCAATTTGCTCCATAACCACCGTGTCTAACCAGACGTCCTCCGAGGGGCCGTTTCCCCTGCTCCCCTGAGTTTAACACTGAAGTTCTTCGATCCAGCAACCCCCCACGGCCCCCTCGGAGCAGGCGGGTGTCGCAGACGAAGACCCTGACGCTCAGAGAGCAGGAGCCCAGCCCGGACGGAAGGGAGGGGTGGCGGCGGGCCAGGCGGCGGGGGACCTACTGGTAGTCGGCTTTCTTCTCCGAGAAGACCCGCAGGCAGAAGTCCCCGTCCTTGTTGGGCTCGAAGGTGGACGGCACCACCACGTACTCGCCCGGCGGCAGCTTGAAGCGGTTGAGCACCTCGCGCAGGTTGATGTAGGTGTCCGACCGCTCCCTCGCCCGGGTCGTCAGGAAGAACTTCTTGCTCAGGTGGATGTTGGTCTGTCCGGACAACTGATGAATAAACGGAAACAGGTGGGAGTGGAGGGCGGGCCGGGCCGCACCTCCATGTCACTCTCGCTCTCGCGACGGGAGGATGACAGCGGCGACATCGGCCTCGTTTAAGGGAAACAGCAGTCTTTCTGCCAACGCGACCGACCAACGCCCACTGAGGTCTCCGAGGCACCTGCTCTGGGACCTCACGTGCCCCTAAGTGACGTTAGCATCCCCATGGCAGGAAGCTGGGCTTCCGGTCCAGGTCTACATCGTCTTCCCTTCAGGCTTATTTTAAAATGTATGTTTATTGATTTCAGAGAGGAAGGGAGAGGGAGAGAGATAGAGACATCCATGATGACAGAGAATCATCGATCAGCTGCCTCCTGCACGCCCCACACTGGGGATGGAGCCCGCAACCGGGGCATGTGCTCTGACTGAGAATTGAACCGTGACCTCCTGGTTCATAGGTCAGCACCCAACCACTGAGCCACACTGGCCAGGCCTTCAGGCTTGTTTTAAGGACACACAGGGCTGGGAAGAGCCTCCTGTGGCCCCAGGACCAGAGATCGTCCGCCCAGAACTCAGCCACGCCTGGCCTGTGCTGGCCTGGGGCGGGCAGCCTGAGGTTCCCCACGCTGAGCTCACACCCGCAGGACCGGGGGCCTGAGCCACCTCGCCAGGGCCCTCGAGGGGCCAGGGACCAGCCCTGCCAGGCGTCACAAGACCCCGAGCCGACAGTCTCAGCCGTTTACGTGTTGGTGAACCGGAGCCCCAGGGCTGGGGGCTGACGCGTGCCAGACGTACCTCCTCCGGGACCTGCAAAGAGAGAAGCCCACGCTTAGTTCCGACGGCCGGGTGTGCACGGGCACGCCGCCGCGGGGACTGCCCCTGGCGCTCCCTCCTCTGTAGCTGCAGCCCTAGTAACGGCATCGGCACCCCACACTCAACCATCCCACACTCAACAACCTCATCCACTGCAATAATGCCGATAAGCACCAGTCCCATTTTGCGGAGCATAAGACTGAGGCACGGAGCTTTGAAGTGACTTGGCTAAGATCAGCCAGTAGGCCACGGCGAAGCCACACCTGCCTCCCACCAGGGAGTGCAGGGCCCCGGGCAGGAGCAAGCCAGCAGGCAGCCCGGCCGGCGGGTGCATTCCCGGCTAGTGGCCCGCCCGCCTCAGCTCGAGGTGTCTGTGGGCCACATCCAGTCCGTATTTCCTTGCCCAGGTCATTCCCCTTTCTGGCCTCAGCTTTCTTATCTCTAAAATGGGGCCAAAGGACCACCCAGGTTCGTCCCAGGGCTTTCCCCTTGGGGGAGGGCCGGAGCCCTGATTTACAGTATCTGCCCATTCCTCTGGTGTAAATACCCCTCCCACCATAGCTGTTTGTGGGCTGCCGAGGCAGGCTCACTAGAGACGGGGAGATGGGCATGTGTCCCCACTGGGTCCCACCTTCACACCCACATGCACCCACTTCAGGTGCCCCCCTCTCCTCTGCCCCTCCCTTCCTCCCTCTGCAGCCAGAGGCTGTGAGAAGCTGGTCTGCACTGCAGAAAGGAGGGGGAGGGGTGGCCAGGGCCCAGGTGTGGGGTCAGTCAGGTCTCCGCCTGCCCCGCCCATAGGAGAGGTGGCAGTGCCGGGCTGGCCCGGGGCTGCGGCTGAGCTGGGCTTTCCTCGGGTGCGGAAAGCAGGTGGACTTTGGGGCAGTGGGTGTGTCTGTGGCGACAGGCCCCAGGGGACCACCTGCTCCCCATCCAATGGCTCTGCTGGCCCCGAGCAGCCGCACCCCATCTGGGTTCCTCCCAGCGTTTCCCCACGTGGCCCAGGATGCTGTTCTCAGCCTAGCGCCTCTGTTTTTAGAAACTGGGGTGCCAACCCGAGTGGCAGGCCAGGGGGACGTGAGGAGGGACAGGAGGGCATTTGAAAGGGCTCGGACCCTCGGGTGACACAGAGCAGCTGCAGGCACCTCTTCCTGGGCCACGGCCCCTGCCTGGGGTCCCCTCTCCAGTTCTGTGTGTGTGGGGGGGTCTTCCTCACGGGGCTGATAGGAGCGAAGGAGGAAGGAGGAAGGGGTGGGCGGGGAGCAAGGAGGCGATAGGACCTGCTGGTCGTCAGTGTGCCCCACGCACCTCGTAGATGCCGAAGCCGATGGTGTGCATGTCCTCGCCCATCTTGCGCTGCCGCCGCCGGTGCTTCTGGATGAGCCCCACCAGGAAGGTGCAGCCGCGCTCGCCGTCCTCCTGGTCCTCGTCCTCCTCCTCCAGCTTGATGAGGTACTGCGGGTTCATCCAGAAGGTGTCTGTGCAGAGGGCGATCAGGTCAGGCCAGGCCCGCAGCCCGGCCCTGAGCAGGTGCATGGGGGGGGGGGGGTGCTCTGCCCTTGTCTCTGGGGGCGGAGGGTGGAGAGGCGGGGCCGGCGGCAGAGCCTGGGCAGAGGGACCAACACGGAGGTGGGACTGGTGGGCCCGGGCGATGGGGGGCTGTCTGAGTCTCTCAGGACCTAAGCTAGAAACTTCCCTGCGGTTCCCTCTCGCTTGCCCAGCCTGGCTTGTCCTGGAGGTCGGCTTTCTCACCTGGACCCTTGGGGTCCCCCCACTCCCATCTCTGATTAGAGGTTGCGGGTGGGCCTGGCTGAGGAGACTCGGGGAACCCAGGCGCCAGGAACACCCCTGTTCTGTGTCCCCTTGCCCACGCGCCCCCACCCAGGTGTCTGCCCTCCCCACCTCCACACCCATTTCCAGGAGGGACCCGAGATTCATTCATGATTAAGGACAGCCGAGCCGATGGCCTCCCCTTCCCTAAGGGAATAAAACTAATTGGGAAATGAAGGCGTCCCCAGGGCGGGCTTGGCAAAGCCTGGCTCCGCAGGCAGTGCGGCCTGGGCTTGGAGATGGAGGGTTCTGGAGCACAGCCGCGACCATGCATTTACGTGCGGCTGCCTCCCTCCGGGCTGCGGCAGTGAAGGGAGTAGTCGCCACGGCGACTGCCTGGCCCACAGAGCTCAGTGCATTTCTGCCTGGGCCGTGAGCGCGGGTGGCCCCTGACCCAGCGGGCCCGGGCCTGCCGTGTCCCTGCAGCTGCCACCTGGGGCTGCACACCTGAGGGGAGGGCTGGAAGCCAAGAGCCGGAGGTGCCGGCCCGCTGGTCCCCGGCCGACTCCTGGCTCTGGGGCCCAGGGGAGCCACGGGAGCCCAGGTTCCTCACTGGTAACAGGCCGTCAGTGTGGGACCGGGACCTGCCGCCACAGGACTCAGAGCACGGATCCACCGCCAGACGGCCGGGTTCAAATCCCAGCCAGCTGAGCAGCCTCGGGCAAGTCACGTGACCTCTCGGGCCTCGGAGCCCTCATCTTAGAGATGCAGGCGATCACTGGGGCCCTGCCCCCGGACCTGGCCGTGAAGGTGGCGTGGGACAATGGGTGTTCCCAGCGCCCAGCTGTGCGCCACGCGGGGGAGATGCCAACATGACTAGGTCCTTTCTGAGGGGACAGGGGAGGGGAGGCTGGGCCATCGAGGCAGGAGAGCTGGAGACCCGATGGCGGGCGGGCCAGAGGAGCAGTCAGCCTTCACCCCATCTGAGCAGGGCCCTTCAGCATCTGCTGAGTGAACTGGGCACTGGGGTTGCTGGGCAACAACTATGGTCTGGACATGCCCAGGGGATGAGGTTCCCTCCCAGCAGGGCTGGTGGATAAAGAGGCCCCGGCCCGGCCGGTGCGGCTCAGTGGTTAAGCATCTACCCATGCACCAAGAGGTCACTGGTTCTATTCCCGGTCAGGGCACATGCCCGGTTGTGGGCTCCATCCCCAGTAGGGGGCGTGCAGGAGGCAGCCCATTGATGTTCTCTCTCTCTCCTTGCCCCTTCCTCTCTCTCTAAATCAATAAAAACACTTTATGTTTAACAAGGCCCACAGGCACGAAGTGGGATTGAGCGCTGCCTCGTCGGGTGTGGTGGAAGGCCGTGGCACAGGGGCTCCGGGGCATGGCGAGGGCATCACGGGAACAGCCAGGCATGGGTCCAGCCTGGGCGGGAGGCAGGTGAGTGCAGGAGGCGATGGGGCTGAGAAAACAGGGATGTGTTGCCATGGAGACGCAGGGACAAGGCAGGCAGAGGGAGCCAGGGTTCGGAGCTGCTGCCAGGGGCCAGGGGGCTGAGATGTGCACGTGGGGTAGGGTGAGGGGGGCCTTACTCGGGTAGTTGCGGCAGCCGCCCGCGGTGGAGCCCCGCCTCCAGTTCCCGTCCATCTTGGTGAGTTTCCACTTCTTGTAGCTGTCGGCCGTGAGCGTGTCGGGAGTCAGGTTGCAGATCTCCAGGCGGGAGTACTGCCGCAGGAAGTCGCTGAAGGACATCCTGGCAAAGGAGGGGCCCCGGCATCGGGGTTACAAGCGGGCACACCCAGCATCCTGACCAGGGCCAGGCAGAGCAGCCAGGGGAGCCCCCAGCCCCGGAGAATGAAACGAGACCGCACACGGGCACGCACACGGGCACGCGCTCGGTAAACGGCAGGTTGTCTGCAGAAGGAGGTGGCCAGCGTGGCGCAGACACACACACGCGTGTACGTCTATTGAGCTGCGGGACCAGTTTCTTTTCTTTTTTCTTTTTTTTGTTAATCCTCACCCTAAGATACTTTTTCCCATTGATATTTACAGAGAGTGGAAGGGCAGGGGAGAGACACAGAGAGAAACATCGATGTGAGCGAGACACATCGATTGGTTGCCTCCCGCACACGCCCCGACCGGGGCCAGGGATGGAGCTTGCAACCCTGGTACGTGCCCTTGACGGGAATCGAACCCACGACCCTTCAGTCTGCGGCTGATGCTCTAACGACTGAACAAAACCAGCCAGGGTCCAGGGACCAGTTTCTTAAGGTTTTTTTGTTTTGGTTTTTTTTTAAATATATTTTTATTGATTTTTTACAGAGAGGAAGGGAGAGGGATAGAGAGCTAGAAATATCAATGAGAAACATCGACCAGCTGCCTCCTGCACACCCCCTACCGGGGATGTGGCCGCAACCAAGGTACATGCCCTTGACCGGAATCGAACCTGGGACCTTTCATTCCACAGACCGACGCTCTCTCCACTGAGCCAAACCGGTTTTGGCTTAAGGTGTTTTAAGAGGTGCTCTGTGTTCTCTTGGGATCTGAACCTGACTGCAGGGGCCGCTCAGCTGCCCTGGGAACCTGCTCAGCTCTGAACCCCCTGCCCCCCGGCGGAGAGGGACAAATTGAAGAGCTTTGAGAGTTTTGAAATCACCGGAAGGAAGGGCGTCTCTCTGTTCAGGGTCTCATCATGATTTAAAACTACAAACCCGGATCTCAGGCCCCGGGGCCCTCGCCTCGATAATCTCACTGATTTCCTATAAAGATGGCAGGACAGACCCCGCCTTCCCCGAAGCCTCTGGTCATCTCACCAGAATTCTCCGTCTTCATGCCGTCTGATCAGCCTTTCCCTCACCTCTGGGTCCACGGTGTTCCAGTTCGGGCAGCTGGGAAACCAAGCCCCGGGAGACGCGTCAGAAACTAATATAGGGCGACCGATGACTTCTCCCCAAGGCTCCCCCAGGATGGAGGGGTGAAGCGTGAGAGGATGAAAGGAATGAGCACCAACAGGAGCCCTGGGCCTTATAAAAGGCACGGGTGGCTGGGATGCGCTGGTTAAAAGCGTCTTAGAGGGACCACCTGCCTCGTGGGCCCCACTCGGCCTGGCCCGTGCTCTCGGGGCTCATCCCCCTCCTTTCCCCTCCTTTCCCCTCAGCCTCCTAGCAGCATGCACCCGCCCAGCCTCAGCTGCACCCCCTCTTTCCCCAGAGCCTCCTAGCAGCATGCACCCGCCCAGCCACAGCTGCACCCCCTCTTTCCCCAGAGCCTCCTAGCAGCATGCACCCGCCCAGCCCCAGCTGCACCCCCCCTTTCCCCAGAGCCTCCTAGCAGCATGCCCCCACCCAGCCCCAGCTGCACCCCCTCTTTCCCCAGAGCCTCCTAGCAGCATGCACCCGCCCAGCCCCAGCTGCACCCCCTCTTTCCCCAGAGCCTCCTAGCAGCATGCACCCGCCCAGCCCCAGCTGCGCTCCTCACTTGTCATTCCACTTCCCAGTCCACTCCACCTCTCCCCAGGGGTTCCGGATGCGGATGAGTTTCTCCAGGCTTCCTCGGCTTTCCACCTGCAGCAGGGGAGGGAGGGGTCGAGTTCAAGCCAGGCCTGGGGGTTCTCGGGCCCAAAGCCGCCTCCTTGAGCCATGGGGGTTGAGTAATAAGGGGGCGGAGGGAGGGAGCCACAAAAAGGCGGGGGGGAGCCCCCTCTGCTGCCCAGCTGTGACGGCTCTCAGGACTCAGCGCTTATTCTGGACTCTGCGTGGACCCTTGACCTCTGAACCTCAGTTTGACTGGCTGTAAGGATGCATGTGTCACAGGAGCTCAGGAAGCTGGTGATAAGCTGGTGCATGGCTGTTGATTGAATCCTGGCTGGGGGGCACTCTATAAAGGATATTTGGGGGAGACATACACATGGAATATATAGGAGGTGCTGTTGTTGAGTTAGTGTTTGTTTTCTGGGGCCTGACAGAAGCACCGGGATTATGTCAGAGAACTGAGTGTCGTGACATCTTCGAGTTACGTTCCAATGGCTCAGAAAAGAGGACCCACAACAGGGAGGCCAGTCAGGTGGGGCAGGGCCTTAGCAATGGCTGAATCCAGGGAAGTGGCCTTTGTGGTTGACTATACTCTTCTTTCAACTTTTCTACAGACCCGAAATCTTCAAAATAAAAAGATACGTGCCGGGGGCGGCGGGGAGGATAAAACAAAAATTCAAGGTAAAGAGAAAACCTCTGGGCATTCAGGGAAAGACCTGGGGTCTATTCTGGGTTTAACAGTGGAAGAATGTTTAATAATAATAATAACAGCAGCAGCAAGTACAGCTACGCACTGAGAGACAATGTTTCAGGCACAGTCTGAGCACTTGATGCATAGTAACGCGACTGAGTCACCATGACAACCTTACAATGGATATCATTTTCTCTAATCTAAAGATGGGGAAACGAAGGGGCAGAGTTTAAGTGACTCACTCGGACCACACAGCTGGCAAGAGGCAGCGCCAGGTTTGCACATGGGGTGAAAGCCCTTGAGAGAGTGTAAAACACTAAACAGAGGGAAGTGTCCTTTCTTTCTTGTTAGCGGGACCCTGAGAGGAAGGTGCTTCTAAAACCAAGTAAAATCCCAGTGCCGGGATGGGAGCCTGCGGCTGGCAGGGGGCAGCAGAGGGCAGCAGGGGACAGCAGAGGGCAGCAGAGGGCAGCAGGGGACAGCAGAGGGCAGGAGGGGACAGCAGAGGGCAGGAGGGGGCAGGAGGGGACAGCAGAGGGCAGTGGGGGACAGCAGGGGGCAGCAGAGGGCAGGAGGGGGCAGCAGGGGGCAGCAGAGGGCAGGAGGGGGCAGGAGGGGGACAGCAGAGGGCAGCGGGGGGACAGAGAGGGCAGCAGAGGGCAGCAGGGGACAGCAGAGGGCAGCAGGGGACAGCAGGGGGCAGCAGAGGGCAGGAGGGGGCAGCAGAGGGCAGCGTGGGGCAGCAGAGGGCAGGAGGGGGCAGCAGGGGACAGCAGAGGGCAGGAGGGGGCAGCAGAGGGCAGGAGGGGACAGCAGAGGGCAGCGGGGGACAGCAGAGGGCAGGAGGGGACAGCAGAGGGCAGGAGGGGGCAGCAGGGGACAGCAGAGGGCAGGAGGGGGCAGCAGAGGGCAGGAGGGGACAGCAGAGGGCAGCAGGGGACAGCAGACAGCAGAGGGCAGGAGGGGACAGCAGGGGCAGGAGGGCAGCAGGGGGACAGCAGGGGCAGGAGGAGGGCAGCAGAGGGCAGCAGAGGGCAGCGGGGGACAGCAGAGGGCAGCAGAGGACAGCAGAGGGTAGCAGAGGGCAGCAGGGGGCAGCAGAGGGCAGCAGGGGGCAGCAGAGGACAGCGGGGGACAGCAGAGGGCAGCGGGGGACAGCAGAGGGCAGCAGAGGGCAGCGGGGGACAGCAGAGGGCAGCAGGGGGCAGCAGAGGGCAGCAGAGGACAGCAGAGGGCAGCAGGGGACAGCAGAGGGTAGCAGAGGGCAGCAGAGGGGGCAGCAGGGGCAGCAGGGGCAGCAGAGGGCAGCAGAGGACAGCAGAGGACAGCAGAGGGCAGCAGGGGGCAGCAGGGCAGGGGGACAGCAGAGGGCAGCGGGGGGGGGCAGAGGGGTAGCAGGGCAGGGAGGGGGCAGCAGAGGGCAGCAGAGGGCAGCGGGGGACAGCAGAGGACAGCAGAGGGCAGCAGGGGACAGCAGAGGACAGCAGAGGGCAGCAGAGGGTAGCAGAGGGCAGGAGGGGACAGCAGAGGGCAGCGGGGGACAGCAGAGGGCAGCAGGGGGCAGCAGAGGGCAGCGGGGGGCAGCAGAGGGCAGCAGGGGGCAGCAGGGGGCAGCAGGGGGCAGCAGAGGGCAGCACCGGGGGACCGAGGTTCCGGAGGGGACCGGCCAGGACGCCCAGCGAGTCCTGTCTGGACCGCAGGAACGCGAGGCCTATTCAGAAAACAACGGCGGGAACTCGGGGCCCCGCCCTGGGCAGTCACAGCCGAAAGCGTGCCTCGGCCTTTGGGTTCGGGAGAGAGCCCCCTGCAAACCCCCGCGGGGCGCTACCTCCTCGGCGCCGGTGACGGAGTACGCGTGCCCCTTGACCAGCTTCTGGTACGTGATGGCCTCCGAGTCCGCGATGCTGGTGATCTGGAAACGCGGGGGGGTCAGCCGGGCGGTGGCCCCTACCTGCCCCATCCCTCCCCGCATCGCTCGCTGGGCCTCGGATGCGGCCCCACTACCGCGGGGGGGGCGTGGCCTCGGGGCGTGGCCTCGGCCTCGGGGCGTGGCCTCGGGGCGGCCAGAGCTGTGCTTGCAGCACCTGGAGCCTCCCGCCCCCTCGGAGCAGAGCCCAGGCTGCCGGCAACAGCGCCCTGGGGGGTGGGCACCCGTGGGGAGTGTGCACGGTGCGTGCACAGGTTTCTGCAGATTCGGGAGGGCGGGGTAGGACACGCCATGGAGCGGGGTGCCGCCAGGCTAGTATGAGGACAGGTGAGCGCCCTCAGCCGTGAACCCCGGGGCAGTGAAGGGGAAGGCTGCTGAGCTCCAGGCGGGCCCTGCAGATGGAGGTGGGGGGCGGGGGGCGGTCCAGCAGAGGGCAGGGGCTCAAAGGGGACCTGTGGTCTGGGGTGGCGACTCACAGGAGGCTGAGAGTGCAAAGTGGGCTGGAGAGGGAAGGGCTGGAGGTGCCATCACCCCTTCGGTTGCACCCCAGACAGCCTGGCTGTCGCCTAGCAACCCCTGGGTTCCAGGTGATGCTCGCTAAGGTGGGCAGGGCTGGGCTGGAGGGGCACATTGGGGCAGTGGGTTCCCAGGGGCACTGTTGGGGGCTCACTGCAGCCAGACCAGAGCAGACCAGAGCGGGCGCGGGTGGGGTGTGTGGGGGGGACAGGGGGGGCACTTACATCGATGGAGCAGCCCAGCAGAGAGCCCTTCTGCAGAGCCTTCTGGATGATCCTGAACAGGTTGGCCGGGGCCTTCCTCAGCTCGTACCACTCGGCGATGCCCCCGGTGAAGTCCTCGAAGCCCTCGGTGGTGGCGCCCCCGGAGAGCGCTTCGTAGCACCCGTTGATCCTGCGGGAGGGGAAGAGGTGCTGCCGCCGCACCCGACTCCACGCCTCTCCGTGCTTCCCCTTCTGGACGCAGCCTGGCTGCTGCCTAGCAACCCCTGGGCGCCTTCATTGGGCTCCAGGGACCCTCTGCTCAGGTGCTCCTTGCCTTGTCGCCAACGCAGGGTGCCCGCGAGGGCGAGGTACCGTCTCCACAGCTCCCGTCCCCCTGGTGCTTTGAAAGGCGGTGTTGTTTGTTTGTTTGGCGTTTTTTTAAACCTCATAGAAGCTGGGAGTTGGAAGGCCTGCTGATGATCTGGTCCCACCTCCGTATGGATCCTTCCTACTTGTGACCGGAGAGGGGCGGTCTGCCAGGTAGCTATTTGGCATTTGTAGCTTGAAAAACGACAGCAATTCAATGACGAAGGCCCTTTCCCGGAGCACAGGCAGTGCATCCTGGGGCTTTGCTAACGCTGCACTTTGAGCGTGTGACTTAGGAGTGGCTCTCAGGGCCAGATTCTTGCCGCGGGGCATGTGGGTCCCGGCCCTCCGGCCTGGCAGGGGCAGTAAGAACAAAGACCCGGTCACTCTGATGGACTGAGCCCAGGCCGCATGGCCAGGACAAGGCCATTCTGGGGGGGGCTGATGTGTGTGGGGGGGCTGGTGTGGGCCGTCCCATTGGCAATGGGCAGTGTTGCACCCTGGACACCTGGGCTCTGGGCCTCGTGGGTGGGACACAGCTGGGAAGAGCAGGGAAACCGTTTCTGATCAGAGACCCCGTATGTTCCGGGCAAACCTCCCTACCACTCAGACCCCTGCAGTGGGTGGTGTGGCCCATGGGCAAGAAGGCTTTGCTGTGTTCAGCTGACAACAATGCACTGTGGCGCCCTAGCCTGTCTGGCTCAGTGGATAGAGCATCAGCCAGTGGACTGAAAGGTCCCGGGTTCGATTCCAGTCAAGGGCACATGTCCGGGTTGTGGGCTTGATTTCCAGTGGGGGACTTGCAAGAGGCAGCCGATCCATGATTCTCTCTCATCATGGATGTCTCTATCTCTCTCTCCCTCTTCTTCTCTGAAATCAATAAAAATATGTTTTTTAAAAATGCACCGTGGCCTGCCAGGGCACAGCAGGCCCTCTCGAGGCCGGCTCACTCGGCACCATGCTCTACTCCTGCGCCTGCGGCGACAGTGGCCTAGCGGTCACTGGGCAGTTGTGTAACGAAGCCAGGCCCTGCAGACATTATCGCCTCGAATTCAGAGCCCAGTTTGGGCCCAAGAAGTCCTTCAATAGAATAGGTCTGTTTCCAAAGTGGCCTGGGAATGGTTCCTGCTGTTTTCCGAATCCAGGGCAGGACAGGGGGGAGGAGGGGGCCCTGGCGTTGCCACAGGGACCGCCCGGCACTTACTTGGCGTAGGCCTTCTCCAGCAGCGCGCTCCAGAACTCGCTGCCCTCTGCCGAGTGCACGAACAGCAGCTCCCCGTTCTTGGTGGGCAGCCTGTCATCCACCACCACCTCCACCCACTCGCCGTACTGCCAGAACTGGGCACAGGGAGAGAGGGGGGCTGGAGCAGCCGGGGGCAGCACGGGGACCCCGAGCCTCAGCTGCATCTGTCCCCTCCCCCCCACACACACCTTTCCCCACAAAACCTGGCGCAGCTTTCCTTCTAAACCCCCTCCTGCGGGCAGTTCCCCACCGAGAGGCCTGAGCCTTCCCTCCCAACCACACCCACCGCCAGCACTCTGCCCTGCCCTCAGCTTTTACAGACATTCCGCATTGACCAGCGTGAAAGGGCAGTGAGCAGCTCCTAAATGCTGGGGTTCAGGCTGCAAATAATAGCCTTTTTAACCCCCCAAATGACTCCCTGAGCACCTGTTCTACCTCCCTCCTTGCCCGAACCAGGGCCCATGGCCACCCTCACAGGGCCCTGAGTCAGGAGCAGGCAGGAGCTTTCTGCTGTTTCTCTGTCCTTTGCAAACAGCACTGCTCACAGGTGTATGCAAACACTGGGGACCCAGCTCTCAGCCACACCAGGGGACCTGCTCCTACCCCCAGGCCCTGCCCCCAAGCCCTGCCCCCAGCCCTCAGGCCCTGCTCCCACCCCAGGCCCTGCCCCCTCCCCCAGTCCCCAGGCCCTGCTCCCACCCCAGGACCTGCCCCCAGCCCCCAGGCCCTGCTCCCACCCCAGGACCTGCCCCCGGGACCTGACCCCAGGACCTGCCCTCAGCCCCTGCTCCCACCCCAGGCCCTGCTCCCACCCCAGGCCCTGCCCCCTTCCCCAGCCGCCAGGCCCTGCTCTCACCCCAGGCTCTGCTCCCACCCCCAGGCCCTGCTCCCACCCCAGGCTCTGCTCCCACCCCCAGGCCCTGCTCCCACCCCAGGCCCTGCCCCCAGGCCCTGCCCCCTCCCCCAGCCCCCAGGCCCTGCTCCCACCCCAGGACCTGCCCCCAGCCCCCAAACCCTGCTCCCACCCAGGCCCGGTGGGGAGAAGCTTGGACCACCCGCTTCGGTAGTTACCTAAGGGAGTTACCTGGAAGTGGAAGATCCCTGCATAGTTCTCCTGGAAGCTCTGGTTTAAAGGGACGACTCGAGCCAGGACTTCTTCGTTCAAGGTGAGGGAGGCGATGGCCGCCAACAGCCAGCAGTCACCTGTGGGCACAGCCGGGCGCTGTCACCAGAGGTCTGCGTGCGGGGATGGTCAGCATCTGGTCCTGCCTCTGCACCTGGACCCCGGGCTGAGCCTGACAGCCACACCTTGGGCAGGAGGGGGCTGGGGAGGCTGGGAGGCAAGGCTGAGGGACAGTGTTTTGTTGGGACAGTAACTGGTGGTGACGGGAGAATTCAGTTCTGAGACCCAAAACTGTGTGGTCTCAGGCCTTGTCCTCGCCCAGCTGGGCCTGGGGCGAGGAACTATGGAGTGAGGAGCCCGCTGGGCGGCAGGGGCATCCGAGAACACAGGGGCCAAAGTTGAGCTTGAGCGAGAGGAAGAGACTGAGGGGTGGGAAGTGGTCGAAGGCTGTAACTCTTCTGGCGATCACTTACCCACTTAAAAAGTGGCCCAGCCCTGACTGGTTTGGCTCAGTGGATAGAGCATCGGCCTGCGGACTCAAGGGTCCCAGGTTCGATTCCGGTCAAGGGCATGTACCTTGGTTGCGGGCACATCCCCAGTAGGGGGTGTGCAGGAGGCAGCTGATCGATGTTTCTCTCTCATCGATGTTTCTAACGCTCTATCCCTCTCCCTTCCTCTCTGTAAAAAATTAATAAAATATATCTTTAAAAAACAAAAGTGGCCCATGCCCTCGGCTAAAGTCATCATCGTAAAAATGCCACTTCCTCTTAAGTTAGTTTCTAAATTTAATGCAATCCCAATAAAAACAGCGAGAGGATTTAAAAAAAAAAATTGGAACTCAGCTGATTCTAACGTTTATAAATAGGAGAAAACCAAACATAAAGCATCGCCAGAAAAATTCTCAAAGGCAAGGGAGTCTGCCTGTCAGATACTCAGAACAGGCAAAGCCAGAGGGATTAAAACAGCTAAAACAGCGCCGCACTTGTGCGTAAGGACACAGGTGGACGGCACAGACTAGAGGCCCAGAAACAGCTCCCCACGCAGGAATGAGGAAAGATAGATTATTCACACACAGAACTGGAACAGCTGAGTAGGCACTTAGAAAAAAATCAAGTTATAGCTCGTCGTGTCACAGGGCTAAATTCTAACTGGGATAATATTTATCTACAAACATTTAACATCGTCTGCCTTAAATATATATTTTATTATAGTCACAGAAGCATGATAAATCTAGACTTTTGTATTATTTGCATATTTATATATGTTTATGTATTGATATATTTTAACTTATAGGGTCATATATTTACATTATGATGACATTATAAATGTAATTATTTGCGTAAGTCCGTAAACATTCCCGAAGAGACCAGTGGAGAGTTCTATTATAACCTCAGAGTGGAGCTCAGCTACTGAATTGTAACCTGGAAGCCATAGAATTCTTCAATGATGAATTTAACTACATCAAAGTAAAAAAAAAACCAAAAAAAACAAAAAACGACATGGTAAAAAAAAAACCCCTCACAATCAGCAAAGTCAAACTACAAAAATAATGGGAAAATATCTGTTGCTCGGATCCCAGACCAAAGGTCATCTATAAACTTCATAGAAACAGAAGAAAATGAGGGCTCGGTGGAAAAATGGGCAAAGACAGAGCCGAGTCCGGGGAGAAAGGAAAAGGTGGTGTCTCCCACACTTTAAAGGGGCTCACCCTCACGCACCGTGACAGAAACCTAAAGCAAACCTGCACTGAAATGCCATCTTCCCCCTTCAGGCTGGAGAGATGGAAATGCGGGGAGGCTGGAGAGGCCGTGGGGGTGAGCGCTGCTGCCCTGTCCTGAGCCCAGGGGTGGGTGTGGCCCCTAGGGAGACACCTGGATGGCCACCTGCCCCAGCCGGTCCAGCTCCATCATCGGCCCGGCCCGCGCTGGTTCCACATCCCGCCCGGCGCTCCACTGCCTCACCTGCCCCCACGCCCTTCTGCCTCCCGCACGGGGAGCAGCCAGCGGCAACCCCACCCTCTTGGGGTTCCTCCTGCCAGGCCTGGCTCTTGGCTGCCCTCTCAGTCCCCTTTGCCGGGTGTGTCCCCCCAGCCAGCCCCTAGGCGGTCACCCTTCCTGCACACCCTGCTCCCCCGGGGCCAGGGGCCTGGCTCTCCCGTGTCCAGGAGCCCTCTCAGCGGGCACTGAGCTGCGAGAAAACACGTCAGGCATTGAGGAGAGTGTCTCCAAGTGCGACCGCCTTGCTCTCTCATTTCACTTCATTGGGGAGAACCGAGACCCGGAGGAGGTGCCACACTGGCCCCTTTTGGCCACCTGGTCCCCAAAGTGACAGCTCAGGATGCCTGGGGTGGGGTGGGGGCTGTTACTAAGGCGGGAATGGGGGCTGCGGCGGGAGCCACAGAAGGGCTGTGACCTGCTGAGGCCTAAGGCGCCCGTCTCACTATTGGGAAGGGAAGGGGCGGGTGCCCAGTAAGGAGTCAATACAGAGAATGAAGACTGATGAGGTGTCCACACAAAGGAGCTGATCACAACTCAGGGTGCACCCCCTCCCCCCCATTTGAGGGAACCGCATTTGGGACGGTGGACACCCCCCTTCACTTCACTCGCCCCAGGGCCGGACCAGGGAGCCTGAGAGCCGCCCCCCTGGGGTGAGGCTGGCTTTGAGGTCTCCTCCCGGGCTTTGTCCCTCCCTAACGCCAGGCAGGAGGGGCCTCAGGGGCTCCCCTCTGGCCTCCTGCCACCCCCCAACCTCCCCCACCCCGTGCTGAGCCGGCCAGTCCCCGTCTCTCCTGCTGCCTGGGCCTGGGGCTTTCGCGCGGAATCTCGCCGTTTTGGGGCCCAAGGCAGAATATTTGTGCATTAATTTGTCATTTGTCCAACAGCCAGTGAGGGAGTTGCTCTGGCCCACCTCGGCCACCTGCGGAGACCACTTAGGCCGCTTTTGCTCACGTGCCCGAGGGACGCCCCTCCAAACCCAAAGCTCCCCCCTCTTCTAATGTGCTCGGGAGAAGGAGGTTCAAATTGGATTCTGGGGTCTCAAAGCACCGCTGCCTCACCCTCCGAGACTATGGCAACCTGGCCAACCTGGAAACCAGGTTCAACTGCGGGCCCCCACCGCTGGCTCCGCCCCACCGCTGGCTCCGCCCCACCGCTGGCTCCGCCCCCGTCCTCCCTAGGCTCCGCCCCCACCGCTGGCTCCGCCCCCACCGCTGGCTCCGCCCCCGCCCTGGCTCCTCCCTAGGGCTCCTCCCCGCCCTGGCTCCTCCCTAGGCTCCGCCCCGCGCTCGTCCCTCCCCACCGCTGGCTCCGCCCCTTCCCTGGCTCCTCCCTTGGCTCCGCCCCGCACTGGCCCCTCCCCTGCTCCTGGTCTACTGCTGGCTCCTCCCCTACCCCTGGCTCCGCCCCCACGGCTCCTTCCCCTCACTGGCTCCTCCCATGGCTCCTCCCCCACCCTGGCCCCGCCCCATACACCTGGCTCCTCCCTTGGCTCCGCCCCGCACTGGCCCCCCCCCACAGCTGGCTCCTCCCCCACCCCGGCTCCGCCCCTACCCCCTGGCTCCTCACTCACCCCCTGGCCCAGCACAGCACACCAGCCTCACCCAGCCCTCCCTCCCCCGCCGCCCTCGCCCTGGGGGGCCCGCCCACACCCCTGTGCGGACACAGCGCCCCAGCAGACCCCATGAAAGGCTCCTTTAAGCCCAGAGCCCTCTTCTGGAAAGGTAAACTCATGCAGAGCCCGCGGTAAACTTCCAGAGCCCTGGTCTGGGAAGCTGATGAGACAGCCCTGCCCGGAGCCTCCCCCATCCTCCGGGGAGCAGGGAGGCCCCTCTCCTCCGTGGCTGCAGCGACGCGGGTGCGGGAGGGCCGAGCCCCCTCCCACGGGGTCTGCTATCCCAGCAATGCGCCCTCCCCCTGCGCCCAGCGCTGTCTCCCCTCCTCTAACTGGGCGGGGGTAGGTGACCTCGCCCTGGGAGTGTGTGACATTCGCCTCCAGCAGCTCACCTACCGCTCACCACTGCCACTGCCCACACAGGGCTTTCCCTGCACCAGGTCCCAACACGATGCCCCATGACCCCGCTCGCCCTCCCCCAGGTACTCAATGTTTCCTCACCCTCTTCCCCCCCACATTCTATCAGCGGTTTTCCACGGGGGCATGTTTGCCACCGCCACCCCCCCTCTGGGACTTGGGGCGATGTCCCACTTGAGACCTCTTTGGTTGTCATGCTCGGGGAGGGGTGTACCTAGTGGACAGAGGCCAGGAATGACCGCTGGGCCCGGCCCACAGCCCAGGACACCCCGGAAAGGAAGAAGTCCCCGGCCCGAATACAACAGGGCCCAGGTCAGACCTGTCCCAAATCTTGCCTGCCGTGTCTCATTCCCTTAGGGCAGTGGTCGGCAAACTCATTAGCCAACAGAGCCAAATATCAACTGTACAACGACTGAAGTTTCTTTGGAGAGCCACATTTTTTAAACTTAAACTTCTTCTAACGCCACTTCTTCAAAATAGACTCGCCCAGGCCGTGGTATTTTGTGGAAGAGCCACACCCAAGGGGCCAAAGAGCCGCATGTGGCTCGCGAGCCGCAGTTTGCCGACCACGGCCTTGGGGCCTTGTTCCTTGCGGGCCAGGGGACAGCTGGATCCGTAACAACCGGACCAGATACGGGTGCTGCTTCTGGCTGAGCTGGGCCCTTTCTGAGACCCTGGTGTCTGCCGTCGCCAGCAGACCTGACACTCTGCCTGCAGGAACCACCTACCCCCCCAGGGAGGGAGGCCAGCTGGGCCCCCAGAGCCTCAGCTTTGGAAGGCAGGGGACAGAAGTCCTGCGGAGCCAGGGTCACCCCTGGGAGCTGGTGGAGGGCCCGCTCTAGAGGAAGTACCCGCCCTGCCAGGAGCCCAGGCCTGTGTGATGGCGGCTGATGCGTCACCGGGGCTGTCCCTCCTGTGGCTGATTCACGCCTGGCAGCGGCCCAGGAACGGGGACCCCAAGCGGGAATTCCCCCCCCCCCCCCCACACACACAATCACGACGCATTTACATCAGCGGCTGTGGAGGGAGGGGGGTGCCCCACTCACATCCCATCCCAGTGGGATGGTGGCTGCTCACAGATGCTAACCACGGGTCCCCTTTTCCTTCCGGCCCCCAAGGCCAGAGAGGGAAGGAGGGAGAGGAGGATGCGGAGGCCTAAGGTTCACGCACACACTCTGAACTGGGGCGGCAACTTCTGGACTCACAGCAGGGGGTCCCACAGGCAGCTGCCTGCCTGTCCCGACCAGGCCCTGGGCCAGGAGGGAGCCACCTGGTGCAGGTTTCATCTTTGTGCCCCTTTCCCTGCAGTCGACCGACCGACCCAGGTCCCCAGAGTCACTGCCTGAGGCCAGCGCTTTAATCTGCCGGGACTCCAGCAGACGGTTGGCACCTGCCTGCCGGGCAGTCCAACCCACGGCCTTCCTCCCCCGGTCCCGGGTCTCACAGACCCCACAGGAGACCCTGGCCTGCTCTCCGGTGTGAAATTCCTCCTCCTCCTCCGAATTCTCCTTCCTCACCTCCTGGAGGGACCAGCGGGAGGGCGTCCATTTCCCTGACTTCGTGGGAAAATGCCTCGCTGCGGCTGGGCAGCAAAAGGCGGGCGCCCACATGGACTGAGCAGGTTCCTTGGCCCTTGAGTTCACAAATGTGAGTTGAAGCCCCGTTTGGGGGGACGCAGGGGGAGGGGGCTGCTGGCGGGAAAGAGGCAGATTTTGGAGTCACGGGAGTCAGCCTTGGTGGGGCCTTAGAGTCTGATCCAACCCTCTCAGCTCAGAGACAGGGGACCCACCGAGGCTGGAGCCACGCTGTGTGGTGGCCGAGCCGGGGGCAGCCAGGGCAGGAGAGGGGCCTGGGGTCGTTAGGGTTCGAGATTCACCGCTGCCCTGTTTAGGAGACTGTCTAGATGCAGCAGGAAGACGAGCAGGGCCGCAGCCACAGGGGAGAAAATCTGCTAAAGAACACTTACAGCCAGAAGAGAAGGCAGAGGAAGTGGTGACTCATGGCAGTGGCATCTGCTCCAGCTGGGAGGGGCTGCTGGGAGGAGGCTACGGAGCGGGGAGTGCTGGGGGGGGGGGGGGGGGGCGGCGGGGAGGCAACTGCTTTTAAGATAAAAAAATGCATTTACTTTCTCCATCACACCAGCCAACACTTTTCTAGTCCTTTTTTTTTTTTTTAATATATTCTTATTGATTTCAGAGAGGAAGGGAGAGGAAGAGAGACACAGAAACATCAATGATGAGAGAGAATCATTGAATCAGCTGCCTCCTGCACGCCCCACACTGGGGAGCAAGCCCGCACCCCGGGCATATGGCCTGTCCGGGAATTGAACCGTGACCTCCTGGTTCATAGGTCGACGCTCAACTATGTGCACTATTTTTTTTAAAGGGCCCTGCAACTCCATTGGAGGGGCATCCTGCAAAATCCCTGGCCAGTCCTCTTCCAAAGTGTCCAGGTCACCGAAGACGAGAGTCCAGACACGGTCCCGGCCCAGAGGAGGCAGGAGCAGCACCTGCCACCTGGCACCGTGGATGGGGTCGTGGGACAGAGAAAGGACATTGGGTAAAAACAAGGACGTCTAAACCATCTTGGCACGTGCACCCTCCGATCATGCACTTCAGTTAATGATCATGTAGCCAAGTCGGTCTGTTAATGTAAGTAACGAACGCACCGTGCTAATGCGAGACAGTAAGAGGGGGAACGGTGTGGGGCGGCTGGAATCCCCTATATTACGGGCTCCATTTTCCTGTGCCTTTAAAACTGTTCTCTAGCCGAAACCGGTTTGGCTCAGTGGATAGAGCGTCGGCCTGTGGACTCAAGGGTCCCAGGTTCGATTCCGGTCAAGGGCATGTACCTTGGTTGCGGGCACAATCCCAGTAGGGGGTGTGCAGGAGGCAGCTGATCGATGTTTCTAACTCTCTATCTCTCTCCCTTCCTCTCTGTAAAAAATCAATAAAATATAAAAATAAAATAAAATAAAACTGTTCTCTAACAGTTGGTTAGCGTGTCCTCCCACTACACCAAGGTTGAGGGGTGGATCCCTGGTCAGGGCACATACAAGAATCAACCCATGAATGCATAAATAGCCTGAAGGTTTTAACAAGATACCTATTAGAAAAGGATTTTTTTTAAAATGACAATTAAAAATGACTTTAAACCTTTCTAAATTCAGTGCTTAAAACCGAAGCGTGTGCATCTGCCCCCTTCACATTCGCCTCCTCGTATATTTATTTGTCTCCCCCCCCCCCGAGTGGTACCCAAGTACAGGCCCCAGGTTTGCCTCCCCTCCTGGCCCTTCCCTTCTCACACGATGAGTTTTTAGAGATGAAGACCTGCTCATCTTCCTTTTCCCCTTCCCTCCCATCCTTTCTCTCTTCTGCTCTGATGTGGAGAAGAGACTTTCCTCGTTGCTGAACTCAGCAATAATCTTGGCCCCTACATTTGTTGAGGGCTCTACAGGTTTGCCTATATACGAATCTCACTTGTCACCCAGCCCTGGAGGGGAGTATTGCCATTATTCCCATTTTACAGAAGAGGAAACTGAGGCCCAGAGCTTGGGTAACCTGTCAAAGCCACCCAGGCTGGTAAGCAAGTGGTGGAGGGAGCAGGAACTGGAAACGCCCTTAGGCCCCGCTTTCTGTGGGCTTTTCCCATCAGTCTTGCCTCTCCCACCCTCTGCTGAGCTGGGCTGTAGGTGTTCTGGGGGCCGTGTGACTCTTGGGGGTAGAGTCGGGGTGGCCCACCTCTGAGATGCCTCAAAGACCTATCTGCCAGGTGACAGTGACCTGGGGCTGTGAGCCCAGGGGCCAGGGGTGGGGCAGTGAGAAAGCTCAGCAGGGGCCCAGGGGAAGGGCAGGTAGGAGGAGCTGAGCTTTTGAATTTTGTGGCGCCGGGTCCTTCCAAGTGGCAGTCACCTGTAGGGACCGGTTGCCACCAGCGATTACAGAGCCGCCTCCAGATGGCTGTTCCCTCCCGGACCCCCGGGTCTGCGTGCAGGCGGCTCGTGGTCAGCGCAGTTCTGCAAACGTGGTTTGAATGATTGGATGAGGCGCCGAGACTTCTGGGAAAGGGGGTGGGAGCTGGGGGCTGACCATTGCTGGGCAGCGCTGGGAAGGCCGGCAGGGCCACGACCAAGTCCAAGGACAGCCCTGCCCAGGCCATGGGGGAACCGGGTCTCCGGGTGCAAAGTGCAGGTGAGTGAGTGGATTTGGCTTTGAGAATCTCACCTTCACACCCATCATCACAGCAACTCGGAGCGAGTCTGGGGTTCTGGGAAGAGCTCAGAAAGATGTAACATCAGAGCAGGGTTCTTTCTTCGGGCGGTGTTTAGCTGTGTGGCCTTACGCGGACCCCCTGCCCCCACCTCCTGCCTCAGCCTGCTGATCTGTGTCGAGGGGGTGGGAATGCTCAGCATCGGGGCGATTACATGAGCGAGCACGGTGAAAAATGCCAATAGCTGCACTCTGGTCTGCAGGGGACAGGTGTGTGTTCCCTGTAGTGAGAGCTAAGACGAACTCAGGTGCCCCGACCCCCCAGCACAAGGCGTTGCTCAGTGTCAGGCACAAGAGCGACTTGAGAACAAGTCACCCTCTCTCTCTCCCGCTTCAACGCCATATCCCCCATCGTAAGAAAAGGCCAAGCCCTGGCGGGGTGGCTCGGTTGATTGGTGCATCATCCCACACACCAAAAGGTGGCAGGTTCGGTTCCTGGTCAGGGCACATGCCTGGGTTTCAGATTCCATCCCGGGTTGGGGAGTGTACGGAAGGCAACCCATTGATGTTTCTCTCTCTTCCCATCCTTCTCCCTCTCCCTCTCTCCTTTCCCCCTTTCTCTCTCCCTAAATAATCAATTAAAAAAACACACACACACATACCCTTGGGTGAGGATTTAAAAAAAAAAGAGCTTTCAGAAGACTTGATGTAACAGGTTCCTGTCTGACTTGGTGCCTCTCTTGGGGAATTTTACCCAGGGATGTAAGCTCTGCTGGTCTGCTCTCTGAACGGTCTGGTAGCACTGACACAGGACTTCAGTCCTCTGGTTGTTACTGGCTCAGAGGTCGTAAAGCTTTGAAGTGGGTGTTTATTTAGTCCAGGCGTGGAATTTAGTGCAGGTGAGTTAGCCCTGGGTCAGCCCCTGGGTAGGTCAGCGTCAGCAGCAGCTCCCAGCCCGTCAGCAGCAGCTCCCAGCCCGTAAGCCTCTAAGTCCCTGGTTGAGTGGACCTCCAGCAGCCCCCAGCTTAGCTGCCCAAGGACCCCGAGCTTCCATCTCCTGTGGGGTGGGGAGGCGGGAAGTGGAGGAGTGTGTGTTTTCTCAGGTAGGAGTGTGTCTGGCATCTCAGGAATCTGCTTAGAGGCTGAGCTCGGACAGCTGGGCTCCGCCTGCCCAGCCCTCAGCCCTGGGTCATAGTCTCCTTGAAAGCATCCCCCTCCTACCCCCCGCCCCAGGGTGCCCACCCCGATGATTCATACAGCTGCCCTCACTTTCCCAGGCTCCTCTGTGGAATCTAACTCGGGCGTTAAACACACAGGCCTGGCGTCAGGCTGTCTGCATTGTATCCCCGGCGCCCACCTCAGCTGTGCGAGGACCTTAAACGAGTTACTCCCAGGGCCTCCGTGTCCTCACCTGTACAATGGGCATACAGCTGACCCTCCAATAACTCAGGGGTTAGGGACACTGACCCCTGCATCGTTGAAAATCTGTGTATAAATAACTTTGACTCCCCACAAAACGTAACTGCTGATAGTTTACTGATAACGTAAACAGTCTAGTAACTCATATTTTGTCTGTTATGTGTATCATATACTGGATTCTTACAATAAAGTAAGCTGGAGAAAATAAGGTGCTACTAAAAAATCAAAAGGAAGAGAAGATATGTTTATAGTACCGGGCCTATTCATTGAAAACAATCTGTGTATACGTTTAAATCTGTGTTGTTCGAGGGTCAGCTGTAATCAGGCCACCTTAGAGATTCTGCCCTCGCAGAGTAGTGTCTGGCACTCAGTCAACATTAGCTCTTATTACTCCGAGTATCAGAGCCTCTAAGTGGGCGAGGAAAGGAGGTACCATTCAAGGTGATCAGTGTTGTTATTGACGGACTAGTAGTGCAGGGGTGGGGAACGTCCGGCACCCGGGCCAGAGAAGGCCCACGAAATCCTTTGGCCTGGCCCTGCCAAGGCATTAGGGGTGAGTTAATGAAGTGTTTGGCCAAAAATAGCGGGCTCCTGTTTAAGCTGATTGTTTTGTATGGCCCGACAGTGATGTTATAAATATCCAAATGGCCCTTGGCAGAGAAAAGGTTCCCCACCCCGGCCTCCTGTGAGCAGTGAGCGGGAGGTGATGGCAGGAAGCAAGGTTTCGGTTTATCAGAGTAAATAGGATGGATGCTCCGGCGACCAGGGGCCCTGTTTATGATGAGTCAGAACAATGGAGGGGGGAGTCTATGAGAACTTAAAGACTGCTCCCCGGGTTTCTCCTTGGCGAAGAAGTCGTAGAAGCCGGGGAGCTTCCCTACAGAAGTGGAGACCACAGGCTCCAACCTCAGCGGGCCCTGCACCCAGCGAGAAGTCAGAGCTCAGCCTCAGGGCGCAGCCTCCCACCCTCAGGGTGCAGCTCCCGTGAGTCTCACCCCGAGGAACATTCCGCTGCCTTTGCTGCGGTCAGCGCTGCATCGCACTGTTATGATGCCAGGGCGACTCATCTTGCAAACACCGAGAACCCCGGCTACGCTCACTTCCTCCCAGCAGCGAGCAGTCATCAGGGTTTCCTCTCCCTTCACCCCGAGTCACCATCCCTGTTCCTGCACCCCTGAGACGCTGAGGGCTCAGCGCTGTCGCTGGCCTGGGGAGTCCTCCCACCTGGGCGCGGGCCCAGAGACCGACTGTTTCATGGGCCATGGGTAGGACTGGCCCCAGGGGGTGCAGAGACCATGGCTGGGGGGACGGGGGCAAGAAGCCCCTCCATCGTCCTGTGTGAGTGTCTTTGTGACCTCAACACCCAGCCCAGTGCACGGGACGCAGGAGGCCTCAACACGAGGCCCTCGGGGGACAAGAAATCCCGGAAGCCTCTGGAAATGGAAGTGGACCAGCTGCTTGGGAAGGGAGAGAAGCCCAAGAGCCGCCCTCCCCCTGTCCCACCCCCAGACTTGCAGATGAGACCCCAAGGCCGCTCTGGGGGCCGCCACTTACCCAGGGCTCCCTGGCAGATGTCTGTGCGGGTGGCTCCTCCGACAATGAACTGGGGGTCATCGCAGATCTCCTGGGGGCGAGACCCACAAAGTGCCGTCAGCCCACTGGCCCACGCTTCTGCCGCTCGGATGCCTCGGTTCCCGCGGGCAAATTGCACCCCTTCCCCCCGTGGCTGCAGTCAGACCGCCACGGGGTCCTCTTCTGACCCCGCTTCATGGGGCCCGATGGGTGGTGGGAGACACCCCGGCTGAGAAGGGGAGCCACTGCCCAGCGCTCCAAACTGCCGAGGGCCCCACAGCATCCTCCTCTGCAGGCCGGTGGGCCGCCCACACGCCAGAGCTGCCTGAGCCCCCTCGCTGGCCCCTCTCCTCTGTCCCTGCACCTCCATCCTCTCACTTGGGTGGGATTCCTCCCTTCCCATCCTCGTCTCCCCTTTCCCACATCTGACCACAATATGTTTTTTATTGATTTTTTACAGAGAGGAAGGGAGAGGGAGAGAGAGTTAGAAACATTGATGCGAGAGGCACCGCTGCCTCCTGCACACCCCCCACTGGGGATGTGCCCGCAACCAAGGTACATGCCCTTGACCGGAATCGAACCTGGGACCCTTCAGTCTGCAGGCCGATGCTCTATCCACTGAGCCAAACCAGTCAGAGCCATCTGACCACTTTTTAAGACTCATTGCCACCTCCTCCATGAAGTCCTCCTTCCCAGTCCAGCCCTCACTCCTCCGAGTCCCAGAGTATTTCTACTCTGCAATTCAGGTTCCAGCCGGGCTCTGTCTGGTGGTGCTGACGAGCGTCCCTCTGTGTTCCCAGCACACACGTGTGGAGGCCGCGGGAATGTGTCCAGCTTTCTGGATCCGTCTATGGCAGGCGTCCTCAAACTATGGCCCGCGGGCCACATGCGGGTGTTTTTGCCGTTTTGTTTTTTTACTTCAAAATAAGCTATGTGCAGTGTGCATAGGAATTTGTTCATAGTTTTTTTTAAACTATAGTCCGGCCCTCCAACGGTCTGAGGGACAGTGAACTGGCCCCGTTTAAAAAGTTTGAGGACCCCTGGTCTATGGGGCCGTGGTGCTGAGAGCATCCCTGTATTGTGAACCGGCTGTGCGTCAGTACTGGGCGTGCATGGTGCTGTATCCCCCCCGAGGCCCTCTCGGAACACACGATGGGGAACGTCCCCCTGTCCCAGGGGAGGACACAGGCTGAGGAGGTAAGCAGCGTGTCTAAGGTGACCTTGTCTGTCCCAGGGGAGGACACAGGCTGAGGAGGTAAGCAGCGTGTCTAAGGTGACCTTGTCTAGACTCCAAGGTGACACTGCTCCCCAGGTACAGGCAGCACGGGGCTAGAGGTGACCTTCCTGGGGGCAAAATGCATGCTCCCCGCTCCCCTGCTGCCGCGAATGGATTAGCATTTTTAGCGACAGACCTCTGAGGCTGTTAAAGCCTCAGATCGCCCCTCAAGCAGCCCGGGAGAAGCCACCGGGGGCCATTCTGCCCTCCGCGGAGGCAGCCCTCTCGGGATGCTTCCTGATTCTGCAGCGCCCCACCCAAAGCCACAGAGGAAGTGGGGGCATCGATCTGGGCTTCTCGACCCAGCCCCGGGCCACCTGGTTGGGGCTCCACCCCACACCCTCGGGGAGCCCCTCTCTGGCAAGCAGAGTGTTTCCTGGGCGAAACCCCCGGATCCGGCCGGTCCATCCCAGCATGTTCCCCTCGTGCCTCCGCATTGTCCCTCCCTGCTCGGGACGTCTGTCTGGCAGAGGACGGGGACAGTGGGAAAACGAGGCCAGCTTTGCCCGAGGCCTGCCAGGCAAGCACTTAGGCAGCGGATGGAAGGACCGGGAGCCCGAGCATCGGATTGATGATCCTGCGAGCGCCAAGCTCTGACGCCAGGAGGATTTTTCCACTACGCTTCTGCAACTTGCCTGCATCGCTGGCAAAACGCATACTCCCCGCTCCCCTCTCCAAGGGAGGCAAAGTTCAGAGCGGCGCTTAGAGAAGTTTCATAAAACCGAACCGTGCGCGCAGCCCGGAGGGTGTGGGGTGAAACGTGGACGTAACCGTCCGAGGAGAGGGGCTGGGGGCTTGGGCTTGGGACTCAGACGCCCTGGGTTTGAGTCTTGGCTCGGCCACTTCTTACATGGGTTCTATGACCCTGGAGGGTACTTCTCCTCTTTAAGCCTCAGTTTCCTCACCTGCAAAATGGGCGTGGCGATGACAGGCGTACCTACCACTTAGGGTTGTTATGAGGGTTAAATGAGGTAACCAGGTAAGCATGTCCTGGTAAACACTCTGTAAATGTTACTTTATTATTATTATTATTATTATTATTATTATTACCCAAGAAGTAGATGGCAATCACTGAACTTGGAGGATGGCGATGTAGGTTTGAGGCTGAGCTCCGGTCACTCAACACATAACCCCAGTCCAGTTCTCTCATCTAAAACAACAGCCTCTGGAACCCCAGGTCCCACTCTCCTTCCCACTTCCCACGAGCACCCCTCTGCAATAGGAGACCCCTCCTTGGTTCCCCGCGCTTACTCTGGCGCCCCCTACAGGCTGCGTCTGCCCGGCTGGAAGTCTGTCCCACCACAGTGCTTTAAGTCACCACTGACTTGCTGAGGCCCCAATCCGGTGGACACCGGTCTGTTTCCCTGGCCTGACCCGGGCCCCGGCAGGTCAGAGGCAGAGAAGGCCGCTGTGGGCTGTGGGCTGTGGGCTGCAAACACCCACAGGCTGGGCACAGTCCTGGCTTCACCCCGGACACCTGCTTGAGCAAACACTTAACCTTTCCACGTCTCCACCTCTCCGCCCGCTGGATGGGAACACACCAGCCACACTGCCCTGGGTCGTGGAATGCACGGCCTGGCCCCCCACCAGTGGCCCCAGATCTGTCTCCCCATCTAGGAGTCCTACGGGCATTTCCAGCGATTCCTTCACTGGCCCCTAGTGAAACTACACGCACCGTGAGAAGGCCGTGCATACAGTTTACATACGGAGTTATGAATCATTTAGAGGCAGATGCTGTCTGCTCTGTGCCCGGTGTATAGGCGGAGCTCAGTAAATGCTTCCTGGATGAAGGAAAGAAGAAGGAAATGGGTGTGCAAAGTCACTTTGTAAACTGTCAAGTGCTGTCCCCATGCACAGTGAATACAGTCTCTTGCGTATCACTCTCACAACCATAACTTCATTTGAGGCTTGTTTACACTCCTGCATTCATTCATTCATTCATTCATTCATGCACTCAGCCACAAAGCGTCGCTGTCTTTTTGTTCTCAGGTGTATCCCAAGCATTTAAGACAGTGCCTGGCATTGAATAGGTTCTCAGTAAATATCGCCGAAGAAGTGAGTGAATGAATGAATGAATGAATGAGTGAATGCATTCTGTGGGAGGGAAGTGACCCTGCTCGGCACTGAGGATATATTGGTGACGATGCCGTGTGTGGTTCCCTGCAGTTCAGAGAAAGTGCACATAGAGGTAATTATATGTATAAACGGTAAAAATGCCAGGAAGGAAAGGAGCAGGGTTTGTGATAAAGAATGAAATGCTGGGGTGGGGGCTGCGAAGCATGGTCAGGAGAGATGACTTCGGGGAGGGGACATCTGAGGACACCCCAAAGAATCCGAGTGAGCCAGACTCCAGACAACCGGGGAAGAGCATCCCTGGCAGGTGGGAAGGCGGGAGGGAGCGGGCCTCGGAGACACGGGGCCTGGACAGTGTGCAGGCCTCGCCGCTCCCCTTAGATGAAGAAATGGAGGCGGAGAGGTTGCCCGTCTCAGGCCGGGTCACTGAGCAGGTTACCAAGAAATGAACTCAGGCGCTCACATCCTGGCCTAGGGCATGGCCTATGCGCTGGGCTGCCCGGGCAGGGTTTGGGGTCACAGAGAAGGTGGGGGGTGGGGGGGCTGGAGGGGAGGATGAGGCTCAGAGGAGTGGAGACAAGACGGGGGTGCTTAGTCTCCTAACGGGAATGGAGAGGTTGGATTTGCAGGAAGCTGTGCTAAGGT
Source organism: Ia io (assembly GCA_025583905.1). Taxonomy (NCBI): domain Eukaryota; kingdom Metazoa; phylum Chordata; class Mammalia; order Chiroptera; family Vespertilionidae; genus Ia; species Ia io. The sequence goes on along the minus strand of JAJQQW010000024.1, from coordinate 11,120,984 downwards.
TGGGTCCCATAGGGGTTGGAGCCAGCAGGGCGTCCGTGGGGAAGCGACGGAAGCTACATTAGGGAGCGAGCTGTCCCTAGGCGGGCCAGAGCAGAGGACAGGGACACCGGGGAGCCAGCTGGGGGGGCTTGGAGGGACCCCGAGGTTCCCGGGAGGGTTCTGGGCCAGAGGATTCTGGTTCTGGGCGGCCTGTCCTGTCCTTGTTTACCAGCGGTGTGAATGGCAGGGCAGGCCCTCTCAGCTCGCACTGGTTAAAATAAACAGGAAACTCCGGCTAGACCCAGCCAGGGCCGCATGAGGCAGCCCCTAGTCACAGCCATCAGGGGGCCCTCCCCGTCCCTCGGCAGCGGCGCCGGCCACAGACGGACTTTCCCGGGCAGAAGCTGTCTCCCGCCTGCTCTCCTCCGGACCCTCTGGGCCAGGCGTCCTCACACTACGGCCCGCGGGCCACATGCGGGTGTTTCTGCCGTTTTGTTTTTTTTTACTTCAAAATAAGATATGTGCAGTGTGCATAGGAATTTGTTCATAGTTGTTGTTTTTTTAAACTATAGTCCGGCCCTCCAGTGGTCTGAGGGACAGTGAACTGGCCCCCTGTTTAAAAAGTTTGAGGACCAGCCCTGACCGGTGTGGCTCAGTGGATAGAGCGCCGGCCTGCGGACTGGAGGGTCCCGGGTTCGATTCCGGCCAAGGGCATGGACCTTGGTTGCGGGCACATCCCCAGTGGGGGGTGTGCAGGAGGCAGCTGATGGATGTTTCTAACTCTCTCTCCCTCTCCCTTCCTCTCTGTAAAAAAATCAGTAAGATATATTTTAAAAAATAATAATAAAAAATAAAAAGTTTGAGGACCCGAGTCTGGACCCTCCGCCCCACCTCCCACCGTCTGCCCACCGGGGTCCCATCAACGTTGTCCCCGGGTCCCCTCTGCCACCCCAGTTCTGGTGGAGTCCAGGGGGGCTCCTGGTGGGAATCTGACAGCCGTGTCCCGCAAGGCGTGGGAGTTGGAGGGGCCGCCGGGGCGTCCCGCGCCTGCACCCCTGCTCCGGGCAACGGGCCGGCCGCCCCGGGGATGCGCGCGATCGGATCGTCCCGGGGCTGCGGGCGGTGGCTCCCGGGCGGTGCGGGCTCGCTCTCCGTCCCCCCCCCCCCCCCCGCCGGGCCCTGGCCGCCCCCGGGGCCCGGACACCCGCCCCGCCCGCGCCCGGCTCCTACCGCGGGCCGCTTCCACACGATGCCCTGCGTCTTGCTGGAGTGGGGCCCCAGCTCCTTGAAGCCCAGCGCGGCCGGGACGGCGGGGAAGGCGGGGTCCTGGAACAGCACCCCGGCCTCCAGGCACCCGGCCCGCAGCGCCTCGTAGTCCTGGTTGAGGTGCTTGACGGCCCGCTCGTGCGAGCCCAGCCCCTCGGCCGCCTCCCGGTCCCGGGCCAGCTTGGCCGCGATGCCCGCCATGGCGTCGGCTGCGCGCGATCGGGTCGGGCTGGGGGGTCGCTGGTGCGCGCGGCAGGGGCGCGGCCGGGCCCGGAGCGGGGCAGCGGGCCTGCGGCTGCCGGCGGTGATTCACCGGGAGCGCCCCGCCCGCCCGCCCGCCCGCCCGGGGGGTGGGGCCTGGCCGCCCGCGGGGCCGCTCGGGGCCGGGCGCCTGCGGGGCCGGTGCTGCCGCCTGCGGGCGCCCGGGGAAGCGCAGCCGCCGGACACCGGACGCCGGGGCTCCGGGCGGAAAGGGTCGGGACGCGCGAGGGCGCACACCGCACCCCAGCCCGGGCCGGCCCTTTCCTCCTTCCTGGGGGGCGGGGAGCCGGACGGACCGGAGGCCGGGAAGGGGTGACTCTGCAGGAAGCAGCCGTGAGTCAGTGCGGCGGGTCGGGGAGGCGGCGCTGGCTGCCATCGGTTGGGCCCCAGCTTGGTGCCGCTCCCTGTCCTGGGGGCGATGCATGGGGCGATGCATGGGGCGATGCATGGGGCACCTCCTGAAATCCTCCCAGCAGCCGGGTGAGAGGCTGGCCCCGCTGCTCTTGCGCCCATTTTACAGATGCGACCACCGCACCGGAGGGGAGGGCCGGGGACGTTATTCGAGGTCCCGCAGCTAGCCACAGGCAGGGCAGGGACTGAGGTCACCGAGGCGGTATCGTCAGGTGCTGCCCTGCTGCCGGCCGGCCGGCTGCGTGATCACAGGGTTGAATAAAAATTAAAAAAAAAAAAAAAATAAAAAATACATGCTCCCAGTTACATTTGAATTTCAAATAAACACCAATAATTTGTTCGTGTAAGTGTGTGTGTGTGTGTGTGTGGGGGGGGGGGATGGGGAGAAAGTTTCCTCTACTTTTCTATATTCTTCCACTGGTCTAATAATTAAATCGGCGTGATTAGCAAGAGCAATAGCCTAATTTCACCACATACGTGCATTGGGACACCCACACCCACCCCCACACACACTGCCACATACCTGAGAGGACCAGGGGCGGACAGGGAAAGTGAGGTATCTAGGAGCTAAGGCTAAGGCTAGGTGCCCCCGGCTTTAGAAGGGAGGGAGGACAGTCCCCGGGAAGAGCAGAGGTGAGTAATTAGTAGTTGGCCCCTCCCTATGGGAAGGTCAAAAAGGTTTTTTTCCAGATCATCTTTTTCAGATAGCTTACATTCTTTTTTTTTTTTTTTTCATCTTTTTTTAAAAATATGTATTTTTATTGATTTTAGAGAGGAAGAAAGAGGGAGAGAGAGAGATGGAAACATCAATGATGAGAGAGAATCATCGATTCGCTGCCTCCTGCACGCCCCCTCCTGGGGGTCGAGCTCGCAACCTGGGCATGCGCCCTTGACCAGAATCGAACCCGGGACCCTTAAGTCTGCAGGCTGACGCTCTATCCACTGAGCGAAACCCGCTAGGGCTTTTGTTCACCTTTTTAAAAAATGTATTTTTATTGATTTCAGAGGTAGAAACATCAATGATGAGAGAGAATCACTGGTCAGCTGCCTCCTGCACTCTCCACACTGGGAACCTAGCCCGCAAGGGCATGTGCCCTTGACCGGAATCAAACCCGGGACCCTTCAGTCCTCAGGCTAATGCTCTGTCCACTGAGCCAAACCAGCCACGGCATAGCTTAAATTCCTTAAGGGAGAGGTAAAATGTCCCAGAGCTTCATTGCCTTCAGGTCAAAGTAGTTCACATGCCAACACAGCACAAACTGGGGAGGCTCTGAACTCCTCAAGGCGATGTGCCAGTCCCGCATGGGGGCGTGCTTACACTAAAAGACCCTTCCTCCCTGGCTGGTTTGGCTCAGTGGATAGAGCATCGGCCTGCAGACTGAAGGGTCCCAGGTTCAATTCCAGTCAAGGGCACATGCCTGGGTTTTGGGTTTGATCCCCAGTAGGGGGTGTTGCAGGAGGCAGCCCATCAATGATTCTCTCTCATCATGGATGTTTCTCTCTCTCTTCCCCTCTCCCTTCCTCTCTGAAATCAATAAAGATCTATTTAAAAAAAATAAAATAAAAGATCCTTCGTTGTTCACCTGGAACTGACATTTAAATGGGGAAACTGAGTCAATAAGGGTAGAGTAGTTAGAACAGTGTCTGTGGTCGGGCCGCTGTGACCATTCTGTTGGGAGATACTGGACCCATGGGGAATTGTAACCCATCCCAACATTCTTCTGACCTTGTTCCTGTAAATGCTGACCCTGACTACTATCTAGCTTGTTGATAAACAGCATGTTTGTGTAGGATTCCTAGAAACTAACTTCAGAAGATACACACTGTGACCATTAGTCATCCCAGTTCCAGCAGATTTGCTGACCTTCAACCATAGAACCAGGATGATGTAGAACCGGGATGATGGAGACCAGGAAGATGCAGCCCAAACCATTGCTTGGCCATTTTCGAGATCCTTGTTGGAATGGAGTGGGCTGGCCTGCATGTAGAGAACTTTTCACCCCCCTCCCTTGACTTCTTTGTTTGCTTTCCCTCTCCCTCGTCACAAAACCTCTGCGTGCTATGAGATGTCCAGATGGGCTTTGTGACAAGAGCCCCCCATCCTCTCCAGATGCCAGCACTTGAATAAACCTCTTTCCTTCTTCATCAGCACCTGTCTCACGAGTTTGATTTTCGTGGCAGCAGGCAGCCGAACTTGGGTTCCGGTTACAATACCGCGAGATTCTCAGCTCATACACGAGAGAAATGGGTGTGTGCCAAAGAGTGCATCCTTCTCCTCTTTCCCTACACTAATATGGAAGAATTTGTGTTTCCTCGGGAAAACTATGCATTGTTTAGATCAGTGGTTTTTAACTGGAGGCAAATGTAGCCTCTCTACCCTACCCCCAGAGGACATTCGCAATGTCTGGAGGCACTTTTTATGGTCATGCCTGGGGAATGCTACTGGCCTCGATGGGGTAGAAGCCAGGGAGGCTGCTAAACATCTTATAATGTTTGGGACAGCTCCCCACAAATGTCAGTATGCTGAGACGATCTGATTCCAGCTTTTCATTGCTTTTGAATTATTTTACAACCCTAACTTGTAGGTAACCGTAGCCATGCAAAACAATTTTCTATTGATTATGCAAATTAATTCTGCCCAGTGGAGGCCCTCCTCGCCCCACTGGAGAACCCAGGTGAGCCCATTCACACATTCAGCTCAATAGTCTTTGCTTCACATAAATGTGTGCTTCTTTGATCTCTTCTTTGGACCAGTTATCATATCTGCTTTATTGACTCATTTAATTAATGTGTCCAATAAAATCCTTAAGATGCACTCCTTTTATGTCTCCAGGAGAGTCATCATTGTTCCTTTTTTTGGAAATGATCTTTTAGCCCAAGGAAGGAGGCCGATACTGCTCTGTGGAGAAAGTGGCATTTACGTTGATCTTGAAGGATGGCTCCAGATGAGAGAGTCAGGATTTTTCTGTAAAACAATGCCCGGGGTTCAGATATGGAATGGTCTGTGCCTTTCACAGTCTACAAGCTCTGTGAGTTGTAGAAAATGGATAGTAATGCCAATAAGTCTTTTCTACATAGATGCAAATGAACCTGGTCTGATGCAATTGTGATCAGCCTCTCTCGGTTTTGCATCTATTAACAAATTTCCTCTGCATTCCTAATTGGCTATTTTTTTTAGATGCTCCTTTGAATTAAAATTTTTAAAAAACACACCTACTGGTCCTCTCATCCATTAATGCAGTGGTTCTCAACCTTTCTAATGCCGCGACCCTTTAATACAGTTCCTCACGCTGCTGTAGAGCCTAAGACCATCGGAAAACACAGATATTTACATTACAATTCATTAACAGTAGCAAAATTACAGTTATGAAGTAGCAATGAAACTAATTTTATGGTTGGGGGTCACCACAACATGAGGAACTGTATTAAAGGGTCATGGCATTAGAAAGGTTGAGAACCACTGCATTAATGAGTTAAATAAACGCTTTGACGTGCTCCTTTTATATTTGCATGAGAGTCATTTACCCTTTTAAGACTATTTTAAAAATTAAATTTATTAGGCTAACATATTTCAGGTATGCCGCTTTATAATAATACAACATCTGTAGACCCTTTTTATTGATTGATTGATTTTCTTTTTCCTTTTTTTTTTTAATGGTCTGTGCCTTTCACAGTCTACAAGCTATGTAAGTTGTAGAAAATGGATAGTAATGCAAATAAGTCTTTTCTACATAGATGCAAATGAACCTTGTCGAGAGAGAGAGAGAGAGAGAGAGAGAGAGAGAGAGAGAGAGAGAGAGAGAGAGAGAGAGAGAGAGAGAAACATCGATTTGTTGTTCCACTTATTTATGCATTCATCGGTTGATACGTATATGTGCCCGACCAGGAATCGAGCCTGCCACCTTGGCATATCAGGATGACGCTCTAACCAACTGAGCTACCCGGCCAGGGCTGGCATACTCTATTGCAGCGGCTGCCGACCTTTCCCACCTCACGGACCACCGGTTGGCGGCCGCTGTTGCTCTATTGTGTACAGACACTTTGTGGGCAGGCCCCGTGCCTTCGCCTTTGCTGTGTTATGTACACACCATCAGCTCTTCAGGGATCGTGGGGAAATGAATGAAAGGGTGAGAACTATTTGAAGAAGACGGAGGCATTTTTCTTGCAAGAGAGGATAGTGATGCTGACCCATAAAAGAAAACCCTTTTGCTGTTTGATTTTGAGACACTTGCCGGTTTCTGAGGCTCGTGGATGAGACAGGGGTGCTGTGATAAACCATCAATTCCTCGCTGGGCCGGTCATGGTGAGTCCTCAAGCCCCGGGGCCTAAAACTTCTTTTTTAAAATATATTTTTTTTATTGATTTCAGAGGAAGGGAGAGGGAGAGAGAGATAGAAACCAATGATGAGAGAGAATCTTTGACTGGCTACCTCCTGCACGCCCCCCACTGGAGATCGAGCCTGCAACCCAGGCATGCGCCCTTGGCCAGAATAGAATCTGGGACCCTTCAGTCTGCAGGCCGACGCTCTATCCACTGAGCCACACTGGCTAGGGCCTAAAGCTTCTTTAGTGAAAGGGTTTTGAGCCCATCCTGTCCCTTGTTCTTGTGCATCGAGGTTGACACCTCTGAGCTACTCTGAAGAAGGCATCGCCACCCTTAAGAAGGCGCGTCATCTGCTGGCTTTCTCCCACCTTCGTGTCATCTTCCGCACGGTCTCCTCCTCAATTCCAACGGCACAAAACCAGCTGCCAAACTGTTATTCTCCGCAGCTCGCTCCCCGGCATACGTCGTCAGTTTTGGCTCAAATAAACTCATAAGAAGTCTCTACAGGTGTCCAAGTTTCTTGCGTCCACAGCCTGGCACGCTCTTCCTGTTGTAAGCGTCTTTCTCTCAGTCTGGCTGAGTTTTTATTGGACATCCTCTATCCTTGTCTAAGGCTGGGCATGCTGCCCGAAGGACGGTCCCACGGCTGGCCACCGGGCTCTCCCTCCGCACCCTGGGATGACACGGGGACACAGGCGTTCGTTCCTAGCTCCGAGGTTTCCTTCCAGGGCAATGGAGGACAGATGAGAGAGACAGCCCTCCCTGGACGCTGCTGGTTTGCTTCATTTGGGCTCACCTGCATTCCCCTGGGCTCTGGGCGCTGGGGAGCAAGCTGGTCACCTGCCCAGTGTGGCAGAGCAGCTGGGAACGCTCAGAGGCCTGCCCGGCTCCTGGAAGACCCTCATCCCTGGGGGGGATGTGCCTCCTCCAGGCAGGTGGCCGGGCTTCCCCTCCCCAGGCCTCTAAGCAACAAAGCCCTAGGCCTAGGCAGACCAGCCCTCTCGTGGCAATCAAATCAGAAACGCCTTGTAGCCCTGGGATGGAAGAGCCTCCAGGCTCACCCCGGACAGCCTCTCCCCAGCCCGCAGCCCGCAGCCCGAGCCCCCTCTGCCCTGCGGCCCGGATCGGCAGCGGATCCACCAGCTTTCCAGGGCCTCAGTGAACACAGGCTTCTGCCCGCAAAGGCCGGAGCCCTCCTGAGCTGCTCAGATTTCTCTGCAGCTGCACACAATGATGACCGCCCCACCTCGGGCCATTCCCCGTTCTTACACCGGCATAAACAGGCAAACGTGCTCTCTCAGCTTTTCCAAGCCCCTCATAGCTCTCTCCCACCCAGCCGCGGCCTCTGTCTTTCTCTGACTGGACAGTGCGGCTCAGGGGAACACCAGGCGCAGACGACACACACTTTCCAGGGCCTCACCCATTACCAGGAACCTTCCAGGGTGAGTCCCAGCCCCGAGGGCAGGGGGGTGAGTCAGACGCAGCGGGGATCACCCAGAGCTGCCTGGGCCAGCAGTGTGTGTGTGTGTGTGTGTGTGTGTGTGTGTGTGTGTGTGTGTGTGTGTGAGAGAGAGAGAGAGAGAGAGAGAGAGAGAGAGAGAGAGAGAGAGAGAGAGAATATGTGTGTCTCAGTCCGCCGGCATAATAAAGACTCCACATTTGGCTTACTAAGGCACCCCCTGTTCAGCTCGCTGATTTCTTATGTAACAAGAGGACCACCTCAAGGCAATCTCTTTTCTTTTTCTTTAGATTATTTCCTCCAACTGAGAAGAAGAGAGAGAAAGTAACCCATCCAGGCCACCCTCCGCCCTGGCCCTGGCTGGTGTGAGTGGCCACAGGCACCACCTGCAGGCATGGGGACAGGGAGATCCCGCCTTCCCATTGTATGGATGGGAAAACAGAGGCAGTGAAAGGGTGGCAGAGCAAGCCTGGCCCACCGCCCCAGACTCGGTCCTGCCCCGCCTTCTTCTGGTTCAGGAGGGCGAAGGGATGGCAGGGCTGAGGCTGAGGCTAAGCCAGCCCTTTCTCTCCTCTCTCGCCAGCTCTGAGATCTGAATGCAAAGGACTCAGAGAGAAGGTGACGCCCACGCAGCTACAATGAATGGCTTTGTTTGAGAGATCCCTCCCTTTGGGAGCCGCTCCTGCCGTCCTGTGACTGTAACTTGGGGTGGGGTGGGCTGGGACAGGCCTGTTGGACAAGGGAGGGCTGAGTAGGAGATGGGATGAGCGGTCCCTGGGGTTGCAAAAGAGGGGAGGCCCCGTGAGGAGGAGGAAGAGGAGGAGGAGGAGGAGGAGGAGGAGGAGGAGGAGGAGGAGGAGGAGGAGAGAGGAAAACGCCAGAAAGCAAGCTTCGAAAAGCCCAGATGGTTTCCTGGGCCCCTGGACCCCTTCCTGCCCCCGCTGGGCAGGCTCAGGGCAGAGTCTACTCAACACCACCTCTGGGAGGGGTGCCTATAGCGGGGTTCCCTAACCGTAACGTTGCTAGTAACCAGTTACAGCTTGTGTTTGTAGGGCCATTTGCCATTTGAAAAATACTAGCCATCAGTTCTCTCGCCTCTTGAAATGGGGCGATGCTATCCATTCCGCAGAGTCAGGGTTCTTCCTGGAGGATCTCAGTGGGTGATGCTGTCACTGCAGCCCCGGGCACCTCCCCTCTAAAGGTCCTTCTGGCGCCCGCCCTCTGCCCTCCGTTCCCACACGGCTGGTCCAGGAACACGTGGAGGGATGCGTGCTGTTCGCCACCCCACGGGCGGGAAGTGAGAAGCTCAGTTAGCCCCGCCCATCATGCCCATCAGCCTTGTCTTTCCTTCTCTTTCTTTTCCCAGGTGTAGGACCTGTCAGGGGGTCTAGGGCCCCCCTAACTCCGCTGCTCCGTCTCCCCTTCATCTCTCACAGGCGTTTCCCCCAATAAGTCTCTTGCATTTTTAAAAAATGTTTTTATTTTTATTTTATTTTTTTAAAAAATATATTTTATTGATTTTTTACAGAGAGAAAGGGAGAGGGATAGAGTTAGAAACATCGATCAGCTGCCCCCTGCACAACCCCCCCCCCCCCCCCCCCCCCCCCCCCGTCACCGGGGATGTGCCCGCAACCAAGGTACATGCCCTTGACCGGAATCGAACCTGGGACCCTTCAGTCCACAGGACGACGCTCTATCCACGGAGCCAAACTGGTTAGGGCTAAAAATGTTTTTATTGATTTTAGAGAGAGAGAGAGTAAGGACGAGAGAGAAAGAGAGGGAGAGAAACATCGATGGGCTGCCTCCTGCATGCCCCCACCTGCCAGGGATCCAGCCTGCAACCTGGGAATGGGCTCCCATCAGGAACTGACCCCGTGACCTCTTGGTTCATGGGTCGACTCTGAACCATTGAGCCGCTGGGCCAGCGGGGAAGGCTCTGGCACGTCTGACTTTGAGTTGGCTGTTGCTTCCTGGGGGACTGGGGGCACTCTGCACGGCGTTAGTCATTGAGGCCTCCGTGACTCTGGGAGAGAAGTCCTGCCGTTTTCCCACATTCACAAACCAGGAGGCAGCAGAGTTTCAGTGACTTGCCTGGCGTCCCCCAGCCAGCGGGGAGTGGAGCTGGAGTCTGAACACGGGGCTGCATTGGGGCGCCTCTGCCCTGGATCCGGGGCAATGCGGTTTTGCAGAGCGAGGGGGGCGGGGGTGGCGCGGAATGGGCTTGCTGCCCTCGCTCATCAGCACGCTGCCCACCTCCCCGATGGCCGCCCCCTCCTGGCCTGGCAGAGTGCCCGGCTCTGGCCCTGGGCCTCCTGTGGCGGCCTGGCATGCTGCCTTCCCCCCCTTAAAATCCCTTCTTCCCTCTGCTTCCCAGACACCCCTCTTCTCCTGTTTTTTTTCCTCCAATTCCTGGCTGTCCTTTCTCATCTCTGTCACCAGCTCCCTTTTCTCTGCTTGTACCTTTGTGTGGGCTGTTGGGGCTTTTTCTGTCTCAATCCCGCCTGGTCTGACCTCTTCTCTGCTTCCAGCGTCCGATGACAGGGCCCCTGTGAATGCAGCCCGGGCTCGGGGAGCAGCCGGGGCTCGGGGCCGAGCAGCCGGGGTATTACACTGGCTGACGGGTCTTCCTCCTCTGAGAGGTTGGTTTGGATTTTCTTGTTTTCTTTTCTCTTCTCAGTGTGTACAGAGGAGACTCCTCCGTGGGCGTGAGTGTGTTTTTTACAACGTTGATTTGGGCTTCCAGGCACAGCAAGTGATGCCTAGTGGCACCCGAGCCACTGTCCGGATGCTTTCTAACGTAAGTCTCCACAGGATTTTGTTGCTGCTGTTCTTGTTAATCCTCACCCGAGGATGTTTTCCCATGGGTTTTAATTAAAAAAAAAATATATATTTTTATTGATTTCAGAGAGGAAGGGAGAGGAAGAGAGAGATAGAAACATCCATGGTGAGAGGGAACCATTGATTGGCTGCCTCCAGCACGTCAGACCGAGCCCACAACCCGGGCATGTGCCCTTGATCAGAAACAAACCCGGGACCCTTCAGTCTGCAGGCCAATGCTCTATCCACTGAGCCAAACTGGCTAGGGCTCCATTGATTGTTAGAGAGTGGAAGGAAGGGGGAGACAGAAAGAGAGAAACATCAATGTGAGAGAGAGACATCGATTGGTTGCTTCCCACACAGGCCCCGGCCAGGGCTGGGGATCGAGCCTGCAACCGTGGTACATGCCCTTGACCCGAATTGAACCCGGGACCCTTCCGTCTGCCGGCTGATGCTCTATCCGCTGAGCCACACCGGCCTGGGCATCCAGGGGATTTAAAGCCTGGAAAGATGTTCCCTTGCATCAGTCTCTCCAAGGAGAAGCCGGCCAGCTCCCCCCTCCCCCCACCCCCCAGCTGTCACCTGTCAGTCGGGTACCATGGCTCCTTCCTTCCAGAGAAAGGCCCCGCCTGCCCAGCAGCTGAGAGAACACAGAGACCCTGCGGGGCCACAGAAGGGAGTGGGACATGGGAGGGGCCTCAGGGCTGAGTCTGGGCCTGAGTCACCTGCTAGGGGTGTGGCCACATAGCCAGGGGCTGACTCAGAGCCTGGAGCCCCTTCAGCTCTCACAGCGAGAATGGGAATCACAAAGGCCCAGGCTCAGGGGGACCAGGAGGGCAGGGCCACCCCCTCTTCTCTCACTGCAGACACTGAGAAGCCATGAGAGGCCGGCCAGGGCCCAAGTGAGGCTGGAGCCAGCGTGGGGTCTCAGGCTCACAGAGTGGGGCCCATCGCCCCGCCTGCTGCTCCGCCTCAGGCTCACAGCCCAGCCTCTGCCGGGTGCTGACGGTGCTGTGGGCCCATCACTGCTCTCGCGGGTGACGTGGGGGAGGCCCCGGCTTCCTGACTCACACTCAGAAGGGCGTGTCTGGGGGAGATTCTACCCCGGCAGTGCAGGCTCTGATCAGAAATGCAAGTCACTCCCTGGCCGGTTTGGCTCAGTGGATAGAGCATCAGCCCGAGGATTGAAAGGTCCCGGGTCCGATTCCGGCCCCGAGGGCACGGGCCTCAGTTGCAGGCTGGATCCCCTCCAGGATGTGTCTCTCTCACATCGATGTTTCTCTCTCTCTGTCTCTCCCCCTCCCTTCCACTCTGTCTAAAAAAATCAATGGGAAAATATCCTCGGGTGAGGATTAACTAAAAAAATTAAAAAAATACAAGTCACATCAAGACATAAGTGCTCTCTGACGTATAGTCTGTGACGTGCGTTTGGAGATAAATAGAAAAGCACAATGATGAATCTTAGAGCAATTGCCTTAGCCCAGTGGTCGGCAAACTGCGGCTCGCGAGCCACATGCGGCTCTTTGGCCCCTTGAGTGTGGCTCTTCCACAAAATACCACGGCCTGGGCGAGTCTATGTTGAAGAAGCGGCGTTAGAAGAAGTTTACGTTTAAAAAAATGTGGCTCTCCCAAGAAATTTCAGTCGTTGTCCTGTGCTTATTTGGCTCTGCGGACTCAAGAGTTTGCCGACCCCTGGCCTGGAGTCCTGCGTGAGCAGGGGTGGGTGATGTCACACCCAGTCAGCAGCTCCGAAGGCCTCCTTGGTGTTGCGTTGGCGCCACCACATGGCAGAAGGCAGTATTGCTGCAGCCACGCCAGGAAAGGGAAATCGACCTCAAAAGGCCACTTCTGCAGGGAGCCTTGGCTGGTCCCAGGGGAGAAGGGTGTTTGGAAACAAGACCCAGGGGGCTCGTTGCCATGGAAGCACCAAGATTTCAGGCCCCGAGGGCAGGCTGTGCCTTTGATGTGTCCTCCTCTGCGGCCCAGGGCCCAGACTCTACAAAGTTACATGCCAACGTGTACATGTTTGTCTAGTACACATGCAAATAATTTTTTTTTTTTTCAGGTAAAACAAAAGACAAACCTAAACTAAAACCAAAGCCAGAAACCAAACCAATCAAAAAACAACCACCCCCCCCTAACCCGAAAGGTTACAGTTTTAGTACCCTAGTTTTCTGTGTATGTAACCCAGAAATTCACCGGTTTTGTATGTAACCCAGAAATTCTAACCATCTTTACTCAGCGCCTGTAATAGTTGGTCTCTTAAATGCTCTCTGTACCAGCTTTACCGTCTGCTGGTTCTCTCGTGATTGGGTAAATACATCACGAAAGGACAGGCGAATGAAGACACTTGGATAAATGGGTACATGAAGAGCGAAATCAAATCTTAACTCAGGAAAAGTGATACCTGACCTTCAGTTCCAAGAGAGTGCCACATGGTTTGTTTCCAACCCCCCTCTCTCCATCGCTGTAGCTCCCTTTCCCGTCATTCTTCGTATATTTCTCCACTTTCGCTTAATCCAAGAATGCACGGGAAGTAGTTTGGAATTGCTAACCCCATACACTGTGAAAATGAGGACTACTCACCCATGTTCAATATTTGTTTATAGTTTTGTGTGTGTGTTCTTGTCTTAACTGAGTATATATGCTCACAGTGCTACGGGCAAAATTTCTTGGGTTGGTTCTTTTTTTAAAAAAAAAATATTTTACTGACTTTTTTTACAGAGAGGAAGGGAGAAGGATAGAGCGTTAGAAACATCGATGGGAGAGAAACATCGACCAGCTGCCTCCTGCACACCCCCCACTGGGGATGTGCCCGCAACCAAGGTACATGCCCTTGACCGGAATCGAACCTGGGACCCTTCGGTCCGCAGGCCAACGCTCTATCCACTGAGCCAAACCGGTTAGGACTTGGGTTAGTTCTTCTCTTTCCCTCTTCCCGGGAGATTCTGAGTCTGACTGGTTGGGCTTATTCCATGACCCTTAGCTAGAGTGTTCCTAACAAGTCCTCGCTTTCTGCACAGGGTGGCCATGGGAATAGAAATAGCAAATATACACACCGCAGAATGCAGAAAAACAGAGTCCGAGGGTGTCCCAGGATGGGTGCCTTCAATTCACCAGCGACATATTTTGACTAGCCTTTTGCTGATAGCCTAACTACTACACATTAGCTCTTCCCTCCCGCATGGAAAATGGCAGTGTCAACACATTTTAATGAACTCCAGGTATTTTTCTCTGCTGAGAACCCTGAGAAATGGCTCTCCCTCGAAAGGACCCCAGATAATACAAGGCAGTCCCAGATGTCTAGAGCTGGGCCATTCGAAGCCAGTCTTAAACAAGAGATGGAATGATATTCCTGCCTGCTCAGTTTTATATGTGGTTTGAGTGTACTTTTGGTGGCAAGGGAATTTTTTTTTTTATGACTCAAATAAATGACATCTAATTTTTAGTTTTTTGTTTGTTTGTTTTAAAACATATTTTATTGATTTTTTTACAGAGAGGAAGGGAGAGGGATAGAGAGTTAGAAACATCGATGAGAGAGAAACATCAATCAGCTGCCTCCTGCACACCCCCCACTGGGGATGCGCCCGCAACCAAGGTACATGCCCTTGACCGGAATCGAACCTGGGACCCTTCAGTCCGCAGGCCGACGCTCTATCCACTGAGCCAAACCGGTTAGGGCTAATTTTTAGTTTTTGATAGCTGGGCTGTGTATATTGTTCGCACAGTGTCAGGAACAAGATTCTAACAAAGCCTAACTCGGAGCAAAACTTGGGGTTCATCTTCAGGTCTCTGTCCCCTACTCATCACGCTTTCCAGTCTTAATGGTCTTCTCTCTGACTTCCATGGATGCGGTGTCCCTAGCATCTTATACATTTTAAACCATCTTTCATCAAAGTATCTGAAATCCATTCACATGAAGGTATGAATAGCTGGTAATAGCTTAAAGGAGGACTCCCCTTTTCCGATGCCTATGGGAACCGTTAGTGGTCCATGATCCTGCCCTCAGGGCCAGCTGCAGGCGTTCAGGGTCCAGTGCAAAATGAAAACGTGCCCACATTCACCAATACCCCGGGGGGAAAGTGCCATTAAAATCTAAAACGTTTTTCCTTTAAAAGTATTTTTTCCTTTTTTCTTTTTTTTTTTAATATATATTTTATTGATTTTTTATAGAGAGGAAGGGAGAGGGACAGAGAGCTAGAAACATCGATGAGAGAGAAACACCGACCAGCTGCCTCCTGCACATCCCCTACCGGGGATGTGCCCGCAACCAATGTACATGCCCTTAACCGGAATTGAACCTGGGACCCTTCAGTCCGCAGACCGACGCTCTATCCACTGAGCCAAACCGGCTTCGGCAAAAATATTTTTTTCTTGACCTAGCCGGTTTGGCTCAGTGGATAGAGCGTCGGCCTGTGGACTGAAGGGTCCTGGGTTCGATTCCAGTCAAGGGCACGTGCCTGGGTTGTGGGCTCGATCCCCAGAGGGGGGCGTGTAGGAGGCAGCCGACCCATGACACTCTCTCATCATTGATGTTTCTCTCTCTCTCCCCCTCTCCCTTCCTCTCTGAAATGAATAAGAATATATTTAAAAAATATTTTTTAAAAATGTAATAAGTGTAATGGTGATACATGGGAAACAACGTAAACTTTTGATCTGCAACAATGTAGTTTTTAGTGTCATACTTTTATATACTACAATGAGTAATGCTATTTACTAATTAATTTGATATCATGAGTGATTATAAGAGTTTTCTGGCTCAGTTTTCTGCAGGTTTATATATCAGCCCCTTAGAATGTATACCTTCACGATGGTGACAGGAGAGCATTAAACTGAGCAACTGTTGGTGACTGGGTTCCCGGGACGTAGGAGCTGAGAAGGGGTGGGGCGTGCAGAGTGTGTATCAGGGACCAGCATCTGTGTGTGGAGGTGGGACGCGGTGGTATTTGTCAGAGGGGGAAGCCAAAATGTGATGCAGTTGAGACAACATTTTGGCTAATCCCGTGGGTGCTCTGGACCATCCAGGGCCCAGAGGAGGACATGCTAAATTGGGTCACAGTCTCCCCGCCCCCCCCCCCCCACCAATATATTTTTATTGATATCAGAGAGGAAGGAAGAGGGAGATAGAGGTAGAAATATCCATGATGAGAGACAATCATGGATGGATCGGCTGCCTCCTGCAAGTCCCCCACTGGGGATCGAGCCCACAACCCGGGCATGTGCTTTTGACCGGAATCGAACCCGGGACCTTTCCGTTCGCAGGCCGACGCTCTATCCACTGAGCCACACTGGCGAGGGCATGGGTCACAGTCTTTCTACTCCTGCCCTCGCAGGCCCTGGAGGTGGGCTGCCCAGCTGGCCGATGGCATCCTCATGGTGTCGTTGAACACGTGTCTCTAACCCAGCGGCATTTAACCGGGGGCGCTCTGCCTCTCAGGGAGCACTTGGCAATGCTGGACATTGTTGGTTGCCATGACGGCAGGGGAGCTACTGACACCGAGTAAGTGGAGGCCAGGGATGCTGTAAGCACCCTATAATGCACAGAACCGCCCCCCCCCCCCCGCCACACACACAAAGAACTATCTGGTCCAAAATGTCAATAGTACAGACATTGGAAAACCCTGCGTAACCTTTTATTTCCTCTAAAAAATGCAGTTGGATCTGGACGTTTGAGTCGGTTCAAGGTCAGCTGTGGACAGAGGACAGAAGTCTTCCCAAGTGGACCCGTGTTGTACATCCTATTGTATCAGGTAAGAAGGCACGAATGCCCCCCTTTTTTTTTGGTGATGCACAGATTAATAAGTGAGCTCAGATGTATTCATTATCAAGTTTTCTCATTAGCCTTTTATCTAATAGTTTTACCACTAAGGACTGACAGTGGTGACTTCTAATTCTGTCAATTGCTTCCTATAGCTGTAATCTATAATAATAAAATCGTAATATGCTATTTAGACCGGGCGTCCTTCCCGATGACCTGGACGAAGCCGGGGCTGCCAGGGAAGCCTGGGTCCTGGGTGCCAGAGTGAAGCCGGAGCCGGCAGCCGGGAGAAGGAAGGCCCGCGCTTGCACGAATGTCGTGCATCGGGCCTCTAGTTCTCCTATAAAGAAAAGCATTGCCCTACCAACCGGTGACCCTGAAGTAGCCCGGACAGGAAAGGCGGGATGCGTGCATGATTCTTTCCCTTTCTCAATTTTCAGAACACCCTGGTCATGAAAAACGTGGTTAAAATATTCTCTAGAGGTGTTTTCAGAAAAACCACCCTCTGAGGAGCAGAACAGGAAGAGTGTCGGTATAGACCAGTGGTCGGCAAACTCATTAGTCAACAGAACTGCAAGCTGCATGTGGCTCGCGAGCCACCGTTTGCCAACCACTGGTATAGACCAAGCACTTGGCTTTAAGGAGTCCACCAGGCCGGCTGGGACCACACAGGGCTCTAGGGGGCAGCAGAGACCACCAGCTGCCGGAGCCGGAGCATCCCGGCTTTGATACCATCACAGACTCCTTATCGCCGACCAGACCAACCACTAGAATGCTGACCTGAGAGGCACCATCCGGGCATGGCCGCAGGGAGGGGCAGGGCTCTCTCTGGCCTGGTCCTGGTTCCCAGCAGCCCCGTGCTCCTCTCCCACCCCATCTATCCCTCTTGAAGATGGAAAGGACCCCTATTCTGATCTTGCTGTTTAGCTTTCCTTTTTTGGTGTGTTCCTATGGATTTGCCTATTCCGGATCCTTCCTACAAACTGGGACCAGACACTGTAAGGCCTTCTGCAATGGCTTCCTTCACTTAGGGTTCATCCGGGGGTAGCTCGTACCAGGACTCCATTCCTTTTCATGGCTGCATACTATTCCACTCAATGGCCACACCGCATCTGTCTATCCGTCCATCCATCGATGGCCTTTGGGTTGTTTCCACGTTCTGGCTGTTATGGACGATGCTGTCACGCAGCTTCGAGGACAGGTCTTTCCATCCCGGGGAGTGGCATGTTACCTGCCGTTCCATTTTGAGGGGCTGCAGATGATTCCCAATGTGTTCCCTTCCCACCAGCCATGCCTGAGAACTCTGTCGTACCCTTGACCTTGGCTTCTTCTCCCGCTCGCCTTAGAATTCTGGGATGGGAAGACCCGGGCGTGAGAATGCTGCGGCCGGCTTCCCCGCTCCCGTCCCCGCGGCTCTAGCCACGCGCGGCTACAACCCTGCGAACGAATGGCCTGCGTCGCATGCACACTCGGGCCTTTGGGGGATCTGTCTTCCTTGCTCAGGGGACATGGAAGCCTGGGGGGCTGACTCTGAATCCAGGGAAAGTGGTGCTGAGGAGGGGTCCCCAGAGAGGCCAGGGCCACAGCCAAGTCCTTGAGCCTGTGAAGGTCACTTTGACCTTGACTTTCCTTGGCCTGTGGCCACATCACTCCAGTCTCGGCCTCTGTGGTCTCGGTTTCCGCCTTTTGGTCTGTCTTCACATCTCCCTGTGCCTCTGTCTTAGGAGGGCATTTACGATGCATTTAGGATCGTAAATGCCCTCCTATTTCAAGGCTCTTAACTTGACACATCTGCGAAGATCCCTTTTCCAAACAAAGAATTGCTTACAGCTCCCAGAGCTTAGGACTCATTGGTCTGGGGACCATTTTCTTCCTTTCTTTTTTATTTATAATATATTTTTATTGATTTCAGAGAGGAAGAGAGAGGGGGAGAGAGAGATAGACACAGCAATGATGAGAGAGAAGCACTGATTGGCTGCCTCCTACACGCCCCACACTGGGGATTGAGCCTGCAACTGGGGCCTGTGGCCTTGAGCGGAATTGAACCCGGGCCCCTTCAGTCCGCAGACTGACGCTCTATCCACTGAGCCAAACCGGCCAGGGCTGGGGGACCGTTTTCCAGCTTGCCACACACGACGGTTCAGAAATCACCGATGTGGCCCACGTCCTTAGGGTAGACCAGGCCTAGGAGATGGGAGCCCCGAGAGAAGGGATGGATTTGAGGTTCCCAGGCCTCCTCTGTCTGGTCCTGGTCCCCAGGGATAGGACAGCTGACGTGTCCTGAGCGGTCCTCACCCACTAATCTAAGCCCAGGACACACCCTGTCCCTTCCCTCCTCCTAACAACCTGGTGAGGTGGGCCCCTACTATTATCTGCCATTTTGCAGATGAGAAAAGTAGGGGGAAGGGAGGCTGAGTCACTCGCCGAAGGGGATGGAGCTGATGGCCGGTGGAGCTGGGCGAGCCACCGGGCAGCCGGAGCCCAACACCTCCTGCAGGGCGGGCCCCACGTTGGGTACAAATCACCCCATTTGTACCCACCTAGCAAATATGGAACCACACTTTCCAGAAAGAAAGGGACCCCCCTGAACCCCTTGCCCCCCTCCTTCTCAGAACCACGGGTCCAAAGTCTTGGTGAGTCCCAGCCTCCAGCTATCAGGCAGCTTCTCGACTTAACCCTGGGGGTTGGGGAGGGGAGACACGCAGGTCCTGCAAAGAGGGGGGACAGCTGGGATCCTAATGCATCTCCCAGGTTAGCAGCCCAGGAGGGGCCCTGGAAGTTCCCCAGCCTCCAGGTCCCGCGGGAAAGGCCGGCAGGGAAGGAAGGCGGGCATGTTCCCGGGCACCGTGGGCACCTGTGTGCTCCGGGCCATGACTCACGTCCCTCCGGAGCGCCTCGGGGAAACGTTTACCAGCTCCACCTCCTTCCACGCTGCCTTATAGCTCCCCTCCCGGCGGGGCCGCCTCAGAGAGCTTGGAGCAGCCCTGCCCTCCGGTCCTCCCCACGCAGCCCACCCACGGCCAGGCCATGGCAGCTCCGGCGGCCCCGGTCTCCGGGCAGCGGGCAGCAGCCGCACGTCTTGGCTCCAACCAGAACGCCGTGAAGTACTTGGGCCAGGACTTCGAGACGCTCAGGAGGCAGTGCTTGGATGCAGGGGTGCTATTTAAGGACCCCGAGTTCCCAGCGTGCCCGTCAGCCTTGGGCGACAAGGATCTTGGACCAGGCTCCCCCCAAACTCAAGGCGTTGTCTGGAAGCGGCCGCCGGTAAGGAGACGGGTCAGGCAGGATGGAGGGCTCTCGCTTCAGGTCAGAAGTAGTTGAGGGAGAAGGCGGGGCTCTGGATCCTCAATTCCTAGACCCTATATTTCGGAACCTCTTTCCCTTTAACAATCTTTTTTTCAGAGGCGGTGAGGTTGGAGGGAAGAGCATGTATAGGCGTTGGGACCAGACGAGTTAGATTTGAATCCTGGCTCTGCCTGTGTGGTCTTGGACACATAACCCCCGTGAGCCTCAGTTTTCCCATCTGTGAAATGGTACCACTGGCACCTTACATTTCCAGGGTTGGCATGAGGCCTAGAGATGAAGCTCAGAGCATCGTGCCTGGCCCACCACAGGCACAGACCGCGTGGTCGTGGCTGCCTGGGCCCCTGGGCCGGTGCACAGGGGGACAGGCCAAGGCTAGATGTAGCCATTGGTGAGGGGTAAGTGGTGACATCGTTGCTGAAAGGGTTGCTCAAGGTCACAAGCTGGGTCACTGTTCCATCAGGGCTGGTGAGTGGAGAGGTGGGGGCTGCGGGTCTGTGAACGCAGCTGGAACTCGGGGCCTCCTGAGTGCTGTCACTGGTATCACCCCAAACTCAAAAGCAGAGACTGGAGACCCATTCCCCCCAAACCCATGTCCGTGACCTACCGCGACGGGACCCTTGTCACGTGATGTGCCCTCAGGGGTCGGAGCCCCCTCTGCAGGGCGGATGTGAGAACTGAGAGAGTCGTCAGCGTCTGCCACGTAAAAAGGCTCATCAGAGCACATGCTCTGGGGCCTTGGGCCAGGGCGCCTTAGTCTTCCAGAGCATGATGGGAAAATCAGGCCGTGGGACCCGTTTTCTTGGCCCTGGATGACAAGGGGGTAATTCTTGGGATGTGGCCCAATCCTACCCCTTCGTTTTCATTCGACCAGTTCTGCCCAACAGTTTCCACCTCTGAGGGCCACTCCTTTGCCTGCCTCTCTCCTGCCCACCCCAGTCCGTCTGCCCTCCCCTCTTGAAACACATGGCATTCCTCAGGAATGTTTGCGAAATCAAGGTTGGGAATCATGGTTTTATAATCTTTCTTTCTTTTTATAAACTGGGGATTTCTTTATTTCATTTTTTCCCATTCCTCTATGGAGTGGTTTTGGTTTTTTAAAAAATATATTTTATTGATTTTTACAGAGAGGAAGGGAGAGGGATACTTAACCTCAATGAGAGAGAAACATCGATCAGCTGCCTCCTGCACACCCCCTACTGGGGATGTGCCCGCAACCAAGGCACATGCCCTTGACCGGAATCGAACCTGGGACCTTTCAGTCCGCAGGCCGACACTCTATCCACTGAGTCAAACCGGTCAGGGCTATGGAGTGGTTTTATATTCTTGTCTCAAGAGTTGACAGCTACATTTCATTTCAACAGACAGTATTTTTAGGCCTCTGTGATTTTTTTTCTTTAAAGACTAGTTTATTGATTTTTATTTATTTATTTTATTTTTTAAAAAAATATTTTTATTGATTTTTTACAGAGTGGAAGGGAGAGGGATAGAGAGAAACATCGATGAGAGAGAAACATCGATGAGAGAGAAACATCGATGAGAGAGAAACATCGATCAGCTGCCTCCCGCACGCCTCCCGCTGGGGATGTGCCCGCAACCAAGGTACATGCCCTTGACCAGAATCGAACCCGGGACCCTTCAGTCCGCAGGCTGACGCTCTATCCACTGAGCCACCCGGGCCAGGGCTAGGCCTCTGTGTCAGGCATCGGCTCTGCACTGCTGGGAACGCGGTGGGGCAGGTTCATTGCTGCAGACAGACTCTGGCGCTGGGGTTGGAGGAAGCGGAGGGTCCTGACAGAGGCCAGGGCCGGTCTAACGCGCTGGGAGCGTGTTTGCAAGTTGCCTTGGTCAGAGAGAAGATGCGATTGCAGTACCTTCCTGCCTCGGATCCCTTACCGGTGCCCGTGTTTCTCTCACACCCATTCACCAGAGGCCGAAGCAAGTAAGGCCTGAGTCATGGGTGTTTACGGAGTGTGCTGAGATCCTTACCTGAGTGATCGTCGCATTACTAATGACAAGACGTGGTTGTTATTCAGGAAGAAAAAAAAAACAGTGTCCCAAGTGTGTGTGTGTGTGTGTGTGTGTGTGTATGTGTGTGTGTGTGTGGGGGGGGGTCCTGGTCTCTTTTCAGCCTCTTTGGCTGCCAAACTGCTTTGTGTCTCCGATCCGAGTTCCAGTAGAAAGTTAGCCCTGGAGAGAAGACTTCTGGAATGTTCTTCCGGCCTAGGCTGAGATGCCATCTCCTCACAAAGCTGGGGACGCCCTGTGGCCCCCGGAAGATTCATAACCTATTAGTCATGATGTCCCCGGGTTGTTTTTTTCCTGGGTCGGGGGAGGTGGTGCATTTTGAAACCTGCTAAGAATAACACGCAGTAAAATGAGCATTCCGTCGACGTGTACCCCGCTCAGCACCGTTCTGCTGATCACACTTGGCAACTTGTTTCTGGCCTTTGCAAACCACTCTGTCTTCTAAACCGAACTCAACATGTTCGCAGAACTCGGCAGGCTTCTTGGCCACATGTCGAATGAGCTCATATCGCGCGGACAGTGGGACAGTGGGACGTGGGACGTGGGACGTGGGTAACGGACTGGCTGGCTCAGGCGAGCGAGCGACTTGGGACGCGTCAGCGTGTTCCACAGTCGGGAGCCGGAGCCCCGGGTTTGGGCGATGTCGCCGAGAGCGGATGCTTCGGACAGGCGGTTGCCGCGGGATCTGGGTCCCTGCAGAGGGCGGAGGCCTGGTCAGGGGTTCCCTGATTCGTAGGGGTGAGTGGAGCTGAGGAACCCTTGGAGGAGACTGGGGACACCTTAGGCAGGTGAGGAGAGGATGAGAGATGATCTCCTAGGTCCGTGATCAGCAAACCGCGGCTCGCGAGCCACACGCGGCTCGCTGGCCCCTTGAGTGTGGCTCTTCCACAAAATACCACGGCCTGGGCGAGTCTGTTTTGAAGAAGTGGCGTTAGAAGAAGTTTAAGTTTAAAAAATGTGGCTCTCCAAAGAAATTTCAATAGTTGTACTGTTGATATTTGGCTCTGTTGACTAATGAGTTTGACAACCACTGTCCTAGGTCGCTGTGAAGTCTGACTTCAGGGACTCGGAAGCCGTCTTGGCCCCTGTGGCCACCATCGCTGGGCATCTTATGACGTGTGTTTTGTCTCCAATTGCTTTCAGGAACTGTGCCCCAGCCCCCAGTTTATCTCTGGGGGAGCCACCCGCACGGACATTTGCCAAGGTGATCTGGGTGAGTAGCCGGGCCTGTCCTGTTTGTTTTGTGCAGGGCGGGTGTGCGTGTGCCACGCGTGACGTCAGATTAAGCTGTTAGACGTGACTGCCTGTAGTTGCCTTTAGTGGGCATAATTTGCCCTATAAAATGGCCATGTCTCTACAATTAGGGACTGTCGTAATAGATGCTTTTATAATTAGTAAGGAAACAGGGATGCCCTCTCTCTAGCCAAGCTTCCTTTCACAGGCCTGGGATCCTAGGACTAAGGAGATATGCCCCTCCCAGCCTCTCATATTCCCTCCAATCGGGTGCAGTTACGCGTTGGAAATCATTAATTTTGTTCTGTACGTTCTGGCCTCAAAGGTCAGACCCCCCAGGTTGTCCGTGGTAGCAGATGGGTGCTCCTGACCTTCTAAGCACTCCTGATCCCAGGGCCTCCTGGTTGAGGGGGACAAGACTGGCCTTTTTGGGGACAGCATGGCTCTGACTTAGATTCGCTGGGATTCTAAACCGCCATCCAGTGGCAGCCCCAACATACGGGACAGGAAAGGAGAGCATCGAGGAGACAAATCCCACTTGCTGAAAGGCAGTAAAACAAACCAAATCTCAGCATCCATCAGGACCCAATAACCTTCATCTTTTGGGGGGTCCACCCCCCTTTTCCCTCCTGGTTCTAGCCAGGAAAGTGTCTCCAATCCGCTGGAAACCTTTGTGATTTGGAAGGCCACAGGGCACCTCATTTTAAATGCCTCCGTGTTCTCTCCTTTGAGTCAGAGCTCAGAGCTCCCGCAGGGCGAGCAGTAAGCAGTGAGAATCCGTCAGGTGCCACCTAATTTCCCACGTGGCTCAGGGAAGCCCGACTTCCCACCGAGGCTTTTAGCAGCTCCTTGTTAGTGACGGTTAACTTAGTACCAGGCATTTAATAAGTGTCGTCTAATTGATCGGCTTGGGTAGCTCCTCCCTGGATTCGTTATAAGTCAGCAAGGAGGAAAGAGGGCTTCCGGAAAGAGGCCTGAGCATTACCATGGTGCGTGTGCGCTGCTGAGGGATGGAGCGGGATGGAGTCCAGGTACGACCCAAACTGACTCCCAGCACCCAGCTCCCACCCAGGTCTGTGGGGCCTCGCCCGGGGGCCGCCCTGGGGTAGCCCAGCCATTGAGGTGGTGTTTTTGTTTTTTATTTGTTTTGTTTTGTTTTTAAAAAAATATATTTTATTGATTTTTTTACAGAGAGGAAGGGAGAGTTAGAAACATCGATGAGAGAGAAACATCCATCAGCTGCCTCCTGCACACCCCCTACTGGGGATGTGTCCACAACCAAGGTACATGCCCTTGACCGGAATCGAACCTGGGACCCTTCAGTCTGCAGGCCGACGCTCTATCCACTGAGCCACACTGGTCAGGGCTTGTTGTTTTTTAAAAATCGCTATCATGGAAACCTCTTTTGAAAGTAATTAATTTATTAAACGTTTTTCAATGACAGTCGCCATCCAGCATCACATTCGTTGCAGGTGCACAGCCTCGTGGTTAGACATTGACGTAACGGACGAAGCGATCCCCCGACGTGTCCAGCACCTGCCTGGCGCCGTGCATAGTTATCACAATACGATTGGCCGTCCCCCTGGGCTGTGCGCTGGGGCTTGTGGGGACACATGGGGAGCCGGTGTGAGGAAGGGGGGTGCTGACGGAGCTGAATCCCGTGGCCCTTTGGGTGCAAAAATAAGACAAGATGCCGGAGGCCAGGGCGAACGGAGACGGAAATGGACAGAGGAGCTCTAAGAGCCATCGCTCGCCCGGGCCCAGGCTGGCATCCGCACACGGCAAGGCGCACAGTTGGCACCTGCCCGCTCCCAAATGGCCTGGCCCTCCCCAACCCGCGCTGGGGACCCCAGGGATTCCAATGAGGGCGTCAGCTATTGAACAAAGGACGGTGGCGGGTCGCCATGGCAACATGAGGATGGCCTCCCAGCCTCGAACATATTAAGAGACGAGGCGACGTGAGCTCAGATGGGAACATGCCCAGGAGCCCGGTGGGGTGGGGTGTGGTGGGCAGGAAGCGAGGTGTTTTCCGCTGGGAAAACACCCCGTTACAGTGTCTGAGGGCAAAACCACGCGACAGGAGACAGGAAGGACGCAAAGCTCGGGGAGAGGGGACCCTGGCCGGGTCCCAGGGGGGCAGACAGCCGCAGAGAAAGCGATTTCAACCAGCAGCCGGCACAGGTGTGGTGTGGGCTCACCCACAGAAACAAAACAAACAAAACCCACATAATTTCCCCAGAGACCGAAGGCGGATCTCGAGGGTGAATCAGCCGCCTGCAGGGCCACTGGCGGAGGGTCAGGCCCCGCAGGGCTGGCGTGGGCCCGAGTTAGCTGAGACACAGGCCTGTTCCGTTTGGCTGGTGCAGCGCTGCCTGCCCAGTGATCGATGTCCTGGGCCTGGGAGGTTTCCACGTAAAACAACAAGAAAACAGATTTCGGGCTTCTCTTAAAAACGGCAAAACCTGGCCCAGATCCCTCGCTGCAGTCACCCTACAAATATGGATTGAGCACCCACTCTGTGCCAAGTCCTCTTCTAGGCCCCAAAGATACAGTAGTGGGGTGGGGGCGGGGAGTCTTGGATGTCCTGGAGTCTACTGTTCTACTGGGGAAAACAACCAATAAACCAATACGTGTGCCAGGTGGTGGTAAAAGCCATAGAGAAAGGAAAGCCACGTGAGAGGAGAGAGAGTGACCCGGGGCGGGGGGGGGGGGTGGCTGTTAGAGGGGGGGGCCCAGGAGTTCCTGGGCCCCGCAATGCCAGGATCGTTGGGCTCTGGGGTCTGCTTTTAGAACGGTGGTAGCTCGCTCTACGCCGACGACACCGTGAGGGAGATTTGCGGGAAAGTGTGTTTGATTCTTCATTTACAGATACCGCGGCGGGGAGGGGGGTCACGTGGCGGGTTCAGGGCCGGCTCGTGGTGGGATGCTCACAGGATTGGAGACGGTGTGGCTTGCCAGACATGCTGCTTTGTCAGCATCAGGGATGGTTTCTTGCTCCTGCAGCTCTCTCTGCAGCCCCCCAAGACGGAGCCTGGGTACGACAAAGGGCCTCTGTCCTCTGGGCCGTGGGCGAAGGGCCCCGTGTGCCCGGAGCTGCCCCCCCGGGTCTTGGCTGGGCTCCTGGAGAGGCGACGGGCGTGCTGTGTGGTCTGTTCTGACCTGTCGGGACCAGTGGCCCTCCTGGCTGACTCCGGCCACCTCCGTGCAGGGACACGGCATGTTCTCTCTCCGTGTTTGGGAAGTCACAGCCTGAGTTCTTGCTCCCCGGGGCCCATCGTAAGGCAAGATGTTCAGACTTCCCAGCTTTGACTGTCATATCCGGAGGGAATTTTTGAATTTAGAGATTTCTTTTTTTAAGCAAAGCCTGACCCGGGATGATTCCTTCTTGACTGACGTAGAGCTTTCCCCGACGGAGCAGAGCGAGGACGTCACTGTTAGGGGTGGGGTGTGTCCCTGTTTCCGGGAAACCGGGAAGCTACTGCTGCCATGGGGCAGGGGGATGGGTGGGGGAGAGGGAGCCAGGGGGCCATTGTTTGAGTGAAATAATAAAAAAAAAAAATACATCACTTTATTATCTGAACAAATATGAAACCCATTACATGTGTAAACGAAATAAGGAGTGGGGAGAGCAAAGCTCAGGTGCTCTCCCAACTTCCCACGAGGTCAGTGACCTAGGAGGCCCCACCTCAGCTCCCTGATTGGCCAAACCTCAACCCCCCCCCCCCCAGTCTTCCTTGGTGAGAAGCAAGAAATCCCATGAGTACCTGTGCCAGCCCCTTTACCTCTCCCCTTGTACCATCGGAAGGATGGCATTTGTGAGTGAGGTGGACCCTGGTGAGAGAGAGAGGTGGGGGGCAGGGCTGCCTTCTGGATTGTGTCTATGAGAGAGAGAGAGAGAGAGAGGAGCTGGGTTTTTTAAAATATATATTTTTATTGATTTCAGAGAGGAAGGGAGAGGGAGAGAGAGATAGAAACATCCATGATGAGAGAGAATCATGGATCGGCTGCCTCCTGCACGCCCCCTACTGGGGATTGAGCCGAAACCCAGGCATGTGCCCTTGGCCGGGAATTAAACAGTGACCTCCTGGTTCATAGTCTTCGCTCAACCACGGAGCCACGCCGGCCGGAGTGGGTTTTCTGTTTTCTTCTGCATTTGCTTGGATCTCTGAGCTGACCATTATTGAACCCTGGACTCTTTAACCTCTCGACTTTATTTCTTCTGCCTTAATTAGCATGATGCAAGGCGAATCAATATCTCAAGGCTGTTTTAAGCAACAAGGCATCGAGGCTGTCATGCTGAGCTCTCAAACACAAAAGGGTAGTTTTTGAAACACACAGCCAACTTCCTGTCATCCAACATCATGCGGGCAAGGAACACAGACACACACGCACACGCACACACACACACACATCTTGGCCTGGCAAATAGATGTTTCCTCCAACTGAATGTCTTATCAGAGTTGCTAATAAGGAGCCAAAAAAGACATATATATATATATATATATACACACACACACACACACACACACATATATATATATATATATATATTTATTGATTTCAGAGAGGCAGGGAGAGGAGAGAGAAATATCAATGATGAGAGAGAATCATTGATCGGCTGCCTCCTGCACCTCCCCCCCCCCCTTACTGGGGATCGAGCCTGCAAACCCAGGCATGTGCCCTGACTGGAATCCAGCCTGGAACCCTTCAGTCCCAAAAAGACATTCTGGCGTTTGTTCTTTCCATTGCTTTCCACTGGGTGAGTGCTTGGAGATGTGAAATGGTCAGCACGCGGGGCGATCCGGAGGACCAGAGAAATCTCTATCCGAGGACACGCCTTCCAACGCGGCGGCAGGAGCTGACTGCTGCCCGTGACCTTGAGACACGGGGGGAGGAGAGAGTCGGGCTGGGAAGGGAGAGAAAGCAGGACCCTGCAGGCCTGGCCTGACCAGTGTCCCCACCACCCGGCGCAGGTGACTGCTGGCTCCTGGCGGCCATCGCGTCCCTCACCTTGAATGAAGAGCTGCTTTCCCGGGTCGTGCCCAGGGACCAGAACTTCCAGGAGAGCTACGCAGGGATCTTCCGTTTCCAGGTCCTGCACGGTGCTCGTGGCCCTTGACCCTCCCTTCCACCGTCCCGCCCAGATCTACCGAATCAGAAGCTCTGGGGTGGGGCCCAGGAGCCTACGTTTTCCTGGCCCCTCCACACCCTTGAGCTTGCGATCCATCCAGTCACCTACACCAGTGGTCGGCAAACTGCGGCTCGAGAGCCACATGCGGCTCTTTGGCCCCTTGAGTGTGGCTCTTCCACAAAATACCACGGCCTGGGCGAGTCTATTTTGAAGAAGTGGCATTAGAAGAAGTTTAAGTTTTAAAAATGTGGCTCTCAAAAGAAATTTCAATCGTTGTGCTGTTGATATTTGGCTCTGTGGACTCATGAGTTTGCCGACCACTGCCCTACACATCCACCCGCCCCCCCCCCCCCCCCACCATCTCCCCCAGGCCTCAGGGTCTTGAGGAAAGGGCAGGGGAGTGAGTGCCAGGAGCTGTGGGTCCGGGTCACACCCGGTTCCCACAAACGCAGGCACAGGACTCGATGCTTCCCGACTCCGTCAGCATCTCCCACGTGCATGGACGAGTAAGACCCCGATCCTGCTCTTCAGGAGCTTGGAACCCACTACAGGTCCAAGACCTGAACACTGAGCCTCACAGAGGCTTCTCTGGGGTTCCCCCCGCCCCCCAGCTCTCCCCTGAGCGGCGCTGTGTCCCCCCCCCCCGTCCCCCCACAGTTCTGGCAGTACGGCGAGTGGGTGCAGGTGGTGGTGGACGACAGGCTGCCCACCCGGGACGGGCAGCTGCTCTTCCTGCACTCCGCCGACGGCAGCGAGTTCTGGAGCGCGCTGCTGGAGAAGGCCTACGCCAAGTAAGTGGGGTGGGGAGGCGCTTGGAGACCCCACAGTCTTCCCGGAGGATCTCAGCTGCCCCCTCGCCCCCAAACTCAAGGTGCCACGCCCAAGTCTTTCCCGGCACCTGGTCCCCCATGCCCTGGACCAGGGGTCCTCAAACTTTTTAAACAGGGGGCCAGTTCACTGTCCCTCAGACTGTTGGAGAGCCGGACTATAGTTTAAAAAAAACCTATGAACAAATTCCTATGCACACTGCACATATCTTATTTTGAAGTAAAAAAACAAAACGGCAAAAACACCTGCATGTGGCCCGCGGGCCGTAGTTTGAGGACCTGGACCCTCGGTGACTGAGAGAGACAGAAACTCGGGCTGGGCGTTGGCTCGCTCAGCGCTGTCCCCAGGAACGTGAATGGGGGGAGCCACGGCTGCCCGAGCTTTCTCTGCTCTGAAACCCCATGGGCCGTGTGTAGGCCCACGTGGATTTTGAAAAGGGTGATAAAGAAGAAGAAGAAAGTGAATGTACTCAGATACCAAATGCGCCAGAGTCTACTGACCGCTGGTTCAGCCGTCCTCCTCCCCGCTGGCATGCGGCGCTCGATGCCTTTTTCTGGGCTCCTTCAATTAGCTCCCCGCACTGGCACCCTCTTCTGTGACCCCGGCGCCTCTCCGGCCGTGTTCCGGCAGCAGGTCCCTCGGGGTGCCTCTCAGCCTTGAGGGAGGGTCCCCCTCATCCCCATTCGTGCCCCCCAACCCTCAGAAACCCAAGAAGCGAGGGTCAGCTTTGGAAAGGTGACGCTTGGCAAAGGGTGGCCTGGGGGGAGGTGGTCTGAGGATGCGTTCCCGGCAAGGTGCTGAGTTGGCCACGTGGAACGGTGGCCCAGCACCTTCCCGGGCCACAGTGAGACCGGCAAGCCTCCTCTGTTAACCTTCAGACCGAGCCACGTCCCAGCATCGGCCTCCCCCTCCCCCCTGCCGCCCCATGGCCGCTCCCTGGGGTCGCTCAGGGCTGTGGACGGTGCGCGCCTTCTGTCCTCTTCAACAGGCTCAACGGCTCCTATGAGGCCCTCGCTGGCGGGTCCACGGTGGAGGGGTTTGAGGACTTCACGGGCGGCATCTCTGAGTTTTTTGACCTGAAGAAGCCACCGACCGGTCTGTTCCAGATCATCCAGAAGGCCCTCCGCGCACGGGGTCCCTGCTGGCCTGCTCCATTGACGTGAGCTCCCCTCCCCACGTGTGGCTGGGCAGGGACGGGGCAGGCCTGGGGCCAGAGCAGAGCCTGGGACTTCCTGGGCAGGTCCAGTGGCACCTTGGTGGTCCCAGACTGTGGGAGCTGGTTCAGCCCTAATGAGTGGGTAGGAACTGGGGTGGGTCTCACTGTGGAAGCCCCAATTTCCCCTCATTGGGGGAGCCCCTTTGGTACCATGGAAATTGCCCCAAGAATGCAGCCTTGAGCCCTGGACCCTAACCCTACTCGGCTCTGCCTTGTTGCAAAGTAATTTTGGGATTTGGGGAAGCAGACATGATGATGGACAACTGGATGGACCTGGAAAAAGCGAGAGGTTCTGAAACCAGGGGCCACTCCCTGGCGGGGGCGTGGCTGTATGGATGCCAAGGTGGCATGGAGACCCAGCCGCGGGGTCTGTGACCACCTACCTGCTCCTTCTCTTTCTCCTGCTCACCTGGTGGCCTAGGCCCGTGGGTGACACGTCTCTGTGGAGATCCTAGCGGGATATGTGTGTTTCTGGTCGGGGGTGACATGGGGCATGGGGTGGGGAAGGAGGCTGTGGAACAGGGAGGATGCTGGGAAGCTCAATCTGTGAAAACAGTGAGAACCAGGACTCACCCAGGGCAGCCGTCCTGGGTCATTATCCCTCCTGCAGGCAGCGGGATGAATGAGTTCCTGGTTCCGTGACATGTTAAAGGCTCGGCAGCCACACAGCACGCTGCCTGGAAAGGCAGGTCTAATAAAAGGGGGGTCGCATGGAGAGGCTCCATTTACCTGCACCCCCAGCCCCACACTGAGGCCCCCGGGGCCGGGTGGCATTGTCCTTGGGAAACATTGTAGGACCAGCCCCCACAAGGTCGGGGCGGCCGCCCTGAATGGACTTGATTCCCGACGCAGGTCTCCAGCGCGGCCGAAGCGGAAGAAATCACTCGCCAGAGGCTGGTGAAGAGTCACGCGTACTCGGTCACGGGGGTCGAGGAGGTAAAGCCCGGCAGGGGGAGCGCGAGGGTGATGAGCCGTGACGTTGACCATCAGTCCAGGGCGTCCCTGAGAGAGAGGGGGGGAGCCCACCTGGTGGAGGCCTCTGTCTGGCTGCACGGGGCCCCGGACACCACGCGTGTGCGGTCAGCTCTCGCTCAATACGAGGACCCTAGAGCTCATGTGGGTTCTGACTAGACGCAGGCCCTCCTCCGAGACGTGGATTCTACTCTCATTCCAAGACGTGCTCGTGCAGGTCAAGTAGTGGAAACCCACAGGGTCGCCAAAGAGAACAAAGGCGGCGAAACCGGCCCTGCCTGTCAGGGTCTTCCTCACACTCCGGGCCAAGGGGAGAGTGTGGGCTCTACTTTTCATTATTTTTATTTACTACTAGAGGCCCGGTGCACAAATTCGTGCACCAGTGGGGTCCCTCAGCCTGGCCTGTGGGATCGGGCCGAAACGGGCTCTCTGACATCCCCTGAGGAGTTCTGGATTGCGAGAGGGTGCAGGCCAGGCCGAGGGACCCCACCAGTGCATGATCAGGGCTAGGGAGGAACGTGGGAGGTTGGCCAGCTGGGAGGGATCTTGGGAGGGCTCTAGGTCGTGTCTGGCCCGTCTTGCTCAGTCTGAATCGGCCGGACCCCAGCAGCAAGCTAACCTACCAGTAGGAGTGTGTGTCCCCTTGTGGTCAGTGCACATCATAGCAAGCAGTTGATCGGTCTTAACATATCATTAGCATATTATGCTTTGATTGGTTGAACGGACGACCAGATGACCAGACACTTAGCATAGTAGGCTTTTATGATATAGGATATTCTGCCCACACCCAAAAAGGATTTGATGTGGTTTACAATGAAAACCACATAGACACAGTCGGACCACAGCTAAGGTATAAAGTACACCAGACCACCTAGGCTAAGATGTAGGCTAAAAGCAACGCAACAATGGAGAAATGAATTTTGCTTTGAGTTTCCTGATGGCCAAGGCGAAAAGGGAAACAACTGGGAGTCTCCACCATTGCTGTTTATTAAAACAGCGTGGGTGTTCATGACGTGTTTGTGTCTCATGAATATGCTCTTTAATCAAGTCAATTCCCAGGTATGAATACATGTAAACCTTGGGCTGAGGCATGATGGAATAAGATAGAGGGAAGTAAGACACTGAAGACCCACAGTTCGTGGCATGGGTGTGGGGCTCACAGTGACTGGTGAACAGTAGGCGAAGGAGGGATGTGTGGACTTAAGAGTATGGATTTTGGAGAGACTGCCTGGGTGCCTGACCTCCAGGTCCTTCTTAGTAACTAAGTAAACCTGGGTCCCTTAACCTCTCTGCATCTCAGATCTTTGAGCTGTAAAATGAAGATAATAACAGACCCATGCCCGGCCGGCAGGGGCTCAGTGGTTGAACGTCGACCCATGAACCAGGAGGTCACGGTTCGATTCCTGGTCAAGGGCACATGCCCAGGGTATGGGCTCCATCCCCAGTAGGGGGCGTGCAGGAGGCAGCCGATGGATGATTCTCCCTCATCATCCATGTTTGTGTCTCGCCCCTCCTCTCTCTGAAATCAATAAAGTAAATAAATAGCCCTGGCTGGTTTGGCTCAGTGGATAGAGCTTTGGCCTGCTGACTGAAGGGTCCCGGGTTCGATTCCAGTCAAGGGCATGTACCTTGGTTGTGGGCACATCCCCAGTAGGGGGTGTACAGGAGGCGGCTGATCGATGTTTCTAACTCTCTATCCCTCTCCCTTCCTCTCTGTAAAAAATCAATAAAATATATTTTAAAATAAGTAAATAACAGACGCAGCTCACAGGATTGTTGCGAGGTTTAGATGAGGGGCTAGGGCATTTGGGATGCCTCTCGCTGTGTGTGCCTGACCCACAGCACACGTCCCATAAATGCTAACTGCCGGGTGCGGAGTATTTATTGGGAAGGCATTTATTACCATTCCATCTCATATATTAAGAACGGCGTCGGCTATAAAACCTAAACCCAAGTGAAGGGAGACATAAACTTGTGTTTGTGCTGGATTTATTATTTACGCAACCAAATGGCGAAAAACAGAGCAGCGAGCCCAGGCCCGGGAGCGCTCGTTAAAAGCAAGGGAAAGTGTGGCTGTTTGGGGTCATCTGAGAAATGGGGTGCAGCTCAGACGTACAGACACGGGTGCAGGGCCACCGGGGGCCACCGTTGCCATGGCTTTTGCAGGTGGATTTCCGGGGGCGCCTGGAGAAGCTGATCAGACTCAGGAATCCGTGGGGCGAGGTGGAGTGGACGGGTTCCTGGAGTGACAGGTAGGTGCTGTCCTCTCCCCCGCCACCCCCCCACCCCCGGGGGGGAAAGTCATGCAGAGACACAATCGTGATGACACGGACGGCGTAGTGCGTTCCCCGGTACTTCCCATCCACAAGTCACGCAGCCCGTTCAGAAAAGGGTGGCAGATGGCTCCAGCCTGGGGAACGCTGAGCACACCTCCCCGCCCCGCGCCGCCCCGAGCCAGCGTCTTTGATGCTGGGTCTCTGCTTGGCGTTTGCGAGTCCGGCAGCTCCTTGCTGCAGCGCTGGTCTGTTTTCCCACCCCCGCCACCCCACACCGCGGTGACCCCAAGGTGAGATCCGTCTGTCCCCATCGGATCCCTTCCACTCCGCAAACCCTGGCCACGCGGACAAAGGCCAGAGCCCTCGGCGCCAACAGGAAATGACCACTTAGAGAGTGAACTCCATCCCGGGGACCAGCTGGCCGCAGCGGGCAGTGATGGATGGAGTGGCCGCGCTCCCCGGAGCTCCTGGCGGCCGGGTATTGATCTTGCCCGCAAAGCCATTATGACCACAGAGGCCCCTCTGGGCCAGGCCTCTCCACTGGGGCGGGGAAGTCAGTGTGAGATGGTGGCTGGACTGCGAGGCCCCCCGTGGTGTCCCCCGACTGCTGTGACCTGGGATCGAGGTCCCCGAGGGTGTCGAGCACATGGAAGGGTTTCTTCCTAGTCACCACTGCTGGCACGGGCGAGGGGGTGGAAGGGGGTGCTGTGTGGGTGGTGGGTGGGAGGTGGCTGTTACTGGGAAAGAAAATTGCCAGTGACAATGATGAAAAGCCAGCAGAAATGGGAATGGTCACAGTAATAACCCGCTCCCAATGTACTCTTTTTTCTTAAAAAAAAATTTTTTTTTTATTGATTTCAGAGAGGAAGGGAGAGGGAGAGAGAGATGGAACATCAATGATGAGAGAGAATCATGGATCAGCTGCCTCCTGCATGCTCCCTACAGGGGATCGAGCCCACAACCCTGGCATGTGCCCTTGACCGGAATCGAAGTCCGCAGGCTGGCGCTCTATCCACTGAGCCAAGACAGCTAGGGCACAATGCACTCTTTTAAAAAATATATATATTTTTATTGATTCCAGAGAGGAAGGAAAGGGAGAGAGAGAGATAGAAACATCAATGATAAGAGAGAATTATTCATCGGCAGCCTCCTGCACGCCTGCCACTGGGGATCAAGCCTGCAAACCAGGCATGTGCCCTGACTGGGAATCGACCCCGGGCCCTTCAGTCCGCAGGCCGATGCTCCATCCACTGAGCCAAGCCAGCTCGGGCGCAATGCACTCTTAAATCCCATGTGCACCCACGTGCTATCCTTAAAATCGTGGTGCTACTAGGGCAGTGGTCGGCAAACTCATTAGTCCGCAGAGCCAAATACCAACAGGACAACGATTGAAATTTCTTTTGAGAGCCAAATTTTTTAAACTTAAACTTCTTCTAACGCCACTTCTTCCAAATAGACTTGCCCAGGCCGTGGTATTTTGTGGAAGAGCCACACTCAAGGGAACAAAGAGCCGCCTGTGGCTCGCGAGCCACATTTGCCGACCACGGCACTAGGGAACTTGAAGGGAACTTGATCTCATTTAATCACACGTTGTTACACAGCTCAGAGCTGCAATACTTGCCTTCAGGTTTGTGTCACGAAGAAACCTATGTCTGCCCTAACCGGTTTGGCTCAGTGGATAGAGCGTCAGCCCCAGGGACTGAAAGATCCTGGGTTCGATTCTGGTCAAGGGCATGTACCTGGATTGCAGCCTTGATCCCCCGGAGGGGCTGTGCAGGAGGCAGCTGATGGGTGTTTATCATCCATGCTTCAAACTCTCTACCCCTTTCCCTTCCTCTCTGTAAAAATTAAAATAAATATTTAAAAAAAGAAACAAAGAAATGCGTGTCTGCAAGGCCCAGGCTCGGCCTCCTATATTAAAGACTGTTCATTCGACCGCCTACGATTGAGTAAAACCCCAACCCCAATTCCACCAACTGCCCTGCAAGAATGCCATGGCCGAAGGAAATTGAAACCCCTTTGGGGTGGCGGGTGCTGTGTCACTGAAGTCCCATTTCGAGGCTCACCCCAAAGTCTGGTTAAATTAAAAAAAAAATGTTTTCCCAAAAAACAACTGGGAGATTTACATCGGATCTGGAATTCTCCAGCGTGCCCCCCAATCTTTGTTTATAACAAGCCCCTCCTGAGATCTGGTTCTGATCCAATTAGCGTTTCAATGAATCAGAGAGACCCCAGAGCTCTCCTGCCTGACCCCCTGGGGGCTCTTCGAGGCTGCACGTGGGTGCACCCCAGCTTCTAAGCTGGGAAAGGAGGAGTTCATATTTTGGTGAAATCATTAAGGAAAGAGATTTTTTTTTTTTTTAAAAGATGGATCTTGATGTTACTCCATTATTTAGACAGTGCGTGCATATATCAGGAAAACCTGCCTTTGTGAAGGTCAGGGAGCTGGGGTGACATCTGAGCAAAGGCTGTGGGTATTGCCACAGAAAGGCCACCTGCAGGCGGCCTCCCCGGGGGATGTCACTCCAGGGAAATTGCCGCGCACCTGGCCTGGTTGTCAATCTTCAGGCTCAGGAAGTGGGCCAGGGCTGCGTGCCCACAATATCTTCACCCCAGACCTATGGAGGAGCCAGGGGGACAGCTTCCTAGTCAATACGGGTGGGCATGCCTTCCTGTGACGGGCGTTCCCACAGCTCCTCTCTCATCCATCCCATCTCCTCCTCGTCCATCCCATCTCCTCTCTCGTCCATCCCATCTCCTCCTCGTCCATCCCATCTCCTCCTCGTCCATCCCATCTCCTCCTCGTCCATCCCATCTCCTCTCTCGGTCATCCCATCTCCTCTCTCGGTCATCCCATCTCCTCTCTCATCCATCCCATCTCCTCCTCGTCCATCCCATCTCCTCTCTCGTCCATCCCATCTCCTCTCTCGTCCATCCCATCTCCTCCTCGTCCATCCCATCTCCTCTCTCGTCCATCCCATCTCCTCTCTCGTCCATCCCATCTCCTCTCTCGTCCATCCCATCTCCTCTCTCGTCCATCCCATCTCCTCTCTCGTCCATCCCATCTCCTCTCTCGTCCATCCCATCTCCTCTCTCGTCCATCCCATCTCCTCTCTCGTCCATCCCAACTCCTCTCTCGTCCATCCCATCTCCTCTCTCATCCATCCCATCTCCTCTCCGTCCAGCCCATCTCCTCTCTCGTCCAGCCCATCTCCTCTCCGTCCAGCCCATCTCCTCTCTCGTCCAGCCCATCTCCTCTCTCGTCCAGCCCATTTCCTCTCTCGTCCATCACATCTCCTCTCTCGTCCAGCCCATCTCCTCTCTTGTCCAGCCCATCTCCTCTCTCGTCCAGCCCCGTTTCTGGGCCTGGGGCCTGGGAGGGAGTCAGCTTGCCCGGCGAGGGAAATTTGGGCGAGGCCATGGCATAATGTTCCTGCCACATGTCTAGGTAACTCTGCCAGTGACCCTAGAGTCCATGTCCCCGGCCTCTGACCCCTCCCCACTCCATGCACTCCCCCAACGCAGTCTGACCTGCCTTTTCCCCAGGCCTTTTTTTTTTTTGCTTGTTGCTATTTTTTGTTCTGTATTCTATTTCTGGTCTTTCAGGGAAGTTCAGCTGCAGTAAAGTTCGCACTGCAACAACTCCTTCAGGAATGACCTCTGCTTTCTTTAAAAATTTAAAAAATTCTCCCTAGCTCAGTAGTTAGCGTTGGCCTGTGGACTGAAGGGTCGCAGGGTTCGATTCCAGTCAGGGCACGTACCTCAGTTGCAGGCTCGATCCCCGGCCCTGGGACGATGTGACACATTGATATTTTCTCTCTCTCTGTCTCTCCCCCTCCCTTCCATTCTCTCTCTTAAAAATAAAAAAAATCAGTGGGAAAAATATCCCTGGATGAGGATGAACCAAAACAAAAATTAAAAAAAAAAAAAAATTATTTAATTCCTCCCTCGCCCCCAGTGCACCGGAGTGGAATTACGTGGATCCCAGGAAGAGAGAAGAGCTGGACAAGAAGGCCGAGGATGGAGAGTTCTGGTGAGGAGCTGCCTGCCGGAGAGCTGCTCGTAGTTGGGGATCACCCCCTGTTCGGATGTGGGGCGAATCCCTTGGGTGTTGCAGAAATTCACCATGGTTCCGGCCAGGGCAGGGGGCCTTTCATCCGTCTCCCCCTTCACCCGGCGTGATTCTGCCTCTGAGCCGGGATGTCCAAAGACTTGGCAGCTCTCACCTGCCTGCCTCCCCTTATCTTCCCAAAGGAATGAGCCATCCTCCCGGGTCTCTGACCTCAGGCTTAGCTTCCCCTCTAAGGGGGACAGGTCCCTGGCGGGTGGGCTCAGGCAGGTGCTCAGGACATGGCCTGGCTTAGAGGACATCCATGAGGATGAAGTAGGAGGGGCCTGGTTAGGGGGACCCCAGTTCACGCTTCATTCTCTTTGCTTGGCTGTTGAGATGTCTGAAGGGCTCTGGTAGGTAAGAGGAGAAGCTGATGATGGTGAGGAGACGGGACCACAGCCCCTGTGTTTGTGTCTGTGGGTTGTAGGAAAGCAGAGCACTAGCCCCGTCGCCCGTCCCCTGTGCCCAGGAGGCACCCTGCCCTCACCCCCCCAGCCCAGCCCTCCTGACGGAGCCCCCTCTGCCCCTCTGCCCCCAGGATGTCCTTTTCGGAGTTTCTGAGGCAGTTTTCCCGGCTGGAGATCTGCAGTTCGGCCCCCGACTCCCTGAGCCTCGAGGAGGCGACCAAGTGGGACCGGGTGCTGTTAGGTGGCCGCTGGGTCCGGGGCTCCACCGGCTGCCAGAACCCCCCAGGTGAGCGCGGGGCCGGGTGACCGCGGGGCGGAGGGCCTCCCGGGCATGGCCTCCCGAGGGGTCTATACAGGTTCATCTGTGGGCAATGCCTTTGCACTTGGTTCTCTGGCCTCTGGGCACCGCTCAGGGCCCATTGCCCCCGGGGCTTGGAGGCCAGGACATGGGCTGGTCTCACCTGAGGCCTGAGCTCAGCCAGTGTCATTCTCCAGCTTCTGGTCCAAACTGTCCCTCCTTCATCCCGCCCCTGCCCCCCTGCCCCTGCCCCTGCCCCCTTACTCCCCTGCCCCTGCACCCCTGCCCCCTGCCCCCCTACTCTCCTGCCCCTGCCCTCTGCCCCCCTGCCCCCTGCCCCTGCTCCCCTGCTCCCCTGTCCCCCTGCCCCCTGCCCCCTTGCCCCCCTGGGGATGTGCTTCTCCCCATTACTAACCACCTGGGCACCTGCGCTGAGGCCTCCGCCCATGCCCACCTACCTAGGTGGCCGGTCCCCAGCCGCTGAGCTGGGGACGCAGTGGCTGATGGCATGCAGGGGGGTTGGGGGGATGTCTGCTGTTCCGATTGCCCGCACCCGTCCCAGGGGCCATGTCTCGTGTTTGCACCTGAGCCCGAGGTGGAGGGGCCTGACCTTGGGGGGGTCAAGGATGGCCACGCAGGGCCTGGGAGTGGCCCTCTGGCTCTCACGGGAGGCACTGGCCCTCCCTCCCCGGTGGCCACGGTCTCTGCACGAACCCAGCTTATTAGGAAGGCGGGAAGCCGTCCGCAGCGAGCGCTAATACACACATGTCCAGGCTCCTCCTAGGTCCCATCCGCTGGGGCAGCCCCGGAGGAAGACACCCCGAAACGATGCACCCACGTCTCTCAGGAGAAGGAGGCGAATCCGATTCCTCCACTTCCCGCCTCCCCAGGCCCCCGCGCGCCCTTCTGGCCTCGGAGCGGTGAGGTGCTTGCGGGGCTGGGCTCGGTGCTGTGGGAGCAGCGTTACAATAAAATCCCCCTTGAGTGCAGGCCTGGGTCTTTTTAAAAAAAATATATATTTTTATTGATATCAGAGAGGAAGGGAGAGGGAGAGAGAGAAACATCAATGAGGAGAGAGAATCATTGTTCGGCTGCCTCCTGCACACCCCACACTGGGGATCGAGCCCGCAACCTGGGCATGTGCCCTTGATGGGAATCGAACCTGGGACCCTTCAGTCCGCACGCAGGCTGACACTCTATCCACTGAGCCACACCGGCTAGGGCAGGCCTGGGTCTTGATCAGCTCTCTCCTTCATCCCCATCCAACATGTGGCTCCCATCCCCGGAGGCAGAGATGGCGCCGAGCAGAGAGGGAGGGTGAGCGGTCCTTCTGGGCCCTGTCACTCAGCTTGCCAGCTGTGGGACCCTGCTGCGGGGGGTGTGGGGGGGTCCCTTTCCCCGAGCTTCCGTTTCCTAACGCTGAAATGGAGCGATCACCCTGCCTTCCGAAAGGCTTTGTGAACGGGGAGTGTTTTGCAAATGGCCTGCGTTATTTTTATGGCTCATTCGCATCCTCCGGTTCTGTCGAGGAGTAAACAAACAATGTCTGAGATGGCACTCATGTTGCATGTGGGAGGAATTAAAATATGCGCGCCATTAGCAGGCTCTTCGAGAGCGCGCGTGGGAAATTGGCGTGGGTCTTTGGGAAGCCCAGAACCGTGTGTGGGGGGGGGGGGAGGCTCAGGTACCTGTATGCGCCAACTCCCCCACACCCCACTCTGTCTGTGCCGCCAGCCAGCTGTCGGGAGGAGATGGATGGTCCCTGCCCTTCGGTAACGCTGTGAGTATAGACGATGACAGAACTGCCTCTGTCTCCTCTGGCACGGGAACGTATTTGGCTAAAACTCCGCACCCTTGTGCCCGAAATAAAAGAGTCGGGAAGTGGAGATGCTGGGAAGGCAGAATTGAATAGGTGATCAGATCGTTAGGAAGAAAGTAATCATCAGTGGCTCTTGTTCACGTGGGACCCTTATTTGGGGGCTGCAAGCACGCCTCCTGCCCCCCGGGGCACATTGTCATTGAACTTGGCGAGGCCCCAGCATGGAGGTGCCCGGCAGGCCCAGCGTCTTTAGTTCTGCGCTGCACTCGGCTGTGGTAGAATTGCTGTGTGTCTTGGGGGAACCTAGGTGACCTCTCTGTGCCTTGGCTTGTGTCCTCACTCGGCCGACAGATTATTTTTAAAAATCCCATCAGGAACAAGGCCGTCTCTTTAAATACCCAGAGGTGGTGGGACAGGTACCCTTCCTCATTGCCCGTTATTGTCCTCATGCGTTACGGAGTGACCTCCTCCGGAAAGGAGGGCGGCTCATGACGGGCTGCATCAAACGCGGGAAAACAGGTGCCGTCACGCAGCCCCTAGACTCCACGGCGACCTCCAGGAGGCGGTCAAGGTCACGGGCTATTCTGGGACATCCCTAGCAAGTCCCTCTCCTGCAAGAGCTCAGCGTCGAGCATTAGCTTCTTGCTCACATCCCCTGCCCATGCAAAGCTTATCACAATTCTGCCGAAGAGCAGAGGCAGCTTGGAGCAGGGCTGGCAGAGTCGGGCACACCGCCCTTCCCCAGGAACCAGGGGGCTCCTCCCGCCAAGGTCCCCAGCACAGGGTCCTCGGCAGCTGGGCCCACAGAGACTGTGCGTGGCCTCGCTCCCGCCCCTCGCCTCCCTGGGGTGCCAGCTGCTCCCCTGAGTTGGGGCGGTGGGTCCCCAGAACAGAGTCTCCCCTCCCACGCCAGCTGTGCTCGCTCTGCCTGGCCAGGCTGCCCGCCTTCTTCCCCCTCGAGCCGCCACGCCTCTCAGATGCCCGGTCTTCCCAGCTTTGGGCGGCTTCGCTTCCTGCAGGCCCCAAGCCTGCAACCGGTTCTGGCTCCAGGGCCCGCCATCCCGCCACACGGCAGCCCGCCGTCTCCTGCTCTTCTCCCACGGGGCCCAGTCCCCGAGCGACGGCGCCCGTCACGCATGAACCCCGCCCTTGGATTCATGGGCTGAGGCTCAGCGATGTCTCCAGGGTAGGAAGTACTACACATGGAGCCCCTTTAACATGGAGTCGGCCCTGGCTGGTTTGGCTCAGTGGATAGAGCCTCAACCTGTGGACTGAAGGGTCCCAGGCTCGATTCCGGCCAGGGGCACATGCCTGGGTTGTGGGCTCCATCCCCAGTAGGGGATGTGCTGGAGGCAGCCGATCAATGATTCTCTCTCATCATTGATGTTTCGCGCTCTCTCTCTCTCTCTCTCTCCCTCTCTCTCCCTTCCTCTCTGAAATCAATAAAGAAATATATTAAAAAACAAACAAACAAACAAAAAAATACAAAACATGGAGTCAGAGCTGCCTGCCCCGAGGTACTGCCTTCCCTGTTTTACTCCTCAAACCTTTGCAATGTTCAAACCGGGCAAAAGGACCTTTGCATTGGGCCCCACGCAGCTTTATTTCCCAAACAACTGTTTGCAGAGATAACCAGGAAGCCGTGCTTACGACGGCTGGCCGGCTGGCCGCTGGACTGGGAATGAAAAACCTGTTTTAGAATTAGCATCGCTGTGTCGGCTTATCTGCTCTCAGAGCAATGCCTTCCTCCTTCTATGGATGTAATTATTCCTCTTCCCTTTCTTTCACACACACCCCTGCCTGCGCCCCCTGATCGCCACGCTGTTTGGGTTACTGCCTGAATCGGTGCATCCCGGTAGCTGTTGTTTTGGGCCTGAAATAAATGCTTGTTCCCTCTCACGTTGGCCTTTAATTTTAGGCTAAAACCAGAGTCGATGCTCCAACCACGGGCTCCTGTCGGCCCGTGGGGCGGGGCGGCACCTGTCCTTGGTCCTGAGGGGACAGGCCCGGGAGGCCCCTGCCAATGAGGTCTTTGCTTGGGTTTTCCCGGAGGGAATGGCTCTGTTAGGAAACAGAATCGAGTTGAGTTCAGCCAGGGAGAAAGGACTGGGAGATGAGCTACGGCATCTAGTGATGCAATGAGCCTGCCTCTGCTCTGCAGCCCGGGTCCAGAGCATCCGGGACCCCGTGCGTGCGTGGATGTGCACAGGGGCCTCGCCCAGTGGGCACGGCAGGAGGAAGGGCTCCTGTTTGGCCCCTGGGCTCCTCCTGGAGACCTGGAGTGGCGTTGCCCTCATTGTCCCGAGGGCAGCGGGGTGGGCTCTCAGGGGCTGGAGCCATGCTCTTAAATTCTACTCAGGAATTCAATCAATCACTGTGTCTTAAGCAGGAGGCTCGGGGCTCGCCCGGGAGTTGCAGGGTGCGGGGTGGGGGGAGGCAAAGGCGGGGAAGACAGGTTCCCGCCTCCCGGAAGCTTGCAGTCTGGTGGGGGAGGCAGCCTCACAGAGAGGCAACAGCAGTGTGCGCCGCGTAGCATCAGCCTTGGGGGAGGTTTGGGAAGCCGGGCCCTAGGAGAGGAGAGAGGCTAGCACCACCCGAGGACACGGAGCGGGCTTCATGCACGTGGGAAGGAATTAGCAGCTGGGACTTCACTCAGTCATTCGTTCATTCATTCATTCGTTCATTCAGTATTGGTTAGGCATCAGCTGTATTGCAGGCATTGTGGGGACACTGGTGAATGAGAGGGAACAGCGTTCCAGGTGCAGGGAACAGTGTGAGAGAAGGCAGGAGCGTGGGAAACGCCCTGCCCCTTGGAGAGGCCTGGCCTGGCCTGCAGGCCTCGGAGCTGCTCCGTGGCTTTGAGGCTATTCCCGCAGCCCCGCGGGACAGCCAGGCAGGAAGCAGCCATCTCCCTTGCTTGTTCCTATTGTCTGTGGCATGATCCTGCCTACGGTACCTTGTCCCTCTATATCAGAGGGAAATCACAGGGCAAGATCCGTGGGCTCTCCAGGTTCAGGCTGCTTGGCCACCCCTCCCCCCTCCATCCCCTGGGCTGGAAGGACCCTCAGGGTCTCTGGAGAGCTGAGAGGCACTGCCCATGCCACTGCCCAAAGCACCTGGCGCAGGTGCTGTGGCCTCTGCTGCTGCCCTCCCCCTCCCCCCTGCCCCGGGGTGAAGTAAGGGCCGACCCCCAGAGTCACAGGTGGCTCTCCTGGGGACCGTGGCTGGGGGAGCCCAGAAATGCTCCCTGGAGCTGGGAAGCACTCCAGATGCATGATGGAGCGCCGTAGGCCTCCCACTGGCACCTGCATTCTCTGCTGATGAATTTCTGAATTACACAACAATGCCCTTTCTAATGACTCAGGGGAGCAGCAGCCGCTATAACGGGGGTCGGGTCGTTAGCTATTGCACACGTGGTTCTGATAGATGCTCTCCCAGACAGGAGAGAGGAAGGGAGGGGGCGAAGGGAGGGGAGGGACGATGGAGGTGGAGAAGGGAACTCATCTAGCTGTCGCCTGCTGGAGCTCAGCTGTCTGGGGACCCCAGACACCCTTGCAGGAGACGTGCAGCCGGCTCTGGGCGCAGACAGGAAAGGTTTCCTGCCAACTGTGCCGACACCATCGGTAATGTAAATAATGCACGCGGGGGCGACGCGGACGCAATTACAGCCCGGGGCGATGAGGAGAGAGACCCGCCAGGGACTGGCCACGTTTTTCTCTGCTCAGCGTCCCAGGGTGCATTGTGGTGGTTACAGAAGAGATTCTAGTTTCTCTCTCTCTTTTTCCTTTTTGTTTAGTTTTTAATGCCACATGGATTTTCCTCCTCCCCTCCCCCATTTTGATATTTAGACCAGGCTGGATAGTACATGAAAACAAGTGGCTTCCGTCTTGTGTAGGAATCTTTGGATTATCAAATGTTTCTTAGGCTCACGAAACATGATTGAGCACCGACTGTGTGCAGGGAAGTATGCGAGGCAGTGGGCTATAGACACGGATGATCATGATGTGATATAATATGATATGATTATGATGATAAGATCCCTGCCTTTGGGTATGTCACGTGACCTCCATATGAGGCTGTAGGACCCTGGTGGAGATGGGCATAGGGATCCATGAGGGCCCCAGCTGCATCTTGGGGTGCAGGCAAGGCTACGTGGAACAGAGGAGAGCGTGAAATAGAAATCCCCTCCAATCTCTCGTAGACCCAGGGAGCCCTCCCCACCCGCCGTTCTGTGTTTGGGAAAATGATTCTGGTGTCTATGCAAGGAGCAGCTTCTGCAATGAACTCAGGAGCGGGCAGCTGCTGCCACAAGGGGGCAGGTTTTACGACGGTAGGAATCACTGCCAAGTGGATCCCACGGCTGCTGGCACCCCC
Source organism: Ia io (assembly GCA_025583905.1). Classification (NCBI taxonomy): domain Eukaryota; kingdom Metazoa; phylum Chordata; class Mammalia; order Chiroptera; family Vespertilionidae; genus Ia; species Ia io. The sequence goes on along the minus strand of JAJQQW010000024.1, from coordinate 11,076,714 downwards.
TGTTGGTAGAGCCTCCTATGGAGCCGGATGACAACTAGACACAGCTCACAGATTCAGAAGGTGGGGTGGTCCCAGCATTAGGACCTGGCTGACCCCGAGATGCGCCCCTGGGGGACCACCCAGCGAGTGTCCATACAGCCCCGGCACTTACCTGTCCTTGGGCTCATCTGCTCATGGCCTCGGAGCTTCCCAAGGGGACAAGTCTTTAAGGGGACAGTCTTTAAGGGGAGCCAACAGGGGAGGCTTGGTGGCAATTGAGGCTCCCGCTCCCCATTATCAAAAGAGTAATAATAGCCCGGCCAGCGTGGCTCCGTGGTTGAGCATCGACCTATGAACCAGGAGGTCACGGTTCGATTCCAGGTCAGGACACATGCCCGGGCTGTGGGCTCCAGCCCCAGTGTGGGGCGTGCAGGAGGCAGCCGATCCATGATTCTCTCTCATCATGGATGTTTCCATCTCCCTCTCCCTTCCTCTCTGAAATACATTTAAAAAAAATATATTTGTTTTTAAAAAGAAGAAGTCCCGAGCAGGAATCCTGGCTGCCACCCACTGCCCACGGGCCCGGAACGTCTCTACGTGTGCAGACGCTTCCTCTATAGGAGACATTTCCAACTCAGACAGGAGGGTCACAGGGGTCAGAAGGCCCGTGAAGGCAGGTGGCTGGTGTTCGGCCAGGGCACCCAGGAACTCTCAGCTGTGCCAGGAACCCAGGAACATTGGGGCAGAAGAGTTCATCTCTATGAATGATGGCTCCCCAGAGGACAGTCTTCTCAGATGGTCCACGGGCTACTCTCATTTAGTCAATCACTGTACGGATGGGAAGGCAGGCAAGTGCCCTGGAGGTCAAGCCTGGGTCAAGCCCTGGTCATCTCTGGGGGCGTCGCTCGGCTTTTACTGCCTGGGCAAGTAAGGCCCTTCCATGAGAGGAGAACAAGATAATGACACGGAAATGGCTCTGTTACGTACAAAGCCACCCACAGCGCCTTCCCAAGAAGCCATGTCTGTGGTTCGGAGGTGGCTCCTGGCTTCGTTTTACCTCTGTGCTGCCTCCCGCCTCAGCGCAGGTAACTGAGGACTGATAGATGGATCTTTATGATCGATTAGGTGACTGTGGTTCAGTTGGAATGTGAACCAAGGCTTTGACCAAGGAGAGCCTGCAGGTGAGGGAGGGCAGGCGAGGGGGGAAGGGAAGCCTGAGCAGGCAGAGCAGGCGGCAGCGATGGGCCTGCAAGGACCAGCCTGGGTCTCCCTGCAGAGTTGAGGGCTGGACAGTGATGTCCAGGGGAGGGCGAGGTCCTCTCTGAAGGGGCCTGCAAACCCAGAGAGGCCTGCAGTTGGCCTTTTTAAAAAAAAAAAAAAATAATTTTTTTAAAATTGATTTCAGAGAGGAAGGGAGAGGGAGAGAGAGAGAAACATCAACGATGAGAGAGAATCATTGATCGGCTGCCTCCTGCACACCCTCTACTGGGGACCACGCCTGCAACTGGGGCATGTGCCCTGATGAGGAATTGAACCGTGACGTCCTGGTTCACAGGTCGCCGCTCAACCACTGAGCCACGCCGCCTGGGCTGGAGTTGACCTTTTTGAGAAAGGCTACACCCCACGGTACATCCCCAGTGTGGCCCCAAGACCGAGCTAGCCCCAGAGAGGCTGCTGGCTGGAGTGTCCAGCAGGGCGGGGAGTCACCCCCGGACAGGCAGGAGACCTCTCCTCCCCCCATCTCTGACTGGCCCTTGCTCCCAGGTCCCCCACCCCCCACAGCTACCCCCATCCTGAAAAAGGGTATCCCACTGTCACGTGGGAGTGAGACACCTCTCCCCGATTGCCTTGCAGGCGCCGTGTCCCCTGCTGGCCAAGAGCTGTGTCTCTCCGTCCAGATGGTCTGCCTGTTAGCCTGGGGCAGGGGCCGCAGGGCCAGCCGGGAAGGGCAGGGGGACACAGCTGCAGTCACTTTCCTCTGCTTCTACACCTTTTTCCCTTCGGGCGAAGATCGAGGCAAAGTCAGTTCAATGGAAAACGCCAGTTTTCGGCTGGGCCGAGAAATTAAACAGAAAATCAGACCAGCAGTAGGAATGCGAATTCAACTTAATCATGGTGTTCGGGCTGGGTGGTGAGTCTGGTCCTTCGTATCGAAGGCATTCACACTACAGCGGGAGCCTTCGGGCCCAGGTCACCGTAGTAAATGAGAAGTTGTTCCCGGAGGATCTTAACGGGCACAATCAACGGAGAAAATTATTGAATTTATTAACATCTAAATTAAAAAGTCTGAAAAATGGAGTTGTAATTAATCAGCTTGCAAACAGCTCCCTCCGAGGATAAGATAACAAACCCGCTGGCAACAGCTAGCGATGCAGGCGTATTGTATCTTAAGACAATAATAATATTTTCACGGCAGCGCCTATCTGAGGACTTCAAAGCCATCCCGTGAATGTTAATTATGTAAAGACTTTCTGAGAAGGAAGCGGATAATTACTGTTTTCCCGGGCCTTCTACAGAGGAGATGGCACTGGGAGGGAGGGTCAAGGTCAGAGGTCCCGGAGAGGATCAGGAACCGCAGTTCTGTGACCTTGCTCCTCCCGTGGCCTCTGACCTCTGGCTTTCCAGTTCCAGCCATGTGTGTGGTCACCAGTCTCCCAGCCGCTCAGCCAGCCGCTGTCGCGTTCCACACATGGGCCCTGCCTTTGATTGACCGGCCTCCCACCGATCAGTCCGTGGACCCCAGCTTCCAAAGCGAATTGCTGAGAAGCAACCTGTTCCCAGCCCTTTCGAGTCCCCTGGGCCAGCCAGTGTCTCTCCAGAGGTTCCAGGCCTGAGAACTGGACCCGCATTTGCCAGCAGAAAGGACTGGGCAGGCAGGAGGTCAAGGTCAGGGGCTTAACCATTCCCATCCTCTTCCTGAAGGACCTGGCTTCCCCCACCTCCACCTCTTGAATGACTTACTTTCCACCAAAAAAGTAGACTTCTTTTTTTTGCAAAAGAGAGAGCAATATAATGACTCACTATTTTTTGCCGCAAGTTTCAACATGTGGGTCAAGACGGGGGAATGGAGGCAGGGTGGCTGGTGAGGGGCCGTCTGTTGGGGACACGTGCAATGTTGAAGGACGGTGACCTGACGATCCCACTCCAGGCTTTCCCCTAGCGTCCTTCCTCTTCTGCCTCCTACATGCGTTCCTTTCCCCTCAGACCTCTCTCTTACCTCTGACCTCTCTCCTGATGGCTTCTAGGACTCGCCCTGCCCACACTCGATTTTTCCATGCTTTGAAAAAATTTTAAAATATATATTTTTAAATGTATTCCAGACAGGAAGGGAGAGGGAGATGGAAACATCAATGATGAGAGAGAATCATGGATCGGCTGCCTCCTGCATGCCCCCTACTGGGGATCGAGCCCGAAACCCGGGCATGTGCCCTTAGACCGGAATGGAACCTGGGACCCTTCAGTCCACAGGCCGGTGTTCTATCCACTGAGCCACACAAGCTAGGGCAGTGGTCGGCAAACTCATTAGTCAACAGAGCGGCAAACCGCAGCTCGCGAGCCGCAGTTTGCCAACCAATGAGCTAGGGCTGTGGTCGGCAAACTGCGGCTCTCAAGCCACATGCGGCTCTTTGGCCCCTTGAGTGTGGCTCTTCCACAAAATACCACAGCCTGGGCGAGTCTATTTTGAAGAAGAGGCGTTAGAAGAAGTTTAAGTTTAAAAAATTTGGCTCTCCAAAGAAATGTCAATCATTGTACTGTTGATATTTGGCTCTGTTGACTAATGAGTTTGCCGACCACTGAGCTAGGGGATTGTTTTGAAATTTTATTTCAGTTGGACTTAGGGCTACCTGCTCTAAGGCAATTGCTTTCCAATGGTTCAGTGTCTATTGGTCTTATTACCCAGTTAGGTTCTACTTCCATGTGGGCAGAGCCTTGTCCTACCCCCCTTGGAACATGCACAGCATTGAGCCCGGACCACAGCCTCCCTCTAGTTGGGAAAGTCAGGGCGGCCTCTGGAATCCGTCACCCCCACGTCCCTGATCGAATCCAGACCCTCATGCTTTCCTCCCTGGACCCCAGCAGTAGCTCCCACTCTGAGGGAGACAAGGAGCCAGTTCGGGGTGGGGGTGGGGAGAAGAGAGAAGGAAGCTTTACAAACACAGCTGTCAGACCCAAGCAGAGGCTGGCCATTTCCCCGCCGGTATCAACCCACAAAACAAATTTCTGGCCAGATAAAGGTCAGCGAGGAGGCATGGTACATGCTCAGAGCTGGCATCCTTGCAAGAACTCTAAAAGGAGGAGGAGTTGGGATCTCCGGGTCTTTGAGTTGAAATGGCCACCGGGGAAGGGATTTGGGGAGCAGCTACTGTATTTTTGGTATCATTTCCCTCCTCAGGAATCTATCTGATCGATGTCCTACTCACCCTTTCAGAGGACTCAATGTACCTGAACACAGTGAGGGTTTTGCTCGCTATACTATAGTCTTTCTTGTCTGAAAATCAATGTCTCCAGAAGCAACACTAGAACCTAGAATTCGTGCCTTTTCTATTCCTTTATCCAGCAAACACTACCCGAATGGCCAGCCGGGGATCTAAGCAGAGACGCTGACCTCCAATACATGGCATTTCCCCCTGCACTCCAGTTCTGAACTAACTGAAAAAACAAGACAAAGACTAAGGCAGATGGAGGCCAGAATATCAGCCTGGTTAGTGCAGGTTGGTGGAAAGGCGTCGCTCGGAGTCAGAGCAAACGGGCTGTTCACGGAATCTTCACATTAGACAAACAGACCCTGTCACAGAGGTGCCGGCCTCCCCGGGCCTCCTCCCCACCGGGCGGGCTGGAGCCGGTGTCGGTGAGCAGGCCTGGGCCCCGGGGACTCAGAAGAGTGGGCTTTATCTCATAGGCAACGGGGAGCCGCTGATGGCTCTGGATCCTGAGCTCAGAATGGAGTTGGGCACAGATGAAACGTTCAAAAAATGGTTTTAAAAAGCTTATCTTAGGGATGATGGCTACTGAATTGCAGCACACCCCTGTATAACCAACCCTGGAGGTCAAAATTAGCCACATGCAAACCCTCTCTCGTGACTTGCTATTCAAGTGCTTGTTGGAAGCAAAATGCTATCCTCTTTGGAGCTTCCTGGGGTGGAATTTGAGTCCCATACTGGAAATTGTTCTTTTCAGAAGGGACACTGGTGCGTGTATTGCAGAGAGAGGCACTGTTTTTTTTTTTTTTTAAATATATATTTTATTGATTTCAGAGAGGGAAGGAGAGGGAGAGGGAGAGAAACATCAATGATGAGAGAGAATCATTGATCAGCTGCCTCCTGCACGCCCCCTACTGGGGATCTGCAACCCTGGCATGTGCCTTTGACTGGAATTGAACTTGGGACCTTTCTGTCTGCAGGCCAATGCTCTATGCACGGAGCCCAACCGGCTAGGGCGAGGCACTGTTTTTTTAAGCTGAGACGTACATTGAATCCAGCCACTGAACATCCCAACGTGCTTTTTGAGGCTATTGCCGTAAAGCGTGGGCATCTGACCGCTCTGGCTGGGTGGAGGCGCGATGCAGTGTACTACCAGGCCCATTCGTATCCGCGTTTCAGTTCTTCCTGGTCTTTCAGCAGCAGCACCTGGATCGAAGGCCCGAGTCCGGCTGAGCCCTGGTGCACCTGCGTGCGTACGTGGACGCCCATAAACACGGCAAAGAATCAAACACGGCCAGCCATGCTCAGCGGACCGCAGAGTCTGGCTGGGGAGAAGGCTGAGCTCCCAGAAGTCTCTGAGACACACATGCGTGCACACACACACACACACACACACACACACACACGCGCGCGCGCGCACACACACACACACACACAGATGCACCTGCCTGCCGACCTGCACTGGGGAACGCACCTCGGGAGTAACAGGTGAGGTTCAGATTCCTTCGTCTCTAATTGTGATGATTAAAGATCTGCAGGCTCTCTTGGGCAACAACCCCAAAGGTATGCAAAAAAAAAAAAAAAAAAAAAAAAGGAGTTGAAATCCACAAATACCCCCTACGGTGACTTTTCAGGTGGGGAAGGTGGAATAAAAACAGTGAATGCTAATTAGTTTACATTAATCAAAATTATTCCTAGCTGCTGCTTCTTTCCCCCCCCCCCCCGTTTCTTTCCACAGTGCTTACGTGTTCAGAAGCAGGTTATTTCAATTTCACCCCTGTTTTTCAGAAATTAATCCAGGCCATACATTAGTGTAACTCTCCGCCTGCTTCATAGAATACATTAGCAAAGGTTTTCATTACTGGAATGAGACAGTCATAGAAAAGATGATTTAATGAAAGCGATCCTATTATTTGCATTCCGGGCCGGCCTGCCTGCAGACACCAGGAGAAAGGCTGAACGATGCTAAAGCGCTCGGGAATAATTACCGCGTTGTCATTGCGCCCCGGGACCCGGGCTCCAGTGACTTCAGGGTCCCCGGAAATATCTGCTCCAGGGATGACAATGGAGGCCCCAAATCCCTTTTCTTTCCCAGTTCCCTGAGCTTGTCTTTCCTGGAGGAATCCTCAGAGAAGGGGAAATTAATTGGCGTGCTCTGTTGTTGGAGAGGGTTTTGTGAGGGTTCAAATAATTAAAGATGAGTCCAGAGGTGATGGCCTGGGTATAAAAATGACAGATGATTTTACAGCTGTCATCCCCCCCACCCCCCCACGCGATAGGACAACAGGTGGGCACGTGAAATCGTGCACAGAGAAGGCATGTGTCCCTCTAAGTGTGGGCAGGTGGGTCTAGAGCAGGCATCCTCAAACTATGGCCCGCGGGCCACATGTGGGTGTTTTGCCATTTTGTTTTTTTTACTTCAAAATAAGATACGTGCAGTGTGCATAGGAATTTGTTCATAGTTTTTTTTTAAACTATAGTCCGGCCCTCCAACGGTCTGAGGGACAGTGAACTGGCCCCTGTTTAAAACGTTTGAGGACTCCTGGTCTAGAGTCTAGACCCGCCCCTCACTCAGGTCCTCCTGGGCTCTCCCCCACAAAAGAGGGGGCAAACATGGTGACATATTTGGTGATTTGGTGACATATTTGGTGAGTGCTGTTGAGGACCCACCAAGGGACCGTCTGGAGTGATGGAAGGAGAAGTGGGGACGGAGGGGCCTGCTCCTTACTCTGTTCCCCTTGTGCTGCCCAGGCGATGCTTAGAAAATGCGAAGGGGTAATAAAAAGCAAGGGTCCTGAGACAAGGAGAACTTTTAGCTCCTTTAGCTGAAGCTCCTCTGACCCCCAATGCCTTTCAAAATTATCTTTCGTCTCTGGACTCTTATTTAATCTCCGCACAGCCTTTCTCCAGATTGCTGAACCCTTTGTAATGCTGGAACAAGAACCCCGGCAACAGATCACATTTCTCTTGATCGAAGATGCTTGTGATTAGAGAATAACATGCAAAGTCTTACTTCCCAGAAACGATCTTTAATGAGAAACCCGGGCTTGCGCTCACGAACGTCCTGCTTCGTGCCAGGTTTTCTGTTTGGAATGGCAGCCTATTCGTCTTCATCAAGAGTTTAATAGTTGCCCTTGGAACGCATATGTTGTAGCAAATGGCAGAGGAGTATTCCTCCTTTCTCAGCGGGTGCAATGTCCCCCTCGCCGTTAGTCACGATTTATAGCATTTGATCTCTTGAAATTGTACTTTAAGGGGAAAGAGAGTCTTTAAATCCAGCCGTATTTCCTTTTCTTGCATTGACACATATGACATCGTCTGATAATGTGGATGGATTTACAATGCAGTCGAACCTGATCAGCTTGAGTGTTTCTAGGTAAAAACGAGGCTTTCCCCTAATCCTACACAGATGTTTCTCTATTGGTCTTTAATCATTTTTAAGATTCCTGTTAGTCCTCGTTAATATCACTGGTACATCACATTAGCCGCACCTACCCAACATTAGAGTTTTGCTTGGAATTCATAAACTTTGTCCATGCGCATTTATATGTTTTCATGCTGCTCTTAAAATTTTTAATTCATTTTCATCAGGTGCTCAAAATTTGTTTGTAAGTATTTAAAAAGTCATTAATGTATGCTTGAGTATTATCTCCATTGTGTGAATGATTTCTAAATGAATTTTTAATTCTTCCTTTTTCTCTTAAATTCCTGACACAATTCTTTCCCTGGCCAGCCAATGGCATTTTTCACAGAAATAGAAAAGCGAATCCTAAAATTTGGAATCACTAAAGGCCCCAAATAGTCAAAGCAATCTTGAGAAAGAAGAACACCACGGAGGCCAAACGAATGAGGTTTTGCTGAATATTCTGGGGCCAGAGAATTGCCTAGGAGGCAAGACTGCTTTAGAGGGTCTCAGTTCTGGGCATTTCTATTATAAACTAGAGGCCCAGTGCATGAAATTCGTGCAAGGGACTCGGCCCTTGCAGCCCCGGCTTTGTCCAGAAAGACATCTGGTCTAATTAGCATATTACACTTTTATTGTTATAGAGTTCCCCGAGACTTTGTTCTCTCTCCCCGCGGGCACCGTGAGGATTAACTAGATAGTGTTCAAATGCACATCAGAGGACATACATAGGACATGGTTGCCAAAGAAGGACTATACAGGGCAACCACAGAGATGGAAAACCATGTGATGCAGAGATCTCTCTTCTGGGTTCAGTGTGGCACTGGCACCTGCCATAGGCTAGACTCGCAGCGGTCGCCAACCTTTCGGACCTCACGGACCACCGGTTGGTGACTGCTGGGCTAGAGGGAGGGACAGTGACTTTCACAACAGCTGCACTTGAAAGAGAAAAGACTCTCTCTCTGCGTAGAAAAAAGGATTCTTATAGGAGCCTCTAAGGCTGCTGACCCAGCATCCATTTCCTTGTTTCTTCTCCCCTCCCCGCCAGATGTTCATTTCTCTCCCCTCTCCTCTAGCCCAGTGGTCGGCAAACTCGTTAGTCAACAGAGCCAAATATCAACAGGACAACGATTGAAATTTCTTTTGAGAGCCAAAATTTTTAAACTTAAACTTCTTCTAACGCCACTTCTTCAAAATAGACTCGCCCGGAGCATGGTATTTTGTGGAAGAGCCACACTCAAGGGGCCAAAGAGCCGCATGTGGCTCGTGAGCTGCAGTTTGCCGACCATGGCCCTAACCTATGTGGAGTCTTTCCAACCATTTCCTGCTCCCTCCCCTTTATCCATCAGACATTCTCCCCAGTGAACATCTCTTGCCATCTGGGCATGGGCTTCCCGATTCTGCGCAGCTCTACCCCGCGTGGCCCACAGTGAAGGCGGAGGCAAGGCCTGTGTGACCTCCCGGCCTTGTAGCCTCCCTCTTGGACCTCACGCCTGTCCTCAGACAGGGGCCCAGGCACCAGCACGTCTCGGTCCCGCATGAGTGAGATAAGATTTTTCCCTCTTGGCAAAAGTTCCGGCTTGGCATGTGTTTATTTAGCTGACTGTTCCGGGCTGGTCCTGCTCCGACAGAAACAGCAGCCCAGATCAGAGAGGAAAAATCCAGAATTGGCAGCCGAAAGCATCTGCCGTCCACATCGGCATCTCGGCCCCTTTCATGGCTGCAAATGGGAAAATGAGTCTCTGGTCCTGCAGGTGACACCTGGTCGTGTAGAGATAATGGCGAATTATCCGCTCTCAGAAAAGCCATCCTTTAAGGAGGGCATGCGTGTTTCGTGGCTTTTAAGTCAGGATTTGAATATCAAAGGCAGTGTATGCGTGGCACTTTATCATAAAGAATATGACAGATTCTTCCTCTTCACCCCTAGGATACCAGAGAGGGAAAGAAATGGTATGGGCGGATCTCTGGCCAGGTTGCTCTGCTGTATTTCTAGATCACTACCTGGGATGAAATTGGTGAAGGGAATGAGTTGGGGTTGCCAATGGAGGCAGAGAGTTTCCATCTATTTTATTTTAAAAAATATATTTTCATTGATTTCAGAGAGGAAGGGAGAGGGAGAGAGAGAGAAACATCAATGATGGGAGAGAATCATTGATTGGCTGCCTCCTGCACGCCCTCACTGGGGATGGAGCCTGCAACCCGGGCGTGTGCCCTTGACTGGAATTGAACCGTGACCTCCTGGTCCATAGGTCGACACTCAACCACTGAGCCACCCAGCCAGGCGAGCCCCCATCTATTTTAAATGCATTGCCCTGTGGCATTTCTATGCAAAAAGGGCACAGGAGCACCCCTCAAGGAGCACCTGCCTCTGGGAGACTAGCGGGCCAGTGCTCAGGATTGTCCTGCTGGTGGAATCGAGAATGGGATTCAGAGGGCGGGAATGGGAGCTGGATCTGCTGCTCGACCCGTCTTCTAACATTCCCAGGTGGGGGCCTAGTCCGAGTGTCTCCCAGGGCCCAGGTGTCCCAGCCTGGGTTAGCCCCTCATCGGGTGGGGAACATAGGAGGAGGGAAGGAACTATTTGGGTGGGGGAGGTGAAAATCAAGACTTGTGTTTGGGTTATGCTGAGTCATCTAAGTGGATTAGCCACCTAAGTGGAGGCGAAGTAGGTAGTTCAGTGGAGTCCGGAGCACAGAGCTGTGGACAGGAATCGGCATGATCCGCTTATGGGGGGATATTGTAAATGGGGAAGAGGTCGCTTAGGGAGAGAGTGCAAAGGAGAAGAGAAGGGGTCCCAGACTCACTGGGGGTGTGGTTAGAGCATGTTAGGTTAGCTTTTCTGAGCTTGATTTTGAACTTGACTATAAAGTGAGTTTTCTAGCATCTTCCTTGCAGAGTTGTTATAAGAATTAAGTGCCTGGCTGGTGTGGCTCAGTTGATTGGAGGGACAGGAATGTCCAGGGTTTGACTCATGGTCCGGGGCATACCTGGGTTGCAGGTTTGCTTCCCCAGTCGGGGCATGTGAGGGGGCGGGGCATGATCAATGTTTCTCTGAATTAAGTTAGCTGATGTATGTGAAAGCATCTGGTACAATGCCTGGTAGATTCTAGCGCAATTAGAATTTCTTCACTCTGAATATCCTCGGCCAATTCTGTTAGGTAATAAACGTGTTCATGTGAACAATTAAAACTGGGTCTAGGGCCCTAAACGTTTTGGCTCAGTGGATAGAGTGTCGGCCTGCGGCCTAAAGGGTCCCAGGTTCGATTCCGGTCAAGGGCATGTACCTTGGTTGCAGGCACATCCCCAGTGGGGAGTGTGCAGGAGGCAGCTGATCGACGTTTCTCTCTCATCGATGTTTCTGGTTTTCTCTCCCTCTCCCTTCCTCTCTGTAGAAAATCAATAAAATGTATTAAAAAAAAATACAACAACAACTGAGTCTAGGCAGAGAGAGTGTCTAGGACTTGACACCCCTTTTTCTGATGAATAAACTTCCAAAAAAATTATTCTTGGGCACTGGGCGATGGATAAAGATGAAGCTATATTGGCGTTCTCTGCGCCGAGAGCCCCGATTTCTCTGGGCAGGAGGGGGTTGGATGAGGGGAGGGGTGCAGGTATGAGAGGGGACGGAAAATAAGAAAAAAGCGTTCCGGCAGCCTATGCTGGGGTAAAGGTGGGAACGCTCAAGATTTCAAACCGCAGTCCTTCGGAGAAGGTGGCACGGGCCAGAAATGGAGACGTTGGTGTGGAGTTTGTTTGGGGTGGCGTGGGAGTCAATGCTGATGGGGTGGGTCTTCGCCAGGCCGAGTGTGCTAGGGCACCCAGAGGCGATGCCAGCCAGCCAGCCAGCTGAGATTGAGGGGGCTTTGCGGCTCAGGAGAGGGGCTGGACCGAGAGCAGGAGATTTAGGGAGCCCTGCGCACAGATGATGAAGCCTGGCGAGCGATGAGGTCATTGACAAGATCGATGGCCCGGCCTTCTCCAAGGAGCTCTCTTACTGCCGGTTAATACTTCGTGCGGTTGTTTGGCTTCCCTGCTTGATTGTAAACCTCTTAATTGCTTTCCCGCTCGCTCAGAGGTGACTCAGGAAGGTGCCTCTCTTAGCTTCTGTTGCATCGGCTCCAAAATGGGCCTGGTAGCACCTGGCACAGCTGGTGTGGAGGACTGATGATCAAGTTCCCACCCTGGGCACACGCCCCACAGGGGGGCTATTTAGATTTTAAGGGGGGGCAATTTGAGAAGGAGTTATGAACAGTGAACCTTTTGCATGTCTCATGGTTCTAGGGCAGTGGTCGGCAAACTGCGGCTCGCGAGCCACATGCGGCTCTTTGGCCCCTTGAGTGTGGCTCTTCTGCAAAATACCACGGCCTGGGCGAGTCTATTTTGAAGAAGTCGCATTAGAAGAAGTTTAAGTTTAAAAGATTTGGCTCTCAAAAGGAATTTTTTAAAAAAATATATTTTATTTATTGTGACTTATTGATGCCTTTCAGCTCTCTGTTATACGTTTTGAAACTTCATTTGCTATTTTTTCCCATCACTTCAGATTATTATTATTATTTTTTTTAACAATTTCTTAGTGATTTCCTCCTCAGGACTTCAACGGTCCTTTCGTCCTTTTATTTTTCTCTTTCATGGATGCCATGTTCTTTGCTTTTTTTTCTGATTTGCATATTAGCCTTTTATGATATAGGATAAGCATACATACCAATACAAAAATTATAAAAATTGTTAAGTATTTTATAGGGAAAGAATGAGATCCTATGAAAGTGTTCTTTGGAAGCTTGTTTAGACCAAATGAATGGCCTTTTAGGCTTCCTCCACGTGAACAGGAGTTCACTTTTTGAACAATAAGAACTATATGTCACCGGGGGGTGGGGGGCGGGAAAGGGCATCAGGGTGTTAGAGATGCGGAGGTGGGGTGTGGCCAACAAAAGGTGGGGAGCCACTGGCCTCGAGTGATTAGCATGGTGCCTGGACTGCAGCAGGCACTCAGTGAGGATTGGATGCTGCCTGGATGTGATTTATTTGATTCAAAACCAGGAGGTGTTGTTGTATAGCTGATGGATGTGTAAGCCTTCCTGGTCACTCCAGGTGTGTGCCAGGGAGGCGGGGGGGCTGCGGAGTTGAGGGGGGGTTGTCTTCTTATACCCACTTCTGTCTAATCCTGAGGCCACTTCCTGACTAGCTAGTTTTGGGAGAACCTCCCCTTCCCCAGTTTATATATGGGAGTGGGGTGTAGACTGTCGCAGATTCTACGGTTGAAAACCGTGTTTGCCAATTGTCACATCCTACAACCTGCTGTGAGCCCGTCTCCGGGCAAATACCTGGCTCTCCTTGCCCCCAGAGGGACGGCCCCAGCTGGCATCCCCTGGTCAGAGGGGAGAAGCAGCAGGGACCCAGCAGCAGGCGGCCCAGGCGCCATGGTCCCCCCACCTGCCTGCTCCTCGCCCGGGGTGTGAGGCCCCCCGCCCTTCAGGAGGCACCCTGGTTGACCGACCATTGTCACTGTCTGTGCTCCCAGGGAGGGACATGAAGGAGAGTTGAACTAGGCATCTCTGAGTTTCCTGAGGCCAGCAAGAGGGCCCTCGGGGTGTCTGATGGGCGAGTAGCTTGGGAAGAGGAAGAGAGAGCTAGAAACATCCATGATGAGAGAGAATCATGGGTCGCCTACCTCCCGCACGCCCCACACTGGGGATCAAACCTGCAACCCGGGCATGTGCCCTTGACCGGGAATCAAACCGGGACCTCCTGGTTCATAGATTGACGCTCAACCACTGAGCCACACTGGTGGGGCTTGGCAACGCAATTTTGGTCATCTCCTGCTCGCTCATTGGTGCTTCCCTGGGAGTTTGAATGGCAGAGTCACAATCATTCACCCCCTCAGGTAGCCCCGAAGGGTCTAACTCTGAACGAGGCTCGTGCAAAGAGTGTTGGATGCACCAGAGGTTTGTCTAAAGGAGAATTCCCCAGGGAAGAAGTATTTTCACCAAATCTACCGACCAGCCCTCGGGGAAATATCCCATCCCCCCTCTCACTGCGTCATTGCAGCCCCGAGCATCCTTCTCTCTGGCCTGCCAGGACGTTATCCTAAAGAAAACGCACAGCGGCGTTCATTTGTCACCCACTCAAAGATAACTCGGGCTCCCTAAATGACACGTCAGTTGTATTTAAGTATCACATCAAGTCACGCCCCGGGCGCCTGTCTTTATTGGGGAAGGACGAGGGACCGCGTGAGGAAGCCTTGATTTGAAAAGCCGGGTGCGTTCCCCACCGTGGACGCTGTAGTCGTTTTCGTTTCGAAGTTGCTGGTGGCACAGGCTTTTCTACAACGCAGTTTTCACGCCCGGCTTCTGAAAACAGGCCGAGATTTACAATGTGGGGACAGCATGTGCTCTCAAATGTTACTTTTTAAAAATATATATATATTTATTTCAGAGAGGAAGGGAGAGAGGGAGAGAGAGAGAAACATCAATGATGAGAGAGCATCACTCTCTGGCTGCCTCCTGCATGCCCCACACTGGGGACCGAGCCTGCAACCCAGGCATGTGCCCTGACCGGGAATCGAACCGTGATCTCCTGGTTCACAGGTCGATGCTCAACCACTGAGCCACACCGGCTGGGATCAAATGTTACTTCTTAAATGATTTCTTGGGAAGCTTTGAAAGAGGCCAAACTACCCTCCTACGGGAGGACCAGGTGGTGCCCCCGGGGTCTCAGGCCCCTGCTGGGCCACGCAGAGGGCACCTGATCTGGGTCCCTCTTTACAGGGTGGGGATGGGCGCAGTTGGCTGATCTGCTGCCCTTGGAAGCTACAGTGTGATGGCCTCTAACCCCCGCTGTGCAGAGGTCACCCCCCTCCCCCCCCGCCGACCCCCCCGGCTCGGGGACTCACATGGAGCTCCCGGAACAGCTGTCAGAGCCCTGGCCTGGCCAGCAGGGAGCCCCCCACAGAGCTGTTCCAATTCGATTTCAGGAAATATTTCTTGGCAGCCGTATGAGAGCAGCTGCTGCAGAATGAAGTTCAGGAGACACGCAGCAGTACCTGCCTTTCCGAAGACGGACAGACCGCCTGGGCTCCACCCGGCGAAGCGAGAGGAAACCTGGGGGAGAGCGAACGGAGCCTGGGCTGGGACCGCCTGATCTGTGTTTGTTCCTGGATCCCGTCATGTATGGGTTTTGGGGCCTCGAGCGCGCCGCCTGCCCTCTGAGCATCTCAGAGGTTTCATAAATGGAATCTTCATGGTAATGGGGAAAGGGAATTCTGATCGCATAGGTGCCCTGTGCAGATTCACAGGGGATGGGATGCAGGCACTCAGCGTGGTGTCTGGGACAAAATAAGAGCTCAGTGCCCAGCCGGTGTGGCTCAGTGGTTGAGCATCGACCTATGAACCAGGAGGTCATGGTTCAGATTCTTGGTCAGGGTACATGCTGGATTGTGGGCTCAATCCTATGTGGGGCCTGCAGGAGGCAGCCAGTCAATGATTCTCATTCTCTCCCTCTCTCTCTCTCTCTCTCTCTCTCTCTCTCTCTCTCTCCCCCCTCTCTGAAATCAATAAAAATATTTTAAAAAACCAAACAACAACAGAAAAACAAAATAAGAGCTCCGTGAACAATAGCTGTTTTTGAGGGTCTCCCACATCCTGGACACTTTGACCTCTGTGACCTCCCACCAACCCTATGAGCAGGGGGTTATGACACCCATTGACAGATGTGGACGCCCAAGGCCAGAGGGGCATGGAGCTTGCTGGTAGCTGGAGGCTCACCAGCAGTGGGACTGCACTTGACCAGCTGCAGGTCTGACCCTATCTCATCCTGACCTGACTGGTCCTTAAGGTCATGACATGACCCTGGATGGCATCTTAACAAACACCCTGCTGATAACAATGGTCCCTCACCTTTGATACCCTCTTTAGCTTTCCCAAGTGCTTTCACATCTCTTACCATGGACTCCCTGTGCCCCCAAGAGAATCCTCTTTTGTTCAACCTGCAAAAGTCACTTCTGCCTGAAAGGCGGATGGCTTTCTTCTGGTTTTACTGGGGCTTCGTGCAGCACCCCTAGCCCAGCGCACCCCACTTCCAGCTCCTTCTGGCTTCATGCCATGGACTAGGAGAGCGTTTCCCATTTTCCTCTCTACTTTAAAAGCTGAGACCCATCTTGCGGCGCAGCACAAGTCACATTGGTAGGATGCTTGGACCCATCGCTCCTTGCTATGTCCCTTGGACCGTGCGTGTGTGTGTGTGTGTGTGTGTGTGTGTGCGCCTGTGGTGTGCATTCTTGCTGCTTCTCCCCCAGTTGCCCTGTCTAATGAATGAAGCCCAGTGAACACTAACTGGGGAAGCTCAGGGGAAGTCCAGCAGGTCAAGTTCATGGCTCCCTCCCAGAAGCCCAAGTGTCAATCCTTCCTGTGTCCCCTCTCCATCTCCTTCCATTAGGCTCTGGGGTGCTCCCATTTCTATAGGTTGTGCTAAATAGACACATTATATCCCTTCTCTCGGAGCAAGGTTGTTTTTTCAAACACTGAGCACAACTAATTCAAGAAATGCTTTGCAAGAAAAAACAGCATTGTATGAAAACGGTACAATTCAAAATCTATTTTGGAGGCTTTTAGGAAAAGAAGGGCATTGTGTGTGTGTATGTGTGGGGGGAGCTGCATTCTTTTCATGGTGAATGCCTGTGCACCCACGGGGCGGGGTGGGGTGGGGGTGGGGGGTGGGCGGCTGCCTGACCAGTCCCTACATGGTGTGAGACGACCTTCCAGAGGCAGCCGCTGTCAGAATGCCCAGGGCCCTAGCCGCTCTGGTCACAAAGGCGAGGAGGAGAGGCCTGCTCTTCTGGTTCTGAGATTTGTAGGCAGCTCAGGCAAGTCAGCAGTTGAATTAGTATCTCAGGTCTTCCCCTTGCAGAATCACCACCTGACCATCGATGTGAACAGGCATTCCAATGACAAACCCACAGCTGTGCAGGCGGAACAGGGCATGGCTGGAGTGAGGCGCCCCCCCCCCTTCCCCCCCCAGCAGCTCTGGAGGAAATGTCTTGAAATCTAAAGCCCCCTGCCGAGTGGAAACTCTATTTTCTTGTTGAACCCCTGGTGGAGGGGCTATGAAGAAGAGGAACACTGATAACAACCAATAGCTCTCATTTTCCAGAACTTTCTGAGCCACAGACTTCACAGGCATTATTGCGTTCACTTCACTGCAATCCAGTCAGGCGAGGACCATCACTCTGCCCTTTTTCCAGGGGAGGAAACTGAGTCTCCCAGTGGTTATGCCCCCTGTGGGTAGGCAGACAGCTGGTGAATGGCCAAGCCAGAGTTTACACCCAACATTGATTGAATCTATGTCCCATGGTTTACCCATGACTGCAGGTTGCCTCTCTGCACCCCTCCCCCGCCATGAGCTCCCCCCACTAAGGGAGTCCCACCATCCTGATTTCTGTATTTGTACTTTATTTTTAAAAAATATATTTTATTGATTCTTTACAGAGAGGAATAGAGAGTTAGAAACATTGTTGAGAGAGAAACATCGATCAGCTGCCTCCTGCACACTCTCTACTGGGGATGTGCCCGCAACCCAGGTACATGCCCTTGACCAGAATCAAACCTGGGACCCTTGAGTCCGCAGGCCGACACTCTATCCACTGAGCCAAACCGGTTAGGGCTGTATTTGAACTTTATATAAATGGGTGAGGTTCACCCATTTTGTTAGCATGGCTGTTAATCCTTTGTAAGCTCTTTGCTACATAGAATTCCATTGTGTGACTGTGGCTCGATTTACTTATCCATTTTACCATTGATGGATGTTGAATTGTTTCCAGTTCTTGGCTATTACCAAAAAAAAAAAAAAAAAAAAAAAAGAAAGAAAAAGAAAATCTCTGTTGTGAATATAGAAACTTTTAAGGTTGTAGATAAAATACTCTATGGGGACAATCATCTCATCTGTGAAGAATGAGAGTTTTGAGAGTTTCTTTTCTTTTCCACACCTTTTCTTTTTCTTCCTGATTTTAAAAGCCTTCACTGTTTCACTCTAAAAAAATAATGTTTGTGTAGGTTTTTGGTAGTCTCCCCTTATCAGATTAAGAAAATCCCTTTCTGTTCTGAGCTGGTTCAATTTTTTAAAAATTATAAATAGGTATTTTGAATTTCATCAACTGTGTTTTGTTCATCCAGTGACATTACCGTAGTGGTTTGTTCTTAATATGCTAATGTAGTGAATGATAATTACAGATTTTCTGAAGTTAGGCCTTATATTCCTGGAATAAACACAGCTTAGTCTGATGTGTTATCTTTTTTCATAAAGTGCAGGATTCATTTTGCTAATATTTGTGTGGGATTACCGCCTTTCTGTTCATGCATGAGGCTTTCCTATGATTTTTCTTTATTACATTTTTCCAGTTTTAGTATCAAAGGTATTGTGGACAGATCAGTTGGGAAGTATTCTCTTCTTTCTCTCAGATGATTTGCATAAGATTAGGATTTGTCTCATGAACATTCAGTAGACTTTACCTGCAAAAGCATCTGGCCTGGTGATTCTTTGTAGGAAAATTAAACAGTTGATTCACTTGTTTTAACCCTTTGCACTCACTTGCGTTTTTCTCGATTCCTTTATTCTATCCGGGATTTAATTTTTTAAATACCCCAGATTTTACAAAGCGCGGCAGTAGAATAAAAAACTGGAGTTTCTTTTCATACAAACTTATTTATTTGGATTTTTTTATATTTCAAATTATTGATACATTCAAAGAGTAATTTTAATCTCTATAATTTTTCATGGTGTGATATTTTTTGAAACATTCACCCACATGAAGACCTGGTTTACATTCACATGTTTCGCAAATATAAATCGTCTCTCTTCTTCCTCCTTTGATTTTTCTGTTAGAACAAACAACACAATCTTTGTGTTTTTTGTTAAGGTGAGGTGTGATTATGTGGAGCTTTCCATCTAAACGCTGCTCTAAGTTAGTGGATAATAATCTACCCCTGGAAGTTAGTGTACCATCTCTGAATTCTCCAACAAGATCATGTACTAGTTTCCTAATAAATTTCACATGCGTTACCGGTTTTTCATTTTTTCTTTTTTGGCATCAGTTGAGACGGCATTTACATTTTACTTGTCCTTTCATGCTAATGAAAACAAGAAAAGATACTGGAAAAATAGACAAAAATCCCCCTCCCCCCCCGCGGTGAAACTACGTGTCGAGTGTGGCTCGACATACGAGCTGCTACCTATGCTAACCGTGTCGAGTCATACTCGACATCCGAGTGCAAAAGGTTAAGGGTTATGAGCTATTTGGATTTCTTATTCTTTTTGAGTTGGTTATTTTTAAAGGAATTTGTTCATTTCTTCTAAGTTAATGCATCCTTTGGCTTGTATTTTTTTTTTTTTTGTAGTACCCTCTTATCTTTTAGTTTCTGCTGGATTTCTCATTATAGCCCCTTCTTTTCAATATTATTTGTGTGTCTCTCTTTCTTGAACTCTGCTTGAAGCTTGCCAATTTCATTCCTGTTTTCTAATAAGCAACTTTTAGTTTAGTTAATTATATTCATTACATCTTTCTTCTCTAGTTCATTAGTTTCTGCACTTATAGTTATCTTTCTTTAAATTTATTCTGTTGTTCTTTTTCTAATTTCTTAAGTTGAGTGATTATTAATTTTCACCTTTTCTCATATGAATAAGCATTTAAGTCTATATTCTCTCACATTATCTTCTTCACTGCATTGCTATACGCCTTGGTGTATTATATTTTCATTATTGTCTAGTTCCAAATATATTGAAATGTTTCTTATTATTTGAACCCACAAAGATGCTAAAAGCATATCCTACATGAATATAATGTGTTCTCTTATAGTTAAGTGACTTTGGGGAAGTTACCTTAAAAAGTGAGATTTTTAAAGTTCTAAGCATGTATTTTAGAGTTCTAATTGCATTGTGGTTAAAAAAAAAAAACTTGTTCGATATGATAATAGATATTTGAAAAATTTTACCCTTCTTTTATGGCCTATTTCTTGGTCAATTTTTGTAAATATTCCACTCTACATAGAATCTATATATGACCAATCAACCAAACTTGCTCATTGAATTTTTATAATTTTACAATTTTTTTGTCCTATCAATGATACCTCAAACATCTCTCACTCTGATGATGAGTTTAATTTCTCTGTGTGTTCTATCAATTTTACTTTACATCTACATGACTTTTTAAGAATTATTTTATCTTCCAGATGAATAATTTTATTAGATAGAGACCCTACCTATATAACGCTTTTATGTATTAAGGCCTTCTTTTTCTGAGAGCAGGGTGTTTATTTCGTGGAGCAAAGAGCAAAGAAGATTGGTCTGGTGTAGATATGGGGTCATCCCGCTTAAAGGCTTTTACTTTGACTATATATTGACCACCATGTTAAAGACGGGTATGAAGAACTCTAAGGCAATGACCTTGGCCTCAAGTAGCCCTCAGTCCAGCTTGGAAGCCAAGATATGGATTGCAAAATGGATACGCTGCACATAACAGCAACCAATAAAGTGATGCCAATATGGGACAGCCAGAAAAGACAGAATGTGAACTCAGCTCAGAAAAATCAGACTCGGACATGATGGGCGGCATCAAGGTAGGGAGAATGGACTTGCCAAGAACAGAAGGTTCGCATTATAATAAAACCCGCCGTTGAATGATGGGTTGTATATTAGGTTCTGGGCTCCGCCAAACACCTTATGTTATGTTATTTAATCACCCTTCAAACATCCCTTTGAAATAGGAATTACATTTCCATTTTACAGATGAGCAACTGAGGCTCATCAGTTGCCTCATCTTGAAGGCGAGGAAGGTAACTTCCCCAAAGTCACATAACCATATGAAGAGGAGGAGTTAGATTCATCCACTGTCTGCCTGAAACATCTTAGGCTCTTAGGGGGATCCCCAGGGCATTTGGCCAGAGCAGAGGATTAACTTGGGTGAAGAGAACAGAGTAAGATTGGAAACAGAGGCGTGATGTATGAGCCCTTCCATTTTCTGACAAAGTAGTGAGGGCCCGAATAAGCCTCTTTGGGGACAGCAGTTGGAGGGGACCTAGGATAAGGGAAGAAAACTAACTAGGGGAGAAGGCCCAGTTCCCATTGTATGAGAATGTGGCTCTCATACTGACCTTGGAACAATATCCCTCACTGGTTACCTTTCCTGTCATTTCAAAAATACTAATATAGCCCTAGCTGGTTTGGCTCAGTGGATAGAGCATCCGCCTGCAGACTGAAGGGTCCTGGGTTCGATTCTGGTCAAGGGCACATGCCTGGGTTGCCGGCTCCATCCCCAGTAGGGGGCATGCAGGAGGCAGCCAATGGATGATTCTCTCTCATCATTGATGTTTCTATCTCTCTCTCTCCCTCCCTTCCTCTCTGAACTCAGTAAAAATATATTTTAAAAAATACTAATATGACAGAAATCTTCCATTGGGACTTATTCCATTTCTCTCTCTTTTAAAGATAAAGGTTACAAGAGGAGCTCTAAAGGAAAACTTTGGAATGTTTTGATAGAGACTTTGAGATGCGATGGGTTATATTCTACTTGGCCTCTTGACTCCTTACTTAAAATGTCACAGTCCCAAACCCTGCATGTGTCGTCTTTCATTCAGAGCTCGGTTAACTAGACACCACGTGGGAGACAGAATGACATCCTATACCTCCAGCAAAAGAAACAGAGGAGAAAGAGGGGGAAATAGAAGGGCTCCAATAGATTTTTGCTCCAAAAAGACCGGATAGAACTGACCCAAAGGGGGGGAAAAGAAACCAGAACAGAAGATTGCAGGGAGCTCTCGGATCATGGGGCTGCGAGGGAGCCACCGAGTAGGAGTGCTAAAGGAGTTGCAAACATTTCCTGTCCATCCAGGGAAGGCAGACCAAAGAAGCTCATGATCCGGGAGGAGCTATAGATAGCTGTTTCCAAAAACGTTTCACAGAACTCCAATTCCATGGAATGATTTGAGAAGAAGAAAAGAAAGAAAAAAAGAAAAAGGTTCCAGGAATTGTAAAAAACAACAACACTAGCTTAAATTAGTCTCTTTACTGCAGGCCTTTTCAGAGCCTTTAACATGTTCATGTGCATTATAAACTCCTAAGGGGATGCAGCATGCAGGGCTCCCAAACCTGCTACCCACATTTATTTCCTCCCTGGGGGATTTCTTATGACTGCTATTTCACACATCACCCGTGCCCAACCTGACACAGAAGCATTTCCCCTACTGTATATAGATTTTTCTCCGGTTCCTCCAAGACGTGCCTGATGTATAGGCTTCTAAGATGACTTGAGAGCTCCAGGAATACATCCTATTCAAACAGACACTCACAAAGGCCAAGTCATGTCCTCAACATCCCCCCCCCAATTTCTATCCCCAAGTTTCTCGGCTTATCCAAACGAATCAATCGGACTAGTTCATGAGAGGAAATCGCAGCTATTTTATACATTTTTTTTTCTTTCTTAAAATCAATGCTCACACGTACAGTCAGGTTATAAAAGGAATCACGTCGCCCCATCTCCTGCGGGTTCTCAGTAGCCGCCTCGGAGCTGGGCCTCCCCGTCGTCCAGGCGGTCGTAGGAGGAGCCGCGGGCAGGCGCTTTCCCGCTGTCCCGCCTGCAGGCGCTGGAGGCCTTCTGGGGCCCCTCGGAGGCGGCCTCCTTGTCCTGGGAGAGCTGCTCCATCCTCTGCTCCTTCTTCCGGATGGCCTCCTTGATGCCCTCGATGTGGCACTTCTCCTCCTTCTCGGCTTTCAGCTTCAGGATGTGGTGGTTCTTCTCCCGCAGGAGGTTGAGCTCGCGGACGTGCTGCGCCCTGTCGCCGAGGCTGCGGTGCGCGCTGCTGCGGGCGTGCTGGACCTTCTGCTCCGCCAGCCGCACCAGCAGCCGCTTGCGCACCCGCCGCTGCTCCTCCAGCTCCTCGGCGCGCAGCCGCACCTGCTGGTACTGCTCCTCCTCCCGGCGGGCCCGGTCCCGCAGCTCCCGGTGCCGCTCCTTCGCCAGGCCCTTGTGCAGCTCCTGCGCCCGCTGGGAGCTCTGCTCCAGCGACAGCCGGCGCAGCAGCTCCTCGGCCTTGACCTGGCAGTCCATGAGCACCTTCCGGGCCTGGAAATTGACCAGGGAGCTCAGGTTGGCCTCGCGCACCTTCTTCTGGCCCTCGGTGGGGGGCGGCTGCTTCTTGGGACACGTCGCGGGCGGCTCCGGCCTCCCCGGCTGCTCCAGGCTGGTCTGCTTCCGCTGCTCCGACAGCGTCCTCTCCAGCTCCTGCTCCAGCTCCAGCTCCCGCTCCCGCTCCCGCAGGCGCGGCGCCGGGCCCGGCCTCCTGGGCTTGGCGGCCTCCGGGCGGGCCCGCTCCGGCCGGTCCTGGCGCTGCGTGTCCTGGTCCTCGGGCGGCGGCGCCGTCCACCGGTTGTCCTGCTGGGCCTGGCTGTCGCGCCCCCTCGGGGCACGCGGCTCCCGGCCCAGGCGCGTCTTGCGCAGCTCCTTCTCCCGCTGCCACTGGGCCCGGCTCTGCTGCAGGAGCAGCTTGCGCTCGCGCTCCAGGGTCACCTGGACCTTGTGGTCCGAGCGCTTGAGCTCCTCCCAGGCCGCCGCCGCCTGCTGCTGCAGCTCCCGCATCCTCTGCGCCTTCTTGAGCCGGGTCAGCACCAGGGCCACGATCTTCTGGTCCCGGGACGACACCACCGCCTCGTCCAGCTTGTTCTTGAGGATCTGGGTGTGCTGGCTCTTGGTCTCCTTGCCGGAGAGCGCGGGCTGGAGGCACTGGCTGGCGAAGGACGCCAGCCGGTCCCCACCGTCCCTCTTGGGGGCGCACGCGCAGGCGGACAGCGTCCTGAACTCCTGGGAGGGCGCCGAGGACTTCTCGGAGGGCAGCGAGGACAGGGACCAGCGGTCTAGACCTCCGCAGACCGGCACCGCCCACGGGTCCCCACTCTGCCCCTCTTCTGCCCCGAACATCCCACTTAGCGGGGTGTAAGCGCCCTCGGGGTACGGTGGGGGCGAGTCTCCCTGGGCTGGGGGGTAGTGGTGGCAGCGCAGCGGCTGTTGGGGTGACAGCTGGAACTGGAGCGGCCAGGCCGGGCTGTGCTGGCTGCCCCGCGCTTGGGGCTGGATCCTCGGCTCCCCCCAGGCCTCTCTGGGGCGCCAGCTGCGGGGCCGGTGCTTCCTGGCGCCGTCGGGGGGCCTCTGCGCCACGTCGCTCAGGCTGCGGCTTTCCCGCGGGGAGTCGGGGGACTGGTGGCGGGGAGGCCAGGGAGCCGCGGCCTCGCTCCCCTCGCCGGGAGCCCCGGCCCAGCAGCCCCGAGCCGGCCGGGTCTGGGGCCGGGACCGGCGCAGCCGCGCCGAGGACGCGCGCTCTCCGAGGTCCCGGTGAGGCCGCGCCGAGAAGTGGCCGAAGTCCTCCATGCTCCTCGCGGGCGCGCCCTGCCGGCGTCTGCACCTGGACCCCGGAGCCTCCAGGGGGCGCTGCCGGGCCCCGCGCTGCCCTGCGATCCCTGGGGTGGGGGGCGCTTATGACGCTCCGGCCACTTCACAATGCCCCTGGCACCGCCGGGTCCCCCAGCCTTAGACCATGGCCACCCCCTCCCGGCCCCCCCCCCTAGGACCCCACATCTGGTGTTGGGGGGTGTTGGAGAGTGGGGGAAAGGAGACTGGGGGGTGGGACTCAGGGGACAGGGGGGGCTATAGGAAATCAGGGTGACCCTTAAAGCTGAGGGTTCCTAGTGAACTAACACCGTTATTTTAGGCAGGAAATATTTTTTAAAAATTTATTTTATTGATTTTTTACAGAGAGGAAGGGAGAGGGATAGAGAGTTAGAAACATCCATCAGCTGCCTCCTGCACACTCCCCACTGGGGATGTGCCCGCAACCAAGGTACATGCCCTTGGCCGGAATGGAACCTGGGACCCTTCAGTCCGCAGGCTGACGCTCTATCCACTGAGCCAAACCAGCTAAGGCAGGAAATATTTTTAAATATATATATATATATATATATATATATATATATATATATATATGTGTGTGTATATATATATATATATATATATATATATATATATATATATATATATTGTTGATTTCAGAGAGGGAGGGAGAGGGAGAGAGAGAAACATCAACGATGAGACAGAATCATGGATCGGCTGCCTCCTGCACGCCCCACACTGGGGATGGAGCCCGCCACCTGGGCATGTGCCCTGATGGGGAATCCAGCCATGACCTCCAGGTTCATAGGTTCACCGCTCAACCCCCGAGCCACACCGGCCAGGCTTAGGCACGGATTTGATCTCCCATCTGCACACCTTACAACAGCAGGCTTCCGAGAGAACCCGGTGAAGCCATCGCCTCCAGGATGGAAGTGGCGGGCAGGGGTGGGGCGAGGAGTCCTGACTGGTCCTCAGGGGGCCTTGGGGTCGCCATCCTTACCTCTGGGCACCTCTGCAGTGAGAGGAAGGGCGATAGGAGCACCTTAAAGTGACACACCACACTTTCGCCGTTTTTTAAGCCCAAAGTACGTTTTGTTTACGCTTTTAGACGTTAGGACAGGACAAAGACTGAGTCCATTTGCCAGGGGCAGAAGTAGAACATCGGGGACCAGCTGTAATTGTAGGAAATATTCATCGCGCTCTGTTCCCTGAGGGTCCTGTGAAACAGTTTGCACACCCATGGCTGGATGAGAGGGCAAATGATTAATGTTCAGAAGTCAGCTTTGCAGTACAATTTCTCAGGAATTTCGGTTCTTCTATGCCCCGCCTCCACTTTCTCCTTTCCTAACCCAGGGAAACGGATGCCCCAAGGAACAGTATCTGAGAAGACACAACAGGCCCCTCTCTACAAGTGCCTATGAGACAGGGACTCATCAACAATAGCAGACCCTCAAAACAGTAAAAAAAAAAACCCACCAAAACATATATTCTGTAAACACCCAGGACAGTCAGTGAAAAACTTATGTGAATCCAGTACTAAGGATGAAAATTGTAGATTATATGCTTCTTTTTTTTCAGAAAAGCAGAAAATAGTGGGATAAGAGCCTGGGAAATAGGAAAGTTACGTTTCCATGGAAACCGTCAGTTACCCACAATGCCCAGTATTCCATGTGCATGAGAACTTGCGTGTGTGAAAATGATGGCTGACACGTATATGGAAACTCCAACACAACACGGCGAAGGAGGGACTGTCCTTCCCTGAGTGTCAGAGGGAGATTCTCAAGATCAGGTGGGCAGTGGAGCAGGGATCAAATCCCGCCTCCCCCCAATCTCCCCATTGTGTGGTCTTCTGAGCTAGTGTTGCATAATTATAGCCAGATCAAATCATGTGTGGCTGGGGGAGCAGGGGGGGGGATTTTAAATATTTCTAGTTTGTTCCATCTTAAGATGCTGGTATTTCTCACATATGTCACCTTAATGCCATTAACAGCTGGAAATGGTAATGAATTAATTCTTTTACAAATATATTTTTCCTAGCGGCTCAGTGCATGAAATTTGTGCACTGGTAGGGTCCCTAGTGGCTGCCTCCCTTCTCCCAGCCGGCCCCGCCCCCTGGTCAAACTCGAGAATTAACTCTTGGTTGAAGGGACAATTTGCATACTACACTTTTATTATATAGGATTGATTTTTAGAGAGAGGGAGAAAGAGAAACGTTTTTGTGAGAGTGAAACATTGATCAGCTGCTTTCTGTGTGCCTCTACCAGGGATCAGGCCTGCAACCCAGGCATGTGCCCTAACTGGGAATCGAACCGGCAACCTTTGGGTGCATTGAATGATGCCCAACCAACCCAGTCACATGAGCCAGGGCATCAGCAATTCTTATGAAGAAAAGAAGGACTCAAAATAAGTACTTTCAAAGCTTTTACCTCCACCGTGAGATAACAGAACGCAATTACAGGATCACTCAACAGTGACACAGAGGCAGCGGGCTGCACGATGAAATGATCGATTTTTGAAATTTAATCACAAATAGTTTGTAAGGTTAAACATGGGAAGAAGTTTTCCCAACGGGGACTTGGGAAAACAGGTGCACTGAATAATTTATCTCATTTGGGGTTCCTTCTTCATCCTCAACGTGGCGTAGATATAATTAGATATTCTTTTTTAAAAAAAAAAGCATGAGCTTTACTGAAAATTAAAAAAACAAGGGTGGGTTTTTATAAAGTTCCTTGTTTTTGTTTTATTTTTTCTGTTTTGCTAAAACTGCGTCTGGAGCTTTTCACTCCCAAGGAAATGCGTTTTTCAGAAAGGTCTCGGTGGGTGAGGGGAGACAGCTCCAGGACAGGGCGGTGACGGATAGCCCCACCCCAGGCCTACGGAGTCTGTTCTCTGCGGAGGAGCGAGGAGTCTGGGTGAATATCGCTACAGTTTGAGGACCACTGACTGCCCCCCTCCCCTTCCCTCCCTCCATTCCTTCCTTCTCCTACAGTACAGTTCCCAACAGCTCCGTCCAGGGCCTCTTCTCTTTTTATGGTGCCCTCTCCAGGCAAGCACTTCTGCCCTGTGGCTTTAAGGGACGGCCTTGGGGCAGCTTGTGGGCCCACCTCTCTAGCTCTGACCCCTCTGCAAAGCTCTAATTTCCACCGCCTGCTGGATTCCCCTCCAGCTCCTCAGATTCACCACTGCCCTCCTAAAACCTCCTTAGCAATTGTGTCCCCTACTTCTCCGAGACTGTCACTCTTGATACTGTCTCTGCATCATCTTGTCTGCTCACCCTCAAGCATTTTGGTCCCTGAGATCTGACAGTCCCCCTCTCCAGAGCCCCCCAGGGTCCTAGCCTTGGCCCTTGTTCACCTCATCCCCCGCCCCCGGCCTGTGGTTTTCTCACGCCACCTGCCCCCCACCCCCTCTTCGGTTCCAGCTTCCACTCTTCCTACAAGACCAGTGTCTGATACAACTAATCATGATACTGTCTCACTCAAAATCCTTTGATGGCTCCCACTGTCTTTTGAATAAAGTTTAAACTCCTCGATGTGATAGGCAAGGTCCCTAATTGGACCTTCCACCATTATTTCTGACAGCTACCTCCCCGCAACCCACCCCTAAACACACACATACTCTTTAGGCACAAGGGGTTACCCACAATTCCCAAACACACCTTGATGTTTTTGATATCATCTCTTATATTATTACTAGAGGCCCAGTGCATAAAATTCATGCACGGGTAGGGTCCCTAGGCCTGGCTGGCGATCAGGGTTGATCTGTGGGGTGACCAGCGGGGCAATCGGGCCTCCACCCCCCCTCCCCCCTGGCTGGCACCTGCCTTGGCTGGCCTGGGGCCTACAGGCTGGGGGAAGCAACCTGCGTTGAGTGTCTGCCCCCTGGTGGTCAGTGTGCATCATAGCAACCAGTCGCTCCACTGGTTGTTCCACCGTTTGGTCGATTTGCATATTAGGCTTTTATTATATAGGATGGCTTCTATAGAATTAAAATGATCCATTGAGCATAAAAAAAAAAAAAATCATGCATAAAGCCCTTGGCGAAAATTTCCTAGAGCAGCACCTCACACATAGAAGGACTCAAGACATACTTGTTGAATGAGTGGGTGACTGAGTAAACGTATCATCCATAGACAAAGTGTAGATTTAGGTCCATAACTGGGAGCGTCTTGAAGGCTGAGCTGGTATCTGTTTGCATTTCATGGATTTGCATCGTGTTGGCATATCTAGGCACTCAGGAAATGCTGGCTGCATGTTGGGTAAGGTTCGTTCCCTCCCACGCCTTCCCTTGGTGCTAAGGACTAGCCTTCCTGGAGAAAGAAACTCATGCCAAGCTGACAGCGGGTTTTTATTTATTTTTATTTTTTTGTTAATCCTCACCCGAGGACATTTTTCCATTGGTTTTTAGAGAGAATGGAAGGGAGAGGGAGAGACAGAGAGAAACATCGATGTGAGAGAGACACATCGATTAGTTGACTCCTGCATGCACCCTGACCAGGCCCGGGGAACCTGCAACCAAGGTACATGCCCTTGACCGGAATCGAACCCGGGACCCTTGAGTTTGAGGGCCCACACTTTACCCACTCCACTGAGCCAAAGCGGCTAGGGCTGACAGTGATTGTAAAGGTAAGAAACCAAGAAAAAAAAAAAAAAAAGGCAAGGTGATAGAGGATGAGACAAAGAAAGGTCAAATTATATTCGGAATAACTTGCTTTGTGGGCCTTGCAGTGGAGGTATCCTTGCAATCGCTGTGGGGTGGTGGGAAGGGTTAGGGGGGAGTCCAACTGCGTTAGATTTAAGGGCAAGGCCTTCATTGGCCGGAGGGTGTTGAGTACATGGAACGACTCCTTTGTTCTCATCATCCTCGCCTGTAAGATGAGTGTAACGCTGGCTTTGTTTTTGTTGTGCAATGTGATGGGGTGAATTACGCCCCCTCAAAATTCATGTTGCAGTTCTGACCCCTACTACAGAACGAGACTGCTTTAGAAATAGGATCTTTAAAGAGGCAATGCAGTTTAAAGGGGGTCATTAGGGTGTTCCTGAAGATGACCTTATAAGAAGAGGAGATTAGAACAGGGAGAGACGCCAGACCCGTGCACACATAGAGGGATGACCATGTGAAGACACAGCAAGAAGGCGGCCGCCTGCAAGCCGAGGAGAGAGGCCTCCGGAGAAACCAAACCCGACAGCACTTACATTGAACTGAGCAGGTCTCAGTTCAGTCTAAGGAAGGCTTTTCTAAGAGAGCTGTGGGCAGGAAGTACTCAATGGGGCCAGGTGGCCACTTCTTTGAAATGTCAGAGAGGTGATGCAAGCATAGATCGGGTGTTTGGACCAGATACACTTGACGTTCCTTTCAATCCTGACATTCTCCGTACAAATGCATTATGTTCCAGCTGAACAACAGACTTCAGTGGTACTTAGATGCATCTCGTGTGAATTGAAAACCGTGTGCACCATCAACATATGTTTGAGCTTTGCTAATTTTTTTTTGAGCTTTGCTGATTTGATGGCTATCAGAAAAGCTTTAGGAAATGTACTGAAAACAAACAAACAAACACAAATTCAAAGGCAGAGGTCAGCCAGAGGATCTTGGAAATGTGGAAGGCTAACCAACTGAGATTCCAGAGCCCCAACCTACAGGCTTTAAGCGGCAATGAACTTGTGCTGGCCAGAATCTTAAACTGATTCCGTGCGCAACCGCCACCTCTAATTTTGCAAAGCAGAGATACCTATATAAAAAACAGGCCGAGTTTGACTTGGCTACTGGAAGTTAATCTATCCTGAAAGGCTGTGTTAAAATCCCAGTAAGAGTGGGCCCAGTAAAAGCTGTCATTTCCCCACGACCACCAGTATGTGAGATTTTGGGGAAAAGCCAGCAGATTTGGTGGCGGTATCAGAAACATGGTATTCATAGCCACAAATTGCTACAGACTATTGGGGTGCCACTGGTTTTGAAGTGCTGTCTGCCAGTATTAGCTCATCAGCGCACACCCCTTAACTACTGTGGCTGGGATTCTGGCCAGGAGAGCCAGGCCCGCTGAGAAAGGCCAATCTTGGGAGGGACAGCGGGTGGCCAGCGCCAGAGGGGACGGAGAGTCGCACCCGCTGCGGGGCGAGCAGGGGCACCAGGGATGGCACAGAGACATCACCAAGGCTGGGAGAGCAAACACCCTGGATCCCCAGAGGCCCGGTCCTTGGCACCCAACTTTCTGCCGCGGCTCGGACCACTCTTCCCCTGACCACCAGAGGGCGCCCCCGGGTGGAGGTTCAGAGGGACCAGTGCGTCCCCAGGACCGGCAGGACGCCTGCTGTTCACCAAAAGGTCCAAGAGCTAAGGAGCTGGGAGGGGGACACGTGTCCTTCGGGATCCAGGGGGCGCGCAGAACCTTGGCGTTGGGAAGGGGAGGGACGTACGGACCACGACGCTGGAAAATGAGAGACTGTAGCCATCGGCCCCTCCCCGCCTCTCCAAGTGAACCCCGTGGGTGGTGAGGGTCAGGGCGTGGGGACCGCCGGCCGCGCACTCCCGTCCCCCGGTCTGGCGCCACCTCCGGGGCAGCAGCCTACATGGGCGCGCTTTCCCGCGCTGCCCGTTGCTAGGGGCCCCAGACACCGCGTGGAGGCCGCAGCGGGCTCCCGGCTCCGCTCAGCCCGGGCGGGGGCCGCCGTCCAGCCCAGGGGAGGGGCGCCCCGGCCCCGCGCGCGCGGGTGCGAGAGCGCCTCCTGCACTCGGCGCCCGGACAGGTGCAGGCGCGCGGGCTTCCCATTGGTCGGGGAGGCGGCGGCGGGCCCCTTCCCACTCCCGCCCGCGCCGGGCCCCTTCCCTCGCGGCCGCCGCGCGCCTCCGCTCCGCTCCGCCCAGGACCCCTCCCGCCTCCCGCGCCGCCGCCGCCGCCGCGCTCGCGAGCGCAGGTGGCGGGCGCGCGGGCGCCTCCTCGGGGGCGCGCGGCCCGGCGTCGGTCCTCCCCCACCACCCGCACCCAGCGGCTCCGGGAGCCCGGGGAGGGCGAGCGCGGGCGGGGGGGAGCCCGAGCCCGGCGCCGCGGCCGCCGAGGCTTCCGTCTCTCCGGCTCGCGCAGCGGCGGCGGCGGCAGAGGTCGCGCACAGATGCGGGTGCGACTGGCGCGGGGAGGAGGCGGAGGAGGGAAGGAAGCTGCCTGCATGAGACCCACAGGTAAGACCCCCGCGGCGCCCCGAGGGGGCTCTGCGTCCCGGGGAGGCGCGCGCAGGCCTGGGGAGGGGGAGTTGGTGCCTGGTCCTGCCCGCACCCCCGAGCCCAGGGAAGGAATCTTGGAGAGCGCAGAGCCATCTGTTTGGGGACCGGGCCGTAGGACCCATCCCCATCCTGGGGAAAACCAGACAAGTATCGTGGGGGACCCGGTGCCACCCGGTGAGGTTCCTGAGAGTGACCTGCCTAGGCCCGGGGAAAAGTGGGTGCTCAGCCCCGACACGCTGGGAGGCTGTAGACTTTCCTGTCGTGGTCACAGCCGCGGGGTCCCGGGGACGGCGGCGCCGGGCCAGCGTGCGCTCCCCCGCCTCCCTCCCCTCCTCCACCCACCCGCCCGCACGCGCAGCATCCCGCGGCGGCTGTACTCAGTGTACCCGCGTTGGGGGGAGCGGGGAGGGGGGGGGCGGTGATTGCGCTCTGGGAAAGGGGGCGGGGGAGGACCGGGGATGGAGCCGGGGAAGCCGACCCCTTCCCCCATTCCCACCCCCCCCAGCCCCCGCCGAGCCCAGGCAGCCGGGGGTACAGCCCTGTGCGTTCCTGGTTGCAGACTCTTGCCAGCCGGATGCCCGGTGCGGATGAAAGATGTATCATGGAATGAACCCGAGCCATGGAGATGGGTTTCTAGAGCAGCAGCAGCAGCAGCCTCAGTCCCCCCAGAGACTCCTGGCCGTGATCCTGCGGTTCCAGTTGGCCCTGTGCTTCGGCCCTGCACAGCTCACGGGTGGTGAGTGACTGACTCCCTCTGGCTGTGGCCGGAGGGCCCAGGACGGCAGGGAGGGGGGAATCGCCCCCGCCACTCCCCCTACCCCCTATATCCAGACTTCTTGGGTACCCCAGAACCTGAGGAGCCCCTGTGACCCAGCCTAAGAACACCCTTTTTTCAAAACCCCTGGAGTTCCCTCCCCCCCCCCCCCCCCAAATTCTTCTGGAGCCCCGCACAGCTTCACACACCCACATTCTGTCTGGAGCTTTCCATCAGCTGCCCAGCAGCCGGACTTCTGGTTTCTCGAAAGGAAAGACAATAAGGCTGACCTATTATTCTCATTTTGGGAGAGAGAGAGAGAGAGAGAGAGAGAGAGAGAGAGAGAGAGAGAGAGAGAGAGAGAGAGAATTTCTGGATAATGGGTGCTTGAGGACCTCTGACCCTTGTCTATGCCCTCTGCAGACACAGGTCAGGTTTCGGCTGCGAGAACCCCCTTTGTGAATGTGAAGGGTCCGAGAACATGGCCAGACTGGCTGCAGCCAGGTCTGCCTGAGACTTAACTTTCTCCTTCCTTGGGAGGTGGCGTGTCCGGCCTGTCTGTGCGTGTCGGGGTGGGGACGGGGTGCAGAGCTGTTCTTCAGACGTGTTTCTGGAGGGTTGCTTGGCTTCTCCAGGCCTGGTTTACAGGAAGTGGAAGTTGGCTGAGGTAAAGGTGGTGGCTCGGACTCCGTAGGCGGACTCCATAATCAGTTCTGGGGCAGGGGCTGCCTTCGGGCTGTCTTTGGTGGAGGGAGCGAGATGGAGGTCCTGCCCGGATTTCGGGGCCTAAGAACCTCTCTGCCCCCGTGGCTCCCCGCTGTCCATCACTGCTGTCCGTTCCAGGCTTTCCACGAGAGCTCGCGGAGGTGTTCATCCGAGAAGGACAGAGAACCATGTGGCAGAGCCGAGATGCTGTTAATAAACCAAGTATAATCGGTGGAAAACCAGGAATCGATCGATACTACCGAAACCATCTTAGTGCTATTACACTATTGCTGTTTTGGAGAATTCCGAGGTGAAGATGGAAAAAAATTATGAATGAAAAGTTAGCAAAGGTGGGGGAGGGGAACGAGCTGGACTTGAACGCAGAGGCATCGCTAACGCAGGCCTCCCGCTCAGAGATCTGAGATGCTCAGGGTGTAAGGGAACTTCCTGTGATGCACCTGTCAGTCAGCGAGAAGACACTGGCTTGGGCTGGAGGCCCTGTTTTGGTTTTTGGTTTCATTGTTTTAGGCAGAGGCAACTTTTTTGGTGCTCTTATTTTTAAAGAAATACTAGAGGCCCGGTGCAGGAATTCGTGCACAGGTGGGGTCCCTTGGCCTGGCCAGCAATAGGGGCTGATGCGGGTTGGGGTGGGTGGGGCGCGGGGGGTGAGGTTGGCTGTGGGAGTGCATTAACCACCAGGGGGCAGCTCCTGCATTGAGTGTCTGCCCCCTGGTGGTCAGTGCACATCATAGCGACTGGTCGTTTGGTTCTTCGGTTGTTCGGTCACTTAGGCTTTTATATATATATATAGATCTCTGAGACAAGTTTCCTCTTCACAGAGGGCGGAGTCAAACGCGGTGCCAAGGCAGCACCTGTTAGAGCCTCTGTCGGGCCCCGGACATTCTTGGCCGCGCCTCTTGGGAGAGCAGGACTAGGTGGGCAGGACATCATTGGACAGGGATGGCTCATCCCTTCCCCCTTCTCTCCTCCGGCCTTCCATCTCGCTCTCATCCCCTCCAACCGGGTCCCCAGGACTTCCCATCCTCTCGGTCCTTCCCTCTGGGCAGATGCATCAGGGTTCATCTGGGCACATTTTGAGGGTTCTTATTGGTGTGAAGCTCTGCCACTGGCTCGGGCATCTTGGATCTCAGTGCCCAGCACGGCCCCCTTGGCTCCCATGAGCCACCGTCCAGCTGCACAGCACGTCTTTCCTGCCTGTCTTCACACAACAAGACCCAGGGCCTCGAAGAAGGCGCTGGGAGGAAGGGTTGCCTGTGACTCTGGGTCAGACATCTCCCCGTTCCCTCCCACTGTTTCACCTTGATCTCCTTCAGGCCAGACTGTGGCTTCTGGAAGAACATGGGTTATTTCAGAATTCCTCTGTGAATCAACCGTTCGGGTGGGGGAGGGCGGTGGGGAAGTGCAATGGAGTCCACCATTCAGAGATACCTCTCTTGGGAAAGAAACCCACCTGGGGGCCCCCAGGGTGGCAGTCACAGGGAATCCACCGCAGTTCTAGACCCGCGCTTCTAAGATCTGAACGTGTGCACGAAGCAACCTGAGGTGCCACTGGGAGGCAGGTTCTGGGTCAGTTGCTCTGGGGTGGGGTCTGAGAGTCTGCGCTTCCAACCAGCTCACAGGCCATGTCCTTGCTACTGGGCCAAGGACCACACTTTGACCAGCGATGCTTTATTTCATTTTAAATACTAGAGGCCCGTTGTATGATGTTTGTGCAAGAATAGGCCTTCCTTCCCCTGGCTTTGCTCCCAGCCACCCAGGAGCTGGCAAGTCCCTGCCCCCGGGCTGCCCGGGAGCCGCCAAGCCCTCACTCCCGGCCAGAGCACTGCTCCTGTAGCTCCCTCTATCCCCCATCCCCCCTCATAGCAGGCGTCCCACCCCGCCCGGCTGCTCTGCGCCTGCATATGCAAATTAACCTGCCATCTTTGTTGGGTTAATTTGCATACACACTCCTGATTGGCTGTGGGTGTAGCGGAGGTACGGTCAATTTACATGTTTGTCTATTGTTAGGTAAGATATTTTTATAGATTTCTGAGAGGAAGGGAGAGGGACAGACAGAAACATCAACGATGAGAGAGACTCATTGATCGGCTGCCTCCTGCACGCCCCCTACCAGGGATCGAGCCCGAAACCCAAGCATGTGCTCTTGACCAGAATCGAACCTGCGACCCTTCAGTCCGCAGGCCGGTGCTCTATCCACTGAGCCAAACCGCCTAGGGCGACCAGGGATGCTTTAGATGAAGGCATTCCTTAAGTAAGTCGGCCTGCTCTAGACTCTCACCATCACTCTCAGCAACCCAGATACAGATGGCCTGTGAGGGACAGGTCTCCCCCAGTATCTGACCTCTGGGTGATACTCCACGCTGAACGTCAGCCTTCAGAGAACGCTTTTATTTTATCTACAGAAAGGTACATGTTTAATAGACACTGTTCTGGAATGTGTGGATTTTCATTTTTGATTGCTTTCAGTGGAAAAGGGAACACAACAATAGCAAGATGTAATATAGTCTTAGCGGGGAGAAAAAGCATGCGCCCAAAACAAGTTTGACAGAAAAAGGCTGGAATGGCAAGGGAGAAATTGAGAAAATGATTAGAAAAAGAAAAGGGGAAAAAAGACCTCGATCAAAACCGAAAAGCTTTGTCCCTGAACCCCGAGTCCATTCCATTCTTTGAGTCGGAGGAGGGCTGTCATGAGCCTGGATTGGCCTCAGGTGACGTTGGGGTGGCTCTTTCCAGTTTGTCTTTTGTGAATTGGGAGAAGGGGCCCCCATCGGGGGGCCGCTAAGACCAAATACCCTGAGAGGACTGACATCGGGTTGACAAGGCGACACAGATCCCTGATGATCCCAGAAGCCGACGGGGCATGGCCGTGGCTAGCTTCTCTCTTCCTCCATCCAGCCATGCTGCCAGAGGGGATATATGGGGGGAGAGGCATTGAGGGCCGCCTGGAATGGTCCGCGTCGGAGTCGAGGAGAGAGCTAAGCGTTTGCTCTGGAAATCAGTCCTTGAAGGCGGGCTCACTAGCACATCCATAAACTATCAGGAAGCCAGGCCAAGCTCGGCTCCTTAACAGCTTTGAGACTTTGAAAATCTCAGTTTCCTCATCCACGCCCCGAGGAGAACGCCGCCTAATTTACAGGGTGGATAGAGGGGTGGGGGTTATGTGGATGCCCCATGGATGTGGACAGAAGTAGTGAGGAGGGGCTAACACAACGCTTACTCATCGGGCCTCTGCGTCATCCATTCAGTACAGATGGAGTGCGTGTCCCCACCCTGCTCCAAGCACAGCGGCATGTAATGTTCTTTTTACCTATAAGAGCCTTAACTCTTTATTTTTTTTGTCCAATGAACAGACTTCTCTTTAAGACCCAACACAAATGCCCTGATCTGTTTCCTGTTTCCCTGGTCCCTGACTTCTCCCTCACCTGGTCCCCCCTCTCTCCCCCCTGCACTAGGCATGATCCTCCTTCCTAGTGTTGTCTCATCCATTGGACCCCAAGCCCACGGGAGGCCAGAACCTGGACTCCACTCATTATTCCTGAGAGTTGATGGTCTGAGCCTAAGATGCTAAGTTTTAGGGAAGAATTTGGCCCAGTATTTCCTCTTCTCTAAGCAAAAGAATCCCGTGCTCTAGCCAGTTTGGTTCAGTGGCTAGAGCACCAGCCTGTGGATTGAAAGGTCCCGGGTTCGATCCCGGTCAAGGGCATGTACCTAGGTTGCAGGCTCGATCCCTGGCCCTGGTCTGGGCTTGTGCAGGAGGCAACCAATCCATGTGTGTCTCTCACATGGATGTTTTTCTCTTTCTCTCCCTCTCCCTTCCACTCTCTCTTAAAAAAAAAAAAAAAAAATCAATGGAAAAATATCCTCGGGTGAGGATTAATGAAAACAAACAAACAAATAAATAAATAAATAGAAAAAGAAACAGAAGCCCATCCCACTCTAAGACAGCAATTACCCACTCAAGAAAGAAAAAAAAAAAAGAAATAATTGAGTTGCTCACAAACTAGAATTAAAAGTGCATTTTGAAATAGCTTTTTAATTGAGAGGATTGTAATTGCTTTATTAATCTTAAACAAGGTAAACCGGGGACATCAGAGACGTAAAACAAATTCATTCTCGACGTTGTTTGGAACTGGCAGTGAACTTGGGAGCAGGGGGTGGATGAGCCCATATCACCCGCCTCCCCCAGGAGGGCGGGGGCTGGGGGCCGACACAGGTATGAACCTGAGGAACAATTGCCTCGTGGTCTCCACATTTATTCTTAGAAGCGAGAGGAATTGCAGGGCTCGGTAAACTTGATCAATGCTCATTTCATCATTATCCCATTAAATTGAGCTTTTCAAGAGAGGATGAGTAAGTTGGGTTTTTTTTTGGGGGGGGGGGGGGAGGGAACGAAGGGTTGACCTGGCCGGCTCATATTGCTGTTTGAAAATGGTGACTTTAATCTCCTGGAATTACCAGCGTGGGCCACTCGTGTGCTATATTCCCTCTTCTCGGTGTAGCAAAATCCAAGAGACCTTATTTCTTCGGCCTGATTGCATTTATCAAAGATAGAGGTGATGGAATCGGGTGAACCAGCCAGAGAGAGGTTCTTTTAAGAAAGAAATGAGATCTGTTCTTGCGGTGGGTTCTCGAAAAATCTGTGCGTGGACAGCATTGCTACCGATCCAGCCGGTTTCCAAATTCAGATTCTCAGGCCGTAGAAGAAGCCTTAAAACTTCCCTGAACACTTAACTTCAGAGGGTTCTGATTCTCTCCAGGCGAGAAACCATGGGCCCTGCTTGCTCGGTGGAAATTGGAGAGGGTTAGAGGATTAAGCTTCTGAGAGATTCTCAGGGATTCTATTAGACTGCTTCTGTTTACTCAGCCTCCGTGTTAGAACCTCATCCAGGGGTGCATTGTAACAGCTTCTTTTGGGGGACAGATGTGCAAATGTGAGCTGTGGCATGCACTCGCTGGCAGATGGGGGCCACCTCCAAGTTTAGGTCAAAACGGGGAAATGATGATGTAGAAACTGGTAGTTTCTCTGGTGGAGAGCAATCCGGTTCAGAATCGCCACGTGGCCTTTGACGGGCTTGCCCAGATTCCCCCCTTGGTGTGTTTTTCTGTCCCCTTTCTGTCTACACCGTTGTTTCATGGATGGGAGGTGCTCATTGGCTTGTCGTAATGACGTAGACGAGGCTACAGTTTGGCTTCTGGAGGCAAAGAGCTGGAGAGGAATAACAACGTCCAGTAGAAAGTACACGTGGCCACTTGCTGCTGTCCCCAGCTGGCTAGGCGACAGTAACCTCACGTCTGCCTCAGTTTTATTACCGCTCTCTGTGAAATGGGAATAATATGGGCACCACCTGCCTCCCTTGGTGGTTGTGAGGATCAAACGCATCAATAGGGGACAGTGTAGTTATTTGAGGTACCGACATCACCGCCCCCAAACTGGGAGTGAGTGCCAGGGTGCCAGGAGCTTCCATTGCCCCGAAAGGATGTAGCATGACCAGTGCATGGTAATACCCAGCGGCCCAGGAGGAGAGGGAGATGTGGTATTGAAGTCCTTAGGTGGTCAGGGATCCTGGGTCCCAGTAGCCCCATAGCACTCTCCACCATGGTACGGTATCATAGGTCCTACAGCGGAGATTTATCTCCGAGACTCTGGGGATGGGGGTGGGGGCTTACCAAAGGGGATGGCATTTGAGCTACGTCTTGAGCAATAACATGATTTCCCAGGTAGAGCAGGTGCTTTATCCCGGGAGAGAGGGTCGCACAGGCCGAGGCTCCGCATGAGAAAGACGATGCACTGGGGACAGGACGAGCTCAGGGCGGCCTTCTCCAAGGGCAACGAGTTTGAGAAGAGACGGGACAGGCAGGTGGGGCCGCACGGCAGCTAGTACCACGGCTCAGGCATTGGAATGCTACGCTGAGGTCAGCCCGGAGCCTGTACCATAGCCGGCAGGGGCCTGGCAGGATCGGATCTGCGCTCCAGAAGAGAAATTGTTAGCAATGTGGACATGGAGGCGAGACGGAGCCCGGACTCGGAACTCCTTGCTGTGCATCTGCCCGTGACTAGGTGCAGGGTGAAACGGAGTTCCTGCCCGTGGGGAACTCATATTCCAGTGGGGGCCGGTGGGGACACTCTTGCCTCGGCCCAGGAGGGGACAGGATGAGGCTGTTCACTAGGGAGGGAGAGATGCATGTGAAGAAGAGGCCAGACAGCCGGCAGGATGTGGGGGTGCAGGAATGGCCGTTCCCGGAGCCCCGGCCATGGTCATTGGGGAGGGAGGCGAATGGGTTCATTTTTAAAAAAATATATTTCTTTATTGATTTCAGAGAGGAAGGGAGAGGGAGAGAGAGATAGAAACATCAGTGATGAGAGAGAATCATGGATCAGCTGCCTCCTGCACGCCCCACACTGGGGATTGAGCCTGCAACCCGGGCATGTGCCCTTGGCCGGAATCGAACCCGGGACCCTTCAGTCCCCAGGCTGACGCTCTATCCACTGAGCCAAACTGGCTAGGGCATCATGGGTTCTTTTTGGATGAGGACACTTGCGCTGCCTGCAGGGCATCCATTGGGGCACCATCTGTCCACCAGGCAGATGACAACTCGCTTCGGTGCTTGGGGGAGCGCTGAGCGCTGGAGACAGATTTGTGTGTCGTGTACGCGGAGAGGGGTGGGCGGGGCTGTTCCCAGGAAGAGGGAATAGCCAGCCGAGAAGAGGGCTTGAGGGTGAAGCCCAGGAAACGTGCACATTTAAGGGTCAAGAGAAGCCAGGAAGGCCCTAGCCAGTGTGGCTCAGTGGATAGAGCATCAGCCTGCAGGCCAAAGGGTCCCGGGTTCAATTCCGGTCAAGGGCATGTACCTCCGTCGTAAGCTCCTCCCTGGCCCGGGCCCTGGTTGGGGCTCGTGCAGGAGGCAACCCATCAATGTGTCTCTCTCACATGGATGTTTCTGTCTTTCCCTCTCTCTTCCACTCTCTCTAAAAATCAATGGAAAAATATCCTCGGGTGAGGACTTAAAGAGAGAGAGAGAGAGAGAGAGAGAGAGAGAGAGCACCAGGAAGGAGAAGGAGCCACTGTGCTGATAATCAGTATGGGGGAAAACAGCAGCAGACCTTGATTCTGACTGTCCACTGCCCATTCTGATTGGGGGCAAGACATTCATTTTATGTTATCATTGGGATGGGGTAAGCACTGTGAGTTCTGGGTGCCCATACCTCCTGGACCGAAAGGAGAGCAGGGCCGGGGAGGGGAGGCCGTGGTTGGGAGGGCGGCGGATCTGCGTGGAGATGCTTGAGACGTGGCTGTGGGAGAGTCAGTATCTTCCCGCCTTCCCTCCAGCCTTCCCACAGCTTCCCAGCGACTGGCGTTCAACAGGGTCCCTGGGTGGCCACGGAGGCTCCGGGTGGCTCCCTTCCGGGGATGGGAGCAGAGGGGACCCTGTGCACGAATGTAATGACAGTGGCCGGGGGACTTCCCCGCTGTCGCCCCTTCTGTACCCCTGGGTGCTGGGACGTCTTAGGTGCTCAGTGCCTCCCAGGCGTGACCTTCCCCCACAGTCCTTTGCAGCCCTGCCCTCCAATCCTCCAAGGACTCACCTTCTTGGCTGGCTGTCAGTTCATCTTCAAAGGTGCCATTGTCAGGGAGTGATCCCTCGGTCAGCCTCACCCCCATGACCAGCTCTGCCGCTCTGCAGCGAGTCCCTCCACCTCTCCATGCTTTGCCTCCTTCATCTGGAAATCAGGAGGAACGGGGCTGCCCTCGGCACCTCCCAGGGGGCGGGCTGTGCCGATGGAGGAGGCAGGGCCAGGGGAGGCGTTTTATAGACACAGCTCAGTTGTGATTGCGTCTGAAGGGACACGCCGCTGCGCCTCGGGGCATTGCGCCTTCCGAATGGGCAGGGAGGGTCGGGGGTGCTGGGCACAGCCTGTCAACGCCCCCCACGTGCGGGTCCCGGCCCCGTGGAAGCTCATTTTGTGTGACACGATGGCAGGCAGCCCCAGGGGCCTCTCCTGCTGCAAAACGGGTTGTGCAACCTGTGCTCCGTCCCTGCTGCCTGCTGGCGCGCCCTGGAACAGCCACGGCTGGGGATGGAGAAGGTCCTTGTGCCACGGAGAGGAATTCCCCAATAGCTGTAGGCCCCAGCCCAGGGGGTCCCTTTTGGGGGCTCACAGAAGCCTCTGGAAAAAGCAACTGAACGTCTGAGGCAGGCGAGTGATTCATTCCAGGGGCTTCAGAGGCCCAGGAGGGAGGCCGCTCCCGTGTCCTGTCGCCCTCCCCCACTTCCCTGCTGGCGTCCCTGTCTGCCCCCCCTTCCCTGCTGGCATCGGTGCTGGGCTCAGTGGGCCAGCGTCCTCAGGGGCCGGCGGGCCGGCAGGATGAATGGGGCGCTGCTGCATTTAGGGCTAGAGGACCACGAGGCGCTTGATCCACGTGGAATGCCTCTCTCACCCCCAGCTGCTGGCTGTCTCCTCCTTGAGAGTCTCCTCATAGCTCTGCAGGTGGGATGCCGCCGTTGGGGTGCCTGTGGGCTGGAGATCTCGGGGTTCCTAGTCTTTCGCGGGGATGCCTGGGAGTCTCCTGTCTGTGTGGCAGCCTCAGAGCCCTTTCAGGAGAGCTGCCAGTCAGCCGGCCCGGGGCACCTCCCAGCAGCCTCTTTTGGGCCCCGACTATCTTCAGTTCTTTGCCACGTGTGGGCTCCAGGGATGCCAGGGTCTGCGTTGGGAAGGAGCCCTTAACAGCAGACCTGCTCACGGGCTTTGAATGAATAGAAGAGGGCCTTGTGTGGATTTAGGAGGTAGCCAGGCGCCCCCCCCCCCCCTACCCCCCGCCCCCCCCCCCCCCCCCAAGAGAGTGGCTCTGCTGAGCGGCTGCCCCTGCAGATTTCATCTACATGGTAATGAGTGCACAGAGCTTCTGCCCTGCCTCGATCCAGAGGAAGGAGGATGCGTTCTTTGGGGGCTCCCCACACACACCCGAGGATCTAAAAATGGGGGTGACCCTGCCCCGTCTCTGCAGCCGTCGCCTTTGTGCCCCTGCGGCTGCCACGCTGTTCAAATCGTCCTCGCTCAGCTTGCTCCTCGCACCGTGGTTACCAGGGCCTTTCGTCCAATGCAGAGCCGGTGGCGGGTCCCTGCCTGCCCTCTGCGGGGTGAGGCCTGTGTGTGTCTCACCTCCTACGTGCCTCGGTCTTCTAAGAGCTGGCATTTCCTCCGGGCCCCGCTGAGCTGAGGCTGCTGCTAAACTGGGTCATGCGCTCGGTGCCGAGGCAGAAGCTCGCTTCCACGGAAACGCAAGGGCTGGTCCCAGGCCCATTCCTCCCCGGGCCCTCGATTGGCACGGAGACTCTGCTTTTGCACGGCCGTTCCTGGGCTCAGACGGACACACACCGTTGCTCTCAAGTTGAAGAGGAAGATGGCCTCCCAGGCACGGAGAGTCCAGAAGAGGCTGCGCTCAGGATGGCCCGTGGGCCGGGCAGACAGGCACCACGTTGGGGGCAGCATTCGCGTCAGACCCGCCGAGCCTATTGGTTTGTGTTGCCCTCGGGTGCTGGGCCGGTTCCCAGGCCTGGACTCCCCGCATCCCCTTTCCGCCTTCACAGAGCCGTCCTGTCCCTTAGGAGACAGCTGACACCTCATGTCTACTCTTTCTGCGCCCTCGTGGGTGGTCCCGGGGCCCCCAGCTCTGAGAATTCTCAGAACACAGGAAACATGGACAGCTGGGCTGGGGAGGACGATGGAGAGAGCCTGGTCCAGGGGGGTGATGGGAGCCCCTTAGCGCCCTCCTAGGGTCAGAGAGTGGACTGCGGGGCCTGGCCTGGCAAGCTGCCCAGAGCCCCCACCTGCTTTCCCCTGTGTGTGCACCTGCTTTCCTCTCACCGGCCTGTGAGAGCCCCGCACCCAGCTGGCCCTGTCATTCTAGAGAGCAGGAAAAGGTCCCTGTCCCCCATGCAATCAGTAGTGTGGCCACTGAGAACAAGTCTGTCTTAATCTGTCTCTGCCTCAGTCTCCTCGTCCGTACAATGGGCATAATACCCTCGCCATAGAACTGTTGGGAAGGTTCCACAGGTGCATATCTGGGAAACACACAGAACAGTGCCTGGCATGGGGTGAGGTTTGAATACGTGTTGACGGTCAGGGTCCTCATGTTCTTCATCATTATGATTTGTGTCATTTTTACTTCTGGAAGCTCCTAGAAGCTGGGGTCCACAGCTGTTTCATCTACTCAGCGCGTAGGATATTGTTGGGTTGAACAGATACTGTTGAGTTGAGCCCTTGATGATGGCTAGCCTCTCTCTTCCCTCTCGCTTCTGATATCCGGGTCAGGTGGCAACAACAGCTGCATAAATGGCAGGAAGGACAGTGGGAGGGTTCTGCCTTGAACTTTGCCCTTTCCTCCATGACTGACAGCACCTGAGGGGTCTGAGTTCTCACCGCTCTGACCTGATGGGGTTCAAACATGCTTTGAGCTCCTATGATGAGAAAGTGAGCCGGACTTTCAGCCTCTTATCTTCCAGTAGAGGCCCGGTGCACGAATTCATGCACAGGTGGGGTCTGGCGGGCCCACCCCAATGGGGGCCAGTTGGGCTGGGCTGGTGGT
This sequence comes from Ia io, assembly GCA_025583905.1. Lineage (NCBI taxonomy): Eukaryota > Metazoa > Chordata > Mammalia > Chiroptera > Vespertilionidae > Ia > Ia io. The sequence goes on along the minus strand of JAJQQW010000024.1, from coordinate 11,033,207 downwards.
GGGGGAGGGGCCCCAGGCCTATCAGGGGTGGGACCGGCTGAGGGGAGGGCCCGTGAGAGGTTGGCCGGCTGGCCCCACCCGTGATCCGGCGGTTGGCCTGCTGCAGTGGGCGTCATAGCGACTGGTCGTTCCAGTCGTTATGGCGTTCCAGTCGCTGGCTTTTTATATAGATAGATTATCCACGCTTATGCTTCCTCAACAGGAACGTATTAAGCACTTACTCTGTGCAAGCATTGTGTGAAGTAGATACTAAGCCCGGAAATAGGAGTCTGCTGTCGCCCTGCCCTCAAGGAGCTCGAGTCTACGCGTTGATACGTGTTGTCAATGCCCTGGTGCTGCCATAACAGAGTACCATAGACCGGTGACTTAAACAGCAGAAATGCATTTGCTCAGAGTTCTGGAGGCTGGAGGTCCAAGACCGAGGTGCCAGCAGGGCTGGTTTCTGCAGATGGCCGCCCTCTAGCTGTGTCCTCACGTGATCCTTCCTTGCCATGTGTGTGTGTGTGTGTGTGTGTGTGTGTGTGTGTGTAGAAAGAGGAAGGAGAGGGAGCACGCTGGTGTTTCTTTTTATGAGGACACCGTCATGTGGACTTAGGACCCCACCTTTACGACTTTATTTAACCTTAATTCCCTCCTTAGAGACCCTATGCCCAAATGCCCAGCCACAGCAGGGGTTAGGGCTTTGACATATGACTATTGGGGGACACGAATCAGTCCTTAGCGGATTCTAAAGGAAGGTAAATGTTCATTCTGATGAAAAGATACGACGAGGACCCGGAGCTCTTAGCCTAGCCAGGGGCAATCAGGAAGGGCTGCCAGGAGGAGGTGAGAGCAGAGCTGAGTTCTGAAGGCAGAGGGGCACTTGGGGGAAGAAGGGGGGAAAGAAGCAATATGAGCAGAGTTGTAGACACACGAACTTGCCTGTGTGTGAGAGTGGAGAACACCCTGGGGATTTTACAAGGCATTCACTTACCTATTCGTGCCTTTTATTAAGACACGAACCTTTCCTAAGGTTTGGTCTACGCAGACTAACATGCTGACCCTGCTGGCGGGGTCCAGAGACCATCCGGAAGCTCAAATTCGCAGAGTTTCCCCAATACAGGGCCCTTAATGTTTGCTCTAACCTAATCAACCTACTGCTAGACACTCCCATGATTCGATTACAGCTGCTGGCCACTAAAAAAATCAATCGCCAGTGGCTCCCCGGGCCACCAGTGGGCCCACCTGTGGTTCAGGTCAGGTAAATATTGGGTTATTACACACAGTTTATCTGCGGGAAAGTGGCTGGTTAATATCTAGGGTAAAGGAGGTTATATCCGCTTGTATTTTTAAGTCATTTTGACTTTCTCTTTTGTGGAGCAATGTCTTCCCTCCTAGTGAGAACATTTCCTTGGTTCGCTTTTCTCTTCTTCTGATATTTTAAGTTGAAACTGGCCCGTGTCCAGGTTGGAGATCGGCTGGCCCGATCAAATTCAGCCTGCTCGCCCCCAACATCCCCCACCTGCCAGCCTGATCGCCCCCAACTGCCCTCCTTCTGGCCTGATTACCCCTAACTGCCCCCCCTTGCCAGCCTGCTGGCCCCCAACTGCCGCCACCTGCCAGCCTGATTGCCCCCAACTGCCCTCCCCTGCCGGCCTGATATACCCCTAACAGAGGGAGTGGCCCGGTTGCGGTTCCATTCTCAGGTGCTTGTGTTATGAGAGCGACAGCCCTTTTCATTAAAGATGGGGCCTTGGCAGCTGGGGCCAGGCCCCATTAGCTGACCAACTCTGCCCCCCACATTCTAGGAGTTCTTATCCTTGTGCCATGGGCCAGCTTCCGGGGGTCTGCGAGCCGCCCCCCTCCCCACCCTTGGACCTGGGTGCGGGTTCGTGTATGCACTTGTCTGAAGAGGGTCTGCAGCTTTCACCAGCTTCTCAGGTGGGTTCCTTACCCCAAAAAGGGTTAAAAAAAGACCCACCGGCTCAGAACCAACTGCCGAGAGGGAGGCTGGGGCTGAGCGACTTACTGCCTGAGATTCTGCAGAGAAGGGAACTGTTTTCAAGGGCTTGGGGGATTATTTTTCCTATTTCTGATTGCCTTTCTCTTGAGGTTTTGGCCTTAAACAAGCTATGGGCTGAGATTCAGAGGGAAAGAGGGAATTAAAGAAGAAAAGCAGCCCTGGCTGGTGTTGCTCAGTGGTTAGAGCACCACCCCATGAACCGAAGGGTCTCAGGTTCCATTTCCGGTCAAAGGCACGTACCTGGGTTGCAGATGTGTTCCCTGGCCCCAGCCAGGGCTTGCTCAGAGGCAACCAATAGATGTGTCTCTCTCACATCGATGTTTCTCTATCTGTCTCTCTTCTTTCCCTCCCCCCCCACCCCACTCTCTCTAAAAAGCAATGGAAAAAATATATACTTGGGTGAAAAAAATATACTCTCCTTGAAGCCCAGCCCAAAGGTGGTGAAGCCCAAAACCTCAAGAGAAAGAAAGTCATACCCAGGAAACATGAAACATCATTTCCTGATGCCTTGAAAACCATTTCCTTCCTCAGAAGTCATCGGAGGCACGGGCGAGCCCCCGAGAGTTTCAGGGGGTGCAGCGTGTGGGAGTCAGGCCTTAGGGCTGTGGCCCTCCACGGGGGCGACCTGCCCTTCCCAGGACCTTTGTCAATATCTGGAGACATTTTGGTTGTCGTGCCTGGAGGGGGGTGGGGGCTGTGTGCTCCCGGCACCCAGAGGTCCAGGAAAGCTGGTGGAGGTCTTAACCACGCCCGGGGCAACCCACAGCCAGCAAGTACTGGCCCCAGTGTCCATGGTCCGAGCGCGAGAAACCTGCTCTGGCTGCGGTGGGGGGCGGGTGGCCAGGAACAGGTGTTCCGGGTGAGGGATGCTAAGGGCCCAAGGGAGGTACAGGCAGCAAGGGGTGGGGGGTAGGAGTGGGGGAGAAAACCTGTGATTTCAAGGGAACTGAAGGGAGGATCAAGGAAGAAATGGAGCCAGAGGTCCCTTAGCGTGGGTGTCAGAGAGAAGAGGGATCACTCCTGTAATGGAGATGCCAGGAAGGAATCTCATTTTAGGGAGATGATGAGTTTGGCCTTAAGATATTTAAATGTTGACATGCAGGTGGGATTGCCCAGCAGGCATTTGAGACTGAGGATGGAATGAGGGAAATTGGGGTTACCAATGCGGATTTAGGAGTCCTATGGGAGGCGGTGATTGCACAGTGTGGAGGCTGAGGGATGGGGTGGGGGCACGTGAGTGATGCCCCTGGGGGCCGGGGAGGAGGGAAAGTCAGGGGTTTGAATCCCTGCTCCATCTGTTACTAAGCCTGTGATCGTGGGCATGTCCTTGAGCCTCAGTGTCCTCCCAGGAGACCAAGGGCTGTTCAGGGAGATTGGCTGGGAGAAGGGATCACGTGGTGTTGCCAAACTCAGGGCCAAGAGGGTGAGGGCCGGGTGGGCGACAATGGACTGGGAGGGGATGGATGGGGAGTCCAGTAGCCTCCCCCCGTGAAGAATGCACGTGTGGCTGTGGGGAACAGCCTTTTCAGGATTGGTTTGTGAGTGCCCTTCCATAGAAGCTGACCTCCCTGGCCTCATCCAATTATTATTTTTTCAGTGCCTAACAGAAGCTGTGTCTGTTTGCACTTCATAGCACATGACTGGCATCATCTTCTCCCTCCCTTCAATAAGGGAGAGAAAGTATCGAGGAGAGAGAAAGAGATGAGCCGGGGAGTTATAAATGAGAGGAGAGAGACGGCAGAGGGGAAGGCATATTACTGCGGGATCTGTCCTTCTCACCCCCAAACGCCTGGCCTGGAGCAGAAGAAATAGTGCTAAGTGTCCTACACGCAGGACTTGTCTTGAGCCCCGTCAAGGAGGGTGGGTGGCCTCCAAGGGGGAACTGTCCATCCTGACCAAACCAGGGCCGCGGGTTCCGCAGCAGCACAGGGCGCGGGCCTGGGAGCTTTTCTGGGTTGAAATCTGATGTGCGGAGGTCAAACAGGTAAGGGCCAAGGTCATTGTCCTTGGCAGGCGGCTGCTCAAGGCGAAGCTTTTCTCAGCCACGAACAGTTCTTAGAAGCAATTCCTTTGGCGGGTGAAGTGCAGCTCTTTCCTTTCTGACAAGTAAGCAGGCCAATTTTCTCCAGAAAGGGAGCCCCAGAAAGTGCCATGTCAGCACAGCCGTGCCGGTTCAGAGCTCCAGACAAGTGGAATACTTGAACCCTCATCTCCTTTCAGTGGTGTGAGCGCCTCACCTGAGGATATGGTCCCATATGCACTCCACCCTGACCTCTCACAGTGATACTTTTTATATATACTAGAGGCCCGGTGCACGAAATTCGTGCACGGCGGGGAGCGGCGGGGAGCGGGGGGTGTTGACCCTCAGCCCAGCCTGCAGTCTCTCCAATCTGGGACCCCTCAAGGGACCTTCATTTTTTCCTTCAAGAGTGTGGTGGAAAAACCCTAGATTACCTTCTTGGATTCTTATAACCCAAATTACCAAGAACACTGCAATTGGTGGCCTACAGGGAGCTTAGCCAATGAGTTGTCAGAAAAGGTATTTACTCTCAAACTGGTTTGGCTCAGTGGATAGACCGTGGGCTTGCAGACTGAAGGGTCCCAGGTTTGATTCCTGTTAAGGGCATGTACCTTGGTTGGAGGCATATCCCCAGTGGGGAGTGTGCAGGAGGCAGCTAATGGATGTTTCTCTCTCATTGATATTTCTGACTGTCTATCCCTCTCCCCTCTTCTCTGTAAAAAAAAAAAAAAAAAAAAAAAAAAAATCAATAAAATTTTTTTTAAAAAAGGTGTATCCTCTGCAGCTCATGCAGCCCCTGGGTTGTGTCCACTGGGCTAGGGGCATGTCCCTGCCACCCGGTGGTGGCTGCCGGGGTCTCCGCACACCCCAAAGGCCAGCAGCCATCCCCCTGTGGAGGGCGCTAGGCTTGGGGCATGGACACAATCTGCCACTTGGTGCTGGAGCTTGGAAAGCCTCTGGGGCGGGGTGGGAACATCCCCGTCTCCAAATGCCCCAAGGCCAGCAGCCAGCCCCACCATGGGCCCCAGGCTCGAGGCTTGCAGGGACCCTGGGCAGCACACAGCGGTGGCCACCAGGGTCTCGGCAAACCCAGGAGGCCAGCAGCAGCCCCCGGTCCTGGGCGCCTGGCTGGGGGCGTGGCCCCAAACCCTGGCGGCCACTGCTGTGTGCTGCCCGGGGTCCCTGCAAGCCCCAAGCCTGAGGCCCATGGTCAAGGTTGGCTGCTGGCCTCCCCAAGCCGCTTGCAAAGGCTCCTGCACAAAACGGCGGTTTGGGGCCATGCCCCCAGCCAGGCGCCCAGGACCAGGGGCTGCTGCTGGCCTCCTGGGTTTGCCGAGACCCTGGTGGCCACCGCTGTGTGCTGCCCAGGGTCCCTGCAAGCCTCGAGCCTGGGGCCCATGGTGGGGCTGGCTGCTATAGCGACGCGGGGATGTTCCCGCCCGCCAGGTTGCTTGGCGCCTACACCCATAGGCTCTGAGTGGCCAGGGGCCGTTCTGGGACCCCTGCTGCTCAGGACCTAAGCACGGGCCTACAGGCTAGGAGCGGCCTGGGTCCGGAGGATGTTTTCTGGACCCAGGCCGCTCAGCGCCCGCATATGCAAATTAACCACCATCTTGTTCACTCTGATTGGCTGTGGGCATAGCGGAGGTGCGGTCAATTTGCATGTTTCTCTATTATAAGGTAGGATGCTAGAGGCCCGGTGCAAGAAATTCGTGCACGGCGGCGGGGGGGAGGGTTTCCCTCAGCCCAGCCTGCACCCTCTTGCAATCTGGGACCGCTGACTCCTAACTGCTCACCTGCCTGCCTGCCTGATCACCCCTAACCCCTCTGCCTCCCAGCCTGATTGCCCCTAACTGCCCTCCCCTGCAGTCCTGGTCTCGCCTCCAACTGCCCTCCCCTGCCAGTCTGATCACCCCTAACTGCCTCTGCCTTGGCCCCCACCACCATGGCTTTGTCTGGAAGGAAGTCGGATGTCTGGAAGATGGCCGGTTGATCCAGTCTAATTAGCATATCACCCTTTTATTAGTATAGACTAGAGGCCCAGTGCAAGAAATTTGTGCACAAGTAGGGTCCCTAGGCCTGGCCAGCAATCAGGGGTGATTGGGGCCTTCTGGCTGCAGGCCGGGGCCTTCCTTCATTCTGCACTGCCCCCTGGTGGTCAGCACACGTCATAGCAAGCCATTGAACTCCCGGTCTCCCGGTCAAACTCCCGAGTGCACACTTTGCATATTAGCCTTTTATATATACTGTATATAGATATGTTTTTATTGATTCAGAGAGACGAAGGAAGAGGGAGATAGAAACATCAAAGATGAGAGAATCATCCCTCAGTGCCTACAGCATGCCCCCTACTAGGGATCAAACTGGCAAGCCGGACATGTACCCTGACCGGGAATTGAACCATGACCTCCTGGGTCATAGGTTGATGCTCAACCACTGAGCCCCACCAGCCGGGCTGACAGTGACACTTTAACCTGCCTGGGTGTTGCCTATCTCCTACCCGATGTATGCCAAACACATACCATCTGCCATGTCTCTGAAATACTGTGAGAATGACCTTTGCCATTCGATGTTGAAAGCATCGAAAGTGCCCTTTCTTGCATGTTGCTCTGTGGTCAGCTGCCCACGTGTATACATTCAGTAGACATAGCTCTCCAGGCTCAGTGTAGGCAGATTTCCAAAAAGGTGTGGCTCGCATTCCATTGCCACTGACCTTGGGAGTCTGGCTACTTAGTGGGAACCTAAGGATTTCTTAAAATGTGGTGTGCTTATCTGTTCAGTGTTTATTTTTCTGAAGATGGGTAATTGGGGCGTGGAGGTGCCTTGGAGCTGGGCTGTGTTCTCATTCTTTCTGTTGGTGGAAATACAGACAAAGGGGCAGAAAAGGAGGGTCAGGGAGAATCCGGGGAAAGGGACACCACGGTAGTTCCTATAAAAATGACACAGGGACTCCACGGAGAAGAGTGGGAAAACCACACTGGTTTTAATTATTTCCCCTTCCTTAAAAATATATATACATTCATTGTTGAATTTTTTCTTAGAAAATTTGGATAAGCAAGTGAATTAATCAATGCCATACGACCCCTCTGTTAAAAATGTGATGTATATCTCTTTTCTATGTGTACACATTTCCCCCCAAACTGGTACTATTTTGTGACCTGTTATTTTTACTTAATACATCGTGGTATCTTCTATCCTCCCATAAAGGTTAATCTTTTTAAAAAAATATATATTTTATTGATTTTTTACAGAAGAAGGGAGAGGGATAGAGAGCTAGAAACATCAATGAGAGAGAAACATCAATCAGCTGCCTCCTGCACACCCCCTACTGGGGATGTGCCTGCAACCAAGGTACATGCCCTTGTCTGGAATCGAACCTGGGACCCTTGAGTCCGCAGGCCGACGCTCTATCCACTGAGGCAAACCGGATAGGGCAAGGTTAATCTTTTATAACATCATTGAACTTGCTGTATAGTACTCCATCGTATGTATATCCCATAACTTACTTAACTCTAGCGATGCACATACAACAATCAGCAAAAAACAGAGGCAATTTGTCCACTGTGGCGTGGGGGGGCGGGGTGGGGGGACAGTCTGAGGATTACAAAAATAAATGGTTAATTACAAGCTGTGAAGCATGCCCCGAGGAACTCGTGGTGTTGAAAGTGCTCACTCAGGAGGAGGGTGCACCCGGCTTAGTCTGTGTTGGGGGGTGGGGGGGGGGGCAGATTCAAAGGAGGCTCTCCTAGGTGAGGACCAAGGGAGAGGTGTTCCAGTCGAGGGAACAGCCTGTGCAAGGGTCCTGTGTCAGGAGGCAGCATAGAAGGGTCAAGGACCCAACAGAAGGGCAGTGTGGCTGGAGAGAAGACAGCCTCGTGGCTTTATTGGCCGTTTGCATATTTGTGTTTCCAGTCATTGGTTCGTGTTCTTTGTCAATCTTTCCATTGATTTAAAAAAATCTCCTTCTGACCCGTTTGTTAAAACTCTCTTACAATCTCTTATCCATTTGTTAAAATGTATCATATATTCACCCTTTCACAGATATTACAATCACTAGAGGCCCGTTGCACAAAGATTTGTGCAATAGGCCCTCCTTCCCCTGGCTGCAGGCACCGGTTTTCCTCCGGCACCCGGGACCTAGGCCTTCGTTTTGCTGCCGCCTTCTGTCTTTGCTCCGCTCCTGTAGCTCCCTCCGCCCCCCGCCTTCCCCCTCATAGCAGACATCCCATCCCGCCCCGCCCGGCTGCTCCGCACCTGCCTATGCAAATTAACCTGCCATATTTGTTGGGTTAATTTGCATACCCACTCCTGGTTGGCTTGTGATTGTTGTGGAGGTATGGCCAATTTGCATATTTCTCTTTTATTAGTGTAGATTGTTCTGGCCATTTCCATCGGCCTGTCAATGCATTTATGATAATTCTATCAACCTTACCCCCCCCGGATGGTTTCTCCCAGTTGCCAACCCAAGGTGATGTACATGTCCACCTGTCTTTTGATATTTTATTCTGTTTTACTCAATCTGGACTTTTACTTCTGTGTCTTGGGAGAAGTGAGGATATCGTTTATTTTCGTCTCAAGGGCTAGCTGGTTGTGCCAACGCTAGGCACTGAGTCATTCACTTGTTTCCCGCTTTTTGGAAATACCATTTTCATAAGATACTAACATCGTTTAGATGCCCGGGTCTGCTTCCGGACCCTTTACTATGTCCCATTGATTCGGTGTCTCTCCCCCTGCCATCACCACGCAGTTTTACTACGTGTTCCCTTTAAAATCTGAAGGCGCGCATCCCCACTCCTGCCTCTTCTTTTCCCAGATGTTCTCAGCTGGCCCCATGAAATTGTTCTCCCCGAGACATGTTAGAATCACATTGTTAATTTTGTGGATGAACCCAGGGACAAGTGACCTCTCTCCGATGCTGAAAAATGGCAGAGCTCCTTGTGATTTCAAATCTCCTTCGGGTCGTTGGGTAGAACCTTTCTGACGGCGGCCGCCGTTTCATTGAGAAAATACCACGGACCTTGGGAACATGACTGAAATGAGAACTAGACCGAGAGCGGGGCGTGGAGGACCCTCAGTGGTTTTCTCCGCCCTGTGTGCCCCGGGTCCCCACCCGCCCTCCTGTGACTGTGCACCCTGAGCCATGACCATGCAGAAGCCACGAAGGGCAGGTGTTGCTTAATGAGACTCACCTGTGCTGGGCACGCTCCCAGATGCTCTGCGTGTTATGGCATTTACCTGTCACAGGACCCGCAAATCAGTGATCATGAGCTCCATTTTACACCAGAGTGGGACCCTAAGAAAGGACAGAATTTTGGCCAAGACAGGGAGGGGTCGCGATGGGCCAGCAGGAGGCAGGTGGTTGACCCGGTTTTGGACCAGGTCTCTCGGAACACCAAGTCCCACCTCTCCGCATGGACCAAGATATTTGCTCCCCTCCTTCAGGCTGAGAGTGGCCCCTTTGCTGGTCATCACCTGGCCGGGGAGGAGTCGGGAGCGCCCCCCGTGGGTGTGGGGTACACACAGCTGTCACCGTGGTTTGGGATGCAGGGGAGGAATGTGGTCTGTCTTTCCGTTTGTGTGTTTAACACAAGATCTGGACCCGCGAGCACTCCTGTGCCCCCGCCGTGGCTCCAGGGACCACTGGTGCTTCCAAGCTGGGTGTCCTGCGTGGGGAACTTGATGGAATCGCCCCTTGAGCTTCCCACGCGGCTGTCACAGCTGGAAGGCGGCCCCGTGCGGGTGGTGGGGATGGGGGGCCCCTCTCTAGGCTCTGCCGGTGGCAGCTGCCCCGCCTCGGGGAGCCCGGGCCGGCGCTGCAGCCGCAGCTCTGCTATTTTAAGCCGCCCGCTCTGCTCCGCTGGAGGCTGCCCGCGTCTGGTGCTGAATCATGATCCAGCTCGCTAATGGCAGCAGCGCCTGTGGCCTGCCAAGGACCCAGACAGGCATCTGGCTCTGCGTTCTGGGCTCCCGTGATGGGGGGCGGGGGGGGGGCCTGGAGGGGTGCGCAGGTGGATGAGGAACATCCTGGAGACGGGGGGCCAGGCAGGCCCGGCGCTGCCGGGGTTCTGGTGTTAGTACACACCTTCGGGTTTATCCATCTGCAACACTTCCCTGAAGCACTCGCTCCACGTCATCACCGGATCTGCTTCGAGGTGAGGACCTCGCGGTCAAACGTGGATGTTTTCGCAACCCAAGCTGCGGCATCCCCGCCCTGAGAGCCGAGAGCCCCTCCGTGCAAACCGGGTTCAAAGCCTGCGTGTAACACACAGGAGGTCAGGTGTATGAGGTCAAGTCTGTCTTGGTCTAGAAGTCAGTTATGGCTGGGCGATGGTTATTTCTGAAACAATGGAGATGTGAGGAATATTCCTACAGGGAGTTCGCAGCTTTGGGCCTACTCTCTCTGACTGCAGGCCTGTCTGCCTGGGCTCGCTCTGTCTCTCTCTCTCTCTCCCCCTCCCCCCCCAGCCCCTTATCAGTTTGCACGTTTCACGTCTTGGGTGGGACCTTGGGTGACCCAGCTGCCCAGCGGTCAGGCGGGCTGGTGCTGTGGCCTTTGGACAGAGGCCCCGGTGCATGAGCGGGGATTTGAAGGACTAAGCCTTGACGGCCCCTTCCCGCCTTTGAAGGTGGCATGTCTGCCCTCCAGGCCTTCTCTGCCCCGGGTGGTTTCCTGTCTCTCCTCTAACACAAAGGTGACTGGTTTCCCGTCGCAGCTCTGTGCGCTCTCCCAGCTCCGCACCCCGCCTGCAGGTCTCCGGGGTCAGGCCTCCGGGGTCAGACGCCCCGTGTCTCCCCGCCACCCTTTTGGAAGGACTGACAAGCCTGTGGCTCTTGCAGCTTCCCAAGCCTGAGTCCTTGTCAGTGCCAGAGGCGGGGCCCAGAGCCTGAGTCCTTGTGTGTTGTCAGGAGGCGGGGCCAACAGCCTGAGTCCTTGTCTGTTGCCAGGAGGCGGGGCCAACAGCCTGAGTCCTTGTCTGTTGCCAGGAGGCGGGGCCAACAGCCTGAGTCCTTGTCAGTTGTCAGGAGGCGGGGCCAACAGCCTGAGTCCTTGTCTGTTGCCAGGAGGCGGGGCCAACAGCCTGAGTCCTTGTCTGTTGCCAGGAGGCGGGGCCCAGAGCCTGAGTCCTTGTCTGTTGTCAGGAGGCGGGGCCAAGAGCCTGAGTCTTTGTTGCCAGGAGGCGGGGCCAACAGCCTGAGTCCTTGTCTGTTGCCAGGAGGCGGGGCCCAGAGCCTGAGTCCTTGTCTGTTGTCAGGAGGCGGGGCCAAGAGCCTGAGTCTTTGTCTGTTGTCAGGAGGCGGGGCCAACAGCCTGAGTCCTTGTCTGTTGTCAGGAGGCGGGGCCAACAGCCTGAGTCTTTCTGAGTCCTTGTCTGTTGTCAGGAGGCGGGGCCAAGAGCCTGAGTCTTTGTCTGTTGTCAGGAGGCGGGGCCAACAGCCTGAGTCCTTGTCTGTTGTCAGGAGGCGGGGCCAACAGCCTGAGTCTTTGTTGCCAGGAGGCGGGGCCAAGAGCCTGAGTCCTTGTCTGTTGTCAGGAGGCGGGGCCAACAGCCTGAGTCTTTGTTGCCAGGAGGCGGGGCCCAGAGCCTGAGTCCTTGTCTGTTGTCAGGAGGCGGGGCCAACAGCCTGAGTCTTTGTCTGTTGTCAGGAGGCGGGCCAACAGCCTGAGTCCTTGTCAGTTGTCAGGAGGCGGGGCCAACAGCCTGAGTCTTTGTCTGTTGCCAGGAGGCGGGCCAACAGCCTGAGTCTTTGTTGCCAGGAGGCGGGGCCAAGAGCCTGAGTCCTTGTCAGTTGCCAGGAGGCGGGGCCAGGAGGCGGGGCCCAGAGCCTGAGTCCTTGTCAGTTGCCAGGAGGCGGGGCCAGGAGGCGGGGCCCAGAGCCTGAGTCCTTGTCAGTTGCCAGGAGGCGGGGCCAGGAGGCGGGGCCCACAGCCTGAGTCCTTGTCAGTTGCCAGGAGGCGGGGCCAGGAGGCGGGGCCCACAGCCTGAGTCCTTGTCAGTTGCCAGGAGGCGGGGCCAGGAGGCGGGGCCCAGAGCCTGAGTCCTTGTCAGTTGCCAGGAGGCGGGGCCAAGGACCTGGGAGCTCGGCGGCCTTGGGAAAAGGAGTGATGAACTGGCACGTGGCTCCCCTGCCCCCCCTGCTCCCCGACCGGCGGGATGAGGGACTTGGCATTGTTCATTGTTTTCTCAGGGTGCGGGGCCTGGCAGCAAGGCCCGTGCTCGCCCTTCTCCCAGGCCTGACTGTGTGGCGTCTTCAGAGAAAGTGACCCAGCAAGATGCCTGTGGGCTGTCACCCGCAGCTCGTCCCAGCGCAGTGGGCGCAGGCAGACACTTTAAGGAGATGAAGGGTTTCCGTGGCCTTGCTCAGTCCGCGGAGTCCGGGTGGATGGGAGCCCCGTTCCCTTCAACTTGGCCAATGGGCGTCTGCTTCCCTCGGGCTGTTGGAAACCGCCCTGACCTGTGTGAGCGCACAAGTGGCGGGCAGGCCTGGGGACCCGCCAGGTCTGCTTCCTGCGGGCCTAGGGGTGCCATCGGCGGGGCTTGGTGACCCAGGGCGTCAGAACTCGCCGGGGAATTTCTACCGAGACTGCGTGGCCTTGGCCACAGGCTCGGAGAAGGCAGATCTGGGCGGAGAGTGGAAACTCATCTGTGGAGCAGCTGCCACGAGAGTTGGACGGGGAGGGAGCTGGGTGTGGTGACTCCCTGGGTCCCACAGCGGATCCGAGAGGACTTGCTGTTCCCGAGGGAAGGTGGCCGCAGCCCCGAGACAGCCGGCCGGCCGGCGGGGGATGCTGTAGATCTTGGGAGGCACAGCAGACGGGTGGGGGCTGGTGCGGTGGGGAGTATGGGGTCCCTCTCTGCTCCACCCCCCACTGTCACCCCCCCCTCCTTCTCAGGAGACAACAGAACACCTTCAGTCAAAACCCTTCCTTGATCCTGGCCCTCCCCTAAAGTTCTCCTCCTGCAAAGATGAGCTCCCAGAGAGAATAGCCCATTTTTAGTCTCCTTCCTCACATCCAACTCAGTCTTCAACCCACCGCAATATGGTTCCCGCCCCCACCACTCCCCTGAAATCACCCCGGCAAATGTCACCCCCAGAAGACACGTCAACACCGCGTCCAGGCGACCGGCGGAGCCTTGTCTGTTCTTTCTCGAATCTCTCTCTGCCCGTGGCTGCTGGGACGTCGCCGTCTGGTCCTCTTTGCAGACTCCAGCCACCCCCCGGCCCTGGAGGTGCTTGTCCCTCTCGGATTGCTTCCTGGGCCTGATGAGGGTGCGCAGCTGCCTGCTGGACGTTTCTCTGAGCTGTGCCCACATACCTCAAGCTCAGCGTGTCCAACGCTGAACCACATTCTTCCCTCACTGGTAACGTGCGTCTCTCTCCAAGTTGCCTGTCTCGGCGAATGGCAGGGTTGCCACCTCCCTCCACACAGAGGCCGGGGTCACCCTGAGTCCCCAGTTCCGTCTGGCCTGGCAGTTTCCCACCGTCTCTGCCGCCCTCCTTCCTGCTCTCCTCCCGCTGCCCCTGGGGCAGGCCTCGGGGCCGTGAACAGGCAGACACCGTCCCTGCTCCCGGGGGGGGCCGGGGCTGGCATTCCCGCCGGGAGACAGGGGAAGGCCAGGCAAATAAGCGAGATCAAGTCACTGATGAGAAAGGCGATGGCGGACGGGAGGGGCTAGAGCAGGGCCGCCCAGGAGGGACACGACTGGGCCACATGCGTGATTTTAGTTTATTTTTACTTTTTAATATGTTTTTACTGATTTCAGAGACGAAGGGAGAGGGGGAGAAAGAGAGAGAGAAAGAGAGACATCAATGATGAGAATCATGGATCGGCTGCCTCCTGCTCGCCCCCCACTGGGGATCGAGCCTGCAATCCAGGCATGTGCCCTGAGCGGGAATTGAACTGTGACCTCCTGGTTCATAGGTCGACGCTCAACCACTGAGCTACCCCGGCCCTGTGGGTTCGCTGTCTCGGCATTGCCGCCGGCTCTCCTTTCCGGGGGAAGCATGACTGGAGGCCTCGGGGTCCTCTGTGCGGCCCTGACAGCTCTGCCCACAGAGCAGGGGACCCCCCTGTTCCTCTGAGGGCGGTGGCCCAGCCTTCTCCCCTCCGGTCCCTTTTATTTTTTTCCACCCACTGGCTTTGTGTTCTAAAAGAGAAGGACTGCTTTTTTAAAATATAATTTTTATTGCCCCAGCTGGTCTGGCTCAGTGAATAGAGTGTTGGCCTGCAGACTGAAAGGGCCTGGGTTCGATTCCGATCAAGGGCACGTGCCGGGTTGTGGGCTTGATCCCTAGTAGAGGGCATGCAGGAGGCAGCCGATCAATGATTCTCTCTCATCATTGATGTTTCTATTTCTCGCTCCCTCTCCCTCTCCCTTCCTCCCTGAAATACTAATACTAATACTACTACTACTAATAATAATATATATATATTTAAATAAATAAAAAATAAAAATTTTATTTTTTAGAGGAATAGAAAGGGAGAGGGAGAGAGAGAGAACCATCAATGTGAGAGCAGAACACCAATAGGCCACCCTGATCTGGGATCGAGCCCGAAACCCAGGCATGTGCCCTGACTGGGAATCAAACCGGCAGCCTTTTGGTGCCTGGGATGGTGCCCAACCAACTGGGCCACACCAGCCAGGGTGGGGAGGACGCCTTTTCTTATGCTGCAGTTAACTCATTTTTCCCGTGTTGGATTAAAGATGTATGTACGTGTAAATATCCGCGCGTTCTCCATCCACTAAGTCTTTTCTCCTCACTGTATTTCCAACCAAACAACAAATCCTGCCTTTTTCCTCAGGCCTGTGCAGATCTGCCCTGGATACATGTACTGTTTCCATTCGCCTTTCTAAAGGGATGAGAAATAGTCCAGGCCGTCCCTCGGAGTCCAGGGACCGAGGCTGGGACAGATCTCGCCCTGTTTGGGCGAGAAGCCCTGCCCGGCTGGCCGCCTCCATCTCCACCTCCGTGGCAGGCTTTCTGGGCCCCTGGGATCTCCCCCGAGGAGGTGTGTGCTGCTGTGCTGCTGGCCTCGTTTTCTCCCTCTGAGCCGCCTTTGTCTTCCCTCTGTTTGTGCTAAAAACCATGCCCCTGCCTCTCGCGCACACAAGTGGCCCGTGATGACTCTGTAAACTGATCATGCAGCCGGGAACCACACAGCTGACACGGCGGGGGAGCCGGAGGTGTGACCTGACAGTCAGGTCCCCAGCTCACGGGTGCACGCACGTGGCACCGGCTCTGGGGCCTCGGTGGCCTAATTGCTCTCCTGAGCAGGTGGCTTGCTCCAGGTCTTAAGGTTTCAGTAGCTGTTAGCACGCAGCTGTGGTGAGAGCTCCTGTTTCCTCCCACGCACCCCCCCCCCCCCCATTTTCAGGAATTTATTACTTGAATCCTCATATCTGTCCCTCACACCTCAAGCTAAATCTAGGCACTCAAGGCCTCACCCACTCAGCGCCATCCGTGGGCCAGCTCTAGGAGGTGTCATTCATGCATCTGCTAATGTTTGAGCATATAATGGGGGGACTACAACAGGCACAGTCGGCCCTCACAGGGGGTACAGTCTAGGCCAGTGGTCGGCAAGCTCATTAGTCACCAGAGCCAAACATCAACAGTACAACGATTGAAATTTCTTTTGAGAGCCGAGTTTTTTAAACTTAAACTTCTTCTAACGCCACTTCTTCAACATAGACTCGCCCAGGCCGTGGTATTTTGCGGAAGAGCCACACTCAAGGGGCCAAAGAGCCGCATGTGGCTCACGAGCCGCGGTTTGCCAACCACGGGTCTAGAGCAGCGGTTCCCAACGCGGGGCACACGCCCCACAGGGGGGCAATTTGATGTGTAAGGGGAGCATATTCGAGAAGGAGTTATGAACAGTGAACTTTTTGCATTTCTTATGGTTCTAGGGGCCTCATCTACAGCATATACATACATATGATGACATATTGATGCGTTTCAGCTCTCTATTCTATGTTTTGAAACCCTGAGTGCCAAGGGCATGTGGCCAGGGACAACCACTGGGGTGGGGACATGGTGGCTGTTGTGAGGCACTGCTAGAATGGTCCCTCCCCTCCCCCAAACCCCCTGAACCAGGGGGAGCCATGAGGGACAGGGGCTGGAGTGTGAGGTGTCCAGCTGAGGGCCACCAAGCCATTGCATGAAGTCTTAACCCCTGGTCCTGTGTGTGTCCCATGGCCTGAAGAAGGAGGGGCTTGCCTGTAGAGACTCCCATCTCCCCACAACTTCCTCCAGTCACCAAGAATTGCAGACGAGGCCCGGCCGGTGTGGCTCAGATGGTTGGGTGTTGTCCCCTGCGATGAAAGGTTGCTGGTTCGATTCCTGGTCAGGGCACATGCCCAGGTTGCAGGCTCGATCCTCGGTAGGGGGCATGCAGGAGGCAACTAATCAATGTTACACTTTCACATCGATGTTTTTCTCTCTCTCTCTCTCTCTCTCTCTCTTTTCTCTCTCTCTCCATTCTTCTCTCTCTAAAAATCAATAAAAAAAAAACTTTAAAAAACAACCACAGAAAAGATTGTAGAATAACTCTTCCAGTGCGGCCAGGCCACGTCGGAGCGCCCAGGAAGTGTATGTTAAAGCCTCAGATCCAAATTACAGCCTCAAAAATAACTAACGACGCCTGGTTGAAATGGACAGGCCCTGAGAAACCATATGTCTCCGTGCAATGAACTAGGAAGGCGGGTGTTCGGGAACGAGCTTGAGCTTCAGAAAATTGTCAGCGATGCCAGCAGCGGTAACTACCCAATTTTTGCAAGAGAGCAAGTAATTTAATCCCTTGGATGCGCGTTGGAGGGCAGGTGCCGTGTCTGAATGGAGATGTCATTTCTACACACACTGTGATATTTTCTGTATGTGTGGGCATCCGGTCACGTAGAAAACAAGTTGCTTTGCAGTGGCCTCGCTCTGCTTCCTAATAGCATCCTCCAAATATTTTATGAACCGAATCCCCTGTATTTTATGGCCGCTTAGAGTGTCCCTGACAGGCCACCCTGACGGCGGCTTTACTTAGGAATGGGCATGTGACGAAGCGGGCGAGGACTCAGAAGCTGGAGAGAAGGGGGCCCTGTAACCAGTGCCACGCGGGTGCCTCTGTCCCCAAGACCCAGCCCTCCCTGCAGGGAGGGGCCCATGCAGCCCTCAGGGCCGCCCCACGGGGATTTCAGGAACCCAGGTGTAGGTGGGAGTCAGCCAGGTAAGGGGCCTGGGGCCCTGGCATTGCAAAATGTCGCTTCAGGATTCTGGAAGGACTGGCCCTGCCTTCCCCATGAGCAGGTGTCTTGTCACTTTTACTGTCCTTCCCAATCCACTGCGAACACGGCATTGCTGCCCTCCGGTGGGTTTGTGGGGTGATTTCTTGGGGAAGACGAGGTGAGCCCACATCCTCCCTGGCACGTCTTGGTCAGCGTCACCGGGCTAGAGCAGGTCCACGCCGGGGCTCCCGGGCTCCCCGGGCTCCTGCTTGTGGCGGCAGATGGCTTTGTTGGAGTCTCTCTGGTCGGCTAAAAAGTCACCCAGCCCCGGCTGGTGCGGCTCCGTTAGTTGAGCATCATCCTGGGCACCAAAAGGTCGCAGGCTCAATTCCCGGTCAGGGCACATTCCCAGGTTATGGGCTTGGTCCCCAGTAAGGGGCGCGTAGGAGACAGCCAAGCCAATCAATGTTTCGCTCTCACATTGATGTTTCTCTCTCTCTCTCTCCTCGTTCTCTCTCCTCTCTCTCTCTCTCTCCTCTTTCCTCTCTCCTCTCTCCTCTCTCCTCTCCATTCTTCTCAATAAAACCATCTATTATTTTTTAAAGTCACACAAAGTCATGTGAACGGAGGCCTTGCACATGCGTGAGGCAGGCCAGTGGCTGTTGCAAAGTCTCAGGCCCAAGAACCTGGCTTCTGCCCGCGTAGCTGGTACCGAAGGCCTTGGAGGGAAATCAAGGGCTTTTAAGTCGACCGTGCGTGCGGGGCGACTGCCGTTTCCAGGACATACTTGCATTTGCCTTTTGGGGACCCTTTCCGTTGTGTTCAACACAACCACGGGGGACACAGGTCCAGCTGTGTGTTGCTGGAAGCGACAGGCTCTGTGGGCACCCAGCGTTTCACAGCCGGCTTGGAATGGGAATCGAGGGAAAGGGGGGGCTTGCCTTAGGGACCCAGCGGCCCAGGGCGTTGGTTACGGGCTGAGGAGCAGGTCTCTCCGCGATGCTGGAATTTGGAAGCTGCTTGCGAACTCTAAAGCGCCAGCAAATCAAATCTAAGTCGTCGTCATTATTCTTTTTTAAAAAAACATATTTTTATTGATTTCAGAGAGGAAGGCAGAGGGAGAGAGAGAAACATCAATGATGAGAGAGAATCATGGATGGGCTGCCTCCTGCACGCCCCCTACTGGGGATCGAGCCCGCAACTTGGGCATGTGCCCTGACCGGGACTCGAACCATGACCTCCTGGTTCATAGGTAGATGCTCAACCACCGAGACACACTGGCTGGGCTATTATTATTCTTTTGATCATGGGAAGCAGTTGCCTCTCTAGTTAGAATTGCCAATGTCATCAGAGAAAATAGTATGAATCTGAGGGTGAAGCAGAAGCAAAGGAATTTAATAGGTGACCCTGAGTGGACCCATGAAAGGGCCTGGGCGGGCCTGTGATAGAGAAATACCCTCTCCTGCAGTGGGTCAGTCAGTCATGCCTTCAGCGGTTATGAAAATGGGGGGCAAGCTGCAGCGAAACTGTATGTGGGCGCAGGCATGTTTACTGGAACAAACATCCCAAATCACCATTTGGCGGAACTCATTCCACTCCCCTCTCTCTGCTGTCCTTCCGTCTTTTCCTTCTAGCAGATGAATTTCTGTGATGAGAAGGCCCCTGCTGTCTACATGGGCCCGTTCCCCCCCACAGCCAGGACTCTCCTTTTTTTACATAAAACCCGCCAGCCATGGTGACTAGTGCCACGGACTAAACGCGGCCGTCCATCGCATCTCCAGTCTGTTTACTTGAATTTGTCTCCACTGTACTTGAACTCCGTGGCTCCGATCGCCCGGGGTGCTGACTGTATAGGAGCGGCAGGAGGCTGGGGACGTGCCGTTTTATTCCTATTAATGCCGAGAGAGAGAGAAAGGGAAAGGCAGTAACGAAGACAAATGGTGTTGTTATTGGCAGATCCTCCTTTGGCTGTCAACAAACCTATTTCATTTCTCTTACCGTGGACTTTATTTTCTCCTTTGTTGTTTCCTGAATCTCCCTGTTTAAGACTTTAAATTTAACTAAAATAGGCAGTGAGGGGCTCAGGAAAGAATAAAGATACTTCAGGAGAAGTTGGAAAGCCTATGAAGGAAGACCTGGGGAATTTCCCAAACAGAATACATTTATTTGTTTTTTTACTATGAAGTGAGGACAGTGACATGTGGGTTGTGGGTTAGCCCCTCAGATTTTGGGCCTTTGATGGGTTTCCCTGGATGCAGCCTGCCGGCATGCTTTCAATGGAGCGGTGGCAGCAGAGAAATTACAAACCTTCCTCCACGGCGAATATGCTTAGTAGTCAAGTGAGTGTGAGAATGAGGATGAGTAAATATTTCCAGAGAAATACAGAAAGAGAGTAAGTTGTAGTAGCATGCATAAGGAAGAGTCTCCCTTCTCTCTTCCATTTTTTCATTCATCTGTCATTCAGTCATCTATCTTGCCATTTAATCACCCATCCATTCATCTCTCTTCCATCTCTCTATCCTGCCATCTACCCACCTGTCCATCCATCCACCCATTTGTCCATTCATCTATCCATCCATCCACCCATCTGCCCATCCATCCATCCATCCATCCACCCATCTGCCCATCCATCCATCCATCCATCCATCCATCCATCCATCCATCCATCCATCATCCACCCATCTGTCTATCCTGCCATCCACCCATCTGCCCATCCATCCATCCATCCATCATCCACCTATCTGTCTATCCTGCCATCCACCCATCTGCCCATCCTGCCATCCACCCATCTGCCCATCCATCCATCCACCCATCTGCCCATCCCTCCATCCATCCATCATCCACCCATCTGTCTATCCTGCCATCCACCCATCTGCCCATACATCCATCCATCCATCCACCCATCTGCCCATCCATCCATCCATCCATCCATCCATCATCCACCCATCTGTCTATCCTGCCATCCACCCATCTGCCCATCCATCCATCCATCCGTCATCCACCCATCTGTCTATACTGCCATCCACCCATCTGCCCATCCTGCCATCCACCCATCTGCCCATCCATCCATCCATCCATCATCCACCCATCTGCCCATCCATCCATCCATCCATCCACCCATCTGCTGCCACTTACCCCGAGACCAGAAGCAAGTCAGGTAACCTCTCAGAGCTCTGGGGTCCTTGTGCCATAAGGGCCCAGGAGGAAGGACTGAGACACTGCACCTGAGAGCCCTTTGTATAAAGGAGTCAAATATATGTTAACTAGAGGCCCAGTGCACCAAATGCGTGCACTGGTAGGCTCCCTAGCGGCTGCTTGCTGGCCGGGCATTTCCCCCTGACTGCCCCCCGCCCCTCCCAGCGACCGCCACTGCCTGGGGCCTCCCTCCCTTCCCCCAGCCGGCCCGGCCCCCGGTCAAACTCCCAGACAACTCCCCGTCAAGGGGACAATTTGCATACTACGCTTTTATTATATAAGATGATAGACATACTTGGATATTTTGACGCTGTGATTATCATGTCTAGTAGCACAAGGAAAAAAATGCCAATTTTCTTTAAAAAAAAAAGTTTTTTTTAGAGAACACTAATTGTTTTACTGCTGATAGACAACATTACCCCTGGGCTGTTCCGTCTCCGTCCAATCCCGAGTGTGGAGGGAAAGGTTGTCTGTGGCTAACGAGATTAGAGTCAGCTGCGGTGAGCTCTGTTCTCTGCTTCCTGTTCCCTGTGGGCTCGAGCCAACGAGACATCGCCCCTCGAGAAGATTCGTTTCCAGCCAGCGGACACGTTCTCAGTAATTACACGGTTTGACCCAGGAGCCTGTGAGTGTAAATGCAATGCCTTCTTGAATCTTTGAGGCTGGGGACAGCTGCCAGGGGTAGGGTCCTGCCGGTGGCCCCCGGCCCGAGGGTGCCAGGCAAGGACAACACTGCTCACGGCTGGGCTCCGGCCTGGAACCCCGTCTGCCTTTTGCCAAACGCACAGCGGATCCCTGTGTCCCGTGCCCCAGAGCAAGCAGGATCCGGAGCTCCCCAAGTTCATGTCCCCAGGCCCGGTGGAGCCACCAGCCTGCTTCTGACCGTATGACAGGAAGTCATGTTCTTTTGTTCTCTGTGGTGAAGTGGCTGAAGTCATAGGGCGAGTTAGACGTGGCTTAGAAGAAACTGTACCTGGATGAGGCGTGTCTGACGGATGAACAGTCTTGGCTTAGAACCCAGGAAAACACCCATCACCTCCACACTTTCTCCCCGTCACTCTCTACATGTCTGTTAAAGTCATGTCTTCTCTGAGTTTTTCTTAAGGCTAAACTCATCAGATGAGGCATTATTTGGGAATTCTTCTATTTTTAATAAGCTTGTTTATGTTCCTTTTAAATAAAAGAGACTTTTGTTTTGTTTTTTTCTTACTTTCTGGGGCAGTGGTTCTCAACCTTCCTAATGCCGCGACCCTTTCATACAGTTCCTCACGTTGTGGTGACCCCCAACCATAAAATTATCTTCGTTGCTACTTCATAACTGTCATGTTGCTACTGTTAATGAATCGTAATGTAAATATCTGTGTTTTCCGATGATCTTAGGCGACCCTGCTAGCGGTTCTCGACCTGTGGGTCGACCGCTGCTGTAGAGCCTCAGACCATCGGAAAACACAGATATTTATTTACATTACATTGATTCATTCACAGTAGCAAAATGACAGTTATGAAGTAGCAACGAAAATAATGTTACGGTTGGGGGGTCACCACAACATGAGGAACTGTATGAAAGGGTCGCGGCATTAGGAAGGTTGAGAACCACTGTTCCGGGGAGACAGGAGAGAAGGGACACTAATAGGAGAGCTGGCTCGGAGCTGCCTTCGCTCCCAGCCTCTCCCATTTGCCAGCTAATGAGACAAATTGTAGGCGCCATAAAAACTTAAACAGCAGCTGCTTCCCGTTCTTCCTCTCCAACTTGAAAACGATGACAGCCTCGTTGGCAGGCCGTTCAAGGTGTGGCCGGCCCGGCCTGCAGGAGCCCAGGGCCCGTCAGCGTAACCAGTGGCATATGTTTTTTCCAGAGGGGCTGGTAGGAAATGTGTTAAGCACCACATTCAGGAACTGCACCATTAGCGGCGCCAGTGGAGCACGTGATTTCCCGCTCACCCTTTGGGCCGCTAATGAAAAGGACCAGGCAGGTGGAGACTCCGCTTGCCCTGCTCGCTGGAATAATAGCGCAGAGATGAAATTAGAAAAACGAATTGAGCTGCGAGGAAATTAGCCGACAGCTGACTCGTGGAGCAGAAAGTTCTGTGCTGTTCTTGCGACGGTAAGAGCGGAGACACGGCCCAAGCGCCAGTCCCCCCTCAACCCTTTTTCCTGGTTTCCTTTCTGGCCACGAATGATAGCACAGGCTGCAGTTGGAGACGGGGAAAAAGACACAGCGGCGTCTGTGTTCTAGAATCTAGAGGTTTGGAGAGTTTATAAAATTTTGCAAGAAAAAGAAACAAGGACAGAAAAACCTGAGCCTGTTCCTGAGCAAACGAGTTCTCTGCTTGCATTTTTTTTCTTTGCATTCCTCTTAAGTGCCCTCATGCCTGTATTTGCTCACCAAGTCTACCCCCATCACTACTGTAGCGCGGCCTTTTATTAACCCTCATGAGGATATTCTTTTCATTGATTTTTAGAGAGAATGGAAGGGAGGGAGGGAGAGAGAAACATCAGTGTGAGAGAGAGAGGGAGAGAGGGAAAAGAAGAGAGAGAGATATATCAATGTGAGAGAGACCCATCAATTGGTTGTCTCCCACACATGCACATGCCCCAACCGGGTCCTGGGGGATTGAACCTACAACCCAGGTACAAGCCTTTGACCAGGAATCGAACCCGAGACCCTTGGGTGCACGGGCCAGTGTTCTAACCACTGAGAACACCGCTCAGGGCTGTAAGACACATTTTAAACCGCAAATTAGTGTAGCAACTGGCACATAAAAAGAGCCCATTTTCCGATGCCCTTTCGTGACTATGATTTGTTTTTCTTTGACGCGAAGCTGCTGGGAGAGCATCCCACATCACTTGTGGCTTTCGTCTTTCTCCTCCGGGGGGTGCGCAGGTTACGAGGGGAGAGAAGGATATTGGTTTTGGGAGCCGGTGGCATCTCATCCGAACGTTCGTTTTTGATCCAGCCTCGCTTCCTCACAAACCAATTCCAGGGACGGCCTATTTATAACCCAGTGCTTTGGAAACGAAGTGATTCCAGATAGGAAGTCACGGTTCATTATCGGTCCCTACCAGACAGCTGTGTCCCCCTCGGCTTCTGTCGGCTTTGCTCTCTCCTCGTCTCGTGCCGCCTCCTGGGCGTGGGCACCCCGGGTCTGCAGTGCTGCACCCCTCTGGGAAGGAGGGCTGTGCCCCCCCGGGCAGCACGTTGGATTCCAACAGCCCTGGGACATGTCAGAGTCTGGGGTGCCCCGAGTTGGCTCCATTCCCCCTGGAAGGAAATGAATTAAGGGGCCCACTAGAGTGAAGTGATGTGATTTGCAGGCGTCTCTGTGGAATTTTGTGCCCATCCCAGCAGCTCTGGCCCCGGGGACCACGTTTCTCTAGAGCCGTGGTCAGCAAACGGCGGCTCTCCAGCCACATGCGGCTCTTTGGCCCCTTGAGTGTGGCTCTTCCACAAAATGCCACGGCCTGGGCGAGTCTATTTTGAAGAAGTGGCGTTAGAAGAAGTTCAAGTTTAAAAAATGTGGCTCTCCAAAGAAATTTCAATCGTTGTACTGTTGATATTTGGCTCTGCGGACTAATGAGTTTGCCGACCACTGCTAGAAGAACTTCGCTGCTCTGATCTTAATATTTGAGCCTGTCAGTCATCCGTCCCCAATTTAACACACTTTTGCCATTAGCATACATTTTTAAAAATTCATTTTTTATTTGTTAATCCTCCCCCGAGGATATTTTTCCATTGATTTTTAGGGAGAGTGGAAGAGAGGGAAAGACAGAGAGAAACATCGATGTGAGAGAAACACATCGACTGGTTGCCTCCTGCACGAGTCTTGACCAGGGCCTGGGCCGGGGAGGAGCCTGCAACCAAGGTACGTGCCCTTGACCGGAATCGAACCCAGGATCCTTTGGTTCACAGGCTGACACTTTATCCACTGAGCCAAACCAGCTAGGGCAATATTCTTTTTTTAAAAAAATTATTATTTATAAATGTTTCATTGCAGAGAATTTGGAATATACAGACATATGTAAAGACGAATATAAAAATCAACCTTCAACCCCCAATAACCCAGTTAAAATTTAGGCAGATTTTTCCCCCCTTTTTTCCATGCACATGCCTCCTTTTTGTGTATTTTAAAAAAAAGGATCATGCTATAATACATTTTTTGTAATTTTTTTTAAAATATATTTTATTGATTTTTTACAGAGAGGAAGAGAGAGGGATAGAGAGTTAGAAACATCGATGAGAGAGAAACATCGACCAGCTGCCTCTTGCACACCCCCTACTGGGGATGTGCCCGCAACCAAGGTACATGCCCTTGACCGGAATCGAACCCGGGACCTTTCAGTCCGCAGGCCGACGCTCTATCCACTGAGCCAAACCGGTTTCGGCTGTAATTTTTTTAGTTAACTATTTATGTGGGGAATTGTCCCGTGATCATTAACATTCAATGCTAATAATTGATGCATGAACCATATTGTGGCTTTGACCAAAGACAGCCGACTCCTAGGGGGACAGAGCAGAAATGGTGGTGACTGGAACATCTGAGCACATTTTTTTAAATTTTTAAATATATTTTTTATTTATTTCAGAGAGGAAGGGAGAGGGAGAGAGAGAAACATCCATGATGAGAGAGAATCATGGATCGGCTGCCTCCTGCACGCCCCCTACTGGGGATTAAGCCTGCAACCTGGGCATGTGCCATCCTGACCGGGAATCAAACTGTGACCTCCTGGTTCAGAGGTGGATGCTCGACCACTGAGCCACACTGGCCGGGCTGAGCACATTTTTTTATGGTGAATTATATATAGGTGATGGAAGCAAGGCTTTCCTTGAGCTAATTATCTTTATTTTTATATTTTTTTTATAAATTTTACAGAGAGGAAGGGAGAAGGATAGAGAGTTAGAAACATGGATGGGAGAGAAACATCGATCAGCTGCCTCCTGCACACTCCCTACTGGGGTTGTGCCCGCAACCAAGGTACATGCCCTTGACCGGAATCGAACCTGGGACCTTTCAGTCCACAGGCCGATGCTCTATCCACTGAGCCACACCAGTTAGGGCGAGCTAATTATCTTTAAAACAAAGAAACAAACAAAAACAAACAGAGCCCTAACCTCTTCGTTCTTTGACGAAGTGCCCGCTGATGCCTGCCTGTTACGAGGATGGAAGGTCATCTCCGTGGTGACTGGAGACAGTCGTCTTGCTTGACACTGCCCTCTTCTGCTTCCCATGGTACCTTGCTCTTCCTGTCGCCAAACCCGGGGAAGTCCGGGCGGCACTTGGGAATGTGACACCCCACGATCTGGAGGCCAGTTTGTGAGTGAACCACCGTGGGGAGGGAATGCGCGGGATTTCTCACGAGGTGGCTGTGAGGCTGGGACCATTCATTAGCAGTTGGATGCTCATCATGTGACTGTGAGAAGGAGTCCTCTCAACCCGTCCTATCGATCTCTGGGGCTGTTCTGTGGCGGAGCTGAGATCACGCACGTAAGACGCTCTGTGAACTGTAGAGCTCTCACACGTCAGTGTCGCTCACAGAAAAGAAAGGGAATCTGAGTTTTTAAAAACAGCAAATGGCCATTTGTGGGAGCTTTTGTTTGTTTGTTTAAAGCCACCCACAAATTGTCTTCCGGGCTGCTTCCGTGTCAGTGTTTGTGTTTTGGGAGGTTGTTACCAATTTTTTTTTAAATTTCTTTATTGATTAAGGTATTACATATGTGTCCTTATTCCCCCATTACCCCCCAACCCCCCTCCCATTCATGCCCCAACCCCCCTGTTGTCTGTGTCCATTGGTTAGGCTTATATGCATGCATACAAGTCCTTTGGTTGATCTCTCCCCCTTACCTGCACCGTTCCCTACCTTCCCTGAGGTTTGACGTTCTGATCAGCAGATGAGTGGATTAAAAAACTGTGGTACATCTACACAATGGAATACTACGCTGCAGTAAAAAAGGAGTTCTTACCATTTTTTTTTTTTTTAAATCAGAAAGAGTCTAGACGTTCTGGGACTTAAACTTGGAAGGGAGCTGAGAAATCATCCCGTAGCCTTGTGTAGGGATAAGATGCAAAAACCCTGGCAGACCCAGTGATCTGTCCAGGGAACCCCGAGCTCAGCTAGATGGGCGACCTCATTTTGCTCCGTAAGGATTTGCTTGAGGAAAGAACCGCATTTAAAAGGTGGGAATCCGTTCCTTTAGTCATCCTTGCCTTCTTCCTTGACTCAGGGCCGTCACCCGGCAATCCTAAAGTTTCTATCCACGGGGACACGTCCAAGCCACCTTCTTCCCGTTGCTGGGAGAAGTCCTTGTTCCCTGACGAATGGTTCCCGTGCTTGCTTTCTCTCGAACAGACAAAAAGGTTTCTTCTGTTTCTCCATGTCACAGTGTCATCGTCTGGAGTGATTTCGTGACGTTGTGGGCCATGCTTTTATGAAGCAATGTCGTGAGACTGGAGTGAAAAATTGCTTTCTGAGTTAGTGTTGTTACCAGTCTTATTGGCTCTGAAACAGAGTGGAAGGATGCAGGAATAATGGGGTCATCAAAGCGAATTAAGTCCCCAGGGAGCACACATCAGTGCTGGCGTCAAACGGGGGGACGCCATGGCACCCACATCTGTGGTCTTCATCCACTTTAATCAGGTCTGAATGATGCTGTGAAGACTCATTTTTGCTACATTTCCTTGCTCAGACACAGCAGACTTTCTGTTCATCTCTGGATCGTTCTTGAAACGTGCAAACATTCTCGCTATTTCTAGGGAACAGTTGCCTAACTTGATTGCCATCCAGATATTCAGAGTTGCTATTATGGCGGTAACTAATAAGTATAATATTATCACAGTGCAGTGTTCAATGAGTACCCTGGGTAATGAAATCCAGAATACTGAGCCCTCAACCCACATGGATAAATTCCGTATTCCCCAACTCATTGTTGTGTCTTCACAAAACTAGGTTCAAGTGGCATCTCGTTAGTATAAATTTGCCGTAATAAGTAGTATATTGCTCTATGGCTGTGGCAGAAATATGACTGTAGTAATGAGCCCGGTCTTGGCTGTATTTCCCAAGAGACACTGCTTTTGTAGTGAAAAATCTGTTTAGCTTAATAAATGGTAACCGTAATCACCTTCCCTTTCTTCCCCTAGATATCTCTTTTTTAAAAATATACATTTTTTATTGATTTCAGAGAGGAAGGGAGAGTGAGAGGAAGGTAGAAACATCGGGGATGAGAGAGAAGCACTGATTGGCTGCCTCCTGCACGCTCCCACTGGGATCAAGCCCGCAACCCAGGCATGTGCCCTGACTGGGAATCAAACCGTGACCTCCTGGTTCATAGGTTGACGCTCTACCCTCACTGAGCCACGCCAGCCAGGCCCAGATACCTCTGAGATGTGTAACTGTTAATACCCTGGATGGCCCAGCACTAAGTTCACAAACAAAATCCACTTAGAAACCTTTGATTTCCTTTGTCCAATTTTTTGTGTTCTTGCCTACTGAAAATTTTGTCTTTGTCTGGTTCTTTTGCTCGGAGCTCTTTCTCTGTGAATCCTCAGATTCTTGGTGTTTCCTGTTTGGTTTCGGTGTGTCTCACTGGGGCCAGGAATGCACGTGGCCTTGCGTGCCT
The DNA here is from genome assembly GCA_025583905.1 of Ia io. Classification (NCBI taxonomy): domain Eukaryota; kingdom Metazoa; phylum Chordata; class Mammalia; order Chiroptera; family Vespertilionidae; genus Ia; species Ia io. The sequence continues at coordinate 11,005,167 of JAJQQW010000024.1, read as the reverse complement.
GCATCGGGGGCTTGACTGCCCGCCCTGAGAGTGGACACTGCGGAGGTTTCTAAGGAACCAGCTGCTGTCTTGGTAACACCGACCAGAGCTGTCCCTGCACTGGGAACTGCTTGCTGGCCCTCGAGCCCCCCTCCAAGCTGGGGCCGTGAGTTAGAGAAGTCAGAGTTCAGTTCTCTGGGGGTTTATGTTACCAACTCACGGCTTACCTGTTGGCCAAGAGGGGCACTCCGTTGTTATTCTTCAAGTCAACAGTCATTTGCAAAAAGACACTTAATTCTGGGGCAAATTCGGGGGGGAAAAGCGCTTGAATATTTTTGGAGATGACGGTGGCTCTAGGAAATTGGGAGATTGCCTCTCTAGGAAGTTGTATTTTTTGGTTCTTTAGGGAACTGATTGAAAAGGAATAACCTGGCCAAAACCGGTTTGGCTCAGTGGATAGAACGTCGGCCTGCGGACTGAAAGGTCCCAGGTTCGATTCCGGTCAAGGGCATGTACCTTTGTTGCGGGCACATCCCTGGTAGGGGGTGTGCAGGAGGCAGCTGGTGGATGTTTCTCTCTCATCGATGTTTCTAGCTCTCTGTCCCTCTCCCTACCTCTCTGTAAAAAAATCAATAAAATATATTAAAAAAATAAAATAAAAGATGATTGTGTTTTTTTAAAAAAAAGAAAAGAAAAGGAATAACCTACATTTATTGTGCACTTACCACGTGCCAGTCATGCTTTATGTGTATTTCCATCTTACTTACATTTCACAGTAGAGAAAACAGGACCAATAGGAGTCTCTCTCTTTCTCTCTCTCTCTCACACACACACACACACTCATAAGGAATTGCCTCATGCATTTATAGACGCTAAGAAGTCCAAGATCTACTGTTGGCAGCTGGAGAGACCCAGGAGAGCCGATGGTACAAGTTCCAGTCGAAGGCAAGGGAAGAATGATGTCCCAGCTTGAAGTCAGGCAGAGAGAGCGGATTCTGCCTTCCCCAGCCTTTATTCTGCGCAGGCCGTCCACGGGTTAGATGCGGCCCACCACACGCAGGAGGGCAGTCTGCTTTACTCGGCCAACCACTCGCATGTTAATCTCACCCGGAGAACCCTCACAGGCACACCAGAATACTGCCAAGCTGACACAGGAAATGAACCGTTACAGAGACTCGCTCTTGTCTATAAATGCTGCACTCCATGGAATTCAGGAGGAAGTGCTAGGGGACGCCACTTCTGAGGACGTTAAAATGGAATGTTCCGCCTTAACCGGTGTGGCTCAGTGGATAGAGCCTTGGCCTGTGGACTCAAGGGTCCCAGGTTGGATTCCGGTCAAGGGCATGTACCTTGGTTGCCGACACATCCCCAGTAGGGGGTGTGCAGGAGGCAGCTGACTGATGTTTCTCTCTCATCGGTGTTTCTAACTCTATCCCTCTCCCTTCCTCTCTGTAAAGAAATCAATAAAATATATTAAAAAAATAAAATAAAATGGAAAGTCCCGTCCTCCATCTGACCCCAAAACGTACATGTTGGAAATCACTCCATGAACGTCTTTCCCTTCTCCAAGCTGTGGCTACTTGGACCCAAAGCAGCCACAGAATTTGAAGAATGGGAGGGAGATGGGTTGGGGTTTCAAGACTGCAGGATCCTAGGATAAGATGGTTCAATGGGCCCTAGCCGGCTTGGCTCAGTGGATAGAGCGTCATCCTGCAGACTGAAGGGTCCCAGGTTCGATTCTGGCCAAGGGCACATGCCTGGGTTACGGGCTCGATCCCCAGGAGGGGGCGTGCAGGAGGCAGCTGATCAGTGATTCTCACCGTTGATGTTTCTATCTCTCCTCCCTTCCTCTCTGAAATCAATAAAGAAATATATTAAAAAAAAAAAAGATTGTTCAATAGGTAGCATGCACGTTACTTTCCACTCCTCTTCCCCACCCCGAGGCCAGCCCGCCTCCGTAGCAGACACGTTACCTGATGGGGCTGCTTATCAGCATTATGGAAAGACACCAAGAGAACAGCTCCACGGAAAAAAATGGCCCCAACTGGGACCCGATCCGCTTGGGGGCGATTTGAAAAGTGGAATCGCAGCTCTTTCAAGCCCTGGAAAATTACTATCTTGCTCGATGGGATTAGTTGTCCAAAATGAAGAATATTTTTCTTCTTATGCCGCCCCACCTTCCAATAGCTTTCTTTTTACTGCTTGTTCTCATTCCCCTCTTTGCCAATGGCTAGACCCCATGGCCAGCAGCATCCTGATAGTCAGCACAGGCCCAGGCATGGACGCAGAGTCAGAGGGTAACTATGGTTACGTGAAAGCAGAGACTGGGCAGGGATGTCCTTTTAAAGGGGAAGGGATATATAAAGGAAGAGTACGAATTGGATTCGCGAGGAAGCTCTGCTGTTCTCACATCCTGATCTTCATCATTTATTTATTTATGAGGGCAGGGGTCATTTTCCTGATAGATCCGGGGCTGGATCTTCATCTCCCCCTTGACTTACCTGTTCTTCTCTGAGAGAGAACAGTTTTGTGGCTCAGGGTGGTAAGGGTCTGTGCCCAGAACCCAGCAGTCAGCATGGCTCATTTGTTAGCAGGCTGTGACTGGTCAAAAAGCACGTGTTGGGGCTGGAGGTGGGGGAGGGGACAGTTGTCTCAGCTGAATCCCTGGCATACATCCACCTCTGGCTCTACACTGGAGAGGGAGGAGGAGGGCTGGGGTGTCTGGGGATGTGGATTGGAAGAGATTGTAAAAATGTAGAGTGTAGTCCATTCAGGTTAAGAGAAGAGAAGAGAAGGTGAGAGGGCGCTGGAAGAGAGTGTGTCTGTGCCCAGGGGGCCAGGGGGGATATCACACCTCCCTTGTCCCTGGAATACATAGGCTTAGAGGCGGTTCAAAGCGATAGGGCAGCCGATAGGGACATTTGCCTGATGAATCCAGCAGAGCACATGGTGTGTGCCTTCATCCATCCACCCACCTCTCCTCCACCCATCCATTCATCATCGACCCACCCAACTATCCATCCATCCATCCATTATCCACCCACCCGCCTATCCTCCATCCACCCATCCATTTATTCATCTATCCTTTATTCATCCATCCATCTATCCATCACCCACTGATCCATTCACCCATTCTCTATCCATCCACCCATTCTCCCCTTCCATCCACCCACCTATTCTTTATCCTTCTTCCCTTCTTCCTCCCTCCCTCCCTCCCTCCCTCCCTCCTCCATTCATCCATTCATTCCTCTTTTATTAGCAGCACTTGTGGGATGTCCACACTCACAACACACCATGCTAGGTGCTGAGGAGGTGAAGAATAAGAGCTGGGCTCCCCGTCCCAGATTCACAGCCCAGTGAGAGAGACAGCGGAGTAGGCCAGCAGGGACAGTCAGGGTGAGGAGCATCCTAAGAGGGGTGAGCCCTGGGTTAGAGTGTCTATTTTTGGGACCTATTCCGTGAGGATGCGTCCATTGGTTGTGTGAGAACTAAGGTGCGCTGCCTTCCTTCCCTCTGACAGTGCGTTCAGATCATAGGCACACGGAGGACCGTTCCCCATGCCTGGCTTCCCCTCCAGCCCAGGACAGCCGTGTTTGTGTCAAGGATCTGCCTTCATCTCAGCTCCCTGGTGTCTCCCTCACCCCGACCTCCAGTCAGTTGACAAAGGGGACCTGAAACTGAAACGCCTTGTACCCTGGTGCCCTCCTTGCCCCCCCAGCACCCACATGCCCTCTCGGGCTCATCGCCTCTTCCCCACCCCACCTGTCGGCCTCTCTGGCCCACTGGCCTGGCCCCTGGCTCCACACTGGCCTCCTCGCTTAGCCTGGCTTCTTGGGATCACCCAGTAGGTCTCCAGCTTCCTTCTCCAACTCCGTTTATTCACTCAGCAAACACGGATGCAATGCTTCCTCTGTAGGATATTGTGAGAGATGCTGGATGCCAAGGTGAGAAGGTCGTAGGACCTGACCTTGAAGGGCTCCAGCCCTGTGTGAGAGGCGGTCATTCTCCAGCTAGTTCAATGCAGGACTGTGTTCACATCACAGCGGTGGGACACTGGGGGGCCGGGTGGGAGAGTGTGGGGTTCAGGAGGCCTCCTAGACCTTCAAGGAGGACCTTGACTGAGGCCTGGCAGATGGGGGTGAGAGACAGGGGCAGGGGGAAGGTTGGCATTCCCAGCATGCCTCTTCCACACCCCCCGCAGAGCTATGGAGCCCACTTTCTGCTCCCCCAAACCTGGGCCGCTATCTTGAGCACAGGCCCTCGCTCATGCCATTCCTGTTAGAATGCCGGCCAGGCCTCCCTCCACACAGCTGGTTCTGCCTGTAGAAATCTTACCCGCCTTCAAGGCCAGTCTGTCTCCTCGCTCCACCGTCAGCATTTTGTCTAGCTTTTGAGGCGGTTCCTTTGTGGCTTATGTGTCCTCGTCTCCCTCCTTGAAAAGGAAGCTGGAGACCTACTGGGTGATCTCAAGAAGCCAGGCTAAGCGAAGAGGCCAGTATGGAGCCAGGGGGCAGCCTCGGTCATGGCACTGAGACGCTAACGAGCACCGTTCTAAGCGAGGAGCGGAGAGCAGAGGGGGATGTGCATCGGAGAGCCGACAGTCCTGGCTCTCTGGTTGGTGCGGTTGGCTGGTCCAGGGTGTCGGGAAGAACACAGTAGCTGCCCGTTACCTGGGAAGACCCTCGGCGCCGGGATGTGTTCGGACACCTTCTCTTCTCTCCGTCCACGTAGGGTTCGATGACCTTCAGGTGTGCGCTGACCCCGGCGTCCCCGAGAATGGCTTCAGGACGCCCAGCGGAGGGGTTTTCTTCGAAGGCTCCGTCTCCCGCTATCACTGCCAGGACGGGTTCAAGCTGAAGGGCTCCACAAAGAGACTGTGTGTGAAGCATCTCAATGGGACCCTCGGCTGGATCCCGAGCGACAGATCCGTCTGCGTGCAAGAAGGTAAAATGCTTACTACACCCACCTCCCCTCCCCTGCCCACGGACACCTCTCACGCGGTCAGTGTCTGCGCGGTGGCCAGCTTGCGTTGCCATGGCTGCAGGGGTGCAAGGCTGTGTGTGCCAGAGGGGTCCGTGCCCGGGGATGCTGTCCTCGTTTCAGAGCCAGGCCTGCACGCTGACGGGAAAGCACGCGTGTGTGACGAGGGCCAGGGCATATAAATTCATCTCGGTGTGAGAGGTAATCATCTCCCTTCTCCATCTCAATTACCACCCAATACATCACCATGGTTGTCGATGCAGGAGAGAAGCTCAGAGCGCATTAGGGCTGTTTATTATTGGGCTGCCACCTCCGCGCTCATTGCCATGTTACTCCATAAAAAGCGCAGTAGACATATTGGGCAAAGACTATATATAATGATACAGGCGATGTCTGATTCGGAGGATTAAGCCAATTGCTACTGATCAGTTCTCTGTTGGACGTGATTCATTTAAGGAAAGAAACAACTGTGACAAGCAATGACAGGTTGACAAGGGAGACATTTATGCTAGCAACCACCCCTCAATTTATTGGTCATGATAAGATATTCGTTTTTTAAAAAATATATTTTTTATTGATTTCAGAGTGGAAGGGAGAGGGAGAGAGAGACACATCAATGATGAGAGAATCATTGATTGGTTGCCTCCTGCATGTCCCCTACTGGGGATGGAGCTGGAAACCAGCTGAGCCACACCAGCTAACGCTTAGCCCTTAGCCTCAGGGTTTGCTTAGGGCCGTGGTTGGCAAACTGCGGCTCTTTGGCCCCTTGAGTGTGGCTCTTCCACAAAATACCACGGCCTGGGCGAGTCTGTTTTGAAGAAGTGGCATTAGAAGAGGTTTAAGTTTAAAAAATGTGGTTCTCAAAAGAAATTTCAATCGTTGTACTGTTGCTATTTGGCTCTGTTGACTAATGAGTTTGCTGACCACTGGCTTAGGGGCTGTGTAAGTGAAGGTGGCCGTGTGGGGTCAGTCCTTTTATTATGCAGAGTGAGATAAGGCCACGGGTTTCCAAAGGACCTGCATTCTGTTCAAAACGGCATGACCTATGTACTACTCTTTGTAATACTTTAAACAATTAAGAAAATGGTATGCTCTAATTGTATTTTTTAGAAAGCTTGGGAGAACAGGCATTGCCTTTCTAAGTCTGAAGGCCTATTGATTTTTAATATTCATGGTAATTTTGTTGGCCTTTGAGAGATCTGTGTAAAGAGATTGCCTTTGTTGCCCCGATGGTGGAGAAAATCATCGTTGCCAATGTCCTAATGACCATTCTCTATTCCATGTAGTTTATAGGGGGGCGGGGACACCCACAAGTCTATGCCTTGGGTGTCATGTAGCAGTGAGGAAGCTGAAAATTCCGCGCCCCCCCCACCGCCTTGATTTATACATAGCTTTTCCTCCCTGATCAGAATTAATGCTGGAAATAGTAAGGGCTGCTGAATCCATTTGTATCCCTTGTCGGGTCCTTCTTAGAAGGCTAATGAATCCTTGCGAGTTGGTTATAGTAATCACAGTAATGAATTAGCTCATTTTTGTAGGTTATTACGGTGTAAAATTTCATGCTCACTATCTCATCTAACAGGCACAGTCTCCCCCACAAGATGAGACGGATTGTTCTCATTAGGAAACGGAGGCTCAGAGAGGTTCGCCTACTTCGTCAAGGTCACACAGCTGTTGAGTAACTGGCAGAGCTGGAACTGCTTCTCAGCCAGTATCCGCCCCCTCTCCCCCCCAAGGTCATGTCTAACTTTATTTGTGTTGCAGAAGCCCGTTCTAATCAGTTATAAAACAGCACAGTGTTACTGTAAATGACACTGTCGAAGTTCAGGGTGGACGGGATGTATAGAAATCCTACGATCCAAGTCCTTATTCTGGTTTAATTTCTTGTGTGACCGATAGAGAAACTGAGTCCCGGCGAAGTCAGGAGCCTTCCTAGAGTTGAATGGCGATCTGGGGACAGACGTGTTCAGCCCCAGGTCTCCTCACTGTCCCCTGGACTCCCTCCAGTCTCCCACGCAATCACCGTTCTGCCTGAGATGCAGATGTAAAGAAATTAAGTTTATGTGCACTACGATGCTTTATACTAGGAACGTGCTCTACAAAAACCGGGTGGTTAGTAGACACTCGTTTTCTTGTTCGTTTACACAGATTCCCTCTCTTTTATTCTCCACTTCCCTCTGCCATGTGTCTCAGCCGTCTGCCTTCTCTCACGGCCTTTTTATTCCAGTCGAAACTGGTTTATTCCCAGTGAACTCGATGCATAGAAGTTTAGACTCACGGGATTGATAATAAGGGCGCTGGATGAATTTCATGGCACCCGAATCCTCCGACCTAGAGAGGCATAGGGAGGTGTCTGCCTCTCTGAGCTGCCTCCCCGAGACCAGAGCCTACCCATCCCTATGCAGGGGTGGTCCAGGAGGCAGGGGAGGCGACCAGTGAGGTGGAGAGGAGACCCTGGAGTTGGCAAAGGCCTGAAACTATGCCCCGTGGGCACAGGGCTGCCGATGTGAGTACAGTGACCAAAGGCCTGGTGACAGCCTCCGCCTGGGCCTCTTCTGTCCTAAACCCCCTCACCTGGGTCTCCTGGGGCCACTTTCCCCGGGTAAATGCAATCCTGTATAATAAAAGCCTAAAAAGCAAATCAGCCAAACGGCGGAACGACTGGTCGCTATGATGCGCACTGACCACCAGGGGGCAGACGCTCAATGCAGGAGCTGCCCCTAGCCCACAGGCCCCAGGCTGGCCAAGGCGGGTGCCAGTGGGGGGCGGGGGGGGGGCCCACCGATCGCCCCGCCAGTAGCGCCGCAGATCGGCCCTGATCACCGGCCAGGCCTAGGGACCCTACCCATGCACGATTTCGTGCACCAGGCCTCTAAATCCTTTTGTAAGAAAAGATGGCCGTGAAGGAAGGATGACTCTACGTGAATGCCCTTTACAAACCCTTAACGCGTCAAGTCAGACCGTGGAAAGAGGAGTCCCAGCTGCACACCCCAACAGGGGCCGGGGCAGCGTAAGAGAGAGTCCGACCACAGTGTGCACAGAGAGAGAAGCCGTATTTAAAAAACAAAAACAACACCAATGTCCCATCGCGACTAAAGTGAAATGAATTCGAGTCCATTTGTGTTATGAGCAGCCGGAACCTTTTCATTATCGATATTAACGGGAAGCTTTCGCTACTTAACCATCCCTGGGTACAGCTGGGACGCAAGACTGCGTTCAGCAACCAGGGCATTCGTTATACTGGCTGGATAGCGGTTTTGGATTTTGGGGTGTGCGTGTGCGTGTGCGTGTGTGCGTGCGTGCGTGCGTGCGTGCGTGCGTGTGTGTGTGTGTGTGTGTGTGTGTTTTAAAGAGACAAAGTAAATCATGCCACATAGTACAGCTCCCAGGCCCCTCCTCCCTGAGGATTCTCGCTCCGGGGGAGGGCGTTTGGATATTTGCAAGGTCAGATGCCTCTAACTAGAGCTTTCGCCTCTGGGTGGACTCAGGGTGTCCCTTGAGCACCCTGGGGTGCAGAAACAGAACTTCCCTTTCCTCTTTGATTTCCCCCCTGGAGTCGCCCTTGAGGAGGAGGGACACTGAGCGCCGTGGCACTTCCGGTCCCGAGCAGTGGGTTGCCTGTTGCGGGACTGTTTTCCGCACCGAGCTCTGCTCTCCTCTCCTCACCTCCTCCCTCGAGCAGCTCTGCGAACGGTCACTGGTCCCACGGGTTCCTTGTTGCAAGTCGGCTGCAGGTCAGTCCCCGCCAAGCCAATCGAAAGGGATTTGGGGGAAGCCGGAGCCCACAGGTCTCGCAGCCAGCCTACGTGGGAGTCTTCCAATTCTCTGAGCGCTGGCCTGTGTGGCTTAGTTGGTTGGGCATCATCCCGTGCACTGAAAGGTCCTGGGTTCGATTCCTGGTCAGGGCACATGCCCGGGTTGCGGGCTCCATCCCTGCGGGAGGCAGCCGATCGATGTTTCACTCTCACATCAATGTTTTTCTCTCTCCCTTCCCCGCTCTCTCAAAATCAATTAAAAATCTTTTTTTATTTTTAAAAAGAAGTTTCTTTGAGCTTCCTGGGGGAAAAGGTGCAATGTGAGTTTAAGTATTGCTACATTTTTAATGAAAAGGTTCTACTTGACGCATGAGCTAAAGGTGGCCGTAAAGATGGGAGATCACTCCTTTATTCATTGAAACTGTGGGTGGTGCGGGCATTTTTCAAAAGCAGGTGAGTCATACTCATCTTTTAGAGTTACTCCTGTATGAAAGTGGGTTGTCTCCCAGCTCCGAGACTTCACCAAAACAGATGGATGCTTTATCTTATTTTATTTTTTAAAATATATTTTATTGATTTTAGAGAGGAAGGGAGAGAGATAGAAACATCAATGATGAGAGAGAATCATTAATTGGCTGCCTCCTGCACGCCCCCTACTGGGGATCGAGCCCACAACCCGGGCATGTGCCCTTGGCCAGAATCGAACCTGGGACCCTTCAGTCCACAGGCTGATGCTCTGTCCATTGAGCCAAACCAGCTAGGGCCAGATGGATGCTTTAAACTTGTTTATTTAGAACCCCCTCCTTCTCATGTGCATTTTCTATCATCTAAAAGTTCTTCCTTGGTGCCTCAGATGAGTTATCAGAAACAGCAGCCTGTGCCCACGAGGGCAAGCATTTGCGTGTCTCCCCCCCAAGATATTCTCTCCTCGTTTTCCATCTTCTGAGATAAGAAGGAGCAAGAGGGTGCCCCTGCCTGCCTCCAGCATTTCTTATTTGTGCTTCTTGTCCCAGGAGTCCCTGCTTCCCTACCCTCCCTCCCTCATAGCTTCAGTGTGAGTTTGGTTTTTGCTCTTGAAAAGATTTCATTCACTTCAATGTGGTCACGACTTGAAAGGGGAGGGGAAAAAAAATATATCCAGAGGAAGTAAGTTCAGGTCAGCACAGGGGCAGCCGCGGCACGGAGAAGTGACAGGAATGATCAGCGATCGCCGTGGCAGGATGACAGCCGACTGCCCCAGACGAGGGCTCCCACGTCCATGCCGCCGACCCCGCTTCCGTGCAGAGGGGAACTCCAGATCAGGGCAGCTTTTACCAGCTGCCTCGTGCCAGCTCCCGTGTTCCGGGGGCATGGAGGGTGCGCCCTTTCTCCCCAGGGGCCATGGAGGCACGGAGTTGCTCTCAGTCACAGAATTAATTAGGCAGATGTAGAAAAACACATCGACATGGGGAGAGGTCCCTGTCGGCTCATGTATCAAGGCCGCAAGGTGATGGTTGGTGACCTTGAGCGCCATGCTGATGGGACAGTTCCCCAGAAAGCAGTCCTTCACAAGCTCGCCACCGGAAACGACCCAAGGTTAGGTTGGCTGCGTGTGAAAAACAAAAACACAGGACTGTCCCATGGGCGCCCCTCCAAACCTGCTGCAGATGGAATTCATCTTCTCCCAGGCCGGTCCAGAGCAGTTCGAGGCTGGCCACGGCTCCCCAGTCAGCATGGGAGCGTCCTGTAACTAATGAAGAGCTCCCTGAACCCCATGATGGGCCTTGGGGTGCCAGGCCTCAGGTGCAGAACTGCCTTCCAGCCTGCGCAGATGAGATTCTGTTCTTTTTATTTATTTATTTATTTTTAAAATATATATATTTTTTAATTGATTTCAGAGAGGAAAGGAGAGGGAGAGTCAGAAACATCCATGATGAGAGAGAATCATGGATTGGCTGCCTCCTGCACGCCCCCTTCTGGGGACGGAGCCCACAACACGGGCATGTGCCCTTGAGCATGCCCTTGATTTTAGAGAGGAAGGGAGGGGGAGAGAGAGACAGAACATCAATGATGAGAGGGAATCATTAATTGGCTGCCTCCTGCACGCCCCCTACTGGGGATCGAGCCTGCAATCCGGGCATGTGCGTCCCGGGCATGAGCGGGATCAAACCTGGGACCCTTCAGTCTGCAGGCTGACGCTCTACCCACTGAGCCAAACCAGCCAGGGCGAGATTCTGTTCCTTATTAGTGGCTGAGAAACCTACAGCTCTTAGAGCAGTGGTCGGCAAACCTCGGCTCTTGAGCCACATGCGGCTCTTTGGCCCCTTGAGTGTGGCTCTTCCACAAAATACCACAGGCCTGGGCGCGTCTATTTTGAGGAAGTGGCGTTAGAAGAAGTTCAAGTTTAAAAAATGTGGCTCTCCAAAGAAATTTCAATCGTTGTACTGTTGGTCTTGGGCTCTGCTGACGAATGAGTTTGCCCACCACTGTCTTAGAGCATGGAGACATTTATGGAAGAAGCCTCTTTGACGGTCAAGGTGGCGCCCTTGGCTCTCGCCTTGTCTCAGCAATTTCGGACGCAGCAAACTTGGACTGGGACTCCTCTGTGAGGCGGGGGCTGGCTGAGTCTAAACGGAGAAATAAACAGCCCCCGCTGGTTACAGGGGGATGTGCCCATGGGGGAGGGAGAGAAGCGCCTGGGGACCCACGTGACTGAGCCGGGATGGGTTGGGTGGTGTTTAGGGTGGAGGGGGTGGAGCGAGCAGGCTCCAACCTGGCAGCACGGCACGGGATGGAGTGGCCTGTGTGATCAGCTGGATGTAGAGAGAGGTGCAAGTGGATAGAGTTGATTCGTTTTATTTTATCTGCCGATCGTTTTCGCTGTTCCTCCCCCGCCCCCCTCCTGACTCCCAGCCTCCGCCTGTCCGCCACTCCCACCCCCTCGACGCGCATCCTGCTCTCACTCCCGTCGTGGGCCGCTGTATTTATGATCTTCCCCAGACAGGTAAGGTGGATGGGAGACGCTCATAACAGGTGCAACGTGGGCTCAGCCCCCTGCTCTCCTGCAAAGCGCTTTTCTTACCAGACCCAGGCCCTCGCCCGCAGGCCCAGCCCGGGCGGACCAGCCGGACGGGCTGCACGGCCCTGTGTAAACGGGGGAGCCGGATGGGTAGTTCAGGTGGATCCCCATCTCTGGTCTCTCCTCTCGTATTTACAAGATCGTCCATCAGCTCCACTGTTCCGGATCCCCGCCCACTCGGTCCCTCTTCCCGAGCCTCTGGGGCTTGTCCCTGGGACCTGAGCCTCGTGATAAATGAGAGCCATTTGATCGACCCGGGCGCGTCCCCAAAGACGAACGAAGCCGTGAACCACAACCGTTTTTTGTTTTTGTCTTTGTCTTTTTAAATATGTTTTTATTGATTTCAGAGAGGAAGGGAGACAGAGAGAGAGAGAGAAACATCAATGGTGAGAGATAATCATTGATCGGCTGCCTCCTGCACGCCCCCTACTGGGGAATGAGCCCGCCACCTGAGCATGTGCCCTTGACTGGAATCGAACTCGGGACCTTCCAGTCCGCAGTCCAATGCTCTATCCACTGGGCCAAACCAGCCAGGGCTACCACAGCTGTTTTAAGATCCAACAATAATGTGTCCTTTTCCCACGACCGCAGATTGCCGTATCCCTTTCATCGAAGATGCCGAGATCCATAACAAGACCTACAGACACGGAGACAAGCTGAACATCACTTGTCACGAGGGATTCAAGATCCGGTACCCCGACCTGTACAACTTGGCTTCCTTATGTCGCGATGACGGGACGTGGGACAATCTGCCCATCTGTCAAGGTATGAGACGGAAGCTGTCATTCTCGCCTGTCCTTCTCGCGGGTGGCGGTGTAGAGTGTGCGCCCGTTTCTCTGACAGACAGGAAAGCAGAGCCACGCACACCACCCACACGGCCCCACTGCATCTTCCCCTTGGTCAGCACGCTCTCCCCCATCATTTCCTGGGGTTCTCTCCAGCTCCGTACACCAGGTTTTGTTTGTTTGTTTGTTTGTTATTGTGGTTTTTAAATATATTTTTATTGATTTCAAAGAAGAAGAGAGAAAGAGAAACATCAATGATGAGAGAGAATCATTGATCAGCTGCCTCTTGCATGTCCATTACTAGGGATCGAGTCTGCAACCCAGGCACGTGCCCTTGAGCTGGAATGGAACTGTGACCTCCTGGTTCCTAGGTCGATGCTCAACCACTGGGCCACACCGGCTGGGCTGTACACCAGTTTTAAAGTTTAAATGGGAACCAGGTAGTTCGTTAGCACGTTGGATGCCTCCTCTACTGAGAAACTGCAAGTAGGGGAAGAGTTAGGAGGCTCAGACCTGGGCTGTGGACACGGTGACGAACTGCCGTGCACTTAATGGAAGTAACAAAACATTTATGCTTATTTCACTGGTGGTGAGAAGATATTTCAAGCCAGTTTACAGCAGTTACTTTCTCTTACTAATGCTATCCCTTTGTATAATGCATGAGGAACAGAAAAATAATCAAATCCAAATTCCGTCTAGACTACTACACGGTGAATATTTATCCTCTCCCGTGTGTGTGTGTGTGTGTGTGTGTGTGTGTGTGTGTGTGTGTGTGTGTTTCAATTAGCCTGGCCAGACATGCAGGGCCCTGTTTCAGAAACTAAGCCCTCGAGGTCACATTAATCCTGATTTTTATTTTTCGACACGTGACTCGGACTGAAGGACCAAGAAGCCCAATGCATAATTCCAAGTTCGAGGCCGAGGGAGAGAAAGCTTACTCGCACCAAAGTCACTAGCACTGTGGTCGGCACACTGCGGCTCGCAAGCCACATGCGGCTCTTGGGCCCCTTGAGTGTGGCTCTTCCACAAAATACCACGGCCTGGGCGAGTCTATTTTGAAGAAGTGGCATTAGAAGAAGTTTAAGTTTAAAAAATTTGGCTCTCAAAAGAAATTTCAATCGTTGTGCTGTTGATATTTGGCTCTGTTGACTAAAGAGTTTGCCGACCACTGGTCTAGGTCTTTTTGTAAGAGGGACCCTGAACATCCGCGGATTGGGGTATCCTCGGATTTGGGTATCCATAGGGGTCCCGGAACCAATCTCTCCCATAAACTGAGGGCCAACTGAACTTATTCAGGAGTCAAGCTCATACGTGGACTTTCAGGTGCGTTCGGCTCAGCGCCCCTCACCCCAGGTTGTTCAAGGTCCACTGTACACTCCCCCAAAGGGGGCACAGGCACCGTCTTGGTGCCAGCTATGCCCAGTAGATTGACTTGTTCCAGGATGAATTGGCTTTTCTTGTTCTCATTCACTGATTCTTTCCCCCGCCCCCCCCCCGATTCCCAACCTCCCCTCACACATTTCACTTTTGCCATGAACATTGTCAGCTCAGAAAACAAAACAAAACAAACAAACAAAACACACAATCGTGCAAGGCCTGGGGCAGTGGTCGGCAAACTCATTAGCCAACAGAGCCAAATACCAACAGTACGATTGAAATTTCTTTGGAGAAGCCAAATTTTTTAAACTTCAACTTCTTCTAACGCCACTTCTTCAAAATAGACTCTCCCAGGCCGTGGTATTTTGTGGAAGAGCCACACTCAAGGGGCCAAAGAGCCGCATGTGGCCCGCGAGCCGCAGTTTGCCAACCACGGGCCTGGGGGATTCCTTGAAGGCAGGGCCGAGCCCACACAGCTCAGATCCGGCCCATCCTGAGCGTAGGTTGGTGGTGGGCAGAGGTCTGCCGGGTCACCGAGCAATGCGGTGCCATCATGGAGCAGAGCAGGGTCACCCCAGAGGGAGTTCCTCCTTAAGTTCTGCCCTGATACGCAGACCCCATGTGCTGGGGCGAGGACCGAAGCCATTTGCCGAACAGCAAGCTCTTGGATGCTCAGTGGAAACTATCTAACAGTCACTGCGGAGAAGGGTTCAGGCAGCTGGTGGAATCTGTCCCTGGTGATCGGAAGGAACGAGGTATTTCCATTACACAGTATTTACTTCACGCACAATTAGTTCTCCCCGGGAAGAGAGGCTGCTCTGCGGGGTCATTATACCCTCCAGTGGCGCTGCGGAGGCCATCAGACGTCCCACAGTCACAGCGACGCCACGCAGAATGGATTCTGGGCCGGGGAAGTCCCCGGGGCCGTGCGGGGTTCGAGACAAAAAAGGCAGCTGGTGTTTTACAGAAGCAGGAGCATGGCCTCAGGGTTCAGCCCACGCGGGGAGCACGCAGGTTTCCAGGGTGCGGGTCTCACCACGGCGGGGTTCTCGGACCTGGCCCCACCCTCCAGCCGCCCCGGGAAGCCTCAGGGATGCGAATCCTCGTGCCCACGAAGGCCCCCTGTCTGGGTCTTTGCCAAGTTCGCGAACCGCTGCCCCACAGGGTGCCTGGCCTACTTCACGTGAAGCACAACGGGCTTTTCAACGGTGTCATCTCCTCACGCAGGCATCTGTGCCCTGTTCTGCGACAGCAGGGCAGAGTTTGTGTCCTAACCTCCTCGGCACCCCACCGCTGTCGCTGACACGGCGGGGTGTCCTTTTCCTCCGTGGCACCCAGTGGTTGTCAGCCCTGACGGCACGGCACGTTAGGATTACTGGGGGAGCTTTCAAAGAGGTCGAGCCCTAGCCGGTGTTGCTCAGTGGTTAGAGCGCTGGCCTGCGGACTGAAGGGTCCCGGATTCGATTCCAGTCAAGGGCACATGCCCGGGTTGCGGGCTCGATCCCCAGTAGGGGGTGTGCAGGAGGCAGCCGATCAATGTTTCTCTCTCATCGTTGATGTTTCTATCTCTTTTCCTCTCCCTTCCTCTCCGAAATCAATAAAAATATATATTAAAACAAAAAACCCAGAGAGATTGGGGTGCCCAGGGTGTCCACCGACCCTGGGTGTTTAGTAAGTTTCTCAGGTGATTCTCACGTGCATTCAGGGCTGGGACCACCTGCTGCGGGCACCTTGCTCCTCAGCTCCCTCCTCCTCACTGCTCCCCAATCCTCCCATTCTCTAGTGCCATTTGCAGCTGTAAAATCAAGTTTGTGCAACACAAATAGAAAAGGCAGGTCGATAAGGAGTCTGAACTTCGTAAAAAAAATGTATTTTATTGGTTTCAGAGAGGAAGGGAGAGGGAGAGAGAGATGGAAACATCAATGAGGAGAAAGAATCGTTGATCGGCTGCCTCCTGCACGCCCTACACTGGGGATCGAGCCTGCAATCCGGGCATGTGCCCTTGACCGAAATCGAGCCGTGACCTCCTGGTTCATAGGTCGACGCTCAACCACTGAGCCACGCCAACTGAGCAGAAATCTGAACTTTTAGGACCAAGGTGTTCATGGCTCAGAGGCCACATTTAGAGCGGGGGGAGTCCGAGAGCTGGGTTGATCTCAGGTGTACAAAGACGACCGACTAAGACGTCCCCCTCTCGCTCTGCCTCTCCCCAGGCTGCCTGAGGCCGCTGGCCTCTTCCAACGGCTATGTGAACATCTCCGAGTTCCAGACCTCCTTCCCGGTGGGGACGGTCATCGCCTACCGCTGCTTCCCCGGGTTCAAGCTCGAGGGGTCGGAGTATCTCGAGTGCTTGCACAACC
This sequence comes from Ia io, assembly GCA_025583905.1. Taxonomy (NCBI): domain Eukaryota; kingdom Metazoa; phylum Chordata; class Mammalia; order Chiroptera; family Vespertilionidae; genus Ia; species Ia io. The sequence goes on along the minus strand of JAJQQW010000024.1, from coordinate 10,988,873 downwards.
TTATCTGGTCGTCCAGCCCACCCCGGTGCCTTGCTCTGGAAGGTAACACCTCTGACCCTTTCTGGAGGTGCATGGGGGGTGATTAGAGCAGATGTCTCCATGGGAGGTGCAGAGCTGAGCAGGATGGCCGGCCCTAACTGTTCACGAAAGACCCCCTGCTGGCCTCCATCCTGAGCCGAGGCAGCAGGCCCGCTCGTCTGCCATACTTACAACCAGACATCACACCTGCTTCCCTCCCCCCACCCCACCCCCGCATCCTTAAGCTTAAGGGATAAGAGAGAAAAGTTCCCAGCATCCGCCGTTCAACTGCAGAGTATTGCCAAGCTACACCAAACGTCTTCAGAAATTAATTTTCTCTGCACCCGGTGGAGACAGATTGTCTTGGGGCGCCATTAATCTCACCCCTCGTTTTATGAAGGTGTCAGGGTGCCTTCCTGTCCCCATGCATTCTGTGGCTTTGCGGGCAGTCCTGTCACGGCAAGCCCACCCACGCAGGAGCCTGGGACGGAGCGCTCGCTCCTCCCGGGCTTGTTCAATAGGTGTGACTTTGCAGCGAGATGATCACGGATCCGTGGTGTGAGGTCGTCGGGGGGGGGAGCTCAGGCAGGCCGGTGTCTGTGGGTGTAGAGCTCTAACTACTTCCGCCAGGCAAGCGGGCCGTGCTGGCTCGGCCCTCGCTTTCATTCGGGTTTTGGAATTATGATCGAAGAGAACAAACACCCATTTGTTTCTTGGCGTCTGTTGAATACAGTAGGCAGACGGGGAGGGAGGGGCAGAGGTCTGCATGGGGAAAGCAACAAATGAGAGGAAGCCCCCAGTCGAGAGGCCCGACAGAGCCTTTCTGCAGCCTTTCTGGGGAAACAAAACAAGACGAGGTGGCAACAGGCGCGTGCTTACAAGCATTTTTTCTCCGGTGGACACCCCTGCGCGGAAGCGGTCAGATGAGGGGGTGTGTCTCGGCGGGAGGCCTCTGGAGAAGGCTTGGAGTGGGGCTGGCTGAGCCTTGGTGCCATTTTGGCCAGGAGACGAGGGGGGACGGGAGAGGGGCCTGGTGCTCCAAGGAGACGGGGTGCCCAGCCTGGGCCATTCGTTTGGCCGTTCTCCCGGGCTGGTAAGTGGAGCCCCCACTCGCCCCTCCTTCTCACTCATTCCAAATCCCCCAGGGCAGTGGTCGGCAAACTGCGGCTCGCGAGCCACATGCGGCTCTTTGGCCCCTTGAGTGTGGCTCTTCCACAAAATACCACGGCCTGGGCGAGTCTATGTTGAAGAAGTGGCGTTAGAAGAAGTTTAAGTTTAAAAATTTGGCTCTCCAAAGAAACGTCAATCATTGTACTCTTGATATTTGGCTCTGTTGGCTAATGAGTTTGCCGACCACTGCCCCAGGGGATCAGAACCTACAGTAGAAATGTCCAGTAAAATACAGGCTGCCAGTTAAATCTGAATTGCAGATAGACAACACATAATTTTTTATTTGAACACTAGTAGCCCTGCGCACGAATTTGTGCATCAGTAGCTCGCCAGTAGCCCCGCTGCCCCGCCCTCCTGTAGCTTCCCCTTCCCCCCCCCCATAGCTTGCTGCCCTGCCCCCTCCTGTAGCTCTCCGCCACCCGCTTGTAGCTCACTGCCCTACCCTCCTGCTGATCCGTGATCCGGTCATTACGCAGTCAGTCATTATGCTTCATGGCGTAACGACCATTTGCATATTACATCTTTATTATATAGGATGTTCTAAATTTTGCATGGGACTTAACTGTGGTCTACAGTTACTCTTTGTTGATCTGGAATTCCAATATAACTGAGTGGCCTGTGTTTTTCTTTGCGAAATCTGCCAACTCTGGTCCAGAGGGAGAAGGGCGGCCCCTCTATTTCCATGGGAACAGCTTTTCTGCTGTCTGGATGCCGCCGCCGGCCCGCCCAGGTGGGCGGGGGCCACCGATGAAAGGGACTTCTGGTTCCTGGAGATTCCCCTGCTCCGATCATCGGGGTCGGTGAAAGGGATGGCTGTGGCGATGACAGCAATTTGAAATGCCACCTTTAAACTCTTCTCAAATTTGGTTTAAATGCCTTTCGAGCCGTCGGATGAGCTTCGTGTTGAGGCTTTGAACGCAGTTGTTACGGAGCCTCAGAAGGCGACGCGAGTAGGCGCAGAACTAAACCGAGCTCCGGAGGACAGCGAGCTGAGGGCCTGAGCGGGAGCGGGGACTGTCCTCCAGGTGGAATCGTGTTCACACCCATCCCTTTGCTTCTGCCGGCCAGGCTGCGGCCCAGGGCGGATGCTGACACACAAGGGGGCAGCTGCCCGGGCCAGGACAGTCACTTAGTGCCTTTTGTTTGTTTAAATAATCTTTACATCTTTATTTTCAATATATGTCCCTTTAAGTTACCTGATGGAATTCATTTGTGAGACCTTTAAATGCTCCACTGACTAGAGACACCAAAGGGTCCCAGGTTCGATTCCGGTCTAAGGGCACATGCCTGGGTTGTGGGCTTGATCCCCAGTAGGGGGCGTGAAGGAGGCAGCGGATCTATGTTTCTCTCTCACATTGATGTTTCTCTCTCTCTCCCTCTCCCTTCCTCTCTCTGTACAATCCATAAAATTTTTTTAAAAAAGACTTGATAGAAACTGGGTTCAATTAAGCAATGGGTTAATAAGAAGGCTTCACGAAAAAACGTATCCAGGTGCACCTCGGCATTGGTATCTCTTTAAACTGACTTGAATTACGTGTCACCTTTTGAAAAGGTGGTGCCTCAAGGGTGTGATAGTGTCTTAGGCCAGTGGTCGGCAAACTCATTCGTCCACAGAGCCAACTATCCACAGTACAACGATTGAAATTTCTTTGGAGAGCCAAATTTTTTAAACTTAAACTTCTAACGCCACTTCTTCAAAATAGACTCGCCCAGGCTGTGGTGTTTTGTGGAAGAGCCATACTCAAGGGGCCAAAGAGCCACATGTGGCTCGCGAGCCGCAGTTTTCCGACCACGGACTTAGGGTATTCAACAAGGGTGAACTCTGTGGAGAGACCCCCACCCTTTCCTGTATCCCCCACGCCGGTGCCCCTCAAGTCTCTGCCTTTCTTGGTACATCATCTGATTTCTCCTGTTGGCACCGGTGGGAATTGCTGTCCGCACGGTGCTTCGGATCATGATGCTGCCGGGGGCTTGAGCTATCGGAGCGTGCTCTGACCCCGAATGTGACCAGTGTGGACAGCTGTGCACGGAGGCCTTTCTCCTTGAGCTTTTCATCCTTGTCTCACCGCGAATTCATCCGTCCATCAGCTGTCAATGCACCGGCCGCTGCAACTCCCCCGCCTCCACCTCCTTCTCTGACCCACTGTGAGCCGGGAGATGGGGTCGCCAGGGTGATGGCAGAGGCAATGTGGTGTATTGATTAAGCGTGTGGATTGACAGCCCGCCGGCCGGGTTCAAGTCCTGGGTCTCCCAGTCAATCATCCGAGGCGGGAAAGCCGCTGAGCTTCCATCAGCCTCCGTTTCCTCAGCCATAAAAGGGGGAGGTGACCGTCCTTACCTCGTGAGACTGTGAGGACCCAGTGGGGACGGATGCAGCACATTTGGTGAAGTGTTTGGCACGTAGTAGGTGGTCAATCAAGTGTCCATCGTGACTCTAGCTCTAAAATCGTGTTCAAAGTCATCAGTAGTAAGTGAGCCACTGGGCCTGATGTGTGAAGAAAGTATCCAGGCTTTTTTAAAAAAATGTATTGGGGTGACATTGGGTATAAAGTTCCCAGGCTTTGATGCATATACATCGTGACACTGTTTTGGTAGTTCAGATGCTGTTTGGTGTTGCTTGCATACTTGTAGCTGTGTTTGTCTAAGTAAGACAATGGTCAGCAAACTCATTAGTCCACAGAGCCAAATATCAATAGTACAACGATTGAAATTTCTTTGGAGAGCCAAATTTTTTAAACTTAAACTCCTTCTAATGCCACTTCTTCAAAATAGACTCGCCCAGGCCGTGGTATTTTGTGGAAGAGCCACACTCAAGGGGCCCAAGAGCTGCATGTGGCTCGCGAGCCGCAGTTTGCCGACCACGGGTCTAAGATGCATCCCAGGTGATGAGGGGAAATGCTGAGCAGCAATAACTGCCGTTAACTGTGAGGGCTTCACGAAGGAGTCTCTCATCTGGAAGGAGAAGCTCTGGCAGCTTCGGCAAAGGTGTGGAGCAGGTGGTATTTCGAGGTCCGGGCTGTTACCCCCATGTTATCGAGGTGGGCGATCCGGACGCATGCGTGTTTTCCCACGGCTATGTGGTGGGGGCAAAGCCCCCAAAACCACAAAGGCTTGAGGCACATGGCAGGTCATGCCATTTACACAGAGATGAGTGTCCATCCGGGCGCCTGGAGGGAACTGCGTGGTCCCATGGCTGGTCAGCCTCCCTGCGTGTCTGTGTGCTTTGCCTCATCTCTTATCTTAACGCTTTCCAGTCTTCATTTCGGAGGCTGTCTGTCTCTATCACACACACACACACACACACACACACACACACACACACACACACACACACTCTGAATCCAAGGAATCTTTTTTGAAAAGCAACCTTGACAATGACTGTGGGCGCGTCCCCGTGTGTGAGCGCTGAGAACTCCGGTCACGGTGACGTGGTTTTTAGGGAGCACCTGCCGGGCTCAGAGCAGCAGCGAGTTGGGGAGCCACAGAGAGAGGAGAGGACGTGACCCCTTACTCTGAAAAGGTTGCAGTCCAGTGGGGAGAAGGTGAGATACCCCATGATGTGGAAACGAGCGTCCTGACAGCCGGCACGTGACAGCGTTTGGAGGCCTACTCAGCGCTGGGCCCTGTGGAGGTACCCGCGACCCAAGATCGCTCAGCCTACGAGCGTCGTGAGAAATGAGTGGTGCCACCTGGCAGATGAGGAAACTGAGGCTCAGAGAGCTTCCTGCCTTCTCAGGGTCACCTGCTCACAAGTGGCCCAGCCTTGTGCCTCCTGAGCCCTCACCTGCCCCCCACGCTGCTCTCCTGGGCACTTCCAGGGCCCGGAGTGCCTGCCGGAAGCCAAGGGCCCAGCCTCGCTCTGCTGCTTGCTGGCCTGGGGCCTCATCTCCTCGGGTGGCCGGGGAGGAGCTGGGGAGGTGGTCCCCGGAGCATCTCCCAGGCGGCCACATCCTTCGGCTCTGCTGTGAACGGGACGCACTGTCCCGAGAGGCCGCCCTGCCCTCGGCTGGCTCTGGGAGGCACGGCAGAGGCTGGGGGTGCCCGGGGAATCTCACCCCTGGAGGCCGCTGACAGTGTCCAGGGAGAGGAACGGGCGTTTTTGAGGGTCCTCTGGGCCCTGGGCCCTTCACTTGTTATTTATTTATTTAGCCCCCCAACAGCTCCAGGTATTCCTGTGCCCTCTGCACTGATGGGGACCAGGCCCCAGGATGTGGCCTCGGAGTGAGTCACAAAGTCAAGAGCAGCCCTGACTCGACTCCCCAGCAGCACTGCCCTGGCTTCTGAGAGTCTGCCCAGCTGCCCATGGCGACTCCTTAGTGGACCCTGGACCCGTGTCAGAGGGTTGGGAGGAGGGAGAGGGACACCCCCTCAATGGTTTGGCCCAAGCTGTGCTACGTGTGATGGCTGACACTTGGAATTTCCCTGCCTCCCTCCTTCCCTCCCTCCCTCCCTCCCTCCCTCCCAAGTAGGGCTGTGGTGATGACCAGAGGGGTACTAAGTGCCCAGGGCCGTTGCTATTAGGAATTCAAATCCTGCTCCCCTCACCCGAAAGTGATAATAGCAGCGGCCAACTGGTCACACCCACCCACCAGAGCTTCCCACCAGTCAGTCAGTGGACCACCTGGCCAGGGCCATGGTCTCCTCCTCCTCTCCTGGGCTTGTCAAGCTCCCTGTCCGCTCGCCCGTGATCCTGTCAGCAGCTGGATTCGACGTGAAATGAAATCAGCAGGAAGTGAAGACAAGAAAAACGAACGCCCCTTCTCTCCCTTACCCAGCATGGCAGTGGGGGGCCTCTCTTCATGGGAAGGGGCTGGTGGGGGGGCTTTGTCTGCTTGCCCGAGCCTCCACCCTTCTCTCCTCTCCTCTCCTCAGCCTGAGGGAAGAGGTGTATACCAGGCCAGGTAACCCTTGGCCAGGTGGGCTTGGACTCCTGCCCCCGCCGCCCGCCCCCCCCCCCCCGTCTCCCCCCAGGCCCTGAGGCCCAGGAGTTCCCTCAGAAGCAAAGAGGCCCGAGGTAGCTCTGTTCCAGCTGCCCACCCCCAGGGACTCTGTGCTCCATACCGTGTTCCCACTGCGGGTTTATCTGCAGAAAGACTTGCCATTGTCACGTATGAAGATCATTCATCCGGTTCTGCCTCCTTAGGAACTTGAGACCAGAGAAATGAAATGATTTGCCGGGTCGCAGACTCCCTCGCCCCCCCTCGCCCCCCGCATCTCTTCCGACTCCCAGCCTTCAAGCCAGCGAGCAGACAGCCCATTTAGAACCCTCATTTGGAATTCCGTGTACGTGCGTCAACGTCTTATGGGATCGTTGGTTCATCATAGTCTCCAAAATGAAAGAGATCTTCCTTCCCCTTTGCAGACACGCGTGTTCTCGGGCCCGGGAAGGGAGCAATCTCCGGCACTTGCCCTGCCATGTCGGGGACATGAGCCAGGGAAGCCCTGAGTGCCTTGAAGGACGTGGGGTCGTTCTGCAAACTTGAAAACCTGCTCGGCCACTGTGGCCCGTACGTTAGCGCGACGTCCTCTGCTCTGTCTCCTGCAAACATTTGTTTCCTGAGATTTCTCGGGGTGACACTGTTTGTATGATAACCACCTTTCCCGGGACCCTAGCAGGTTTTTTAATTTTATTTTATTAGAGGGAAATGCGAGTAGCAGGCAATCTCGTTGATGTATTGTTCACTCGCGATGGTAAATTATTGTCATTCCTTCCCGTGTACCCATCATACATCACAGCACGGTGATTACAGGGACATGACTGCCTGCGTGTCACCAGCGTGTCGCAGGGGCCACCATGCCTCATTCCCTCTCTCTCTCTCTCTCTCTCTTCTCTCTCTCTCTCTCTCTTTTACAAGAAGTAATTGCCACTGTGGCTTCTCCATCTTCTCGCTCACACATCGCTCTTGTCTTCGAGAGCAGACTGTACCTTGGCATCAAGCAGCGCCCGTATATGTTTTCTATGTTGAATCTAGAGACGCTGATCTTCCTGTGCTAACGAACCCAAGAGGCCTTGCTCCTGTTTCTCAAGAGGAACCAAGTTTTCCGGCTTCCCTGCTATTTCTTCCCTGCTATCCTTTTCCCTTGGATCTTAGGAGCCCTGACCTGGAGGATGGCCCTGAACTCCACCCCTCTCTCTCCCCGTGGCCCCCGTCCACGGGCCTTAGCACCTCGCCTTCCTTTAGCCTCGTTGGAAACGCGTGACCCTCAGCCCTCCAGCTCTCTGGTCTCCTAGAAGTACGTTTTTATCTCATTCAAATGCAGAGACGTACACGGACATTGACGGAAGAAGAGAGGGGATTCTTCTTCCCACCAAAGGGAGCAAAGGTGGCAGAATTCTGGAATGGCTTCTCCCAACAAATCAAGAAATGAGGACGCCCCTTCCCCCACCACACACTCACGTTCAGAGAAGGGATCCTCAGGCTCCAGCCAGCTGCTCCCAGCCCTTCGTCCCTGAGCTGTCACTGAGCAGACAGCCTGTTGGGGGGCCTCCATCCGCCCCGGGGGCGGGGGCACAGTGGATCTGGGCCCGGGTGCCAGCCCTCATGTCTTCATGGAACGGTCTCTTGGGGGCCAGGCTTAGGGATGGGTTGACTCATGAGTCGGTGAATACATCTGAAGACTGAAAACCCCCGTGTGCTGCGGACTGTGGGAGCCCTTTGTCCGATGTGCCGGTAGGAATTATGAGTGTTTTGCAGCGAGAGCCCCCGGTCCGCAGCAGGAATCCCACACACAGCGTCCCCGGGGCTCAGCATTCTGGGTGCGTCCGAATGCCCACCCTCGGGTCAGCGGAGAGCCTTCTCCCACGGGGTTCCTGCTTCGCACCCGCCGGTCCTCCCTGTGCCTGGCAGCCGCCTCATAGTGAAAACTCACAGACCTGCAAGCCAAGGTCTTTGTTTTGTGACATTTCAATATCAGGCCAAGCCCTGGCCGGTTTGGCTCAGTGGATAGATCGTCAGCCTGAGGACAGAAGGGTCCCAGGTTCGATTCCGGTCAAGGGCACGTACCTCGGTTGCAGGCTCCTCCCCAGCCCGGGCCCTGGTTGGGGCTCATGCAGGAGGCGACCAATCCATGTGTTTCTCTCACATTAATACTTCTCTCTGTCTTTCCCTCTCTCTTCCACTCTCTCTAAAAAATCAATGGAAAAATATCCTTGGGTGAGGATTAAAATAATAATAATAAAAATAAATAAATAAAATAAATTTCAGGCCACTGAAGGGTGCGGAGCTAAGCGGCCAGTGGCTTGAGCCACCCATAGGATGCCTTCATGATGCTCAGAAAATAGATGACTGTAGAAACGGGGAAAATCTCCGTTTTCGGCCTTAAACTCTAGACCAGGCGTCCTCAAACTACGGCCCACGGGCCACATGCGGGTGTTTTTGCTGTTTTGTTTTTTTACTTCAAAATAAGATATGTGCAGTGTGCATAGGAATTTGTTCATAGTTTTTTTAAAACTATAGTCCGGCCCTCCAATGGTCTGAGGGACAGTGAACTGGCCCCCTGTTTAAAAAGTTTGAGGATCCCTGCTCTAGAATATCTTCTCCATGCCTGCTCCAGGCAGCAGCTATTCCCTCCTCTCCTCTCTGGGAAGTTCAAGAACTCGTATTTCACGGCATTAAAAGCTCTTGCAACCGAGGGCAGCACGGAAGGCGATGAATCCCGTAGCCACTCTCTGGGCCTTTTTCAGGAGGGGAGTTGCTTGAGAGTGTTCCACAGGGTGGTTTGGGGGGTCCTCCCACCCCCACTTGTCTGTGCCTGGGCAGCCAGAAGAATTTGCCAGAATAAATGGTTCCCCAAACTCCCTGTCTTCTTCCCCAAGTAATTAGACCAGGGGAGCGAAAGACAGGTAAAATGCTCATCCACACCTTCCCTTGTCCTTCTTGGTGTTGCATGTCCTTCATTTCCCCCCTAGAACCTGTTACCATGACGCCTGTGTTCATGATCATTTCTCTTTCTGTGTATATATATGTTTTTTAAAAAAATATATATTTTATTGATTTCAGAGAGGAAGGGAGAGAGAGAAACATCAACGATGAGAGAGAATCATTGAACAACTGCCTCCTGCACACCCCCTACTGGGGATCGAGCCTGCAACCCGGGCATGTACCCTTGACCAGAATCGAACCCGGGGCCCTTCAGTCCACGGGCTGACACTCTATCCACTGAGCCACACCAGCTAGGGCCATATATGTACGTTTTTGGGTCAGAGTGCTTAGTGGCTTGGAGCTGGCCTTGGTGGAGGTGGTGCTTTGCCTGTCTCCTGGAGCACGGGGCCATGGCCCAGGACGGTGAGCCCCTCGTGGCGTGAGAGGAAGCATGAATTCCCCTAACCCCATCTTTTGGACACGGGGGGGCGGGGGGGGGGGCGGTAGACCCGTTCTTACCTTGCATCCCAGCATGTGGGCTCAAGAGAGGCAACGGAAAACCACTTTTTCCCTCTCTCTAAAATCGTAGGAGGTTGGGGTCAGAAAAACCGTAAGACGTCGTCGAGGGTAGAATAAGCTTCCATTTGACAGAAGGGAAGAATCGAGGCCTAAGTCGGTGAAGTGGCCTGCGTGACATCACTCAGAGGGCTGGAGGCAGAACCGAGCTCACTGCTGGCCTGGCTGCTCACTGCCCACCGGCCAGGTCGCCTGCGAGCGGGAGGCTGTGGCCGGGTCCCCTCCCAGAGCCACCAGAATCCTTGCAAACTTGCCAGGGCCTTTGGGAATTGGGTTAGGGCAGTGGTCGGCAAACTCATTAGTCCACAGAGCCAAACATCGACAGCACGACGATTGAAATTTCTTTGGAGAGCCACATTTTTAAAACTTAAACTTCTTCTAACGCCACTTCTTCAAAATAGACTCGCCCAGGCCGTGGTATTTTGTGGAAGAGCCACCCTCAAGGGGCCAAAGAGCCGCCTGTGGCTCGCGAGCCGCCGTTTGCCGACCACGGGGTTAGGGAATTTGGATGGTCCCAGTTACGAGCCTCGCCACAGGCATGGGCTTGGGATAGCTGTTCCTTCGGTGAGTATTTTGCCCATAAATATCTTAGTCTCACTTCCTAGGTGGTCTGGCACATAGCAGCATGCATCATGAAAAGAGTAGCGTCATACTATCCGTGAAGCAGGCACACTCTTTGCAATGTCACACGAACCTCCCTTTGACCATGTGCTTTATGAGACCGCGTGACGGCAGCGGGCGCTCGGAAGGGACCGTCGTGGATGCAGGCCTCTCGGGGCTGCGGTCGCCCGGCCCCGCTGTGTCCGGAGGGCTCGCCACGCGGGGAGCGCCTGGTACTCACACCCTTATTCCTCCCCACTGCCCAAGTCTGCCCGCTGCCCCCCATGGTGAGCCACGGCGACTTCGTCTGCCACCCGCGGCCTTGCGATCGCTACAACCACGGGACCGTGGTGGAGTTCTACTGCGACCCCGGCTACAGCCTCACCAGTGACTACAAGTACATCACCTGCCAGTACGGGGAGTGGTTCCCCTCCTACCAGGTCTACTGCATCAAGTCAGGTGAGCCGCCCCGGCCCGAGGGCCCATGGAAACGACATTGTGGGTTAGACGTGCTCGCACTTAGAAAGACATCAGCTGTGTGCACACTTAAGTACCTCCTAGTTCAGTGGTCGGCAAACCACGGCTCGCGAGCCACATGCGGCTCTTTGGCCCCTTGAGTGTGGCTCTTCCACAAAATACCACGGGCCTGGGCGAGTCTATGTTGAAGAAGTGGCGTTAGAAGAAGTTTAAGTTTAAAAAATGTGGCTCTCCAAAGAAATGTCAATCGTTGTACTGTTGATATCTGGCTCTGTGGACTAATGAGTTTGCCGACGACTGTCCTAGTTAACAACAAGTTACCAGCAAATCACTGGCCTCAGGGTTCCGGGGTACAGAGACCCGAGCACCAGCGACACCCGCCCACCGTCTCCTCCCCTCCCATCCTCCCCCCATCCCGCCCGCCCTGGGGTTTCCCTGGTGCGCCCCTGGCCACCTGCCCTGAGCAGTGGGGATGTGGCACACCTTCCCCCTGGACACAGCGAGTGAGGGAAGCTCCGGTTAACACGGACCCCCAGAGGAGCCCCCCGCCCGCCCCCCCCAGGGTCCCGGGAACCAGCCAGAGGAGCAGTGCAGGGAGGCCTACAGGAGGCTGCTGAACAAGATTAGAGGAGGGAGGACCTGGCCAGTTTTGCTCAGTGGTTAGAGCTTCGGACTGAAGGATCATGGGTTCGATTCCGGCCAAGGGCGTGTACCTCCGTTGCAGGCTCCATCCCTGGCCCTGGATTGGGGGGTGGCGGGAGGCAACCAATGGATGTGTCTCTCTCACATCGATGTTTTTTTTCTGTGTCTTTTCCCTCTCCCTTCCACTCACTCTAAAAATCACTGGGAAAATGTCCTTGGTTGAGGATTAACAAACAAACAAACAAAGATGAGAGGAGGGAGGAGGAACCAGCAGCCACACAGGGCAAGTGTAGGAGACGGGGGGCTTGTGGCCAAGGGACAGGACTCTGTTTTGGGGGTCGGCCCTTGCCTGCCCTTACCTGGAGCATGTGACGGCCGTGCCTCCCACGGCCCTTCCAGCTTCCTGTTCTTTCTCACCCCCCCATCCTCCCACAGTCCATCCCAGACCCTCACAAAAGCCATTAGCTCAGCGCCCCTTCCCTGCTCCTGGACACGACTTCCCCAGGGGAGGGCCCCCCTCATTCTCTGCCCCAGAAGCAGGCTCTCACCAGGTCTGGAATGGGCGCATGCAGGTCGCCCTCCAACCTGGCAGAGGCCCGCTGGGGACAGGGTTAGCGCTGTGGGGTCCCGAGACCACGGACCAGGCTCGTTCTCTCTCTCTCTCTCTCTCTCTCCCCCCTGCCCCGCCCCCCCCCCCCAGAGCAAACGTGGCCCAACACCCACGAGACCCTCCTGACCACATGGAAGATCGTGGCGTTCACGGCGACCAGCGTGCTGCTGGTGCTGCTGCTCGTCATCCTGGCCAGGATGTTCCAGACCAAGTTCAAGGCCCACTTTCCCCCCAGGTCAGTGCCACCCCCTGGGGCAGCCGGGAGAGGAGGGTGAGCTGGGCAGGCAGCGTGTGCAGAGGGGAGGTCCTCAGGGAGGACACGGGGAGAGCGAAACACTTCCCTGCGACGTCTTGGGGGGCCTGGAGGTCAGGGCACCAAGCAGGAGACAGACCTCATTCCCCCCTTCCCACCCTCTGGGAGCCTGTGTCTCCCTTCCTCCCTGGACTGGGTCCTCGGTCCTCGGCGGGCATTTGGGGTGAGAGAGGGGAGCACAGACTCAGGGCTGCCCGCGGGCCATGCCCCTGCCGCCTCCCCGCACGCGGCCTGGAGTGAGGTCCCCTGCAGCGGGCGGTCCATGGGAGGATAAGGAATGCAGAGCTGATTAGGAGACAAGGTCAAAGATGTGTGACCCAACAGCAGTCCAAAAACAGTGCGATGGGAAGTCTCGGGAAAGGGTTCTGGTTGGGGTCAGGGCAGGGGCCGTGGGAATCTGCCTCCAGTAGGCACTGCCCCCACCCCCCTGCATCCCCCACACTCACCAATGAGCTTGGGTTGGTGTCTTCATCCTCCCGCCGCCGCCATCCCCACAGAGGACACGGTCCCATCCTCCCAGAGGGGCCTGGCCTGGCGCCTTCTGGTGCCACCAGCACCCTCTGGGTCCGAGAAGTGCCTCCTGGCCCGCTGCCCGCAGGCCGCTGTCGGGAAGAAGCCGCGTGGAAAGCGAAGGGGTGGGTTGTGCACCTTCGAAGGAGGGCAGGGCGCCAACCGTCCCAGGACACTCGCCAGGGCTCATGGGCAGACACAGCAGCCTGTCCCCGAGGACTCATCTGTCCCCGTGTCCGTCTTCTCCTTCGGGGACCCTGTGCATCAGAAAAGGCCACTCATTTTTGTTGTTGTTGTTGTTCCTTATTTGAGGATATTTTTCCATTGATTTTTAGAGAGAGTGGAAGGGAGGAGGAGAGACAGAGAGAGAGAGAAACATCGATGTGAGAGAGACACATTCATTGGCTGCCTCCCCCGCTTGCCCCGACCAGGGCCGGGGATGGAGCCTACAAGCAAGATACGTGCCCTTGACCGGGATTGAACCTGGGACCCTTCAGTCCACTGGCCGGCGCTCTATCCACTGAGCAACACCGGCCAGGGCAGTCCCTATTCTCTTACCTGTTCTGTTCCCAGCAGCCTTCCTGAGGGACACCACAGAGACTCTTGCACGGATGCTCGGCAGGAACGGGCCACCTGGTCCCCTGCCAGGAGGTTAAGGCCACAGGCCGAGCACAGCGGTCCCAGAGGGAGGAAGGAAGCGTGAGGGGAGAGCGGAGGGGACAGGCGGGAGGGCACAAGACGGTGAGGAGAAGAAACCTCAGCCCGGCCGGCGTAGCTCAGTGGTTGAGCGTCGACCTATGAACCAGGAGGTCACGGTTCAATTCCAGGTCAGGGCACATGCCTGGGTTGCGGGCTCCATCCCCAGGGTGGGGCGTGCAGGAGGCAGCCGATCCATGTTTCTCTCTCGTCACTGATGTTTCTCTCTCTCTCCCTCTCCCTTCCTCTCTGAGATCAATACAAATATATATATATATATATATTTTTTAAAAAGAAACCTCTGCTCCCATAACGGCCCCGAGGACCCCGGCTGCAGTGGGGGCTCTGTGGCTTCCTCCCTGGGGTGGCGTGTCACCCTGACGTGTTGGAACCGCTTTGCCTTGCACAGGGGGCCCCCCAGGAGTTCCAGCAGCGACCCGGACTTCGTGGTGGTGGACGGTGTGCCCGTCATGCTCCCGTCCTACGACGAGGCTGTGAGCGGTGGCTTGAGTGCCTTAGGCCCCGGGTACCTGGCCCCTGGGGGCCGGGGCTGCCCCTTGCCCGTGGAGGACCAGAGCCCCCCGGCCTACCCCGGCTCCGGGGACACGGACGCAGGCCCCGGGGCGTCAGACACCTGTGACGGCGTCTCGGGCGCTTCCGAGCTGCTCCCAAGTCTGTACCCGTCCCCCACGTGCCCGGGGGGCACCCGCCCCGCTTCCGACGACCCCGACACGGTTGCCAGCGTGGCGGGGGAGGTGGCATCCACCAGCCCGGGCATCGATATCGCAGACGGTAAGTGTTTGCCCCCGGGCCCGGCACACACCAGCTCCCAGCATCTTCGAGCCGCACACAGCCGGGTCGGGCTGCTCGCTCTCACTGCGTGCGGAGGCTGCGGGCAGGGCCAGTCAGGAGAGGAGGGATCCTCACCTCACACGGGATGAGCCCAGTAATGGACATTTCAGGAGGCTCACAGGGCACCGAGCCACCGTCCAGAGCGGAAAGGCTCCAGGGGCTGGCCCTTGGTTTCCAGAGCATCTTTCTGACCCCGGATGCTGGCCTCCTCGATCCCTTCACTAGGCAGGACTTCGGAGAGCGGGGCCTGGGAGGAGGCAGCACCCACCCGTGCCAGGAGGGGAGACCCAGGCGGGCGCCGCGGGGCAGGATGCGTGTGTCTGCGTGTCGCAGGACAGGCGGGCTGCGGCTCGCGGTAAAGCAGGAACATGCGTCAGACGACGTAGGCCCGTGTCCCAGGGGAGGGGGCACCGCTTTGCAAACGAGACAGCAATTCCAGCCACAGTAAGCGGCAGTCACAGGGGTCTCCTGGGTCCCCCCCAGGACCCTTTTCTGCAGTTCCTGCCGCCTCTCTGTGCCTGGAATGGTCGCCTCTTGGAATGAGTGTCAGGGCGCGTGGGTCACATCTAACATTTTCGTTTTTACTAGCTGTGTCTGAGACCTCCCAGCAAGTCGCTGTGATACGGAGGAGTTGGGTTTTTTTTTTTTTTTTTTAATGGAATTTATTTTATTTTATTTTTATTTATTTATCAATTTCTTTGTTGATTAAGGTATCACATATTTGTCCTCATCCCCCCATTCCCATCCCAAACCCCTCCCCACGCATGCCCCCACCCCCCTGTTGTCCTTAACCGCTGGTTAGGCTCATATGCATGCACACAAGTCCTTTGGTTGATCTCTCCCCCTTTCCCCCACCCTTCCCTACTTTCCCTCTGAGGTTTGACGGTCTGATCGATGCTTCTCTGTCTCCGGGTCTGTTCTTGTTCATCAGTCTATGTTGTTCATCATTTCCCCTAGATGAGTGAGATCATGTGCTACTAGAAATACACTTACAAGAACCGAAAATGAGACAAGCCATAATGGTTATGCCGAGAGGCAAATGAATCAGTCTGTAGTGAGTTTCTTTCTGGGCCAACCATTCTTTTGAGCCCCAATTTCAATGTCCAACAGTTCCTTGTGTGCACATGTCAGCACTGACATTTCAGTTCTGGATGGTGGACCAATGGTGGCGATGCAGGTCCGACCCTCTCTGGTTTGGTCCTGGGCAGGAGTTGGGTTTTTGATTGTTGACGGATCTGTGGGAATTAGCCTTTCCTTCTCCTCCCCGGGGTGGGGACCTGCAGATCGTCTCACGCACCTTGTCCTGGAGGCTCGGAGTGGGGCTGGGGGTGCAGTCAGTAACCACCATCTCCTCCCACAGAGATCCCGCTCATGGAAGAAGACGCCTAGCCTGGAAGGAGATCCCCCCTCCCCCGTGCTTCTGCTGCCCCGTTGGGAACGGAACCCGGTCCCATGGAGGGAGGCCGCAGAAGGACCGAGCGTGGGGGTGGGGCCGTGTTCTAATCTGTCTGCACGGAGACTGATTCACGTCGTACATCACGGACTCGGCAGTGGGTGTGGGACACGGACACATGTCGGTGGCAGAGCTTTTACCTGGGGCCTGCGCGTTTGCCCAGACCACGGGGAAACCAAGGGACGAGGGGCACCCCTGTGCGGGCCTGGAGGAAGGTGTCGCGTGCTGGGGAACAGGATGCGGTGCACACACGGGCCACCGGATCCTGCGTCCCGCCGACGTACGTCACGCGTGCCACCTGCACCCGCCGAAAGCATGTCACATGGCATAAATCCCCTTCCACATCTGCTCCCAACTGTCCCCGGATTCCCCGTGGGGCTGGGTGGGCCTCGGCGGGAAGTCTGGGTGGGGCTGCGGGCAGAGCAGCAGCGCGTCCCCTGGAGGCGCCCGGCGGGACGGTTCCCCGATGGCTCTCGGACCATCTTCCCGGATCTGGCGGTTTCCGCTCAGCAGGACCAAAGCAGGACGTGGCAGACCCAGCGAGGAAGGACAGGAGGGGCGCGGGCAGGCTCTGCTTTCTGGAAGTTTCTTCAAAAAGGCGAGCCCGTGTCCTGCGTGCTGTCCTGGGGTGAAGTCGCGTCGGTAGGTGTGTGCACGGCCGAGCACCTGGGCCAGTGGCGTGGGATACATCCTGGGACTCTACTGACGGTCAGAAGGTGTCCCGATACGTCCCACGGCGGCGGGGCTCTGTGGCGGCGTCTTAGAAAGATTCCGTGGGCCCTCGGTCTGCGTCACGAGCCCTCTCTGGCCAACCGTTCTGAGTGTGGCCCTCACTCCCAAACTCAGCCATACTTTATTTTCCCCTAACAGAAATTGTTTCTGTAAACACATCCCTCCTCCCAATAAAAGATGAGGTTGGATCTATGTACTTTTTTTCCTTCTATTTTTGTCCTGCAAAGTCCGCGGGCAGGCCTCCCAGCCCCAAGACGGCTCTGCCCCTCTGCCCCTCTGGGCCTCTGGCGGCCCACCCTGCCCTCCTACCCCGAGGGCTCCCGGCCGGCGCCCGCTGGCTGTGGTGCCACGAAAAGGATGGATACAGAAAGTTCCCCGAGCTGCGAGGTGACTCTTCAAATCCACGACGCCGTGTGGAGTTGCTGCCTCGCCTCCTCCGGATTTTAGATAAATACCGACAAAACGCGGACCCATCACGTTGCTGTGCTGACGGAGCCGTGAGAGCAGCGAGCGTGATCAAATCCTGTTTCTTTTCTGGACACAGACGGATTAAAAATTAAAAAGGAAATGCCCGTATGAAGCGTGATATTCCTGGTGGTGGGGAGCCGGGTGGGCAGGGCGGGACCGCGAGCGTGGGTGATGGAGATGAAGCGGCGGACTAGAACCTGAGGCCTGGCCTGGTGCCCTGGGGGGTGGGCGTGCTGGGCAGGTGGGTCGCGTGTTTAGTCATCACGTCTCTGTCCGCTGACGGCCTCACCTGCCACGGGCACAACTTGGTACGACAAGCCCGTAGAAGGAATGGTTTTTATAAGTGTTTGTGCTTCAATGCCATTTGGCCCCCTTGGAGAGAGAGGACGTGGGGGCTGGATGGGAGTGGGGCATCCAGGGCCCACTTTGGGCCTCCTCCTCCAGGCAGCCTTCCAGGCATCCCTGTCGGGCCCAGTCTCCGCTCTTCTCCATGCCGGCAGCTGCCCTCCCTCCCAGGCTCCCTAAATGGGGGGCATGCCTGTCTCAGAGGCCACAGGTAAGTGCCTCCTTTCCTGGCACACAGGGTGGGGGTGTCAGGGCGGGGAGACTTGGGAGGCTGGCTCCGGGCCTCGCCTCACCTCCTTCCAGAAACCGTTCTGCACCCCAAAGTAGGCACGCAGGCCCTCACCTGCGAGCCGAGTACATCGCAGATGCCTGTCTAGCCCCGCACCTGAGGGGACAGGTACCGCAGTGCCACACACGCCCGGGTATTCGTGTCAACGTTGTTCTAAGAATGGAGGCTGGTAGGAAGGAAGTGTGGGTTCAGTGGCCCCATCAGACAGTGTCTCCCCAGTCACCGGGGTCCTCTGCTCGGTCCCTTGAGTTTGTGGCCGCCATCAGCATCTCGCCCACCCCTGCTGTTTCTGGGGGTATGTGCATTTTTTCATCACGGTGGGCTC
Source organism: Ia io (assembly GCA_025583905.1). Lineage (NCBI taxonomy): Eukaryota > Metazoa > Chordata > Mammalia > Chiroptera > Vespertilionidae > Ia > Ia io. The sequence continues at coordinate 10,970,935 of JAJQQW010000024.1, read as the reverse complement.
AGGTGGCAGGAAAGAATCCTCCTGGTGCCCCAAGCAGGCCTGGACTCGACTCCCTCTTCATTTCAACGTCCCGGAGGCCCTCAGGGTATGAACGGAGCCGATCTTTCTCCAACAGCCTCAGGGGCCAGTGGGTATGAGAACACACGGCCACCCTGTGAACTGTGCCCAGAGGTGCCGTGTGGAGGGAACCGGCCCGGACCACAGGGCTCCCTGCTCGGGGAGGGAGGCACCCTCGGGACGGAGGCCAGAGGTCGGCGGAGGGCAGAGGGCGGAGGTCGGAGCCTGCAGGGAGGACCGCGGGGTGTCTGTCCCTGGGCCCCCCGAGGTGTTCACAGAAGTCGGTATTTAAGGAAGCACAGAGCGGCCGTTTCTGGCTGTGTGCTCCGTCACAAGCACAGAAGTCCCAGCGCATCTTCGCACTTTGCTCCCATGTTTTTATTTATTTTTATTTATTATTTTTAATCCTCACCCGAGGATATTTCCCCATTGATTTTTATTTTTTAAATTGATTTCAGAGAGGAAGGGAGAGAGAGAGAGAGAAACATCAGTGATGAGAGAGAGTCATTGATCGATCGGCTGCCTCCTGCACACCCCACACTGGGGATCGAGCCTGCAACCTGGGCACGTGCCCTTGACCAGAATCGGATACGGGACCCTTCAGTCTACAGGCCGACGCTCTAAACCGGCTGGGGCTTCCCATTGATTTTTAGAGCGAGTAGAAGAGCGAGGGAAAGACAGAGAAACATCGATGTGAGAGAAACACATTGATGGGTTACCTCCTGCACGAGTGCCGACCAGGGCCTGGGTCAGGGAGGAGCCTGCAACCGAGGTACATGCCCTTGACCGGAATCGAACCTGGGACCCTTCAGTCCACAGGCCGACGCTCTATCCACGGAGCCACACCGGCCATGTGTTCAGATTCCATGCTTTTACACTGAAGGCTGCAGTGTGCTGGTGTGGGATCTTCAGAGCCATTCCAACCTGATTGCAGCCGTCCCAGCAGCTGGCACCGGCAGCCTGCCGCCCGTTCCTGCAGAGGGACTGTGCCCCTGGCCACACAGCGGGCCAGGCCAGTGGGCGCCAAACGCAAAGGCTCATGGGCCACGCCTGCTGGCCCGGATGCTCCCTCCCCTGACGCCACGTGGTGCTGGGCAGCCCCCCGTCTGGCCCGGGCCCCTGTGTATGCCCCACAGAGGCAGCGGAATAGCTTGGGAGAGCCTGGGCTTTGCAATGGGCGACACCTGGCTTCAGAGCTGCCTGCACCGCTCAAGGGTGTGTCTGGGATGAGTAATTGCCCTCCCTGGGCCTCCGTCTCCTCCTGCAGACACTGCATCGAAGTCCCCTCTGCCCTCCCCTGGGCTGGGGCGAGGATGACAGCGATGTGGGTCACCGCGCACAGCAGGCACTTGGTAAGTGGCCGCCCTTCTCCTTATGGTCAGTGTGCGGGAGCGTGTGGGTGGCTGATTCACTAGGACATGGGTCCCCAGGCACTTTGACCTGCCTTTGCCCCTGCCAACCCCCCCCGACAGGTTACGGGCAGGCTTGCTTGGGGCTGCCCCAAGGGGATGGACTACAATGTGCTCTGTCTGGTCCCTTGGCCCCCTTCCCAGGATCCCTGTCCTGACTAAGGGTCCAGGCAGAGGGACATGTCCCTCCTTGGCCTGGGCCTCTGCCCTCCTCCCCGCTCGGCCTCTGGGAATGCCACAGAGGGTCTGCTCAGGGCAGGCAGCCAACCTCAGCATGTCCCAGGGACCCTGGAGGACTCAGGTCTCCCACAGGCGGCCCTGGAGATGAGTACTCACCTGCCTCCCCAGTTTTATCGCCTATTTTAGATTTAAGGCATGAAAGTTAATGCCCGTGCGTTTCCGAGGCGATACAGAGGACGGTAAATGTGCCTGGTCTGGCAGAACGGGGCCCGGGAGAGCAGCCACTGCTCAGGGCGGTGGGATGGGGTGCGGGCAGCGCTGTGCACGGCGGCATCCGATCCCTAAATCATAAAACTTAACGCAGGGCGTGGGGCGTCGAGGCCATTATGTGTAACTGCTGTGGCAGGCAGCATGCCCGCCTCCACACTGGGCAGACGAGGCCCTGGGGACCCCGAGGCAGCAGGAGTGGCCCCAATACCTGAGTAGGAGCCTCCCCCACGTGTTCAGAGCCAGCGGGGACCCCATCTCTGCTCCTCAAGGCCCATGAAGACACCAAATGCCAGCAGATGCGTTTGGGGGCTCAGGGCTCGGGGTGGAGCCTAAGGGGATAAGGAGACGGATATGTTCTGCTTGGATCCTATAAGGTTTATTTACAGACCCCGCTGCAGTCAGTAAACCGTTATTAAGCGCCTGCTGTGTGCTCTCGGTTATAGTCAGTAAATAGTTATTAAGCGCCTGCTGTGTGCTCTCGCGGGAAGTGAGGCCTGGTGGTCAGGCAACTTCAAACTGGGAGCCACGGAGCACAGGACCGGGCCTGGGTCTGGGAGGCGCCCTCGGCCGAGCTGAGAGCTGGGGGCGTGGGGTGTCGGGGTGCAGGAGAGCTGGGGGCATTGGGAAATGGACGGCTGTTCTGTGCTTCGGGGCTCAGAGGCTCCTGATGAAGAGCAGGCCCAGGGGAGGGGAGGGTGGGCAGAAGGGGAGGGAGATGGAACTGGAGAGGGACTCAGGCCAGAGCCTGGGGGCTGGATGGGGGGTTTGGGGGCCTTGGGGCGGGGGGAGGGGGGTGTACTTAGGAGGCCAGTGCTCCCTTGGGAGAACGAGAAGCCCGGGTGAGGTGGAGAAGTGAGCGAGCGAGCGAGTGAGAGAGCCATTCTGCCCACTGGATTTTGTGAGCAACTTCGGGCAAGCTCACCTCCTCCAGCTGTAAGGTGAGGATGCTGAGGGCGCCCACCTGGCCTGCGCTGATGGGGTCAGTGGGACGATGGTGCCGACAGCTCAGAACAGCCAAGAACCCTCCGAGCCTGGGTTAGGCGTGTGTGAGCGAGTGTGTGCATGCATGCATGTGTGCATGTATATGTGTGTATGTGTGCGCATGCATGTATATATGTGTGTGTGTGTATGCATGTGTGTGTGTGCATGCACATGTGCACACTGACGTAGGGGAGGAAGGTGGGTGGGAGGGTCCGGCACAGTGTAGTTTAGCTAGTGTCCCCTTCAGCCCTCAGTCCTGGCCCAAAGCCCAAGGAACACGGTAGGCGTGTGGGACGCGGTCACAGGACGCTGCCTGCAGGCTCGCTCAGACAACCAGACACGGCTGGTCCTGAACCCCAATCCCCCTGCTCCTCAGCAGCTGCGGAGCTTGGTCTGGCTCTGTGCTCAGGGCCTCGGGTGATAAAGCAACTCCACAGCCTCTGCCCCCCCACCCTGGCTGGGCGGGGCACCGAGCCGTCCCGGGAGCCAGCCAGGCTGGACGGGTGCCTGGCAGCCTGAGTGCCAGCCAGCAGTGGCTGCTTCCGCTCCTGGTGGGCACCTCCTGCCGCTTGCAGAACCGGCCTTGCAGGTACCGGCCTGGGACACTCCCGGCTTCCGGTCCCCCTCGGAATGTGGCCACCTTCCCTCCCTCCCACCCCCTTTCAGCTCGGTCCCAGGCCTGACACCCTGTCTGTTGTCTGTGTGAAGGCGATTGGGCCCCATCACTCGGAGTGCATGCACGTCTGCCCAGGGACTGGACACAGCCGAAGGGACACAAACCACGAGGCAGTGGTGGCATGGGGGGCGGGGTGCAGGTGATAACGAAGCACGGAAATAGGGGGTGCTCTTGTCCTGTTTTGGGGTAACGGAGTCTCATTGGGGAGGGCTTGGTCCAGTCAAAATTCTTTTCTTGCTAAACACATTCTTAGAAATCTTACAGTTTGTTGCTACTATGAATGGGCCATTTTTTCCCCATTTACCTTCCCAAACGTTTATTGCCATCATAAATCAAAACTTTCTCTGTTTACCCACCTATCTTACTCAATTCTCTTACTAATTTTAATATGGTTTCATTAAAATCGATTGGGTTATCGAGGTGCACTCCCGATAATCTGTAAGTAAAGGTATTTTCCTTTCTTTCCCGGCACTTACTCTGCTCAATTCATTCTCCTGGCTTACTCCCTTAGTTAAAGCTCCAAAGCCATGTTGATCGACAGTGGAGACAGCCGCGCTTTATCTTGCCCCGGATTTAATAGAAATGACTTCGGCGTCTTTCCACTTAGTGAAATGTTTGATCTTGGTTCTCAGTAAATAGTCTTCATCCTCCTTAAGTCATTTCTGCCCACACTCGGCAAGTTCTTAGAGGGAAACAGTAATGTGTACCTTTCAGGTACATGATAGAACGACCTAATATCTATGAAATTGGCTACATAAATGGCGAAGCATAAATCCTACTTCTATTTTCTCTGCAACAGCATGAAACTTACAAATTCTTTGTGGTTAGAAAAATTTAAAACAATAGGAAACGCGGGGTCATTTCGGAATCGCCTAACTCCACCACCTCATGGAGAGAACCCCACAACCAGGCCGTGCGGTCCACATTTTATTTTATTTATTAGTGTTGTTTAAAATCTCTTATTTTTATCTTATCTCGGCTATTCCCACTGTATTCCATTTCTAGAGCTGCAGTAACAAGTTACCAAAAACTGGGTGGTTTAAAGCAACAGAAATGGACTCTCCAGAAGTTCTGGGGTCCAAAGTCAAGGTATCCGCAGGGTCACACTCCCCAAGCATTTTACTTTATTTACTAGAGGCATGGTGCACGAATTCGTGCACAGGTGGAGTCCCTCGGCCTGGCCGGCGATCGGGGCCAATCGGGCTGTCTTGCCCAGTCCCGATAGGGGCCGGCAGGGGAGAGGGATCACGGGAGGTTGGCTGGCCATGGGAGGTTGGCTGTGGGAGCACACTGACCACCGGGCCTGCTGTGTTGAGCATCTGCCCCCTGGTGGTCAGTGCACATCATAGCTACCAGCAGGTCGTCCGGTCATAATGGTCGCTTAGGCTTTTATATATATAGATTTTATTTTTAAAATATGTTTTCATTGATTTCCTTCTTCCTCTACCTCTGTCCTGCCTGCTGTCAGGAGTGACAGCTATTGCCTCTCCAACTACCCACCCACCCTTCCCACCCACCTTGCTCCCTAACAAACATTCACTCAGCAAACATGTGCTGGACTTTGCTCTGGGCAGAGAAGACAGAACAGGGTGGGCCCCAGCCCCACCCTCTCTCTACAGGAATGTCCCAGACTCAGCCATCGCTTTGTTTTTGAAGAGAAGAGAACCTTGGGGGAAGGAACCAGAGGGAATTTACCTGCTGATTTTGGAACGATTTGCCAGCTCCTGTGCTTGAGGTGGAGCTCAGGTCACGGGTTCGAGATTTGCCCGCATCCTTCTCTGGACTTGCTCCCACCTACTCGGTCCTGCTCTGAGGGATGCTCTTGGGTGCGGTCCCTCCACGGATCCAGTGCTTCACGGCTCAGCATCTGACCCTGTGGTGCCTGCTGCGTTTCTGAAGGGGAAACCACAGCTAACCGGCTTCATGTTTCCATCCGTCAGGAGACAAATCCACGCAGGGTGTATATCTGCACCCGAGAAGCAGGCGCTGCCTTGCGCTCGCTAACGGGGAAAGCCGCATTGGTATGCGCCCTGCAGACCCCAGACCGGCTTTGAGCCGTGATTTGCATTTCTCCTTGCAGAGCGATTTATCTGGGGAGGTTAGGGCTCTCTGTCTGTGGTAAGTTCGCGTTTAGCATTATATCAACGGACCCCCGGCGGGACCTGTATGGTCCAGGGAGGTTTCAAGGAGTGGGCAGGTTGGCTTTCCATAATTCCATCAGCACCGGCTCCCGCAGGAAGGAAAACTGAACTGAACAGCAAGCCTTTCTCTGGACGAGAACCCCAGGAGAGAGGACGAAAATCCTCAGCCCTGGGCTTGGGAGAAAATTTGCCTCTCTAGGAGGGGGACGGTGGAGGCCAATGTCACTCAAAGGTTTTCTTCATGTTAGGGAAACTCTCCCCCCAGTCCAAGGAGGGGGGAATATAAATAGTTCACCACGCGGTGGGAGGCAGTGAGCAAGAAGATGGGACTGATTCTGGCCTCAGAGTCACCCAGAGACAGAGACTGGCTCAGTCTGAGTCATGGCTTCCCCACGTGGCTGTGGTGGCCACTGGTTTAGTTTATGAACTTGACTCCCCCGATGCCATCTGTCAAGATCACCCTGAGAGGTCTCAGAGAAACTCGGGCTGTGGACTTGGCTTTGCTTTGACCCTCCATGCTCACACAGCTTCGCCAGCAAGGATTTGAGGAGAACTGTGTGGCTGTGTGGGCGAGGGTGTATGTATCTGCTAATGGATGTCTTGGGCCGCCTGTGCCCAGGATATGCCAATCGGCTGCACGCTGACTTGCTCCCACTCAGAGACCTTGTTCTCTGTGTCTCCCTTTGCCTTGTGGTGAGTCTTACATCACCAAGCAGACTGTGTGTTCCTTAGAGACGGGATAGCATCTCAGACTTCAACCATCTCTATCTAGTACATG